>OY728162.1:119838734-122338734 GCA_963277665.1 Viscum album | reverse complement strand
TTTATATGGAGCTCATATCAATTGCCAAATAAGGGAAGTCACATTTTATATTATAGATCAATCTATGATCGTCTATCGATGCAAGGATGAAAATAACATTCCAATGGAAATTTCTTCCATCTTATGGGTCTTGATTCCACTAAATGAAGGTTATTTATCTCAAATGGTTGGAGAGAAACTCACGATTAAGAATATTCCCATTGTACGGGAGTTTGCTGATGTCTTTCCAGAGGAATTTTCTGGTCTTCCACCAAATCGTGAAGTTGAGTTTTCAATAGAACTCATACCAGGTGCTATGACCATTTCAAAGAAACCTTATAGAATGACCCCAATTGAGTTGCAAGAATTGAAGAAGCAACTCCAAGAGAACCTTGATAAGGGATTCATACGCCCCAGTGCATCACCTTGGGGATCACCTGTTCTGTTTGTTAAGAAGAAAGATGGATCAATGAGACTCTGCCCTGATTATCGAGAACTTAACAAGATCACTATCAAGAAAAAATATACTCTCCCATGAATTGATGACTTATTTGACCAATTACGTGGAGATCAATATTTTTCCAAGATTGATCTTCATTTAGGGTATAATAAATTAAGGGTCAAAAGGGAGGATATACCAAAGACGGCTTTCCGTACAAGGTATGGACACTATGAATTTATAGTGATGCCATTTGGTCTTACTAATGCCCCTGCTATCTTCATGGATCTAATGAATAGAGTCTTTAGAGACTATCTTGATCAGTTTTTGGTAGTCTTTATAGACGATATTCTTGTTTATTCAAATATCAAGGAAGAACATGAAGATCACTTGAGAATTGTATTGAAGACCCTGAGAAAGGAGAAAATTTATGCCAAATTTACCAAGTGTGAATTTTGGCTTCAAAAAGTTACATTTTTGGGTCACATAATCTCAAAAGAGGGGATATCTGTGGATCCTGCAAAAACAGAGGTTATTGAAAGATGGTCGAGACCAACAACGAAAACTGAGATCCGAAGTTTTCTTGGTTTGGATGGATATTATTGACGTTTTGTAAATGATTTTTCATGATTATCTAATCTACTCACCAGGTTGACTCGAAAAGGAGTTAAGTTCGTTTGGACGGAGGAGTTTGAAGAAAATTTCAAGGAGTTAAAAAGACGGTTATCCAGTGCACCTGTGCTCACACTGCCTTGTAGTGGAGAAAGGTTTGTGATCTACAGTGATGCATCCAAGAAGGGATTTGGGTGTGTTCTCATGAAAAACGATATGGTGATAGCTTATGCCTCATGAAAATTGAAAATCCATGAGAAAAATTACCCAACTCATGATTTGGAGTTAGCTGCGGTAATCTTTGCATTAAAGATTTGGAGGCATTATCTTTATGGAGAAAGGTGTGATATTTATACTGATCATAAAAGTTTAAAGTACATTTTCACACAAAAGGAGCTGAATATACGCCAAAGAAGATGGTTGGAGCTGATTAAGGATTACAACTGCTCAATTCATTACCACCCTGGGAAAGAAAACAAGGTGGCAGATGCATTAAGTCGACAAGACCATGCTTGCTTATCCATGATGAGGATAAAAAAAGATCCAATATTTATGGATTTACAAAGGATGGATCTTGGAATTATAATGGAAAGGGAAAAATATTATCTTTCTCAAATGAATGTTCAACCATCTATACATGTGAAGATTAAAGAGGCACAAAAAAAAGATGTAGAGTTACAAAAGAAGGTGAGAAAGGTTCCTGAATTAAACCTTGATTGTGATGGGATAATAAAGTTCAGGAATCGGGTTTGTGTTCCTCCCATCCCAGAATTAAAGGAGTTGCTGGATGAGGCTCATAGTTCTTCATTCTCTATTCATCCTGGAAGCATGAAGATGTATAGGGACCTGAAAGAGTACTTCTGTTGGGATGGCATGAAAAGATATGTTGCTGAATATGTCTCTTGATGCTTGGTTTGTCAGCAAGTTAAAGCTGGGAGACAGAAGTATAAGGAGATGTTACAACCATTACCCATACCCAAATGGAAATGGGAAAACATCACTATGGACTTTGTCACTAGACTTCCTAAAAAATCCAAATGCAATAATTCTATCTAGGTCATAGTTGATCGTCTTACAAAGTCGGCACACTTCATTGCTATTAGAGAAGATTTCTCTCTGGATCAGCTTGCCAAGATATATATAAAGGAAGTGGTAAGATTGCATGGAGTACCACTTTCCATTATATTTGATTGGGATCCGAGGTTTAACTCAAAGTTTTGGCGAAGTCTTCAGCATACTATGGATACAGAGTTGAGTTTCAGCACTGCTTATCATCCTCAGACAGACAGTCAGTCTGAGAGGACAATTCAAACTCTAGAAGATATGTTGAGATCTTGCTCTATGGATTTCAAAGGAGGTTGGGATCAACACCTACCTTTGGTGGAATTTTCTTATAATAATAACTTTCACTCCAGTATTCAGATGGCTCCTTATGAATCTCTCTATGGAAGGAAATTCTGAACTCCATCTTGTTGGGATGAAGTTGGGGAAAGAAAGCTATTAGGACCTGATCTTGTTGATGAGATGGTAGAAAAGGTCCGATCTATTCAACAACACATAAGAGTAGCTCAGAGTCGACAAAAAATTTATGCCGATAACTGAAGAAAAGACCTAGATTTTGAAGTGGGTGATAAAGTGTTCCTACGAATATCTCCTTGGAAGAGAGTAATGAGATTTGGAAAGAAGGGAAAGCTGAGACCTAGGTATATTGGTCCTTTTGAAATAATGGATCGTGTTGGGAAAGTTGCTTAACGATTGGCGCTTCCACTGAATCTCTCTCAAGTTCACGATGTGTTCCATGTATCTCTCTGGAGAAAGTACATACCCAATCCTTCATATGTACTCAACTCAGAAGTTGTACCGCTGGAGCAAGTTCTTTCTTATGAAGAATAGCCGATAGAGATTCTGGATCGCAGCAAAAAAGTTCTACGGAACAAGACCACTCTCTTGGTGAAAGTTTTATGGAGGAACCACCAATTAGAAGAAGCTACATGGGAGCTTGAGGAAATGATGAGGGAGAGGTATCCTCATCTGTTTATTACGAAGTGAAGAATTTCGAGGGTGGAATTCATTTTAAGGGGGGTAGAATGTAACACCATGATATTTTATGAGAAGTATATATTTTTTATGTCCTATGTTATACGAAAAATCAAAGGAATCTTTCATTACACACAATACTAGCTTGGCTTTCTTTACACGCAATCGTGACCTTCCACGATAGCGTGTGTTGTACGCAATACCGAGTTTCACTAAACAATGATATGCTACTAAAATATTATATAAACTAGCCGTTATGAATAGTAATACCCACTTTTTAAAATTTTATGAACTTTATCTTTCAAAATGGACTTCATTTTTGGATTCGGAATATCAAAATTAGTCTATGGTGAATTTTTGGTATTTTTCTGAAAACTTTCAATTTTTGATGAATAGTGAAAACACTGGGTTACTATTTAAAAACCGACTTTTTATTTAAATAATTATTTATTTTATTTAAATTTATTTTAGGTAAAAATTGATACATAATACCTATATAATTTCAATATAATTCATTGGAGTAATTTTATAATAATTTTAGATATATAAAAATTTTATTGAACTTTCCACCGTCTTTTACCTACCTCCTAGGAGCTTTTTGCAAATTTAAATAAAACTTAATTTTACCGCTTCTGTGAGTGGAATTTTGAAAATCCGAGAGACACAGTTAATATCAAGGAGTAAAATTTGTTTCAGTAAGATAAAAATAATTTTTGGTGAATAGTAACTTTTTACTTTTATTTACCACGATTAAAAGTAAATAGGGTAATTAAGGGTAAAAATGGTGTTATTATCACCCTAACAAATGTAATAATTCTATTGGATAAGTTTAATTCGACCAAAAACAACCTTAGGAATAAAATATGACCATTTAGGTCCACTTGGATTAGATTCGGACATTTAATATTATTTTATTTAAAGAAGAGTTAAAATAGTTAAAATCAAAGTTTAATAACTAAAACATTTTTAACATAGGGTTATAAATACGATAATTTTGACTATAAATATTCATTATAAAGATAAAAAGATTTCCTACATATTGGTATTTTATTTGTAATTTTTAGACATTAAATAAGTTAATTTATTTTTGACACAATGATGATGCGGTAATTACCTTATTAATGAAATATTAACATAATTGATGTTATAAATACACAAATAAATATAATTTGAGACATTTATTGAATTAAAATAATTTTATAGGTTAATATGACATATTATTATTTATTTAATTAACTTTTTTTGAACTAATCATGCTGTTATGATTTTCAAAAAAATCAATTACCAAATAGTGTCAAAATCGACATAAAATAGTTTTTAAAACAAATATTATATTATTAATTGTTATTTTATTCCTAAAAATCTAAGGATCAGCCAAATTACTTAGATAAGGTTATATATATTAATAATTAACAACTTTGGGTTCGTTTGGCTTGTTATAGTAAGTTTATTAACCATATAATGTAAGAAAACAAGAAGACACGGTAAAAGTTAAATTATTTAACTTAGAGTTAAATCTAAATGATAAGGTTAAAATAGTAACCTAAACTTGTATAAAATATATTGGTTGAGAGGATTTAGACCCATCCCCACCTTATCTTTGAAATAAATCAATTTTAAGCTATTAAATACCGAATATGACTGTATAATAAAATAATATTTTAAGTTTTTCCTAAGGTCCCCTCTCCTCCCTTATAAAAGGGCACCTCATCCCTCTCCTCCTCACACAAATTGGAGCCTTAAATCTCGTCCAAAACCTTCAAATTTATCTTCTACACTTCCCTAGTAATATTCTAGAGGTCCTGGTATTCTTCAAAGACCAATTTTAGTTCCCTTAGAAGAGGTTTCAAAGAGGCGTGTCGAAGAAGAGGTAATATCCGTTACCGATTCTTTCAAATTTATTTCTTCTTATACTTCTTCTTATTTAGTTGTTTCATTATGAAGAAATAACATCAGTATCACTCATATAATGATATTTTATTATAAATATGAAACAACATTATTTCACCTTTTATCCATCCTATGGAAAATGAAATCTCCGCGCGTGCGTACGTACGGAATACCGTCTCCACGCCGTGGTGTAATCTGTTTTCCACCACCACATTACTTGGATGGGTATAATGGTGTAAAGAAAAACTATATATGATTATTTTAAAGTGATATTGATTCTGAAATATTATACATACACTCCAATAGAATTTTACGATCATGGTAACGGTATCATCGCTCGTGCGTACGTATGGAATACCGTCTCCACGATGTGATGCGACTCGTTCTACATGATCTTCATTGCATAATGATTATATAAATGAATTGAATGAATAAATATGATATATATTACACTAATACCATTATGTAAATGAGGTATCTATAACATAAAAATAATAATAATAATTTATTCTACAAAACACGCATAAGAACAAAATGCAATAAACACCCGAATAACAAGTAGCAATGAAATATTACTAATAAGAAGCTAAGAATATGACCATATATGATATCATAACAATGAGTATGATTCTGGAATAAGTCAATGACATTATTTAAATCATTATACAGGAGTTTCAGACACGTATGAAGAAAATATGACCTAAGGTAAGGGAAAATCTCACAATCTCATTTTTATCTGAGATTGTTTATACTTCCAAATTTACTGGGGCATATTTATCATCCAAATCCATGTTTCCTCAATAAGTAATATTATTTACATCCTCATACAATTTTTAAATCCAATTTTACCCATTTGAGAGTTTTTAGTAAAATATATGAAAGAAATATTTTATCATTTTTAGTACGAGGTACTTTTTGACTTTTCTGGCCAAAGTACGAGAAGAATGTTTTTTTAACTTATACGGCCTGAATGGACTTTTAGAACATTATTTCCATAAAGATTAATTTACAAGTTTTCAAGTTTATTTTTAATCAACTTCTTTTAGTTTAAAATTATATGACATTTTATGAAAGGAAAATTTTTTTGAAGTAGAAAGGATATTTTCCTCAAGAATGGAGTTCAAGCGTTTTATCAAAATTATTTTCCATATAAGATAATATAGGGTTATGTTTCTATCCCTATTTTTACATTGATTTGATTTTGTTATGATAGAATTATTTTTATGAAGTCCTTTTATCTTATATGGATTATGTTATGATGGCATGATGTTTAAGAATCTCATTTTTATTACATGGGTTATGCTATGATGTATGATTTATGATTTTGTGGCACACATAAGAATGGTTTCATTATGAGATGGGTGGGACCTATATCTCCCTCCATTGCATTGGGTAAATATTTATATTTCATGAGATAGACATGGCTGGAACGACAGGTTAATCCGGTTCAGTGAAACAGGACTGAAATGGGGAGTGAACTCGGTTCAGAAATGGACTTTGTCTGCTAAGATAGTCTTGGAAATGAGTCTTGACTACTAAGAAATGATTCTCTATGATTATGTGTGTATTCCACAAAGTTTAATGTTTTATGTTATGATAATTTGGATTAAATTTCACTATTATGACTGATCCCATGTCATGATATTATGATCTCTTTTGCAGGATAAGATTTTCAAAATGTTATGTTCTTAAGAATATGATATGATTGATATTTATTTTGTTTACCCTTACTGAGCATTTGAGCTCACCCTATTGTATATTTTCTTTTCCCCAGGTCTGGAAGAAGGGTATTAAGTAGAATATGCCAAAAGGGACTCTAGATATGATGAAATAAATAGGAGACAACATAGATGATTTATGAACAAGTTGTTTATGTTTCCCAGTTTCTAAGGACACTATATCTATATGGTCCTTTCATGGTTTTGTTATATGTTGTAATAAGTATGCTTCAATTATAAAGTAATAACTATGTATGTAAAGTATGGGTCGTTATACACACTCTCTTATAATAAAATTTTATGGGTACATAATGTGGGTCTGAACCCTTTGATATCATCTACCCCTTAGGAAATTGTCTTTTTATGTATTTGTAGGACTTTGACCAACTTGTCTTCTTATGGCTGTGTCAGTTCTGAGTTAATGATGACTGGTAGTGAAGCTATATTTTCTATAAAAGAATACTTGAGTTTGCTTGGGATAGGTTTCACCTTCAACATTGGTGGATGAATGACCGATGGCATGAAAGGTGGCATAATGCCCCTTGTAAGAGGTTTTATCATTACTACAAAACAGGCATTTAACAATGATGGAATTTATTAGCACTAGAAAAAAGCACTAATAAATGGAATATTTACCAGTGCTAAAGAAAGCATTGATAAATTTTACCTTTTATCAATGTTTTTTTAGTGTTGATAAAGGGTCCCTTTACCAGCACTTTATTTTTAGCACTGATAAAGGGTACCCTTTATCAGCGCTTTATTTTTAGCGCTCATAAATGAATCCTTTATCAGTGATTTTTTTGCACTAATAAAGGTCCAAATAAATAAAAATAAATAATTAAATAAATAAAAAATAAAATATGATTTTATTTAAAAAATATTAGAAATTTTATTAATTAAATATTAATTAATAAAAATGAATAAATTGATTATACTATATATAAATTATAAATACTAATAAATAGTATATATTAAATATATAGATATAATCAAAATGAAGGTTAAACAAATTAAAATTAAAAAGAAGTAAATTGAGAAAAATATTAAACAATTTATTAATTAGATGATTATTGATAATGTTAATAAATAGTATATATTAAATATATAGATATATATTAATATATATAAATATGATTTATATAATACAAAATATTATTTATTCATTAAATTAAATAGTAATATATTTAGTGAGTAATGGTTTATTATTAAAAATTAATATTAATTAAAAATACTAACTAATTGTTTCGATTAATGGACATAATTGAATGTTGTTTGATTTTTCAATTTATAACATAGATCAAAGGTATTATATTGATTTCACTTATATGTAATTAATGCATTTTTATATATATATACGCACACACAGGAATATTTTTTTGAGAATTTAATCAATTTATATTATTTATTATATATATATTTATTTACTTTGTTTTAATATTTATAATATGTATTCATCTTTATTTCAATATATATCCATTTTTTTAATGATTTATATTAATCAATCTAATCCAAATCATCAAATTTTCACTCATTTTTAATTAATCAATTTTTCACATTTTTAACATGCGTGAACTTAAGATTAAATATTCATTAATAATGTTAAAAATACATTTAAAAAAAAATATATATAAATAAAAATATTTATCAATGTATTTTTACTGTTTTTATAAATTTATAATTATAAATAAATAAATAATATTTGTTTAAAAAGTATTTATATAATTATAAATAATTAATTATAAAATTATAATAAATTTATTTATATAATGATTATATTTACTATGTTTTTATATATTTATATAAATATATATAATGATATAAATATTATTTTTTTAAAAAACATTTATATAATTATAAATAAATAATTATATATCAAATAATTATAAAATTATTATTTTATAAATTGTATTATTACAATTATTATAATTATATATAATAGTTATAATTATTTTAAAAAGTATTGTTAGTATTTATCAGTGATTTTTTAACGTTGATAAACATAGAGATTTATCAGTGCTACAAAATCACTGATAAAATCAATCTTTATGAGTGCTAAAAAAATAACACTTATAAGATTGATTTTATCAGTGCTTTTTAGTGCTGATAAGTCTCTATCTTTATCAGTGCTAAAAAAAGCACTGATAAAGATTCATTTTACCAACTCTTATTAACTTAGCACTGATAAAAGGTATCTTTATCATCACATTTTTTGAAGCGCTAATAAAAGTGTCATGATCTATTTTAAGAACCCTAACCATCGTGAACTAGTTCATGATATCTGAAGATCTCTACAAAATTGAACTTCTGTTGGTGCTCATTGTTGTTGAATCCAAGCTTGAATATAGGCTAGAATCAAGGCTCCAACTATTCCAAGGATTGAATCCAAGTCTCGAGTGATTCTAGGGTTGAAACAACCACAACTCGAACGAAATCTAGGTTTTTCGATATCTCTAATTTCCCTTGGTTATCCACTAAACCATATCATCCCACATTAGTGTATCCTAACATGTCTAGTTTCACTCTCCTATAATAATAAAACCCAAAACACATTGTTTTTTAGATATATTGAAGTTTCATCTTCCTTGATATCATGTGGGTCTCCTTGGGACAACAGTGGTACTGTGTGGCTTGAAATATATAAAACCCAGTGTTGGTTCATGTTGTTGTGAGGTATAATAGGCTCACAATACCTGTATTCCATGACATATACCTCTTTTAAATCACCAAATTTTGAAAAATTCATCCATATAGTGGTCGATGTAGTCATTGGCTTGGAACATCACATTGCAAATCACTCAAATGATGAAACATCTAATATCTTTGGGGTCTTATTTTTGTTGTGAAACAATTGTTACTAATATGGTTGAGTGAGGAGGAACTGAAATATAGGGTTATCCCCATCTATTTGAAAGTTAATTTTAGATGTTTTTCCAAAAAATGGTTGACGAAATATCTGACACATGGGAACAACTATATAATTATTTTTTCATTAATTTTTTTCCTAAGATAATGATCACTAAAATATGGTGTAAAATTAATAGATTTATTTTGGATAAATCTGAACTATTTCATGAGGCTTGAGATAGATTTAGGTGTCACTTATGAAATATAATAATAAAATGATTCTGATGAATCTGTAAAATTAGGTGAGAAAAAATATTATATATGTTTTATTTTTGTCTTATTTATTTAACTACTTCTTGAAAAAATATAATGCTTTTAGTTTTTATTTTTGGAATATTTCAACTTGAATTCAAATAATATGAATTAAATTCTATAAAAATAAAAATCAATGAGGTTTAAAATTATATAATCCTTAGACTATATTCTATTGGAAAAATAGATTTTGTTATAAAATATAATTGATATTTTAATTTTGGAAGTTGAAATATAGTTTGAATATAAACAATTAGAATGAGTCAATTTCTAGGAAAAACCTCAGCATTATGGTGTTTTAAGAAAAAAAATACTATTTTATTACGTGGTGTAGAAGAAGAGTACATTATTGATAGAACCTATTGTTCTCAATCCTTTAGGATTGATTAATTTTTTTTTCTAAATTTGAAAATTTCTTTGAAAATTACCTTATTTAATAAGAAAAGTTCTTTATTATTTAAATTTTAAATAATATTTTAAATTATTCAAGAATAAATCTCATACCACTATATTCAACTAATTTTGATAAAATAAAATATTAACATTGATTGATGTAAATTTAATAAATAAGTTTTAATAGAATCTATTTTTTTAAAATAAAAATTATTTTTCATGGTTAAAATCATTACACCTTTAGAATCCCACTTCAAGTAAACATTACTAGTATAGATTTAATAATTTAATTACATTCTATATTCACTCTCGATTCTTAATTATATTGAATTTTTTTGGTTTACTAACATAAACTTAAATCCATTTTTTCCTTTTAGTGGTAATACGATTCCCCACAGATGTGACCATCTCAATTACATGACATAAAAAAATGTTTCGTTACAATAAATTACCATGATATTTTATGTTAAGAGTTTTGTAGAATTAGGAAAAAAAATTAACTAAAAAACTAATGTATTTTTAAACCAATGGACATTTTTTGAAAAAATATATGCAACAACTTGATCAATAATAAGCCTTCATTATTCTTATTCGGATTAGGATCCCCATGTGACATTTTTCTTATTCGGATCAAGCTCCACATGAATCAATTTGATCCCATTATCATCCTTGTCAGCCTCTCCAAATGATTTAGGCTATACTTGGAAAAAATGAGGTTTTTTTTAGAGTCTTTCTACTTCATGTTTTCACTAAATCTTTTTTATCACCAATTAAATTTTATTCATTGATTTCATCCTTGCTTGTGTTTCTTGTAGTTGATAAAAATATAGCCATCTTTGAAATGATAACCCACTTAGTAATAATTCTAAAAAATAACTTAATTTATTTCATCAAACATCTAATAAACTCTATTTATGTATTACTTTAATCCGTCTAAAAAGATATCATTCTTTAATATTTACTTTTTGTTCCACCCTTAGGAATCTCTGATTACCATCCATGTTAATCTCACAAATAGGAGACATTCACCTTGGATAATGAATATATTATGTGTATTTATTAATTTATTGTACAAAATGAATATTTTATGAACCCAATAGGATATATTTACTTTCTCTCACACGATTTAATGCTTTAATAAAATTTATCTTATTTTCTCTTTATCCTATTGAATGATTGACTTATTTTTTTGTGAGATCTATTTTCATTTTTTATCAACATTTTTTCTTTACCATCGGCATATCCCTTTGGTAAACAATGTTTTCACAATAAAATCATTATCCATATAATTAATGTATTTTTTAATATTTATTTTTAATTTATTTCTTTTCATTATTACTCATATAATAATTATTTTCTTTAATAAGTTTATTCTTTTGTTTGAGTTTGGGTGGTTTGTTCGAAGCTACTCATGCTCGTGAGGGATTGGACTTTGAGCCTGCAACTGAGATAATGAAAACAGAGAAATGTGTTAATATGCATATAATCATCAAGAAATTGTGAATTACTACTACTTATTTAATTAAATTTTTCATCATTTTATCTACTATTTTGAAGTTAATTTCTTTATCATTTTTATCAAATACTTATTTAGTTTTTTTCAATGATCTTTTGGGAAGTCATATTTTACTTTCAACTATTTAAAACAAGGTAAAAAAGAGATAAAATTATTCTTTATTCCAATGTTTCCACATGTTTTATTTTAATTTTCTTTCTTTTTCTAACTACCAACACTACATATTGATTCGATGTTATTAGATGAAAAACCTTTATCATTTTTTAAAGACTCTACTCTTCTGAATTTAAACAATGAAAATGGTTTTTAGCTAAGAATATTGTGTCAATATACAGTATTGGTAGTTCGACATAGAAAGATAATGGAAACATGGTAACATTAGTAGTTAGGATTTTTTTGAGACTTTGGAATGTGTAGAAATCTTCCAAACCTCAATCCGACACATGGGGTGAATGGTATGACTCTAAGTGCTTCTTTTTATTTAAAATTGAAATTAATTTTAGTAAAAAGGAAAACAGGCATACTCAAAACTAATAAAAAATATTTCTATTGTTTTGATAAATTAGGTAAATGATCCATAAGTCATTTGAGATGTGTAGGAATTAGCCGCACCTCAATTTGACACACAGTGTGACCACTATGACTCAATGTGTCCGCTATCAGTTTAAAATAGATAGTTTAGTTAAAGAAATATCACTCACTGAAAAAAATCAAACATGCTCAGATTTTATTGAAAATTTAGGAAATCTATTCATAAGTCATTTGTGATGTGTAGGAATCTGTGTCATGTCAAACTGATACATGATGTGATTAGTATAGGTCAAAGCATGTGTTTCTAGTTTAAAATAACAATTTAGTAAAAAAAGCGACTTACTCAAAACCAAGAAAATTTATTCATATTGTTTTTATAATTTATAAAAATGATAAATAATTCATATTAGACATGTAGTAATTATCCATACCTCAATCCGATGCACGGTGTGACCGATATGACTCTAAGTGCAACTTTTTATTTAAAAATGACATCAATTTTAATAAAAAGGACAACTTACCTACTCAAAGCCAAGAAAAAATATTTATATTACCTTGATACTTTAATAAAATTATCCACAGGTCATTTGAGATGTGTAGGAATCAACCATACCTCGATCTGACACACGGTGTGACCGGTATGAATCAAAGTGTATCTTTTTATTTAAAAATGACATCAATTTTAATAAAAAGGACCAATTACCTACTCAAAACCAAGAAAACACATTAATATTGTTTTTATAATTTAGAGAAATTATCCACATTTCATATTTTACAAGTAGTAATTAGAATCACCTCAATCTGATAAACGATGTGCCCGATATGAATCAATGTGTCCGTTATTAGTTTAAAATAGAAAGTGTAGTTCAAAAAATGTCACTCACTGAAAACTGAGAAAACAAACATGGATTTTATTGATAATTTAGGAAATTTATTCATAAGTAATTTTTTATGTCTAGGAATCAGTCTCACATCAAAATGATATACGATGTGATTGGTATGAGTCAAAGTGTGTGTTTCCAGTTTAAAATGACATTTTAGTAAAAAATACAAGTGACATAATCAAAACCATGTAAATACATTCATATTATTTTTATACTTTATAAAAATGATCCATAATCCATTTTGGATGTGTAATAATTAGATGCACCTCAATCCAATGCACGGTGTTACCTACATGACTCCAAGTACGTCTTTTTATTTAAAATTGACATCAATTTTAGTAAAAAGGAAAACTCACCTACTCAAAACTAAGAAAATGATTTCGTATTAGTTTGATACTTTAGGAAAATGATACAGAAGTCATTTTTGATGTGTAGGAATCAGACTCACCTTAATCTGATACACGATGTTTCTGATATGACTCAATGTATCTGTTATTAGTTTAAAATCAATATTTTAGTTCAAAAAGTGTCACTCACTGAAAACTGGGAAAACACACTCATATTGTCTTTATAATTTAGGAAAAAGAATAAAAGTTCATTTTTTATGTGTAGGAATCTTATAACTTCAAATCGACACACAATGTGATCGCTATGAGTCAAAGTGCGTGTTTCCAGTTTAAAATGACATTTTAGTAAAAATGACAAGTGACATACCCAAAACCAAGAAAGAACATCCAAATTGTTTTTATACTTTAGGAAGATTATCCATAAGCCATTTTAGATGTGTTAGAATCAAATATACCTCAATCCAATGCATGGTGTGACCGGTATGACTCCAAGGTTGGTTTTTCAATATATAAGTATCATTTTAGTTTAAAATGCACATCACATCGCCAAAACTGAGAAAACAATCCTAGATTGTTTTATCTTAATTTAAATTCTGTATTTGTACTTTATTTTTATTATTTTTTGGTGTTTTTGGTGTTGTGGTGTGTTGTTACAACACACTATACTTGTGATGTTGTGCGTTGTTACAACACACTGTAGTATGCCCCTTTGTTAGCGCTGATAAATGACTCATGATTTTAATCTCGCTCCAATAATCAGTGATTCTATAGCTCTTATAAAGGCCCCTTTTAGCACTATTAAAGGCCTATTTTGTATTAGTGTATGTATCTTTTTTCCTCAGGGTCATAACCCCCCCTTTTAGTAGGAAACAACTCATCACTATCATCCATTATGGCTTCTTTGGTGAGAAAGATAGCTTGGAAGTCAAAAAATCATCTAGTTGTTTTATAGATTTCACTAAGTTGAACACTACTTGTTCATCACCAAATCTAAATATCAAACTACCTTGATTCAAAAAAATAATTACTTTCCTGGTTTCTAGAAATGGTCAGCCTAAAATAATCAGAACATCTCCTTCGTCTTCCATGTCCATGATGAGAAAGTCTGTTGGGAAAATGAATTTACCAATTTTTACGAGGACATCCTCAAGAATCCCTCAAGGATACTTAAATGATCGGTCATATAATTGGATTTACACTCTAGTTTACATGAGTTATTAAAGTCCCATCTTTCAAAATACACTCATTAGCACAAGGTTAATGATGGATCCAAAGTCACATAAGGATCTTTTGAAGTTACATTATCCTATGGTGCATGGAATTGAGAAGCTCTCAAGATCTCTCATTTTTTGTGGAATTTTCTATGGAAGAAAAGTAAAGAACTCTTCACTTAGGGAAATGACTCATAGGTCTTCCATTTTTCTCTTTATGTAAATTAGTTCCTTGATAAATTTTTCATAGACATGCATTTGGGAAATAGATTCAACAAATGGGATTTTGATGTGAAATTTTTGAACATCTCTAAAAATTTATTATATTTTCCTTCAATCCTTCCATATATAATTATTTTTGGAAATGAGAGAGGTAGTTTATAATCTGGCGGTGCAATTTAGATATCCTATTTGGGTTTCTCTTTTGTCGGAGCTTTTGCAGGAGGTGGTAATTCTAAAGGATTCTCTTGATTAGTTTGATTCTCTCTTTCATTATCCTCTTCTACAATGATTGTTATAGCTAGCTTAGGTTCCTCATATTTTTCTATTCTCCTCCACATCGTTTCTAGAAATCCAACACTTTTACCCTACTTAGAAATACTGACTTTTCCTCTTCCTTTGGTTATGAATTAGTATTACCAGGTAGCATACCTAAAAATCTATCAGATAAGGTATTTGAGATTTGACCGATTTGATGTTCGATATTTTGGAGGGTAGACATTTGATTTTTCTTTTTTTTCTTAGGTGTTAATCCTCTGATCTTCATTTTTAATGAAGGTTGTGAGAAAAGTTTCCAATTTTATATTGAAGAGGTGCAGCTGGTTATGATGGTCTTTGTGAAGCAGGTTGAAATTATTATTGGCCTCTAGGAGGGAAATGTTGTTGGGAACATGTTGAGGTGGACTAGAGACATGACTAATAGGTGGATAGCTAGGTGGTAATTGATTACTAAGTGGTAATTGACCACTTATCTACTAGTAGTACCCTTGATTGTTTTTCTGTGGCTGTTGATCCAGCCTCTGTTGATAATATTGTCACGGTTGGTGGTATTATTAGTTTTGATAATTATAATTAACATAACTGAAATCATATCTTTGTTGTTCATTGAATCCTTCCCCATAGTCTTGATATAAGTGTGGACCGATAAAAATATCATGGGATTGAATATCCATTATAGGAGTAGGATGGGAAGGTGGTTCAACATGTAGCTAAAAGGATTCTAGCTTCTTAGTCCGGGCCTCTACTTGTGCAGTTAGACGAGTACTTTCATAAACTTTGTGAATTAATCATCGAGATAGTACACGATCAGTCTACCATAGAATGGAATTATGAGAGACCTCATCTAGAAGTTATCATCCTAATTTAGTTGTTTTCATCATTATTCCACCATATGCGGCATCATATATTATTGTACGAGCGATGAGTTGGAGACCTTGATAGAAGGTTTGTAGCTATAGCCATACATTAAGACCATGATGTGGAATTTTACTAGTAAGTTATTTAAAGTGATACCAATCATCATAGGATGATTCTATATCCATTCGATAAATGTTTTGGATTCTATTTCAAATCATCCAAGTCAGTATAGGTGGAAAATATTTATCCAGAAACTACTTGGCTAGTTCATCCCAAGTCGGGATCAAATCCGGACCTCAAATATTTTGCCAATCCTTTCTTCTATCATGTAAGCAGAATGGGAATACCCATAAGAGGATCACATCAGATGATATTATCTTGTTGGGAAAGGTATCTTATACTTCCAAGATGTTGGGGATGTGTTCATGAGGATCCTCTCTCTGAAGTCCATTGACTGCCCCATGTTTTGGATCATACTGATGAGTCCTGGTTTGATTTCAAACATATGTTACTAGATAGGAGGGTGTACAATACTGGGTGTGGAACCATTGATGGAATAAAGCTATAATCCATAATGGTGTTCTCCATTTTCATGTTGAATTTATCTCCTTGAAGTGATGGTGGGACATATTCCATGTTAGGTGGGTTGGGACTAGGAGGATTGTTGTGGTCCTCCATGCCTGAATGACAGAATTCATAAATGAACCTTTAAATTTTAGGCATCAAGGTAAGTGGTTCATGGGTGTCAAGTTTAATTGAATGAGTGGGGGGGGTGGGTGGTTCATGAACTATTCTAGAAAAAGAAGGTTATAGTGTCATCTGAAATAAAGAAGAAAGAATGAAAAGAGAAAGTGGGTGGGTGAGGTAATCTTAGGTTCAGACCGAAGGTCCCTATGTCTAATAATAGTAACAAGGATCCCTAAAAACAGTCCCAAAATTTGACATGCCCACATGTTTCATTTAATTCAAATGGTATGCGGTCAGATTACAATTCTAATTTATCCCAAACTACACTTTCTACAATAATATAATATAATGATAGTGTGGGGTTGATCCCATGAGGAATGTTTTGGGATTCATGGAACTATGACTTTGAACCCTTTGTGTAGGAGTCTTCATGAATTATTTTGTGTTTGAGATTTAATTAAATCTATTAAATTTGGTTTAGGATTATGAAAGAAGATAGTGATCAAGATCAATTTCAGAGTTTAGGTGAAACACATAATCTGGATCCAAACTTAGAATAGTCCTAGGGCTTTGGCTCTGAAGTGGTTCATAGAGAACAAGTTGATTATGGTCAAACTAACTAGATATATCTAAGATTAAACTATTCATTGGTTTGGTTATATCTAACATAATAGATTCATTAATCTTATATTCTATGGTAGAATGTGTCATAGGATAATGGTCGTATCCTACTCTACTCCAATCAGGTTAGGTTCATTTATTTAAACATCCCATGGTTAGAGTTGCTTAAAATAATTGAATGAACAATTATTATATTACCTAATTTCAAGACATAGGGTTTCCAAGTTATTATTTATAGATTCATAAAGTTCATAACATCCCTACTCTTGACCCTTACCCTAAGAGGTTTAGCTGCCCATGACAATAATAATCAAGATTAAAGAAACTATTATAGGAATGCTTCATAGATTAATCAAAAAATTGAAATATGATAGTTCAAAATCAATACTTCATGAATCAATCTATTCATAATAAAAATAAGTAATAATTCAATCAACCTCTAACTTGAAATAGTAAACAAGAAAGAACATATGGATAATCCACTATTGAATAAAAACAATAATGGTAAATGGATGTAGAATGGTAAACAATTATGAATGGAATGAAGAAAATGTGTATAACAATCAAATACACCTTGATTTGATCAAAATTGTAACAAGAATTATTTAGAGTTGAGTTTGGAGAGAATATAAGGGAGAATAACAAGAGATAAAGAGAGAAAATTGAGAGAAAGAAAAGTTCTTCATTGCAATGTGTGCACTGAAAAGTAAATAGTTAGGATATAACATGATGTGTAAACTTCTCATGTTGTGTAATCATGATCCATGTTTTTCTCCAAGGATTTTCGATCATGTGTGAATCTTACCCAGAATATTCAAGATCTGTATATTTGACTCACCTCATGATGTGTAACTTTTCTTCACGATATGCTTCTTCTCCTAACTTTAACATTAAGTGGGAAGTGGTTTTTTATCTTACATGATGTGTATTAGAGATTCATGTCATGTAATATTTTCATGACTTGTAATTCATTCTTGAATTGATTCATGGGTTGTGACATGTAGTGGCTGATTCATGTATGTCATCTAACTAATTTGAAATGTGTAATCTTCACTTTTGGCTAGTTTTCACACCTTTTCCTTTAAATTATTAGAGATATATTCTCTACAATAATCAACACATAACTAGTGAATTATCAAATAAAATATGAATAATCATAAATTAAATGGCTCCAAAATGTATAGAAAGTTTGACCTTATCAGTGTTACACCATATTAATAAAATTTTACATGAAAAAATAAGATATCTACAACATGATGTTATTGTTTGTGCCGTTGGTGAAGGAGAAAATAACTTATAGTTAATAAGTTCTAGGGTAGGATTTCATTATCTTGTAGGGCATGATATTTGCTAGTGGATTGAGTTTCATCTTGAACACATCTAGACTCATGGTCTCCGCTTTCTCTATATAATGGAAAGATAATGGAAATAATGATTTCCATTGATATAGGAGGCTGCATCATAGGGGTTTTCCTATACCATGTAGGGTCGTAGAAAGGTAGTGGCTTATGTTTTCATGAGAGAAGCTCTATACTACAAGAGATATCCATGCTTCAGGCTGATTTTGATTGATCTAGGTTATGCCACAAATCATTGTTTATATGATAATGAATATATCTACTATATATATAATAGTTGATATTTTTTCTAATATACATGTGTTTTAATGGTATTCCTTAGTAAGATATAGAAGTGTTGCTGCACATGGGTTCTGGATATTACCTAAGGGGAGTTTTAGGTGGATGTATTACAAAAGACATGGGGTAGATATTTAATATGATACTAAAAGATACAATTTATATTTTATTCTTATTAATAGAGTGGAAGGATGCTATAGGGGGAGGATCAAACCGGCATAAGGTGTGATTTCACCTGGAGTGTTTTTGCATCCTAGGTTTTGTTCTTTTATCTTGTTTAAACCTTCTCATGACTAGCATGCATGGGTTATTACTTTTAGTTAGAACCATTCAATGATAGGGGATTGTATCTAGGGAATTCATTCTTTTTATGATTAATATGAGATGGGTTCTTGCATTTACTTCATTATTTTTAATCTTATCTTCATCAATCATGCATGAACATTGCACGTTGAGATTGATATGACTTTAGTGAATTAACTAGCTATATATTCTCATGAATGAACATTATGTGGGATGGGGTAGTTATGTTTAAATATGGTTTTTGGATTCATATTCGAGTAATTAACCAATGTTCTTAACCATATGAAATGGACCATTAGTAGGGTAGAGAGTGTTTACCAGTACAAAGGCTTCACTTAGACCTAATTCTGATAACATCTTGATTAGTCACTATCTTTTACCTTACTAGTGCATGAACCTTGATATATTTGTGCTTGGTATGTTTTTTATTAATTGAATCACATCCTTGAAACACTTTATTTACCATTAATTCATATTAATTCTATGTCATTGCTAAATAGTATTGGTGGGTCTGACCTCAAACTACCACATGTTACACCTTTGTTAGTTAGTAGTAGTAATAGTACAAACATAAATTTATAAACTCGGTTTCTCATGGGAATTAATGACACCCTATGGATGACTAGTGTTACTGTGGGGAGACATTACCCCCATATAAAAGTGATAAAAAATAACAAGAATAACCTAAAACATGTCATCATGATATCTAAAAAAATTAATAATCATCATGATCTAATCTAACAAAAATAAATAATACAAAACATGCTATAATGAATGAACTATCTAAATAGAACACAAATGAACATACATCAACAAGATCATATGTAAGAAGATCATATACATTATAGAATAAATTAAATAAAACTAATCTACCATAACCTGGTCCTGAGTCTTTGGTCAGTTACATCTTCTACCTCTGTCCAAGCTATCCAAATGAAACATCTAACATTAGGCCTCTGCCTTACCCGTACATACGATCCAAAGGTCTTATTAGGAACCAAAGTGTCAGTGACACCTAATCAGGGTGTGGGTAAAACTATGTTGAACACCACCAATAGTTTCCTTAACATATCTACTAAATTTAGTGAATATACAATATGAGATTCCCAATATAATAAAATAAAGTGTGTAAGTGCCATAAAATAACCACTATCAATCCTCAGGTTCAAAGGTGAGACCCATGATTGACCCTATATGCTTTAACAAATACTGTATGTCTTTGTGAATAATGTATAACACCTAGGGAAAACCAAAATATTCCCTAAAACTTAAAGTATCATCATCCAAGGGGAAGCATACCATGCTCTAAAACCTAAAGGATCATCACCCAGGGGAAAACATGTCATACCATGAAACTTGAAGTATCATCACATAGGGGTCACCATGTCCAACCCTAGAACCTAGAGGATTATCACCCAGGGGAAAAAATGTCCATCCCCAAAACCTGAATCCTCATTCTTCAGGAATAAACCATTTTCTTCCCTAGAACCTCCTGAAGTATACACCCAAGGGAATCATACCTCCCTATAACCTCATATAGCATACAATCCTTGGGGCACATCCCACTGTAGAATAGTTACTAGGACATAATTATCCATGGGGTTGTATCCCTCTTTGATGATAAATAACACATACAATCAGGGGTCATAGATCACCCCAAACCTTATATAACATACACTCAGGGGAATTGTCTCACCCCAAAACGCCATATAACACATAACCATGGAATCCCACCCTAGAACATTAGATATATCATATAAAATGATAACAATGGTTAGCTACATGCCTAAAATCCACATACATTTCCTATTTTAGTTACTCAGGCACACAAGCTACATTGACATGATAGGTATGATAGGGTATCACTGTATTAGCCTCCCTGAAATATTCCTCTCTTGGGGAAATTGATATTAGGGTACCCACAACTGTCCCCTAAGTTACATAATGGTCTTGAAATTTCACATGGGTTTCATTATCACATTACCTTATCTGGGACTATAACTTGTCACACAATGGAATATTGTCCCTTGATATAACCCCACACATATCATGTCCTATTAGTCTACATCAATAATGTACAACAGACATCACCCCAAGGGATGGAATAATGCCTATCTCATTTATAGAGTCAAAATGGATCATCCCTCCCACCAAAATTACACAAAAAACCTTCCATTTGTATCCTCACTTGGACACACACATACACACACACATTAGTGGATAAGGAAACACTCGCCACACACCCAATAATCTATCCAAGAGGTTATCAAGAACTCTATATTTATATATATACCCATAGTCCAACCATTCCAAATATATCACTCCCCCTTAAATAGAGAGGAGTAAAAAACTTACTCAAGTTCCACTATTCTTATTTTATTTCATTTACACCCCTATAGTGACTTTATGTCACACGATACACATTTATAGTCAATACCTTGACCATCAATAACTGAGGTATCTTAGTAGTGCCCAAAGGTCCATCATGGACTAAGGAACATTCATTCTATTTAAGATATATTTTTAAATAAACAATTCATTATTAATTTATGTTCAGTCACACTCGAGGGGTGAGACCACATATCACATGTACATACAAATTATATAAAATTTAGAGAAAAATTTAAGGAACACCTACCTCATTCAAAGAGTTATTCTAATTATATGAAATACTTGATCACTATCACTGAAGATTGTCCAAGCATGTTTGACCATCATCCAAAAAATGGGTCCTTAACTCCATCAAATCCTTTTCAAATCAATAAAAAAACTATTATAATTAATTTACACATTAAAAAAAACATTTTTTACATAATTAAATTCTAGGTAATATTCAAGAAATAACCCACTAATGATATCCCATGGATAAAATATCAATAAAAGGGGGGTTTTACCACCCCCAATATCCACCTTGAACTTTAGTAAACAAAATCCACAACCTTTTATTTCAATTCATCTATCAATTTCACCCAAATAAATGGAAAATACTAATAGATTCAAGGTAGTGACATACTTATATGAATCTGAAAAAACCTAGTGTTGTCATCCTATTGGGACCCCCTATAGAAAATTCAATCAAAATAACCATTATATCAATATGATTTTACTATTATCTAATGTAATAGTCATGAAAATCCTAGCATGTATAACAACATTCCAGCTATGAAAAAATGATAAGAAATATAAGAAGATTCAAATTGGAATATTATATTTATCTTAATTTACCTCCCCGATCTAATATCCTTGAATTACATAAGTATTTAAAGAGGAACCAACTTAGAATATGGATACTTGAGAGAGGCATAAAGGAAAATGAACACACTACTATATAGTAGGAGGGAACCCTATCATGCTTTTTATATAAAAATTTCACTTTTATTTTTATAAATAAATAGTTTATTTTTAAAAGGGACATACATAAGGTTACTAAAAATCCATACATAAGGTTTTTAACTTGGAAAAATACCACTCCATATGTAATATATATAAACAATATGTAATATATCTCATATGTGTAAGGTTTTTACCTTATCCAAATCTTGATATGTGAGGTTTTTCTTCAATGTGTAAGCTTTTCATTATCTTCATAAGGTTTTTACACATAGAAAAATAACATACAAAATATATATTCACCATGAATAATATTCTTCATTTTACCGAAATTTGATATGTAACATTTTCTACTGATACGTAATATATTTTCCCAATCATAATGAATTTTCCTTTATCAAAATTCAGATTCGTAATATTTTTCTCGACAATTTAACATTTTATCTCCATATATAATATACCATTTTCATATATAATATATTTTCCATTGATAGATTTTGGTGCATAATATATCTAATTCATAATATATTTTACTTAGGAAAATTTTGATACGTAATATATTTATCCCATACATAATATATTTATATACATACGTAAGGGTTTTCCCTTAGGTGAAAAACCTTACATAATATTTTTTTTCATACATAATATGTATGACCTAACCAAATTCTTATACAAAATATATTTCTTTCATGCATACTATTATTTTATCCTATAAATAATATATTATTTTTCCCTATGATGAGTCAGTTTTTATACTTTGTGATTTTTTTGATAATATGTTAAAAATCTAAAATGCCTAAAATCACTCAAAAACAACTCTATTAGATTTCATCACTTATAGGGCCTCCCCAAACATACCAGCTATTGAAAATAGTAGCTAAATTAAATTTTAACTTGACCAATTCCTAAAACTAGACCATAAAGTCCCATTACACATGTTCAACCCAAGTTTCAACCCCAAATACCATTTTAACATACTCAGGAAATTCTACCAACCATTCTCTAATACTCACCCGGGCACCCAAGGCACCTCTTGGGCCTATGAACATATCCAAAAACATCTCCTAAATATTTTCCAACTCTTAGAATCCTGATATGAAATAAAATTCCTAAAACATCCCCCTCTCCGTGATCAAAATTCAAATCCCCCATTTTACCAAATCATACCGACATGGGTTTTTATAACCTCCCTACTAAAATGATTTTTGTACTAAAGAAGTATCCTAATGTATATTTCATATGTCATCCCTACTATTGAGGACTAATGCATGACCCAAATCCTTTGTTTCCCTCCATTTATAGTTGTGACGTGACCACACCCAAACCAACTCCACTTCTCAAATCCTGTTAACCTACACACTAAAAAACTAACAATTTCCACTAACCCCATAATACTTCCCCAGTTATGGTGTAATTAATGAATGACCATTCGGTCGATGTCACACCCCATTGGTTGATATACTAGTCTATACTAGTCCATCACTCACTCGATATCCCAACATAGAATCACCTGACAATTTTCATTAAACCCAAAATCCCACTCCTAATAATAGATTTATAGAACATGACCCCATATCATTTTTAGGTCAATGTGATATCCCTAAGCACTGATATTCCATATACTTGCAACCCCATCGATCTATTCCCAAAATTCTAACCTGGTATTTCCACCCAACCATCATATAATGTATTGCAGTTGTCAATCACTAAGTACATTAAATTTACCCAGTTCTCATCATCTGATACCCATATCTAGGAATTTTACCTTTTCCAACCATAACCCAACAACTTATATCCAAGAGTAATCATAAAACCATAAACATGTCTAGATGGGGTCCATTAACACGTCACTCCCAACATATAATGAAAACTATTTGAAAAGAGAACCATGCACTTAGACAATCCATAGTGTGCTCATCACCATAGGATTTATCTTTTCATCGATCTATAATAACAATCCTACCTGATATTGACCATTATCCGAATGCTGGAACTTAGGATCCTCACTTGTATTTCTTTAATTGATCCACATCCTCAGCCTCACACTATGTTACAATGTTACCGTAGTGCCTCATATAGTATCTTATCAAGTCCACTGAAAAATCTTCTACCATACACCCAATATTGTTGAATCTAACTGAAGGTTCGTGACCTTTATCATCATTATGTGAGCTTCATGTTCCAAACCACTATGGCCCCCACTTAATCTTATTATCATTTCACTATCACCACACCCCCTTATTCATTATTCCATTGCACCAAAAAGATCTTGTCTCATCGACCTGTCATATCCTGATTCTATGGTTCCCACTAGTCAATAACATCTAACTATTTCCCCGAGTAGCCCCTGCTCTATACAAAAAATGTCATTGTGTCAAGGGTAAATACCCCTTTTCCTCTCCTTGATCACCATAACGTGTCTCATACCTTTCCATCATCATCTCATTTTCAATCACTATATATTTATAATCATTCACTAAACCCATTAGTCACCTCATTGATCTATAAATTCATAACAACCCACTAGGATAGGCATCCAGTCGATCCTCCCTTCCAAAACAAAACCTCTATACTAAAATCTCTAGAACTCACCGTGATTTACATCACAAAAATAAAAGGTATTCAACATGAATTTATAAACCATCACAAGGGTATCAACATCCTTAAGGGAAGTTTTCTTAGCTCCAAACCATACCAAAATCAATGGCTAAACAATCTATTTAATGTGGAACTGACTTGTAGAACAATTGTATTCATACCTCATGCCACCACACAATATTTTCTTTATAGTTATTCCCAATAAAACTCATTACTGAAATAGAGAAAACTCATGTTTGTGTACACCCTAGTTCCACCCTACCATACCACTCAACATGAACCAGCTTGAGTCATATCCCATCAATTCTGGGATCACTAACCTAATTACCCAAATGACCATGCCTCTAGTGTATGTCAGAAACCTCACAACATAAGAAGTACATGTGCTTAAATATTCATGATACCTAAGGCATCCCAATTACTATGTCACATACTTGATAACACATCCTATGAATTAATATTGAACACAAAGCATCTTACCATGATTCCCATTTCCTAAAGGCACTCAAAATCTTTAGTTAAACACTCTCTCTAGTTACCCTCATGCACCGCAAATAATCTCAGAAATAATAAGAAATCACTATTCTATTTAATTAAAACTTCTAACTCACTAATATCCAGAGTTCTATCTCAACATCACGAGGCTCTACCACCTATTCTAGAAGTATATATCACATAGAACACAACTCAAATAGCATTATCCGTGATTCTATATTGGATACCACAAGTAAACTCACACGATAAAACACCGACTTGAGGATTCTCATATATATCAGATATCCCATACTCAAGTCAACCACCCACTCTAGAGTATTAATCCACACTGTTCATCCACATACAAGACTTCCCCCCCCCCTCGAGGATCAAGATCTCATCCACAGGTATATAACAACATGTCCCCATGATGATATGTATCGATTAAGTCATAACCATTGGGTTCAGTTAATTATAATGAAAACTATATTTTATTTAATAAAACACCAAATGAGTTAATGTTTACACTTTAAATAACTAGAACTTATATCATAGGGATGTAATCATGTGGTTTAATTAAGTTGAATTCCACTAAGAATCTTTATGGAAAAATACTATCTAGGTTTTTATTGACACTTTAAATAATCAAATATTATATATTTTGTTTTATTTTTCTAAAATTAACATCATAATAATATAAAACCATGCACATTTCATGTGAACCTATGTACCTGATATAATGCATGGATTCACAATCTCTTACCAACCTAGACCAAGATAAAACCAAAAATCACATAACTAAAAACATCATACTTGAAAACAATCAACCCAACTATAAGAATGAAAAAAAGGAACATAAATCCCAAAACATTGGTTACTTGAACTTCAGATCATGTTGGTGCTAGATAGGCACACTACATAGAATCCATCTCAAGTTCTGACTAGTTATATATTTAGTATACTATATCCCAAATATTAAATTAAATAAAATACAATGCTCTAATACCAATTTGTAATATGTATGGAATTATTCACTCTTTAGTAAAAGGATTGGTAGGTTATAGGACCTATTGTTCAGTTCCTCATATGTCAAAGCATACCAATTAAAAGAGGGGGTATAAGGTGTTACTTTGAGAGAACTATATCTTCATACCAAAGTGATCAAAAACAACATAAACAACATAAAATATGTCATCATAATATCTATAATAATATATAAACATCATGAACCAATCCAGTAATAATAAATAATAAAATACATGCTATAATGAATGAACTATCTAAATAGAACACATATAAGCAGAAATATATAAGATCTCCCATGGGAAGATTATATATATATCCCCAAATAAACTAAATAAAACCAAACTACCACAACTTGGTCTTGAGTCCCCGCTTGATCCCATCTCACAACTCCATACAAGTTATCCAATTAAACCATCCAACACTGTGCCTATTCCTTACATGTACCAATAATAATGAGATCTAATCACGTACCAAAGTGTCAGGGATTCCTGACTAGGGTGTGAGTAAAACTCATCCGGCCACCACTAATGATGTCCATAACATAGCCAATAAATGTAGTGTATGTACATTGTGACATGACTAACATAATAAAATGAATTATAGAAGCATAATAAAATTACCACTATCGATCCTTAGGTTATATGGTGTCACTCAAGATTGACTCTACCTACTTTGGAAAGGGTTATATATCTATAAGAATAATGTACACCACCCAAGGGGAACCACATCCTACCCAAGAACCTGAAGTATCATCACCCAGGGGGAACTTTTCCTTCCCAAGAACTTGAATGATCATTACCTAGGGGTAAACATGTCTAGATTCATAACCTGAAGTATTATCATCCTGGGGGAACCATGTCCTATCCCAAAACTTGAAGGTTCATCTCCCATGGAGAAAAATGTTCTTCCCCAGAACCAAAAGTATCATTCCCTAGGGGGAATCCATATCCTACCATAGAACCTCATAAAACATACACCCAGGGGACTCATAAATCCTCATAAAACCATATAGCATATAAAATTGGGGACCCAATTATACCATGGTATAATTACCAATCTATAATTATCATTGGGGATGTATCCCTCCCCAGTGGTTGATATAATTGAATGTTTCAGGCCCAAAAGAAGTGCCTGGTGGGTAGTTTCCAAATCATATTTTTATCAAAATAAAAGATTATTCTAAGATGTACATGAAAAATAATGTCATAAACAATGAAATTTAATAAAATATTAATTATCATAAACATTGGAACAAAAAAGAGAGGATATTTTCAAATATAATTTATAATTAATTTATTTAAATAAATAAATACCTTGCATTGATTTTTTTCTTCATTTTTGATGATCAGATGAAGAACTATTATCATAAAATTATTATGTTAGAGGAATCAAGTGTATATATCCTCTAACTTTGATCCAAATGTGTTCCAAGAACCTCTGATCATCATCGTATAATATTCTGAGTGCTAGCATGGATGGTTCAAATGCTTGTAGTGATTTTTGTTGATTTCAATAGAATCCTTTAAGGTGATAAGGAATTGTTTTGGTGGATGAGGATAATTAATCTATGTTTTTGAGAGTTTTTTTGGGGAAGTGATCTCTAGGTTGTGGGAGAATCCTCTCTAGGACTCATTTGTACAAAGATTATGATAATTTCAGGGGTTTTTATAAAATCTCATGACCATATTTAAATTGATCTAGGGTTAGGAAATAATAATTGCACAAGGAACCTTATTATTTTGTTAATCCCCTATGAACCCCATGTAAAAATAATAATATAATGATTATTAATTAATTGAGATGCACTAAAATCTTGGATAAAATAAATAATATTTCCTTAAATAAATAATTTAATATTTAATCAAATATTTTTTAATATGACATTTCTCATCGGACCATTAAACTCAGCCCTCCAATCCTCTTCAATATTTACCATACCTTGAATAATGAATATTTATTTAATAAAATAAATATCACTAAAATTTTCAACAATAAATAAATAAATATTATATACACTAAAGTAATGGATAAATATTTATTAAATATTCATATAACCAAATAAATAAATATTTATCACCTTGCGAATTGACCAAAATAAATAAATATTATATATTCAGATAATTAAATAAATCATCACCTAGTGAATAAATATTTATTAAATATTCAACTCACATATATATTCTCTTTAATAACTGTTGGTTTAATATTTTCAGTCAAACTAATATGAATAATTTTTAAACCACATATAAGAATAATATTTATTCAACTTGTTAAATTCATATAGAATTTAACTGAGGTTTTGAATATAGTTAGTGTGTGACCCTCTAAGACCCTTTATCATTGGTAGTGGGACACACTACCTAAAGTCTAAGGCTAACATCTAGCAACACACCAAGGATTCTATAAAGAAATAAATTAATGTTTCAACAACACACAACCTCTTGCAAACATATATTGTGTAATATAATCCCTTTATCTCGATATATCTAATCAAGTAGGTTGCATGATGGTGTCATCAAACTATGTACTTGATGTATATTTCTTTTATTTTTTTTAATTTAAATATACAATTGAATTACATTTATATAGTCATAATAAGGAAGTTATATTTCTATAAAAGGGCCCGAGAAATCAATTTCCACTAAATTGGGAAGGTAAAAAAATTTCTTGCATTATTCATTAATGAAATATTACTAATGACACACCCAACATATCCTACTTCACCATGAGAATATTTAATCATAGTTCTCAAAGATACATCAAAATATATGACTCATAATATGAATTAATAATATTCTTAAGTTATAAGGATCATTACACACATCCATGAATAAGGAAATCCAATGACACATATATATGTTGATTTCTTGCTAGAGGGTCATGTTCTTATAATATCATACTATGAAGATTACCGATGGAATACAACATGAGAGAGTGTCTAAAATTAATATGTGTATCCAACCTTATTACCCTATATCATTTGTGTCCTTTCAAATGATATAATATTTTTATAGAATACATATTTAATATTGTCATCATGGAACTTATAGTAGAGAACTTATACAACCATTCAATGAAATAGTCACCCTTAGGATGTTATCATATACAATATCACATAAATGAACAATCATGATAGGATAATAATTTATTAATTTTCAAAACAAATAATACATATAATTATAAATTACATAGAAGTTGGTTCTAGGACACCAACTCAAACAGACTCCCACTTAAACTAGAGACAACTGGTAACAATATTATGTCTGTTAACTCTCACATGATATTAATGATTCTTCTAAAATAAGTATATAGTATAGGGTTCCAACATTTTTCCTCCATGTAAAATCTACTCACTGTAACCTCACCCCTCTGAGATAAATCCCACAAGACATGAAACTTTCAGAGTATGTGCTCCATCCTTTGATGTGACATTGGATCCTTTGTTAGAACCATCATAATAGTATTATCACAATATAATTTGATAGAATATTTACTTCTAGGCATCATATCAAGCTATTGGATGAAGTTGAAAATCCAAACTACTTCTTTGGCTACATCAGAATTCACAATATACTTGGATTCTTCTGTAGAAGTAGTGAAAACTGGATTCTTTGAACTCTTCCATCTCACTGCTCCTCCATTAAGACTCAATATAAATCCTAAGTATGACTTCATATAATTCTGATCTATTTGAAAACTGGCATAAATATATCCTCAAGTGACTAGATCCTTGTCCCCTTTATATACTAGGAACATATCCTTTGTATGCCTCAGATACCTAAGAATAATCTTAACAACAGTCCAATGTTGTTGTCAAGGATTATCTTTATATCTACCTAACATGAATAAAACATAGGAAACATCAATATTAGTAAATAATAGAGTATATATGATTGATCTTATCATATAAGTGTATGCGATTTTACTCATTATCCCTTGTTCATGTTGTGTATGAGGAAACATTTTCTTGGAAAGATATATGTCATGTGCCACTGAAACCAATACTATTTTGGATTTTACATAGTAAATATCTTTAGAATATAGTCATTATATGCACCTTAAATAATTCTAAGAATCCTCTTGGATATTTCACTAATAGTATTGATCTCGAGAATGTAGGTTTCTTCACATAGGTTCTTCATGGAGAGGCACCTTTTAAACCAATCCTTAACCAACTATAAGACTCGTATGTTTTTTCAAATACCTAATATTTCACCAATATATACTACCAGGAATATGAAAACACTACCACTAAATCTTTTATAAACCTATGGCTCACATTCATTCTTTATGAAACCAAAATCTTTTATGGCTCAATCAATCTGAATATTCTATGTTTTAAATGATTTATTCAATCCATAAATGGATATCTTCAATATAAAAATATTATTTTCATTTCATAGAGTCCCAAAACCTTCATCTTGTTTCATGTAGACATATTCCATAAGGTTACTATTAAGAAAGCTATTTTGATATCCATATTTCAAATCTCATAGTCTGTGATGGAAAATAGAATTCTGATGGATTTAAACATGAAAAATAGAGAAAAGGCTTTATCACAATCAATTCCTTGAAACTTTTTAACCCCTTTAGCTACTAGCCTTTATTTATAGGTACCTACTTTACCTTTCATGTCATGTTTTATCTTGAATACCCATTTTCACCCAATAGGTTTTATATCAATTAGACGATTGACCAAATCCTAAACTTGGTTCTAATACATGAAATCCATATATTAATTCATATATTATTTCCATATTTTAGATTTTTAGCTCTATAATACCTCATTATAGGAAAGTTGATCAATTTTTCAACCAATAATGATTAACCACCCTCAATAACAAGAAAAACACATCTTTTTGGTTATCTAATCTCTCTGATTCTCATATGCAATACTTGTGTTTCATGAGAAACATATTTCATGGAGACCTATAGAATGTTTTCCTATACCAACTCTTATGTATCTTGAGTATCAATTTCATCGAATTCAATATCTCTCCTACTATTATTCTTGAACATATCCACCCTCTCAAAAAATGACTTTTCTTGTGATAGTCACCTTATTATTTGAGTGGTTTTATAGATAATATCAACATGTTTCCTTAGGATACCATACAAAGATACACTTCAAGCCTTGAGGTGATAGTTTGTTTCCTGAGACTGGATTAAAAAATTATTAACAACACCATGAATGACTATGGGAAAAAAAATTCCTTTCCATGATTCAATTCATATGTTATTCCATTTTCCACCTTAGTTTACACTAAGTTTAGAATACATGTTGTAGTGTGTAATGCATATCCCTAATATGATAATGAAATATTTGCATGAATCATCATCAACCTCACCATTTAAAGAAAGGTACAATTATCCCTTCACTTACAAAATTACAATGTGGGGTATAAGGTGGAGTGAGTTGAGATTGAATCCCATACTTCTGTAGAAAGTCAATAAACTCTAGGTTAAGATATTCACCACCTCAAAAAAATCAAATATTATTTATCTTCTTACCAAACTGATGATATACTTCATTTTTGAACTTTCTAAATTTCTAAATGGATTAAAACTTATAATTCACCAAGTAGTAAAAAACATATCTACCCAAGTCATTAGTAAAAGTTATAAAATAATAATACCCACCTCTATATTATTTTGGAAAGGGTCCACACACATTAGTGTGTACCAATTATAGAGGTACTATGTCCATTTCACCTTTTCCACCTAAAGTTGGATTAGTAATTTTTCCTTATAAACAAGTGAGTAATATTTCTAGTGGTTTTATATCAAAAGTGTCTAAATAAATATCTTGATAATTATTTATCAAATTATTCTCATTTACATAACCAATATATAGATTCCATAATTGGTCTTGAAATATTTCATGTGAACTTAATTCATTATCAATTTCCAATACTTGGTTTTCATAATTTAATACATAAAGACCATTATTTAAATGTTTCATAACATAACATATGTTGTGTTTATAAAAGAAAAAATTATTATTTATAATTTTGAAAAAAAACCATTTTAATTTAGAGAAGATATAATAATTATTTTCTACGTAAAAGTTGGTATATAATTACAATATTTTAAAACCAAAATCATCTTGATTAGAAATAGAAGTTATTAGTATCCTATAGAAAAAGTAGCAAGCTACAAACCATTGGATACTCGAAGATCCATATATCCTATAACAATATTTCAGAATCTACTTAGTTCCTATATTTTGAAACATATGTGAGGAGCACAACCTATATCTAATAACCAATATGTATATATAGAAAGATTTTACTTGATAATAAACACACATTAAGATCCCCCTTACTTATTTAACTGGGTGTAGTTCTTCTTCCAGTGGCCCAAATTTCCACATGAAAAACATATTGTATCCTTTTTCCTTTATCCTGTTATTGTATATTCTTTTTCATGGAAGGATGGTGCTCAAGAGCCTTATAATTAGAAGGAGTCTTGGGTCCATTTTCCTTATTCTTATTTTTCATATTCACCTTGAGGACCATAAGATTTTCATACCCTATGTATTTATCAACTTAGTGAATCAAATTAAGGAGTTTCAAAAGAGTCTTTTTACTATAATGCATGTTATAATAGAAAATGAAACTAGGGAAGCTCTTTGGTAGTGAGGATAAAATGAGATCTGTGTGTACCTTGTCAGTGATCTTAAAGTCCAATATATCTAAGTACTCGATGTAGCCAATCATCTTGACTACATGAGGCCCAAATAGCATCAACTCTCTATGATTTCATGTGAATAGTACAATGAAGATCTCATTCTCTCTTATATCACATTCTCTTGATAAAGATCATGAATGAAAGACATGATTTTATACACATCCATATCCTCATGTTTATTTAGAAGATCATTGAACATGGATGATAACATGAAGCATTGGAAATCTATGGAATCATATATATATTTCATATAAAGATAGAGTTTCTCTTCACTAGAAAAATTTATAGAAACCTAAAAAATGGGGTTTTATAGAACTTATAATTTCTGTTTCTGGTGTAGTATAACACACAAGTGCTTATACCATTCTTGGAAATTTGACCCGGTGAGTTGGTTATCAATCTATAATATGGATCATAGTTATATAGTCAAAGTCATGTGGCATGAAATTTTTATAATAAATAGGGGAAACATTTTCTTATTTTATCTGGACTACTAAATTAGATAATAAATATTTAATTTATTAATCCTCTAGTATTTTATAAAAACCCAATAGCCCACACTATTGGTTTTGAAATATCCTATCATACGGATATTATAGTTTTAAGGATCCATATGTCTTTTATCATAACCAAAACCGGGGTATGTTAAGATATTAAAAGGTATTTAGGTAGGCGTAACATTCCTACTACATTAACACATAGCTACTTGATCCTTTAAATGGACTCCTCAATCCTAGAATCCTAGATTTATGATTTACTTAACACTTTGGCTACAAGTTTCACTAAATACAATGGTAGAGATCAACTCTTAAGAAAAACTAGGTTAAGTCAACCCAAAACTCAAGATAGAGATTCCTCAATAATTTAAACCACCCTAAATGAGTTTTTTCGGGCACTTTGAACTATGGGTATTTTTATAACCAAGTAGTGAAAGGATATATAGAGTTAATATTATATTTGATAGATTTTATCCTTATTTCTCAACCATCCATTTAATCTTATTACATGATTTTTAGCCTTAAATGGATTTCATATATGTTGTTAACCATATATAGATAATGTTTACACATATTTCAATTTTATTTTAATTAAATCTTGTATTCTTGTTAATTAATTTATTTAATGATTAAACATCCATAAATAATTAAGCACGCAACTTACATAAATAAAATAAAAGAAGTGGAATGACCATTATATTTTCTAATGATTCTTTTATCTATAGGATGATAAACCAACCCTTGACCCTAGGAAATAAACACATGGGGTCATTCCTTATTCAAATTTTAGTATTCCACTTGTGTGCCTGCATACCTCCTAGATTAGTTCAGCCTCAGCTCCTAACTTGAATTACCTCCACTCAACTGGGATCTCTATCCATTACATAATATTGTAATCACATGTATGTGAGGGGGAAAATTATTTGTTAAAGGGGTTTAAATAAAAGAAACCATGGGAACACATAACCTTACATAACGAGAGAAGATGAATGACACAAAAGTTGTAATTTAATTTTATAAATTATTAAAAATACTATGAAATAATAATTAATTAAGTAAACCAATCATATACATAGGCTGGTCTAAGCTCATGTCCATCCATATACATTCAAGGTATTCCTAAAAGTACAACAACTAGTTTTCACTATAATTTATTTTTTACTATTAAGATAAATGAGATTGACTTAATTCAGATAATTGATTAATTAATTTATCTTATTGTTCCTCCAAAGAGTCTTGGAGATACCTATATCCTGATGAATTATGGAAAATAAACAAATTAACTAGAATGTAAAGATAATTTTATAGAATTTATTAATAATTTATAAATTCTAGAACCCTTTTTACTTAGTCAAAATTCTAGCTACCAACAATGTAATTAGGTTTTAATGTAGGAATTAATTATACATTATGAAATTTAACTCTGTTTATTGATGATTGACTACATGGAATGTACTAACGATATGCACACCATGTTTCTTACATTCCATATACCTGGGATAGACACCAAGAGTCTCTAGATTTATCTCGGGTGGAAAACACAATGTGTACTAATGAGCTATAAACCATGTGGTTTACTTATCATCAGTCAGTATAACCCACCTTCTGAATCATTATATTCCTTATATGTGGAAATTAAAGAGTAACATGACGTGTATGATAACTACACATTATGTATCTTATTAATGTTACAACTTGTTAGTATTTAAAATCATTTGATGTGTATTCAACCACATGGTTAGCATCGATTTCATTGATAAACCATATAGACGTCCTGATGTGTACACCAACTACATATTGTGTGATCCAAAAGATCATGTGTTAGGATGGTCCAGTCAACGTGCAGTGTGAATTAAATATATCATGTGTTATTTATTTAATGAATTTTCATGTATATCGTGATATGTCTAGGTGCAGTGAACCTCAGTACATAGTGTGCACTTTCAATCACACTCTATGTATATGTTTATATCATCTAGGAATATTAGAACCTCCCGATGGAATCTCTAATCATTCTTCAACTACTCTTAATATACATAAGATCATATGATACATTAACAAAGCATATAAATATATCAAAAATATGTTAATTAAACTCAGAATTAAATAATGAGTAATCTAGAAGAAAAAGCTTACAAACATTTTGTACAATCAATCGATGAATAATAAATATTTATAAATTATTATGTGATGTCACTAATATCACTTGAAGGTTCCGAGTATAGTGGATGTGCCTGTTGGAAAATTTCCAACTTGGACTTTTACTGTAAGAAATGATAATTCTATGATGTAAAAGATTAATAATGTCATGACCAATGAAATTAAATCAAATATTAATTTTCAAAAACATCAGAACCAAGAAAAGAGGATCTTTTACCATATAATTACAAATTCATTTAATTTAATAAATAAATTCCTTGCATTGAATTTATTTATTCATTGTCAAAAATTGAATGAAGACCACTTGTTATACTGTCACAATGTCATATGAATCAAGGGTATATCCCTCTTATGGTTATCCACACATGTTCTACAATCATTAAAACATCACAATGGAATCTTACGGGTGCTAGCGCAGATGGTTATAACACTTGTGCTAATATTATGGAAATCAAAATAGTGTAATAACCTATAATTTAACAATGGAATTTCCCTTTTGAATATATAATTCTTTCATATTTAGTAATATAATATTAGTTAATGCACATGAACCACATAAAAAAACTATATTTTATAAAATTAATTTTAACATTAAATTTAGTGAATAAATATTGCCATGAGAATTGAAAGTATTACAATGGGATGAAAAATATAAAATAAGATAACAATAATAAGAAAATTTGGATTTGTTTGATCCCCCAGAATAATTACACTCATGAACAACACTGTAGAAATGAAGCAAAATATTATTAATGTAATGTATATTTTGAAAATAAAAATATAGTACCTTGAGGGAAATATAATTTAATGAAGAATTAATGAAATACGAGGTATTGATAGGAAGTAGAGAACCTATATGACCACTAAAAATCTGACTTTTTGAATTGTAATCTGATCGTGGGAATAATAACCCGATTGTTGGAATAGTTATCTGGATGTTAGGAATATTAAAATCACTATCAAAATAGTATCCTAACCTATAGAAGTGTAAAATAATATTTTAATATCTTATAAAATAGAAATATGATATATTTATACTATGTTATAAGTAAATAAATGTTTTAAAAATTATAAATTAAGCATTTTTAATTTAGTAAAATATAAATGTTTCAATTTTACTTTTATAAAAGTATAATGATTTAAAATAATGTTTATTTTCATAAAAATGTATTTATAAATTAATATTATGTTGTATTATAATGATAAGATAATTTTATGAAACCATAAGTAATTTTTTAAAGGGTCATAAATTTGATTATAATATTGAAAATTTCATTTTTCAAATAAATGAGGATTTTATTTAAAATTTAAATTTATCATATTTATAAAGTTATTTTCATAAAATGGATTTTATTTTTGGAATATAAACATAAAAAAATGTTAGAGTTATTAATTTGGAATTTTTCTAAAATAGTTGATTTTTTATGAATAGTGAAATATTGTAAAATATGGTATTTAACATTAATGGATAAATACATTATTAATTGAAAAAGGGTTTATGTAAGAACCCATTAGTTCAAACTCAAATTCACTATTTACTGTACATTTTTTCAAGAGTCGACACTAATGATAGCCTTGAGAAAAAATAATAAACTAATTAATCTAATATTAAAAAACATCCTTCTCATCCTCTTATAAATACCACTCCTTTTCCACACAACTTATAATCCTTATATCTTGAAACATTTATACCCAAATCTCTTCCAAATCCTCTCCACCACATCTTAGTTCTTATGGTCTCATCAAAAGACCAATCCAAGGTTCCTTAAGTTGAATCCTAAGAGGATACATCCAAAGGAGAAGGTAATACCCTCAACTGAGTCTTTTATTTTTCTCTTCCTCATCATCTTCCAAAAAAATCACATAAAACATTGAATAATAACTCCAATATAATATATATTCTTGAATTTTATTTTTTTAGTGTAATATCTATCATCAATTATCTTATCTTCTCTTATTATTCTAAAAAAACATCATATGCATTTTATCCGTTCACCACATCCATGGAAGATAAGTTTTAATTTCCCATTACTACCTCCATGATAGGTTTAAATTCTATTATGATGGTTTAAATTGAAATAAATATTTATTTTATATTTTTTTACGTTTTAGAGTGAATATATATCCATAATATTAAATAAAATGAATCTAGTTCATGACGGTCAGTAAAATCACCAAAATGAACCAACCTTATAACATTAATGTTTTTACTAAATGATCCATCCTTATATCAAAACACAAAAGGCTATTTGAGACCATTTTAATTTATGGAATTTCATGAATACCATTTCATTTAAATTTTTTATTTATAATACCATTTGACAAGAACTTCAATAATTATCTAAAAGTGATTCAACCTTGGATCCATGAAATGAATGCCCTTGGAACCACAAAATTAAACCTTATATATCATTGAAATGGTTATAAATAAACAGAATAAAATTATAGTGAATAAAATATAGATATAAATGGTTCTGAATTAAGAATTAAATAATCGAATTTTTTTTATCATGGATGTTAAGTGTATGTGAAGAATGATTCTAGAACAAAAGGTAAGAGATCTCTCTAAACCACCATTTTTCTTTGGGTGATGACCTTTCTCTCTCTAAATCACTTTTTATCTCTATTTTATGATATGGAATGGTTCTAATTTTTTATATATGTCTCTTAAATATAAACCTAGTTTATTCTCCCTTCCTTTAATGGTGTAATACATTTCTTAATTTCATTTCTCAAATGCAACCCATTTATTTCCATGGGAAATTCTTATGATATGAGGCAAGATTATGTAACTAATTTCTTTACATAGGTTATTATTATGTTTATGACTTAATATTCATTTCCTTTTTTGGAACACATAATAATGTACAAGTTATGATGGGTTTTCTCAGATAGAATTCAAATGCATTAGGTAATGTTTTTGTTTCATGAGACGTTATGAATGGGATGAGGGAGTAAACATAATTCATGATGGGACTATGTCCACCATGTGATGTTGTCTTGGAATTTATACTTGAATTATTGTTTTAAAATTTTATATTTTGTTTCAAATTTCCTATGTTTCTATGATCATATGATACCATGTTCATTATGTTATTATCCTATGTGATTATCCATGACCCTTATATTTTATGATATCATGTTATGTCGTTTGACTCACATGTTATTCTTTGTTATCATGTTTATTCCCTTTGCTGGTATTTTTATCCCACCCCTTTTTCTAGGTATTTCATAGGTTATCCTATCATGTTTTATCATCTGAAAGGGATTTGGGATCTCAAAGGGATTTAGGATCTCATTATGGAGAAAAAAATAAATAATCATTATTTTAGTTTCATGCTATTGTTTTATGTACCTAATATTCCAAAGATATCAGACCTCCTAATCCTTTGGTCATGTTTATTGTATATTTATGTTAAAAATAATTTAATAATATATGCAAAAGGTTTGGGTTTCTATAGTTGGAATCATAGGAAAGGTATAGTTATTTTTGGGGATTAGGACTAGAATACTATAGTGGGAACCCTAAGGATAAGTCTGAATATAGGAAAATATCCTAGAATTTTAGTGAAGCATAGAGTGAGTGGTTTATAATAAATTAAATCCCTATATTAATAAGGAAATTGTATTTTCCTCTCGCATAGTTTTACCTAGGTATAATAACCCCTAATATGGAACATTGGGTATTTACTCCATCATCCCCAAGTGCATGACAAAGAGGCCTTACTACAAACCTGGTTTGACACTCTTGGGGGTTATGGTTTGGATAATTCACAAACTATTTACAAACCATTATGAAGGAATTGAAGTGAAACACAGAGACTCATAATATAGGAATTAAATTTAATTTATAAGTTATTCCCTATAAGTTTAGATTTTCAATTTTATATAGTTATTAGTTTGGGTATTCCCAGCTATAAGTTCATTTTGGATATCATAAATTATTAGAAATAGAATAAAATAGTAAAATGTGATCTTATTATCTATTCATGAGATCAAAATGTCCAATGTGATTATAGTTCTATGAATTATTTCATATCATTCATGATTAGTACAAAATTTCAAACACCACCTCAAAACATGGGGTTGAGCTATCTTTGATAAAAAAATGGAACAATTGTTACATACCAAGTATATAATTCCTCCCTAGTAAATATTTGAGGACTAAAAATCCTAACATATATATTGATACTTAATTTAGTGGAATTTAATTCTATATTGGGAATGGATTGACTAACCTTATATAAATCCAATATTACGTTTAGGGAAAGGGAGATCACTCTTCATATCCCGAGTCATCCACTAATTATATACAAGTGTAAGGAATAAAATATATATCCTTTGTAATATTCTTATAAAGTATGGATATTGTTTCCTTATGGTAAGTCATATCTTTCTCACATGATTGAGAATAAGGAGAGAATCATTATTTAAGACATTCCCATTGCGAGGGACTACACCAATGTATTCCTTAAATAGTTTTCAGACCTTCCTCATAACCAGAAGGTTGAGTTCTCAAATGAACTTATACATGGATCTATGCATATATCCAAGGATCCATATAGAACTTCCACCATTGAGTTTGAAGAACTGAAGAAGCAGTGACAAGATAATCTATAGAATGTTTTTATATTCCTGAGTGCTTCACTATGGGGTGTGCCGATTATATTTGTCAAGAAGATGGATGGGTAAATGAGCCTCTTCATTGATCTTCATGATCTTGAAAAAATAATGATAAATAAAAAGTATCCACTACCATAGATAGATGAATTGTTTTATCATCTATGGGGGTAAAAATATTTCTCTAATGTTGATCTTTGGTTGGGATATCCCAAATTAATGGTGAAGAAGTAATATATTCCCAAGACTAATTTTCGAACAAGGTATAAACACCATGATTTCATAGTGATTCCCTTTAGACTCAATAATGATCCAGAAATCATTATAGACTTAATGAATATAGTCTTTATATATTACCTCAATTTTTTAGTATTTATAGATGATATTCTAATATACTCTAAAAGAATGTATGGGGATGAGGAGTATTTTAATTCTATGCTAAAGACTTTGATAAAGGAGAAGCTATATGAAAGTAAATTAAATGTGAGTTTTGGATATAATAAATATCAATCTTAGGGAATGTTATCCCCAGTAAAGGGATATCTTTGGACCCTTTTAAGATAAATGCAATTGAGGAGTGGAACAAACTAACATCTATAATGGAGATCTATAGTTTCCTTATACTTGTTGGGTATTAGTAATGAATTGTGAGAAAATTCTAATAACTTTCAAACCTTCTAACCAAGATGAATCCGAAGGAAGTAAATTCTTTATGGACTAATAAATGTGAAGAAAGATTCAAGGAAATGAAAAATAGGATCATCACTACACCAATCCTCATGATGCCCCCAAATGGGGAAATTTTCATGGTATACAGTGATGCCTCAAAGAAGGAATGAGGTTGTGTATTGATGAAAAATAAAAAATTGATATCCTATGCCTCAAGGAAGTTAAAATTTCATGATAAAAACTATCCTATACATGATTTGGAGTTGGATTCAATAATATTCACATTGAATATTTAGTAAAACTATCTCTATGAGTAAAAGTGTGAAATATATATATGGACCATAATACCCTCAAGTATATATTCACACAAAAGAAGCCTAATATGTTCCAATGTAGATGGTTAGATCTAATCAAGGATTATGATTGCTCAATCCACTACCATACTGGGAAATAAAAAATTTTATAAGATTCCTTAAGTATAAAGGATCCTAATACCATATTAATGATGAGAATTGAGAAGTATACAATCCTCTTAGACTTTCAAAGGTTGTACATGGGTATCATAAAGTAAGGAACATCATCATTCCTTTCTAAAATTAGTGATCAATTATCCCTTACAAAGAATATAAAGAATGTTCAAAGATATGGTATGGAAATAAAAAAGAAGGTTGAAGCTATAAGAAGCAAAAATCCTCAGTGTTCAAAACTGATAAAGAAGGAATTGTAATATTTGGTTCATGACTATGTATAAAATCAAATTATGAGATAAATAAGGATCTATTGAATGATGAACATACCTCAACCTTCTCCATCCACCAAGGAGCATGAAGATGTATAAAGGTATATAAGAGAGATATTGGTGGGACAATATGAAGAAGGTGATCATAAAATATGCATTAAAATTCATGGTATGTGATTAGGTGAAGGATGAAAAGAAAAATTTCAAGAGGATGATGGAACCATTACCCATACTAACATGGAAATAAAAAAAAAACACCATGGAATCTGTCAATGCTCTTATAAAGACATTAAGAGGAAATATTGTTATATGGGTTATGGTGGATCATCTTACAAATACTTCTCACTTAATTTCAATTCAAAAGGACTTCTCACTTTATTAGATTGCAAGGATATATATTAGAGAATTAGTGAGGTTGTATGGAACACTATTATCAATTGTATTCGATAGAGAGTAAAAATTTACCTATAAGTTTTGAAAAAGTTTACAAAGGTTTCTAAAAATAGAATAGAACTTTAGTATAGATTATCACCCCCAAAGAATTAGACAATATAATCAGAATATCCAGACACATGATGATATATTTAGAGAAATATTGATAGAAATCAAAGTAGAATGAGATCAACATATTCCTTTTGTTGAGTTCTCATACAATAATAGCTTTCAATCAAGTATCCAAATGGCTCTATATTAATTCCTTTATGGTAAGATACTCATAAAACCTACATATTAGAATGTATTTGGTGAACACAAGCTGTTGGGACCTAAAATGGTTGAGGAAATGGTACAAAAGGTTAAGAACAATAAAAATCACATCAAGTATTCTCAAAGTCGACAGAAGAGCTTTGCTGAAAATCATTGACGAGAACTATAGTTTGAGGTTGGAGATAAAGTGTTACTCTATATATCTCTGAGGAATAAAGTAATGAGATTTGGAAATAAGGGTAAGATAAATCTTAGGTACATCAAATCCTTTGTGATTTTTGATTATATTAAAGTCATAGATTATTGACTAGAACTATCACAAACCATTTATCAATTATATGAAATGTTCCACATATCCCCCCTGAGGAAGTATATACTAGATCCCTCAAATGTACTGAATTTAGAGGTGGTATAGCTAGAAAATGATCTCTCTTATGAGGATCCTCCATGGAAGATCTTTGACCATAGAGATAGCGTTCTATGCAATAAGACAATTCATATAGTCAATGTAATATAGCAAAACCATAAGTATGAGGCAGTGAAATGGAAGCCACATGAAGCAATGAAGTAAATGTACCCTCACTAGTTTTCACCTTAGTATTTAAAAAAAATTAAAGGGTGAAATTTATTAAAGGGGTTGAATGTAACGACTCATAATTTACCAATGGAATTTCCATTATGAATATATAATTTTGTCTTACTTAGTAATATAATATTAATTATTTCACCCAAACAACATGATAAAACCGGCTACATTTTATTAAATTAATTTGAATATTAAATTTATAGATTAAATATTTCAATAATAATTTAAAGTATTAAAATGGGACAAAAAATAGAAAATTAGATAACAATAATAAGAAAATTTGGATATGCTTGGACCCCCAGAATAATCTCACTCATGAACGACATTGTAGAAATGAGGTAGAATATTAGTAATACAATATTAATTTTAAAAATGAAAATATATAACCTTGATATAAATAAAATTAAATGAATTATTAATTAAATATGAGGTATTTATAGGAAGTATGTAACCCATATGAGCGCTACAAATTTGACCATTGGAATAGTAATTTGATCGCTGGAACAGTAATCAAACTATTACGAATAGTATCCTAACTATTAGAATAGTATCATCACCTATGGAAGTGTAAAAAAATATTTAGGTATCTTATAAAATTAAAATATGATATATTTATACTACGGTACAAGTAAATAAATGTTTTAAAAATGATAAATTAAGTATTTGAATTTTTGTAAAACATAAATGGTTTAATTGAACTTTAATAATAAATATAGTGATTTAAAAGAAAGTTTATTTTCATAAAATAGATTTATAAATTAATATTATGTTGTATTATAAGGATAATATAATTTTATAAGGCCATAATTAATTTTTCAAAGGGTCAAAAAAATAATCATAATATTAAAATTGTTATTTTTTAAATAAATGAGGATTTTATTTAAAAATTAAATTTATCATATTTATAATTTTTTTTCAAAAAAGTATTTCATTTTTGGAATCTTCATGTTGAAAAATTGTTAGGGTTAATTTTTTGATATTTTTCTAAAATAGTTGAATTTGTTTGTGAATAGTGAAATACTATAAAATACCGTATTTAACATTACAGGTTAAATAAATAAATAATTGCATAAGGGATGATGTAATAACCCATTAGTTTGAACTCAAATGAACCATTTACTATACATAGTTACAATAATCAATACTATTGATAGTATTGAGAAAAAAAATAATATTCTAATTAATATAATATTCAAAAACAGCCCTCTCCTCCTCTTATAAATACAACCCCTCGCCACCCATTCTCCTCACAACTTCTTTGACTAAGATATTGAAAATTATATACTAAAATACCTTCCCAATCCTCTACCCTACATCCTAGTACTTCTTGTCTCATGAAAATATATATCCAACGGGCCTTAAGTGGAATCCCAAGAGGATACATCCAAACCAGAAGGTAATAACCTAAACTGAGACTTTTTATTTTTCTCTTTGTCCTCAACTTGAAAAAAATTACATTAAACTTGTAATAATAACTATATTATCATATATATTATATAATATTATATTATTAATGGAATATATATCATCTATCATCTTCACTTCTCCTCTTATCCAAAAAATTGAAAACATCATCTCTATTATGTTGGTTCACCGTCTCCATAGATGATGAGTTTTAATTTCCCATTACTAACTTTGTGGTTGGTTTAAATTATCTTATAATGTTTTAAAATTACATAAATATGTATATTATATTTTTTTCTCATTTTTAAGTGAATATATATCCATATATTTAATAAAAAAAGTAGTTATTACTGGTTGGTAAAACTACCTAAATGAGCTAACCGTATAACATTGACATTTTTACTAAATCATCCATCCTTATGTCAGAACACAAAAAGATACTTGGTAAAATTTAAATTTCTGGAAGGTCCTAAACAACATTTCATTTCACTTCCATTTTTTCCCATTTGATAAATACTTCAATAATTATCAACATGTGATCTTACCTTGGAACCTTGAAATGAACGCCCTCAGAACAATAAATTTAAACATTATATCTTCTTGAAATGGTTATAAATGAACATAATAAATTAGTGTAAATAAAATATAGATGAAAATGGTTTTTAATTAAGTTAATAATGAATATAATTTGATTATATAGGAAGTTATGTTCAAGTGCAGAAATATTCTGGAACATAAGGAAAGTGATCTCTCCGAACCACCCTTTTTATATGTGTTATGACCCTTCTCTCGCTATTTTATGATATATAATGATTATAAATTATAAATTATATATATATATATTTGTATTAAATATATACCTTGAATATTCTCACTTCCATTGATAGGGTTAATACATTCCTTATGTTCATTTCTCAAATGCAACCTATTTCTTTCCATGGGCGATTCTTATGATATGAGGAAAGATTGTGGAACCCATTTCATTAAATGGGTAATTCTTATGTTTATGAATAATGATTTCTGTCCTTTTTTTGAAAAAATAATCATTCCCATGTTATGATTGGTTCCCCCAGATAGAGATCCAATGCATTGGGTAATGTTTTTGTCTCATGAGATATTATGAATGAGATTAGGGAGGGAACCAAGTCCATGATGGGACTATGTTCATCATGTGATGTTATATTAGAGGTTATCCTTGAATTATGATAATTTCATGTTAAATGTTGTTTCCAATTTTATATGTTTGCATGATCTTATGATACTTTGTTCATTATGTTTTTCTCTCATGTGATTATTCATGAGTTTTCTATTTTATGATATCATGTTATTCCGTTTCACTCATACGTTATCCTTCGTTATAATGTTTATTCCCTTACTAGGGTTTTCAGATCACCCCTTTTTTCTATGTATTCTATAGGCTATCCTATGAATTTTTATGAGCTAAAAGGGATTTATGATCTAATTATTGAGAATAAAATAAGGAAGATTTTATTTAGTTTCATATTTCTATTTTATGTAGCTAGTCTTCCAAAGATACTTGGACACTCGATCATTTGATTGTTTTTATTAGATATTTATGTTAAAAACCATGTAATAATATGGCTAAAAGGTTTGGTTTTCTATAAGAGAATCCACCAAGGTGATAAGGAGTCATTCTAGTGGATGAAGAGAATTGCTCTATGTTCTTGAGAGAATTCTAAAGGAAGTTATCTATAGTTCTTGGGAGAATCCTCTCTAGAACTCGGTGTGGAAAATGATTTGGATAATGGTTAGGGTTTTAGAAAATGTCATAATTGAGATTAAATAGATTTTAGGTTAAAAATAATAATTTTAAAATGTACCTTATTATTCTCTTAATCTCTTATAAATCCCATGTCGAAATAGTAATAATATTATTATTTACATGACATTTACTAAACTCAAAAATAAAATTAATATTATTTCCTTGAATAAATAATTTAATATTTAATTAAATAAATTTTAATATGAAATTTCTCAAAAGACCATTAAACTTTGTTTGCCAATCCTATTCAATATTTATTAGATCTTGAATAATGACTAATTAAATAAATAAATAAATATCACTACATTTTTCTCTGATAAATAAATACTATATCCACAAAAACAATGAATAAATATTTATTAAATATTCACGTAACAAAATAAATAAATATTTATTACCTTTCAAATTAACCATAATAAATAAATACTATATATTCATGTTATTAAATAAATAATTACCTGGTGAATAAATATTTATAAAATATGCAATTCACATATATATTCTCTCAAATAACTGGTGATTAGATATTGTTGATCAAACTAAAATGGATAGATATCAAATCACATATGAGAATAATATTTATTCAACAAGTTAAATTTATATAGAATTTAACTAAGGTTATGAATTCACTTAATGTGTGACCATCTAGGCCCCTTTCTTAGTGGAATTAGACCACAACACCTGAAGTATAAGGTTAACAACATGAAATATGTCAAATATTACATAGAGAAAAATATGTCACAAAGACATAAAACCACATATGAATTTACAATGGGTAATATAATCCATTTATCTTCATATCTCTAATCAATCAGGTTTCATGCTGGTGCGGTCAACCTATGTTATTGATGTATATTTCTTTGAATTTATAGTATCAAAATTTCTAGTAGAAAGTCATCACCATAGACTTAATAAGGAGATTATATTTACATAAAATGGCATGAGATATCAACTTTCACAAAACTAGGAAAGGGAATATCCTTTGTTGTATTATTCATTAATTCAATATTACTCATGACACACCCAACATATCCCATCTCACCAAGAGCATATGTTGTCACAAATTTAATCAATACATAAAAATATACAACTCATAATATGCATCAATATAAGTCTAAGGATCATTACACATGTCCACAAATATGAACATCCAATGACACATATAAATGTACAATTCCTACCGGCGAGTCTTGTTCTCATAATATTTTTATATTAAGATTACTAAGGGCATACACTATGAAAGAGTGTCTCAAATACCTATGAGTCTCCAACCCAAATATCATGTATTGTTTGTGTCTTTTATAATGATATCAGATGGCTATGTAACATATATTTAAGAATACTATCATGGGACTTCTAGGATCACATCATAGAAGGGAACTGCTAAGGGGAAGACATATTCCTCCGTGATGAAGCCTGGTCTTGAGTTTACTATTGTCACGTGCATCCAAAATCCTAGCATGAATGCTAGTTATGAGGTAGGCTCACATCAAGGTAGGATGGTATAGTAGGAAAGTACTAGTCCTATCTTGGATGAGAATGTGTAGGTGGATCCATCTTCTACTGACCTAGGTGGTGATGGTATACAACATGAAATGGTAGCTGCTGATAATGTACAGACTTCAATTTTGTCCTTCCAGATTGAGGATGTTCAACCTAAGTAAGTTTAATAAAATTTTACTACTATCATGTATATTCAAGGGGATCTACCTGATTTTTATGTGAGTTATTAGAATGTTTTAGAAGATATATTTTCACAGCCTCATTTTGGGAATTGATGTATGCATATAGTTGATTCTAATCTTTAATCCCCATAGGATGATGGTTTCAATAAAAATGACGCTCAACAACATGTTGATTATAATAAAGAGATCCAAAAAATCATTAATTACTTCAGAATCTTGAATAAGTGGGGACACATATTTGATGATGCAGGGGTGAATGGAGGTACTCCCCTGAAGGCATCAGACAATGGTGGTCATGCCTTTTTTAAGGATGAAATCATAAATGGATAGACAAAGGTGGTTGAAGTGAGGGTTTCACCCAGGTTACCTCAAAGAGAAGGCCACATAAGGACTATTCCAACCTTCCACATATTGTGTCTACTAGATATTTTTCTAAGGTGTCAAAGAAGGCTAATGGAGAAATACTGAAGTTCTTTAATCGGTCTCAATATGACGGGGAAACTACTGATAATTCTGAATATGAATATAACATGTCTTATTATGATCTTTAACTCTATTGTTTGATGGATGAGGGAAAATCCATTTGTTTGACCCCACCCGTTTCCTTGTGTAATTTTTAATTTCATTTTAAATAAATGGTCAGAATCTTTTCTTCTGGCTAGACTTGTTTGGTATATAAAAGTTGGTTCTATGACACCAAATATAACAAACACACACACACTCGGGGGACACAACTTACTCATAATGTTATGAACCACCCTTATTGGGAACCCCTCCCATGCATGGAGTGAATAAAAGACACTACTGTAAAAAATTTCCATTAACAAAACTAAAAATGGAATTTATCAGAGCAATAGAAGTGTTGACTATTGCAGTACGATTAAAAGCCCTGGGCTTTTATCAATTCTAGAAAAGCATTGATAAAGAAGAATACTACAGTATGGCGTAATATCAAAATACAACACCAAAAATAGGGAATAATGTTTTGTGATGTAACAAAACACTATATCACCAGAAACAACATGATAAGTATCACCATAAATTAAGAAAATCAGATATAAATATAGAATTTAAATTAAATAAATTTTTACAACACAAACACAAGAAAAAACATAATTATAGAGAAAAAATGAACCTATATAAAAGAACAAAAATCCCATACTTGAATAAAAGAATACACTTATATACGAAAACAATTCTTATGTTAGTAATAATATAAAGAAATAAATTAAACATAAAGTGTTAATTTTAAACTAAACTTTGAGTCATACCAAGAACACTATGTATCAGATTGAGTGGCGGTCTATTCTTACACATAGCATCATTTATTATTCATCTTTAAACATTATCCCCATGAAAATTAACTTAAAAAGTATAAGATAAAAATTATAAGTAAATTAATTAAGTAATAGTATATAGAAGTATGAGAAAAAAATCTAGGATCATTTTCTCGGTTTTGGCGGTTTGATGCGCATTTTAAACTCAAATGACACTTATATATTAAAAATATGCAGTTCAAGTTATACTGATAAAAACGTGCATATGATTGAGATGATTTTGATTCATACACATCAAAAATTACTTATGGATATTTATCCTTAAGTATCAAACAATCTGAATGAATTTACTCGATTTGGATTACGCCACTTGTGTTTTTAACAAAAATGTCATTTAAAATTGGAAACACACACTTTGAGTAATACTTTTCACATCATGTGTCATTTTAGTGTGAGAATGATTCAAAAACATCAAAAATTAATTATGAATCATTTTCCTAAATTATCAAGACAATCCAAGTGTGTTTTCTCAGTTTTCAATGAGTGTCGCCTTCTAAATTAAAGTGTCAATTTTAAAATGATAACATACACTTTGAGTCATATCGGGCACATCATGTGTTAGATTGAGGAAATGATGACTTCTATATGTCAAAAACGACTTATGGATAGTTTTACTAAAGTATCAAAATCATACGATTTCATTTTCTAGGTTTTGAGTATTTCAGTTGTCTTTTTTAATAAAATTAATGTCAATTTTAAATAAAAAGGCACACTTGGAGTCATACCTATCACACCATGCATCAGATTGAGGTTTGGATGATTCCTACACATCCCAACTGACATATGAATATTTTTTCTAAGTTATAAAATCAATCCAAATGTTTTCTTGGTTTTGAGTAAGTCACTTGTTTTTTTTTACTAAAATGTCATTTTAAACTAAAAACATGTAAATTGAGTCATACCGCTCACATCATGTTTCAGTTTTACATCACACTAATTCCAAAAAAATGAAAAATAACTTATGAATCATTTTCATAAATTATAAAGATAATCAAAGAAAATTTTCTCAATTTTCAGTGTGTGAAACTTTTTGAAATAAAATGTCAATTTTAAACTGATAATGGACACTTTGATTCATATTGGGAACATAATGTATTGGATTGAGGTGAGGCTAATTCCTACATGTAAAAAAATAATTATGGATCATTTTCCTAATGTATCAAAACAATACAAATGTGGTTTCTTGGTTTTTAGTATCTCAATTGTATTTTTTACTAAAATTAATTTCAATTTAAAATAAAAAGAATAACTTGGAGTCATAATGATCACATCGTGCATTAGACCGAGGGGGTCAACCTGATTAGAGGGGATGCCCTAGACCTCCATTACTTTCAGCCACCTTAGGCCCCTGTCATGGTTTTGGTCTGCCCTTGTTATTTGTCTTTTGTCTTCTTGAATAAAAATTTACATGATTATGGTTATGGAGGAGTTACTACAAAATAAGGTAGTGAATAAAGTATCAACACAACTCGAATGTGTTTTCTCTGTTTTTAGTTTGTTATTTGTTTTTTCTTCTAAAATTAATGTCAATTTTAAATAAAAAGATGAACTTGGAGTCATATCAGTAACATTGTGCATCATATTGAGGTGAGGTAGATTCATAAATGTCCTTAACGATGTATAGATAATTATACTAAATTATAAAAATAATATGAAGGTGTTTTCTCAATTTTGATTACGTCACATGTGTTTTTTTACTAAAATGTCATTTTATACTGAAAACTTCCACTTTGAGTCATACTATTCAAATTTTGTGTCATTTTGATGCGATATTGATTCATATAAATCAAAAATGAATTATGAATTATTGTACAAAATTATCAAGAAAATACAAGTGTGTTTGATCAGTTTTTAGTGAGTGGCACTTTTTGAACTAAAATGTAAATTTTAAACTGATAACAGCCACTTTAAGTCATGCCTGGCACATAATGTATTTTATTAAGGTGAGGATGATTACTAAATTTAAAAAATTACTTATAGATAATTTTAATAAAATATAAAAATAATCTAAATGTTTTTTCTTTGTTTTGAGTATGTCATTTTTCTTTTTTAGTAATGAAAATGTGAATTCTAAATAAAAAGACTCACTTGGAGTCATACTAGTCACACCATGCATCAGATTGAGGTTATTATAATTCCTAAATATCCCAAGTGACATATATATCATTTTTCTGAAGTATAAAAATAATATGAATGTGTTTTCTTGGTTTTGAGTACGTCAGTTTTCTTTTTTACTAAAATTAATGTCTATTTTAAATAAAAAGACATACTTGGAGTCATATAGGTGACACCATACATAAAATTGTGGTAAGTATTATTATTACACATTTAAATAACCTATGGATAATTTTCCTAAATTATAAAAATAATCTGAATGCGTTTACTTATTTTTGAGTACGTCACTCTTGTTTTTTACAAAAATTTTATTTTAAACTAGAAACACGCACTTTGAGCCATATCGATCACATCATGTGTTGGTTTGATGTGGTATAGATTCCTACAAGTCAAAATTAAAATTTTAATCATTGTAATAAATTATAAAGACAGTCAAGGAACATTTTCTTAGTTTTTAGTGAATGAATATTTTTGAACTAAAATGTAAATTTTAAACTGATAACGAACACTTTGACTCATGACTGGCACATCATTTATCAGATAGAGGTGTAGCTGATTCATAAAAATAAAAAATGACTTATGGATCATTTTAATAATGTATCAAAATAATAAAAAGTCATTTTATTAGTTTTGAGTATGTCAGTTATCTTTTTTACTAAAATTAATGTCAATTTTAAATAAAAAGACGCACTTTGAGTCATATTGATCACCCCATGGATCAATATTGAAGCAATTACATTATTAAAAAAATGTTATTTTCCCCCCAAAAGAGAGATATCAGTTCTTACAGTTCTTAACACACCCTATAACCCTTCTAATGATCTATTTGAAGTGATGTATATGCAGCTTACTTGAGGAAATAAGAGTTCACATATAATCCATGTAAAAACTCCTTCTCCGCATATCCAAACTACGACTCAACACACAAAAACTTATGTTTGAGAACCTTCTTGACATATATAAATTTCACATTTCTTGGTTTATTACTTTACCACTCTATTTAAAATAATTTTTAAGTACCCTATTTATACCACATATTTATCTCTTGTTGGAATTCATTAATATGATTTTGTTATCTACAAACATTTTATGGGAAATGATATGTGAGAGAACCCAACAATGGTAGGGAAGAATACATCAAATATAAATTATCCTATTGATGAGTTGGATTAGAACATCTTGAGATAGGATGAAGACACCAAGGATAGAGGATCTTCTCTTCTTAACCAACATGTTTCTTTAAAGAAGCCATAATTATTCTCTAAGAATGAGACGTCCAACTATGAGGAACTAAAGAACATGAATATTAGATCAGTGGCCCATGAGAAAAAACTCAACCTTTCTATCACCTAAATAATTAGATTCTACTCAATTATATCATAGTCTTTATCCATATATATCTTGATTACCATGTTTTATCCAAGGGCCAGGTTGTTAATATTATTATTCACTTCCTAATCCATTTCAATTGCTCCTTGAATCATCCTACCTTAAACAAACCCATGTTTCTCTTCAGATATCTAACGAGGAAGATAAGTGTATTTCCTTTGGTTGATTACACTAAAAATTAGCATATACAAGTAATTATAAATACTAAAGTGTTTATAATACTAGAGAAAAGAGGGACCCCTATTCTTTGGAATGAGTACCAAGGTAGTGGAATATATAACATGAGGAAAGCTAACCCCAAAAAATAAATCATGTACTTCTTTCACCGCATCATTCCTTACAGCATCCCATGAAGACCTGTAGAAGGATACCAGGAAGCCATCGAGTCCTGGTTCTATAGATTAGTATATCCTTTTCAATATTCTGGGTGATTATAAATAGTAACATAACATAATCATTATTTGTTCATAAAATTGGGCATATCCATATTGTCATGTATTTTTTATTCAGAATGATGATGAGTTTTTTATTAATGAGCTTGTGAACATGGATCATTTTATATAATTAATGGAACAGGCATAATGAATGTTACTTGTATGGAATTCACAAGAAATTGTGATATTATATCATTCATATAATCAAGGATAAAATAGCCCAAATAATTCCATCACCCACCAACATTAAACCACTGAATTTTTCTTTTCAAAAAATTCATGATTTAGTCGATGAAATTATGTATTTATTTATTTTTTAGAGGTTTCTGATCAAGCTAATAGCTTATTTTTTAAAAGGGAATTTGTTTGTATTTTTTATTCTTGACAATTTAATTTTAAAAAGGTTTTTAATATTTTAGGTATTTCTTCATAAAGAGGTTTCTTTTCATTTGATTTCATATTTCCTTTGACACAAAACCTCCATGATGATTATGATCTATCAATGCTGGTTTTCCTCCAATATTTATCTCATACACCTTTTGACTCTGTTGGTTGATTAAAAATATATTTATTCAAAAATTTGAGCTTGATTATAAATCTATTTTATTATTGTATTGGTGTTGTATGAATATCAAGTGACTATTTTCTCCACTACTAAGACCCCTTCACTATAGTGTAGAGAAGACATGGGAAAAAAACTTCATCTATTTTTTGTTGTTGTTCATTTTGTTATTGGTGAGTGGTTTCTTCCATAGATAAATAATATTTGATAGTACATATAATTTTCTAATAGAATTTTTAGCCTATGATAATTATTTTGAAAAAATAAGTGGTGTTTGTTTTGTTTTTGAAAAAATCATACACTTAAATTTTGATACAAAATCACCTAAACAAGTGGTTAAACACATTTTTTCAATAAGAAAAATGAAACACTTTCACAATGGATCTTATATTAAGTGAAATGTGTTGTGCACACATTTCAACAATTATTCTAAAAAACAACCTTGGTATGATCTCTATTCTACTCCATTTCAATTTTTTTTATTATTTTCCAGATAACACTTAATTTCATCCTCTCCCTCAGAATCTACATATGCATCCTCTATTTCGGTATCCGACTCTGCCTTTTCCTCCACCTTCACCATTTACCAACAATTTATTCTTTGTAGGTCATATCTTCTAAACAAATTTATTTCCTACATTATACTTCTCCATGATGAACAGATAAAAAATAATATATAATCATTTTTACAGTAATTCTTCACACCACAAATATATTTCTAAGGTCATTGCCCATACTATATCACAAAAATTGTGTTAAATCACCTAAATTTTTTATTGGCAAACATTCTGACATCATGTATGCTTCCCACTCATCTCTAAACAAATTTACTTCTTCTTTTGAGTAAGAAGGTTATAAAAAATATGGGTAGTATAGATAAAATATAGACAAACAAATGATTAATAATTTTTTTAATGAAATTGTAATTACCTTCAAAAATCACCTATCTAGGGATGATGTTCGTTTCATGGTTTATGATCTTTATCATAAATTTTCAAAAATATTATCCATAATCAATGTCATTATCCTACACCAAACACTATAAAAATATTGAAAAAAATAATTAAATTATTTTGAAATATATTTTTATAGTTAAATATTTCTATATATACCTTAATCTACTCCCATTTTTAGTAATCCACGTGAATTTTATGTTCATACACCGAATTCATACCATAAATTAGCTTATTTTTAACAACCTCCATCTCATAAATAAAAGATCTTGTTAAAACACAGACTGAATCATATAATTCAATGTTAATATATAAAATGTTTATTTTAGTGTATTATAAATTCACAATAAAAATAATGTGTGGTTGGTTTTTTTGATATGCAAGCATTGGTTCCAAAAAATAAATATTTGGGGTATCCAAATTGACTGTGATTAGCATACAGTGCTATTTAAAAAAACAAAAACAAATGATTAATGAAAATTATAATAATATATTTTATGTGATTAGATTGTAGAGTTTTACCCTTACATTGTAGGTAATAAAAAGAGTCTGTCATCTTTTATTTTCTACTCAAATGCTTCGAGCACCTCACCTTTTTTCTTTTTAATTGCATCCTAATCTAAAGTAAATTTTTCTATGGAAATTATATAGTTATTAATAAATCCAATTTTTTCTTCACTTGGTTTTCCCATTATATAGTAGTAATATAAATTCCCCTAAAAAATTTAATAGTTATTAATATTAATAAACATATTAATGCACTATTTTTATAGATATATTGTGTAAATACACCTTATGTATGTATTAACAACCAAGACTCCCAACTATTCATGCTTGAGAATCTCATTTATACTCTCAAGACCAACTACATATGTCATGAAAGTTCTATATATTTATTTTTCATATGGAATGTTAGAAATATTTTAATATTTAAATGTGGAATCTTCATGAAGTTTTAATGATAATAAATGTTTCTCTAGAACTAGAAGGGAGAAGTTGTAACATCCTGAGTTTTAAAAAATAAAAACTATGTTTAACAGTGTACATGATACATTATATTGAGATTAAAAAAATAAATAAATATTATTATTTAAATATTACCATTATAACCTAGCTCTTGGAATAGTGGGAATGTATATTATCAACTAAATTATAAAAAATGTTGTTTATGCATGTTTAAATAATGATTCATTGGTTACAAATTTTTTTAGAAATGTAAATAAAAAACCAATTGAATATAAAGGATTTGTTTTAATGAAAACCTATTTAAAAAAGAATATTTGTGTTTATAAAATCATATCCATCATTATGGTTTTTATATGTTATATATTAAATTTAATGTAAAAAATTCCTCATATATGTTTTCTATATATGATATAAGAAGAAATCCAATTTTTTCGGATAAAAGAAGTATAAAAAAAACAGTTTTACCGCCTTTTGATGGTGAAACCTTTTTAAATCAAGTTTTTGTCACTTTAATATGTTATATTTGAAAAAATAAAATTCTTATTTATAATTGGGAAATCAAAATTTACTTTGGTTCAATTTTGGTATTTTTCTTATAAAATTCATTTTTTAATTAGCGTGAAAAATAATGGATTTTAATTCAAAGCTGCCTTTTAATCTAATTTTTTTATATAGTTATATTATACATTTAAATTGGTTTTAAAGTTTAATTGGATTAATTTTTTATAATTTAATCTAATATTGGTCATTATAAGTAATTTCCCATTGAAATTAGATATAAACACACGTTAATCTTTTGATGATTATTACTTTTTAAAAACTCATTTTATCGTTTTGGCAATGAGAATTAATTTTAAATTAATTATTTAATCTTATGTGTTTTGAATTTGTAAAAATTTATTCCATATTTGGAATCATAAGGTCCAAATTGTGTAAATAGGTACCTTTTATTTTTGGACATTATGAATAGTAACTTCAGTAATCTTTTTATTTACCATGGTTGAAGGTTAAATCGGGTAAATAAGAATAAAAAATAATATTATAATAATATGAAACTACCCTAACACATGAAATAATCCTATTTTATGAGATATGTATGACCATGAGAATCCTTGGGTCTATTCTAGGACCACATGGAGCCACTTGGGAGTGATAATGACTTGTTATAATAATCAATTTAAAGTAAACAGAAATATAACATAAACATGAATCTTTTTACTAATTTTTTTAATATATTGTTATATAACTGATATATTTGAATATAAATAGTAAATAGAAAAATAAAAATCTTTCCCACATCATGTTATTTTATTTATAGTTTTTAGACATTAAATAAATAAATTTTTTATGACACAATGATGATGCAGTGAATACCTTATCAATTAAAGCTTCAAATAAATGATATTATAAATATTAAAATAAATGTAATTTGAAAATTTTTATGCCATCCAATAATTTTTTGGATTATTATGACATTTTTTATTTGATTTAATGTAGTTTTTTATAATTAATCATGTTTTTATGTCTTTAACAAAAATCAATTACTAAATAGTGTCAAAATTGACATAAATGAGTTTTTAAAACAAATACTATTTTATTAAATGATATCATAGTCATAAAAATATAATATTAGGCCAAATGAATTATATAGTGTTAAAAATTTCATTAATTATCCACTTTAGGTTCTCTTGGAATTTTATAGTAACTATATTAACCATATATTTTAAAAATTAAAGAAGACATGGTAAAGTGAATTTGTTTAACTAAGGGTTAAAGCCAAAAGATAAGGATAAATTTGTGACCTAAACTTGTCTAAAACATATATTATGAGGGGATTTAGACCCATAATCATATTATAATTTACATATATAACTCCGGAGCTATTATAATTATAAAATCCATTTATAATAAAATATTTTTCAGGACATTCCTAAAGTGAGTCTCCACCCTCTTATAAAAGGCCACCACCTCTACCCAATTACTCACACCTCTCAAGCCCCTTGAATCATCCAAATTATTATAAAATAATCTCCCAACATACCTCCCTTTATCATATATTCCTTACCTTGGTAATAGTGAAATTAAATAAAGCATTTTTTCTCAAATCAAAAAGAGTTACCCAATTTAGAGGTAACGTCTTCTCTCAAGCTCATTCTTTTATTTTCCTTCTCCACTCCCTATGATATTATTGTTATATTATTACATAAAATAAACAGTATCATAAATATTATAGGTTTTTTTATTATAATTTTTCTACTTACAATTACACACACCTTCATCTAATGGATATAGAACATATTGTTTCTGTGTACGGCGAACTACTACCTCATGAAACGATGATTGTTCAATTTTCTCCTACCACCTCTCACGGTGGGAATTATGATGGAATTGTATTTATATAATATATATATATTATATATATATTATATATATATATTATTTATACTTATGTAATTTTTATTATAAAATATATTTATTCTTTCCATAATGTGTAAATACGATAATTTCATTTGAGTAAGTGTGGATTACTACCCCCTTAAAGTGATATGACTTGTTCATAACATACATGAAAAATACAAAGGATGGAGTTAATATAATTATATAACATATATAACATATATATTATAATATAATTATAATATACCTATGTATCATTTATTTTTTATTCATTTAATAGGACAAAGAAATGAAAGCAGCGTTCATGTGTACGTACGGTCTACCGTGTCCAAGAACGGTGTATTTCATTTCTTATATAAAAATGTTATGAAATATTATTAATATGTATATAATGGATATATATTATATTTAAATAATGAATAATATTTTTTAGATGATGGAATTTTGTTCACATGGAAAATTTACATCAAAATAAGTTCATTTTTGACTCAAGTACCAAACATCGATAAAACATCCAATATGAACTAAATAATTTAATATTGAAATAAAATGGTAATAAGAAATATAAAATGAATAATAAACTTTGAAAATGTTTTTAATCAAGTATTAATTAACCAAAGTTTATCATTTAGGAATATAAAGAAGGAATGAGACAAGATAGATTCGAGGTAATAGAAATCTTTACTCCATCTCCATTTATTGAGTTAAAATCAATGTAATTGGTTTTGTTTTTCCAAGAATATGTGTGAATGACCTCTGATTGTTTTAAACTTTATATACAGTTATATTGGGTGTATTTATATTTTTCACACATAATTATGTCATTGATTTATCCTTAATCTAATGATACAATCTTTGTAAGGGACTATGTCTCAATCTCCTTTCGTTGAGACATATCTTGATATCATGCACCTTTATTATCCTATAATGTGTACATAAAAAACTTTTGAATCTTTATATCATGAATCTATATATTCTCATGATATTTAAATTTTTGTTTGATGTTATAATTTAATAACTTTTATTCAAGTGTTTCCCAAGTGGTAAAGGATTTTTTAACTAAAACATCATATTAAAAGTTTTAAAGATTTATTCTTCTAAATCTTTCTCAATAATGTCAATTTTTTCAAAATGATTTTAATAATTTATTTATATGAAAATTAATGTGTTAAAATGATAATTCCTTTAAAATTATCAAAGTGGTATGGGACACTTTGATTCAAAAATATTATTTTTAATTATTTTAAATGTTTTTTTAGAATGAATTAATTATATCAATATAGTTAAATGATATATTATGATTGAAATGTGGAAATGTTAATTTTCCATTTTTCATGATTTATGTGTTATGATTATGTTATGTTTATTTTGAATTGTTTATGTATATGGGTGGTTTTGTGATAAAACGAGGGTGGGTGAGCCAATGATAGCTCTCCATTGCATTGGGTAATGTGACAAAGGTAAACGTCAATGTTTCACCAAATAGATTTAGGGAATATACTGTGATGGGTATTACAAACATAACCATAAAGGTTACTCCTTATGTAGTTGTGAAAGCTATAATGTAAGTATGATATGGATTCCACAAGTTACCTTTATGATTTATGATTTCTATAAAGTTTGGTAGGAATCTTATGATTACATGATGTATGATAAATAGTTTATGTTTTATGGGTGAGAAGTATGATTTTGTGAAATTTTTTTCATGGGGTTTAAATATCCATGGACTAATTGTTTTATTCCTTATTGTATATTCATTACTGAGCTTTTTATGGTCATCCCATGTTTTGAATTTTTTTCCCCAGGGTACAAGAATGGGTAAGTGAAAGGAAGAAGTTAAGAATATTTCTATCACTAAAAAGAAATCATGTTTTGTTTAAAGTGTTTCCTTTTGTGGAAAAATTGGATATTGAGTGTAACTGTCTGTATGTAATTCCTAGTTATATTACGTAATAGTTATGAACTAACTCTCTAAAACTCTAAACCTAAAAAGATATTCAATGTGAATTCTTGACTTAACTCAAGATTATGTTATGTTTAAGGTTGTGGACTTATAGTTAGTATCAGAGGATGGTTTAGGGAACTTTAGATATTAGGATGTTTTCTGAAGGGTTAGGGATATAATCATGGGTTTATAATTTTATGGTAGATCATAAGTTAAATGTCTTAGAAAACCCTTTTGAGGTATTATGATCTGAAATATTAAGGTGACTAGTGGTTTTTTGGAGAAATTCACCATTGAGTAAATTATGGGTTATTAATTTTTGGGATGAAAAATGGAAGGTATGAGATAAAATTTGAGGTTAAAATATGTTATGGTTATTTTTTAGGATTTTATATCATTTTTTGGAATGTTATTATAATTATATATTTTTTAAAAAGGACAACATGAAGACCATGTGACAACCCATCATGTTAGACAAGGATGTAAGAATCGAACTCACAACCGGATTGCGATTGGCCTTCATCACCTACCACTACCCTATGTGAAGTCTCTGGTTAGTTCAACTTATTATTTTTAGTTATATTATTTTATGGATTAATAATAAGTCTATTTTCGAGAAATATATTTTATCGAATTTATATCCTTAGTATTGGAAAATGATTTGGGGATTACGGAATAAATGTAATTTTGGAATACGTTCCCTCTTTTGGGAATAGTATATGCCTGAGGAAAATAGAATACTATGGGATTTTATTTTATGTGTAATGGTTGAATTTTATTTTGGACGAATCTATGTTTTTATTGTGGACATATGGAAATTTGGGTTATTTATGAAAATGATTAACCTATCATGGAAAATATTTTATTAGGTTGATTACTTTTAACTATGAGACTTTAAGAGTAGTTGATGTTATTTGGAGATAAATTTTAAGATTTATCATTGAAGACTATGTGATAAAATCCTTCTGAATTTTGGGTTTCAATCTTAGTTTGGATTATTTTGAGAAATTTTAAGGACATTTGTTTGTGGAATGGTATATGTTGAACATTGGGTATTATTTTTGAATTTTGGAGATTAAAAGTAGTACTTATACTTATAAAGGATTATTATTTTTCGGTTTTATCCTATCTTGTACTAACTATTTTGGTTTTGGATAATTTTTCAAGATAAGAGAAATATATAGTTAATATTTGGTGGATTAATAAGTTGATTCATCTTGAATACTCATTGTTTGGAGAAAAATATGAGTTTTTCATGGAATTTTTTTTAAAGGATGATACTCTACCTTTAAAGTAATTATATTTTCTTATATTCTTATTCTAATTAGTAAAACAATTCCTTAACTTTATGAAAAGAATCTTAAATCAAAATAAATTCCTTTTACTTTTCTTACCGTGAAGTCAAATACCATTTAACCCATCACAAGTTTCATTTTTTCTAATTATTAACTTTTTCACGATCATGTTTTCTCTCACTCCCCATAAGAACTTGACACTTAGTATTTCTTCCATATCCATGTTTTCTAACATGGAACCATAGTATGTGTTATCTCAAGTGACCTTTATACATCACTTCCTATCTTTTAATGTGGAAGTTTTATTAACCCTTTTTCTGATGATGGTTTTCAATAAAGGTATTTTGAAAAGTAATACCCTAGATAATGAACCCAAATTCCCATTGCGAGGATAAAATTTATTAAATTTGGGAGTATGAAACATCATGAGTTTTAAGAAAGAAACACTATGTTCAATAGCGTACACAATACGCTACATCGAGCTTAAACGAACAACTAAATATTATTATTTAAATATTACCATGATAACCTTGCCGTTTGAAGGAAAGGAATTAATAGTATTAAATAAATTATAAAAATATTGTTTACACATGTTTAAATAATAATTCATTGGTTACTAAATTTATTATAAATGGAAATAAAAATCCAATTGAATAAAAAGAATGCGTTTTAATGAAAATCTATTTAAAAGAGAATAATTGTGTTTATAAAATCATATCACTCTTTAGGGATTTTTATATGTTATTTATTCAATTTAATTTTTAAAATTCATCTTATATCTTATCTAGATATGATATAAGAACAAATTCATTTTTTTCAGATAAAAGATGTATTTTTTAAAAAAATACAGTTTTACTACCTTTTGATGGAGAAACCCTTTTAAAACTTTTTTGTAAGTTTTATATGTTATATTTGAAAATATAAAATTCTTATTTAGAATCATGAAATCAAAATTTAATTTTTTTGAATTTTGTAATTTTTCTGATAAAATTCATTTTTTAGTGAATAGTGGAAAATACTGGATTTTAATTCAAAATTGCCTTATCATCTAGTTTTTTATATAGTTGGATTATACTTTTAAATTGTTTTCAAGTTTAATTGGATTAAGTTTTTATCATTTAATCTATTTTTTTTTCTTTAAGTAATTTCACATAGAAATTAGATATAAAAACGCGTTAATGTTTTGATGGTTATTACTTTTTAAAAACTCGTTTTTTTTCATTTTGACAATGAGAGTTAATTTTAAATTAATTACTAAAACTTATGAGTTTTGAATTTTAAGAAATGTATTCCATATTTGGAATCATAGGGTAAAAAATATGAAAATAGGTACCTTTTATTTTTGGACATTATGAATAGTAACTTCATTAATTATTTTTATTTACCATGGTTAAAGGGTAAATCAGATAAATAACAATAAAAAATAATATTATAATAATATAAAACTACCCTAACACATTTCCTAATACTATTGGATGATATATGTCTGAACATGAGCATCCTTGGGTCTATTTGAGTACCCCATGGAGCCACTTGGGTGTGATGATGACATGTTATAATAATTAATTTAAAGTAAAGAGAAATATACCATAAACATGTATTTTTTTACTAATTTTTTTTAATATTGAGTTATATAAATAATATCATTGACTACAAATAGTATTTATAAAGATAAATAGATTTCCTACATCATTATTTTTTATTTATAATTTTTAGACATTAAATAAATAAATTTATTTATGACACAATGATGATGCCGTGATCACCTTATTAATAAAAGATTAAAATAAATGATATTTAAATATTAAAATAATGTAATTTGAAAATTTTTCTACCATCCACAAATTTTATATATTATTATGACATTTTATCTTTGAGTTAATTTAGTTTTTTTAATTAATCATGTTTTTATGACTTTAACAAAAATCAATTACTAAATAATGTCAAATTTGACATAAAGGAGTTTTTAAAACAAATATTATTTTATTAAATGATATAATAATCATAAAAATATAAAATTTCGCCAAATGAATTATATAGTGTTAAAATTTCTTTAATAACGCACTTTAGTTTCTCTTGTAATTTTATAGTAACTATATTAACAATATAATGTATAAATACAAGAAGACATGGTAAGAGTAAATTTATTTAATTAAGGGTTAAAGCCAAAAGATAAGGTTAAATTTGAAACCTAAACTTGTCTAAAAACTATTGGTTGATAGTATTTATACCCATAATCATTTTATCTTATAAATATATCACTTTTTAGCTATTAGAATTCGAAAATTAATTTATAATAAAATAATATTTCAAGATATTCCTAAAGTGCCCATCCACCCACTTATAAAAGGACACCAAATCTACCCACTTACTCACACCTCTCAAGCCCCTTGTATCATCTAGAATATGCTCAAATAAGCTCCCAAAATCCCTCCCTTTAGAAGGCAATTCAAGAAAGCCTTTTGGATCAAATAAAAGATAGTTACCCTATTTATAGGTAATGTCTTCTCTCAAGCACCTTTCCTTTATTTTCCTTATACACTCACTATGTGAATCCTATTATATGATTAAATAACAAAATAAGTATCCTAAATATTCTAGTATGTTTTTATACTACGGTTTATACCTACAATTACACACACCTCTCTCTAATGGATGTAGAACATACTATTTCTGTGTACGATAGACTACTGCCTCACGAAACAACGACTGTTCAATTTTATACTACCATGTAACTTAGTGAAATTTATGATGGAAATTTATTAATATATGATATATATTATATTTATATTGTCTCTACGATTCTATAATATTTATTATAAAATATATTTATTCTTTCCATCATGTATAAATACGATAATTTCATTTGAGGAAGTGTGGACTACCGCCCCCTCAAAGTGATATGACTCGTTCATGACATACATGGAACATATAAAGTATGGAGTTAATGAACTTATGTAACATATATAACATAGATATTATAATTTAATTATAATATAACTATTTATTATTTATTTTTATTTCCATTAATATGAAAAAGAAATGAAAGTAGCTTTCATGCGTATGTACGACCTACTGTCTTCATGAATGGTGCATTTCTTTTATTACGTCCAAATGTTATGTACTATTATAAATACATATATAATAGATATATATTATATTTAAATAATAAATAATATTTTTTATATTATTTAATTTTGACAACATGGACAATTTACATCAAAATATGTTCATTTTTGACTCAAGTACCGAACATCGACAAAACGTCCAATATGAACTAAAATAATTTAATAATTTCTATAAAATGGTAATAATAAATATTAAATGAATATTAAACTTTAAAATGGTTATAAATCATTTATAAATTAACCTATGTTTATTATTTTGTAATATAAATATTGAACGAGACAAGTCAGATTCGAGGTAAGGGAAATATTTAATCAATCTCCATTCACTGAGTTAAATATCCATTTAATTAGTTTTGTTTTTCAATGAATATGTGTGAATGATATATGATTTTTTTATACTTAATATCCAATTATATGGGGTGTATTTATATTTTTCACAAATAATTATTTCATTTAATTATCCTTAATCCAATGATATGATCTTTGTAAGGGACTACATCTCAATCTTCTTTCATTGAGGAATATATTGATATCGTGCACCTTTATAATCTTATAATGTGTGTATACAACCCTTTTGACATTTTATATCATGAATTCATATATTATCATGATATTAAATGTTTCATTTGATTTTATTCTTTAATTATTTTTATCCAAGTGTTTCCCAATTGGTAAGGGATTATTTAACTAAAACATCGTTTAAAATGTTTTAAATATTTATTCTTATAAATATTTATCCTTAATATCCATGCTTTAAATATGGTTTTAAGGATTTATTAATATGGAAATTAATGTTTTAAAATGATATTTCCATTTAAAATTTCCATGTGGTATGGGACACTTTGATTCAAAAATATTCTTTTTAAATGTTTTAAAAGGATTTATTTAAATTGAATTGATTATATCAATATATTTAAATGATATATTATGATTGAAATGTAGAAATGTTATTTTTACTTTATGCATGGTTTATGTGTTATGATTATGTTATGGTTCTTGGGCAGTGTTTATGTATATGGGTGGATCCATTATAAATCAAGGGTGGGTGAGCCCAAGATCTCTCTCTAATGCATTGGGTAATGTGACAGAAGTAAATGTTAAGGTTTATCCTAAGAGATTTAGGGAATATACTGTGATGGGTGTTTCAAATGTAACCATGAAGGTTACTCCCTATGTATCTATTAAATCTACAAGGTAAGTATGATATGGATTCCACAATTTACCTTTATGTTTTATGTTTTCTATGTTGTTTTGTAGGAATCTTATGATTACACGATGTAAGCTAAATAGTTTTTATTTTATGGGTGAGAAGTATGATTTTGTGAAAAGAAATTCATGGGTTTTAAATATTCATGGACTAACAGTTTTATTCCTTATTTTATATTCCTTACTGAGATTTTTATACTCATCCAACGTTTTGAAATTTTTTTCACTGGATATAAGGATGGGTAAGAGAAAGGAATAAGTCATGAATATTTTTAACAATAAAAAAAATAATGTTTTATTTAAAGGGTTTCTTTTGGTGAAAAAAGTGGATATTGAGTGTAACTTTCCACATGTAATGTCCGGTTATATTATATTATAGTTATGGCCTAATTATCTAAAACTCTAAACCTGAAAATATCCTCAATGTGAATTCTTGGCTTAACTCAAGGTTATGAAATATTTAAGAATGGGGCCATATAGAAGGTACTCTTGAAAGGTCATTTTGATTTACTAGTCGATTCAATATATTTTCTCAATCCGACCATCCATTTCCCTATCACTTTATCCATCTGTAATATAATATCTCACTTCAGACCTTATTTCATCAATTGTTATAGGTATTTTATTTGAATAAAATTTGTTAGACATAATTCATGTATCTTTATAAGATTATATAGACATGCTATAAATGTACCAATAGTATCATCGCCCAATCTAATATCTGGATCATCATTTGGAACATGAAACTCTTCAATCAGCTCATGAGCTACCTCAATCCCTACTCATGTGATCTTTTGGGATTTATTTTAGGTGTATCTTTTCTCTTTTGATATTATACATTATACCCCTCACAACATGGTGGTTCATGGGTGTTAATAGATACAAATCACAACTAACTATAACCTATATAATATTAGTAATATAAAGTTATCGAAAGTGGTTTGATTCACATTTAGGATAAAGAGTAATGAAAAAATTGATTACCTTGGTTAGGTATGTGGTTGAGTTGAATGACTAGCCTCAAATTTAGTGAGGTCATTTGGTTCATGTGTGGATCATTATTCCACTGCCGGTTCACTTTGATCCTTTATTATACATGGGTTTTCCAAACCAGAATAGACAATAATATCTTTCAAAGAATCTATTTATACCTATAATCACTTCACCATATTTTATGCATCTTTATGTGGTTTTATCTTCTCAAAATATGTTTGAGGAGAAACTCCAAAACCTAATCCTCTAATGCGACTATATTGTTCTAGCCACTTCAAAGCTACTGAAAGTAGATTTCCATCTGGCATAGTCACTGCTAATTATCATGTCTAAAATATGTAAAAAATATGAACATAAATAGATATTTTTATGTTATAATGTTTTAAATCATAATGAAATACTATTATGTCATACTTACCCATGTTTCCCATACTTCTTTTGTGTTTTCATCAACTAGTTTACCATCCTTATTTACATGAACCTCCTTCTATAACACATGACATGGGATGAAAGTGGATTTGGATTTTGATTCATCAATCAACATATAAACCCAAGAAAACATGTTGTTTCATATCACATAAAACCTTTATTTTTGATTTAAAATACATACCTATTTCTTCCTTAGTTGAGCATAACCCATCCATTATTTATGATAGGGATACATTGGTTTTGATGCACATTCTTTATTTTCATAACTATTTTTCTTCTTCATTAACTAACAATATTGAATAAAATTGGATAAAATAAATAATTTCAAATAATATATTATTGACTGCAATACACCCGAAATGATTTCCCATCATTAAAACTAATGAAAGAATTCTATGTTTCCTTATTTATAATATGTAAATTACTAACTAGTGGGTGGGGATTTAACTTCCACTCAGAATCCCTAAGAAGTAACTTGGTAAGAAGATTTTGGAAGACTATATGGGCTTTTCCAGTGGTCATTAAGAAAAATTTATTCCATAAACCTTCTAAAATAAATGAACACTATGAGGAATAATGAAAATTAAATCAATATTTTATTATATAATTTTTTAGAAAAATATAGAAAGTATACCGTAACATTACCATTATATCTTTATAAAGGTCTTCCTTCGTTATATATTGGACGTGGAACCAAAAATCAATATCAATCAGAATATTCAACCTCTTTATGACCCAACCATAAACATGCTATTAATACCTTAATAATTCTAAAGTTTTAGTATCAACAGTCTATCCTTCCTTGGGATTTGTAACATCATCATGTGCAGAAGACGTTGTCTACTTGAGTAGTCAATCATTTAATTTATCTTGAATAAAAACAATGTAAACAAAAAAAAATATTTGAGAAGGGTATTATACATGCTCTATTGCAAACCTGATGAACTCTTTAACACCATCTTCATACTCCTTTTCTAAATATTTAGCGTGAATCTATTTTTAAGGAAATGGGTAATTGAATTTAAGAATATAATTACTCTATTATGGTAGGTGTTATCCTTTAAATTCATCCAAATGGTAAAGTTATAGAAAAACCTCACCCTCATCATATTCATATCATGAACATTTATTATTTGTTTTTGTTATTTAGTATTCAACCTCTATATCTTCTATACATGAACCTATGTTTCTTGAGCTATTCTATATATAGTAGTCATCCCATACTGAGTACCGATGATCATTATGGATGACTACTACTCAGAGTAGTTCATGGAACATAGAAGATATGGGGGATGAGTCTCAATCAAAAAAATGAAATAATAAATGTTTGGGAGATGAATACGGTGAGGATGACAATTGTCTCCTTAAAACTTTTTAAATTACCACATATTAATTTAAAATTTCAAATCTCATATCAAAATGATAAAATATCCCTAACACTACCATGAGAACATCAACTCATCCCCAATGAGCTACACCGACTCTAATCGATGTTACTTATTTTTTTCCTCACTTGTATCTCAAATAGAAGAACTCTATGTCCACTGAGGTTCATGTGTAGGGTGTGAGTATAAAATAAATAATTAAATACTAAATAGACCCCTAAAATATAAAATAATTCATATATTTGAGTATATGTTCAAAGTAGTAACACTCAAAATAAACATGTAATTCAAGTCATTTTGTACTAACTAGGAAACCATGATAATCAAATATAACTACATCATTTCATACTAGTGAGTTAGACAAATCAAACCATATGTTTATACCATGGTTGTTCCCTGACATTAATATCATTTTACTAATAAGATGTTAATATTAGAATCATTTGAGGAGAAATAATTATTTATATCCCTCTATAAATAACCACATCAAAAGTACCATGAGATTCGACCTCAGACCCCCAAAATCCAAGACTATCCTTTAGGGATAACCATGACTTGTATTTCTTGCATCCAACTCATGAAATGGGTATAATATAGAGATTTTTCCTAGCAAGTTCATTTTAAATATAGTTAAGTCTTAACATAATTGGTTCTCTTGGGAAAGAATCACATGATGGGTGCCACAATACATTAGTTAAACCTAACTTCTAAAAACCACAAAGAAGAACAGACAACAAAACAAATGGCATATCAAACTCACCCTATCCCTCGGTGAATCACAAAAATTCCTATAGTAACTCACCATTATAACATACCATACCTATCTCAGGTAAGGGAATGAGATATGATTTAATAAACAACCTAATACCTTAGTCAATAAATTACCCAGTTTTTTATTTACAAATTCATTAATGAAACCATAAATTTTCTACAACCTAGATGCAAAGGTTTTTCAGTATCACTATATAAGTGTGTGATCATTGGTGTCTTATAAATTTAAAATAATTTATTATCAAAATTAATTTTTTCAATTTGATTAAACTTATCAACATTATAATCTTCACCATTAATAGATATCGAATTCAACCCAATTTCACCATGCCAAATCCAAGGACTATAACATGAATTAAAACTATAAAAAATTAAATGATATTTAATTTATATACTTTTAAACATTTTAATATTTAAATATTTCAACCAAATATAGAAAAATAGTTTATTATTTGAAACATTCTGTTATGAAAATTCTAAAAAATCATCAACCCTTTCCTCATTTTCATCACTTGTTCGTAGTGTTGTAATCCAACTATGATTCATTATCACTTATAATAAATTTCAAGTACTAAATATATTTAAAGAAAATTAAATTCAAAATTTCCTTAATATATAAAAATACAATCAATGAAATGAAAAACATTTCAAAAATAAAAAAAGTCAACATATTTAAAAAAAGGTTTCACCTTAGACTTATTTAATTATAATCCATTCAGAAAAAGTTCCAAAAAAATATCAACATTGATTTTAAAAGGTTGACCAGAAATAAAAATCAACTTTTATTTATTTTAATTATATAATTTGGTAATTATTATTTTCAAAATATGTAAATAAATATAAATTATAAAATAACATAAGGAATAATTTATTTGGGATGAAAGTAATATCGATAGTGACAAGGATCCAAAAAGAGGCATATGATTTCATACATCATAATGAAAATGAAAATGTCAATTTATGTAGTAAATATGAAGTAATATACACTATGAACATGATTAAATTGGGAGATAATTTGATTTTCTTCTAATTATATTCAAAATAAATTAAAATCTTATTTTCCTTATCCTATCATTTTAAAATGATCAATATTAGTGTACTCTATGACTAAATATGATATAGAAAGTAAAAATAGATAAGTGATGGTGTTTTTTTGATGAAAAAGCTATAGTACATGATGAGGGTTAAGTTAAAAATTTCAAAATGAAATGTACATAAATATTATACTATATAACTGAAAATAAACCGGGGATAACTCTAAAAAACACTTATATTATTCTCATGTTATTCAATCCTAATTATAAAATAACTTCCCCTATACTAAAATTACACAATCAACATAATCAAAAAATTCCCTAAATTATCATTTAAATATATATTATCAATACCCCATATTCAAACTATATAATCTATTATACCTTCAATATACTAATTCACAATGTAAGAAAATAACATTCATTAATCATCCTAACACACATTTGTTAAATTAAACATAACTCACATGTTGTAAGAAGATTAATAAGTAAATTAAACATTCTAATTTTTTTTTGAAAAATCATTAGAATATTTATAAGGTACCCATTCATCAAAAAAATAATTCCTTAGATATAACACCGGTTAAATAATTAATCAAGAAAATTAAACATACTATAGTTGTCTTGACAATCATTAAATAATCATCCAGTCAAATATATCACCTAATAAACTTACCTTAGACACCCATTTATAAGTAAATCCACATGATTTATAACACCCATTCATCAAATAAATATACAAGTAAACAACTAGATGAAAAAAATTATCAAATAAAATAGACCTTGGATATGTGAAAAAAATCAGAACTCTAATGAAAAACCATTGATAACTATCAAAGAGAAGCAGCAGAGAAGTGGTAGAGGATGAAGAAAAATGGTAAGCTGATTATGATAGTGGTGATGGTGACAACGATAATGCTAAGAATGGAAAGATCCATGAGTGAAAGTGACGATAAGAATAAAAACAATGAGGAAGAATGAGAGAGACCAATCATGACAAGAGTTATGGGAGAAGAGAAGTAGGGTTTGTCATAGTTGATAACACCACAATAATGCAAGCTGCGAAGCCCAAATAAGAAATAAATGAGTGAGTGAGGAGGAGAAAATAACATATCTTGGATTCTAGCCTTGATTTGTCAGAGAGAATGCAGTGGAGGAGCACCAGCAATAGGGGAGTTCTGTGAAATATTGATAACCACAACTAAATTAGTCATAGTTAGTGTTTTTAAATATATTGGGTAGACCTTTATCAGCACTTCCTAAAAAGAACTAATAAATATGCTATTTATCATTGCTAAATTAATAAGCACTAATAAAGCTCAATCTTTATCAGCGCTAAAGAAGCACTGATAAAAGTTATATTTGTCAGTGCTAAAATATTAGCACTAAGAAAAGATTTATAATTATAATTATAAATAAAAAAATTGCAAATATCTTTATATAATTATATATTTATTTATTATAGTTTTATAATTATATAAATATATATATTTATTTATAATTATATAAATTCTTTTTTTAAAAAATGATATTTTTTATTTATAATTATAAATATATAATTATTTTAATATTTTTAATATACATTTACTAATAATTTTATTTATAAATATATTTATATTTATTTATTTATAACTTTAAATATAATTATATCATTATATATATTTATATACTTGTATATATATAAAATAAATAAATATAAATATAAATATAGTAAATATATTCATTATTTAATTATATTTATTATCATTTTATAATTATAATTATATTTATAACATTATATATTTATATAATTATATATATTTTTAATAAATAAATATAAATATAAATATAAATATAAATATAAATATAAATATAATAAATACATTCATTATTTAAATATATTTATCATAAATTTATAATTATTTAAATATATAATTATTTATTTAAAAATATGTAAATATTTTAAAAAATAATATTTATATATTTATATCATTATATATACTTATATATATATATAATAAATTAATATAAAAATACATATAAATACAAATATAGTAAATATATTGATTATTTAAATAAATTTATTGTAATTTTTATATTTATTTAAATATAGAATTATTTATTTATAATGATAAAAATACTTTAAAAAAATAATATTTATCTATTTATAATTATAAATAAATAAATTTATAAATATAGTAAATAAACATAAATTTATAAATATATTTATTTATAAATATTTAATTATGAATATATTTTTAACATTATTAATGAATATATAATCTTAAATGCATGCATCTTAAATATAAGTGACATTGAATAAATAAAAATGAGAAAACATTAAAAATATTGAAAAAATGGTTAAGTTTCACTAATTAAATATAAATTATTAAAAAAATTGATATATATTGAAGTAAATATGAATACAAATTGAAAATACTAAAAAAAATAAAAAAATAAATAAAAATAAATAATAGAAAATTACAAAATTCAAACAAAATATTAAAATTAAATAAATAATACCAAACTGTAATTATATTAAAAATAAATAAATAAAATTTACCAATTAAAACATAATATAATAAATGTATCATGGATGTTATAATAAAATTCTAAAATGAATACAAAAATTGGCATAAATTACATAAATATTAGGTATATGTGTTTCTATATAAGATTTCATTAATTGCGTAAATATTTGTATGCGTGTATTGTATATAAAAATTCATTAATCACACACACACACACACAAACACATATATATATATGAAGTCAATTTAATATGCGTTTGATATAAGTTAAATTGGAAAATCAAACAACATTCAATCATTTCCATTACTCGATGCAATTCGTCAGTATTTTTTATTAATTTTAAATTTTAACTAAAAACCATTTTCACTAAATATATAGATTATTTAATGTAATCATAAATATTTTTTATTATATGAATCACATTTTTGGAAATATTATATATATATATATGTTGAAATATAAATGAATATATTTCTATATTAAATCTATTAACGAATAACATTGTATTGAAACCATTAAAAAAGAATGAGACATTAATATGTTTTTAATTATTAAATTTTATTCATTTTATATATTTATATTTAATATATTTTATTTATTACAATTTATAATTAATAATTATATATAAACATATTAAAATTATTCATTTTTATTAACAATTGTTTCATTAATACTTTTTTTTAATAATTTTGTAATATATTCATTTTTATTTGTCACAAATTATTCATTTTTTGTGTATAATTATTAAAAATTATTCATTTTATATATCTATATTTAATATATACTATTTATTAATATTTATAGTATATATATTTATATTTAATTAAATTTATTCAATTTTGTCAATAATTATTTAATTAATAAAATGTTTAATATTTTTATTAATTTAGTCATTCTAAATTTTTATTTGTTTAATTATTTAATTTTATTCATTTTACATATCTATATATTTAATAGTTAATATTTATTAATAATTAATATATATATATATATATTAAATTTATTTATTTTTATCAAATATTATTTAATTAACAAATTGATAATATTTTTTTAATATAATCATATATAATATTTATTTTCATAACTATTTCATTTATTTTGGGACCTTTATTAGTGAAAAAAATGCTGATAAATGGTACCCTTTATCAGCAATAAAAATAAAGCACTAATAAAGGGTACCCTTTATCAGAGCACAAAATAAAGTGCTAATAAAGGGTACCCTTTACCAGAACTAAAAATAAAGCATTGATTAAGGGTACCATTTATCAACGCTACATAAATGTACTGATAAATGATACCCTTTATCAGCATTAAAAAATGCTAATAAAGGGCACCTTTTATCTGTTCTTTAGTATTGATAAATGGTACCCTTTATGAGTGTTTTTTAGCACTGATAAAGGCCAATGTTGTTAAAGATCTATTTTTTAGTAGTGAGAGTGACCCTTCAAGGCCGTCTCTAACAAGCCATTGGTTGGAGACTAGAAATGATGGTGTAAATCACAGGAATGAGATAAATTACCCTCATGAATACTAAAAATATATACAGTAAACCATAAATGAACTCCATAATATAAAATAAAATAAATATCCCATAAATGCATGTAAAGTCACATGAATACAAAGTCTCCAAACAAAATACCAAAATAAATCCTTAGAAAAAAACTCCAACAAAAATTCCAAACTCTAAGATTGTAATATTGAGATGAGTCACCAAATCCCTCCTGGAAACCTATGAAATAGATCTATATATATATTGGGGTGAGCATACATGTATACTCAGTAGGATCCTCCTCAAGACCCCTCATGCTCAAATTGAAAGAATCATATTAATACCCAAGTGGATAAATAGAAAAACCAATAAGAACCTGCTAAGTTAACAACCACCAAACCTATCTAAGTAACATATCTAAGTATACTAAAATAATATCAAAGGATATAATCACAAGGGTACCCCGCACCACTTCCCAGATTAATTTTTTCTCACACACCCCAACGTCAAATGTCATAGTGATCCCATCCTTTCAATATCATCACAATAATATCCACATATCCAATCACATCTAATGTGGTTTGGAATGAAACCCTACCTACTACAACTAGTCCAAGGTCTAACATACTTGTTGGAACTAATATAAATACTCATATCTCCTACATAGGGGGCCGGACCGTAGCCCTACCTACCCTAACCTGTGTAGGGTCCAACACACTCATTATCACTAGTTCACTTCCACAACCACATAACCATATCCATCATGCTAGGGTATCATGGACATGAAGGACATGGACCTCATTAACTCTCTCTACCATGCACTACCCACACCATATATCATCATCACAACCATACCATGTACGAAAGGAGAGATAGAGAGAGGAAGATTGAGAATCCAACCATCAATTTCTTCATAAACTGAGATATTTGAGGAAAATACCTGAAACCCAAACCATTTGGTCATAAAAAAGAATTTACAATTTGGGTGGGGTGTATATGAAATCATAAGAAAAAAAAGTTTAAAAAATATACACATAATACCAACCTAGTAGGTTTTGAATAAACAACACTATCACAACCCATAACATCACCACACCTCCACCACATTCCACTAACAATTAATGACACTTCTACCTCATCAAATATCCTACATTACCAAAAAACCACCTCAATAACCATTTATAAATCCCTATTTAGTCATATTATTTCACCATTTCTAGATTTAACATTTTCTAACCAAATTAAATTTATTATTAAATTTAATTCCATATTTAATAACCAACCATTATCAACCATTAAATATATTTAATTCTAACCATTACCTATCTTTTTCAATATTTATGAATTATATATACAACCACCTCTTATTCATTTATTTCCTACACCCTTTATCCATTTTTCCATTACTATTCACATTATATAGCCACCAGTAAACTATAATACCATCCCCACATCACACAAACAACCATTACCTCTAACCCTACACATCCCATGCCAATAAAAACCATAATATCCCAACCATCACACATCAACAACCATCTCTACCCATTCCAACCAACCATATACATGCTAATAAATACATAGTAATGCCCACAACCAATTATATAATCACCCCATTAAAATCTAAATAATAATCAAACATTAAAAAAATCACCAAAATTACTCCAGTAATATAAAATAGTCAATTTTAGCATTAACCACTATGACAATTTACATTTTAGAATATTCTTTTATAGTAATTCAATATCTCCCACATGGGTGTTAACACAAAAAATCTTATTTTCTCAAAATTCAATCTTTACTATGTATATGTGATTAGAATTTGGTAAAATATATATCCAGTAGTTAAATTACAATAATATCACTTGAATCATAATATCATTAATAACCATTAACAACAACAAAAAAAAATTATAAAAGGAATATCATAGAAATCTTATAATCGCATGTGATTCTCCCCTTTCCACAAATTTCTTTTATGTATGGTTCTTTATCTTCATTAATTTAATCCTAGACATCCAATAAAATAAATAAACATCACAATACTTCCAATTTATACACAAAATAAAAAGGTTCCTCGAATCCCCCACCTCAATTGATGCTTTACAACAACTATACATGACAAAGCGAGGAAGAGATGTTCACCAAGCCCGAGCTACACAAGTTATTCCTCAACAATGTCAAAAAATTAATCCCTAAAAAACAAAATTCAAACCAATAAAACAACACCCAAACCTACTAGATAATCCTTCCCAAATGAGGAACAATAAGAAAACTCTAGGTAAAATATGGGGAAACTCACCTTGAATCATTACTAGTTGATCTATCGAAGTCAAGGGCTTAAGGAAATCAAGGGATTCTCAAATAACTCTAAAGACACACCTATGATAACTTGGGGTTAAATAAAAAATGTGAGAAATATAAATAAAATTATTTTAATTTTAAATTTATACATGATTGAGAAAACAGAGCATCCCGACATGATAGACCTACATCATAGAGAAATGAGTAACATTCCAACTAACCTTAGAAATAATAAAAAAATATACCTATATCTCCCATATTTAAGACTCAATAAAAATTTATTAATTTATATGAATAAATAATGGTTATTCCATAACCAAATATTCACAGAGTGGCATCACCTAATATGGAACAACCAGATCTAGCCTCCCAAGCTCTACGTTGTGGCAACCATGGTCATACCACAAAGACCACTCATGAAAAATATATCAATATCACATAAAAAACATTCATTTCATGAAATAAACCCCCATTTAATGACCAAAAAATTTTAAAATGGAAACATAGCATGGTTTTTAAAACATAAGATAATATAAACTCTTTAATATCCTAAATTTGTTTGAGTTGAAAATTATAGAATGAATTGAAATTTTCATTTACCGGATGGGTCAAATTTGGAATCAAAACATTGAATGGAATTATGAGAGTCCAACTAACTATATATTTTTTTGTTTTTTAGATGAGAATTGAGGCACAAAAGGAATATTGGGTGTTATGGTGATCCTTAGTATCTTTAGGTTAGGTTTTGGGAGTTTTAGGGTTTTTTGGACAGGATGCATAGTTTGGAGTTAGGATAAACCATACAACACCTTGATGGACAGGGTGTTTTTAGTTAATTTTGAATATATAATGGTTAAGTTTAATTCTTAGATCATAGTTTCAAGTAAACCATGTGAGTCAAAGGAAAAAACCATGTGAGGTGGTGGAGAGCATGAGTCGCGATGCACAGTCTACACATAATTTCAGAAAAATAATGCGCCTTGTTGTAGAAGGGTCCAATGTAGTGTTTCATGGTTGGTTCATGGTTAGGATACTATGTGTCCCAACCATACATGAGGTTTTTTTGGAGGATAGTGATGTAAACATGGTCACTGCATTTTTTGGAAAACCATGCACCATGATTATGAAGGTGGAGTGCTTTGGGAAGAGGGAGGTGCACGATTGGTGCATTTTTCGGATAACCATGTATCCTAAACATGAAACTACAAAAAATTCCATTAAATGTGTAAAATAACTAATAAAAGCCCTCTTGTTTTATCCACTTCCCTCCCCTCTTCCTCTCTTGGGTGTGTCAAACAAGGAGGGCCTCCAACCCTCTTTCTCCTCTATTCCTTTATCAAGACTCACCAATGAGGTGTTGTTCAAGGATTTCTTCAGATATTAAGTTGAGTTTTCTCTTTATCCTTCATAACATTCTCCATTTTCATGGTTATTTATAATTTCAGACATCCCAGATTATGGATTTGGTTCTAATTTCACTATTTCATGGCGGAATTGACCAAGGCTGATGAGGATTTTAGTTGGCTTGCATAAAGGATATCTCGAGGTGACTTCTCCGCATAATTGCATGGAATTTCATAAAGATATGCATTCATGGTGAATTTTTCTTAGGTTTTAATCTAATATAATTAATTATTTTAATGGTAAATCTTCTTAGATATTTTTATGGGAATGGTTTAAGGATTCTGTTATGGACCACCCACGATAGTTGCATGGAGTTTAGATAAGAGGTGAGTGCCCGATGATCTTTTCAATATTATTCAAAGTTAGGGTTTAATTAATTAATTAATTAATGTTTTACGATAAATTAAATGTTTTTATTAGATTGGGGTTAAATCTTGGGTGGTTGAGACGAGCTTTTTTCAACGCTAAGGATTCTGGATGAGGCTTGATCGGTTCTTGAGAAGGCAATCAGGCTTTATAAGTGTTATGGAATGCTTTGTTGATGAGGTAGGTGGTCTAAGACATTTAATTATAGTCTTGATAATTGGTTTACATGTTTACATGATATGTTCATTAAATCCCATTTTTTTTAGGTTTCTTCCTTGGTTTAAGTAAATGGTTTTGGGCTTTAAATTAATACCTCTGACCTTCCATTAATCTCATTTGATCTATTGATATTTTCAATACTGAACCCACAATCACCCATGGGGTGTTTAATTTCATGAAAATGGTAAAGTGGGTTTGTAAAGGGTAAATTGAGTGGTTATAAGATTAACCCAATGAATATTTTTGGTTGAATTTATTAAATGGAGAAGGTATACTTGGTAGGAATTGGGGTTAAATGTTTTATAATATGTTGAAAAGATTAATTGAAATGTTTTAATATGATATGATCTTATGAAATACTGATGTGTCCTTTTAAATGGGTTTAAATCACATGTTTAGGGTTTTGACCCGGTTTTAAGTTTCAATTAGTGAAATATATGTTTTAAAGTTTATTTTATTTTAAGGTGTGGTGTTAAATTCCAAGTAAATTTAAAAGGGGTTTTTGGGTGATCTTAAAATTTTATTTGAAATGGGTGAGTGGTTACCATTTTTTTGAAAATTACTTGATGGATCTTTTAATGTATTTTTATGGAAAGTAAGGATTTATACTTGTTTTGAGTTTCAAATAGGAAGACCCATGTTTTAAGTGTGGATTCAAAATGTTTTTAAATGGATGTGTTATATACATAATTTTCCAAAGAGTGTTTGGAATGGTGTTTTGATATGTAAAACTTTCTCAGTATTCTGAGCTATGGTTTGGTGTTAAAGTCCTATTGGGACCTTAGTAAATGATAAAGGTTTGAAAATGTTTTTTTGAGTCCTTTGGTGATGTTTTAAAATGACAAGAGGTTGATCCATGATATTTTATAAATGATGTAATGGTTAGAAGGTTAGAAATGAACCTCCACATGTTTGATTCAAGATGTCTAACATGACACCCTACATCCATGGTTGAGAGTGATGGACATGATTCTCCACATGTATAATTACAGAGGTCTAACATGATGATCTACTTTCGAGGTTGAGAGTGACAAACAAGGCGCTCCACATGTATGATTTTTTGATTTTTGACATGATTCTACACATATAAGTTTTATCATTAGACAAGTAAATCCACCCACATGGTTTTCGAAATGAGATATAACACTCCATAATAGTACTATTATTTAGTGCATGTTTTAGGTGTTGGGTCAAGGTTCCAGTAATAAGTGTTTTTGATTCTTATTTTAGGTTCCAAATAGATGTTCTGGGAATGGATGGTATCCTATATGAATTAGAGCATGTTTTAACCTATGTTTTATGACTCTAAATACCAGCTTTGGTTGATTTAGGTTAGTGGGCCCGAGTTTCACCTTAGAATCTGTAGGCCAATGGGTTTATAGATAAATGAATTTTTTCCTTGAGTGTATCTTATTTTCTATATTTTTTATTTAATTTAATATTTATCTACATATACTATTGCTCTGATTAGTATTTTATTTAGATGTTGTTGTTGGTGTCCTACTGAGTTTTACTCATACCCTACTCAGGTTGCTACTGCACTTGGGTACCTAAGAATCTCTCACATGTTTATTGCAGGCATAAGATTGGTCCGAGGCCTATGCTGAATTCTTCAAGATCGGGTTGATAGCTCATATAGTACCATGTGACAAGATATGGTTCATATCAGAGATGAAGTGGAGCCACTAGTGAATGTTTTTTTCATTTTGGTATGTGTATGTAACCATCCTAGTGGGAAATCAACTATATGTATGACAAGGTTGTTCGAGACTTAGAATATTTCCTTAGTTGTTTAGTATTGTTTATATTTACCTTCTTCTTTTTTTAGTTTACCTTTTCATGATAATATTCACTTATTTTTATGTACTTTTATGCTTATCATCAGTATATAGTACTTGGTTATTTTATTCATTATTGCATAATATGATCAGGGGTATAGTCTCTCCATGGTACTATCCTAGACCATCACTTCTAGTTAGCAACCTATGATGTACGGGGAAGTGTGCCTAAGGTTATGTGGTGAACCGGCTCAGGGAACTAATTCAGTGTCTTCTAGTATTGGATGTTACAAACTCTCCCCTTGAAATATGTATGATAATTTCCTTCACTAAATTTCCCTTTGAACCCATCACATCACGACAAACCCATTCACACCATGACTAAACTCCTAGAACTAAAACCAAGTCTTATGGCCCACATAATAGGGTTGTGACACCTCCTCTATACTAGGACACATATATAGCATACTTAACCTTATACTATAACCAATAATATCAAATCATGACATCTAAGGTAAGAAAATGACCTCTCTATCCCAGCTGAAATCTTAGATTTAATATCATATTTCTCCCTCCAATATCCTCCCGAAATTCAAAAGACAAAAAAGTAACATGGTATATAGATCTATAACATTATATTAAATACCACTAAAAATATTATTGTACTTGTGAATAAAATACAACACATTAGGGAAAAAACAATAAAACCTGAACAATACCCATGATATACCTCTCAAACATCAATAATGCATTTGCCGAAACATAAACAAGACTCATGGAATGAAAAATTTAATCATAAAATCATAAAACAAACCATATTATTTTCAATATGATCCAAGGAAAAGGACCTAACAATAACTATAATATAAAGAGGCAGAATTGCCTAACAATATTGATTTTATTAAAAGAAACTCTCTCACTTAAACATTGGGATGAATGATATGCTCATGGAGACCCATTTAAACCCTAGAGACAACTACACTCAAAAAAATCATATAATATACACAAATCAACCTCTATTAAATAATATCACAATATAAAATACCCCTCCATAATGAAATATTGATTAAAAATTAACGATCACATGAGATACCTCTCAGAAGGAAACTTTAGAATAAAAAGGGATAGATGTAATAGAAGATGAGGGAATGAAAACATCGATCATTATAGCTCAAAGATTAACTTTTTATATTACTAAATAATAGAGGGAAAAATTCCCAAAATCCCTATAAAGCTAATTATTCTCTAATAAATACAATATATTGGTACTCAGGGTTGCCTCTTAAGGTAGTTGCGGGATAAATTCAAAAACCATCATTTTTTTGTTTAAAAAAAGTATAATGGGGGTTATGTTTATTTTATGAAATTTTTAAAAGAAAACTAATATAATTAAACTAAATATAATTAAATATTGAATGTTTTTAATGTAAAGAAAATTTGAATTTAAAAGGAGTATGAAATCATATTTGAGATTATAGAAGATGAAAAGATTTGACCCTTTAGGCCCTCCCTTATTCCTTATCTAAAAAATTACCTAATTTAATTTATAAATACTCACAAAAATTTATATAAGTAAACACCTATTTATAATTAAATATCATTACATAAACTTGGTATGATTTTCATTCCTCATATAGAAGTGGTTAAACTACTTAGAGACCTCCAAGAAGATAAACCTAATTGAAATCACTATGCTCAATGGAATGACCTCACCTAAGAACATTAAATAGTGAAATCAATTATTTTACTTTGTAGATTTGAAAATAATTGAAAATAGATTAGAATAAAGTATATATATATATATAAGTAAATGATTAAATTCATTTAAAAATACAATTTCTAAAAGAAATAAAAAAACCTTACAATGAAGTAAAAAAACTCATAAGGAAATTTACTCATGTCTCAAATTCCATAGTCTCTTAGTAGTTTATACAAACAAGGATAAATCATCTCCCATTCTCCTTCCTCTATCTCTCCCTCATTCTTTCATGAATACCTAGAACTATAGTAGCACTGTACATATGTCTTTATAACCTACTCTCTAGTCTTTTTTCATGGTTGCTTTATCTTCTATAAATGGAGGTGAAAATATTTTGAAATTTTTTATAGACATCAAATTTCAAATGGGGAAGCTCCATGCATGCAACAACAATTTCACATGATTTTCTTAAGGTTCATTAGTGATATTTCTTGGGAAGGAATCCTTTCATGGGGTGTTCTAATGGTAAGTATATTTTAATTTCGAATTTATTTTATATTTAGTTCTCCCATGGTTCGTAGACACTTTATCTTTATTTTATTGAAGTCACATGGTCGATATGTGAGTTCGACTGAAATAATGCAACGTAAATCTTCTTATCCTATTATTACTGAAATTTCACAAAGTAAAAAAGGACTTAAATGAGTCTCTAGTCCAAAAATACTTTCATTCCATAATACTTTTTAAGTTTTACAAGATGAAAAGAGACACATGCTCAGAAATTCATATGGGATTTGAAGTCATAGAGGAAAAAAATTCCCATAGGTCTAACCAAATTCATACATAATCAGGGAAAATTCATAAGAAATGTAAATGGAAAGTCTAATAGGATTTCCAAAAGACTTATGTGTATCACAAAATTCATATGGGTTGAGTCTTATGAGTTGGAAAAATATTATTAATACTCTGAGAAGTTATATAGAATCATAAATTGATAAAAAAAATAAAAAACTCTTATAGGATTTAGTGTAAATTTATATGAAATTGTAATATATTATGAGATTTATCAATAGTATTATGAAATATAAGGATAATTCATATGAAAACAAATTTATAAAAAATTCATTCCATTTTGAGTTTAAAAATTATTTTTCCCAAAATAATAAATAAAAACATAAATTGTTAAATTATTTCCAAAAATGATTAAGGACGCTTGAAAACTATGAATTTTTACATCTTCAAAAGAATTCAAAAAAATCACTACAAATATGAAAATAATAAAATTACATTAAAAATGTAAAAATGGAGGGGATTAAATCATTTAAATTGAAAGAAAAAATGATAAAAATGATAGCTTCATCAATTTTTCCACACTTAAAGTCTTGGAATCCTCGACAAGTGAGCATAAAAAACCAAAACAAAGAAATTTTGAATGTATAAGTCAATGGTATCCACTAATTAAACTATAAGACACCCAAAATTATAATCCACACGAAACAATATTTATTCTAAATTCTCCAATCAGTTCAGTCAATCCATTCCCACTTCATTTATCCTCCCATGAAAACAAAATAATTAGATCACCATAGTTTTCCCTCATCACACATATTTGAGTTTAGTTAATAATTTATTTATAATCCAAACAAATTAAAGGGTCACCATAGTCTTTATAAGTTCTTAAATATCCCCATAAATGAATAAATAACTCATGTGTATTGTGGGGATATTCCACATCTATCTAATGGATCAAGGGTTGGTAGGTTTTAGATGGTAAAAAGTTTGAGGTAGAATAAGGAGGTTTGGGACATTTTGAAGAAAAAATGATAAATTCCAATTTATACAAAAGAATGGTCTTATTATTACTTATATTGGTAATGAATAATCTCCCAACATCTTTAAATATTCAAGAATATTATCCACCATTCACCATTTTAACAAAAAAATCCACTCAAATCCCTTCAACAAATTTGAGATTCTATTATTTTTATTTTCAAAATCTTTATAGGATTTTATTTTTGATGGTATAGAGATATTATTTGAATCTTTAAACAGTGGTGTGATTTACCATACCAAATTTTTAATGGTAAACCTTCTTTTTGGCTTCTCAAAACTGGTTTTTCCTTTATTTTACACAGTATTTTTCACTTAGCAGATTTTTTATCATTTTATTTTCAAATATATATTTTAAAATAGATTTAGTAGAATATAGTTTCTAAACATATTTTAATCTCATAGAACAACTTATCAACCTTGAATATTCCTTCCAAGGTAGCCTAAAATGATGTATAAACCGTCATCACAACAATCCCCCAAACACGAGTTTAACTAGATCATGAAATTTCACATCGAGAGTAGGTTGGATATGAATTACAAGTTTGTAATGTGGATACCTAACAATTTGTTCAGGGATTTGTAAGGGATAACATAGAAAGGATTTAAAGTGAAGGATTGAATAAAATTATTTTTTTAAAGAGGGATTTTAAAATAAAATAATCACCTCAATCATATTCAAAAAAAGTTCCATAAACACTTATGTTTTGAAAAAAAAACAAATCAACTCATAGTTAAATAAATTATTGTTTGGTTCAATCAATAAATAAGGTGAATATGAATAATATGTAAAAATAACATTTGAAGTCCACTCAGGGAGGTGATTTCAAAATATGGATAGTGATTTGAGGAATAAGATTCAAAACTAAATGGTCAATTCATGAATTACCCAAAACTATGGATCTAAAACAAGGTTCATTTCATAATCCATTTAAATTCAGTTATATGTGTCAAATTAGTTCACTCATTAACATGGTTTTTAAAAATTTGAAATGTATACACTTTGAGATCACAAATTAAAAAAACACAAAAATGAAAAAGAAACACACATATATGAAAAATAGAAACATTTTGAAGAAAAAAAACTATAAAATAAAACAAAAAAAGTCCCAATATAATATATGATATCCCCCCACACTTATTTTTTAAAATTTATATATTATACAACACTTTATCTAAAAGAATAAAAATAAAAATTACGTACATAACAAAAAAAGTATAAAGGAAGGAAACAATATAGTATTCAGTTTTACTAAGATTCGTAAAGGTGTATATCCTACTCTATAGGATCTTGATAATTCAATCTAAACATATTCAATCTATGTACATTTACTATAAATGGTTCTTCTTTATATAGTTCTTTGATCTACACAACACCAAAGGAAAAAACATGAGTTACAATAAAGGGTATATACCATAATTCTGAAACGTTACATTCCAATTGGGGTTTAAAAGTTGTCATACGCCTAAATAGAATCATCTAGCCTCAAACTCTAATCTTTTCCATTTGGGTGTATATTTTTTTCCAAAATATTTTTAATATATATGTTTTAAAGCTCATATATACCATTTTATTTTGGGTGATATGGTGTAGAATCCCTATAATGAACTTCATAATTTCTAAATATAGATTTCAGAGTTCTATTAAAAAAATGGGTTCCTTGATCCGTGATAATAAACTTCAGTAAGATAATATGTAAAACATATTTCCTTTCACAAACTTGGAAATAACATTTGGATCATTATCTCTAGTGGGAATAACCACTACCCACTTGGAAACATAATAAATATAAAGTAATATATAAATATATCCAAAAGAATTGGGAAATGGTCCCATAAAATCCATACCCCAAACATTAAATACATTACAAAATAAAATGGGTTGTTATAGAATTTCATTCCTCTTGGAAATATCACCTTGAAATTTGGTAGTTTTACACGTTCTAAATAATTAAGAAGAATATTTCATAATGGGGGGACAATATAAGACATATTAAATTAATTTATTATATATTAATTGGGGTACAAGGTTTACTCTATAATATAAAGTATGGATAAAAATTTTGTATGTATTGAAATTTAGAATTAGAGATGTATCTCTTTATTATTTAGAAACTAAAAAAATGCCCCAATAAAGTTTATCCAAAATTTATTTCCTTTCCTCACTCACTAAATTGAAAAAAAAATTCTTAAAAAACTAGTGGTGGACATCATTAGTAGTTAAATAATTCACAACATTAACAAATCATGTTCTCTCAGTCTTAACATTTTACACTTCCTCATTAGGAAAGGTTTCTATAATGGGTGGAAAATATGAAGTTTATTATACAAAATAGTATCTAATATTCAAAAAAATTTATCCATAAGGTTATAAATTCCTTTATTATCCTTTATTTAAACATAAGACTATTAAAAAAATTAAAATCTATCTCAATAACCTTGGGTTTTCAATATGTTTCTTCATTAAAAATATGATTGAAGAATAATCGGTGAAAACAATCTCTTTAGAGCCTAAAAAATAACATCTGAACTTATCTAATGTAGTAAAATAGAAAATATTTAGTTCTTTGTTATTGTATAATTTTATTTTTCCTTATTTAATATCCTATATGCATCAGTTATCACATAAGTCTTATTTTAAAACTTTTGACTCAAAACTGCCCCAAGGGGAAAATCAGATGTTGCAGTCATCTATTCAATGGATAAGTCTCATTTTGGTTCATGAATAATGGGTTGGGATATAAGATTTTGATTTATCTCCCTAAATTATCTTTTAAAACTCTTATAAAACACAAATTGAGATATTTTTTGAAGAAATCTATAAAAATGAAATGTTATCTTGCTAAAATATTTTAAAAATATTTTCTAAAAACAAACATGTTTAAGAAAAGATCCCACTTTTCTCAAAATTTTTGGGTATGGTAGAGAATAAATGACCTCATCCTTGTATTTTTTTCACATGAATTCTAACTTTAATTTATACATTAGTGAGAAAATTAATTTTTCTTCCACAAAATGGAATTTTTTATAGATGAGAAAATGTTTTTTTATTAATATAAGTTTCAAGGACATTAGTCAAAATGTTCAAACACCTTTTAGAAGATAATAAATAGACTATAAAATCTTTCATAAAAACTTATATTCACTCTTATATAAATTTTATAAAACTTACCATCATACATTTTGAAAATTTCCTAGGGAATTAAACAAAACAAAAATCTTTATTTTACAGTCAAAGTTTACAAAAGGGAAAATGAAGTTGGTTTTCTCATGATCTTTAGGAAAAATGTAAATTTATAAGTAATAAGGGGATCCATATAGAAAATATTAATTGACCTATTGAAATATACTTTCAAGAACATGATCAAGAAATTAGATTTGAAAATGATATTTTATAGTCACCAGGTTAAAATTTCTATAATCAATGCACATCCTCCATTTGTTTGGAAGCCTAATAGGAACAAGCCATCAAATTTATTCTTTGAAATTGTAAGACCACACTTTTTGGGAATAAAATGCATATGAATAACCCATTTTCCACATGAAATGGAAAAAATGTTTCCAGAAACCAACAAGGTAGTCACTTCCTTTTTAATAACTTCTAAAAGTGTTGGGTTCCATCTCCATTAAAATTACCTAATGATTTTCAAATTATTCTCTAAATAATTCTATGATTGAAAATTGAAGTGATAATTCCTAATAGATTATTTATAACCCATATTATATATTTCTTATGTTTTCAAAGGACTCCAAGTAGTTTTTTTACTAATCTTGTACACCACTATTCCAATGATGGAATTGAATTTCTTATTTTCACAAATTAATTTATATTTGATATTTTTAGGTAGTAGTTTCAGATCTAACTCTGTTGAGATATTTTCATTATTTAAATAAGGTTTATGTGACTCTAGTACACCAATTTTATCTTATAATTAATTCCAAATATGAGGAGATTATAAATTCACGTCAATGATAATAATCTATCAATGTGTCTATTTTCAGGTGTGATTTTCTAGAAAAATTACATTTTCGATAGAACATACAAGATATGAATTCTTATTATCCTTTTTCATGGTTTTAAATCACTCATTACTAGTTTCAAATGAAAATTTATTATTGTTTTTTGGAAATAAGTTTGTTTAGTAGTTTTAGAGGTTTCAACATTTTTTTTGAAAATAAAAGAAGAGTTATAAATTACAATAAAATTACCTAAAACCATTTCAAAATTAAAAATTTATTTTCGTACATAATTTTCTCTAAAATACACATAATATTTGATAGGAAACAAAGGTTTATTTTTAGGTTCCTCAAATGGTGGCTCGTTACTTTTTAAATTAAGTAATGACTCTATGGAAAACCAATCAATCATGTTCCCTTGAGTGGATGGATGATATTTCATTGGATGTATCATAGAAAAAAAATACTAAAGTGAATTAATTATCCTCAAAAATCAAAGGAAAACGTTCCTTTGAAAACTTTTATGATTTACTTAGTAGCTTTTAAAAACGGTCTTCTAATAATTAGTGGTTTATGTGTGCTAAATATATCATCTTCTATATCCAAGATACACAAATTAATATGGAAAATCATGTCTCTTACTTGAACTAAAATATCCTCCATAAGTCCATCAGGTTAGGTTATAATTTAGTTATCCAATTGAAGGAAAATTATAAAATGTTTTAGTTCTTCAAACTGTAAAGATGAATAAACAGAATGAGGCATCTTATTTATTGAATCTCAAAAGTCTATCATGGAATCTGTGAATTCAAACTACCCTTTGGTTCATATAATGGTACAAGTTCTTAGGTATTTAAACTTAATAGGAATGCCATGTTGATTCACAGAGGATACATTCTTACCAAGGTTTAATTTTTATCGTTCATTGAATTTATTCTTATTATAACATATTTTCTTTAAAAATTTAGCATAACATGGTATCTATTTCATAATATCAATTAAAGGTATATTAATTTTAACTTATTCAAATTCATCTAGAAATTTATTTAATCAAATCACTTTCAAAACTATTTTTCACTAATGGGTTAATCCTGTGGTAGAGAAGTGGTGGTTTAAGAAATTATTGATCATTTTGGGAAATGTTTTACAAAATATAAGGTCCTATAATTTTCTCCAATCAATCATATTTCTATAAAGAAAATATTTTTATTTTATATGGATTTTTATTACAAAAAATGTTTATAATTTTAAGTAGGTTTGACAAAAGTTTAATTTTCTTCAGGAGGCCCCATTTTAGGTGAAAATGGTTTTAAGGTATATTCAGTATGCTTGGGTTTTGAATTAGGTTTAAAGATATTAATTTTTGGGTTGTTTAAATTAGTTCCACTACTTATTTTAATTTCAATATATTTCTCTTTTCATTTTTCCTTAGGATTCACTTGAGGTTATAAAGGAAAACCTTGATTGATCTGGTTTCTTATACCACCAAAATTAGTATCTAGTTAAACCATTTGTTTCATCAAAGTTTTCATTAAAATATTTTATTATCTCATATTTTATTCAATCCTCTCATCTGATTTTTGAATAGGGTTTTCAAGGAGGAAATTCCTTCTCAGTTGAGAATTATATTTCAGATTAAAAAATCTTGGTTGAGAATTAATTGATTGGCCTTGATTTTTTTTGGAAATTCAGGATGTCTAAATATTTTATGGGAATAATTAATCCATACTTGTTTAAAAATTTTCTTATATTGAAAAAGTATTTATCGGTTTTATTGAAAAGTATTTAGAGGGAAAAACAATCCATTTTTATAAGGTTCATTCATTTGTGGATACTAATAACAAACATTTTGATTGAAAGAAAAAATTAAACATTGTAATTGGATTTAATTTTTTTTGGTTTGGTTTGGGTTTGTGAAGTGTTGAACACCATCATTTACATAACCATAGTGGTAAGATCACTTATTTGACTCACAATAATGCTATTCTCAGAAGTGAAAGTGGGAAATTCTTGATCATATTTTATGTGGAGAATGATATTTATTCGAAAATTTTGATCATTTTTTCATGTTTTCCATAAAAATTCAATCAAAATATTGGATTTTTGAATCTATAGATCATCATAACATATAATATATCAAGATTATATCGATAAAGCAGAATCCATTAAAAAATTATTAAATCAATTTTTTTTTATTTTTTGATAGTGGGGGAAAATAAAATATAATCTCTTAAATCTCTCACAATATTCTTGTAATGTCTCACCTTAAAGTTATCTAATCCTACAAATTTATTTTTTAATTGTAAAAATTTTTGATGCATGGGATTTTTTTAAAAAAATTATTCTTTAATTCATTAAATTATCTAATTTAATTTGAATGTGAGTATACAAAACATTCCATAGAAACTCCTTCTAGAAAAGGGAAATATCTCAATTTTATTTGATCTCTATTGACTCTTGGTGGTTTCATATTTTTATAAATATAACTAAATTCTTGAATATGTTTGTATGGATCATCCCCAAGGAGTTCATTATATTTTGGAAGTTGGTGAATGAAACCATATTTGATTTCAAAACTAGCAGGAACATTGAGGTATTTAATGTGATTTTATTTTATTTTATTCATAAAATGAAACCAATTATTTGAGAGTTATGTTTTTAGACATTGTGATTTTAGGTTCAAAAAGGTTTCTTCCTAGTTTGTTTGTAGAATAATTTGATGTTTTGAGTTGATCAATTAAGTTATTTTCACTCAAAAGATCAATAGATAAGGTTTTAGTTTTAGAAATCCTAACAACTCTTGGTCTAAAATGGAAAGATCTATTATTTTTAGGAAATAAGGGAAGAAAATTAGGGTTTGAAATTATGGACATACAGAAAAAATAAAAACAATATAGCAAATATCCCTAGAAATATATCCATGTTAATTGGAGGAAATATTTAAAGGTTCCATTTTTTTAAAAAATATTCCCAAGGAAATGAAATATAATGGTTCCTATGGTTGTTTCTTGAGGAGGTTGTAGGATAAGTTTAAAAATTATCACTTTTTGTTTTCTATTTATTCAAAATAAAAGTAAAAGTATGGATTTTTTTGATTTTATGAAAAGTTTAAAAGGAAACTAACACAATTAATTGATAATAAATAAATGATTAAATTTTTCAAAAGAAATAGAAAAGTGGAATGAAAATGAGTGTGAAATCAGATTTGAGATAGTAGTAGTAGAAAATCTTCATCCCTTTGGAGATTCCAATTTTCCTTTTCTAGAATTTTTACCTATTTTAATTTTTCTAAGATCACCCAAAGACCTCCAAGTAAAAACCCAATTCTATTTGAATATCATACCAAGACATTGGTGTGATTGGTGTTCCTCCAACAGAAGTGATTAAACTGCTTGGAGGACACCAAGAAGGTAAAACTAATTGAAATCACTATAATAAAAGGAAAGACCTAACATAATAAATTTTAGTAGTGAAATAAGTTATTTTACATTATACATTAGAGAATTAGTCAAAACATATTAGAAGAATGTATATTTAATGAATAAAATGTCTATCTTTATTCAAAATATAGTTTCATGAAAAATTCAAAAAATATTATAACGAAGTTCAAAAACTCATAAAGGAATTTCCTCAAGTCTGCACTTCGACAACCACTTATGACTTTATCTGTGAATTCGTAAAATCATTTACCATTATACTTATTCTTCCCATCTCTATCTCTTGAGAATTATTAAAACTATAGCAGTACTATACAAGTGTCTCTTTTATGTAGTGAATAATCTTTATCCTCCTCTCTAGTCTTTATTCATGGTTGTTATATATTTTAAAAATGAAAAAAATATTATGAAATGACGATATCCTTAAAATAAAACATAGGGAATATCCATGCATGGAACAATAATTTTGCATGATTTTATCTAGCTACTAGAATCAATAGTTATTAGGAATGAATCCTTTCACGAGGTGTAACAACCCAAAATTTTTCCCAATGGAATTTTCCTTCTGATTATATAAATGTTTTATACTATGTTATATAGTATTATATAATGCACATTCACCACATGATAGAACCAACAATATTTCTTTATATTGACTTACACATCACATTTATAGAGTAAATATAGCCATAAGAATTGAAAGTTCTAAAATGGTTCAAAAAATAAATAAAATAAGATAACTATAATATGAAAATATGGATCAACGTGACCCCCTAGAATAATCCCACTCACGAAAAACATTTTAGAAATGGAAAAAATATTAGTAATTCAATATTCATTTTGTAAATGAAAATATATATAACCTTGGGAGAAAATAGAAGTGAATTAAGAATGAATGAAATATGATGTATTTATATAAAGTAAGGAACCCATATCACCGTTACAAATCTGAGCATTAGAATAGTAATCTGACCATTGAAATAGTACTCTAATAGTTAAGAATAATAACATGAAAGTCATAATATTAACATCAACTATGTAATTATAAAATAATATTTATTTATATTATAAAATGAAAATATATAAATTTTAAATCATGATAAAAATAAATAAATGTTTTAAAAATGACAAGATATATATTTGGAATTTTGTAAAACGCATATGTTTATTCATATTTTTATGATAGATATAAAAATAAAAAAGAATGTTTGTTTTCGTGAAATGGGATTATAAAATAATATTATTTATCTTTATAAAAATAACATAATTTTAGGATACCATAAATAATTTTTTAAAGGGTTTGAAAATAGATCATAATATTAAAATTGGTATTTTTCAAATAAAACAGATTTTATTTAAAAATTAATTTTTTTATATTTATATTTCTTGTAAAATGGATTTAATTTTTTGAATCTAAACATTGAAAAGTGGTTTGGGTGAATTTTTATTATTTTTCTAAAATAGTTAACGTTTTGGTGAATAGTAAAATATGAAAAAATAAGGTATTAAAAATTATAATTTAAATACATGAATTAGTGAGTCATGGATGATGTAAGAAACCATTATCTCGAACTCACTTTAAATAATTATTGTATGTAGTCATAATAATAAATACTATTGTAAATATTGAGAAAAAAAATAAACCAATCAATATTATATTAAAAAACACTCCTCTCTTCCCCTTATAAATATCACCCCTCACCACCCCTTCTCCTCACACCTTATATGCCTTGTATATATCAAAAAATATACCAATTTATCACCCCAAAATTCTTCCCCACTTCCAAGGAGTTTTGGTCTTACCAAATTACCTTTCTAAAGAGTCTTAAGGTGTTTCCTAAGATAATACATCAAATAGAGAAAGTAATACTCTCAACTGAACTTTATTGCATTAATGTAAATTAAATTATCCAAACTTGTAACATCCTGGCTCGGGTTCCATGCAACGGTGCCCCGAGCCGATTCGCCACATGACCTCAAACATGCCTCCCTATACGCCATAGGCAGCCGACTAGTAGCAAGGGTTTAATATAGATCATGGGGAGACTATGCCCTTTTTTTCTTTTTTCAGAGTAATACACCAGAGGGAATAAATAAACAATAGCGTAGTCATATAAATAACCATAGAAAAAACCAATGTCACAAGATTACTAAAATAGGTAATATGGTATTTAACTGAAAGGGAAGCATGCCATGCCAAAGTACGTGCCAAGTTTCAACATAAAAACCCACAGTAAATAAAGACACTAACAACTCCTCCAAGTGGGTCTCGAACCATATTATTTCCCTCATCCATGATCCATCCTCGATCAACCATCTAACACAGGGCCTTTTACCTTAACCTATCTTGAAAACATAAAGTCAATTCAATTACTTATCACGTAACCCATGTTGTAACAGTTGGGCCCCTGGTGATGGCATAGACACACCTCCTTAACATAGTCATCAGGTCCCAACCTTCTAGGTACCACCAGTTTCCTCACAGACACATGGTCCCCACCCTAGGGCCCACCCACATGCCCGAATAGGTCATATAATCAGGTAGGATCCTGAAAAGGAAGGTGCATCTTGTTTACATGAGTCATATCATTTATTCATTTAACCTTTTATCATCATGGGGTGCTACAATGATCCCCAATTTAGAGCACAATGTCCTCATTGTGGGCCCTATATCTCAACCTAGGTAGTGAACTACACTTAAGGCTGGGTAACATCTCTGATACTAAATGTGAAAACTAGGTCCCAGTGATAGCACAGACACCCTGCCTTAACATGTTCATCGGGTCTAGGCCCATCAAGCACCACTAGTTGCCCCGCAGACATGTGCTCCCCACCATGGGGCCCACCAACGTGCCCAAACGGGTCATTAGACTAATGACTTCCCCCACTGGCAAACACATGTCCTTTTCAGAGTGCTTTTTCCTCACCCACACAGACCCTGGGAAACTTCACAGAAGGTCACTCATCCTGATCACTACTCTAGGCCAAGGACACTTAACTATGGAGTTCTAATCAGGTAGGCTCCCAAAAGGAAGGTTTACCTTGTTGACATGAGTCATATCATTTAGTTATTTAACACTTTATCATTGTGGGGTGTTAAATGAGTAGGGTATGAGTACAACTTAGTAGGCCACCACCAACGATGTCTAAAACAAATCTAGTCAATAATAGTGTATGCAGCTGTGTAAAGAATAATATAAAAGTAATAGAGTAAACAATTTACATTTATTCAATTATCCTTTTTTTAACTACACAATCCCTCAGGTTACTATGGATAACCTTATCCCAATACCTTCTTTAGTCCATGCTAGAGTATGAACCATCTCATGTGAGGCCATATCTCAGTGTACCATTATTACCAATATTATTTCTCAATGAATGACCATGTTACCATTTATTAAATAACAAAATTTGGGTCACCATGTTACCATTAATATTTAACAACTGAATGACCATGTTACCATTCATTTAATCACACAATTTGGATGACCATGTTACCATCCATATATCACAAATGAATAACCATGTTACCATTTGTCTAATAAAACAATATCTCTAGTCAATTCATCAATTAACTAATCCCATTAATTACTCTAGTTAATTAAAAAATTAACTACTCACATTAACTCCCCTAGTTAATTCAACAATTAACTAGTCACATCAATTACATCACTAATTCAACAATTAGTTTATCACCTAAATCCCCTTAATTAATTTTCGAAATAATTTAAGCATGTCAATCACATTAATTAATCCACCAATTAATTAATCAATATCAATAACTCAAAATCCTCTAATCAATTCAACAATTAATTATTCAAACAAATAAACTTAATATCTCATAATTAATTCAAAAATTAATTATCTCAAATTATCTATCTCAATATCTGATAATAAATTCAACAATTAATTACCCAATTCATGAATATCAATACCTCATAATTAATTCATAAATTAATTATCTATCAATTGTAATAACAAAACAGTCTCATTTAATTAATTTGGAAATTAATTAATTTAACTCATTCAATTTCATTTACACAACAAACCCCATTAATTAAAGTAATTAATCTTGTTATTTAATTTAGCGATTAAGTAATCACATTGGTCACATCAATTATTTTTTCAATTAATTAATCCCATTATTTAATTTAAAAATTAAATAATAACCTTACCCACGTTAATTAATTCGGTAATTAATTAATCTAATTATTTAATTCAACAATTAAATAATCACCTCACTCACATTAATTGATTTGAAAATTAATTAATCCAATTATTTAATTTAACAATTCAATATTCCATTACTCACAATAAATAATTCTGAAATTACATAATCCAATTATTTAATTCAATAATTAAATAATCACATTGGTCACGTTAATTGATTCACTAATTAATTAATTTTATTATTCAATTAAACAATTAAATACTTACAGTTCTCATATTAATCAATTTGTTAATTAATTAATCCCATTATTTAATTCCTAAATTAAATAATCACATTGGTCACATTAATTAATTTACAAATTATTCAATCCCATTAATTAATTCCAAAATTAAATAATCACATTTCTCATATGAATTAATTTGACTATTAATTAATCACATTATTTAATTCAATAGTTAAATAATCACCTTGCTCACATTAATTAACTTGGAAATTAATTAATCCCATTATTTAATTCAATAATTAAATAATCACATTGGTCACATTAATTAATATTCCAAATAATTAATCTCATTATTTAATTAAACAATTAAATAATTATATTGCTCATATTAATTAATTCATAAATTAATTATCCCATTATTTAATTTAACAATAAAATAATCACAATATAGCAATTAATTAATTTATCAATTAATTAATTCCATCTCAAGCAATTCATTATCACCAATTAATTAATTTATTAATTATTCTATCTTCATTAATTAAACTACCCCAATTAATTCCTCAATGAATTATTCCACCTCAATCAACTTAACAATCATAACTATTTCCAATAGTTAATTCTACAATTAATTATCCCTATTCAACAACTTCAATACAAAAATAATTAATTTTTCAATTAATTATTAAATTTTAAAAATCTCTAACTTTTCATAATTAATTCAATAATTAATTGTACCAAATTACAATTTCATAATCTTGACCATTCCCATTAATTAATTATACAATTAATTAATCATGTTCCAAAATCTCAATAACTCAATAATGAATTTCAACAGTTATTTATCCAAATCACAATTTCATTTCTCATAATTAATTCACCAATTAATTATTCAATTCATAACATCAATATTACATAATTAATTCTACAATTATTTATCTAAATTCAATTATCTCGACATCTCATAACTAATTTAACAGTTAATTATTTAGGATCTAAAATCCCAATATCCCAATCGCACCTATCTTTTAATTAATTTAATCAAGAATGCAATTTCTAAACATTTAATAGCAATTCTATAATTACATTCACATAATTTTAATCAATAATATGTGATTTAAATTTGTTGACCACCTGCCTCAAGAACGGTTATGAACGATTGCCAAAACATATTCCCAATTTAAACTAAATCCTTCAAGAAAATGATGAATAACAAGATCTAGATCCGAAACCTAGGAGATGCTGAAACGCACGGCCGATTGTCGCCTATCGACCGGTCAAAGTTCCGGTGCTCTGCTAATGTGTATAGCAGCACTCGGGTCGAATCCTCGGCGATGATACTTTGAAATAGTCGTTTGTTTTTAGTTGATTGTATTCTGATTGGGGGGTTTTGATTGCAGAGCTTAATTGAAATGACTAATTGATTATGATTGATTTAAGAAATTGATAATGATTGCGGTGAGTTCATTCTTAGGGAGTTAAGCTTGTGAAATCCTTGAGCTTTGCTTTATATTGCATTTAAATTAACACCCACTTCACAAGTTGACGTCGATTAGAATTCCTAAGTGTTAAAGCTTTAATCCAAGCCTTAACTTAACTAGGATTCTAAAATAAATTAGTACTTGTTTATGGTAGTGTATTTATGGTTCCAATAATCCATGGAAACCACATGCTAAACAAAAGATGTCATTAATCCATGACATATTAAGTCCAACATACACAATGTTAAATTAATGAATACTCATCGAGAAAATACTCTCAATCACTTAACATCCCTAAATTTTGACTCACCCCAATGAGATATTTACTCAACCATTTGGGTGTTTAATATTCTGGTTATAATAATTATGATGATAAATTAAGAATAGAAGAAAAAGAAAGGGACTAGAAAAGAGTAGTGCGTCGAACACACACACGAAAGATTTTGAGAATCAAAATGGAATTTCAATTGAATGAGGAAGAAAAACGAGGAACTATAATTTGAATTGATTCAAACTATTTTAAGGCTATTAATATTATACTACAGAAGGTGGATGATAATACGATATATTCAAGAAGAAACTTTCATTAAAAAGGAATTACAAAAGAAAGGACATACAAAATTACAACAAAGAAGAACACAAAAGTAAAAGGAAACAAAGAGAGGAGGAAAGGTCTCTCAAGTGAAAACTTGAGTATGGAAGGTCCTCCCAATCCTTTTTCAAGGCTTTCTTCGTGCCAATATGTTCTCCTATCTTCTGAAATTCCAACCTCTTGGAAGGAGAGGAGAGGGATGTATTTATAGCCCAAGGAGTAGACTGTTTGCATTCCAAATCTGCCCCTCCACTTGAACCGCATATTTACCAACATATACAGCTGAATCAAGAGCTAGTGTCTTCTTCATAAATTTAGATATGGATGTCTTATGTCTACCCTCAAAATATTGTGGTCATTGGACTTTTTTATCCAATGTTATGGCTATTTCATTAAACAAAGCTAAACTGTCCATTTCTATCCATGACTTTTCAATGGATGAAATGTGAAAGGATTTTTGAATAGTAAGATGCCATGAAATCCGGATATTTTCTTCAACAAAGTTTGCTGAATATATCTACTCTTTCACACTGCAAATTCTCAGCTCAAATGGATTTCTAGATAAGGATAAAAGTTCACATTTGTGTGCTGATTTTAATTCCCGGCCAGAATGGTTGGCTGGACTTCAAAGCTTCATTTGGGCCAATTTTTGAAGGCTTTGGGCCTTGAAAGTTTTATCAAAGATGAAAAATATTGTACCACGAATTATGGTGGAGAATCAACCATTTTGGACTTCTGGATTGATCCCAGTAAATCAATCTTCAAGGCTGGTCCAGTTTGTTCACAGATTCATTGGGCCTTATTTTGTGGTACATATGAACCTTCAAATGGCAGAATTGGAACATGATCCCTTCTAATTAAATGTTCTAAATTGAAATAGGAATCCTACAAAATAAAAACCATGAAATTTAGATCTGTATAGTAATATTTATATATAATACATTAAACTGACTCAAATCTGGATTTATTCAAATAGTGCTCAAAATTATATTTAATATTAAAATATGAATATTACACACAAATTATGACCTTTTCATATAAAACCAGTAAAGGGAGTTATTAAAATGTAATTAATAAATGAATAACATCAACTCCCCCACACTTAGGATTGTGCATGTCCTCATGTGGAACAAATATAAAAAACATGACAAAATCATTTTCACTCACGAACAAATATTAAAATTTTATTTTATTTACCAATCAGGGGAGGTTCAGACCATTCCACTCATACATATTGAATTCCACCACAAATTTTTAAAGAAAGAATGTTCCAAAAACAATTCATTTTTCATGCTCAAAATTAGAAATAGAAAATGTGGTCACTCAAAACTTACTCCACTCAAGATGATAAAATTAATTTATGGAGCTTCACTCATTCATCAACCAAAAGTGAACATATTAGAGTTTGAAAGAGCTCTCAGCTTCCATACTCCATTCTAAAGTGCACAATAATCAATAGGACTTTTTAGGGGTTTTTCTGTGGCTATGGGACGGTAGGATTATAATGTCCAAAAGGGTGGAAAGAGGGGCAAAAACAATAACATGGATAAAACAATGCACAATTTTTTTGAAACTAAAACATGGAAGAAAATGGAAACACATTTTTACAAAGGGAAAAATGAAGCATGACACAAAAGTGGAAGAAAATTTGAAGGGGATGAGAAGATGGGATATTAACAAAACACAAATCTTCTCCCAATAACATAAGTGTTCCTTTTTCTTTTCATTTCTTTTTTTTGTATTTTTTCGAAAGTTGAACTTGAAATAGATCTCACACTAATCACCCAACCCATGTTTGATCTCCTCACGACACTAATTGTAATAGTTATAACAAGATCAAAGGTTGAGGAAGAGTGATTTTTGACCTAACCAAGACACAACCCATTCATTTAATTTTTTTTGTTTTTGATTTTTTTGTTTTTGAATTTTTTTTGAACACTTTTCAATAATATTTGTAGAAAATGACATCAAGATGAGTCCATTACAACAAAACTCACTAAATTATGACCTCTCCCCCACACTAAAATGGATTCTTGCCCTCAAGCATATGAAAACACATTGAAAATCAAGAAAAGGATACCCAAAATGAAATCCATCCTCCCCACACTTAAATTTCAAGAAATTATGAAATGTAAATCCATGTAGATGTTGGGTGGGACAAGGTATTGGGTTTGTAATGTGGCTATCAAAGAAAAGGTTTACATAGGATTGAAGGGGCTTTCAAAAGGAGGATTAATGTAGGGTAATGGGAGGCTATTTGGCCATTGTGATTCTCATGAGGTTAAAAAAATTCCTCTATCATATTAATGCACACCAAAGTAGGAAATTTAGCTCGAAGGTCCACAAACTCAAGACTCACAAATGGGGGTGAAAACACAAATTTTGAAAATATGGCCATAGGTGGCCTTGGCATGAAAGAAAATTTTTGTTCTCACGGTTGGGGAAAATCATTTTCCAAATCAAAAATTGAGCAGTCAAATTTTTTTTGGTTTTGACACACTATTCTTTATCCAAAGTCATGATGAAAATACAAAATTTTTTGAGATGAAAACATGTCTGTTAACTCCCCAAAATGGTTGGACAAAATTTCAAAACTCGATGGTGAGTAAGCATGAATCTTTATTTTTTTTGTATTTTTTTTGGTTTTTTAGGTTTTTATTTTTGTAAAGATACACCCACACAAAAGAGAAAGTGAAAAATAAAGGTTTTGATAAAGAAAATGGTAAAAAAATGAAAGATAGAGGAGGAAGAAGAAAAACGTAGAGAGAGGAAGAGAAATAGAGAGAGAGTTAAAGGGAAAGAGGTGCTCCCTGGTTTGGATTTGGTGGGTTTCCATCTCTATCTAGTGGTAGGTTGACTAGAGAAGTTGGGGATCCTGTGTAATTCGATGTTGATCCAGGATTGTGGGATGTTACCTGAAAACGAAAATTCGTTATTCATCTAATGAAAAACTAAAAAGAAATTTAAATTTCACAAAAGTAAAAGAAAACATGGGTTGCCTCCCAAGAAGCGCTGCATTTATTTGTCTACAGCTAGACAGTTGCAGTGGACTACCCATAGTCTGACGGTGGCCATCGTATTTTCTCAACTCTAGTGTGCTTCTAGAAAAACTTCTCCTCTGGGAGGTCTGATGATTCATTGGATAATTTCCTCCCATCCTTGTTGGTGTGCTTGCAATTCAACGGGGTTGGAAAGAGAATATTTCTATCCTCGCTTTGGTCTTCAACCCGAGGAATGATGTTATCCACAAAGTGATGGTTTTCTATTCTTGGAAATTCAGGAAGATGGATCAATTCTTATGGTTCATTTATGTAAGGTTCAGATAACACGAAAGCAGAGTATGAGATCCCAATTGTTTTTGACTCATTTATTTCATCACTTACTGATGTAGAGTAATGAGGATCAGTGGAGTCATAAGACTGAATAAAATTTTCAATATCCTTTATTTCAATGTTGTTCGCCAAAGAATGGTCAATTTCAACCTCACCAGTGATAACTTTATTAATTAGGGTACAAATATCACAAACATCACTACCATCAGGACAATATAAACACATTGGTTCAAGGTTCACTTCACATATAACAGAATTTTCAGAATCATGGATAGGAAAGGATGAATGTGGGATAATCTGATCTAAATCAAAAAATGAGAATTATAGTTCATTTTCCTCATTACCATCCATGTTGGAGCATTGGAGGTCATAGGTGAGATGAGATTCCAAAGAGTTTTCAAGATCCTTTAGATCAATGGAGTTTGTATTTGTAATGTCAACATCAATTTCACCATTAATCACTTGGTAAATGAGGATGCAATATTCACAAACTCCTCTATTAGTAGAACAGGAAGAACATGATGGATTAGGATTCAACACACTCTCATAGGGAGTTTCAGAAACATGGATAGAGAATACAGATTGATTCTCTAATGGGTATCACATGGATTGACAAATATTGAACTTGACCCTTTGGTCGCCAAATTCCATGGATAAGATACCTGAATGGACATCAATCTTGGTTCTCACAATCATGAGGAATGGTCTTACTAGAATTAGGGGAGATCGAAAATAGTTCATCTCACCTTCCATATCAAGGACATAGAAATCAACAGGGAAGATAAGATCATTGACTTGGACAAGGACATCCTCAATTATTCCCTCAGGACTGGCTGTGCTTCGATTGGCTAATTGAATGACAACACCCGTTGGATGTAAGGGACCTAGACCAAGGTTGGAGAAGATGGATTTGGGCATGACATTAATTGATGCTCCTAGGTCTATGAGTGCATCATCAAAGTTCAAACATCCAATTTGGCATGGAACCGTAAAGGTCCCTGGATCTTTGCACTTTATGGGAATAGACTGCTGGGTGGAAACATTTTCGAAGGTCCTAAGTTGCCTCTTGTGGGTACACAACTCCTTGAGAAACTTGGCATACTTAGAAATTTGTTTTATGGCATCTAAGAGGGGAATGTTGACTTCAACACGTTTAAACATGTCGAGCATTTCAGGATCAGGTTCAAAGGACTTCCTTGGTTTAGAAATGGCTTGAGGAAAAGGAATTGGGTTCCTAAGTGGAATTGAAATAGGTGAGGGAATGGTTTCAGGTTCCTTTTTAAGTTTCTTTTTGTTTTAATTTTCTAGTTCAACATTCAAAGGAGGGATAGAGGACTTATCTTGAGGCATAGAAATTTGCTTTCCCGATCTAAGTGAAATTGCACTTACATTACCCTTGGGGTTGGGTAATGGTTGAACTGGGAGTTGGGAAGAATTTGATTGTTGTTGCTGGCTCAGGTGGGATGAAAGTTGACCTATTTGAGTTTCAATGTTTTTAAGGCTAGAACAGGTGAAGAAGGAAAGATCTTCCACTGCACTTTCCCATGGTTGCTTGGAAGAAGAGTCTTGTCCCAGATTGGGATTACCTTGATTTTGGTTCTTGGGAAAGCGATTGTATTGGGTTGGGAATTGGGAAGGCTCATTCAGATAGTGGAATCCAGGAGGAGGATTGTTTCTTTGATGTTCAGGAACAAAAGGATAAGGTTGATGTAAGTTACCACCACCTTGACCATATTGGAATTGGTTTGGATTTTGAGGAGGGAATTGAGGGGGATGAGAGATGGTATTACCATACCTCAAGCCTGGGTTAAAGATAGAAGAGAAAGGCTCAGAGTGAGGTTGGTTGAAGTTTCTAACAAACTGACCTGATTGTTGAGGGTTGGGGTTCCGCTGAGCATATGCTGCATTGAGCTCCATTGGTCCAGATGAATCAGATTGATCCTCTTGAAGTTGTGGACATGTGTCTGTTGGATGAGCTGGGGAGCTACAGATTCCACAATTCTTGATAGGTCCAGGGAATAGTGACTGTGGAGAAGATGAGGTTGGGGCTTTGGTAGCCACCGCTAGTTGACGCACAAGACCTGTAAGTTCACTCATCCACTCAGTCATCTTGTTAGGCTCTATGGATTGATTATATTGGGCTTGTTTGACTTTATCATGTGCTCGAGTATGGAATTGTTGTGTGTTTGTAGCCATGTTACTTATGAGATCTCTTGCAGCTGCTGGAGTTTTGTCAACAAGAGCACCGCCACTTGTGGAATGAATGAGGGTTCACTCTATAGCCAATAACCCCTCATAGAAGTATTGGATCAAGAGTTGGTCAGGGATTTGGTGGTGTGGGCAGGTTGCCACAAGCTTTTTGAACCTACTCCAGTACTCATGGAGTGATTAATTTGGGAATTGACGGATACCACTTATTTCCTTTCGGATGGAAGCGGTACGAGAAGCATGAAAGAATTTTTCTAGAAAGAGACGCTTCATGTCATTCCATGTAGTTATAGAACCAGGAGGGTGGTAGTAGAGCCATGACTTGGAAGAGTCAGCTAGGGAAAAAGAGAATGCTCGGAGTTTGATTTGTTCTTCAGAAACCCCTTGAGACTTCATGGTAGAGCACACTACTTGGAACTCTTTAAGGTGGAGATGTGGATCCTCACCGGCTAGCCCGTGGAAATGAGGGAGAAGATGAATCAAACCCAATTTGAGTTCAAATTCAGCCTCTATATTTGGATATTGAATAACAAGAGGTTGGTAATTCATATCAGGGGTAGCATGTTCTTTAAGGGTTTGTTCCCTAGGATTGGCCATTTCAAATTCAACTGGTTGGATGAGGACTGGTTCTTGAATGAGTTGATTATCTCTTATGTTCCTCTTAAGTTTGCGAAGTGTTCGCTCAATTTCAGGGTCAAACAAATTTGAGGGATTGTTTGGAAGGATACAGGGCATTCAGAGAGATTTTGGAATAAAGAGGAAGATGGGTTTTTCTTTGTATTTTTTCCGTTTATGATTTTTATGAGAAGACGGTTTTTTCTTTGTGTTTTTTTCAATTTCTTTTTAAAATTTTGTTTTTTGGGTTTTTTATTACAATAACCAGAAACTAATGAATAATTAAAGCACCATCCCCAGCAACGACGCCATTTTAAATGCATGGCCGATTGTCGCCTATCGACCAGTCAAAGTTCCGGTGCTCTACTAATGTGTATAGCAGCACTCGGGTCGAATCCTCGACGATGATACTTTGAAATAGTCATTTGTTTTTAGTTGATTGTACTCTGATTGGGAGGTTTTGATTGCAGAGCTTAATTGAAATGACTAATTGATTACGATTGATTTAAGAAATTGATAATGATTGGGGTGAGTTCATTATTAGGGAGTTAAGCTTGTGAAATTCTTGAGATTTTCTTTATATTGCATTTAAATTAACACCCACTTCACAAGTTGACGTCGATTAGAATTCCTAAGTGTTAAAGCTTTAATCCAAGCCTTAACTTAACTAGGATTCTAAAACAAATTAGTACTTGTTTATGGTAGTGTATTTATGGTTCCAATAATCCATGGAAACCACATGCTAAACAAAAGATGTCATTAATCCATGACATATTAAGTCCGACATACACAATGTTAAATTGATGAATACTCATCGAGAAAATAATCTCAATCACTTAACATCCCTAAATTTTGACTCACCCCAATGAGATATTTACTCATCCATTTGGGTGTTTAATATTCTGGTTATAATAATTATGATGATAAATTAAGAATAGAAGAAAAAGAAAGGGATTAGAAAAGAGTGGTGCGTCGAACACACACACGAAAGATTTTGAAAATCAAAATGGAATTTCAATTGAATGAGGAAGAAAAACGAGGGACTATAATTTAAATTGATTCAAACTATTTTAAGGTTATTAATAATATACTACATAAGGTGGATTAGAATAAGATATATTCAAGAAGAAACTTGCATTAAAAAGGAATTACAAAAGAAAGGACATACAAAATTACAACAAAGAACACAAAAGTAAAAGGAAACAAAGAGAGGAGGAAAGGTATCTCAAGTGAAAACTTTAGTATGGAAGGTCCTCCCAAGCATTTAGAAAGGCTTTGGTCGTGCCAATATATTCTCCTATCTTCTGAAATGCCAACCTCTTGGAAGGAGAGGAGAGGGATGTATTTATAGCCCAAGGAGTGGACTGTTTGCATTCCAAATCTGTCCCTCCACTTGACCCGAATATTTACCAATCTAGACAGATTAATCACGAGCTAGTGTCTTCTTCATAAATGTATATATTGATGTCTTCTGTCTACCCTCAAAATCTTGCGGTCATTGGACTTTTTTACCCAAATTTATGGCTATTTCATTAAACAAAGATAAACTGTCCATTTCTATCGATGACTTTTCAATGGATGAAATGTGAATGGATTTTTGAATAGTAATCTGCCATCAAATCCGGATAGTTTCTTCAACAAAGTTTTCCGAATATATCTCCTATTTCACACTGAAAATGATCAGCTCAAATGGATTTCTAGATAATGAGAAAAGTCCACATTTGTGTGCTGATTTTAATTCCCGGCCAGAATGGTGGGCTGGACTTCAAAGCTTCATTTGGGCAAATTGTTGAAGACTTTGGGCCTTGCAATTTTTATCCAAGATGAAAAATATTGTCCCCCAAATTATGGTGGAGAATCAACCATTTTGGACTTCTAGATTGATCCCAGTAAATCAATCTTCAAGGCTTGTCCAGTTTGTTCACAGATTCATTGAGCCTTATTGTGTGGTACATATGAACCTTCAAATGGCAGAATTGGCACATGATCCCTTCTAATGAAATGTTCTAAATTGAAATAGGAATCCTAAAAAACAAAAACCATGAAATTTTGATCAGTATAGTAATAGTTATAGATAATACATTAAACTGACTCAAATCTGGATTTATTCAAATAGTGCTCAAAATTATATTTAATATTAAAATATGAATATTACACACAAATTATGCACTTTTCATATAAAATCAGTAAAGGGTGTTAGTAAAATGTAATGAATAAATGAATAAAATCAGATGCGTTGATGGTGTTTGATTAAAGATGGCAGTGAAAAAAGGATATTATGTCCAAGGTGGAGGCACACTAATGAGTTTCGGTCCATGGTGGAGGTGTGACGAGGATTTCTAGTAAAGAAGAGATTGTTCCAATTCCCTAAAATAGAGGCGAGGAGAGTCCAGCGGTTTACAAAAATCTAGAGATGTGTTTTTAATATTATTAGTATCAAATTACATGACGTGAATTCCCATTTCAAATCATGTAATTATTGTAACATTTTTCCAGTAAAAACAATCAAACCTTTAAAAAAGAATTAATGAAGATTACACATGGGATAATCTAATTACACATGGTGTAATTTATTTATGTGACATGTCAACATGTGGTGAACGAGAGTTACATGGGGTGTAATATTTCAAGAATTTTTAATTAATTCATGTAGGGAATTAAAAATAGACAACCCATCCTCATGAGAAATTTTAAAAGAGTTATACTTGGATAAAATGATTGGATCTTACAATCTCCCCACATTATAACAGCTCATCCTAGATCTATACTCCCAATCACCTATATGTTTTCGAGTCAAAGAAGGTTGGGAAACTATGAAATCTTATTCTATTTTATATCCCATGTTTCCTTCTTATCACATCCTTGTTTCCACAATAGATTGACTAACAACACAATATTTCCCCACATCAACTTTTCACTACTTTACAAGACACATTTTAGATACTTCTCAAAGAATTCATTGGTCTCAATCTCAACATTCACAATATACCTGAAGCATTTCCCAACTCACTATTCCTAATAACTATAAGAAACCATCCAACATTGGCAGTTTATCTTTCCATAAGAAACTTCCTAGAAAGGACGTACATCCACCACCTCCAAGGATCACCTGACCTTTCTCCGAGAAATATAAACATGAACCATATAGGTTCATCATTAGCATTCTGATTCCACCATTAGAACCTAATGGTATTTCTCCATACACCTACTATTGACATATCTCTCCCCAACTTAGAAGTGTCATTAACATCGCATTGTCAAATAACTCAACCACCAGGGCCCATGTCCCACAATATTCATCGACTTCTGGTCCCTCTTAAGAACCCGGCCTGTAAACTTTCGATGGTGTAACTTGCACCATCTCCCCTAAAAATATACTGATTCCTAATCACAACATAGAAGGGGACCTATATCCTACCAAAACACATTAATTTAGTTAGGCATAAAGCCAGAACTTTCATAGAATACTCAGGACGTTTTCAAGTTAGGGGACATGATCATCACTTATTAAAAGTATGCTAAGAATTCATTGATGAATACCACCACCAATCCTTCAATACGAGTGTTTCCTCCCTTTTTCATGACACATATTCAAAAATAAGGCACTATTACTACCCTTAATCATCCTACACCTAGGCCCTTGTTACTAAGGGAAAGCACATTCTCATTATTCAATTTAATAATTTAGACACCCATTTATTCCCATCATACACAATTTAAAAATCTTTCTCAATTAATAAATAAATTTATTTAATTAAAAAATCAAATAATCATTTTACCCATATTAATTAATTATTCAATTAACTAATCACTTTATTTAATTCAAAAATTAAACAATATCTTTACTAATTAATTCTGTAATTAATTAATCTCTTTGAGGATATCATCATCCCATAACTAACTCCACCGTTAATTATATAAAATAATAATATTAATATCACATAATTAATTATGAAATTAATTATCCCCAATTTATGATATCAGTATCTTACAATTAATTTTATAATTAATTGTTCTCAAAACCCTCATTTTTATAATTCTATCATTAATTAATTCACCATTTTCATTTCAATTTCACAAGCAAGGAAAATAAACTCAAGTTCAAAAACATACCCAGGGCCCATTTTCCTGTGCATTCCTAGAATGATGCATGAAAAAATTAATCCTAAGTGCCTATAATGATGCATGTAGACTCAACTCTTGTTCTATTCCAAGACACAAGTCAATATCAATAAATCTCAAAAACAACAACCACATCGGAAAATAAGTGTGTCACTCAAGGTGAAATAATATCCAACTGTAACAAAAAAATAACAACAATCTCACAATGGGCACTTGGGTTCTCCCCCATACATGGGGCAGCTACTACCAAGAACGAGTTCATAACCAAGCCCCTAATCATCCTAGTCTCATGTATACATTTCCCAAACAATAATACAAAAGAAGAAGAAAAGAAAACTGGACCTCTGATACCACCTTGTAACATCCCAACCCAGGTTCCATGTAATGGTACCTTGAGTCAGTTTTCTATATGACCTCAAGCATGCCTCCCCATACGACAGAGGCTACTAACTAGTATTGAGGGTCTAATATTGATCATGGAGAGACTATACCATATTTTTCTATTTTATCATATTAATACACTAGCGAGAATAAATAAACCATAGAGGAGGCATATAAATACCTACAGACAAAACTAATGTCATGAGATTACCAAAATAGGTAATACAATATTTAATTAAAATAGAAACATTCCATGCCAATGTACGTTCCAAATGTCAATATGAAAACCCCATAATAAATAAATAAACTAAAAACTCCTCCAAGAAAGTCTTGAACCATGTTTCGTTCCCTCATCCATGCTCTATCTCAACTCATCCATTTAACATAGGGACTTTTCCCTTAACCTTTCTAGAAAACACAAAGTATATTCGGGTACCAATCAGGTAGCCAGAGTAGGGTGTGATTATAACTCAATAGGCTACCACCAATGGTGTCTAAAACAAATATATTTGATAACAGTGTATGTAGTTTTATAAATAATAATATACAAGTAATAAAGTAAATAGTTTACATTTATTCAATTATCCATTATTTGACCACATAATCCCTTAGGTTCCCATGGAAACCCTTATCTCAATACCTACTTCGGCCCTTTCCAGAGTTTGAACCATTTCACGTGAGGCCATATCTCAAAGTACCATTATTACTATTCTTATTTCACAAGGAATGATCATGTTACCATTCATGAAATCACACAATTTGAATGACCATGTTACAATCCTTATTTCACAATGAAAGACTATGTTACCATTTATTAAATCTGACAATTTGGATGACCATGTTACCATTCTTATTTAACAAATGAATAACCATGTTACAATTCATTTAATAATACAATTTGGATGACCATGCTACCATCCTTATTTCACAAATAAATTACTAAGTTACCATTCATTAATCAAACAATTTCTATAGTAAATTCATCAATTAACTAATCACATTAATTACTCTAGTTAATTCAATAATTAACTAATCACATCAACTCCCCTAGTTAATTAAACAATTAAAAAGGCATATCAATTATATAACTAATTCAACAATTAGTTAATCACATAAATCCCTTTAATTAATTTTTCCAATTAATTAATCATATCAATCCCATTAATTAATTCATCAATCAATTAATAAATATCCACAACTCAAAATCCTATAATTAATTTAAAAATTAATTATTCACATCAACAAACGCAGTATATCACAATTAATTCAACAATTAATTATCTCAAATTATCTATCTCAATCTCAAAATTAATTCAACAATTAATTATCCAATTAATGAATATAAATACCTCATAATTAATTTATCAATTAATTATCTATCAATTTAAATAACAAAATAGTCCCCATTAATTAATTCAGAAATTAACTAATTTCATTAATTCAATTTCATCTACACAACAAACCCCATTAATTAATTAATTCATTAATTAATCCCATTATTTAATTTAACAATTAAATAATCACATTGATCACATCAATTAGTTTTCTAATTAATTAATCCCATTATTTTATTCAAAAATTAAATAATCACGTTGCTCTCATTAATTAATTCAGCAATTAATTAATCCCATTATTTAATTTAACAATTAAATAATCACTTTTCTCAGATTAATTAATTCAGAAATTAATTAATTCCACTATTTAATTCCATAATTAAATAATCACATTGATCATGTTAATTAATCCACCAATTAATTAATCATATTATTTAATTAAATAATTAAATACTTACATTGCTAATATTAATTAATTCTCTAATTAATTAATACCATTATTTAATTACATAATTAAATAATCACATTGGTCACGTTAATTAATTATAAAATTAATTAATCCCATTATTTAATTTAGTAATTAAATAACCACTTTTCTCACATTAGTTAATTAATTAATTAATTAATTAATCACATCATTTAATTAAACAATTAAATAATCGCCTTGATTACATTAATTGATTTTGAAATTAACTAATCACACTATTTAATTCAATAGTTAAATGATCACATTGGTCACATTAATTAATTCTCTAATTAATTAATCCCATTATATAATTAAATAATTAAATAATTAATTTTGTCATATTAATTCATTTATCAATTAATTAATCCCATTATTTAATTTAACATTTAAATAATCATAATTCAATAATTAATTAATTCATAAATAATTTAATTCCATCTCAACCAATTCAATATCACCAACTAATTCATCAATTAATTGTTCTATCTTAGTTAATTCAACTACCCAAATAAATTCCTCAATGAATTATTCCACCTCAATCAATTTAACTATCATAACTATCTCCAATAATTAATTCTACAATTAATTATCCCTATTTCAAAACTTCAATATAACAATAATTATTTTTTCAAATAATTATTAAATTTCAAAAATCTCTAACTTTCCATAATTAATTCAACAATTAATTGTACCAAATAAAAATTTCATAATTATATCCATTTCCGGTAAATAATTCTATAATTAATTTATCATGTTCAAAAATATCAATAACTCTATAATTATTTTCCAAAATTAATTATCCAAATCATAATTTCATTCTCTCATAATTAATTCACCAATTAATTATTCAATTCATAACATCAATATCCCATAATTAATTCTATAATTAATTATCAAAAATAAATAATCTCGATATCTCATAATTAATTTAACAATTAATTATTCATGATCTAAAATCCCAATACCCTAATTTCACATATATTTTAATTAATTAATTCATTAAATTAATTAATTTTATCAAGAATGCAATTGATAAAAATCTAATAGAAATTATACAATCACATACATAGAATTTTAATCAAGACTATGGGATTTAAATTTTAGACCACCTACCTCAAGAATAGTGACGAATGCTTGCCAGGTCCCAATTTGAAGTGAATCCATCAAGAACGCGACGAAGAACACGATCTAGATCCAAAAACTTGGAGATACTTAGATGGTATTTTGTTAAAGATGGTGGTTCCTGGAGGAGATTCAGTCCAAGGAAGAGGTGCACTGATGAGTTTTGGTCCATGGCGGAGGTGAGCTGAGGCATCAATGGTTAAGAAGAGAGGGTTCTAAAGCTCTATAGTGGAGGTGACATGAGTCTGAAGGATTATACAAATTTGGAGACCCATTATTAATATGATGAGCGTCAAATTACATGATGTGAATTCCCATTTCACATCATGTAAATGTTGTAACGTTTTTTCATTTAAAATCTATCAAACCTTTAAAAAAAATTAATAAATATTAAACGTGGTGTAATTTAATTACGTGACATGTCGATATTTGGTGAACGAGAGTTACAGGGGGTGTAATATTTAAAGGATCTTTAATTAATTTATGATGTGAATTGAAACAAAGACAACCCATCTTCACAAATTTTTTTAAAAAAGTCATACCTAAAAAAAGGACAGGATCTTACAAACCACTTCTCATTGTTGTCAAAAATGAAAATGTCGTTCACATTATGGTCATATTATCTCCCCCACAAAAAATGAATTACATTTTCCACTACCACCCGTAATGACGGTTTAAATTAACTAATTATGGTTTAAAATGATCTAAACAAGTATATTATACTTTAGTTCATGATTTTAAGTGTTTATATATCCATAATATTAAATGAAACCATATAAGTTAATTATGGGTATAAAAACCACATATGTGAATTAATCATATAATGATAATAATTAAACTATATGAACCATGTGTATTTTAAATACTATTTGACTTTTACAACAATTTTGTAAGTCCAATAATAAAATTAAAATCCATTTATAACACTTTTGGAGTTATGGAACCATTTCATAAAGAACTTCCATAATTAATTACAAGTGATGTGACCATGTAACCATGACATGAATGACCTTGGGATTAAAGAAATAGAAACGATATCTCAATTAAATGCATCTAAAATATAGTAAAATCTTTATAATAAATAAAATATATTATAATAAGGTTATATATAATTTATTTAATAAATATTATTTGATTATTAAAAATTTTAAGTGAAAGTTTAGAGTTAATTCGGACCTGAGATAAGGGAACTCTCCCAACCACCCTCATTTATTTTGGTTATGGATTTTCCCTCTACATAACTTTATATATCTATTTAATGTTATTGAATTATTATAAATTATATATATATATATATACCTCTTACATATACAACAATATTATTCTCCCTTTATTTGTTGGGGTTATAAATTTCTGTATGTCCATTCTAAATACGTTCTTTAAAATTAAACCCAATTAAGGGGAACTTTTATAGCCCTCAATCCATTCATGAAACACTCTATTAAAGTATGTTACCCATTCATGATTTCATAAAATAAGAACCATTTTGGGTTAAACTATTTTTTACCTTTTGTTTTAAATAAAATTCCATATTCTTTCATTCTTTGAAGGTCATTTACCGATTCCTTAAAAACACCATTTTAAAAGGGTCATTTCTATACCTATTTTTCTACCCATTCACGTGAATTTATCTTCAAATGAACTCCATATTTTAGATATATGATTATTGATTCAAATATGAACATCCAAAATATTTAATTAATTTATTTATTTGTAATATTTATTAAATAATCAATTAATATTCATTGAGGCAAGATTACATAACCCATTACTATCCATGAGTACTTATTATGCTTATTCCTTATATTTGATTCCAATATATAGAACACATATGCATGTATATGTAATGATGGGTACACCCGGATAACTCTCCAATATATAGGGTAATTTTTAAATCTCACGAGATGATATTTATGGGATTAGGGAGTAAACTTAATCCATAAGGAGACTCTGTCTACCATTTTATGTTGTCCTGGCATTGTTTCTTGACTTATGATTATTCCATTTTTTATGTTGTTTCCAAATTCCTATGATTCCATGATATTATAATTCTATATTATTTATTTCATTCTTCCATATGATTATTTATGAGTATTTCCTTTTATTATTTCATATCTTTCCATTTGATCATATGTTATGATTTATTATCATGCTCATTCCCTTGGATTTATAGCTCACTCATTTTGTTTATGTATTCCCCAGGTTAACCTATTATGTTTTAGAATCTGAAAGGGATATAATAGCACATTATGAAGTTTGAAATAAATATTTTTTATTTTAGATTCATGTTGATGTTTTAGGAACCAATTCTACCAATGACCCCAAGCTTTTGGATCCGTGGGTTATGTTTATTAGATATTTATGACCAAAATAATATAATAATATTCATAAGAGGATTGAGTAACTATAGTTAGTATCCTAGAAAGTTCTAGTAATTTATTTTTATTATGATAAGAATAAATTATTAAAATCCCTTGGGATAAGTCTAATTATAGGAACACAACCTAGAATTTTTTTAAAGTATAGAGCGAGTGGTTTCCAAGAAATGAAATATTTCTCTTGATACTATAAGTTGATGTGTCTTTGGCACAGGTTTACCTAAGGGTAATAACCATGAAAGGTATCATTAGCTATTAACTAGAATTATCCTTGATGCATAATAAATAGGCCTTGTTTCACACTTGGGTTGACACTCCCAATGGATATTCATTGGAAAATTAAAAATCTCTTTATGAACCATTATGAATGTCTTGAATAGTTTATTTTATTGAAAATCCTAATAGGAAAACTAACATGGATAAAATATATTGAAACCTGTAGACTCATATGTTGGGTTATAAATTTGATTTATAAGTCACTAATTCTATGTTAGTTTCCATGTTTATATACTTATTATTTTAAGTATTCTCATCCCTATTTTTCCATTTATTTTAATTAATGGTGGGAAATATGAGGAATCTTGCCAACAACCAATGTAATGATTTCATTAATTAGATTACCAACTATATGGGATAAATATCCATGAACTTCATGGAAATACTAGATCAATTGAATCAAGTTATTGTTAATAACATGAATCATGTTGAAATCCATCATTCTTTTATAAAAGAGATTATTGTGGTCCATTTCTTTATGCGATAAAGGCCTCCTAATTTAAGTATAAATTTTTATCCCCTCATTATGGAAAAATGGATTTACTTCATTTAAAAGACATTCTATGTCCTCTAATTCTTTGAATAGGATAAATTTATACTAGTCATTTATCACTTGGAGGGAGACGACGATCAGTGGTGGACACTGATTAAGAACACAAAGCCCAAAGAGGAAATATAATCCATGGAATGGGAAGGTTTCAAGAAAAATATGTTTTAATTAATATTTTCCCTAAAATATTCATCTTAAAATACATATAGTGTTACTTAGACTGAAGAAACAGGAATATGAGTCTATTGGGTCTTATGAGGAAAACTTTATAAGTCTTACATAGTACATATCCATCTTTTTCATTTACACTAAATGTAATGAGGACATATATTTTAGTGGATTAATGATAAGTCTATGAGAAGATTTGGAAATTCAAGAATTATATATAATTGAATATATTTTACATGTTTCCTTAAAGGTCAAGATATATATTGTTTATTCTCAGTGGTCATGAGGGACTGGAGATAAAAAAATGAAAAATAGAGTTTAATATGGGAGGATAAATAGATAAATACCATGGAGAAAAGAAAATCCAACTGTCCATGGGTCAAAAGATTTGGAATAATCATCTTGGAATCTATCTCAAGGGAATGAGGATATTATTAAAGTGTGTAAAATAGGGGAATTGGGATAATTGACATCATCCTCGTCATGAGGATGGTCAAGTTTACATTTATAAAGACCCAAGATATAACACAATTACTAACTATGGGGTCACTCCCAAGGAAGCAGTGTTGTATAACTAAGTGGTCGTTCCAAAACTCTTTTTGTGTTTTTTTAAATATTTTGAAAACATAAAAACAAAACTCCTAAGAAATCACTAATCAGTGCTGAAGAGCACAAAGGAGAGAGACACATTGATGGAAAAGTTAAAAAACATAGAGACACAGGACAAAACCAAGAAAAGAAAGCAAGTGCAGATGCAACACAACGCACCGAACAAACAAATGAAACCCAGACACAGAAGACAATAGTCTGTGAGAACAAGGCTGGACCCAAGTTAACTCACCCTCTACTTCGTATCCTAGATCAACTTAAAAAAATAATCAACAATTATCAACTTCGCTTAGTGCATGATCGATGTCTCAGATCACACACCAATATCACCTAAAAATTGAACACTCAAACACCGAAGTTATTCAATACTCGATCATTCCTCCTAACTTCAAGATGATTCACTCATCAAAGTCATTCTGGAAAGAAATTCTCTTAAGCCAAAATTATTCCACTAATATCATCATATCGCACAACATATTTGAAATTCTCATTTTGAGAAATCGAGAAAGGAAGGGGATAAGGGATGAGATGAGAGAGTAGTAACCTAATAAAATTCAAGGATGAACTTGTGTGCACCCCAATTCACATTCAAAGTTCACTAAGGCTAATAATAAAATAGTGATCGCATTTATGCTCATATCTCTAGATTGCATCAGGCTCCTTAACCTGGATCTAGCCCCGTAAATTAGATCTCCATTTCTGGAGATTTGATATCACAGACACAAAACAAAGAGAAGAAAAATTAACAACATGTCAGACACAAAACAAACATCACAATTATAATTACAAAACATGAAAAAAAGTATTTACAGACACAATTTAAATGAAAACTAAAACAGAGTAGTGGAGGAGAGGCGGAGAATGGAGGAGCAGGTCCTGTCTCCATGTCGAAGATGGTCCCCAGTTTGTGAGATGTGGATGGAGTGGATTACAGATCATGGTGGAGTCTCCTCCCCCACTTTGAAATGATTCCCCCACCTACGAGAGGAGTCGGGGGTCCTCTTATTCAAAGATGAAAATAGAAAAATTTAATTGACAACCAAACAGATAGTAGATCCATGTGGCATGCTTTTATGTGCACATCACCAGCCTTTAAGTTAACTCTTAGTGAGTATACCACACCTGCATCGGCCTCACAAATATTCTTTTTCTTGTTCCACAAACAATTTTTCCCTTATCCCACAACTGACTCCACCTATATGAACAAATCCCCCTACGAACACCAAAAAACACACTTGTCAAGCCAAAGAAAATAAACTGCATCAATATATAAATATATATATGGTTATAATTATCATTATTAGTATTATAAAAATGAATAAAAATATATAAAAATATATTTATATTACTATTATATATATAACAAATAATAATAAATAAATAAATTTAAAAAGGCAATTTATTTTACTATATTAATTAAATTAACTATTAAATATATAATATATTATAATTATAATATATGTTATATTAATTACAATATATAAGTTAATATAGTTTTTATATAGTTTATAAATGTGTTATTATATATTATAGCATAGTATAAAGATAAAATAAATTAAAAAGAAAAATGAAAAACAAAGCTGAATGGGGGGGGGGTCGGTTCGTGTGGCATAGGGAGAGGGGAGAAAGGGGGACAGGGGTGCGGTGGAAGTTCAGGGGGAGTAAGGTGGAACAATGGTTCTAGGTCTTGGAGGAGGTGGAGGGGAGCTTCAGTGCTTGGGGTGGAGGTGAGGGCATCAGTGCTCAGCCTGGCTCATGTGGATGGAGTGGATGGGATTCAATAGGTGGTGTGAGACCTTCCATGTAACACCCGAGACTTTTATAAGAAATATTTTGTTTTTATGTTATATAAATCATCAAAGGAATCTTTCACTACACACAACACTAGCTTGGCTTGCTTTACACGCAACCACGACCTTCCTCGATAGCTTGCGTCGTACACAATACCGAGTTTTACTAATCAACGATATGCTATTAAAATATTATTAAAACTAGCTGTTATGAATACTAATAACCACTTTTTGATATTTTTTAAATTTTATTTTTCAAAATGGACTTCATTTTTGGATTCGGAATATCGAAATTAGCTTAGGGTGAAATTTTGGTACTTTTCGGATAACTTTCATATTCTGATGAATAGTGAAAATTATTAAAATTTAATTAAAAACAATTTTTTTAATAGAAATAATTAATAGTGATAAATTATTAATTTGAGTGTTTTTAAATTATATTTATAATATATTTTTACAATTTAATACAATTTCATTCATTGGATGCAATTTCACATTTAAACCAGACATAAACAAGTGTCAATCTTTTGATAGTTATTATCTCTTAAAAACACGCTATTTGTCTTGACGACGGGAATTAATTTTTAAATTAGTGAATGTAACTGATATGTTTTTGAATTTGGTAAAATAAACATCATTTTTGAATTCATAATATCAAATATAGCTTAGGCCTAATTTTTGGTATTTTTCTGGAAACTTTCATTTTTTGATGAATAGTGAAACCACTATGTGGTAGTTAAAAAACTGAATTTTTTCATAAAACTTAATTTTACCTCTTCTGTGAGTGTAATTTTGAAAATTCGAGAGACGCGGTTAATATCAAGGACTAAAATGTGGTTCAAATGAGATGAAAATAATTTTTGGTGAATAGTAACTTTTTACTTTTTTTTACCACGGTTAAAAGTAAATAAGGTAGTTAAGGGTAACAATGATATTATTATTACCCTAACACATGTCCTAATTCTATTGGATGAGTTTAATTCGACCAAAAATAACCTTAGGAATAAAATATGACCATTTAGGCCCACTTGGATTAGATTAGGACATTTATTATCAATTTATTTAAAGAAGGGTTAAAATAGTTAAAATCAAAGTTTAATAACTAAAGAATTTTTAATATAGGGTTATACATAAGATAAATTAGACTATAAATATTCATTAGAAATCTAAAAAGATTTCCTACATAATGGTATTTTATTTGTAATTTTTAGACTTAAAATAATTTAATTTATTTATGATACAATGATGATGCAGTAATTATCTTATTAATGAAATATTGACATAATTGATGTTATAAATACCCAAATAAATGTAATTTTAGACTTTTTATGAATTACAATAATTTTATATGTTAATATGACATGTTATTATTGATTTAATTAAATTTTTTAGAACTAATAATTCTTTTATGATTTTCACAAAAACCAATTACCAAATAGTGTCAAAATTGACATAAAATAGTTTTTAAAACAAATACTATATTATTAATTGTTATTTTATTTCTAAAAATATAAGGTTCGGCCAAATTACTTATATAAGGTTATATATATTAATAATAAACAACTTGGGGTTCTTTTGTCTTGATATAGTATGTTTATTAACCTTATAGTGTAAGAAAACAAGAAGACACGGTAAAAGTTAAATTATCTAACTTAAAGTTAAATCTAAATGATAAGGTTAAAATTGATATCTAAACTTGTCTAAATTATATTGGATGAGAGTATTTCGACCCATACCCACCTTAGCTTATAAATATATCAATTTTGAGCTATTAAAAACCGAATTTGACTTTATAATAAAATAATATTTTTAGTTATTCCAAAGGTGCCCCTCTCCTCCCTTATAAAAGGGAACCTCCTCCCTCTCTTCCTCACACCACTTTGAGCCTTCAAGCTCGGCCAAATCATACCAATATCTCCTCTCCACTTCCCTAGAATCATCCTAGAGGTCCTGGTCTTCTTCAAAGACCAATTTTAGTTCCCTAAGAGGAGGTCTCAAAGAGGCGCTTCAAAGAAGAGGTAATGCCCGTTACCGATTCTTTCATCTTTATTTCTTCTTCCACTTCTTCTTATTTAGTTGTTTCGTTATGAAGTAATAACATCAGTATCACTCATATACTGATATGTTATTATAATTATGAAACAACCCTATTTCACCATCTATCCATCCTACGGAAAACGAAATCACCACGCGTGCGTACGGAATACCGTCTCCACGCCGTGGTGTAATCTATTTTCCACCACCACCTTACTCGGATGGGTATAATGGTGTAAATAATAACTATATATGATTATTGTAAAGTGATATTGATTATGAAATAGTATACATACACTCCATTACAATTTCACGATCATGGGAACGATATCATCGCTCGTGCGTACGTACGGAATACCGTCTCCCCGATGTGATGCGACTCATTCTACATGATCTTCATTGCATAATGATTATATAAATGAATTGAATGAATGAATATGATATATATTACACTAATACCATTCTGGAAATGAGGTATCTATAACCTAAAAAGAAAAATAATAATTTATTCGACAAAACACGCATAAGAACAAAAAGTAATAAACACCCGAATAATAAGTAGTAATGAAATATTACTAATAAGAAGCTAAGAATATGACCATATATGATATCATAAAAATAAGTATGATTCTAGAATAAGTCAATAACATTATTTAAATCATTATACAGGAGGTTAGGACACTTACGAAGCAAATCGGACCTAAGGTAAGGGAAAATATCACAATCTCATTTTATCCGAGATTGTTTATACTTTGGTATTTACTAGGGTGTATTTTATCATCCACATCAATGTTTCCTCAATATGTAATATTGTTTCCATCCACCTACAATTGTTTAAATCCAATTTTACCCTTCGGTGAGTTTTTAGTAAAAGATATAAAAGGAATCTTTTGTCGTTTTTCGTACGAGGTACTTTTTGAATTTTCTGACAAAAGTACAGGAAGAATGTTTTTTTAACTTATACGACATGAATGGATTTTTAAAACATTATTTACAAGAAGCTTACTTTAAAAGTTTTCAAGTTTTTTTAATCAAATTGTTTTAGTTTAAAATTTTATGACATGTTAAGAAAGGAAAATGTTTTTAAAGTAGAAAGGATATTTTCCTCAAGAATGGAGTTCAGGTGTTTTATCAAAATTATTTTCCATATAAGATAATATAGGGTTATGTTTATATCCCTATAATTACATTGATTTGATTATGTTGTGATGAAATTATTTTTATGAATTCCTTTATCTTATATGAATTGTTTTATGATGTCATGTTGTTTAAGAATCCCATTTTTCTTACATGGGTTATACAATGATGTATGATTTATGATTTTGTGGCACACATAAGAATAATATCATTATGATATGGGTGGGACCTATATCTCCCTCCAATGCATTGGGTAAAGATTTTATATCTCATGAGATAGACATGGATGGAATGACAGGTTAAACCGGTTCAGTGAAACAGGACTGAAACGAGGAGTGAACTCGGTTCAGAAATGGACTTTGTCCACTAAGATAGTCTTAGAAATGATTATTGACTAATAAGAAATGATTCTCTATTATTATGTGTGTATTCCACAAAGTTTCATGTTTTAATTTATGATTATTGGGATTTCATTTCACTACTATGATTTATCCCATGTTATGAAATTATGCTCTCTTTTGCAGGTTAAGATTTCCAAAATGTTATGTTCTTATGAATATGATGTGATTGATATTTCTTTTGTTTACCCTTAATGAGCATTTGAGCTCACCCTTTTGTATGTTTTATTTCCCCAGGTCAGGAAAAAGGTTATTAAGTAAGATATGCCAAAAGGGACTATAGATATGATGAAATAAATGAGAGACAGTGTAGACGCTTTATGAACCAGTTGTTTATGTTTTCCCAGTTTCTAAAGACACTATACCTATATGGTCCTTTCATGGTTTTGTTATATGTTGTAATAATTATGCTTCAATTTTGAAGTAATAACAATGTATGTAAAGTATGGGTCGTTATAGTTGGTATCAGAGGAAAGGTATAGTCAACCATTAGAAACTAGGATATGAAAGCCTTAGTAAGAACCCTAAGGATAATTCTAAGCATAGAACACAATCTTAGTGTTTTATAAATGACCATGAATAACCTAGGATAAGACCTTAAGTGTGAAATTTTATTCTTGATTATGTGGTTTTCCTATTATAATTAGTGTTGCTCACACTATTCTTCTTGGTTTTAGTCAATGGATGGAACCCGAAGGAACCGTGTTAATGCGGAATGCGACGGGCAATGCAATGATTGTCCCCCTGAGCAACCAAATGTTATGGGATATGGAATGCAAAATCTTGTAGCCATGATCACACAACTTTCTCAAGCTATGAATCATGCAGGACTTCCAAAGGAGAAAAGGAAGGAGAAACATTCTGTTGAATCCTTCATGAGGCAGCATCCACCTTCTTTCAGCGGGTCTACTGATCCATTAGTTGCTGAACAATGTATTAGTACAACTGAAAACATATTTTCAGTTATTCAATGTTCTGAACATGATAAAGTCATCCTAGCAGTGTATTGTTTGGAAGGAGATGATGATCAATGGTGGAATATTATTAAGAATATGAGGAAAATGGATGAAATTGAGTCCATTGAATGGGACGAGTTCAAGAACTTATTTTTCAATAAGTACTTCCATCGTATTCTCCAAACAAAGATGGAGAAAGAGTTTCTTGAATTGAAGAAAAAGGATGATGAATCTGTTGGTACCTATAAAGCAAATTTTACAAGACTTTCAAGGTATGCTTCTGGTATTATTATCCAACCTGAGAGTAAGATCGATCGATTATTTAGTGGCTTAAAAACAAGTCTTTGAAGGGCCTTAGACATAAGGGACTTCAATATCTATGAGGAAATCGTTCGATGTGCTCTCAAAGTTGAGATGGAGATTGGAGTAACCCATCAGTCATATGGGTTTGATAAGAAGAGGAAAATGGAATTCAAAGGAAAATCTAAAGAGCACACTAAAAAGAAGATGAGCTTTCCCTTATGCTCAAAGTGTGGAAAGAAACGTGTAGGGAGTTGTCTTAAAGGGACAAGTAAATGTTTCAAATGTGGAAAGGAAGGTCATCGGGCATTTGAATGCCGCAATGATGGGAAGAAGATGTATAATGATGCAAACAAAGGAAGGGACACACAGAATGAACCTACTACACTTCAATGTTTCAAGTGCAAGGAGATGGGGAATTATGCCAATAAATGAAATAATACTAGGGTTGATGATGATGATCGACGTCAACAACCTCTTAAGGCCAAAGAAAAAGGAAAGTCACATCCAATTTCTATCGGTGATGTGGATTACGATAATGATGTGGTGAAAGGTACACTTACCATCCACTCTAAAGTAACAAATGTTTTATTTGATTATGGATCCACCCAATCTTTTATTTCTGAAGATTTTTCTAAGGGTATCATCGTATTACCTCAACAATTAGATGTTGAGTTAGCTGTGACAAAACCTAATGGCACAACAGTCGCATCAAAAGTTTATAATTCTTCCCCGATTGAAGTTTGTGGGAAAGTGCTTCCTGCAAATCTTGTGATCCTTAATATAGCGGAATTTGATGTGATTCTTGGCATGGATTGGCTTTCTTTATATGGGGCTCATATCAATTTCCAAAGAAGGGAAGTCACATTTCATATTCCAGATCAATCTATGATCGTCTATCGATGTAAGGATGAACATAACCTTCCAGTAGAAATTTCTTCCATCTTATGGGTCTTGATTCCACTGAATGAAGGTTATTTATCTCAAATGGTTGGTGAGAAACTCACAATTAAGAATATGCCCATTGTATGGGAGTTTGATGATGTCTTTCCAGAGGAATTTCTGGGTCTTCCACCAAATCATGAAGTTGATTTTTCAATAGAACTCGTACCGGGTTCTTTGCCTATTTCAAAGACACCTTATAGAATGGCCCCAATTGAGTTGCAGGAATTGAAGAAGCAACTCCAAGAGAATCTTGATAAGGGATTCATAGGCCCGAGTGCATCACCTTGGGGAGCACCTATTCTATTTGTTAAGAAGAAAGATGGATCAATGAGACTCTGCATTGATTATTGAGAACTTAATAAGATCACTATCAAGAACAAATATCCTCTCCCACACATTGATGACTTATTTTACCAACTACGCGGAGCTCAATACTTTTCCAAGATTGATCTTCGTTCAGGGTATCATCAATTAAGGGTCAAAAGGGAGGATATACCAAAGACGGCTTTCCGTACAAGGTATGGACACTATGAATTTATAGTGATGCCATTTGGTCTTACTAATGCCCCTGCTATCTTCATGGATATGATGAATAGAGTCTTTAGAGACTATCTTGATCAATTTTTGGTAGTCTTTATAGACGATATTCTTGTCTATTCAAAGATAAAGGAAGAACATGAAGATCACTTGATAATTATATTGAAGACCCTGAGAAAGGAGAAGCTTTATGAAAAATTTACCAAGTGTGAATTTTGGCTTCAAAAAGTTGCATTTTTGGGTCACATAATCTCAAAAGTGGGGATATATGTGGATCTAGCAAAAACAGAGGTTATCGAAAGATGGTCGAGACCAACAATAGTAACTGAGATCTGAAGTTTTCTTGGTTTGGCTGGATATTATCGACGTTTTGTGAAAGATTTTTCACGATTATTTAATCCACTCACCAGGTTGACTCGGAAAGGAGTTAAGTTTGTTTGGACGGAGGAATGTGAATAGAATTTCAAGGAGTTAAAAATAAGGTTATCCAGTGCACCTGTGCTCACACTACCTTGTAGTGGAGAAAGGTTTGTGATCTACAGTGATGCATCCAAGAAGGGGATGGGGTGTGTTCTTATGCAAAATGATACGGTGATAGCTTATGCCTCACGACAGTTGAAAATCCATGAGCAGAATTACCCAACACATGATTTGGAGTTAGCTACGGTAATCTTTGCATTAAAGATTTGGAGGCATTATCTTTATGGAGAAAGGTGTGAAATTTATACTGATCCTAAAAGTTTAAAGTATATTTTCACACAAAAGGAGCTGAATATGCGCCAAAGAAGATGGTTAGAGCTGATTAAGGATTACAACTGCTCTATTTGTTACCACCCTGGGAAAGCAAACAAGGTGGTAGATGCATTAAGTCGACAAGACCATGCCAGTTTATCCATGATAAGGATCACAAAAGATCCAATATTTATGGATTTACAAAGGATGGATCTTGGAATTTTAATGGAAGGGAGAAAATCGTATCTTTCTCAAATGAATGTTCAACCATCTATACATGTGAAGATTAAAGAGGAGCAGAAAGAAGATATAGAGTTGCAAAAGAAGGTGAGAAATATTCCTGAATTCAACCTTGATTGTGATGGGATAATAAAGTTTAAGAATTGGGTTTGTGTTCTTCCCATCCCCGAATTAAAGAAGGAGCTACTGGATGAGCCTCATAGTTCTTCCTTCTCTATTCATCCTGGAAGCACGAAGATGTATAGGAACTTGAAAGAGTACTTATGGTGGGATGGCATGAAAAGAGATGTTGCTGAATATGTCTCTCGATGCTTGGTTTGTCAGCAAGTTAAAGTTGAGAGACAGAATTCTAAGGGGATGTTACAACCATTACCCATACCCGAATGGAAATGGGAAAACATCACTATGGACTTTGTCATAGGACTTCCTAAAACATCCAAAGGCAATAATGCTATCTGGGTCATAGTTGATCATCTTACAAAGCCTGCACACTTCATTGCTATTAGAGAGGATTTCTCTCTGGATCAGCTTGCCAGGATATATGTAAAGGAAGTGGTAAGATTGCATGGAGTACCACTTTCTATTATATCTGATTGGGATCCGAGATTTACCTCGAAGTTCTGGAGAAGTCTTCAGCATACTCTGGATACAGAGTTGAGTTTCAACACTGCTTATCATCCTCAAACAGACGGTCAGTCTGAGAGAACAATTCAAACTCTAGAAGATATGTTGAGAGCTTGCTCTATGGATTTCAAAGGTGGTTGGGATCAACACCTACCTTTGGTGGAATTTTCTTATAATAATAGCTTTCACTCCAGTAATCAGATGGCTCCTTATGAAGCTCTCTATGGAAAGAAATGCAGGACTCCAACTTGCTGGGATGAAGTTGGGGAAAGAAAGCTATTAGGACCTGATCTTGTTGATGAGATGGAAGAAAAGGTCCGATCTATTCAACAACACATAAGAGCAGATCAGAGTCGACAGAAAAGTTGTGCCGAAAACCGAAGAAAAGACCTAGAGTTTGAAGTGGGTGATAAAGTGTTCTTACGAATATCTCCCTGGAAGAGGGTCATGAGATTTGGAAAGAAGGGGAAGTTGAGCCCAAGATATATCGGTCCTTTCGAAATACTGGATCGTGTTGGAAGGGTAGCTTGCTGATTGGCACTTCCACCGAATCTCTCTCAAGTTCACGATGTGTTCCATGTATCTCTCCTGAGAAAGTACATACCTGATCCTTCACATGTACTCAGCTTAGAAGTTGTACCGCTGGAGCAAGATCTTTCTTATGAAGAACAACCGATAGAGATTTTAGATCGTAGTGAAAATGTCCTACGGAACAAGACCACTCGCTTGGTGAAAGTTTTATGAAGGAACCACCAATTAGAAGAAGCTACATGGGATCTTGAGGATATGATGAGGGAGAGGTATCCTCATCTTTTTGTTACAAAGTGACGAATTTTGAGGGCGAAATTCATTTTAAGGGGGGTAGAATGTAACACCTGAGACTTTTATGAGAAATATTTTGTTTTTATGTTATATAAATCATCAAAGGAATATTTCACTACACAAAACACTAGCTTGGCTTGCTGTACACTCAACCACGACCATCCTCGATAGCTTGCGTCGTACGCAATACTGAGTTTCACTAAACAACGATATGTTATTAAAATATTATTAAAACTAGCCGTTATGAATAGTAATAACCACTTTTTGAAATTTAGTAAATTTTATTTTTCAAAATGGACTTCATTTTTGGATTCATAATATCAAAATTAGCTTAGGGTGAAATTTTGGTACTTTTTGGATAACTTTCATATTCTGATGAATAGTGAAAATCATTAAATTTTAATTAAAAACAACTTTTTTAATCAAAATAATTAATAGTGATAAATTATTAATTTGAGTTTTTTAAAGTATATTTAGAATATATTTTTACAATTTAATACAATTTTGTTCATTGGATGTAATTTCACATTTAAACCAGACATAAACAAGTGTCAATCTTTTGATAGTTATTATCTCTTAAAAACACGCTATTTGTCTTGAGGACGGGAATTAATTTTTAAATTAGTTAATGTAACTTATATGTTTTGAATTTGTTAAAATAAACATCATTTTTGAATTCATAATATCAAATATAGCTTAGGCCTAATTTTTGGTATTTTTCTGGAAACTTTCATTTTTTGATGAATAGTGAAACCACTATGTGGTAGTTAAAAAACTGAATTTTTTCATAAAACTTAATTTTACCACTTCTGTGAGTGGAATTTTGAAAATCCAAGAGACACGGTTAATATCAAGGACTAAAATGTGGTTCAATGAGATGAAAATAATTTTTGGTGAATAGTAACTTTTTACTTTTTTTACCACGGTTAAAAGTAAATATGGTAGTTAAGGGTAAAAATGATATTATTATTACCCTAACACACGTCCTAATTCTATTGGATAAGAGTAATTGAACCAAAAATAACTTTAGGAATAAAATATGACCATTTAGGCCCATTTGGATTAGATTAGGACATTTATTATCAATTTATTTAAAGAAGGGTTAAAATAGTTAAAATCAAAGTTTAATAACTAAAGAATTTTTAATATAGGGTTATACATAAGATAAATTCAACTATAAATATTCATTAGAAATCTAAAATGATTTCCTACATAATGGTATTTTATTTTTAATTTTTAGACTTAAAATAATTTAATTTATTTATGATACAATGATGATGTAGTAATTATCTTATTAATGAAATATTGACATAATTGATGTTATAAATACCCAACTAAATGTAATTTGAGACTTTTTATGAATTAAAATAATTTTATATGTTAATATGACATGTTAGTAATTATTCAATTAAATTTTTTCTGACTAATCATTCTATTATGATTTTCACAAAAATCAATTACCAAATAGTGTCAAAATTGACATAAAATAGTTTTTAAAACAAATACTATATTATTAATTGTTATTTTATTCCTAAAAATCTAAGGTTCGGCCAGATGACTTAGATAAGGTTATATATATTAATAATAAACAACTTGGGGTTCGTTTGGCTTGATATAGTAAGTTTATTAACCTTATAGTGTAAGAAAACAAGAAGACACAGTAAAAGTTAAATTATCTAACTTAAAGTTAAATCTAAATGATAAGGTTAAAATTGATACCTAAACTTGTCTAAATTCTATTAGATGAGATGATTTCGACCCATCCCCACCTTATCTTCAAACTATATCAATTTGGAGCTATTAAAAACCGAATTTGACTTTATAATAAAATAATATTTTTAGTTATTCCAAAGGTGCCCCTCTCCTCCCTTATAAAAGGGCACCTCCTCCCTCTCTTCCTCACACCACTTTGAGCCTTCAAGCTCGGCAAAACCCTGCCAATATCTCCTCTACACTTCCCTAGAAACATCCTAGAGGTCCTGGTATTCTTCAAAGACCAATTTTAGTTCCCTAAGAGGAGGTCTCAAAGAGGCGCTTCAAAGAAGAGGTAATGCCCGTTACCGATTCTTTCATCTTTATTTCTTCTTCCACTTATTATTCTTTAGTTGTTTCATTATGAAGTAATAAAATCAGTATCAATAATATACTGATATGTTATTATAAGTATGAAACAACCCTATTTCACCATCTATCCATCATACAGAAAACGAAATCACCACGCGTGCGTACGTACGGAATACCGTCTCCACGCCGTGGTGTAATCTATTTTCCACCACCACCTTACTCGGATGGGTATAATGGTGTAAATAATAACTATATATGATTATTGTAAAGTGATGTTGATTCTGAATTAGTATACATACAATCTATTACAATTTCACGATCATGGGAACGATATCATCGCTTGTGCGTACGTACGGAATACCGTCTCCACGATGTGATGCGACTCGTTCTACATGATATTCATTGAATAATGATTATATAAATGAATTTAATGAATGAATATGATATATATTACACTAATACCATTCTGTAAATGAGGTATCTATAACCTAAAAAGAAAAATAATAATTTATTCGACAAAACACGCATAAGAACAAAAAGTAATAAACACCCGAATAACAAGTAGTAATGAAATATTACTAATAAGAAGCTAAGAATATGACCATATATGATATCATAAAAATAAGTATGATTCTGGAATAAGTCAATAACATTATTTAAATCATTATACAGGAGGTTCAGTCACTTACGAAGCAAATCGGACCTAAGGTAAGGGAAAATATCACAATCTCATTTTATCCGAGATTGTTTATACTTTGGTATTTACTAGGGTGTATTTTATCATCCACATCCATGTTTCCTCAATATGTAATATTGTTTCCATCCACCTACAATTGTTTAAATCCAATTTTACCCTTAGGTGAGTTTTTAGTAAAAGATATAAAAAGAATCTTTTGTCGTTTTTCGTATGAGATACTTTTTGACTTTTCTGACAAAAGTACGGGAAGAATGTTTTTTTTAACTTATACGGCATGAATGAATTTTTAAAAAATTATTTCCAAGAAGCTTACTTTAAAAGTTTTCAAATTTATTTTTAATCATCTTCTTTTAGTTTAAAATTGTATGACATGTTAAGAAAAGAAAATGTTTTTAAAGTAGAAAGGATATTTTCCTCAAGAATGGAGTTCAAGTGTTTTATCAAAATTATTTTCCGTCTAAGATAATATAGGGTTCTGTTTCTATCCCTATTATTACATTGATTTGATTTTGTTGTGATGGAATTATTTTTATGAATTGTCTTATGATGTCATGTTGTTTAAGAATCCCATTTTTATTACATGGGTTATGCAATGATGTATGATTTATGATTTTGTGGCACACATAAGAATGGTATGATTATGAGATGGGTGGGACCTATATCTCCCTCCAATGCATTGGGTAAAGATTTTATATCTCATGAGATATACATGGCTGGAACGGCAGGTTAAACCAGTTCAGTGAAACAGGACTGAAACGAGGAGTGAACTCGGTTTAGAAATGGACTTTGTCCACTAAGATAGTCTTGACAATGAGTCTTGACTAATAAGAAATGATTCTATATGATTATGTGTGTATGCCACAAAGTTTCATGTTTTAAGTTATGATTATTGGGATTTCATTTCACTACTATGATTTATCCCATGTTATGAAATTATGATCTCTTTTGCAGGTTAAGATTTCCAAAATGTTATGTTCTTATGAATATGATGTGATTGATATTTCTTTTGTTTACCCTTACTGAGCATTTGAGCTCACCTTTTGTATGTTTTCTTTCCCCAGGTCAGGAAGAAGGTTATTAAGTAAGATATTCCAAAAGGGACTATAGATATGATGAAATAAATGGGAGACAATGTAGACGCTTTATGAACCAGTTGTTTATGTTTCCCAGTTTCTAAAGACACTATACCTATACGGTCCTTTCATGGTTTTGTTATATGTTGTAATAAGTATGCTTCAATTTTGAAGTAATAACAATGTATGTAAAGTATGGGTCGTTATATTCCAGGTGGGTTGGGTACTTTAAATCTGAAATTTTTTGGGTGAGATTTGTTTCAGAATTGGGTTGAAGGGAGGTATTTTGAGTTTTCCAAATATGTTGTGAATTTGTTGCTCTGAATTTTTATTCTACTGTTCCTTTAAAATTGTTTTGTTGAGATTATGTGATTCTTCAGATCTGTTGTGTTTACTACTGTGATGTTGTTGTGCTGTTGTTGTGTTGCTGGTGTTGGAAGCAAAATAGAGGCATGGAGATGGTCACCATTGTTGTGAGACAACAACAGGATGAATCAGTGAGTGGTGTTGCGGTGCCACCATGATGGAATGGTGGCAGGAGGGTGACAGTTGGACAACAAGGAGATACAGTGTGTGGGGAATTGGTGGCACCATGAGTGATACTCACGATGAGTGGATGAAGTGTCTTAATGGGTTTCTATGGCACCGTGACAACATGAAAATGGTGGCACTTTAATAGAGGGATCTGGAGCGATCGTAACACCTGCAAAACAAATAAAATCAAAAACAAAACAAAAATTAAATTAATTAAAGATTTAATAAAACTAAAAATAAGTTAATAAATTAATCAATTTAATTAACAAAAAAAATTAAAATTAAATAAAAATAAACAATATTATGTTAAATAATAAAATTACTTATGCATTATTTAAAATAATGAATTTGTTTGGATTCAATAAAATATTTTAAAACAAATTAAAATAAAATGAATTGAAATAACTACTATTATCAATTAATCAACCAATTAATTAATTAATTAATGAATTAATGAATTAATTAAATTAATGAATTAAAAGTATTAATAACATTAAATTGCTAAAACTAGTTAAAATATTAAAAGAATTAAAAACTAACATGTGTTATTTATTTATAATTTTAGAATAAAAAAATAATTAATTTAATTAATGAATTAATAACTAATGATAATGAAAATTTATAAAAATAAAAGAATAAAAAATAAGATTCAAATTCACCAAAAATGATTTAATTTAAGAATTATTTAAAATGACAATAATGAACATTAAAACACGTGATTTAGACTAAAAATTGATTATTTTACAGAGAAAGGTACAAAATTAAAAAAATTATCAATTATTTAATAAAAAATAACATTATGGTATTAAAAATTTAATAAAAAATAGAAAAAGGATGCAGCAAAGAGTGTGAAAACACTGCCACATCAAACTCCCCCACACTTAAAACTTTGTTTTTCCTCAAACAAATACATGGATTACACTATAAAAGAGAAATATGATATGTGATTTTGAGTTCAAAAAGTGCATGATTAAACTTTAGTATACAGAGGATCAAGAGAAAATAGAAGGCCAGGCTTTTCAAGGGGTGTTCAAAAAATGGTGTCCTGCCTAACTTCAAAAACCTACTGGAAGTCAAAAGCCTCAAAAATTCATAAACTGTCAAGTATGTCATGCCTCATATATGTACTCATTAACTATCCTACTTCACCTTCTAATTCAAGTTCTAATTCAAGGAGTAAAGAAAGGTTGGATGAAGTGGAACTCAAAACTTAATGAAGGGAACCATCCATTCTCACCTTCCTCTATGTCCCAAAAATTAAAGTTCAATAATTTTAGCACATTATTTATTCATCTCCAATGAATTTCAACCAATTCAATTGCTCCCTTCTTCATCTGGGTTCAAAATTCCCCTCAGATACCCACCGTGGGATCCCATTTTCCAATTTTACTCTAGTTACAAAATACTTAATTAATAATCATTTGAGTTGAATTCCTAAAGTGATTGAATATTTTTTAATAAAAATGTGAGTCCCCTAGGTTTCAGTGAGAGCTTCTAGTTACCCTAAGTCATGATCATCATCCAACAAAACCTATCCTCTCACAATCTAATCTTCTGTTCCTAAACAGACAAATCCATAGAGATAGTGAAAAATTTCACTCAACAATCATTCATGATTAATAGTTTCTGACTAAGTGCCAGTCTCAACATCCAGCAAGCATTTATCCACTAATAAGACAAAATTAAAATACCAGTGAACCTCCAATGGACATCAAGTGATGAAATAATTGGAATTATTTTGAATGATATTGAACAATTTTTTAAAACAAATTGACCATTTTTTTTACAAACTCAGGTTCAAGATGGGGGAATTTGAAATGAAACTAAAATGACCCCTCTCCCACACACTTAAAACCCAACATTGTACCCAATGTTGAATTCTAATATAGAAGATAGTTTAAATTCAAAATAGACAAACATTTCAGCTTAAAAAGGATATGGAGAGGGTAGAAACAATGATAAAAAATTTACTCTTCTATACAAAAAATAAAAATAAAAGAAAAACACAAACAAACAGAAGAACGAAACCCCACCAATGATCACTAGCAACAAGCTCAGTTGTATTCCTAAAATGTTCATGATTTGAATCAGTATGAGATGAAAAAAGATTTTATCAATGACATTTAACTAGTAGCATAATTCAAAATGATGTGGAGAAGCAGCTCAATGAGAAGGAAAATAGTTGGTGTAACTAGTTTCAACATGCAGTTCAAAATAATTTTTCAACTAATTAGATATTAGTAGGCTAACACCCAAGCAGAAAAAACAGTTCAAAAGTTTCAAAAATCATCGGGAAGTCCCCCACACATAATTCACAATAGTATGAAATAAAAATTTGAAGAGTAAAACATTACAACATAAAACAATACTCCCATGAATATGAAACTTCTCAAATGTACAATTATCTTACCTTTATTGTTTTGCGCATGAACTCTGACTTCTCCAGTTTTGAATCTACATGATGAAATAGGCAAACATTAATCTTAAAGATTTAAATTTAAAATAAAAAGTATCTAAAAAGTGTGAGTTAGGGAGTTTTATCCAATAATACAGTGAGTTGGTTCCTTTGGACTTCAATGATAGCCATGTGGAAAATACTGTATATTTATTGTCCTAATAAAACAACACTAAACTTAAAACAACATGGAAAAAGAAATTAAAGAAAGAAATGAAATTGTATAATCCTAGGATAACCCCCCTGGGGGTTTTATAGTTTGATTTCCCACAATTGGAAAGTCCTCAGATCAACCCCAATCATATGGGGGATTTAGCTTCTTTCTTAAGTACCACCTGATGTGATTCCTTCCAACTTCATTGCTTTTCCATATTTGGAATACCCCATGTGTAGTTTCAACCAAATTACCCTCCTGGGCAGTGAAGTACTTCATGTTGAATAGTGGAGGGGAAAATATGATATAGGGGCACTTCCATACTTTTTCTTCTTGAGGTTGAGTGTGAAAAAGTTAATGTTGGAAAACTTGGATGTGAATTGTCTTTATATTAAATCCAATGAAGCATTTCCCCTTAGAAATAAATTTATGTGTCATCATCCACTTCTATTCTTGTGCACAACACCAATAATTCATCTTAAAAAATAACTCCCAAACTGGAAGTGTTATCCATGTTTGGGAGTTTCATTAACTCTACAGCAGATGCAACCTCAACTTCCCCACTCACTTGGAAATCAAAAAAGTGAGATGCATCTTCAGAACCTACATAGGGAGAAACATAATTAAAATCAGCTTCGATGTAATCCAAGTTGAATAAAAATACAGCTTCTTCCATAAAATTACCAACTCCCTTTATCAATGATGTTTGTTTCTCCTCATAAAGGAATAGTGATCCTTGGAGAGGGTCCAGGGAAAGAGCGAGGTAGTTAACCTCCTCCATCCTCTCATCAAAACACACCAACTCACTTTCTGAATCTTCTAAGGAGAGTGTTAGGATGTCTTGTGATGGCTCTACATGTTGAAGCATTGAATAATAATTAGAATATATATTGTAAAAAAATAAATAGAATGGGAATTAGGGAAAAATTATCATCAAAGAAATGTCTATCATCAGAAATATTTGCAAGTGCCATCTCTTTCCAACCCTTGAAAACATCCTCAGAAATTGGTTCTAGAATTCCATCCTTGACTCCAAGGGAAAATCCATATCAATGTTGGGAAACTCTACCTTTTTTTCTTATATTTCTTTTTTCTTTCCTTCTTAAAATATTTCTATAATATTTTGATTTAGTGGGAGGTGATGGTACTGCACTATCTTCTTGGTTACCCTTGACCTTATCCATGGCTTGTTGCATCAATTGCATGATATCATGAGAATAAGTTGTCACCTCATCAGTAAGGTCTCGATGCTCTCTTTCATGCATCCAACATTGAAATTTATCAATAGCCTCCTCAAGCTCTTGAACCAGGTAAAACAGTGACACTATATCAAATTCGTTAGAGTTTATCACTATTGTGTGTGTGTGTGTTTTTTTGTGGTTTTTTATATGTTTTTTTTGTTTTAAATTAAAAAAAAATGAAAAAATCACTTAGAAAATCGTCGATTCCCTAGAAATGATGCCAAAATTTGATGTCTTATTTGTCACGAGGATGGTCATGTTTACATTTATAAAGACCCATGATATAGCACAATCAATAACCTCAGGGTCACTCTCAAGGAAGCAGTGTCGAATGACTAAGTGGTAATTCTAAAAAACCTTTTGTGTTTTTTTTAATATTTTGAAAACATAAAAACATAACTCTTAAGAAATCACTAATCAGTGATAAAGAGAATATTGGAGAGTGATACAGTGATGGAAAAGTGTAAAAACATAGAGACACGGGTCAAAACCAAGAAAATAAAGAAAGTGCAGATGCAACGCAAGGTACATAACAAAAAAATGACACCAAGAAAAAAAAGACAATAGTTAGTGAGAATAGGGCCAGAACCAGGTAAACTTAACCTCTACTCCCTATCTGAGATCAAATTAGGAAATTAATCAACAATTCTCAACTTCGCTCAGTGCATAACCGATGTCTCAGATCACACACCAATATCACCTAAAAATTGAACACTCAAACACCGAAGTTCTTTAATACCAGAGCATTCCTCCAAACTGCAAGTTGATTCACTCAAAAAAGTCTTTCTGGAAAGAAATTTTCTCAAGAAAAAATTATTCCACTAAGATCGTCACCTCGCACAACCTATTTAAAATTCTAATTTTGATAAATCAAGAAAGGAAAGGGATAAGAGATGAGACTATAGAGTATCAACCAGATCCAGTGCAAGGATGCACTCTCGTGCAACCCAATTCACTTTCACGGTTCACTAATTCTAAGAATAAAATAGTGATCACATTAATGCTCAGATCTCCAGATTGCATCGGGCTCCTAAACAAAGATCTATCCCCACAAATTAGATCTCCATTTCTAGAGATTTGAGATCACATACACAAAATGAAGAGAATAAAAATGAACAACACGACACAAACGAAACAAACATCACAATTATAATTAAAAAACACGAAACACAAGTATTTACAGATGTAATTGAAATGAAAACTAAAACAGAGTAGTGGAGGAAAAATAGAGAATGGGGGAACATGTCCCGTCTCTAATTCAAAGACAGTCCCCAGTCTGTGAGATGTGGATGGAGTGGATTTTGGATCATGGTGGATTCTCCTCCCCCACTTTTAAATGATTCCCCCCTCCCGTGAGAGGAGTCATAGGACCTGTTATTCAGAGATGAAAATAGGAAAATGAAATTGATAACCTAACAGACAGTAGATCCACATGGCACACTTTTATGTACATGTAACCAGCCATTAGGTGAACTCTCGGTGAGTGTACCCCACCTTCATCGGCCTATCAAATATTCTTTTTCTTATCCCATGAAACTTTTTTCCCTTATCCCACAACTGACTCCACCTATACAAACAAATCCCCCTACAAACACTAAAAAATGGATGTGTCAAGACAAAGAAAATAAACTCCATCAATATATAAATATATATGGTTATAATTATCATTATTAGTATTATAAAATGTATAAAAATATATAGAAATATATTAATATTGCTATTATATATATATAACAAATAATAAACAAAATAAATAAATTTTAAAAGGTAAATTATTTTACTATATTAGTTAAAATAACTATTAAATATATAATATGTTATAATTATAATATATTTTACATTAGTTACAATATATAAGTTAATATAGTTTTTATATATTTTATAAATATGTTATTATATATTATAGTATAATATAAAGATAAAATAAATAAAAAATAAAAAATAAAATTAAAGCTGAATGGGGGGTGGGTCGGTTTGTGCGGCACAGGGAGAGGGGAGGAAGGGGGAAAGGGGTGCAATGGCGGTTCAGGGGGAGTATGGTAGAACATCGGTGCCAGGTCTCATACGAGGTAGAGGGGAGCTACGATGCTTTGTTCAACAGGGTTCACATAGAGCAGGGGAGTCATGACTGTTTGGGTCCAAGGAGAGGGTGTGGGCTGTGGCGGCGGTTTAGTGGGAGTGTGGTAGGACTCACTTATAGTAGGTCATGCGAGCAACGATTTGATTCTTGTGGAAAGAGGCACAAAGCTAGAAGGGGACATGACGAATCTAAACCAAGATTGTGGGATAAACTCAGGCAGTGAGAGGTGGAGGCGAGGGCATCGATGCTCAGCCTAGCTTGCACAGATGGTGCTTATGGGATTCAACAGGTGGCGCGAGGCATTCCAGGTGGGTCGGGTACTTCAGGCTTGAAAAGTTTTTGGTTGGCTGCATTTCAGAACTGGGTTGAAGAGAGGTATTTTGATTTTTCCAAATATGATATGAATTTTTTGCTCCGAATTTGTATTATGGCGTTCTTTAAAAAATGTTCTGTTGAGATTATTTGATTCTTCAGATCTATTGTGTTTGCTTCTGTGATGCTGTTGCATTGTTGTGCTGCTGGTGTTGGAAGCAGAATATAGGCAGGGAGATGGTCACGGTTGCTGTGAGATAGCAACAGGATGAAGCAGTGAGTGGTGTTGCGGTGGCACCGTGATGGAACAGTGGCAGGAGGGTTATGGTGGGACAATAAGGAGATATTGTGTGTGGGTAACTAGTGGCACCATGAGTGATGCTCACGATGACTGTATGAAGTGTGTTAATGGGTTGTTGTGGCACCGTGACATCCTAAAAATGGTGGCACCACAACAGAGGGATCCGGAGAGACCGTAAAACCTAGAAAACAAATAAAATAAAAAAAACAAAAATTAAATTAATTTAAACTTTGCTAAACTAGAAATAAGTTAACAAATTAATCAATTGAATTAACAAAAATAATTAAAAAATAATTAAAAATAAATAAAATTAATTTAAATAGTAAAATTACATATTCATTATTTAAAAGAATGAATTTATTTGGATTCAATAAAATAATTTAAAACAAATTAAAATAAAATGAATTGAAATAATTATTGTTATCAATTAATCAACCAATTAATTAATTAAAAAATTAATTAAATTAAAGAATTAAAATTATTAATAAAGTTAAATTTATAAATCTAGTTACACAATTAAAATAATTAAAAACAAACATGTGTTATTTATTTATAATTTAAGAATAAATAAATAATTAACTTAATTAATTAATTAATGACTAATGAGAATGAAAAATTTTAAAAATAAAAGAATAAAAAATAACAGTCAAATTCACAAAAAATTATTTAATTTAAGAATTATTTAAAATGACAATAATGAACATTAACACACATGATTTAGACTAAAATTGATTGTTTTGCACAAAAAGTTAAAAAAGTACAACAATTAACAATTATTTAATAAAAAACAAAATTTTAGTATAAAAACGTCAATACAAATACAAAAAGGATGTGGGAAAGAGTGTGAAAACACTGCCACTTCAATAATCAATACTGAATGGAGAGGAAGAATCCCAATAATTCCAAGGAAGAAAAGAATTTTCCAATCAAAACCCAACTAGTAGTCCAATGATTCAAGTAAAAGGAACATAAAAATTATAAAATCTAACTCCCTTAGCCAAGGGTTATCATATATAATCAATTATAACAACCTCTAAGGCCCCGAGGGAAAGGGAGGGCTTACACTATCACTACTACTGAGGTGGACCCTGAAAATGAAGTGGTGACATGCACACTAATTATTCATTCAATAATGGTGAACATATTATTTGATTTTGGTCCTTCACATTCTTTAATATAATTCAGGTTTTTTTAGAACTATTCAAACACCACCTCTAAAAATAGTTCTTGAGTTATCTTTTAGAACCAAAATGGGGAAAGTATTACATTCCAAGTATATAACTCCTTCCCAGTCATTTTTTGAGGACTAAACCTACCAAAAAGACTTATCAAACTTCCTTTAGTGGGATTTGATGCTATAATGGGAATGTATTGGCTATCCTTATATAAATCAAACATCAAATTCCAGGAGACATAAATCACACTCCCATATCCTGGGTCATCCTATGATTCTATACAAGTGTATGGAAGTGGATGATTCTCTATTGGAATATTCTTCTTAATAATGTTTATTATTTCCATCTGGTAAATCATGTATTCCTCAAATGATTGATATAAAGTAGATAATCAAGCTTCAAGACATGCCCATTGTGAGGGAATATACTGAGGTATTCCCTAAAGTGTTACTTAGTCTTCATCCTGACTGAGAGGTTGAGTACTAAATTGAAATTATACTTAGAACTCTACCCATATCTGATACTCTCTATAGAATATTAACAATTGATTCAAAAGAACTAAATTAGAAATTAAAAGAAAATATATACAAGGGTTTTATATGACCAAGTGATTCATTATGGGGTGTGATGGTCCTCTTCATCAAGAAGAAGGACAGATAAATGTACCTCTACATTTATTATGGTGATTTCAACATGATCATGATAAATAACAATTATCACATTCCATGGATTGTTAACTTGTTTGATTAGCTATGTGGGTACCATAACTTCTATAAGGTGAAAGTTTGGTCTAGGTATCATTATATAAAGATATAGAGGGAGGATATTCCCATGACTACATTCTATATAAGTTACATTCATTATGAGTTCATAGTGATTCATTTCAGACTCACAAATACTCCATAAATCATCACGGACCAGATTAATAGAGTCTTTAGAGATTTTCTCAAAAAATTTATTGTAGTCTTTATAGATATATTCTGATATACTCCAAAATTAAGGAGGAACATTAAGATCATTTTAATATTTTGATATAGATTTTGATAAAGGATATGCTATATGAAATTTATAGTAAATGTGAGTTTTTGAGGGAGGAAGTATCATTCTTGTACATATTATCACTAGAAAAAGGATATCTATGGATCATTATAACAAAACAAATACTAGAGAGTAGCCTAGAATAATATCTATGATTAAGATCTTTATTTTCCTTGGAAAAGATGGGTATTATCAATTATTTTTGAGTTAACTACTATTATTTTCAAACCCACTGACCATGCTTACTTGGATGGGAGTGAAGTTTGTATGGAACAATAAATGTGAAGGTGTATTCAAGGAATTGAAAAAGAGACTTATCATAACACCATTACTCACAATATCCTCAACTAGGGAATTTTTCATTGTATATAATGATGCTTTAAAGAAGGTCTTGGGTTATGTACTAATAAAAAATGATAAATTGATAGTTTATACCTCAAGGATATTGAATGTTCATGAGCATAAATATCAAATGTATGATATAGACTTGGCTGTAGTGATCTTCACATTGAATATCTGGTGGCATTATTTCTACAGGGAGAAGTGAAAAATATATATGGATCATAAAATCCTCACGTATATATTCACATAGAAGGAGATTAAAATGTGCCAATGAATATGGTTAGAGTTGATAAAGTACTATGACCGCTCAATCCATTACCATATTGTTAATGTAAATAAAGTGTTTGATGCTCTAAGTAGAAAGGATCTTGAAACCTTATCAATGATGAGAATTGATAAGGATTCAATCTTCTTATACATATTAAGGAAAAAAATGGAATTCAAAATGGAAGGATCACCATCCAACCTAAGTCAAATAATTGCTCAAATTTATATTTTGGGGAATATAAAGGATGCTCAAATTGATGATATAGAAATGTAAAAGAAAGTGGAATCTATAATAAAATGGAAATACCTAGAGTTCTAAATTGATGTATAAGGTATTATAACATTTGGGTCATGACTATGTCTACCATCTAAGCCTCAGATAAAGAAGGATTTATTGAATGATACACACATCTCAACATTATCCATCAATCCATGGAGAATAAAGATGTATCAAGATATCTAAGAGAACTATTGGTAGGAAAATATAAATAAGTATATCACAAAATATAAATCAAACTGCTTGGTATTTCAACAAGTGATGGTTGAGTGAAAAAAGTCTAGGGTAATGATGTAACCATTATCAATAACTACATGGAATTGAGAAAACATCACCATGGAATTTTTCATAGATCTTCCAAATATATCTAGAGGAAATAATTTCCTAAGGGTTATAGTGGATCATCATAAAATGGCTGCTCAATTCATTAAAATTTGAGAGGGCTTATAACTTAACCAACTTATAGGGATATACATCAGAGAATTTGTGAGTCTGCATGGAAGAACTATATCGATTGTATCTGATCAAGATCTAAGTTATACCTATTAATTATCAAAAAGTCTCCAACATGATGTAAACAATGAGTTAAAATTTTCTATGAATAATCACCCCAAAATAGATGGCTAATGTGTGTGGACTATCCAGAAACTTGGGGACATATTAATAGCATGTTTGATGGACTTCAAAGGTGGACAAGACCAAATTATTCCTCTATTCGAGTTATTATACAATAATAGATTATAATCAAGAATCCAAATAGCTTTAAATGAATCCATTTATGAGAATAAATGTAGAACACTTGTGTGTTTGGATGAAGTAGGTGAACACAATCTACTGGGACCTGAAATCATTGAAGAATTTCTCAAAAAGGACAAGAACAATCAGAAGAATGTCAGGATAGCTCTCAGTTGACAAACAAGCTATATTTATAACTATAGTAGATACCTAAAGTTTTAGGTTGGAGATAAAGTGTTCATCTACATATCTCCATGGAAGAGAGTAAAGATATTTTTGAATAAGGAAAAGATAAATCCTAGATACATTGATCCCTTTGAGATTTGTGATCACATCAGTGATGTGGCATATCAACTATCACACCACCATTCCTATATCATGTACAAGAATTTTTCCACATATCTCTCTTAAGGAAGTTCATAACATTTCTGCCACACATTCTAAATCAAGTGGTGGTATAGTTGGATCATGATCTCTCTTATGTAGAGAAACTAGTCTAGATCTTGTACATTAGAGACATGTTCTACGAAACAAGACTACGCACATAGTCAAAGTATTACAAAAAATCCATAAGTATAAGGAGACAATATGAGAATAATAGGAATTAATGAAACATAAGTAACCTCAACTATTTTCATCTTAGTGGGTGAAATGAAATTTTTAGGGTAAAATTTATTAAGGGGGAAGAATGTAATGACTTTTAAGTTTTTTCAATGAAATTTCCTATAATGAATCTAAAATTACATGTATTGTTTTTGGATACTATATGGATTATTTTTGAGACTAGTAACTGAGATAGAGTGTGATTCTGAGGCCCAGTAATCCCAGAATAAATGCTAGAAATACATTAAATAGAACACATGCAAAATTTTCCTGAAAAAGTGGAATAACATCAAACAGGTTCCCAGATCAAAAATATGAGGGCACTATTGAGTTCAGAATGTAGGGTTTACCCTATGTGTGACATAACCTTGGTCAGTGTGAGGCATTCGTAGAAAATTTTTTCCAATAGAAAAAGTAAAATAAAAAAATTAATTAAATTATTTTTATTAATATAGTGACCTATTATCTTTTAAATACACACTTATGTATAATTTATAGGTTTATCCATATATCCCTGCAAATATTTGGAGATCTATTGGAGAGCATGGAGTGGAATCTCATTAGAAGATGATGACATGATCATGGATCAATGATCGACGCACAACAGATTCAAAGGATCTCACCAATGTTCACGACGTAGCCCCATTCTTCATTAGTGATCGATCTGAATCACAGTAGGGAAGTTTTTGTATTTGATTCTATACCTGTTCTAAATTTCTAAGATGAATTCTAATGAACCAACAGATATATTAATCTGCAGTTCGTTCATCACGTGAGATGAGTTTATTTGAAATTTTATTTTGGGATAATTATCTTTGTGATTTTTTTACAATTTTTAGTTCTAACAGTGAAGGATTGAGATCGACATAAACATTGATTGAGGTTTTTTATTTATTATTTTTTATGTTATTTTGTCCCCTGATTATTCGTTCATGATGGGTATTCTTCATTTGGACCATGGTCCGACATTTACAGATGAATCAATCATTGCACACCCATTTAATTGTGCAAAAATCTGAGATGTAGATCACTGATCAGCATGAAAAAATAGAGGTGTGATGGTGGTATCAATGAATGGATCAAACTATTTTGGAAACCCTCAATTTTGAGAGATACGTGAAGAAGATGATCGAGATGAATATAATCCATTTTTATGATTGTATTTGATGGTTGGATTCTAGAGAATGACCATGGAGAGGTTCATCTAATGCAGCTCAATGATTTTCAAATTTATTGAAGTTGGACTCCTAGGTGATAGTGGTGTAGGTGCACACAAGAGAAAAAATTAGGATTTCTGGAAAATGCCAATCCACACGGTGTGTAATCTAAGATTACACGGCATGTGCCCCCCCGTGTGGTGGCTATGGTTTTGAGAAAGAGATAAGTATCACACGATATGTAACCCCTATCACATGGTGTGTGACCTTTCCCTGATGACTCGATTTGTACCTCAGAGGGTACAAAAACACAGGGTGGAGTACATGGGTTGGGGCATGATGCATACTCCCTTACACAGACACTACCTGGACAAAGTACATGGGCTAAGTCGTGTACGGGTACATGGGCACAAGTACAAGGGCTAAGCCATGTAATGGAACACAAATAGAGTACACAGAAATCCAAAACGCCATGTATGGATCAACAAAAACATCCATTATACCTGTGTTGGACCCAGGGTCAAGGGATATGGCATGTAACCGCTACTACACACCGTGTACTCCTTAAATGTTGGCTTGGACCTCTAGTCCTTTGTATCTTGGAAAAGTTTTATTTGGGTGTGTTCCCATTATCCTTTTCCTAAAGTTTAGTATGGAATTTTCTCTTATATATAGGACAACGATCCCTTCAGCACGACTTCTTGGATAGAGTCGTTGGAATCCCTCTACGAGGCCCTGAGTGAGATCTTCTATTCATATTCATTCCCTTGGTGGAGGTCTTGGTATCATCGTGACCAACACTACATGGGAACTTATCCTTTACTTAGTTGGTTAATCTAGATTTAATTATTGGTTTCACCCTCATGGACTTGGTATTGATCCTCATATGTGTATTGTATCTCTTTGGACTTCATCATGTATTTCCCATGAGGAGACCTGATGAGTACTATCTCTTGGACAGAAATCATTAGCATTATTTGAATCATAATTGTGTTCTCTCAGATGAGTAAATTGTGGAATCTATGAGATATAATCATAGGATGTATTTAAGGTTGTTACTTACATTTAAAATGTGTGTCTCTTTTGATTATATCTAGATTTTATTATTATATGTGTTATAGACATATACTTGTTTAGAGTTGAATGTATTTATTTTTTTATATGATTTGTGGTTTTGGAGTGTCCTACTGAGTATTATTATACTCACCCCTACATGTGATTTTCCCACAATGTCATTTCTTGGGCAGATGATCAACCTTTTGATAGAGTCCTTGATAGATCAGGACCATACGGTGCTTAGTGATATTGGACATACCAAGTTGTGTTGTTATGTATTTTAGATATTAGTCCCTTTACTTTCAGGATATAATTGTTTTCAGACTTTATGGTGGGATTGTATTTGGCCCAATTTTCATTCCTTTATTTCCTATCATACTATCATTGTGGGATTTAGATTCATGCATGCATGGTTGTTCATTTGAATTTACATTTTAGCATTGTATAGACTTGGAGATGTTTTCATGTGTATAGGTACTTAGAATATGGACTCCTATGATAGTGATATTCCTTCTCGGCACTAGTTTCCATCCCATGTACCATTAAAGGTAGGATTGGGGAGTCTTGAAATGGGCCCCACTTGGATGGTCTTGACATAATGGTATCCGAGCAGTCGATTCTACCTTAGGACACGAGTTTGTGAGTCTGGTTTGGCTCAATAGTGTTAAGTGTTTCAATATTGTATTTCTGGACAGGGACTCCAGTGTTAGTGTACCAGACTATGTATCCATGAATTAGGACTCTGATCACAAGATTTTGGACTCGGTACATGAGAATGTTGGCTGAAGATAAAATAACAGTACATGCATCATATAGGAATGAGGTACAATATCCATGTCCCTCTTATGTGAGCTCTCGAGATATACTCATTGACCATGATACATCTTGTTTACTTTAAGAATGCCTCCATGATATATTCTAGCTACGATTAATCGTAATGATCTCATGGATGATCCCCCTAAGTGATGAGGCATCGATATAGGGACCAGTTCCCAAGATGATACATCCAAGTGGTTCACCATCCATACCACCACCTGTAGAGAAACACATGGTACCCTCAGTACCAGTAGATTATGTGTGAAGGCTGAGTGTGCTTTATGAATTTGATCAACAAATACTTCTTAGGTTATGTGGAAATCCTAACCCGCAAATGGTTGAGGATTGGATTGAGGCAGTGAATCAAGTTTTTCATCTAGTCAGGACACCAGCAGATTAGATGGTGGTCCTGGCGGCGAGCCTTCTTCATGGCTCAGCAGGGTGATGGTGGGGTTTAGTGACCTGATCTTATGACGATCCAACCCTTTCATGAATAGAGTTTGATAACCTTTTCATAGAAGAGTTATTTCTAGCTATTTTGAGAGATGTATGTATCTTGGAGCTTCAATAGCTCCAGTAGGGCAGCGCGATAGTAGCTCCGTATTCCTCATGGTTTACCAATCTCTCTGGGTACTCAATGAATATGGTTCTTGAATTGTTATTCATGGATCATACCTTCAAATGAGGTATGGGTAGATACATATAATCCAGTTTTATCCCTCTATGCGTTCCTACCTATTTTGTAATGCTAGATCAATATTTGGTGGTAAGAGTTTCTTGGCTGAGTAGATACAACCTGGGGTTGCCAATAGCAGGCATACAAGAGAAGATACCTTGGCAGTTGGGATCCAAAAATAGTTTTAGGGACCTAGACATGCGATTCATTTCAGGAGGAGGTCCTGGGATAGAGAGTCTTTAGTTCAAGTATCATGGGGTGAGTCTAGTCATCCCAGAGAGAGGTGGTGCTACTCATGTGATGATCAGGGATATATTGCCTAAGATAGTTTAACCTGTCGTATAGCTGATAGAGAAATTCTGGATGGGTCACCATGGTTGAGGTAGCAGTAAGAGTATATTGGTAAAGAAATTGGATAATGTGACAGAGGATTTGGGATAACAGTATAAGGTGATATTCACTTTGAATTGTTACCACCACCACCGCCAGGAGGTCCACGTTAGGCTTAGGGAGCTGAAGGGTAGGGGTAGAGATAGTTGTATGTTGTTTAAGATTATGACCCGGTGGATCTGATTATGATTCGAGGTACGATATATGTCTTTTATTCATTAGTTATAGTACTTATAGACACATGTGTTTATAAGTCCTTCCTTTCCACATATCTTGTATGAGATTTAGAGATTTTGTTTGATCCTTTGGCTTGACCCTTTTGCTTGGATACTCCTACTAGAGAAGACTCATCGGCCACACACTTGTGATGAAAGTGTGACCTGACTATTGGAGGTTAGAGTTTATGTTGGGATATCATTATTACATCAATGATGCCTTATGATGTCATCTTAGGTATGGACTGGTTTTCCATAGATCGGTCCCATATTGACTGTATTAAGATGAGGATGTGGTGTGTCCATGGTGAAGGAACTAGGTTCTACTTTGTTGGTGAAAAGGAAACCTAGGAAACACAGGATGAACTCATGAATAGAAGTTTGCATATGATTTCTCATTAGTTGTCTAGCATAACCCTTGGTGCAATGGATGTTATGAGATCCCAATTTTTTACAGTGGTAGCTGAGTACGAGGACGTCTTCCCTGAGGATGTTCCATGTTTACCTGCCCACCAAGTGATAAAATTATACATTTATCTGCACTCTGAAATGACACTGATATGTATGCCATCATGTCATATGTCTCCCATAGTGATTCACAAGCAAATGGTGTAGTGTAGGACTTGCATAGGAAGGGCTTTTTTATACCCAGTGTTTCACCTTGGGTAGCCCTAGTGTAGTTTTTCAAGAAGATAGATGGGAGATTGATGTTATGTGTGGACTACTGACCCTTGAACCAGGTGTCCATGAAGAGAAAGTGTCCACTACTGAGGATTGATGACCTCTTTGATCAGTTGATAGGGGATCGATGGTTCTCAAAGGTAGATCTCAGATCAGGCTATCACCAGTTATGAGTATGGAATAAGAATATATAGAAGACGAAATTCATATGTATCTATGGTCACTATGAGTACTTGGTGATGCCCTTTAGCATGAAGAACACCCCAATAGTGTTCATGGGACTGATGAACCAGATATTTCAACCTTTCATAGACCACCAAGTCTAGTCAAAAGCCAAGATTTTGACCATTTATTAAAATAAAAGAAAAAGTACAGAGAAGACGGGTGGGGGTCAAACAAAGGGACTCACCCTCATCCGTCAACAACAAATTTACAAATCATAATAAGACATTTCATTGTCATAATCAGAGTCGTTAATAGTGTCCCATTTATATTGAGACTTACCCTAATTGAAGAACTTAAGAATATCAGTATTGAGCTTTCCTAATAGCTTAGAAGGCGAGGTAGAGACAATGCGAGGTGTGTTAGAATAGTCCTTCTTCGGCCTTCTCTTTGAGGGAGCAGGAGTGAAATCATCTGCCTTCTCTTTTCTAGATAGGAGTGCATCCTTGAAAGAGGTAGGACCACTGCTTCCCACTGCCATCCCTCTTACCTTAGAGATATCACCCCACTTCTCAAATATCTTAGATGAGTTCAAAAGATTATGTATTTTCTGATGATAATGAACATGTTGAGGAGTCCTAGAGTGATCCAGGCTAGGGGTCGACTCAACAGTCCCATCACGTAACAATCTTACTTCAGGACTATCATACCAACTTGGATTTGGAGGTTCAGACAGAGTAGGAGACCCAACAATAAAGAAGATAACATTGTTTCCAGTCTCGACAAGACAAGTGGGGGTAACCGCATGACCATCATTGCAATTAATCTCATAAGGGGAATTTGTCCAAGCATTAGAGGGACAACTATTATCTCTCATCGGGGACTTATCCACTACAAAGCCTTTGCCTTTAAAATCAGACACATGAGGGGTGGATTTTTAAACATCCACCTTATCAGCCTTAGAAAGAGATAATTTGTTTGGCATCACAATCAGGAACAAGAGGCTTTGATAAAGCCACGTGATTTCTTTCAGGATTCCTTCTATAGAGAGTATTTGTATGACCCTTCCTCCCACCTTTCTCATAGGAGATCTTCCACTAACATAACTCTAAAGAATTCCCAATGGCCATACATTCAGTACAGAAAAGGGGCTTACTTTCATACTCAACATCAATATGAATATTATCAGTGAGAGTAGAGAGAGTTACCTTATCAATCAAGGTGAAAATTAGATCAACCTCCACTAGAATTCAAGAAAAATGTCCAAACCAAACCACCTCAATTTCCTTGTCAAGGCGAATAGGAGTCCCAATTTCCATGCCGATTTCATGTAGAATCTTTGGATGCAAGAGGACCCAATTAAGTCCATGAAACAAGACCCTAACCTAAGAAAAAGCATTTCTTTCATGTGAGACATTGAAATACAGGGACCATTCATGAAGGTGAAGCCATCCCGGATTCAGTGATAGGGACTCGATACTCCACACATGAATTTTGAAGGTATTAGATGAAAAAATGTAATGAAAGAATCCAAGACCAAGGGACACACACTTCCAATCAGAGGATCCCCTCAAAAATGAGATTCGTCTGACCAAATCATCAAATAGCCAAGGCTTCTCACCCTTTGGTAGAACTAGATGTGCAATCAAGTAATTATTCCCAATTGTAATCCTATAAAAAAACACATCAGCATTCACATCACCATGAGCTGATGACCCCTTTTGAAGAATCCGACCAGAAGAGGAGTCAATGAGAGATGCAAATGGGGGTACCAATGCACGAAAGTCCACATCAACTCTTCCCATTAGATCCTTACCATTCAATCTGCAATTCAGGACCTTCAAAGGATCCTTAGATGTCTTCACCAGTGGATCAGAAATCATGGAAGCAGAGTGAAAATTAGTTACCCTCTTCGGTGCAGATGGAAGGACAACCCTAGACACTTGAAAATCACAATCCATTCAAGGAACACTAGTGACCTGATCAACTAACTTAGATAAGGAATAATGACCCATCGAATCCTTTAACACAAGAAGTGGATCCGACTTTTGTGCACAACCATCAATACGATCCCGAGCTGAACGATCCAAAGCAGTAAGCTTGGATCTAGAGAAATAATGATCATTAGATGTAAAAATCACCTTAGAAACTTGAGGTGAATTGGAGGAAATCACTCGCACACATCCTCTACCCTGAGGAATGGAGGCTTGAACAACATGATCCACAATAGGGAGAGATGTTTTCACCACGACATCAAGATGAATAGTGGGAAGGTTCACCGAAAGAGCTCCACTATGAAGACATGATACTCCTTCATTCCAGGACTAGCCTGGATCTCCATCCATGAGCATAGAATTAACATAATTAAGGATAGTCATCAAAACCCCTAGGAGTAAGTCACCTGATTTCTATCACTGTAGAGTGCCCATCCTCCCCAAAACCCGAGCGCCATCGAAACCCATTTAAAATAACCAAAACGTGTGTAGGGTAACCTTGTGTACTCAAAATCTGAGGAGTATCACATGAGACACTTAACGATGGTTCTGGACATAATCTGAGAGCAATAATTTTATGTAATGATCTCAAAGTGTCAGTTCTAGATACTGGTGGTCCACTTTATGGGGCATGTTATCTTAACAGATGGAGTGGAAGTGGACACATACAATAATGATGTAGTGTTATTTTAGGAGACTCCTAGGAGCATGATGAAGGTGTAGATATTCCTTTAGTTGGAAGGCTATTATTGGAGATTAATATCTTATTTCTCCAAGATAACATACCCATGACAATGTTGAATAGAAAGGGTTAGACTTATGAGTGGAAAAAGAGGTACCACCAAGCTTTTCAGGAGTATAGAATGATATTGACAAGCACTCTTATATTGAGATTACTAGAGGATGGTGTTGAGTACATAGTGTTATATAATGCATCATATACTATAATTGTTTATGTCCAGATGTAGAGGCAGGTTATGATTTCCTATGGGTCACATAAGTTGAGACCACATGAGAAGAACTAAATAACACACATTATTGAGTTAGTATCAGTAGTCTTCTCACTAAAGATGTGGTAAAACTATTTGGTGGATGAGAGATTTATCATCTATTCTGATAATAAGAGTCTCAAGTATAACTTCTCTCAGAAAGATCTTTACTTGAGATAGAGGCGATTGATAGAGTTCCTCCAGGATTATGACTTTGAAATTGTCTATACTACTGGGAATGAGAATTTGGTAAAAGTGATCTTAGTAGGATATATTGTTCATAGTTGAAGAGTGTGGCTTTAGATTAGTTTTCCTCATTATAGTTATCCTTTGTGGATGGATATGGATCCCATTTCTTCTAGTCGATATTTTTTACCCTTACACTCTTGTAGCAAGTTAGGGAGGCACAAATTGGGGATACCAAATGTGAGACCCTATGTATTAAAATATCTAGTGGGCATACTCCTGATATATTTTCTAAAGGTGGGGAGTATGTCATTCTTTTTAGAGGACACACGATGGTACCAGTGATAATGTGGGAGTGGTTTTGATAGATATCCATTAACCTCATTTGGTGGTACATACAGATGTGGAATATATGTACTCAGACCTATGACATAAGTTTTGGTGGCCAGTGATAAATAAAGGAGTTGTAGAGTTTGTCTCTCGATGCCTTACTTGTCAAAAAGTGAAATCTGAGCACCAAGTTCAGGCGGGTTTAGCTCATCCCCTTGAGGTTCAAGAGTGGAAGTGAGATAAGATTTCTAAATACATTGTAATGGGGTTAGAATATATGTACAGAAGACATGATTACATCTGGGTGATCATAGACCGACTCACCCGGTTGGCCCACTTCTTAGAAATTTTGGATCAATGTTCAGTTGAGAGCTTAGGATGCCTCTATGTACAAGAGATAATCTGAATCCATATAGTTCCATCGACCATTGTTTCTAACCATGATACACGATTCACATCCTAGGTGTGGAAGGGATTTTAGGAGGCTTTTGAGATTCAATTACGCTTAAGATTAATGTTTCATCCCCAAACTAATGGCCAGATAGAGCAGACCATTCAGGTTCTAGAGGAAATACTATGATCTAACATGATGGACTTTAGCTGTAGTTGGGAGGATCACCAACCACTGGTAAAGTTTTCATTCAAAAAAAATCTACCATTCCACCATCTATATGGAACCATTCTAGGCTTTGTATGAACAAACATGAAGGTCATCACTTTTATAGACTATCCTAGGAGAGTCAATACTCATGGACCCAGATTTTTTGCGAGCTACTACTGAGAAGGTGTAGATCATCCAGGAGCGGATGAAGACTACATAAAGCCATTATATGTCTTATAAAGATAGATGATAAAGGGATTTAGAGTTTGAGGAAGAACATATGTTCATATGGGTTTCACTATGATGTGGATTACAGATATTTTACCAGGGTGAAAAGATATCTCTGAGATTAATTATACCTTTTAAGATACTGTGTAGTTTTGGTAAGGTGGAATACAACTTAGCTCTACTATCATAGTTATACCGGGTATATGATGTCTTCCACATGTCACATCTGAGGTATGTGTATGAAACATTGCACGTTATTGACTGGGATGAGCTAGACATTGAGGATTGAGATACCTTTGTTCAGTACTAGGTAGATATTTAGGATCGGAAGGATAGGATCCTCCATGGGTGAACGATTATTTTAGTGTGTGTCCAGTGGTAACACTAGAATATACAGTAGAGAACATGGGAGTGGGAGGCTCAAATTAATGCTCATTACCCACATCTCCTTTTTTGGCTCTTATTTTTTCTTTTCAAGATCTAAATCCCTAAGTTGGAGAGAATTTAATGACCCAGAAATTCCAAGTATTATTTTTTGGATATTGTATAGATTATTTTCTTGACCAGGCGCTAAGATGGCATGCGATTATTATTCTCAGTGTGCTTGGAATAGATGATTAAAATATATTAAATAACACACATGTGAGGTTTTATTGAAAAAGTTTAATAACTTATAAATTAGTTCCTATATCATAAATTTTAAGGCACCTTTGAGTTTATAATGTAGGGTTTACCCGAGGAATGATATAACCTTGGTTGGTGCGAGGCATTTGTAAAAAAGTTTTCACATGTGTAAAATAAAATTAAATAAAATAATTAAATTATTTTTATAGACATAGTGACCTTTTCCCTTTTAAATACATTCTTATGGATAGTTTTTAGAGTTATCTATATAACCCTACAAATATTTGGAGAGAAATTGGAGAGAATGGAACGAAATCCCATTAGTAGATGATAACAAGATCGTGGATCGATGATAAACACACAAAAAATTTAAATGATATCTCCAATGATCATGACACAACCCCATTCTTCCTCAGTGAAAGATCTAATCGAGGATGGGATATTGTTTTATTTGATCATTTCCCCATTATTAATTTCCTCAATAAAAACAAATCAATCAACGAACATATTGATTCACTATTCGATCATCATGTAGGATGGGTTTATTTGTGAGGGTATTTTAGGATAATTATCTTTGTAATATTATATTATTATTTTATTGTATTAATGGTGATGAATTGAGATCAAAATGAACATAGATCGATATTTTTTCCTCTTTATTTCTCATATGATTTCTCCCCCAATTATTCATTCATCATGGTCATTCATTATTTGGCCTACGGTTCGATGTTTGCCGATGAATAAATCATTTCACACTTGTTTCATGGTGAAATGATTAGAGATTATAGATATGGGATTGGCACAAGGTAACAGAGGTTCGAAAGTGGTAGAAACAAATGGATTAGACCAGTATTCAAACCCCCAATTTTGAGCAGGATGTGCAGATAATGATCGAGATGAATGAAATATGTTTTATGAACGAATTCAAAGGATGGATTCCAGTGAAGGTCCATGGATAGGTTCAGATGATATAGATCTATGATTACTAGATTATTATGAAGTTGTATTTCAATATGATGGTGGTGTGTGAACATGTGGGAGGAAGAACTAGGATTTCTGTAAAATCCCAATCCATATGGCGTGAAATCCAAGATTACATGGCGTGTGGGCCACCTCTGTGCAACAACTAGGGATTAGGGAAGAAGATAAGTATCACATGGAATGTGAGCCCTATCACATGGAGTGTGACCTTTCCCCTATGACTTGGTGTGTACCTCAGAGGGTACACAGACACAGGGTGGAGTACATGGGTTGGAGCACACCATGTACTCCCTTGCACAAACATTTCCTAGAAAAAGTACATAGGTTAATCCATGTAATGGTACATGGGAATGGTTATACGATCTAAGCTGTGTATTGTCCCACGAGTAGAGTACATGGGAAGCTAACACGCTGTGTATGGATACACGAACATGGGCATGCACCACAGTCCATTTACAAGAGTAGGTTCTGGGGTCAATGGAACTCCATGTTCCCCATACTACACACTGTCTACTTATTAAATGTTTGCTTGGATCTCTTGTCCTCTGTATCTTGGAAAAATTTATTTATGGTGTGTTCCCATTATCCTTTCCTTTAAGGTTAGTATAGAATTTCCTCCTACATATATGACATTGATCCCTTCAGCATGACTTCCTAGATAGAGTATTTGGAATCCCTCAGTGAGGCCTGGAATGAGATCCTCTATTCATCTTCACTCCCTAGGTGGAGTTCTTGGTATTGTTGTGACAAGAAATATGTGGGCGTCGATCCTCTACTTAGCGGTTTAATCTAGATTTATTTTTTGGTATCACCCCACAACCTTGGGAGTGATCCTCATCTATGTATCATATCTCTTTCGACTTCATCATGTAAATCCTATGATGAGACCCAATTAGAACTACCTATCAAATAGATGTCAATAGAATTATCAAACTCAGGATTTTGTTCTCCAAAATGAGTGCTTTGTAGAATCTTCGAGATGGAATCCTATGCAGGCTTTACAGTTTTGGATTACCTTTATGTTGTGTATAGTTGTTGATTATATTTGGGTATTCTTATTATATGTTTCATAGACATATAACTATAGATATTTGATTATATTACCTTTTTTTTGTGTACTTTGTTGTTTCAGAGTGTCCTACTAAGTATTTTTATACTTAACCAAGAACGGTCTTTGCCTGCACATGTCATGTCTTGTACAGATGATCAACCTTTGGACAAAGTCCTTGACATACCAGGATGAGATGGTTCTTAGTGAGACTAGACTCATAGAGGTGTGTTACTGTAGCTTCTATACATTATTCCTTTTACTTTCAGGTTGGACTTGTTTTTATAGTTTGTGGTGATCCTGTATTGGGCCCTGTTTACTTTCCTTTACTTCCCTTCGTACTCTAGTAGTGGGATTTAGATGTGTGCATGCTTGTTTCCTCAGTTGTTTTTTACATTTGAGCATTTCATAGGCTTGGAGATGTGTGTGTGTGTGTGTGTGTGGGTACTTAGGCTATGACCTCCCATGTTAGTCATATGACTTCTCGGTGCTTATCGCCAACCCCTATGGGAGGTGGGATTTGGGAGTCACAACATGAGCCCCACTATGATGGGTCATGAAAATTCCCATCTAATTATATAAAAGTTTCATGTTTAGTAATGTAGTATTATATAAATCACATACACCACATTATAAAACCAACAAATTTATATTACATTGACTTAAACTTTATTTTATAAAATTAATATATCCACAAGAATTGAAATTGTTATAATTAGAAAAAAATAGAAAAAAATATATCTATAATATGAAAATTTGGATATGATAGATCCCCTAGAATGATCTCACTCATGAGAAACATAGTAGAAATGAAACAGAATATTAGTAATGAAATATTAATTTTTAATATTAAAATATATATTAACTGAAGAGAAAATATAAGTGAACAATGAATGAATGAAATATGAGGTATTAATAGAAGGTAAGGAACCCATATGACCATTACAAATCTGACTATTAAAATAGTAATTTGACCATCGAAATAACAATCTAACTGTTAGGAACTATAATCTGACCATTAGAATAGTAAAATAACCTATTTAATTGTAAAATAATTTGTAGTTATCTTACAAAATTAAAAAATAGAAAATGTATATAATGATACAAATAAACAAATGTTTTAAAAATGATTAAATAAGTGTTCGGTTTTTGTTAAAATCAAATATGTTTTATTTATATTTTTATGTTAAATATATATTTTTAAAATACTTAATAAAATTGGTTTATAAAATAATATTATGTTTCATTAAAATGATAAAATAATTTAATGAGAACTTAAGCAAATTTTTAAAGGGTCATAAAATTGATAATAATATTAAAATTGATATTTTTTAAATAAATAAGCATTTTATTTAAAATTTAATTATCACATATTTAGAAAATTGTTTTCAAAAAATTGATTTTATTTTTAGAATATACACACTGAAAAAAAATTAGGGTAAATTTTGGGTGTTTTTTTAAATTATTGATTTTTTGTGAATAGTAAATACGACAAAATATGTTATTTAACATTATAAGTTAAAATTTTACATTATTTATGAATGAGTGATATAATCAACCATTATCTCAAACTCACATTTACTAATTATTTTATACTTTCATAAGAATCAAACCTTTTGGTAATCTTGAGAAAAAATAATAAACTAATCAATATTATATTAAAAACAAATATTTCAACCACTTATAAATACCACTCCTTATACTCACACCATATAATACTTGGATATAGCCTAAAATCATCCAATTTATTTCCCAAACCATCCCCCCATGTACAAGGAGTTATAATCTTACCAAAATACCATTCCAATGAGCCTCTATGGGTGGTATAATAGGAGATGTCCAATGGAGAAGGTAATGCTTTAAACTGAGCGTTTAAATCATTATTCCTCTCCATCCTCCAAAACATTCCATCGAACATGAAATAATGACTCCAACATCAAAAATATACTATAATATTATTATTTTATTGAATATCCATTATCCAACATCTTCTCTTTTGTGTCTGAAAATTAAAACATTGTTTCCATTATGGTCTGACCACCGACCCTATGAACAATGAATTTCATTTTCCATCACCACCTTCATGAATCATTTAATTTAAATTATTATGGTTTAAAATGATCTGAATAAGTATATTATATTTTCATACACATTCTTCAATATATATATATCCATAATACTAATGGAAATCATATAAATTCACCATGGTCGGAAAAACCGCATAAGTGAATTAACTGTATAACAATAATAATTAAACTATGTGAACCATGTGTATTTTTAATAATATTGTAATTTTAAAACCATTTTTGAAATATTTTAATTAAATTAACATCATTTTATTACACTTCTATGGTTATGGAACTATTTAATAAATAACTTCCATAATTACCTACAAGTGATGCGACCATGGAACCATGACATGAATGGCCTTGGGATGGTAAAAAAAATGATATTTCAATTAAATGAATATAAACTAAACTAAAATATTAATAATAAATAAAATATATTAGAATAATTTTCTCAATAATGCATTTAATAATTCTAATTTTATTATTTTGGAGGTTAAGTGAACATGTAGAAAGAATCTAGGCCTGAGGTATGGGAACTCTCCGAACAACCCTAATTTCTTAAAGTTATGACTTATTACTATATATAAAATTATATATCTATATAATGTAATTTAATGGTTCAAAATTATGTATATATGTCTTATATATATATATATACCTATCTTGTTGTCCCTTTCTTTTTCAGGGTTATACATGTATCATGTTCATTTCTCAATACCTTCTTTAAAATCAAACTTGATTAAGGGGAACTTTTCTACCCATTAACCCATTCATGAAACAATATAATAAAGTATTTTACCCATTAATTATTTATAAAAATATGAACTATTTTAGGGTTATAAATTTTTTAGCTTTTGATTCAAATAAAATTACATATTCTTTCCTTCTTTGAAATTCTTTTACCGATTCCTTAAAAACACTGTTTTAAAAGGGTCATTTCTTTACCAGATTCTCTTCAATTTCTCAGGAATTTTTCTTTAAATGAACTATATATCTGAGACATATTATTAATTATTCAAATATAAACTTCAAAAATATGTAATTACATCCTCTATTTTCAATCTTTATAAAATATCCTATGAATAATATTTATGGCATGATTACATAGTCCTTTACATTCCATGGGAATTTCTTATCCTTATACCATATGTTTGATTCCCTTATATGGAACACATATATGTGTACATGTAATGATGTGTGCACCCATATATTAATCCAATATACTGGTTAATTTTTATATATCATGAGATAATATGTATGTGATTAGGGAGTAAACCTAATCCATAATGGGGCTCTGTCAACCTTGTTATGTTATCTTCGTAGTGATCCTTGAATTATGATTATATCATGTTTTATGTTGTTTAAAAATTCTTGAAATTCCATGATCTTATGATATCCTATAATTTATTTCATGATTCCATATGATTATTCATGAGCATTTCCTTTTATGATATCATGTTATTTCATTTGACTCATATGTTATGCTTCATTATCATCATCATTCCCTTATTGGGATTTATAACTCACCCCTTTTCTTTATGTATTACCTAGGTTATCATATGCAGTTTTAGAAGATCAAAAAAAATCTAGAATAACATTAGGTATTTTAAAATAAATATTTTGTATTTTAGATTCCTATTTATGTTTCATAAACCTAGTGTCCCAAAGAAACTAGGACTATGGATCCTTGTGTTATGTTTATTGGATATTTATGTTAAAAATCATAAAATAATATGTGTAAGAGGATTGCGTATCTATAATTGGTATTGGTGAAATTTCTAGTTATTTTTTTTGGATTAAGAAACGAATACATTAGTAAAAAAACTTGGGATAATTAGGAAAACATCCTCAAAATTTGGTAAAGTATAGAGAGATAGGTTTCCAAGAAATGAAATCCTTGTCTAGATAGTACAAGTGGATGTTCCTATAGAGTATATGTAATTAAGGGTAATAACCCTAAAGGGATGGTTGTGTATTAACTCAACTAATTATTAATGAACAATAAATATGCATTACTATACAACTGGTTTGATACACTCAGGGGATATTATTTAGTAAATTCATAATCTCTTTATGAAGCATTATGAAGGACTTGAATAGATTTTTTAGTTTAGAAAACCCAATTGGAGAATTACCATGGATTACCTAGATTGAAACCTAGAGACTCATAAGTTAGGATATATATGTAATTTATAATTTAATACTTATATGTTCATAGTTTCCCTATTTATATGATAATTAGTTTAACTATTCGCATCCCTAATTTTCCATTATTTTAGTTAATGGAGGGAAATAGGAGGAATCATGCCAACAACCAATGTGATAGGCAATGTGATGATTTCTTTAATGAGATGCCTAAACTAATGGAAGAGTGAGATAATAACTTCATGTAAGTACTAGATCAACTGACTCAAGTTATGTATAATAACTTGAATTTTGTTAAACACAATCCTTCTCCTATGAAAGAGGAAGTTACAGTTGAGTCCATTATACAACAAAGGCCTCATACTTTTAGTGGATCTTATGATCCACTCATCATGAATCAATTGATTAAATCTATTGAGAAGATATTATTTTTAAAATAAGGATCTAAATAAGATAAAGTCATGTTGTATGTTTATCACCTATAGGGAAAAACTGATCTGTGGTACACACTAATCAAGAAGGTGAACCTAAAGAGGAAACTGAATCCATAGAATGGGAAAGAATAAAGAAAATATTTTTCAATAAATATTTTCCCTGAGATTGCTATTTTATAATAGATATGGAGTTTCTTGGGGTAAATCAAAAGGAATATGATCCTATCAGGTATTATGAGGAAAACTTCACAAGGATTACACGACACACTTATAGCTTTTTCATCAGCACTAAAAGTATGGTATACAACTTATTTAGTGTATTAAAACTGATTTAATGAAAATATTCAGTTATTTGATACATCAATGAATATGAAAATATTATCCTTTGTTCTTTAAATCTCAAAATGTATATTTTTGATTCTATATGGTGTCAAGGGGCTAGTGATAAAATCCATAAAATGAAGTTTAATTAGGGAGGAATAATGGTTAAATACCATAGAGAAAAGAGAACCCAACTTCCCACATGTAAAAAGTGTTGGAAGAAGAATCCCAAAAATTATATCAAGGGAACCCAAAGATGAATCAAGTGTGGAAAAGGAGGAAATCAGGATAATCAATCTTAAAGAGAGATAAATAATCCCACTAATGTGACAGAAGAAAAGAAGGTTCCAATAAGAGCTTAGACTATATTTAAATATTTCAACATCAAGGAACACAAACATTATGAAATCCAATCCCCAAAGCCAAGGGTTATAAAAGAATATCAATGACTATGACCTCCATGTACTAGAGATAAAGGAAGATATTATACTATCACTACTGATGAGGTAGACCCTAATAATGAAGTGGTGGTACGTATGATAGTTATTCACTCATGAATGGAGAATGTATTATTTGATTTTGGTTCTACACATTCTTTCATATCATGTAAGTTTGTTAAAACTATTCAAAAACCAAAAAAAAATATAGATGTTGTGTTATCCCAGAGAATAATAAATGAAGAAATTATTATATCCCAAGTATATAACTCCTCCCTAGTTAATTTTTATGGAATGAACCTCCCAGAAAATATAGTCATAATTCTTTTACTTTAATTTGATGTTATACTAGGCGTGGATTGGATATCTTGACTAACTGGAAATATTTTTTTATTTTTAAGAAATCTTCTTTATGGTTGAGCAGTAACCAAAACACCAGGTGGGATTAGAAAATCAATAGGATTCCATATTCAAAATTCATCATTCAAAAAACAAACATATTCATATAAATGTAACATGAGGGGTTATCGATCATTGACTATATTGTCAGTCAAAGTCATGTTTCCAGCCGTAATCATCAGGATATCACCACTATTATCGCCACTTTTACCATAATACCACTAGATCTGATAACTGGGAAAATATTTCTGAAAAGCAGTGCTATGAAAAATCTTCGACACACCATCACTGAATACACCTTCAACCTCATTGTATTCAAAACACCATCAAAGTCTACAAGAACCAACACCAAGATCCTAGAGTAGGAGTTGTATCCTTGAAAGAAAACTACAAACTTATGAAGAACCTTCCTTTGAGTTCACCACTATATGAGACAAAAATATTCAAAAAAATATGAAAAAAACCAAGGCCACCATCAATGATCTCTTTCCTTAACATATATTCTTCATCACACACATATTACCCCATCAATACACACCACCAAATGAATGTCTTTCCTCCTAGAAAACTGTTATCCACTCAAAAAACATATCCCAAAGCTTCCTTGATAACCCCCACACTAAGACGACCTAGGGAGGAGATATGGGACCGGAATTGAGGGTAGAGTTGAAGAAGATTAAATCCTCCACAGAGAGTCATGAGATTATCTAAGAATGATCCCAACAACACATAATCCAAAAACAAACAATAATCCTCAATAGAAACTATCCAAACATAAAAATAAATACAAAAAAGAATCCAAACACAAACTAGAAAACATCACTAGAAAGAACCTTCAAATAGCCAAAGAAAAAGGAACCAAACTGACAATATGAATAAGCCTACACCAATGAAGAACGAGAGATAAGAACACTTCCATCCTCCCTCCAACACCATACCAATATTTATTGAAACCCGCATCATTCCTGGTCAAAAATGGGGTAGAACATGATGGGTTGTCCAGAAAGGGTAGTGGAGAGGAAGAACACTGGGCTCCACCACTGATTCCTACCCAAACCATCTAAAGCACTAGAATATAGATGAAAAATATATATCTAATGCACAAGGTTAGTCATAAATCAGTGTGGTGAGAGGAATCCAATATCTACACTAGTAAACAGCTCCATCTCAGAAGGGGGAAGGAGAAAACAAGCCATGTGGGAGAAATCGATCTTAAGAAAAGTGAGAAGCACCATCTCTATGAAATGAAGCTGCAAGAATTGAAAATAGACAGAGAAAATATTTCTAGGGGAGGGAAGAAGAAATAAGAGAGGTAGGATAAGGGGATATGATGTTTGAGAGGCCACACACTACTCTCCCTCCTCCGATTCTATACAAGTGTAAGGAGGAGAATGAATCTCCTTCAGAATATATTTCTCAATAATGGATATTATATCCTTATAAGAAATCATAACTACCTCAAATTTTTGACATAAAGGATAGAATAATTTTTGGATACATAACCATTATGAGGGACTATACCAAGGTTTTCTTTGGAGAGTTTCTTTGTCTTTATCCTGATTGAAAAGTTGAGTTCTCAATTGAACTTATACATCAAAATCTACCCATATCCAAGAATCCATATATAATGCACACCATGGAGTTGGAATAACTAAATAAGTACTTACAATATACATTAGAAAAGGGTTTTATATTTCCAAGTGCTCAACTGTGGGTGTGTCAGTCCTATTTTAGAAAGAAGGATAAGTCAATGCACATATTTATTAATTATTTTGAACTCAATAAGGTCATGATAAATAAAAATTATCCTCTACCATGGATTGAGGTCTTGTTTGATCAGCTACATGGGCCCCAGTAATTCCCTATAGTGGACCTTTTGTCAGGGTATCGTTATAAAAAGGTGAGGTGGTAGGATATTCCCAAGACAACCTCCATACACGGTATGGTCACTGTGAGTTAATAGTGATGACATTTAGACCCAAAAATGTTCCAGAAATATTCATGGACCTGATGAATAGAGTCTTTAGAGATAACCTCAAAAACAATTTGGTAGAATTTATAGATGATATTATGATATACTCTAAAAGTAAGGAGGAACATGATAAGCATTTTAATATTATGTTGAATAATTTTTAAAAAGATAATAAGTATGAAAATTAAAATAAATGAGATTTTTGGATGGAGGAAGTATCACTCATTGGCATATTATCACCATAAAAGGGATATTTTTGGATCCTTATAAGACATAGTTGATTGGGGAGTGGATTAAACCAACATTTGTGATAGAGATACATAGTTTCCATAGACTAGTGGCTACTATTGAAGATCTTTGAGGAACTTATCTTGATTTTCAAACCCTCTAACCAAGATAAAAAAGAAGGGAGTGATGTTTTTCTAGACTAATTAACGTGAAGATAAATTAAAGAAATTGAAAAAGAGGCTTATCACTGTACTATGACTCACACTACCCAGAAGTAGGAAAATTTTCATGGTATATATTGATGCATCAAAGATTGGATTCAGCTGTGTACTAAGTTAAAATGATAATGTGATAATCTATGCTTCAAGGAATATTAAAGTTCATGATCAAAACTATAAGACGCATGACCTGGGAAGAAGTATGAAATATATATGGATAATAAGAGCCTAAAGTATATATTTCTACATAATGAGCTTAATATACCCCAATGAATATGGTTAGAGCTGATCAAGGACTATGACAGGTCAGTCCATTACCATACTTAGAAGGTAAATAAAGTAAAAAATGATCTAAGTAGAAAGTAACATGAAACCATATCAATTATTATAACTAATAAGGATAAAATCTTCTTATAATTATAAAGGAATTGTATAGAAGTCATAAAAAAAGGAACAAAATCCCACCTAACTCAAATGATTACTCAACCATCCATATCAGAGAAGATAAAGGGTGCTCAAAGGGATGATATGGTAATACAAAAGAAGTTGGAACCTATAAGAAAATGGAAATCGTTATAGTTAAAATTTTATGAAGGATTTTTATGATTTGGGTTATGAATATGTGTATCATCTAAGGTTGAGATAAATGAGGATGTATTGAATGATGCACATAGCTCTCCATTCTCCATCTAACTAGGGAGTGAAATGATGTATCAAGATCTCTAAGAGCACTATTTTTGGAGCAATATAAATAAGGATATCATAGAATATAAATCAAAATGATTTGTATGTCACCAATTGAAAGTTAGGAGGCAAAATTATAGGATAATAATGCAACCATTACCCATATATACATGGAAATTCTAATAAATCACCATGAACTTTGTTACATGTCTTATAAATACATACAGAGAAAATAATTTCATATGGGTTATAGCAGATCATATTATAGACACTTCTCACTTTATTGAAATTTGAGAGGACTTCTCAGTTGATCAACTTGCAAGGATATACACCAGGGAAGCTATGATTATACTTGTAACACCGTTATCAATTATATCCAATCAAGATCCAATGTTTACCTCATAATTCTCGAAAAGTGTCCAACTTTCTCTAAACACTAAATAAAACTTTAGTATGGATTATTACCCCCAAAATAATGGTCATTCAGAGTGGATTATCCAAAAACAAGGGGACATGTTGAGTGCATTCTCGATAGAATTCAAAGGAGGATGGGATCAATATATTCCTTTAGTTCATTTTTCAAACAATAATAACTTACAATTAAGAATCCAAATGAATCTATATGAATACATTTTTGGGAAGAGATATAGAATAATTGTGTTTTGGGATGAAGTTATTGAATGAAAGTTTCTGGGACCTGAAATGTTTGAAGAAATAGTAGAAAAGGTCAATACCATTCAACATGACATCAGGAAAGCATGTAGTCAACAAAAGATATATGATGATAACTTCTAGAGAGGCAAAGAGTTTTTGGTTAGAGATAAATTATTCCTGCACATATTTCTATGAAATAGAGACATGATATTTTTGATTAAGGTAAAGATAAGTCTCAAATACATCAACCCCTTTAAGATTCTTGATCACATCGAAGTTGTGGCCTATTGACTAACACTCCCACCAACACTGTCTCAAGTACATGATGTGTTCCATGTATCCCTATTTAGGAAGTACATACCATATAAATCACATGTAATGAATCCAAATGTTCCATATTTGGATCATGATATCTCTTATGATGAGAAACCAATGAAGTTCTTGGATAGTTGAGACAATGTTCTATGCAACAAGACTACTGAACTAGTTAAATTGTTATAGTGGAAACATAAGTATGAGGAAGAATAATGGGTACCAAAGGATGAAATTAAACATAACTATCATTTTAAATTTTCATCTTAGTGGAAGAAATAAAATTTCAAGGTAGAAATTTCTTAGGGGGGGGTGGGAGAATGTAACGACCCAAAAAAATCAATTGAATTTCCTATCTGATTATATAAATGTTCCATATTTTGTAATGTAGTATCATAAAAAGCACTCCCACCACATGATAAAACAAATATCATATTATTATATTAACTTGAACATTCAATTTAAATAATCAATATATACATAATAATTGGAATTGTTGTAATGAGAAAAAATATAAAAAAACATAACTATAATATACAATTTTGGATATGCTTGATCCGTTAAAATGATCATACCCACAAATAGAATTATATAAATAAAGCATAATATTAGCAAAGAAATAATCACTCTAAAAATGAAAATATATTATACCTTTAGAGAAAATAGAATCTAATGAAAAATTAATGAAATATTAGGTACTTATAAATGGCAGGGAACACATATGAATTTTACAAATCTGACCGCTGGATAATTATTTAACCATTGGAATAGTAATCTGACCATTAAGAATAATAAATTGACCATTATAATAGTAAAAATACTTATTTAGTTATAAAATAATATTTATTTATCTTATAAAATTAAAATATATAAAATTTATATCATAATAAAAATAAATAAATACCTTAAAAATGGTTAAATAAGTGTTTTTTTTGTAAAATGAATATGTTTTATTTAAATTTTTATGATACAAATAATTTTTTTGTTCATAAAATGGTTTTATAAAATTATATCATGTTTCATTATATTTATAACATTTTTTATGAGACTATAAGTAATTTTTCAAAGGGTCGGAAAATTGGTCATAATATTAAAATTGGTATTTTTAAAATAAATAAGGATTTTGTTTAAAAATTACTTTTCTCATATATAGAAAATATTTTCATAAAACGGATTTCAGTTTTTGAATCTACATGCTGAACAATTATTAGGGTGAATTTTCTGTATTTTTATAAAATAACTGATTTTTTTTGTGAATAGTGAAATACGATAAGATATTGTATTTAACATTATCAGTTAGATTCATGAATTAGTGATCAATTATTGATGTAAGGAACCATTAGCTTTAACTTACATGAACTTATTACAGTATATATTCATAATAAAAAATATTATTGGTAGTCTATTTAAAAAATAATAAACTAATCAAAATTATATAAAAAACACTTCTCTCCTCTCCATTTAAATACCACCATCACCATTCAATCTCCTCACACCTTCTAAGCCTTAGATATAGCCCAAAAACAATCCATTTCTCTCCCAAATATTCCTCCCCACATCCAAGTAGTTTCAGTATCACTAAATGACCATTCCAAGGAACCTTAAGGGGTGTCTTTAGAGGAGACATTCAAAGGAGAATGTAATACTCTCAAACAAGATTTTTAATCTTTCTTCCTTTTCATCCTAAAATAATATTCCATCCAACATGAAATAATGACTCAAGTATCATAAATATACTATAATTTAATTTTTTAATGGAATATCCGTTATTCAACCTCTTATCATTTGTATCTCAAATGAAAACATCATCCACATTATAGTGGGCCCACTACCTCCGCAACAATGAATTCCATTTTCCCCCACCACATTCATGGATATTTTAAATTAACTTATTATGGTTTAAAAGGATCTAAATAAGTATATTATATTTTATTTCAACTTATTAAAGGGATATATGGAAATAATATTATTGGAAACCATATAAATTCACTATGGTCGGAAAAACTACTTATGTGAATTAACTGTATAATGATAATAATTAAACTCTATGAACCATGTGTATTTTTAATAATATTTGTCTTTTACAAAAAATTGAACTCCAAGAATAACATGAAAATCATTTGATCACAAATTTAGAGTTATGTAACCATTTCATAAAGACCATCCATCATTATCTACAAGTGATACGACCATGGAACCATGACATAAACGACATTAGGATAGTAGAAACAAATGAAATATCTCAATTAAATAATTCTAAACTAAAATATAGGCTTAAAAATAAATCAAATATATTAAAATAAGTTTATAAATAATATATTTTATAAATCTAATTTGATTAGTGGGGATGATAAGTGAATGTTCAGAGTGAATTCAGACTTGAGGTTAAGGAACTCTCTAAACCACTCACATTTCTTTAGGTTATGCCTTTTTCTCTGTACCTGACTTTCTATTTCTATTTATTATCATGGAATGATTCGAAATTATATAAATATGCCTCTTATATATATAAATATCTTATTACCCATTTATTTTTTGAGGTTATACATGACTTATGTTCATTTCTAAATACCTTCTTTAAAATCAATCCTGATTATGGGAAAATTTTATATCCCTTAATAAATTCATAAAACAATCTCTTAAAGTCTTTCAAAAATTAATGATTTCATAAAATAACAATTTTAGTTTTAAGTATTTTCTTACCTCTGGTTTCAAAGAAAATTAAATATTCTTTCATTCATTAAAATTCTTCTATAGATTCCTTAAAAAACCATTTTGAAATGGTCATTTCATTACCCAAATATCTACCATTTATCATGAATTGTTAATCAAATGAACTAAATATTTGAGTGTTATGGTTATTAATTCAAATATTAACTTCCAAAGTATTTAATTCCTACCTCACTTTGGAATCATTAGGAAATATCCTTTGAATATTCCTGGAGTCATGATTATGTAATTCATTACTTTAAATGGGTATTTATTATGATTACACCTTATGTTTGATAACCTTATATGGAACACATATACATGTACATGTTATGACAGGTGTTATTAGATATCACTAAAATGAATTAGGTAATGTTTATATCTCCTAATATTATATGTATGGTATTAGGTAGTAAACCTAATCCACAATGGGATTCTTTTCACCATGTTATGTTGTATTCACAATGAGCCTTGAATTATGCTTATGTCATGTTTTATATTGTTAAAACATTCCTATGGTTCCATGATATTATAATTCCATATTATTTACTCCATCATTCCATATGATTATTCATGAGACTTTCCAATTATGATATCATATTATTCCATTTGACTCATATGTTATGATTTGTTATCATGATTATTCCCTTATTAAGATTTAGTTCTCACCCCTCTTGTTTATGTATACAGTAGGTTATCCTATGAAATTTTAGAATATAAAAGGTGTATGAACCGGTTCCTATTTTTGAGGTATGGGTTTCTTCTTTTCCCTTTTCCTTGAGTGTTTTTGAGAAAATAAGGAAAATGGGGAAAAAATACCAAATTTTGTGAGTACACGCCATGTAATTTTCCACACGTCGTGTAATTTGGCTGCGTGGGATGAGTACATAGGGCGTGTAGGCCTGTCGGTGATGAAGGGTGTAAAAACCGACTACAGGCTATGTACTAGGTATTACACGCCGTGTAATTAGTCGGCAGGTGAACAGTAAGGCGACGGAGGCAGCTACCAGCTGAGCGACAGTACACACCGTGTATTCCGGAATACACACCATGTACTCATGTCTATAGATGAACAGTGCCGCGATAGAAAGAATCCTCCAGTGGAATAGTTTAAAAAATGAAAAGTACATGTCGTGTACTTGAGAGTACACGCCGTGTGGTTATGAATTTTTTCTTAAAACAGGCAGTAGCCTCCTCATTCGAGGGAGGAGGCAGAACCTCCATTTAGACGCCAGGAGGATGGCCAAACATTGGAGGATCACCCGATCGCGCACCAAAAATCCGATTCTGCCTCAGTTGATCACCTTGAGACTGTACAGGTAAGCCCTCCCCTCTCCTTGGGTTGTTATTACCAATTATTTCTCTAATAGAAGTTATTTACATTTGAATGATAATTATTTTATCCCAGATCTATGTCGTTTTTGGACGATTTGGGAGGTATCGTTCACGCATACCGATCAGAGACGATCGAGGTAGGTGGTCTGGTGTTTATTTCCAACTTTTGAATTTAATTTGTGTACCGCTGTGCTAAGAACCCTTTCTTGGGGTGTCGTATGGATGTGGAATTTGCTGAAAGTTATCTAGAATTTCATAGATAAACTTTTGATAAGTTAAAACTGCTGATTGGGATCACTGATTGGATCCAAGACCACCCCAGGGGTGTGTTCCTCTGTTTAGCCATTTGTCCAGAATACCTATGGGTATACCATGAATTTTAGCATGCTTTGAATTACCATGAGAGGAATTGTATATAATTGCTTGCATAGGTGTTGGGCTCGACCTGATTACTTTTACAGCCCGAGGGCAGTGTTTCATTTAGCCTGTAGGAAACCTCTCTCATGCCTGTGGGAAGTAGTTTCTGTGCCCATGGGCAGCAGTTTCTGTGCCTTTGGGCGACACCTCATATGCATGTAGGAAATATTCGTTATTCTTGTGGGTAGACACCTATGGGTTTTGATTCTGATTACCTGAGGGTAAGGATAGTATGTATGAGGACAGTGTTATCATGAATATTCACTGTGGTGATTTTCATATGTTATAACTTCCAAGTTAAAGCATAGACTTGGCATGTTTAAATTAATATTAAAATGGAAATATAACTGTTTGAGTCAGTTACTTTTGAGTACTACTTAGTTTATTGCATTTACTACTGCACACTGCTATTGCACATTTTCACTAGTAGTTGGGCACGGGCCTTTGGTGGTTGCCTACTAAGATTTATTTCTCATTCCCTATTTGGTTCATGTCTTCAGCCCAAATAGATTACATTTCTGCAGGTGTCTATAGGAGAAAGGGTCCCTATACAGGTACATGATTGTAGTAGAGGAGTAGGAGAGCATGAGACCGAGCTTAGGCTTGCGATGCTGCTGCGTTCTGTTTACTCTGCTTTGTTTTGTTTGGTTGCACCTTGTACTTTGAGTTGTATTGTATTGTATTGTTGTGTATCATGTTCTGGAAGCTTCCATAGAATTAGTGACATGCTGCGACTTTATATATATGATTGCTGGTTCTCTTTTACTTCAGTTGTCCATTTCAGTTGTATATTGTTTACTGCTTCCGCTGTTGTATGTTATTTATCTTTTCTACTGCGCTACACTTTAAAAAATGAGGGAATCGTTTCCCCACTATCAGACCTGAGCCCTCGCTGCTAGTCAAAATCCTCTTGCATTTGGGGAAATGTGTTTGAAGTCATGTGACGAACCGGGTTCGGGGCACCCGTTATGTTGGTTTCGGATCTGGGACGTTACAAAGTGGCATCAGAGGGTTTCTTTTCTCTTGACTTAGTATTTGGAACCTATAGCCAGGGATAGGAAGAAAATGGTGGTTGGTAATAAGTTGTGCCTGGGAGTAGCTAACTAGTGTATAGGGAAAAGCCAGTCTACCTCGTTTCTTGCAATTATTTTCTTTTTCATATTTTAACATTGATTTGATTTTCACCATTGGGTGACACACTGGTGATTGTGCTGTTTATATGTTATATTTGGGTTTTATTTATTTGAAACTCGATGAGATGAGGGTATTACATCTCATGCATCATTTGGGGACATGCTAGAAATCACATGTCATGCATTCTTTCCATGCCATGTAAGTGCATTAGAAATGTCATGTTGTTGTGATAGTTTTTGTTCTAGAAAAGCATGATGTTGTGATAGCTACTTTGATAATACCTACTACTTGATAGGGTATTTTTGTGTTAGGTTTTGATATAATGAACCCCAAACTTTGGTTCTTGAGGAGTATGGGCCCTAAATGACTGGAATTTGGTAGATCATCGACATGTTTATTTTGTTAGAACATGTATAAGATTCCAAGCTTTGATTCGAAGGGATTATGGGACCTCACAGATCGAAAATTGGAACTTAGGTGTTTTTTTCTGTGTTTTTCTGGGTTCCAGAATAGTTTATGAGACTTACTGTCCGGAAACCCAGCATACACACCATGTATTTCTATGGACACACACTGTATGTTCTTTTGTTCAGGAAGAAATGAATAAAATTTAAGTACATGCCGTGTACCCTAATTACATGCCGTGTAGTCTCTAACCGTTTCATAGGCCATGTGGGCAGAGACACATGATAAGAAAGTTTTCGAGGAACACGTCGTGTACGGGTTGTACACGCCCTGTAGTGTGGACCCTGTGTCCTCTTGTGTGAGTGAACATAGACGGAGGAACCTTAAGATAAACACATGATGTCTACCTTGAACACACCATGTAGTCTGACCCAGGTACCCAACCGCGTGACTAACAACACGGGTCAGAGTTATCCTTCTAGTACACGCCGTGTCCGTCTAGAACACGTCGTGTAGGGTCAGCCGAGTATCTGGCCATGTCACTAACAACATGGGTCGGTTGGGGCTTCTTAGTACATGCCATGTCCATCTGGAACACGCCGTGTAGTGTGACCTGGGTATACAGACCGTGTCACTAACAACACGGGCCAGTGAAGCTTGACTAGTACACACCATGTACCTGTGGTACACGCTATGTAGTTTTGACTAGGGAGAGACTGTGTGAATTTGGCTGTGTGGACGGAGAAACAAAGTGGTGTACATGTCGTGTGTGGGTGTAACACGCCATGTATTTTGGGTTGAGACATGCCCATACCAGCATAAAAACACGACCATGAAAGGGATTAAGAGTACACACCGTGTGGACTTTATACATGTCGTGTAATCCCTTTTTGCTAGTTTTTGTTTTTTTCTTTCCCTTTTTGCATGGGAACTTTTAAACAGACAAAATAACCTTGAAAATAAATTAAAATAATGCGTGTGTTTGACCTTGTAGAGTCATGCCACCGAGACGACCATCGATTGTTCACCAAGAGAGCGACAACGATTATACTCTTGAGATGGTAGGCCACGGGCTACCAGTGGATCCTCTAGCAGTGATAGATTTGAATCCAACTGTTATAATGGACATAGGCGTGGAGATGCAGTTCTGTGAAGGCTTCATGTGGTTTATGAAAACCTTCCAGGGAGCACCGTCGGCTGCCACATCTATGGCAGAGCTGACACGGATATTCTAGCAGCAACATCTGCCTACGTTTTCAAGGGATGGCGGACCACAGGCTGTGGAGTCTTGGCTGGGGTCTATGAAGACTATTTTTGAGCATCTAGAGATGCCTCCAGGGCATAGGGTCAAGCTCTCTACGTATATGCTACGTGATTCCTCCAAGAGGTGGTGGGATGTTACCACCCAAACTGAGTATCACTGAGACATGGTGTGGGAAGATTTCTAGGCATCCTTCTATGACTTCTTCTTTCCGAATATGCTAAGGGCAGATTAAGCTCGAGAGTTCATGAATCTACAACAGGGCGCTATGTCAGTGATGGATTATTCTGCCCACTTCACTGAGCTTTAGTGTTTTGAACCTGTTCTGGTGGGTGACGAGAAGTTGAGGGCCATACGTTTCGAGGATGGTCTTCGATATGACATACGAGCACTGGTGAATGTTTTTAGGTTTCCAACAGTGCATGTTATTGTGAACTAGGCACTAATTACTAAGCGAAACCTGCAGGAGGCTAGTAGTGCGAACCAGGGTGGTTCGACACCGGTTTCTGGTATTATTTCTACTGGAAAGAGGAAGACACAGAAAGATTTTTATCACCATAGCAGTACTAGCCAGAGGAACTCTTCAGTTGTCCCGATAATGTGATACCACTGTGGTAGGGAGGGACACAAGAGACCTTAGTGTCCCCGTGACCCAGTGGAGTGCCGAGCTTGCGGCAAGATAGGTCATCTACAGTGTTTCTATAGGGCGTTTCTACCAGTGGCTAGTGAGATGGGTTCTGTGTAGGCTCCGCATGCGGGAGCAGGACCAACAACTTCTTACCTGTCGGGTAATTGAAATCTGTCAGGGTGTGCATGTTGAGATGATGTTTGTGGTCATGGTATCCAGACACCAGGTTCTTAGAGGTAGCAGGGCGGGTCAGCTCAGGGTAGCCAGGCTGTGTCGCAGGGCCACAACACTAAGTAGGCATATGCAGTGCAAGAGACCCAACAAGAGCAGGATCCTAGATCATCCACTATCAGAGGTACTATTCTAGTTTCTTCCGTTTTATCTTTTGTAATTTTTGATACCAGTACTACACATAGTTTTATATCTGTGCCCGTTGTGGAGATCCTTGGGCTCTATGTTTCTTCTTCTTCTGATGTTATGATGCTAGACACTTCGTTGGGGACAAGAACGACTGGTGTGCGTCAGTGCAAGGAGTTCCCCTATAGGTTGGTGTGTGTCACTTTCTATGGGACCTCTATGTCTTAGAGATGACGAGATATGACTTCATTCTCAGGATGGACTGGTTGGTACCCTTTCGAGACTTTGTAGATTTCTATCATCACAGGGTGGGTTTCATGTCACCAGAGGGTGGAGAGATTCTATACAAGAGCGAATGGGATGTCCAGGCGATCCGAAATGGACCCAAGCATCGTGGGCGTGGTGGAGTGACATGCCAGATTTGCGACTTTACATTTGGATGACAGGGAACTTCTCAGAAGGATTTCCCTCCAGTGGTTGATCGTTTCAGGGATGTATTCCTGGACAACTTCTTAGTTTTTCCTCTAGAGCGAGAGGTGGATTCCTCAATTGATATTGTGCTAGGAGTGGCACCAGTGTCCTTTCCTCCTTATAGGATGGCTAATACTGAGTTACAGGAGCTCAAAAGGCAGTTAGAGGAGTTGGAGTCAAAGGGTTTCATCTGACTCAGTACTTCTCCTTGGGGTTCGCCGGTCCTTTTTGAGAAGAAGTCGGATGGTACCCTTCGACTCTATGTAGACTATCAGAAGCTAAACCAGTTGAAAATAAAGAACTGATATCCCCTACCGAGGATTGATGATCTTTTTGATAAACTTTGAGGAGCACAAGTGTTCTCAAAGATTGACTTATGATCTGGATATCATCAGTTGTGCATGATACTTTCAAACATACTTCTTATAGCCTTTCAGAGCAGATATGGTCTCTATGAGTAATTGGTTATGCCATTCGGACTCATGAATGCGCCAACAATTTTCTTTGCCTTGATGAACCGTGTGTTCCACCCATATCTAGATTCTTTTGTTCTAGTATTCATGGACGACATCATGGTGTAATATCACACTTGATACGACCATGTACCCCATCTTGATATCGTACTGAGTACACTGGGAGAGAATAATCTATATTCTAAGCTCTGAAAGTGACAATTTTGGATGGACCAGATTCACTTCCTAGGTCATATCATCTCAGAGGCAGGAGTTGCGGTAGACCCAGAGAAAGTGAGAGCAGTAGTTTCCTGGGAGAATCCTAAGAACGTATTTGAGATACAGAGTTTCTTGGGAATGTCTGGTTACTACAGGAACTTTATAGAGGACTTCTCCCACTTAGCAACATCGTTGACATGTTTGACTAAGAAGGGTGTGAAGTTAATTTGGTCAGAATCTTGCGAGACAGCCTTTCAGGAGCTGAAGGAAAGGTTGACATCGACACCAGTCATAATAATTACAGAGCAAGGGAATATCTATACAGTTTATTGTAATTCATCAAGTATTGGTCTAGGAGAAGTGTTGATGCAGGGTGATCGAGTTATTGCCTACAGTTCTCAGCAGTTGAGGCCACGTGAGAGGAATTATCCGACGCATGACCTCGAGTTGGCTGTAGTTGTTCATGCATTGCGGTATTGGAGACATTATCTCTTGGGAGAACATTTTGTGGTGTTCAGAGACCACAACAGTCTCAAATACATCTTTACCCAGCGTGACCTGAATCTGAGACAATGAAGGTGGGTCAAGTACCTTCAGTCCTTTGACTTTTAGCTTGCCTATACACCTGGTAAAGCTAACACAATAGTTGATGCATTGAGTATAAAGACTCAGATACATGCAGTTCATGAGGCCAGTGGTGAATGGAAGCTTATGGATTTGTTCTCTGAGATGTATTTGGAGGTTCACGATAGTCAGGGTAAAACCTATCTTTCATCCTTAGCTGTGACTTCTACTCTCCTGGATAGAGTGAGGAGGAGACAACTGTCAAATTCAGAGGGCCTAGTTCTACGGGAGTTGGTGGAAAGTGAGGGCCCTCATCCTAGTTGGATGATAGGAGATGATGAGGTGATGTGTGTTTATGGATAAGTGTGGGTTCCAGGGGATATACATGAGGAGTTGATGAGGGAGTTCCATGCTTCAGCTTGGGCAGTTCATCCCAAAGTTACCAAAATGTACCGTGACTTGAGATGTCAGTATTGGTGGCTGGTTATGAAAAGAGAGATAGCTGGTTTTGTTATGAGGTGTTCCACCTGTCAGCAGGTGAAGGTGGAGAATCAGAGGTCGGCTGGACTGTTACAAAAGTTACCCATTCTGGAGTGTAAATGGGATGATGTCACGATGGACTTCATGAATGGGTTACCGAGGTCACCTCAAGGCAATGATTTCATGTGGGTTTTTGTGGACAAAATACGAAAGTGGCTCAATTTTTGCCGATCAAGGAGACCTTCAGTGTTGATGAGCTCAGGAAGTTTTATATCTGAGAAGTAGTACTTCTTCATGGGGTCCCTAGTTTTATCATTTCTAATAAGGATTACCGCTTTACATATCATTTCTAGAAGAGTTTTCATAGGGAACTGGGTACACAGGTGCTTCTGAGCACAGCTTACCACCCTCAGACCGATGGTCAGTTAGAGCGTACGATATTGGTGCTAGAGGAAATGCTATGTGCATGCGTCCTGGAATTTGGGGGCTCTTGGGATAAGTATATACCCCTACTCGTGTTTTACTATAATAATATTTTTCCATCAACTATTGAGATGGAGCCTTACGAGGCCTTATATGGTAGGCTATGCCAATCACCGTTGTGCTGGATGGAGGTAAGTGAGGCAGCTTTACTAGGACCACGTCTCATGCAGGAGAATTCTGAGTAGGTATAGTTGATTCAGAAGTAGATGGATACTACATAGTCTTATCAGAAATCTTATGCTGATCGCCGTAGACGACCCTTGGAGTTCATGGTCGGGGATCATGTTTTCTTGCGTGTTTCACCGAGGTTGGGACACAGGCGGATCAGGAGATAGGGTAAACTTTTGCTAAGGTATGTGGGGCCGTTGGAGATTCTAGAGAGATTCGGGTTGGTTGCCTACCTGTTTAAATTACCACAGAGGTACCGGGCCATGCACGACGTCTTCCATATATCTCAGCTGTGCTGCTATCATTCAAACTCATCTCACATTTTTCAGCCTGAGGAGGTTTAGCTTCAGGTCGATGCATACTTTTAGGAGCATCCGATTCATATTGTAGATAGGAGCATGAAGGTTCTCCAAGGCCGATCAGTTCCTATCGTACGGGTGCTATGGCAGCATGGCCGAGTACAGGACAAAACCTGGGAGAAAGATACCGATGTATGTGCTCAGTGGCCAGAGTTTTCACAAAATTATCTTCACCACCCGTGGAGGGGAAATTCGGGGAAGAATTTATTTAAGGGGGGATTTTTTTTAGAACCCAGTTCTTATTCTTGAGGTACGAGTTTCTTATTTTCCCTTTTACTTGAGTGTTTTTAAAAAAATAAAGAAAATGGGAAAAAATCCCAAAATTTGTGGGTACACACCGTGTACTTTTCCACACACCATGTACTTTGGCCGTGTGGGATGAGTACACAGGGCGTGTAGGCTTGTCGGTGATGAAGGGTGTAAAAACAAACTACACGCTGTGTATTAGGTATTTCACACCGTGTAATCAGTCGGCATCTGAATAGTAAGGTGGTGGAGGTAGCTGCCAGCTGAGTGACAGTACACGTCATTTATTCAGGAATACATGTTGTGTACTCAGGTCGGTAGATGAATAGTGTCGTGGTGGAAAGAAGCCACTAGGGGAACAGTTTAAAAAATGAAGAGTACGCACCATGTACTTGAGATTACACACCATGTAGTCATGAATTTTATCTTAAAACAGGCAGTACCCTCCTCATTCGAGGGAGGAGGCAGAATTTCCATTTGGAGCTCGGGAGGACAGCAGAACCTTGGAGAATCACCCGATCGCGCATCGGGAATCCGATTCCACCTCCTTCGATCACGTTGGGACCGTACAGGTATGCCCTCCCATCTCCTTGCACTATTTTTACCAATTTATACTCTATGGGATGTTATTTACGTTTGAACAAGAATTATTTTATCCCAGATCTACGCCGTTTTTGGACAATTTGAGAGGTGTTGTTCACGCATACCGATCAGAGATGATCGAGGTAGGTGGTCTAATGTTTATTTCCAATTGTTGAGTTGAATTTGTGTACCGTTGTTCTACGAACACATGCATGGGGTGTCATATGGCTATGGAATTTGCTGAAAGTTATCCAGAATTGCATATATAAACTTTTGATAAGTTAAAACTGCTGATTGGGATCACTACTTGGATCCAGGTCCACCCCGAGGGTCTGTTCCCATGTTTAGCCATTTGTCCAGAATACCTGTGGGTATACCATGGATTTTTGAATGATTTGAATTTCCTTGATAGGAATTGTATATAATTTCTTTCTTATGTATTGGTTTCGGCCCAGTTACTTGTATAGCCTGAGGGCAGTGTTTCATTTAGTCTGCATGCAAACTTTCTTTATGCCTGTGGGAAATAGTTTCTGTGTCCATGGGGAGCAGTTTCTATGCATGTGGGCGACACCTCATACACCTATGGGAAATATTTGTTATGCCTGCGGGCAGACACCTGTGGGTTTCGATTATGATTACCTGAGGGTAAGGATTGTATGTTTGAGGATAGTGTTATCATGAATATTCACTTTGATGATTTTCATATGTTATACCTTCCAAGTTAAAGCATAGGCTTGGCATGGTTAAATGAATATTAAAAAGGCAATATAACTAGTAGAGTTAGTTACTTTTGAGTACTACTTAATTTATTGCATTTACTACTGCACACTACTATTGCACATTTTCACTGGAAGTTGGGCACATGCCTTTGGTGGTTGCCTACTGGGATTTATTTCTCACACCCTATTTGGGTCATGTCTTCAGCCCAAATAGATTAAATTTTTGTAGGTGTCGATAGGGGAAAGGGTCCTTATACAGGTACATGATTGTAGCAGAGGAGTAGGAGATCATGAGACCGAGCTTAGGCTTGCGATGTTGTTGCATTCTGTTTACTTTGATTTGTTTTGTTTGGATATACCTTGTACTTTGAGTTGTATTCTATTGTATTGCAGTGTATCCTATTCTGGCCGCTTCCATAGATTTAGTGACATGCTGCATCTTTATATACATGACTCCTGGTTCTCTTTTACTTCGGTTGTCCATTTATGTTGTATATTGTTTATTGCTTCCACTGTTGTATGTTATTTATCTTTTCCGCTGTGCTACACTTTGAAAAATGAGGGCATAGTTTCCCCACTATCAGACCTGGTCCCTCACTGCTAGTCGGCAGCGTCTGGTATTTGAGGAAATTCGCTTGAGGTCATGTGACCAACTGAGTTTGGGGCTCCCTTTGTATGGGTTTCAGATCTGGGACGTTAGAGAAACTATGCTTGAGGTCATGTGACCAACCGGGTTTGGGGAACCCATGGTGTGGGTTCCGGATCTGGGACGTTACAAAAGGAATCTTGGATAACATTATTGAGTTTAAAATAAAGATATTTTTTTAGATTCATGTTGAAGTTTCAGGAAACTATTCTCAAAAATACGCTAGGCCTTTAGGTCATTGGGTTGTTTTTATTATATATTTATGTTAAAAATCATGTAATAATATGTATAAGAGGCTTGGGTCACTATATGGGGTGATCACATGGGTATAAAGATTTTATTTCTCCTTTATTTATTCTTTAAATCTCCCATGATCTATATTCTCTTCATCTCCCTTTTATTAAAGTCATATAGTCAAGATGTGACGTTGGAAAAAATACTGTTGTGTGAATATTCTCCCATATTAAACCAAAAATTTAATAAAATAAAAAGGAATTATGTGAGTATTCATTTAATAATACATTCATTCCATTAAATTTTTGAAGTCTTACAAGATGAAAAAGTCATATAGGTTCAAAAGGACATATAGGATTTGAAGTCATATGGAAACCAAAGTCCTATGAGACTAAAACAAGTCATGCATGACTAGGGAGAAGTCATAAGATGGCAATTATGACTAGTGTCAGTTCATGATGGATGGATAAATTGTGTATGGTTGTCAAAAATGATGTATGAATGCCTTAATATACTAATAATGAAAACTGAATGTGTGTTATATCAAGGAGAAGCTAAAATGCATTTTATTGGGATTGTTTGTTTTGGTTAGTGGTTTTTTTCTTGGTTATTTTCTTATAATGGTTCACAAATCACTATAAAGTGTTTATTTTAAAAATTTAAATAATGATTTGGATGGATATGGTCAAAAAAAGACTTATGATGTTTCCAAAAGACTTACATGACTCAAAAAAATCATATTTCCAGAGTCTTACGATCATGAAAATTATTACGAGGACTTCTAGAAGTCATATGAAATCAAAAAATACATTTGAAAATAAAAATATCCATATGAGGTTTATTGAAAATCCATAAAAAATGGAAAATTATTATGAGAGTCTTCCAAAGTCTTACAAAATAACTAGAAAAATCATATGAAACTAGACATAGGAAAAATTATATCCATTTTGAGTTCTAAAATGTATTTTTACCACAAACCAAAAATAAAACATGAATTGTTCATTTATTTAAAAAAATTATTAAAGACACTAGAAACTATTTATTTTTTCATTTTCATATTAATTATTTAAATTCACCAAAAATATAAAATTTATAAAATATCATTGAAAATTTAAAAATAATAGGGATTAAATCAATGAAATTCAAAGAAAAAGTGACAAAATTATTAACTCTATCACTAATAGTTAATTCCTTCCATAATTATAAACCAAGTTTATTTATTTGGAGTTCATAAATTAATTCATTCCAATAAAAATGTTTTTTAAATTCCAAAACATTTATAAATTTTAGTAATCTGAAATTGTTTTCCATCAAAATTCTTAAAATCAATATAAATAATGCATTTAAACCATTTTAAGAAAACTATTTTTTTAAAGGAAACACTTAAAACTGGAATAATTTTAAAGATAATTTAAAAGGATTCAATTAGAAAATGAATTAAATAAAATAACTCAAAAAAACCACCATTAAATTATTAGAACCAACTATTTTATTCCTAAATGTATTGCCATAAAAACCCAATTATCATATTGAGAAATCAATCAACTTACATAAAATTTCGGAATGTGATAAACCACAAGGAATTCATACTAATTTCACATAGCATTACAATGGAAATAAATCAACTTTCTCATATCAAAACACCTAGAGCTACTAAAATCCTGATATTGAAGAAATTAAATATCTCTAGAAGATTACCTCACTCTCTACTTATGCCTACTATAAGAACCACAACTCGAGGCACCATCTTCATCCTTCTCAGAATCCTGGAGAAAACTCCTATCAATCACTTCAACATGATACCTCTCTTAGAATAAAGATTCCAGTCATAGATTTCCTACCCTCCATCGAATATTTGGACTTATGGTATACTCTAATTGACACACTCACACACCTTTATCAGTTATGATACATAGAAACTGGGAAATAAATGCATAAAAGAAACCTGAGATCACAAAAACTAGTGTACCCTAGTTGAAGCTTCAAGATCTCCTCCTTATATTCATTACTATGAATCTGAGGAATGAACACCTTCTTAATCAAGACATAGAATTATTCCCAAGAAACCACTTATATCTGACCTTGATTTTCGTTCCACCATTCTCAAGAAACCCCTCTAAGTGAGATTTCTTATAAGGAAACCCAAAATCGATCTATTTTCCTGATCAACTCAAAGGAAACCTCAACCTCTTCTAACCACTCTTTAACCTCAAGTCCCAACACCCCTATAAAGAAGCCAATCACTTCTTATAATTAAAATTTGGTCATAACTCTATCCCATTAATCATTTCTCTTCCTAATCACATCAACCTGATGAGGATCCAATATCATGTATTCAATTAAAACATAAAAATAAGTAATGTTAGTTCAATCAATTAAATTACACAACAATTAAAGAAAATATAGGAACCCTACAAGAACCAAATTTATCCACTAATTTTGAAAACAACTCATCCCTCTTGAAATAAAATCATGCCCCTTCAATAAAGATCATAATTTACATCAACATCAATAAAACCACATCACACGCCTTCCACCATCCATCAAACCATCAAATCAATTAAACAACTCTTATCTTTTTCACAATAATAACAACTACCATACTAAAAGAACACCCACCCAAGTAATATGGAAGACCTCAATAACACCCATTAAGGAAACAAAAATCCACTTTATAGAAAATTAACCACCTTTATAATGGATGATCAAATATGAAAAGAAAAACATTTAAAAAAAATGAAAACATTTACTAGAAACCGACAAATTTAAAACAATACAAATTAACATAACTATTTTAATCTTTGAAAATATATTTAAACAAAAACCCTTTAGTAAAACAAAACCCTCTTTATAAAACACCCTTAACCCATTAGAAAGACCACTTTTAAAATAAATTCATTCTTTATTAAAATAAAATTTTCCAATTGTTTAAGAACACACATCTCTAACAAGCACATAATTATTCAATAAATTCAAAAAACAACATTGAACATCACCACACATAACACTATATTACATAGTATGGGTTCTCAAAATCATCATGCTAAAATCTAAATAATTTTTATAGAAAAATACCATTACTAATTCTGGAAAACGTGATCACCCTATATTATATTCAATTCATCTTATCATACACTGGATGATATTAAGAGTTTAGCCATTACTACATTAAAACATTATAATCTTTCTATTAATAAAACTAAAAACCTATGAAATTTAAGGGATATTAAACATATTGACCAACATACTATATTAAACATTCCATTTTTAATAACTCAGACATATATAATTAGGATAGGTTACGTTCTTACAAGGAATTATTTTATTCAACTCATACAACCTAATGTTGTTTTCAAAATCAATATCAACAAGCTTGACTTAAAAACATGGAAATCTTTATTAACACATAACATGATTTACAAAACCTGGGGCTGGAATAAATCACTCATCCAATTAAAGGGTCCTTTAGATTTATTAACATATCATCAATGACCAAGAATGCACCAAGGTAAACATTAAAAAATTCAAAAAGTTATGATGTTGGTTCTATCATTTATTTGATTTTCATAAACTAATTACTTTAGGTGATATTTATTACTTCTTAGAATTTCAAACCAATGCTAACATGGTACCTTATTAAACAATGAAAACACATAAGATCATAAACATATGAGAAAATAAAAAATTACCACATATAAAAATCAATTTAGACAAGAAGTTCCCTACAATATAAGAGAAAACCACACCAGAAAAAGCTTAAGGCGACAGGAGAAATAGAAATGAGGACTCCAATAATTCCCCATTCATATCCCCAAAACCATAGAATAGGTCATCAGTTTGAAAAAATTCCTAATACTAGAGCAGGAAATTTACAAAAGTTCATTTAATTAGGTTCTTTTAAATTCCCCAAAAACTACCCCAATTCAAACAACACAATCAAGTATAGTGTGTGTAACTCTCTATGGTATCTACCTCATAAGAAAAATAACCTAATTTAACACATTTATTAAACATGAGATACTTGAATAAGATCATGATGGACCCTAAAATCATGTTCCCTAGCTCATGTTCCCATACTTTCATAATGTACAAAGTCTAACTGATACTGTTGGCCTACCGTTTTGAGGAAATCCACATTAGTTCCTAACACTAATATAAATCCCCACTCTAAAAAATCTAGGATTCTAATTATTTATGACCAAAACCACTAGGAACCCCTCTCAGGCTTGTAGTGAAGATGAGAGTGAACCCTAGGGCCCGCCTATAATAGGCCACATGGTGAAAATGATCATTGACAGTATAAATTACAAGAATGGGTGGAATTGCCCTCATGAATCCTTGGAATATATAAAAAAACTAATCAACTCCATAATATGAAATAAAACCAAGATCTCTCAAATTCATGTAAATTCATACAAATACAAAGTTTATAAAAAAAATAATAAATAAATCCTAAGGCAGAAGCTCCAATAGTAGTTCCAAACTCCAAGCTAGTAATGTCTAGATTGATCTCCAAATACTTCCTAGAAACCTACAAAATAGTTTTTATATATATAAAAGGTTGATAATACATGTATACTCAATAGGATCCTCCTCAAGAGCTGTCAATTCCAAAGTGGAAGAAGCATACTAATGCCCTAATCAATAAACAACAGAACCACTACTACAAAATAGGTCTTTAACAATGATGGACTTTATCAGCGCTGAAAAAGGGAACCTTTATCAGTGCTAAAAAAATACTGATAAAGGGCACATTTTATCACCACTAACAAATGAACCGATAAATGATACCCTTTATCAGGGCTTTTCGATAGCGCTGATAAACGCTACCATTTATCAGTGCTTTATTTTTAGTGTCGATAAAGGGTATCCATCATCATGAATTTTTTAACACTGATAAAGGTCCTAAATAAAATGAAATAATTAAACAAATTAAAATTAAAATGAGTAAATTAAAAAAATATTATAAATATTATAAATTATAATTATGTAAAATGAATAAATATTAATAATAAATAGTATATATTAAATATATAGATATGTAAATAATTATTGATAAAAATGGATAAATTTAATAGACATATATATAAATAATAATTATTAATAAATAGTAAATATTAAAAATTATAGATATGTAAAATGAATAAAATGAAATAATTAAATAGATAAAAATAAAATTTATTAAATTAAGAACATTATTAAAAATCTTAGTAATTAAATAATTATTGATAAAAATGAATAAAATGAATATATATATATATATTATAAATATTAATAAATAGTATATACTAAATATAGATATATAAAATGAATAAATTTTAACAATTAAACAAAAATATCAAAAATGAATAAATTTTAAAAATTAAACAAAAAAATAAAAATGAATAAATTAAAAAATTATTAATGAAAAAATTATTAATAATAATGAATAAGATTAATATATGTATATATTAGTTATAAATAGTAATAAATAATAGATATTAAATATAAATATAGAAAATCAATAAAATGTAATAATTAAAAACCTATTATTGTCTTATTGATTTTTAATTGTTTTTATAAAAATATATTTATTAATACGTTTAATATGGAAATATATTCAAATGTATTTCTTTATATATCAATGTGCATAATATTTCCTAAAATATAATTTATATAATACAAAATATATTTCTTAAAATAAATTAGTCATATATTTAGTGAAAATGGTTTATAATTAAAAATTAATATTAATTAAAAATAATGACTAATTTCATCAAGTAATGGAAATAATTGAATGTTTTTTGATTTTTCAATTAAACATATATCAAATTTATGCTACATTGATTTCAAAAACACCTACACAATTAATGCATTTTTATATACAAAGCACACACACAAATATTTACGTAATTAATGAAATCTTATATAGAAACACATGCAACTAATAGTTATGTAATTTATTAAAATTTTAGTATTAATTTTAGAATTTCACTATAAAATGATACATTCAAAACGTTATGTTTTTAATCGGTAAATTTTATTTATTTTTTATATTATTAAATTTAGGTATAATTTATTCATTTTTAATATTTAATTTAATTTAATCATATTCTATTATATATTTATATATATTTATTTACTATCTTTTAGTATTTTCAATATGTATTCATCATTACATTAATTTAAATCTGTATATATATATATATATAATTTCTATTTACATAATGCAATCGGGGGCTTTTCCGAGTGGTAAAGGTTCCCTGTAATTGTGCATCAGACTCGAGTTCAAAATCAGGTGAGTGTGAATTTCCGCTAGCAGGTGGTGACAGAGGCATGATACAGACAAGCAATGAAGAAGACATGATGCAAGAAGGTAGTGACATAGGCATGACACAGGTTGGTAGTGACGCATGCATGATCCAAGCCTAATAACGTAGAGAGTGTGATGCAGGCATGATACAACATTGGGCCTTCAAGCCAGTTTATGGGCCTTTAGGCCATGTAGTGGGATTCATTCCCACGAGGCCTTTTTGGGCCATGTATTGTATAAATAAGACTGGATGGGTGGGTTATCCCTTAGGGGGTTATGGCTTGCCTTCTCGGCCAGTGTGTGTGGTCTCTGTGTGCCTTTAATATAATTGAACTATCAGGCACCTTGTATATATATTTACTTAATAAAATTTATCCATTTTTTCAATATTTTTCAAGTGTACCCATTTTTAATTATTCAATTTCACTCATTTTTAAGATGATTGCATTTAAGAATATATATTTATTAATAATGCTAAAAATATATTCTTAAATAAATATTTATAAATAAGTATATTTATAAATGTATATTTACTATATTTATAAATTTATATATTTATTATTATAAATAAAAAATATTAGTTTTTAAAATATTATTTATATGATTATAAATAAATAAACAAATATATTTAAATAATTATAATATTATAATAAATTTATTTAAATAATTAATTTATTCACCATATTTATATTTATATTTATATTTATTTATTAAATATATACATATAATTATATAAATATATATAATGATATAAATATATAAATATTATTTTTTATAAAATTATTTATATATTTATAAATAAATAATTATATCTTTAAATAACTATAAAATTATAATAAATATATTTATTATATATATATTAAAAACATAAATAATTATATAAATATATATAATGATATAAATATGTTTACAATTATAAAATTATAAAAAATATATTTAAATAGTGAATATATTTACTATATTTATATTTATATTTATTAATTATATATATATATATATAATTATATTAATATATATAATGATATATAAATTTAAAATTATAAATAAATAATTATAAATATATTTACAAATATATTTATAATTATAAATAAATAATTAAAAATATATTAATTTATCAATATATTTATAAATTTATATTTATTATATTTATAAAATTTAATATTTATATTTATAAATAAAAAATATAATTTTTTTAAAAAGGTATTTATATAATTGTAAATAAATAATTATATATTTAAATAATTAGAAAATTATAATAAATAAATATATAATTGTATAAATATATTTACAATTTTTTTATTTATAATTATAAATATAAACCCTTTATGAGCGCTAATGTTTTAGCACTGATAAAGTTTCCTTTTATCAACGCCAAACCTTTAGCGCTCATAAAGATGTCTTCTATTAGTGCTTTTTAGCACTCATAAATCCCGATCTTTATCAGTACTAAAAAAGCACTAATAAAGATATCTTTTATCAACATTTATTTATTTAGTGATGATAAAAGGTATCTCTATCAGGTCTTTTTTGAAAGCACTGATAAAGGTCTCCCAGGTCTATTTAAATGAACCCTAATCACAACTAATTCAGTCACGATTCCTAAGCTTTCATGGAACTCCACTCCCGCTGACACTCCTCTATGTTCTCTCGGACGAATCAAGGATAAAATATAAGGTATGCTATTTTCTCTTCCTCATCACTTCTTGATTGCTTGTTTGGGTTCTTCGGTTTGTGTTATTGCGGTGTTCTCAACCAACATGAACCCTACTTCTCATCTTCCACAACTCTAGTCATGATTGGTCTCTCTCATTCATTCACATTGTTTCCATTCTTATTGCCACCTTCACTCGTGGATCCTTCCATTGTTAGTGCTACCATTGTCACTATCACCACCACCATCATCAACTTCCCATTTTTTTTCATCCTCTAACACTGCTTCTCTTTGATAGTCCTCTATGGTTTTTAATCATAGTTCTGATTTTTTCACAAATCGAAGAATTTTTTTATTTCATAAATTTTTATTTTGGGTTTCTATTTTTGTTGTATGATTTTTTATGAATGGGTGTTATAAATCATGTTGATTTACTTATAAATGGGTTTCCAAGGTATATTTAGTAGGTTCTATCTTTGACTAAATTATTATTTAATGAGTGTCAGTACAACTAAGGTATGTTTAATTTTCTTGAATGCTTATTTAGCCAGTGTTATTTTTGTAGAATTATTTTTTGGTGAATGGGTGTCTTGTGAATATTCTACTATTTTTCATGAAATTTAAAGTTTTATTTATTTATTTATTAATATTTTTACATCATTAAGGTATGTTTAATTTACCAAATGAGTGTTTAGATGATTAATGAATGTTGTTTTCTTGCATTGTGAAAGGGTGTTTTGAAGGTATAATGGATTATGAAGTTTGAATTTTGAGTATTGATAATATATATTTAAATGATCATCCTTGAAGATTCTTTATTATGTGGATTGTGTCATTTAAGTATAGGGTATGTTATATTATAATTTATTTTGAATAACTCATGAATAATATAAGATTTTTCTTTAGATTTATCCCCCATTTATTTTCTACTCTATAGTTTAATATTTATATTCAATTCCGCTAAGATTTTTTAAACATAACCCTCATCAGGTACTATAACTATTTCATCAAACAACATCATCACTTACCAAATGTTACTTCCTACATCATCACTAGTCCTATAGTACACTAATATCGATCATTCTAAAATGATTTGATAAGGAGAGGAAGATTTCAATTTATTTTCAAAATAATTATAAAAAATTAAATTATCTCCCAATTTAATCATGTTCATAGTATATATCACATCATATTTACTAGATAAAGGGATATTTTCATTTTCAATATGATGTATGAAATCCTATGCCTCCTTTTGTACCATTATCACTATGAATATTCTTATCATCACTAATATATTATTCCTATAATATTTTATAATTTATATTCATCTATATATTTTGAAAAAAATAATTTCCAAGTTATATATTGAAAAGAAAGAAAATTTTAGTATTATTTATGATCAAAATTTTAAAATCAATGTTAAGACTTTTTAGAATTTTTATCTGAATGGATTACAATCAAATAAGTCTAAGGTGAAACCTTTTTTATAAATATGATACCTTTATTTTAATTTTGAAATATTTTTCATTTATTTGATTGTATTTTTATTTATAAAGGTATATTTGAATGTAATTTTTTTAAAAAAATTATATTTAGCACCTGAAATTTATAATAGGTGACAATGTAAAATATTTGGATTACAACACTATGAAAAAGTGATGAATATAAGGAAAGGGTTAATGATTTTTTATAATTTTCAAAACAAAATATTCCAAAACATTTCCTCTTTATCTATATTTGGTTGAAATGGTTAAATTGAATAGAGTTGGAAAGTAGATAAATTAATGATCATTTAATTTTTTATGGTTTTAATACTTGTTACAATCCTTGGATTCGGCATGGTGAAATTGGGTATAATTCAAGATATATTAATGGTGAAAATTATCAGGCCGATAAGTTTGATCAAATTCAAAAAATTATTTTTAATATTAAAGTTGTTGAAATTGAGAAGGCACCAATGATCAAACACTTATATGGTGATACTGAAAAACCATTGTATGTAGGTTGTAGAAAATTTATTAATTCCTTAAAGAATTTCTAAATTAGAACCAAGGTAATTTATTGGCTAAGATTTTCAATTGTTTATTAAATAAAATCTCTTGAAAAAACATTATTCAATAGTGATGTGCTAAGAGGTCCATAAGGGTAATCTTAGCTAATGGAAGTATCCCATAAGGGTATAATAGTGTATGAATTTCCCTATGAATTTTTTTCATAGGGTAGTGATGTGTTAATAGGGATTATAAGATCACCTTAGTAGTGATTAGATATGAGGTATAAAATCGAGCATAGTCCGTTAAAACTTGTTGGATAACCTATAAAGGGTAGGATTGATTATTTGATCATATAGCTTACTTTTCCTTGATATTTGAGGTGTGTGAGTGATTAATTATGGCGCACGGAATATGAGATTATCTAATGAGTGATCATTGATAAAGTTGATAAATTCCTAAGATAGATGATATTTTATTATCATATATTAGAATATGGTGGGTATTATGTTAGAGCTAGGTATGGTACGTTAGAATGTGAGTTACATATGTTAGTGATCCATTAAGGGCTAGGGTGAGGGTGATGTGACATTTGTGTTATTGTTTGTTCTTCTTTATGGGTTTTCAGAAGTTAGGTTTAAATAAGGTATTATGGCACCCATTGTGAGGTTCTTTATTAAGGTAACTAATTATGTTTATACTTATACATATTTCAAATTCAATTCCAAAGAAAAATTTCTATGTTATACCCAGTTCATGTTTTCGATGCAATTAGTACATATTGTGGTTATCCTTGAGGGATAGTCTTTAATGCTAGGGGTTTGAGGTCGAATATCATGGTACCTATGATGTGGTTATTTCCAGAGGGAGATAAATAATTTTTTATCCTCCTATGATTGAAATGTTATCATCTTATTAGTGAAATGATTAGAATATTAGGGAACAATCATGGTATAAAATTAGGGTATGATTAATATAATTCATTAGAATGAAATGAATTATGTACATTTTATTATCATGGTATCTTGGTTAGTACAAAATGACTTGACTTACATGTGTATTTTGAGTGTTACTAATTTGAATATATACTCAAATATATGTATTGATATATATTTTATGGGCCCTGTTAGTATTTACTAGTTTATTTTTATACTCACACCATATATATGAACCTCAGTGGACATAAAGATCTTATATTAGAGATACATGTGAGGGAAAAGGAAAAGTGACATAGATTAGAGTCAATGCAGCTCTGTGGGTATGAGTTGATGTTCTCATGGTAGTGTTAGGTTCCTTTTATAATTTTGAGACGATATTTTAAATTTTAAATTAAGATATGGTAATTTAAAAAGTTTTAAGGAGAAAACTATCATCCTCTTCAGATTTACCTACTGAATAGTTATTATTACATTTTTCTGTGTGAGACTCATCCCCCATATCTTCTATGTTCCTTGAACTAATCTAAGAAGTTATCATCCAAAATTATCAATAGTACCCATTATTGTATGACGAATTCCTAGAGTATTATAAAAACATAGATTCATGTTCAGAAGAGATTGAGGATGAGTATCAAGTAACAAAATGAAATAATAACTATTCTAGATATGAAGTTGATTAGGATGAAATTTTCCTATAACTTTCACCTTCAGATGAATTTAGAGGACAAAAACTACAATAGTGAAGTAATTAATTTCTTAAATTCAATTACTCATTTCCTTCAAAATGGATTCACACTAATTGTTTGAAAAAAGAGTATTGTTGGTATAAAATCTCGCAAGGTAACCTTTCAGAATTTTTGGGTGTGATTATGTTTATTGACAATGTCAGATGACCATGAATGAGTATGGTGGGTGTTTTCCAAATCCAGTGTTTATGGTGGCACAATTTCCAAGTGTTTTCCAAATTTTTGGGCCTAAAAACGGGAGTTTTGTTTTTTGGAAAATGAATGGTTTTCCACAAGATAAGTTTTCATAATTTGAAACACAGTTCACAGACCATAAAATGAGGTATGCATAACTGTGAAGAAAATCAGTAAAGGAAGTATTTATGTAGAGTAGTTCTATTCCGACCGCGAAGCGCGGTATGCAGACTGCATAGTGAAAAAAATCTATAGGAGGCCTGTTGTTTTTGGTGGCTATTAAGTTTGTGAGAGAATAATCGTTTGTGAAATGGAGGTGGTGATTTTTGGATCCATAAAGGTTTTTGTTCTATGGATGAAATTGGTCATCACAAAGGATAATGGCTGTATGCGGACTTCATAGCAGTATCTGGTGAAGGTTGTATCATATCAACAATTTTGGTGATTCAGATTTGTAGGTTTTATGGATCTATTTACCTATATAAGGACCCCTAATAATATGATTAAGGTAAAGCGAATTACATTATAAAATATTATTTTTCTATGAATAATTATAGAAACCCTGAATGTAGTTCACAAGGGAGGATTCCGTGAAAGGAGATGAGTTCCATAGAGAGATTCTAGGGAAGTAGTATTACAGGGATCTATAACCTGAAAAGAATATAGTCCATGAAGTAGAGGCTGTTTGTGGGGAATCAGATGTCTGTGGAAGAAGTGATCTATGGAACAAGGATCTATGTAGAAGCGGAGGCGGTCCGCAGAAGTAGAGACGATCCACAAAGTCAAGGCGGTCCATAGAAGAAGGGAATACCTAAAGCACTCAAGCCATGCGGTGGAACACGATTCATGGAGAAATATGGGTAGTTCACAGAGGAGACATGATAGTTCACGAAATTAATTTTCAAAAACTAAGTGGAAAAGTGGATTTCATTAATGGGTGAAAAGGGACTTCAATAGAGCATCTACCTACAGTTGAAGATGCACTCATTCATGAAAATGAAGGAACCTTCATCTCCATAAACTATGTGTGGATCCCTTCCAGAGTAGTGAGAAAAGGAAGATGAATATGGTGATCCTTTCCACCAAAAGTGAGCCATAAAAAGAGACATAGGGAGTGACCCTTTGGAAAACAGTGAGCTGACCCTATATCTTGTAATGGTAGTGAGACTAGTCATAGAAGGGATCTAACCCAAACATTGTAATTTGAAAGTGAGGCTTAGTGGATTTGTTACATCATCACATTGTCGTTGCATTCTCCTTCGACATAGACCAATGAGGGTGAATCAAATAAAATTGTTGCATCTTGTGCATGATTACAATTATATTCATATATTGCTATGGAAAAGGGAGAGTAGAGTGTTTTGTTTAACAAAGAAACAAGATATGAAGGGGAGGTAGTTTTAATCTATCATACCTTGATTCATCCCAACTCTCATGGTATTTAAACCAATCAGGATAACAAGTATAAATATGGAGTAAAAGAGTTCATCATGTTTTCAATAGGGAATGCATACAACCCATATCAAATCATTTTTCCTGTTTACATTATAGTTATTCAAGAAAAATTAAATGTTTGACTACTCATACAGACAATGTCCTCTACACATGATGATGTTACCTATAACACCCCTAGTTTCAATTAAGTAAATATTTGTTTATTATTTATAGGTATATAAAGTGCTTGGGTAATCATTGGGAGGGTTTGAAAGAAGTTTGGAATGTTTTTGAGGCTTTCTGAGGGCACACAGTTAGTGAAAACCATGAAACACAAACAGAAAACCATGAACATTAAGAGAGGGGATAAGGAGTTGGTGCATGGGTAGGCACACAGTTTTTCCTAACTTTACGGCAGCCTCAAAGAAACCGTGAAACTTGAGGTAGTTACCTTTGGTAGGGTTGGCACACGATTTGTCTAACTGCGTGAGGCCTCCCCTTAGGGCAGTATCTTGCACATAATTAGCACATAATTTTCTTAACTGTGTGACTAACTTTGTACAGTTTAAAAACTAGATCCACAAAAGTGGATCAAAGTCTGTTTTTTGTTTTTACCCCAAAATGGCCCTATATCTAGATTTTTCTCTCTCAAAGGTTTTATAACCTCTCCCCATTGATTTGGCACCAATATAGAGGTGTTTCTTGGTGAGTTAAATCTTGTTTGCCATAGTAAGGCATCATTCTTGATTGTTTTTTGATGGTTTTCCTTAGATTTGCTTCCCTATCTATATCAGTTTTCTATTTATATCTATTATGTGGATAATTCTAAGATATTTGATGCCAAATATGATTATATTTCGATTCTTTTTGATAGGGGAAGATATATAAGGTTGGTTTTTTGAGTTTCTACCCGGTTGTGTGGATGTTTTTTGTTCCGTTTATCATTTTCTCTAGATTCTTGATGTAGGTGGATTCACTCTAGCATTATATTTAAAATATAAAGGCTTTATTTCCAATTGATTGTTTTAATTGAAATTGGTAGTTAATTTGATATAAATTTCTTTTTGAAAACCCTCTTGAGTGACGGTTTGAGAAATTGTGAGATTTGGTGTTTTGGTTGGAGGGAGAATTTGGTAACTTGATTTTAAATTGATGAATTTAAAATGTTTGGTTGTTTTTGTAGCATAGAAAAATATTTTTCAATAAAAATTTTGTTTTATTGAAATTTGTTTGGCATGGTTGTTTGGTGTGTGCTCATATTCATTGGTATGGATAAGTGTGTGAAGTACCCCCATCAAAAGGTTGGGATGGATATGGATGTGAAGTACCCCTATAAAAATGGTTAACAAAGTGATGTCTTAGGGAAAGGTTAACTCACCAATCATGCATATAGGGAGTTCTAGGATTCATTCATGGTTGGATGTGTAGATACGTGGAATGGAATTGGTTTTTCCAAAATGGAACTTGTGAGATTGTTTTAATGTATTGTTTGGTTGTTTTCCATGGAAAATGGATTTTTTTTGGAAAACAGTTTGACATAGAAATTTTTTTATATTATGATATAAAATGTTTTATAAAATGTTTTATATAATATATTTTATATAAATGTGCTAACATGATATATCCTAGTGTCATGAGTACTGAATTCATTTGGGGAAACCTACATAGTTTCATTACTCACCCCTTATCTGGCACGTTGGTGATTTTGCAGATGTCATTTATCGAGATATATGAAAAGGTAAACTATCACACTACTCTAGTGGTACTTCATGATTTTAGATCATGGAGTTGGAATTGGAGTTTGGAGCTATGTATTTGAATTATTCAAGTTTTTTGGGTTACCTTTTGTTGTGTAGTTTGATATTGTGGTCTTCCATTGTGGTACTTGGTTTTAATTTGACTATAATATTAATGGTTTTATTGAGTTGTCATCCACTGATATCATGCATCATGTTATGGTTTATTTGGTCCCGGTATGTTTGGTTGGTGGTTTTATTTTCAAAGGAAAAATTGTCCCCTATCTGTAAGTGAAGGCCTTGGAATTTATTACTAGATTTTGGAATCTTAGGGATGTCTTTTAAGGACAAGTAACACTCCACCACCTTCTCAAGACAATGGGAAGGGGTAGAACATTACATGTAATATAAACTTGGTCCTTCCAATTATCCTTGCAAAATAAGTGGTTTTAGTCTTGGTCTATCTTTGACATGGTATTGGTTGTTGGTATTGGATTTGATAATTCATTTGGGTTATTTCTTATGTTGGGATCATATCAAGGAGAAGGATTTTTGGGACTTGAAAAGTAGAGCCAAAAAAGACATAGCTAACATTTTTATACTGAACATCAAGTTACCAGGGAGTGCAGTACATAAGTGTTTGCAAACACTTATAAGATTTGAAATCCCATTATCATGGGTTTATCCAATGAGAAGAGTATTAAATGCATAATAGAAATGTCTTCCCACTAGGAGTGCATATTTCATTTGTAAGTAATTATTTATGACTTTGGGTGAAAAGATATGGATTTTTGAAAAATGTTGAAATTGTTTTCAAATTTTAAATTTTGAAAAAATAATGACATTGTTGTTTTGAAAATTTTATGATTTTAAAAAGAATGGAGAAATTCTCAAATATGTTTGAATGTGGAAAATATTGGATTTTTGAAATAAATGTTATGATAGTATGATATGGTAGAATTTGAAATTGTTAAGACTTCAGTTTCTAGGGAGTGAGACTTATGGCATTTGTTTTGTTTCCAAAAAATGGAACTCAGTAGGCATCGTAGAAACCAACCGTAAGAGGTTGTTGAGAATGTGGTTGCACCTGAGCCAAAGGTGAACTAATAGCTAGTTCATATTATTGTCTAATCATTTCAAGCTTTGGACAGTGGGAACATGAGTGATGACCCAAGGTGAGTAGATCATTCCATCAAATCCCTAAATCAAAATCCATGGGGAGTAAATGTGTGGCTAAATATAATGAATCATATGTTCTATTTCATCAGCACACTGGTAGAGATGAAAGTCAAGATGGCGATTTATATGCTAGAATATATTGCATGCCAATGGTGGGATTTAGCAGTTTAAGCTAAATTTGACCAAGGGATTGATTGTGACGATTTTGAATAATTTTTTTACCAAACAATTCTATCCCAATACATTCAGAATTTAATGAACGATGGAATTATTCATCATGAAGTAGGAAAATATTTTTTTCGTAGAGTATATGACTAAATTAAAGAATTTAGTGAACTTTTCACCTAAGGTTTCTACTAGATCATCCTTAAAGTCACATATCATTGAATTAAGAATGATACAAGATATGCACCCGGAGATTGTTGTGCTCTGTATTATAGATTATATAGAGAGGTTAAATAGAGTGATGGTAGTTGAAAGGGACATCATAGGATCTATGGTAGGAGGAAGTATGTTGATACCCATTGGAAATGGGTGGAACTATATTTCTATGAGAAATAGGAAGAGGGAAACCTATTTTCAAGGTGGGATCATGAATAAAAATTAAACTAATAGATCAATAAACCTTCCTCCATGACCAAAGAGTAAAGTGAGATGTTTCTAATGTGGTTCACTTGGAAACACAAAGAGAGATTGTACAAAATAACCTAGATAATTCCACAATTATAACCATATGGGGAATCTCCAGCGCTATTGTGATAGTGCTCTGAGTTCAGGTGTTTTAGAAACTTCTCAGGTGTTGCAGATGTCTTATACTTCAATGAGATGAGGGCAGAAGAATACCTTTTGTCAGTAGAACAGAGCTATCCATGGTGATTATAAGAATACCATGACTCATTATCCAGTGAAATCTCAATAGGGAAGCAAGAAGAAAAGTTTCACAAACAAGAAATTATATGAAGTTGAGTAGGTTATTGTGTATGATCAGTCTAGACCATCAATAGTGTGAGTTATAATTCTTTTTCATTCTACTATTATGCGGGCTTTGTTTGATATGGGGGAATCTCATTCCTTTATTTATTATTTTGAAAATTATTTGATGAATTTAAATATTGTGAGGATTCCTTCTGGGTTAAAACCTCAAACTCATATAGGTCAAAGAGAATGTTGATCCCTTGTCTATAGAGCATGTTCTATAACTATTGATTAAGCTGAGTTGATATGGGATTTATCTATTCTTTGGATGGATGTATGTGATATAATCATTGTCATAGATTTGCAGATGATGTTTATGGTCCACATAGACTATTATACACAAGGATTTATCTTTATGATTGAGGATGGAATCAAGAATCTCTTTCAAGTAGAAAGGAATGTAAGGGAATGTGCAATAGGCTTGTTGGCACCTGTAGTTGGAACAATCTTGTACCGGTTGGCAGTGTTGAATTTGGAATCTGTGGATGAGATTGATGTTTACTCCTACCAAATAAACACTAGAAAAATTGAAAATGTAAGAACACATAAATATGGGTGTTATCTTCCCCACAAAATCAAGGAAGAAGAATATGGTTGGAGACTTGCAGATTGCCTGATCTAAGGAATTTTGATCACATGACCGTTTCAAGGTCATTCGATGTCTCCACACAAGGTGCATGACCCGCAACAAGCCCCAAAAAGTCCACTTCTAATGCTCCTTTTCTCACGAAGTCTTCCCAGATAGGAGAATAAGATTCTTTAAGGTCGTGTAGTTTTTCATTGGAATGTTCTTGACAAACCACCCAAAATCCTTTGAAAATAAATAAAATAACAACATTTCAAAGGGATAGACCCTTAAAGGTCATATAATTCACACACCAAACCATCGTTGGGAAGGATAAAATAACATGATGATGTTTAATACAAACTTAAAAGACATTTGATCCCTCATCGCATAAAATAAAGGAAATAAAGAGAATGAGGCGACAGGGGTTCACAGTCCCTAAAGGACATGCGACATGCATGCCCGATGACCCACGAAGAACCATGAGTCCTCAACAATATGACCACCATAACTTGTGAAATCCATTTGTCTTGTCAACCACACTGAATGGAATTCCTAGGGTGTTAGGTCCACAAGACTGGATACCCTGAGAGGGGGGGGGGGGTGAATCAGGGTATGACTAATTTTAAAATTAACACCCGTTCTGATCTTGTTTCGCTGTTAAGAAAAACAATCTTCTCTCTCTTTCCTGTTGCACAATGTAAACAGAAATTAAAGAATGCACAGAACACATCGATTTTTACTTGGTTCACCCTTACTGGGCTACGTCCAAGGAGCATACGCCGACAAGTTTCCAATTGTACCAAATTCCACTAAACATCACTAGCTGTGGATACAAGGTTCGGGTACAGTCGCTCTGTCCTAGGCTCACTGCGTTTAAAAGATTTAGGGTCTACTCACTGCTTTCCCAACGGTCACTCCCTATTTCTCTCTCTCTGGCTCACTGCCGGTGGAGAGGATCACCTTCTTCCTCTTCTTTTTCTCACTGCATCAGAAAGGATCCACTCACAGTTTATAGACATGTAGGTGTCTTCATTTTCATGAAAGAATGCATCTTCCTCTGTATGTAGATGCTCTGTTGAAGTACAAATTTCACCCGTAGATGAATATCTCTTTGCACCAAAGGTATCGGGAAAACTTCCAGCTTCTACACAGCCTGAAAATCACTGTTGGAAATAAACCTCACTTGGCGCACAAGTCAATCTTGGCGCGCAAGTATCAGCACACAAGTCACAATTGGCACGCAAGTCTACCTCAGACACTTTCACAACACAACCTTCTTCAACCCAAAACCTACGCGACTCACTTCCTTTTACACCCAAACCAATATTGGTGTGCAACTAACACTTGGTGCGCAACTTCCTACACTGGCGCGCAAGTCCCACTTGTGCGACACACCACCACTTGCGCGACCACCACACCTGTGCGACGAGAGCTATGAATCTTCAAAGTGTTGAACTCCGGTGAGAAATGAGGAGGGGTGGCCTAGTATTTATAGGCAATTTGACCACCCTGCACGACGGCGCGCAAGTCAACCCTCAGCGCGCAAGTCTCGGCGTGCAGGTCTCTTCCCCTGCAAGTCACTTGCGCAACCCACTTCCAAACTTTCACGAAACTCTTTCCTTTTCCATATTTTGATCTTCTGATCTTCAAAAACCAAAGGCGCGCAAGTTCTCAAGCTTCCAAGGCATCAGCGCACAAGTCTCTTCACGGCGTGCAAGTCATCTGCGCGACACCACCAATACTTGCGCGACACTTATCTCTTTGCCATATATTGATGATCTGATCATGAAAAACATATGGCGCGCAAGTTTCCAAGCCTTCATGTACACGACACGTAAGTACCTTTTCCAAAAACCACTTTTCTTCATTTGTTGATTTTCAGGCCCAAAAATTTGGCAATCACTGGAAAACGGTGCCACCTTGTATCTGTTCTTTTGTACCGCCTCCAGATCATCCATCTCTTTGTCGACGTTATTGAATCAAATATGAATCATTAACCACAGCTCTTGAACTCAACATTCCATCATGAAATCCTCTTTGTCAACAAATTTTTATGTCATGGTTTGTATTGTCAACAATCACAACACAGATGTTCACTTTGTCAACAAACACAATCACCTCAAAAATGCTTCAATGATACCTTGAGGGATTTTTTCCCAACAATCTCCCCCTTTGGGTTTGTTGACAACTCTTCCATAAAATGATACAGCATGAATTCTTCAGCCACCATTCGCCTTTTGCGATTCTGATAGAGATCAAGGATTTACTCAACACATACTCTAAGCCCACATGAGCAATGCTCGGTGTGGGAAACAAGAATAAATGAAAAGTTCATCAATGAATCACTTCATCTCTGACATCCACTATTGACACCAAACTGATACCAATTTTCACCAATCTGATACCAATTGTTGAAAATCTTCTTACCACATTCCAACATCTCTCTTTTGCTTTTATCACGATCCTCAGCTATCGGGATATCTATTCTTTGATCGATCACCTCCATCATTGTCAGATTTTATACACTCCCCCTTTCTACTCATAGCTTCAACACCTCTTTAGCCCTATTTCCTATGTTGTCCAAGCTAAGCTCTGGATAATCATGTTCAACTAGATTCAACTCCCCCTATCTGGCTGCTCCACCTATCAGCTTCTCCCTATATCATTCATGATTTATCAAATCTCCACACCGTCTCCCCCTTGAACAATCACTATTTTCTCCCCCTTTGTCAACGAACCCAAAGGCCATTCCTTTGCAGTCTGTAACAGAGTAGAGAACACATATCAGGACATTAGGGAAAAATACACATCATACCTCGTGGAGAGGGGGGTGATCCACATCCACACTATTTCAAGTACGGGGAATCGACTGAACTCCCAAAGCCAGTCGATGCCTTTAAAATGCTTCCTTGGGTAAGGCCTTTGTCAGAATGTCTGCAACCTGTAGCTCTGTAGGCACATAATCCAACTTCACGATTCCCTGGTCAACTTTCTCCTTGATAAAATGATACTTTATCTCAATGTGCTTTGTCCTTGAGTGATGGATGGGATTTTTGCTAAGATTTATGGCACTTGAGTTATCACATTGGATTCCGATCGGATACTTCACTTCAACTCCCATATCTTCAAGCTGCTGATTTATCCACAATAACTGTGTGCATGCTTGAGTGGTCGCAATATATTCATCCTCCGTGGTGCTCAATGAAATGCAATCCTGATTCTTACTAAGCCACGAAATACACAATCCACTAAGATATAATGCACCACCTGACATTGATTTTCTTTCATCCATTGAACCAGCCCAGTCTGCATCAGTATATCCCAATAACTCTGTCTGAGATTTATCAGTATATGTCAAGCTGAAATCCACTATGCCCTGAATATACCAAAGTATTCTTTTCACTGAAAGCATGTGAATTTCTTTGGGATTACTCTGATATCTCGCTGCTTGGCATGTGGAGAACACAATATCAGGCCTTGTTGCAGTTAAGTATAATAGAATGCCAATAATTTGTTTGTATTCTGTGATATTAACTGCCTTTCCATCCTCATCTTTTGATAATTTCATCTGGGTAGCAACTGGAGTCTTCTTCTCCTTGGAATTATCCATTCCAAACCTTCTTAGAACCTCCTTGGAATATTTATATTGAGAAATGAATGTTCCATTACTTCCTTGTGTCACCTATAAACCAAGAAAAAATGTTAGATCTCCAATCATTGACATTTCAAACTCATTTTTCATGAATTCGGAGAACTATCTGCACTGAGCTTCATCTGATCCGCCAAATATTATGTCATCAACATAAACCAACACCATCATAATTTGATTACTGTCGTTGATAAAATAAAGATTATAATCAATTCCCCCATGTTGGAAACCAAGCTTCTTCAAGTACTGATCAAGCCTTGAGTACCATGCTCTTGGTGCTTGTTTCAGCCCATACAATGCCCTCTTCAGCCTACAAACTTTGGTCTCATCCTCATGAATGAGAAAACCATTTTGCTGCTCAATTTACACCTCTTCTTCCAGAACCCCATTCAAGAATGCGGATTTGACATCCATCTGGAACACTTTGAACTTTATTTGCACTGCTATGGAAAAAAATAATCTGATTGTCTCCAGCCTTGCAACCGGTGCAAATGTCTCATCTACATCTATTCCCTCTATCTGGGAGTATCCCTTTCACACTAGCCATGCTTTTTTTCGAATCAAATTTCCATCTTCATTCATCTTGTTGCGATAGACCCATTTAGTCCCGATGACATTCTTATCTGCTAGCCTCGAAACAATCTCCCATGTCTAGTTCTTCTCAATCTGATCAAGCTCTTCATTCATAGCCTAAACCCATTTTTCATCTTCAGCTGCATCGAAAAAAAATTTCAGCTCCACCTGAGACAAAAACGATGTTTGCTGTAATGATTTCATTCTTAGAGTCTGAACTGGAGTTGTTTGATCACCAATGATATTCTGCCTATCAATTTCATCTTGACTCTTTGGCTTCCTTACAGACACAGACTTGACACTTTCTTGTTAATCATCAGTATCTTCTTCTGAGTCAGCCTCTGCCACTTCTACTCCCCCCCGTGTCGCTTACCTCATCATCACTTTCATCCAAAAACTGTTCACTAGGTCGTTGAGAATTCTGTTCATTTTCGACTATAGTGACATAATTACTCTCAATAATTTTTCCTAGCCTTTTGTTGAAGCATTTATATGCTCTACTTTTCCCTGAGTAGCCAAGGAATATCCCCTCATCTCCTCATGCCTCAAACTTCCTATTATTTTCTTTGTTGAGAATGAAACACATACTTCCAAAGATTCGAAAGTATTTCAACTTTGGCTTATTTCCGTACCACAGTTCATTTGGAGTCTTCCCTTGCTTTGGACATAACAGAGACCTGTTCGAAACATAGACCGATGTCAAAACTGCTTCCTTCCAAAATTTCTATGGTAGGTATTTATCAATAAGCATCATTATGGCCATGTTGTTGATGATCCGATTTCTCCTTTCAACCACTCTATTCTATTGGGGAGTTCTCACTGAGTAAACTTGATGCCTTATCCTGTGTTTTTCGAGATATTCTTCCACTTGACTGTTTGTGAATTCTGTATCGTTATCTGTACGGAACTTCAAAATTTTCTGCCCAATCATCCTTTCTGATTCCCTCCTGTACTGCTTTATGCAACCGAACACCTCTTTCTTATGGGTAATGAAAAATACCCAGGCCATTCTGCTATAATCATAAATGAAAAAAACATAGTACATTTTCCCATTTATAGCTCGTGGTGAGATAGATTCACATACATCAGCATGAACCAATTCGAGCCCTCTAGTTGATTTCTGTTCCTTTGGCCTGTATGTCTTTCTGATGATCTTCCCTTCTTGGAAAGTATCACATGTATGAGTGCGATCACGTGATAGTTTGGGAAGGTCTCTAGCAGCATCACACTTTACGAGATCCTCCATAGATGGTTGGCATAGATGACCAAGTCACTTATGCCACATCTGGTTTTCTTCCTCTCTAGATAAAAGGCATGTATCTTCTTTCCCACCTACAAGGTAGAGATTTACCTTTATCCTTTTTCCATGCAGAACAAGTGCTCCATCTTTTCCTTTCACAATACACATCTTCTTGGTAAATCGGATAGAGTTCCCAGAGTCACATAGTTGACTGACACTGAGAAAGTTATGACTAAGACCCTATACTACCAAGACATCAGCACGTCTCATTTCTTTTCCCCCAAACTTGGCTTTCCCTAAGACAAAAATCTTCAGGCCTTCATCATTTCCAAATTTTAAAACTCCTTATTTATCGTATTTTATGCCTGTAACAAGATCCTTATTACCCGTCATATAGGATGTGCAACCACTGTCAAGGATCCACACACCAGAACGATCTGATTCTTTAAGGGCAATTTCTGCAAATACTATCTTTTCTTCTTTTTTCTTCATGGTCCATACCTTTTTCTTCACACTTGGCATAGATTGAGACTTCTATTCTTTCTCAGAGTATGATGGACCAGCTTCATCTTGCAAAGCCGAAAATCTATTCTGCATTTTTAACTCACCTGTGGGTTTATTGATCTGCTGCTTGTGAACGTTTTGATTCCGCTATGGCTCATTTCTCTGTATGGTCGAAGTACAGTACCTAGCCATGTGTCCAAATCCTCCTCACCAAAAACAGTGTCCTTCAAAATATGTTCTGGAAAATCGTTCTCTATTTGGCTGCCACCTATGTTCTTGTTACCTTCAATATCTCTTGGTTATGGAACACACATACTGTGAATGTCCCATCTTCCCACAACAATAACACCTAATATATGGTGCATTCTTTTGTGGTACTTTAGTACTAAGATTTTCCCTTTGGGATCTTTGAATATTATGATTCTGTTTTGTGCCCAAATCAACCTTCAATTTTGGGACGGGTGCTTGCGGTCTGACATCAACAACCACAGATTTTTGTTTCTTATCAAGACCTGAATCAACCTTAGCATTTGATATTTCTTGTTGCTTCACTCCTACTAAACTAAGAGCCTCCTCTTTCATCTTCTCTGTCTTCTGAATGGCCTTATTTTCTGATATCACATTGTGGGTCAATAGTTTTTCTTGATCCTTCATTTTTCGTCGCTGACTGACCACTTCTTCTTCAATCTCTTTGATATGCCTGACCTGCTCCTTTCCTATGTTAGTCAAACAATCAATTTCCTTCTTTTGTTCCTCAATTTTAAGCTTATTCTCAATACTATTTTCTAAGCTCTCTGGTGTTGAGGATTTTAGTTTTTCAATTTCTTCTAATAGCTCAGAATTTTCTTCATCCTGTTGTTGAATATAGAGTTTGGCATCACGAACCAATTTATTGGCTTTCTTCGTTTTGGCTCTCCAAACATCTATCTCCTCAATAGTTTCTTCCAATTTGGCTTCCATATCAACTCTCCCTTAAATTTATTCTTCTTCTTCAGCGTCAACTTCTTCCTTTTTCTGAGAACTACCAACAATCTCCACCAAGACATTTACCCCATGATCTCTGCAATTTTCTATCTCCTCAACCTCTTCATCCTCAGACTCATCTGAACTTTGAAATTCTTGTGAAAGAAGATTCTTCTTCTTGAAGAAATTTCTCTTGAATTGTTTCTTCCCTTTCACAAATACTGAAGACTTCTTCTTGGGAATTTCGACTTCATCTTCATCATTTTCTTCTTGAAACTTTTCTAGGCATATTGTAGCAAGATGACCAACCTTTCCACATCTAAAGCAAGTGAGTGGAAGTTTCCCTTCGAACTTTCCTTTTCCTCTTTGAATGTTTGAGGAAAGGAATGACATAACCTCATATATCTCTTCTTCTTCCTGAGAATCTTCAATGGTGAGATTTTTCATGGCCTTAAATGCCATCTCTTTGGATTTTCCCTTTTCTACAGCCTTGTTGTCATCATTCCTCATCTCATATGCAACCAAGTTACTGTGTAAGTTATCCAGTGTCAGCTCTTTGGGATCTTCAGCTTCTAGAACAGAAACTTTTGGATTGAACCGAGGTGGAAGCTTCCTCAAGATGCGCTTTACGATCTTTATGTATTCAATGAATTCACCAAGACCTCACATATCTTCCACAACAATATTTACCCTGTCAAAGAATGCATCAAGAGATTCATTCGGGTTCATCTTTAGATCTTCATACTTATTCCACAACACTTGTAGCTTTGCCTCTCTGACCTTTAAATCTCCTTCATATATATTCAATAGCTTTTCCCACATGACACGTGACGTTTTGAATGAAATCACCTTTGTATAGATAGGATTGTATAGGGCTCCCCCTAAGGCATTAATTTCTTTGGCATATGCATCCGACTCTCTATGTTAAGCTTCTGATAATGTGCCACTATTAATATCATCTGTTATGCCATGCATTGCTGCTGTGAACACATCCATTCCCAAAGATCGGAAGTAGTGTTGCATCTGATTCTTCCATAGTTAAAAGTTGTTCCTGTTGAAGATCGGAATCCCATTATGATTGGTGACCTTTATTGAGAGAAAAAATAACATTAACCTTTCCCTTTGATACCAATTGTTAGGTCCACAAGGTTGAATACCCTGAGAGGGGGGTGAATCAGGGTATGACTAATTTTAAAATTAACGCCCGTTCTGATCTTGTTTTGCTGTTAAGCAAAAAAATCTTATCTCTCTTTCCTGTTGCACAATGTAAACAGAAATTAAAGCATGCACATGACACATCGATTTTTACTTGGTTCACCCTCACTGGGCTACGTTCAAGGATCATACGCTGAAAAGTTGCTGGTCATACCAAATTCCACTAAACTTCACTAGCTGTGGATACAAGGGTTGGGTACAGTCACTCTGACCCAGGATCACTACCTTTACAAGATTTAGGGTCAACTCACTACTTTCCCAAGGGTCACTCTCAGTTTCTCTCTCTCTAGCTCACTGCCGGTGGAGAGGATCACCTTCTTCCTCTTCCTTGGCTCACTGCGTCGGAAAGGATCCACTCACAGTTTATAGACCTATAGGTCTCTTCATTTGCATTAAATAATTCATCTTCCTCTGTATTTAGATGCTCTTTTGAAGTAAAACTTTCACCCGTAGATGAATATCTCTTTGCACCAAAGGTATCGGGAAAACATCCAGCTTCCACGCAGCCCGAAAATCACTGCTGGAAATAAAACTTACTTGGTGTGCAAGTCAATCTTGGCGCGCAAGTATCGGCATGCAAGTCACAACTGGCACACAATTCTACCTCAGACACTTGCGCGACACAACCTTCTTCAACCCAAAACCTGCGCAACTCACTTCATTTTACACCCAAACCAATATTGGTGCGCAACTAACACTTGGCGCGCAACTTCCTACACTGGCGCGCAAGTCCCACTTGTGCGACACACCACCACTTGTGTGACCACCACACCTGTGCAGCGGGAGCTCTGAATCTTCAAAGTGTTGAACTCTTGTGAGAAATGAGGAGGGGTGGCCCAGTATTTATAGGCAATTTGACCACCCTGCACGACGACGTGCAAGTCAACCCTCAGCGCGCAAGTCTCGGCGTGCAGGTCTCTTCCCCTACAAGTCACTTGCGGGAACCACTTCCAAAATTGCACGAACCTCTTTCCTTTTCCATATTTTGATATTCTGATCTTGAAAAACCATAGGTGCGCAAGTTCTCAAGCTTCCAAGGCATCGGCGCGCAAGTCTCTTCACAGCGCGCAAGTCATCTGCACGACACCACCAATACTTGCGCGGAACTTATATCTTTGACATATTTTGATGATATGATCATGAAAAACATATGGCGCGCAAGTTTCCAAGCCTTCATGTACACAGCGTGCAAGTCCCTTTTCTAAAAACCACTTTTCTTCATTTTTTGATTTTCAGGCCAAAAAATTTGGCAAACACTGGAAAACGGCACCACCTTGTATCTGTTCTTTTGTACCGCCTTCAGATCATCCATATCTTTGTCGAAGTTCTTGAATAAATCATGAATCATTAACCACAGCTCTTGAACTCTACATTCCATCGTGAAATACTCTTTGTCAACAAATTTGTATGTTGTGGTTTGTATTGTCAAAAATCACAACGCAGCTGTTCACTTTGTCAACAAACACAATCACCTCAAAAATGCTTCAATGATACCTTGAGGTATTTTTTCCCAACATAGGGTGTGTCTATATAACCCCAAGACACACTATGAATAGACATATGGTTTTTTCCAAAAAAATGATTGGATACCCTCATGTGAACCATATTTTTCATGTGAGACATCATCCAAAAATAGAGTAAAAATCTTAGATATTGCTCGTATGAACTATCATTCCCCCAAAATTTGTAAAATAAAACAATGTTAATAGAATGGGAGGTGGCAAGAGGGATCTGCGATCCTTGAAATACATGCGACGTGTGCCCCTAGAGACCCGTGAAACACCGTGAGTCCTCAGAGACGCATCCACCACATCTCGCAAAAGCCCTCTAGCTTGTTATCCTCTCCACATAGAAGTATTTGAGCATGTATATACAACTCCTCGGTGCACCAAGGGATAACGAATATATTTTCTCATGCACCCACATATGACCCATATTGGTAACGTGAAACATCACCAAAAAATAGAATAAATATCCTTAGCAGCACCCATGAAATCTTGCATGACTCCCGAAAATTTTCACATAAAATGAAGGAGATATAAATGGGGGAGAAAAGAGATGTCTAATGTCACTGTAAGACATGTGGCATGCCCATCAGACCCACAACATGGTCCCATGAGACTCCAAGACAAGTCACCCAAGGTCTCACACATGTCTTCCAAAACGTACTTAGGTCTTGCGAAGGCCTTTGGACTTGTCAAACATGACACCATCGAAGATCCTCAACACAATCACATGATAAAATAAGTATCCAATAATTATCAATAATACAATAATGTAAGAGACTTGTGATAGATTAAAATTCATAAATGACCTTGACACAGTATATGACAATGACTCGTGAAACCGCATGGCGCCAGGCCTCCTTTGACGACTCCAGCCTGGAATCACACTAGATATGCCACACAAACTAGTGAGTACTTAGGGCAGTGACACATATAAATTCCCCACTCCAACAAAAAGATGGTTTTGGATGCTAGGATGTTTGACTGTTGGAATGTGACCGATGATACACATGTCATATGCTCTGACTCTCTGAAGGACTTCTCTGAGAAACCGATCATGCGACCGACTAGCTTTTAATTAGGTAATATACTAGAATACGATTGTGATATTCATTTTCTAGGCATAAATAAATTAGCGTGATCATCCATAGAATACACAAAGGATCTCTCGTGGGTTATGTGAATAATATCATGCAATTCCATCAGATCATGTGAGACTCAAGGTGAGTTGATATCAAATAAAACCAATGAATTTGTGGTATAAGGGATAAATAAAAAATCAAAGATATAAGGATCAATAGAAGGACATGCTCCCTACCCCTCATGAGCTTCACATGTGTCATACATGGACACGCGACATCACTAAGTCATGTTGCATGAATATTGTGACACTCCTTCAACATGACATCTGGGGAACACAGAGCACTCCAGAAATGTCAAAGTCAGTCACGTGGTCTCTTATTAGAGACCACTTTAATCCTATGAAGCCTCTGGATCCATCAACCAAGACTCGTAATATCCTTCAAACACATCTCATGACTCGTATAACATCTTCTATTCATGTCATCTGAGTCTCATGAAGGCGCCTGTACCTGATGACTGAACCCCCATGATACCCTCAAGACAAGTAAATAGAGACTCGGGATGCCCTCCAAACATGTTTTCCAGGACTCATGGTGTCTCCCATGAGTGTCATCCAAGACACGTGACCCCCCTCGGTCCATGCCACACTAGTTCTCGTGACACCCTCTATATATGTCGGTCTAAGTCATGCGATGGATATTAGAACATATCAACTGGGACATGCGATGCCTTTCCTACAAGAAGGCCTAGTTAACAGGGAATTTGAGGACTTAATAACATTGTTCATCCTTAGCGTGTAAGCCCTGAATAAGGGGAAGCCTCAGTGTGTAATCCAGGACTTAAAGAGAACTACAAAAACTCTGATTCCCACCATACTCAGGATGTGTGGGCCACCTCTCCCTGAGGTTTGAGTTCAAAATCAATCATCTAGGGAAATCCCAGTATTTAAGTCCCTCCTTCAAGGAAAAAAATTGATTCTTTTATATCCCTTGTTTCTCACAATGAGCATGGATCATGTGGACTTAGGGAGTAGTAATGATCATATCATATACACCATAAACTTCTACAATGGTTTAGGGCAGCCTTAGTGTGTATGCCCTGACTTAAACCAAACTACGACGACTCTGATTCCTACCATACTCATGATATGTAGGACACCTTCTCAAGGCCTAAGATCTATACCGAACATACAAAGTATTATTCCAATACCAATCCCCATACCTATATTCCATAAAGCTAATCATCTACTACCCCTTATTTTTCAAACTGAGCATATCTCATATGGGATTAGGAAGATGCAATGAAAACCCTGTCAGACATTGTGAATATCCATCATCCAAGGAAATACTAGTATACAAATCCAGATGAGTGGAATGGTATAACCACCCGTTATATACAAGATTTTATACCTTGGGGTCAATCCCAAGGATGCGAACGAACAACGTTGGTTTTGATTCATGCGATAACCAAGATATGTAGGAGGCCTCATAGAGGCTCAATCCCTTCCTCAGAATATCAACTACCTCCTCATATGATAGCATGTTCTAAAGTTCTTGGTTATATGGATTTAGTATATAAGAAACTACCCGTTATCAAAAAATGATGAAGATCCTTGTATACATATATATGTATTCACTAAAAATATCTCGGACTTTTGCATATAAAAGATAACAAACCCACAATCATTGTTTTAGGGTTACTAGTCCCCTATCGGGATTAGGAAGAGATTAAATAACATACATTAAATATATAAGGGAGCCCGAGAGTATGAAATAATCCCCCAAAAAGTGTGTGAGGATCCTGACCTCCCATCCTCTCAACCAATGTGAGTCCCTAAGAGTCGTTGGGCATGAAAACCCAGACAATCACTAACCTTTGGAAAGAAGGTCTGTACCTAGCTATAGATGATGAAACCATTCAGAGTTTTAAGTAAAAGTGATAATGGTAACATGATAAGTGAATGCCATTCCACCCCATATATATTTCCTGAAGAAAAAAAATGGTGAACCTGATGAGAATATCTCCAATAAAAAACGATTGATTTATAATCCATTGATCCATGTTTCTTACCCCCAATATAAAAACAACATTGATAGTCTCTACATGAATCTCTGTGGACATTTTTTTGGAAACAATATATACAAACAAAGTAGTAAGACCATTATAAATCAGGTTTCTTTTAAGTCCATCCTCGCACTGATAAGTCCACATGAATAGAATGTCCAAAATGGGAATACAAGAAAATTGTGTTAACCATGCATATATTACTGAGTATATTCATGCCTATGATATAGCACTGACCAATGACCTTGTTACTTATTGTTTGCATTATTAAAGAATCCCGACCTGAGATAATGTCTTTATCTTCTAGCAATTGTTCTGGTACTTCATATACTACGGTGACCCATACAGGTCATAAGGCCATCTCTCCTGCCCGATGAATCTAGCGACAAGCAGTGAATATGATGATCAGGGAGTACCACCGATATGGTATGATCCCAACTATGAAGGTTACTCATGAGATTCTTCAGGTAGGACATTTCAGAGAGACTTCGTTTCCCAACAAGGGTTAATTATATGCTAGTGGCCCCAGTTTCCACGAACAACCATTTTATGTGCTTATCCTTAGATCATGATAACTTCCACATTTAATACCTAATGAAGGTGGAATAGGAGGCCCATTATGGCTCCCTTACGATCCAGGTGCCACTGAGGGGGGAAACTACTGATCGTTGTCTCCAGCATCACCTCAGTGGTACTCATCAGACACGTACTAGGGGTACCAAATGACACAAAATCACCACTAATTCCCATGAATGGGATCCTAGGAAGACTCATAGAAGGAGGAGGACATTGGAAATTCTGGGGAAGGCTCATATCCCTGCTCCTACCAATGATTCCTTCCAACATAATCCAACAGGGACCAGTAAGTAGGCACATATCCCCACTCACTGAGAAGAAGTCTACATGAACATTCCCACAACAGTCATGGCATAGGCTCATACTCCTATCCCTGCTTCGATCAAAGATATCTATCATTAGATAAAGGAGATGGAGAATGTGCAGGCTTATATCCCTACACACACCTTGATAAAAATAAAATAAATTTTAGAAATGGATGAAGAGCTATGTCAACATATTTTAGAACTGTTATAGATGAAGGGAAATGTTCATACTCATATCACTATAGCCATGATGGATCAACAATATGATAATCATGATCATGTGGTTGTATCGGAGCAAACACACATCCTTTCTCCCACCTGAGAGGATTATCAGCATATCCTGATGAATGGAGAGGCATCGAACCAGGATCATACTCCCACTACAACCAGGGCTCACCAGTTGAGAGTGAAACATGCCTTAAGATAGGGGCACATGCATGTCAATGAAGTCTGGTGGCATACCCTAAAGGGACAGGATTGGGCATATATCGTTGTCCTAGGTGAGGCTAACCAAGTGAATGGGGAAAAGCCTAAAGACATGACCATATAACTATCAGTGAATCTGCCCTATGTACTTCAGCAGATCAAATAATTAAGGTGAATATTCCCACTTCCATCGATGAAAGACTGCGCCGACATCATTCCAAGATAGTACATGAGGAGTCTAATATTCCTTCTCCCATTCCAAAGTTCTGTCCGCATATTCTGATATAGAATGAATATTCAGACCAGGCTCATATCCCTGTTCCAACTGGGGATCACCAGGTGAGAGTGGCACATGCCTCAGGTCATGCTCATACCCCTTCCTAGAAATACCAACAACATATTCCAAAGGCTCAAGATTTGGCTCATACTCCTATCTTGACTGAGGCTCACCAAGTGAGAATAGAATGTGCCTCAGGAAATGCTCATATCCCTATCAATAACGAGAAAAAGTATCAGTATATTCAAATATCTTATTAGTAGTGTGATCATACTCCCATGATATCTGAAGATTATATAAATGTACTAGAAACCGTCACACAGCAGACCTATATTTTGGCACAATCACAAAAGGCATGTAAGCATATTTTAGTCACGACGCAAAATTTGTCCCATATACCTAATCTGCTAAATGCTAGTGTCCTTGAGGTTGTTTGAGACACATTCTCAACACCATGAGGGTCCGTCAACTCTTCTATAAATGTAGAAGCATAAGGAATTCACTACCGCAATAGTCCTCCTCGTGGTAGTGTGGATATAGATTTCAAGAACTCTACTCCTAGCATCTACTGTGGTCAACCTCTCCATGATGTTATCTCCCATGAGAAAGGAAATCCCCCCTTTTCCTAGAATCCTCCTTATGGAGTGGTGAATCAAACCCTGACACCTTCATACAGATAGGTTCTCAGAACACTAGGGTCAACCATATATGATTCCCCATAAACGTCTAGTAACACTCCACTACCGTTAGCAGGCGACCATCAGATCCATCTTCTATGGTCTGACCACATAGAGGCATGTCAGTTTGATGAGGAGGAGTCCGAAATTAAAATTTGGAGAGAGTTATCAAAAAATAGATTCCCAATCATGGTCTGCCCCTCACTACTTCCAGCTATGAGATTCTAGATGAGCTAGAAAAGAAGTGCATCCCTTATCTATGCCAGAATATGTGGGCTAATCATCAGCGACTGAAGGGTAGAGATCTCCTTTATCCAAGATATGGGTGTCACCTTCAAACCATCTGGATACTCGGTTTCAAGCTCAAACTAGTTGTGATCTCCATGGCTTGGGACCCACAATTTTAAAAGAACAATGAAAATTTGCAACACGATTGCCACCATTGCATCATAATGCTTTGATAACTAATATCCAAAGCCACATCTAGCATTCAAATTTTAGGATGGGCACAGTATCGAGAATTACACTTTGCTGCTCCCTTGTAATAGATGAGCCCCTCAAATATGGCATCCTTCAATTTCATAGCCTCTGATGAAATTAGAAGACTGGGTAATGCCCAGGCTAGTTGGTCACTGCAATAGAATTCCCCCTCTCCAACGGTGCCTAAAAACCATGGATAAAGAGGAAGGATAGTCAACATGACTTCAAAATAGACCCCTTAAGATAATAGGAGAACATTATGAACATGGAAACTGATGTTTTTATTACCCGAACTACTTCCCATATAGAATAATCCTCCTCATGGGCTATTATCATACCCAAATTCCAGTCAAGAACAGCTACACCACATCATAGAGACCATAGAAGCTACTTACATAGAATCTTTCTAGGAATGGACTCAGCCCATTGGGTAGGAGAATACCTACTACTGCTTCCACCTCTCAGGTTATCAATCCCAGAGAGGATTTTGGAAAAATCCTTGGAAGTCATAGGTGAACCACAACCTGTATAATTGGGGGAATTTATATCTTAATCACAATATCCAAAATAATTTTCCCTCAAGAGGACCTTGGATAAATCACTGGTGATTCCATATCATCTCCCCCCCAATGGTCCAGAGGAATTTATAACTTTATGTCTATCTCTGGAATCATTAACTCCCCGATTGGAGCCAACCATGACCCCACATGACCCCTACCCTAGAGGGTTGGGTGCATTTTCATCATCCTCAGCACCAAATAGGTAATCAGTATTCTCTAGGTTTGGAGAAAGGAATCAAAAGTCGGCAACCCACCTTCTCCTCCCGTCGCAAGACATGACTCTGCTTGTTGAGGCCCACGTGACAATCATGACCATAAACTCACTCAAAGTCATAATTCATAAACCAAGAGGACAGGAACATACAATGAAGGTGAACTAACCTCCTTGGGGTCATAGGCTGAAATGGACCAATAAGGCCAAGGGTTAGAATAACGACCATGAAAGAAGCTACACCAAATTGGGTTATTTTGTGGAAAGTAATGGTACAACCAAAATTTCATGATATACCTCTATGAACATAATCACTCTCAATATGGAAGAAACTGAACAATATGAAAATGTGGACATTGAGGGCCACGACATGGAGTATATACCCCAGGAGGAGGGTGATCTCGATGCATTAAATGAGCTTTTGTGCACTCAGAACCAAAAAAGGATTCAAAATTTAGAACCACCAAATAATGAGTTTCCACATCCTCAGTATAATACTAGAAAATGGAAATATGTGGCCACATCTCAGTTTCCATCCACGAAAAAACATTTGACACAATATAAGTGTAAAAAACAAGCTCTTAGATGACTAAATAAAGAGATTATCAGGAGAAACATTCCCAATGGGTATCATCTCAATCCAGCAGAAAATATTCTCCCTCCCATGGTTGATCCACCAACAAGAGCAGTATCGGGTTATTAGGTTGGATCAAGATCTATACAGTCAGTGCACATAAATGACGAAGCCGGAAATGACTTGGACTTCCCTATATTACTGTGATAGCCTCTCCATTGACAGGGTTATAATTCAGTCATAGGAAGAATTGAGGATCAATAGGAGTGTGAAATATGAGCTCTCTGACAACTCAATGAGGACCAACCCAGGGGAAACATTCCTGCTGGGTATCATCTCTAGATAGAGGATAATATTCTCCCTCCCATGGATAATCCACCAAAAAGAGTAGTATCTGGATATCAGGTTGGATATTGATCTCCATAGCCTATCCAAATAAATGTGGAATATGGAAATGATTAGGAATTACCTTCGTTGTGGAGAAATCCTATCACTCTATATGGTAATCATTCAGTCATAAGAATGATTGAGGATCAGTGGGGAGGAAAGAGAGACGACATCATCAGCCCCAGCCTTCTCCCTATGAATGGGAGGGAGTTCAAATAGCAATGCCCCCATAGATACTCACCACCATTGAATCCTTAGCTACTCTAATAGAGTCCATGTAAGGGCAACGAACACTTGTGCAGCCCGAAAGGAATCTGTATCCCGAATAGGTAGATGATACTCTACCTCCACCCACTTCGACAATCCAACATTTTCTACCTTTGATAGTGGAGGAGATCCTGAAAAACTTCTTAGACACTTCGTGTCTCGATGTGGGATGGTGATGGGTCATCGAGATCCGTAGGATGAAAAAAAGCTGAGGTGTTTCGTATAGACTCTAATAGGGCATCCTTTGTTTGGTACAATAGTCTGCTAGCAGGATCCATTGCAGGATGGGAAAATATTCAACGTTAGCTCCTTTATTAGTTCAGTTCAACACTGAGGAAGGATATGATATTTGACCAGAAAAAGTAAATGATGTGGGAGAATGAGAGGTTGTCCAACTTCATAGAAAGGTGTAATGGTTTAACCTATTAACTCATTATCCCCCTCTCATAGAAGAAACTACTGGAAATCTATGCTGAAAATATCAGGGATGAGTTGCAGACACCCCTAATACCCATGAAATATTTAGGTGGGTTTAGAGAGTTTGTAAAAATGGAACAACATATTTAAGAGTCTATTCAGTGAACCCAGTTCCAGTCTCGGCTCATACCCACAACATAGGGGAAGAAACCAGACAGAGCAGAAGCTATAGTTATTGCCTTCAATCCCACAACGGTGCCTATCCAATCATCTAAGAATGCTTAAAACTGTGAAGCACCTCCAACCAAGTGGCACCAACAACATAATCACCACTGACCAAAAGCACAAACAAATTAGGTCCACCCACTATTTGAAGAACATATGGACAATTTATAGTCCTTTCGAAATGATGAAGTTCCCAGTCACTTCTTAGAATCCATTGATAATAACTTGTTCACACTCTTGAAACCCAAGAGGCCCGATGAAGTCAACCTCACTCATCATCCTGACTACTTCTCTTTACAGAGAAGGATGGGTCATAACATCCATAATTAATTCATTTTCAAGTATGTACTTCAAGTCATGGTCGACTCTAGATAGGTGAAATTAGACAATTCCTTAGAGAAGGTGGCCTACATAACCATCAACTAGTTGGAAGAAGATTAAGGTTGGATAAAATTTCCAACTAGGCATGCACAAAAGTTTGACAACTGGATGAATCCAAAAATAGTTGATCAGGATTCTGGTTCACTGAAGGCACAGTTACACAAACTCACAACAGCTTCACCAATCAAGAAAGGGGTGTCAGATGTACCTCCCAAGGGTGGGCATGACCAACAAAATCTGGAAGAGATAGAGGGGGAAGAAACATATTCTCCCCTAAAGTAGGCCCTAACTCTTCTATATTTCTTACCTACAACATCTGTACCATGGAAAATACCCCACTGAATGGGATCCTCATTTGACAAAGAGCTCATATTTGGTTCTGTAAACACAATACATTTGACAAACCCCTTCTCCGATGCTGAGTATGCCCCTAAATATGATTTTCCCTCATACATCTAGGGAATGGGAGGTCATTTAAACTAGATATTAGGATACAGAAGACAACACAGGTGTGTTCAGACTCAATATTCCATCTATGACACTATGTAAGACATATATGCAGCCGACACTCATGGGAAAGCAGTCCAATGGGCTTAGAAGAGGAAATAAGGTGCCATAGAGGTCTCCATTAGTTTCCCGCAACCGATTGTATTTCATGAACTCTTATCGGGGGTTCAATATAATTATCCCAGGAAATGGGGAAGTCCGATGTGGATAGGTCCTTTGGAAGTGGGTACTCCCTCGACCTATGTGAAAGCTCTAGGTCTATCTGCCCCAGATGCTCCAGTTCCTGAACCACATAGCTAGGAGCAACCCCATATCAGAAAGCCTAGAACTCTAGCACAAAAATATGATGTTTTGAAATAGCTAGATATATTCCCAACTAAGTTCTCAATCCTTGATTCACTTCATCTTTCAAAGGAACTCAGGGAGGTACTTTTTGAAGCCTTACAAAGCTGATATGAATTATTTACAGAAGTCATAACCGCTGAGGTCTATCTAGTAGAAACTTTTTATTATCATATAACTATCTCATTAAATGATCAAGATCCGGAAGAGGCCATCCAAGGGAACATTGTGATTTTTTATGTTTTAGGTAGACTCAATAATGTCAATTTCAAAAGGATACAGATGGATAATGGATCTGGGATCAATATCATCCCAGTTTGAACCATCTGAAGTTTTGGGTATGGAGAAGGGGAATTATCCCCCATAAATCTGGTTATTCAAGGATATGATAAGCACAAGAAGAGGCCCTATAGAATGATTAAGCTTAAAGAACAGATTGATGACCTCACATATGAGGCCGAGTTCATGGTTATCTAGCAAGACACAAAAAATAATGTTCTACTCAGAAGGCCTTGAATCCATTACCTCCTCACGAAACCATAGGCATTCCATCAATGCCTAAAGTACCCCATCAATGGGAAAGTTGGAATACTTCATAGTGGAAATGCACCCTTCGAGACTAGAAGATCCACATATGTACTGAAGAAATTTTTTTATAAGAAGGGAGGTAACCAGCCGGTGATGGATGATGATATATGGATTTCATAACCCAATTACTTAGGTACCACCTATATTAATCCCCATATCATGTTTGATGATGATTATGTGCTCTTTATAAACATGGTTGAAATTTAAAGGGGTGGTGATGTCTCTTTTAATGGCTTCCCTCACCCTGATACTGACAGGGAGGCCCCTGGATTTCCACCATCACCTGAGTATGTATCCACAGACTTAGAAACGGATGAATATGATATCAGGAATTACCCTCTAGTATTCGAACAAGTCATCTCCACCACCATAGATGATCTCATAAAGATAAACCTGGGGATGAAAGAAGATCTGCAACCTACTCTAATTAGCGCCTCCATGCCCATGAAGGGAAAGAAATGTACATTGAATTTATAAAGTAGCACTAACATGTGTTTTCCTAGAACTATACTGAAATGCTTAGACTCGATCCAGATGTGGCTATGCACCATCACAGACTGCCCGATGAGCATCGAGGCTTTAATCAGGCATCCAGGAGAATTCACCCCTCCTATTCAACCAATGTTGAGGTGAAAGTTGAAAAGTTAATCAAATCCAACTTTTTTAGAGAAGTGAAATACCCAAGATGTATTTCCAACATCATCCCATTCAATATGAATAATGGGATGATTAGGGCTTTCATTGACATCAGAGACCTTAATCAGCATTTCCTGAAAGATGAATTCTGATTTCCGGTCACATAACTCTTGATCGATGAAACTACTGGTTTTCAGGTCCTTTTTTTCCTTGATGGGTACTTGGGGTAAAACCAGATCAAAATGGCCCCTAAGGATGAGAAAGACACTTACTTAAGAGTGCATCAGAGAATATTATGATACCAAGTCATGCCCTTTGGATTAAATAATGTTAGTGCCACATATCAACGTGTCATGAACAACATCTTTAAGAAATTTTTGGGGAGGATAGTTAAGTGTTATGTCGATGAACTGATCATCAAATACAGACATTGATTTGATCATTTCATAGACCTTCATAAAATATTTGAAATGTTGTGACAAAAAAATATAAAGATTAAACCATTGAAGTGTTATTTTGGGGTAACATCAGGAAAATTCCTCATCTATGTGGTATGCCCCCGCAACATTGAGGTGGACCCAAAGAAGACCAGTGATATTTTAGCAATGTCACCCCCAAAAATCTCAAACAACTGAGGGGACTCCAAGGGAACCTTACTTACATTCGGCAATTCAAATCCAACCTAGCCGAAAAAGCTCTCCCCTTCACTAGGATAATGAATAAGGGAGTCACCTACCAATGGGATGATGATTTCTAGAAAGCCTTTGAAAGCCTCAAATAGTACTTACTACACCCACCAGTTTTGATGCCTCTAGTAGAAGGGAGGAGACTCATCCTATATGTGGCCACCATGGAATACTCATTAGAAGCCCTCATCGCACAAAAAAATGATGCGAAAATAAAGAAAACTCTCTACTACCTCAGCCGAACCATTATAAGTACCGAGACACAATATTCTAATGTTGAGAAGAACTGCCTTACACTCATATTTGTAGTGAAAAAGTAGAGAAATTACATGAATTATCACGATGTCCATCTAGTCTCTCTTATTAACCCACTCAAGTACATCCTTGGCCTCCCCATGTTGACAAGGAACCTAGATTGATATGTGGTCATTCTGCAACAATATGACATCCAGTTCATATCTTATAAGTTGGTGAATGGGAAAGCCCGGACTGATTTCCTCACAACACATCCTACCCTGGAAAATAAATCAGAAGATACCAAGCTCCCCAAAGAAGAGGTCTTCTTTGTCCATGGCACTCCCCTAACATGGGAGATGTACTTTGATGGCGCCTCCTAGAGTCCTGTCGACTCAAGAATGGAAAACTCATAGCTCAATCGGGTCAGCCTTGGTATTTTATTTTTCTCTCCAAACAAAGTAGTTTTTTCTTAATATTTTTCACTATCTGAGGGCTTCATGAATAATGAAGCCGAGTACCAAGCCCTCATCACTAGATTAGAACTCTCCCTAAAACTACACATAGCATACATGAATATAAATGGTGACTCAGAACTGTTGATAAAGCAGTTCAATGGTGAATATTACATTAATAAGGAAAAACAGATCCCCTCACTTGTTACATCAGGGGAATGATGGAAAAATTCTTCTTATATTCCACATTTCACTATGTGCCCTGATCACACAATGCTCGCACGGACACACTGGATAATATAGGCACCATCCTAGCCAACCCTGATCAGGAGGAAGCCACCTTCCACATTACACATTGAATAATGGTCTCTTTGATTGTCATATATGACATGGAAGAGATAAATCAGCTCAACAACATCCTAGATCCAAATAAACCATTGACCAACCCTAGATGGATAGATCCAATAGTCAGTTATCTTTGATATGGGACTCTTTCGACAGATCAGGACAGAAGAGAACAAATGTGGCATCAGGCAGAAAACATCACTCTTCAAGATGGAAAAAATGATAAAAAAATACTCTAAAGTCATGGATTTGATGGAATTATCCTCATGTGGATAGAAAAATGAGAAGTTATCACCATAATGGAATAATTCCATGCATGATCTTACGGTACCCATCAATCAGGGACTAGGCTCTCCCACCAAATCAGGAGGGTGGGATATTACTAGAAAACCATGATAAATCACTATGTGGAATTCACCAAGAAATGTCATGCATTCAAGATTCATGAAAAATTTGTCCACCATCCCTTAGAATTTCTACATATAGCCAGATATTCTTAGATTTTTATTGTTTGGGAGGTGGATGTTGTGGGGCCATATATCCCTACCACAACAAAGTAGTTTAAGTATATCCTTACTATTACCGACTTATCTTCCAAATGGGATGAGTAAATACCCATTTAGGAAGCTATAATGAATAATATAATCATCTTCATAAATTCCTACATCATAACCTGATTCAGGGTCCCTCACACAAAATCGAAAGACAACGAAACCAAGTTCTATTCCACAGAGCAGAAGAAGTTGTACCATGAATAAAACATAGAATCCAATCACTCATCCCACTATCATGCATTGAAAAAAATTCATAGATATATGACTTTAATAAACTCTATCAAATATACTAAAAAATATGGTGAATAAGGATAAGAATTCTTGGTCAGACAAACTCCTCTACCCTTTATGGGCCCACCTTAGCACCACACGTACTACTACACAAGAAATTCCATAATCACTAGTGTAAGGGGCTGAGGAAGTGCTACCCATATATGTACAGATTCCTTCACTCCGAATATCCATTTTTAGACATTTTTTAAATGATGAAAAATCATAAAAGCAGTTTGATGAGTTTGAATTACCAGAGGAGAAGAGGTTGTGCACACTGAACAACTAGGATGTTCACCAGAATCGGATTGCACGAGCCTTTAATAAAATGGTTCTCCTCTGATAATTCCTTTTGGGAGAACTGGTGTTTGATCTCAGAACCACAATGATACTGAGAAATAGGACCCCGTAATTGGAGCCCAATTGGTTTATACCTTACGTAATACATAAGGTCTATCATAATGGATCCTATTAACTGGCCACCATCGATGGGGAATGTATCACACCACTCACGAATGTGATATTTGTTAATATGTACTTAGCGTAGCTATTTATCAATGAGAATCAACATCAGAGTAAGACTTTTCATTCCTCATCGCACTATAAAAAAGTGATAATTAGTGACATTTTTTCCATTAGTGATGTTTAAAAGTGTCTTTATTTCATTTACCGATGTTTCTGAAAAATGTTGTTAAATGAGGTGTTGCTAAATAAGCAACGTTTATAAACGTTGATAATTTAGAAAAGTTTATAAATGTCATCATTTAGTGATGTTTATAAGTGTCACTGATTTATTGATGTTTACAAATGTCGCTAATTAGCAACACCTTATTTTCATTTGTTTTTTAGAAACACTGATAAAACAATGTCGCTAATTTAGTTAAATATGTAAATGTCACTAAATTATTGACACCACATTTACCAACGTATTTGAGAAATGCCAGTAAGTGGAACTTCATTTTCTAACATTTATCGAAAACTTCAGTAAATTATTCTTTTAAAATTTTCATTATTTTTAAATTTATTATATATTTTTCTACAAATTAAAAAAATATTAACCCACGCCTTCAGTTTCACCCAACGCACCCCCACCACCCCCTAATATTTTCTCCTCCTACTACAACCCCTCCAATTCTCCCCCACTCCATGCCCCTCCCTCCTGTTTCACCCCGACACCACACCCTCCCCACCTCACCCCTCCCCTCCACACCCTCCCTATTATTTCACCCCCACCCTCATGTTCCCTCATGTTCACCCCACGCCTCGCCCTCCCTCCTGGTCCCTCCCCTCCAAGCCCTCCTTTCTGTTCCCTCACCTCCCGTCCCATAAAACCCCTCTTATAGGACCCTATCCATAGCTCACTCCACGACTCCCTTACACCCTCGTATAGATCACAAAATTATTAATGAGATACACGCGGATGTTGAACCTGAGACCTATGGGTTACCATCGAAGCATAGAACCAATCACTCCACTTCATATTTTTTATATTAACATGTTATCTTATATATATATATATTTAAATATTTAATAAATTAATATTATATATATAATCATATAACTATATATTTATGATTATATTTTATATTTCATATATTATTTCTATATTTATACTTTATGCTCATATATACATATTGATATATATATATTCATATTTTACAAATATGTTTATATTATATATTATATATATGTGTGTGTGTTTATATTATTTATATATATGTTTATATATATATATATATGTGTGTGTGTGTGTGTGTGTGTATAAATATATATGTGTATGTATACATATATAGAATTATAACTGTAAATATATATATATATATATAATTTGGGAAATTCTAAAACACTGGTTAAAATTTCACTTTAATAGTCGTGTTTTCTTAAAAATGTGACTAAATTTAAAATATTTAATTTTATTATGCTATATATATAAATATATTTCAACATTTAAAAATTAATATTATATATATTTACATATTAATATATTAATATATTAATATTTATATATTAATATATATATGTGTATATGTTTATATTTTATGTTTAAATATTTACATGTTTATATTATATATATATATATGTTTATATTTTATGTTATTTATATGTTTATATTATATATATCTATGTTTATATTAATATATATATATATGTTTATATATAAGTTTATATATATATGTGTGTGTGTGTATGTATAAATATATATGTGTATGTATATAAAATTATATATATATATATATAATTTTACATGTTTTAAAACACTAGTAAAAATACCACTAAAATAGACACGTTTTCTTAAAAATGTGACTAAATTTAAAATACATATATGCATTTATATATATAAGTATATATATACATGTATATATATATTTCAATATTTATATATATGTGTGTGCGTGTGTGTTATATATATATATTAATATGTATGTGTTTGTGATTATATATATATACACACATATATATATTTAAATATATATTTACATCGACACACATAATTAAGGTAAATATATAGCGATGTTTTCCTGAAAATGTCGCTAATATAAGGACGTTTTTAAAAAAATGTCACTAATTTCAGACCTTTTTGGGGAAGCGTCGCTAATTTAGTGATGATTTTCGGGAAGCATTGCTAATTTAGGGACGTTTTTAAGGAAGCAATGCTGATTTAGTGACGTTTTTTTTATGTGTCTCCAATTTGACAACTTTTTTGGGGAAGCGTCATTGAGTTATTGAAGTTTTTGGGGAAGCGTCACTAATTTAGCAATGTTTTTGGGGGAGAATCACTAATTTAGAATTTTTTTGGTGGAAGTTCCACTAATTTAACGAAGTTTTTGGTGAAGTGCTTCCATGATTTGCTAATTTTGTGACATTCTCGGAGAAGGGGTACTAATTTAGCGAACTTTTTAGAGAATCATCGCTAATTTAGAAAAGTTTTTGGTGAAGTGTCGCTAATTTACCAACGTTTTTGGTAAAGCATCGCTAAATTAGAGACATTTATAGGGGAAGCGTCACTAATTTTCTGATGTTTTTGGTAATGCATCACTAATTTAATGAGGTTTTTAGGGAAGCACTGCTAATTTAGGGACTTTTTTGGGGAAGTGTATCTATTTTAGCAATGTTTTTGTTGAAATGTCACTAAATTAGGAGCGTTTCCTGAAAAGTATCACTAAATTACATCTTTTTTGTTGTGTCGTCGTATGACATTGAACTGCATAGAATGTCTCATCCAGACCACATGATGTTAAACTGTAAGGGGTTCTTCCTTACCAAAAGACATTAAACTACATGGCCAATGTCCTTACTATAAGGAATAAAACTGCACAGATCCAAAACTCCCCTTGTCATTCACATTGGGTGACCCTTTGTCCTTACCACTCGATGTTAAACTACACTGTCCCTCCATAACTACGTATGTCTTGATTATCATACCCAATTAGATACATTTGAATTCCTTGATCCTATATCTTGTTCCAGCCACTGCATCATACAAAATTCCCTTGTTGTACCCCTCTGTTGTCCCGAAACCATGGGGAAACCCATGCAACTCCTTGTTTCTCACATTGAGCATAGCTCACGTGGGATTATGAATCACGACAAGGACATACCCTCACTAGAATTGCATATAGGTACCCAACATGTCCATTATGGTCCTAAATGAAAGACCATAAAATCTATACCATGAGTCATCACTATATGATGTTAAACTGCACAATCCTCCTAGAACTATGTGTGGCTTGATTCCCATCTTTATGGGATACGTAGTGACACCCTGACACTTTGTATTTGGTACCATCCATAGGATTCCCATGGGAATGTATGGCACAACATGGACCTTCATGGTCCTCATTCACATCGGGTTATAGAAGGTTGTGTCATAAATTCACATTTGGAGGTACTCCCCCTTTTTTCCTTACCGCATGACGCTAAAATGCACAGTTTTCCAAGAACAAAGTGTGGTTTGATTCTCATCCTCATAAGATACATAGTGATTCCCAGAAAAACACTCTTGGGCCTAACCACAATGTCCTCATCAATTCACAATGGTTCAACTATGTCCTTACCACATGACATTAACCTACATGGAATTACAAGAACTAAGTGTGGTTTGATTCTCATCCTCTTGAGATACGTAGTGACACTTAACACTTCGTCTTTGGGCCTAGCCGCTGGTATAACTTCCTTTGGATCCATTGGCCTGAGTCTTCCAAGAAATATGTGTGGTGTGGCTGAGACCTCTTTGTTCTTCATTCACATTAGGTCATTTCATTGAACCATGCTACGTGTCTCTATTCTAGGAGCTTCACCCTACGGTATGAATCACATGACCCCAAACTATCCATATATGACCCTGAAACATGACATTAAACTGCACCACATCATCCTCAACACATGACGTTAAACTACATGGATGTAAGTCCTTACCATATGATGTTAAAATGAATAGAATTTCATGAAATATGTGTATCTTGATTCTTATCCATACATGATACATAGTGATGCCTAGATCTCTGATCCTAAGCCCAGCTGCAGCCATCAATGAAAACAATGCCCACTCCTATGTACGTTCTAGACCTGTGTTGGGTATTTCTTTATCCAGAACTATGTAGACTTTGATTTCCAACCGACTGGGGCATGTAGGAACCCCCCCCCCACTGGGGTTCAAGCCTAATATTTCATAGACCTTGTCTATTCCATCATCTTCACGTCAGTTTTGCTGCGCCCTTACTGCATGATGATAAACTACACAGAATAACATCCTTATTGTATGATGTTAAACTACGTAGAATCACATACCCATTACATGATGATAAACTTTGCAGGTCATCATACATCACTCTTCCTTATCAATGGACCATAAGAGACTAACCCTATCTAAGAAGAGTACATGGTGATTCTACCATATTTGGAAATAACTTCAATCCATGTTCCTTAGTTCATGTCTGAATCATCTCGAGTTGTCTCAAACCTTTCACTGCCCTCGAAGAAGAAAATAGGTCTCTCTGTTTGTCCATGCTATTAATGTGAGGGCCCAGACCCACCAACTAGAGACATCACGACCTATTATAAAAGGCTTCTTGATTCTCTTGAGCCTGATGTCACCAAGGTGGAACCTATCACCACCATTGTGTTTTAGGTTATCCCCAGAATGATTGTCCCATGTCATCATTCGTAACCTAAGAAACTCAATCTGAGACATACAACATTTACATCTCTTAATCAGAAATATGTTAGATCATTTTTGAATATGGTAATCCAAATTAGGCTCTTGTCTAACTTCTCTCATGTTTGGACCACAAGTGTAATGACCTTAAACTGCTCACACTTTGGTCAAAGTTGTACGAACATAAACTCTAGCACATAATGGTCCAAATCACATGACCTTAAACTGCTAATGAAAGGGACACGAAACATTTTAGGTTGAAAAACCACAAAGTGTGACTTGAAAAAATGTCATGTCTCGTCTTGATAAAATCCTCATCTTCAGAGTTTTGGAAAAAATTAGGGTGAAAAATACATAAAATACATAAATCTCATAGGATCCACTTTATAGCCCCATTAAAATCCAAGCTATACTTACTAGACCCCCTAGTCCAAAAAAAATATAGAGCAATGATTTTTCACATCTCCTCCCAATTAGAATATGTTCTCTAGGTGGTGACACAACTTTTAGGGTGCTTCAACCCTCCTTGAATTTTACACTTCCCACAGATCACACTTTGTGACTTGGGGGTTCTCGAATCACCCTAACATTCCATAGACCTTGGAAAGGATATCCTGATTAAAGGACCCCTTTCATGTATATACATACATTCCCATGGCACATTAATATGAACCTATGTCCATCAACCAAATGCGTCACTCTGAAAAAGGACATTCCAGTTCTCGTTAGCCCTGACATGATCATGGAAGCACTCAATATCTCAGCACGTCTGAACCACTCCTTGTGTGACTGTATCATATCATTATCCTAACATGATCACTACAAGTCATGATTTAATATCTCTACACCATACTATACAATCAGACTCTGGATCCTAGATGTTACATAAACCTATTTTTACCCTTTATCAAGTATAGAATGCAGTACTCCACTCTTGAAATTTTGACAGTATGCACCTCATGATTCAAAACCAAAGGCTGTAGAGATCGAGATGTATATTTAAGAGCTAACTGTCATAGGGTACTAGAACCCTTCCTGGGTATCTTTCTTCCCATACCCAACATCTTCAGTTTTACTTTTTAGTCATTACAAATCTTTCATATCCCTTCGAAATAAGTTGAGAGTATATTTTCATAGCATGCTACCGAAGCATAAGGGACTTAACCGGCCAACTAATGGAATATTCTCCTTTCCAGAAAGGAGCTTCAATCCCCATGAGCCTCAATAACACTGTGGTGGAATCTGACACTCTAAAATGTCATGGGACATACCTAGAATGTGTGTAGTATCTCATACTCATGGACTCAAACTCTCAGGTTATTATTTGCATCATCCGTACCCAAACTACCCAGCCAGGCCCAGTATCCCTAATATTCCAATAAAATCCATATGACTCTCATAGATCATCCAAAACCATTGGAAAATATACCCAGCTTCAGGGACCCTTTTCGTGACTATGAATACATGCTCGTGGCGCCTGTATATGCGCTTATGGTCGTCAACCAAATATGTCACTCGGATAAAGGACATTCCAATCCTCGTGAGCCCTAGAAGCACCACAGCAGAACTAATCACCCTATAGTGTTTGATTCATCCCTGGTATTCTAACCCTATATTCCATAAAATTCATGGCAGTGAGATTCTAAACTATATAGCATTCCTATGGTCTAAGATAAAATAACTTAATCTAATGAAACAGAAGGTTAGAGCTAAAAGACCTTAATCTAAAGAAACAGAAGGTCCGAGCTAAAAGACCATAAAATAAAGCAACATAAGGTCCAATCTAAAATACCTTAAACTAAAGTAAAGGGAAGTCTAAACTAAAAGAACTAAAACTAAAGAAATATAAGGTTTGAGTTAAAAGACCTTAAACTAAAGAAAAAAATATTCTGAGCTAAAAAACCATTAAAAAAACGAAAAAATGATCCAAGCTAAAATACCTTAAAATAAATCACATGGAAATTATTGTGAGGCCCACTACATAGACATATCATGTTTGAGATGATTTACGAAGATATAAAAAGAACCCATTATTCAGGACATATCTCAGGCCTAGATGATCCCCCTACATATCGGGTGATCTCAAGATAGCCTGCAATCCATTTTTTTTTCATTTTCTAAAATCCAGTTTATGGGTTACCGGTAACCGTTACAATATTAAAAAACATCACCCAACAATATTCCACCTTCAAATTCAAACTTCAAACTTCAAACTTCAAAATTCAAAATTCAAACCAACCGCCCTTATCAATCTCGAGCCACGAACTACAGAACATGTACCCAGTGTGAACAAAAAATCCACTGTACATCATGCAGAGGTCCTACCGCGTCAGATGGTCACATAACTACCCACTTCCATATTCATTCTCAATGACACCGCCGGTCTATCCACACAGACGATGTCCTCATCATTGATGCCAAAACAGTTTACCAATATAAGATCTTATGTGGGTGGGCATTCACGAGAATTTATAAAAGAGAATATTTTAGAATTTAAACATCCATTTTCAGGCATTCACATGCATTAAATATAAAAAGGGATGGATATAGATAACAACTTCCAAAAAATGATGAGATGGAAAGAAATCATTTGAAGAATAAAGTTGGATAGTAAGCTAAAAAAATGCATCCATCCACTATGTATGAAAAATCAGGGATGAATCTCAACATTCTGGGGTCTCCTCGAAACCTCGAAAATAATGGGGTGTAGTGAAAAAGTATTGGATACAAAAAAGAAGAAGAGAATGTGGGTCATAAAAAAATATAGTCAGTAACACTAGAATTATCAGCCATGGTCAGGCGGGAAGCGTCAATTGAATGCTGGAGTGCTCCTCTTCCTATTTCTTCTGCTTCCACTTCAGGACAAAGAGATTCGACTAGAGTAATCCTCTCTTCAACCATACTCTTACTCATGGTCAATGAGGTCGATGATGTCGATAACCAGGACCTTAGATGAGTAATCATCTCCTCATTTCTCTATATCTGTGACATCCAAGAATCTATTTGAGCTTCTAGTTCAAACAACAGTTGATGACCCTATTCCAAGTCCTATATTGTCTCCCCCATTTTCTTAGAAAAGGATTCCTCATTCAAAAAATTATACAGATACCATTAATTCTCATCTAAGTCCCTACGATTAAAGACCATATCAATATAAAAAAATACTAATGTGAAACATTTTTTCCTTAGCTACATTTAAAAGCACCACTAATTCATTGACCAACATTTCTGAAAAACGTCCCTAAATGATGTGTCTCTAATTTAACAACATTTAAAAATGTCTCTAATTAGTGACACCTCATTTGAACTTTTTTTTGAGAATTGTTGGTAAAAGAACATCTACAATTTAGTGACATTTTTAAATGTCCCTAAACTAGTGAAACCACGTTTACTAATGTTTTGAAGAAATGTATATACATGGCACCTCATTTACCGACATTTCATGAAAACATCGGTAAGTTGTTCTTTTAAAATTTTCAATTTTTATAAAAGTTATTATATATGTTTATAAAAATAAAAAAAATATTAACCCACTGCTTTAGTTTCACCCCATACACCCCCAATACCACAAATATTTTTTGCTCATACTACATACCCTCTTGTTCACCCCATGCCTCGCCCCTCCCTCCTATTTCACCCCAACCACTTCTTCCCTCCTATTCACCCCCACTCCTCACCCACCATTCTGGTCCCCCCATGCGCCTCCCTCATGTTCCTTACCCTCACAACCCATATATCCCCTCCTATATCCCCTGTCCCTAGCTCCCTCCATGACCCCCTTGCACCCTCCCGTATATCACAAAATGATTAAAGAAATCCATGGAAGTTGAAAACGAGAACTATGGGTTACCATCAAAGAATAGGGAGGTCCAACTTTCATGCATGGTTGGATATGTAGATATGTTTAATTTATTTAGTTATAAGAAAATTTAGGTTGTGAAATGGATTTAAAGTATTGTTTTGTGGTTTTCTTAAGAAAAATGGATTTTTTTTGGAAATTTTTCTGATATAGAAACTGTTTTATATTATGATATAAAATTATTTAGAATTTTTTTATATAAATTGTTTTATATAAATTTGCTAATGTGATCTATCCCAGTGGTGTGAATAGGGAATTATTTTCTAGAAATCCTACTGAGTTTCATTACTCACCCTCTACTGTAGCACGTTGGTGCTTTTGAAAATGTCGGTTATTGGGATATAGGGAAAGGTAAAGTATCACACTGATGTAGTGATAATTCATGATTTTGGATCATGGAGTTGAAATTAGATCTTGGAGATATGTATTTGGATTCTTTAAGTTTTGTTGGGTCATCTTCTATTGTGTACTTTGATATTGTGGTCTTTCACTGCAGTACATGGTTTTAGTTTGATTTTAATATTAATGGTTTGCTTAAGTTGTCTTCCATTGATATCATGCATCATGTAGTGATTTGTTTGGTCCTGGTATGTTTGGTTGGTGGTTTTTTTTCAAATGTAAAATAATCCCCCATATATTAATGAATCCTTTGGAATTTATTACTAGCCTTTTGCATCTCGGGGTTTTCACTTAAGTCCATGTAACACTCCATCGCCTTCTCAAGCCATTGGGAAGGGGTGGGACATTACATTACCCATCCTAAAGAAGATAAAACTATTCATAATGAAACTAAATTATCATTAGGGGATCAACAAATTATTGATGAAAAAACAACAATAATGAAACATCATAGTGTTGAATACAATTATCAAGGAAATATGTAAGGGTATAAAATTTGAGGTTGGTTGGAATCAATGGGGAAAACCTATTGACCCCAACAAGTAAATGTTCATTAGTTATATTGGGGTCACAATGAGGATGAATTTTTCGATTGATATTGATTCATTATGACATGTCTATTCTGTAATGAAGGAAACCCTTTGGAAAGATGTAATGGTAATGTTATGATATACATTCTCTATTTTATTGAAAAGTTATATAATGAATTTTTTATTCGATTCTCATTATCTCTTGGAGAGTTTATTTATTTTAGAATATTTCCATAATAAATTTGTCTTAATGGCTATTGAGAAATTCCATAGAGTCTTCTAGATGCTTCTTACCAAGTAACATCTTAGGGATGCTGAGGGAAAAGTAACTCCCCACATACCAGTTAGTTATCAACACATTATTAAGCTGGAAGTATGGAATTATTTCATCGGTTTTTATGATGAGAAATAATTTTAGGTTAATTTTATTCAATAATATATTATTTAAATTTTTTTATTTTATCCAATTTGATTCAATTTTTTTAATTTATAAAATTTTGAAAGAGTGATGGAAATAATGAACATTCATTAAAACCAATGTACCCCTATCACAAAGAAAGGATGAGGTACGCTTCACTAGAGAATAAATTGGTATGTATTTAAAATCAACAATAAAAGTTTTATGTGATATGAAATAGCATATGTTCCTTTTATTATATGTATATTGATGAATCAAAATCTGAATCCACTTCCATCCCACATCACGTGCTATGGAAGGAGGCTCATGTAAATAAAGAAGGTAAACTAGTTGATGAAAATAGAAAATCAGTATGGGAAAATTGTGTACATATGACATAATAGAAATTTGTTATGAATTATAACAATACTACATAAAAATATCTATTTATGTTCATATTTTTTTATATGGTTTAGACATTAGAATAGGTAGTGAACTTACCAGAAGAAAACTACTTTCAATAGCTTTGAAGTGGTCAGAACAATATGGTCATGTTAGAGGATTAGGTTTTGGTGTGTATGCTTAAAAATATTTTGAGAAGATAAAACCAAATGAAGATAAATATAATATTATGAAAGGATTTTAATCACAAATAGATTATTTTCAAGATATTATTTTCTAGTCTGGTTTGGTAGACTAATGTATGAGGATGGATCAAAGCGAACTAGTGTTGGAACAATGATCTTCACATCAACCAAATTACCCCACTATATTTGAGGCTAGTTAGTCCTCTCAACCTTATACCTTACCCAAGGTAATAAAATTTTTATTTAATATTTATCCGAAATGTGAATAAAAAAACTTCTTATAACCGTATATTACTAAAATTATGCAGGGTAAAGTTTTATGTGATTATTATCTTTCAACACCCACACACTGCCTTGTTATGATGGGTATGGTGTATAATATCTTGGGAGAAAAGATACACCAGAAATAACTCCTAAAATATCACATGATAGCAGGGATTAAGGTAGCTCACGAGCTAACTATTGAGTTTTCGATTCAACATGTTGATATGGATATTACAATGACTAACAATACTATTGGAATTTTCATAGCATGGTTGACTAATCTTATAATGATACATAAGGTATGTATTTTAAAAAACATCATATGAAAAATCAATAATAGTTGATGAAATTTTTTTTGAAGTGAGGTATGATATTACATATATATAACATGATGGGTAAATTGAAGGTCGAATCAAGACAATATACTTAATCTACCAAGAAATAAAAACCACCTTCCAGGAGTACCTTCTTCATGCTAGTTCCAGAGAAACATTTATAATCATTACAAATTCATGAAGAGAAAACATTTAAAGATGAAATTTTTTCTTACATTACATATGAAAAAGAAATTTATGTAAATTTCAGGATAGACATAATTGGCCTTGAGAGTATGAATGAAATTATCAAGAATGAATATTTGGGAATATTAGTTGTTAATACATACATAAGTTACATATTCATAATATCTCTGTCCAAATAGTGAGATAATTTTCTTATTAAAGTTAAAAACAATTCATATTTTCTATAGGTTTTTATATTACTAATATATAAATTGAAAACATTGACAAGAAATATTTGGATTCATTTATCCCTGTATCATTTATATAGAAAAATATACTTTGGATAGGGAAGAAATTAAGGAGAAAGTACATGATCTACTTGAATCATTTGGGAAAAAAATAACTGATGAAAAAATATTTTTGATTATTACTTAGTGTGTGTTTTAAAAATATTTTCTTTATGATAGGGTGGTCACTAAATATAGACTAAATAATGGAATGGATGAACATAATAAGCATACGAATTACTAAAAAAGCAAACAGATTAAGGTGTATAAGGAAATATTTAACTATAAAAACATATTTTTAAAAATTAATCATTTTGTTCAATTTTTCTAATGTGTATGAAAAAAATAATGATAATAATTGTGGATATAATGTTTTCAAGTCTTTGAGAGAGATTATAAACCATCAAAGGATCATCGTCCCCAAATAGGTAATTTCTATAGGTAATTAAAATATCATTAAAATAATTTCTTAATCATTTTTTTCTATATTTTTTCAGTACTACCAAAATTTACAAAAACCTTCATACTCAAAAGAAGAAGTAAATTTATTTATATATGATGGCTCAACATACATGTTTTCAAAATATTTTCCAACAAAAAATTTAGGTGATTACCTACTATATTTGTGATATTATATGAGCTATGCCCTTAGAAATATATTTGGACCATGAAACAGTAGTGTCATAATTATTATATATTATTTTTTATCTATTTCTCAAGGATAATTATATTGGAAGAGATCTATTTTTATAGAAGTGATGAACTTCAAAAAATAAAATTATTGTTAAATGGTGGAGGAATAGGAAGAGGTTGAGGTAGGGTCAGAGTCGAAGGCCAAGGTGGAGGAGGAGGTAGCGGCAGAGACCAAGACGGAGGAAGAGATGAAGCACTACCTTGGAAACCATAAAATTATAGGGAAATGGAGTAAAATGGGGATCATACAAAGGTATTGTTTGAGAAAAATCGTTAAAAAGTGCACACAACAATTTTCACTTAAGATAAGACCCATTGTGCAAGTGTTTCAAGCTGCTTATTGAAAAAACGTGTTTCAAAACTTGTTTATGTGATTTTATATAAGAATTTAAGTGGAGATTTTTTTTCAGAAAAAAACAAACAACACTTGTTTTTTTGTACTAATTATCATAGGCTACAATTTCTATAAGAAAAATCGAATTATTATCAAATATTACTGAAGTGTGAAAAGAACCCCTCACCAAGAACAAACTAAAATACAACAAACAAATAGATGATGTTTCTTTCCCATGGATTCTATACAATGTAATGAAATGGTAATTGTAGTGGATCCAATAGTCACCAGAGATTCATAAAACACTAATCCAATCATAAAATAGGTATATAATCCATATCAAATGTTTGAATAAACATGTGTGTAATCAGACACCAAAACCAACAAGTTTATGAGATAAATATTTAAGGAGAACCAACATTGATAGATTGTGATCATCAAGTAGGGATGGTGTCAAAAGAAACATGGAATCAAATGAAAATAAACTAGTTTATGATGAAATCCTATAGAAGGAAAAACCCATCTGAAATGAAATCATGAAGAAATAAAAATCCAAATGAAGACCCCATTGAAAAAGAAGATAATATCTTGATCCAAAACCTTTATAAAAATAAATAAATACAAAATTTCATTGAATGAATCCAGAATTTTTAGAAAGGAACAGTATAGTAGTTTTACCTTGGTAGGTGGTGGAATTATTTGGGCTATTCGATCATCAATTAGATGCATGATATAAAATAAAAAAAATCTTGTTAAATCCATAGAAGTAACATTCATTATGCATGCGAACATTCATTATATAAGATGATTAATGTTTACAATAACATTAATAAAAAACTAATCATCATTATCAATAATAAATGCATGATAATAGGGATATTACCATTTTGATGAAAAGAAAACGATGATATTATGTTGTAGTTTATCATCATCAAAAATATTGAAAATGATATACTAATCTTTAGTACAATCCAAGAAGAATTAATGTATGCACTATATTTTAATGTCATTTGGTTGCTATAAAGGGCTATACTGATGTTTAATTCTATAAAAAAGGTGTAATATTTTTTAATGGAGTATAGTGTCTTCTAAAAAGATATAATGAGACAAACTGAAATTTTTTCGATCAAAGAAGTACAATAGTTTATCATGAAGGTTTTATTCTCTATGATAGTGAAAGGGAATGATATATTATATTATGTTCTATAAAAACTCATATGTAACTATTTATTTTAGTTCAATAAATGAATGATAATTGGTTTACAATAAAGGTTAATGTTTTCAAGGAATAAATGGGTTCGTCAAAAAGGATGATTCACTCCAATACTATGAGAATACACTCAACAAGGAAGATTCACTCATGATGATGCAATTTTATTTTTATTCTCCAATGCATTAAATTTTTTGGGTTATAAAACTACAATATTGTTAGATGACCCAAAGTGTTGATTGAACTGTAGGATAAAAAGACACGGTGGAATCAACCATACATAAAAGAAATACATGATATGACTCAAATTGTGTGGTTTCAGTTTAAAATTGACATTTTATTAATGTATTAATTCATATTTATGTTTAATTTATTTCATTTTAAAATTACTAACACCAAAATTGTTTTATTATATAGGTGGATTATTTTTCTTATGTTGGGGTGGTTTTTTTGATGATGCTTATGCTCACGATAGATTGGACATTGAGGCTATAAATGTGATAAAAATAACAAGGAAATGGGTCAAGAATGTGTAAAACCATCAAGAAAAGGTGAATTCATACTAATAATTTAGTTAATTTTTTCTCCATTTTATCGAAAATTTATAAGTTAATTTATTTACGATTTTTATCTAATAATTTTTTTACATATCATTTGGGAAGTCATATTTTTTCCTTCAATCATCTACAACAAGATATAAAAGAGAGAGAATGGCACTTTTGGATGAGGTGTTTCAGACATTATGGGGTTTCTTCTTATATCCAAATGTAACATTTATTTTTTTCTATCTTTTTATAGATGGTTGTAAAAAAACGCGCATCACATACTAAATCAGCCGCACCTACATCAAATGTTCATTGTAACCAGCAAGACTCAAATTGTTTGATTTTAGTTTAAAATTTACATTTTTGTTAAAAATAGACATCACATACTAAAAACTGGCAAAAAAGATTAATATTGTTTTGATACTTTATGAAAATAATCTATAAGACATTTTTTTGTCTAGCAATCAGCCGAACCTCAATCTAATACACGATGAGCTCGGTATGACTCAAATTGTCTGTTATCAATTTAAAATTGACATTTAATTCAAAAATGTTTCACTTGCTAAAAATTGGTCGAACACACTTAGACTACATTGAAAATTTAGGGAAAAAATTAATAAGTCATTTTTGACATGTAAGAATAAATCTCACTTCAAACCGATACATTATGTGACCTATATTACTGAAAGTGCGTGTTTCCAGTTTAAAAAGAAATTTTAGTATAAAACAAAATCGACATAATCAAAATTGAGAAAAAATATTTGGATTGTTTTTATAATTTATAGAAATGATCAATAAGTCATTTATGACGTGTAAGAATAATCCACAGCTCAATATGATGCACAATGTGACCAGTTTGACTCCATGTGTATCTTTATTTAAAATTGACAATAATTTTAGTAAAAAAGACAACTAACATACTCCAAACCAAGATAAATCATTTGTATTATATTTATACTTTAGTAAAATAATATTTATTTCATTTTTGACATTTAGATTTCAGTCGCACCTCAATCTGATACAAGATGTGCCCAGCAAGACTCAAAGTGTCCGCTATCAGTTTAAAACTGACATTTTAGTTCAAAACGTTTCACTCACCAAAAACCGAGAAAATGAAATTGGATTATTGTGATAATTTAGGAGAACTATTTTTAATTAAATTTTGATGTGTAAAAATTATTCTCACATAAAACCGACAAACGATGTGACCTATATGAATCAAAGTGCATGTTTCCAGTTTAAAATAAAATTTTATTAAAATACAGAAGTCGTGTACTCAAAACCAATAAAACACATTCCAATTTTTTGATACATTAATACAAAGATCCATAAGGCATTTGGTATTTTTAGTAGTTATCCCCAGCTCAATCCAATTCATGGTGTGACTGTTATGACTCTAATTGCGTCTTTTTATTTAAAATTGAAATTAATTTTAGTAAAAAAATAAACCGATATACTCAAAACCAAGAAAATGCATTCATATTTTTTTTTGATAATTTTGAAAAAATATCCATTTGTCCTTTTTGATGTGTAGGAATCATCGGAACCTCAATTTGATAAATTATGTTCCCGATATGAATCAAAGTTTTATTATCAGTTTAAGATTGAAATTTATGTTCAAAATGTTCCACTGACTAAAAAATTGGAAAAATACTCACATTATCGTGATAATTTATTAATATGATTTATAATTAAATTTTTATATGTGGTAATAAATATCATATTAAACTGACACATGATGTGGCTGGTATAACTAAAAGTGTATAATTCCATTTTAAAATGACATTTTAGTAAAAAACAAAAGTGGCATTATCAAAACTAATATAACATATTTAGATTATTTTGATACATTATTAAAATGATAAATAAGTCATTTGGGACTTGTGGTAATACTATTCACCTTAATTTGATGCACAATATGATTGGTATGACTATATGGGTGTCTTTTTATTTAAAATTGATAGTGATTTTAGTAAAAAAGAAAACTGACACATTGAAATCTGAGAAAACACATTCAGATCGTTTGGATACTTTAGGAAAATGATTCATAAGTCATTTTTAACATATATGATCCAAACAGACCTCAATATAAAACATGATGTGTATGAAATGACTCAAAGTGTCCATTATCATTTTTAAATTGACATTTATGTTCAAAAATCACCACTCACTAAAAATAGAGAAAATTCACTTGGATTTCCTTGATAATTTAGAAAACTGATTCATAAGTCATGTTTTAAATATTAGTATTAGAATTATGTCAAACTGACACACAATGTGAATTATATGACTCAAAGTGTGTGTCTCTATTTTAAAATTAAGTTTTAGTAAAAAATACAAGGGATGTACTAAAAAATGAGAAAACACAGTCAAATTGTTTTGATACTTTAGGAAAGCTATCCATAAGTTATTTGAGAGATGTAGTAATTATCCAAACCTCAATCTAATGAATAGAGTGAATGGTATGACTCTAAGTGTTTCTTTTAAATATATAAGTGTTGTTTTTGTTTAAAATGAACATCACATCACTAAAATCGAGAAAATGAGCCTAGATTGTTTTTTCATCATTATATATGTTATTACTTAATTAATTTTATTATACTTATTTAGTTAATTTTCATGAAGATAATTCTTGAAGATGAACTAGAAAAGGTGTGACGTGCAAGAATCAACAACAACTCAATCTGATATACAGTGTTCCAAGTATAACTCAAAGTTTAGTTTAAAATTAACACTTTATATTTAATTTATTTATATATATATTTACTAACATAATAATTATTTTCTTATATAGGTGAGATATTTTGATTGATAAGGGGTGGTTTTTTTTCTTTTATACCAGTGTGTTCTTTGGCTCTATAATAGTGTTTTTCTTGTATTTGTGTTGTAAATTTAATTTCATTTAAATTATGTATTTGTATCTAATTTTTCTAATTTCTAGTGCTATTTATGGTGTTATGGTGTGTTGTTATAGCACATTGAATTATAACCCTTTATCAATACTAAATAAAATCACTGATAATTATGTTCTTTTATGATTTCTTCTAAAAAAAATGATAAAAGTCTTGGAATTTTAATCATGCTTTGGTAGCCATAAATTTTTAGTGCTAATAAAGCCCAATTATAACGCTATCAAGGGCCTATTTTGTAGTAGTGAACCAACAAGAACCTATAAAAATAACTACCACACAACCTCGCTAAGGATCACTCACCATGTAATGAATCCAATTATAGTAACATAATATCATATAATATAATAAAAAGGGAACCCCACACCACTTCCCCACTAGTTTTTTGATATCACACACAATAAAAAATTTCTTGGTGATTTTATACCTTCCATATCATCAGAAACCATATCCACAAATCAAGTCACATAGGATATGGATCAGATTTCCTCTGTACCTACCCTAACCCACATAGGCTCCAACCTACTTGTTTTCACTAGTAAAAATAATCATGTGTCCTCCAATGTCATTTAGATCACGACCCTAACTACCCCAACCCATATAGGGTCCAATTTAATCATTGGAACTAGTCCATATCCATATTAACATAACTATATCTACCATAGTTATGTGTCATGAACTTTAAAGACATCAATATCATTCACATATCCTACCTTGCATAACAACCACTATATACCATCATATTTTTTATAGAATGTATATAATAGAGAGAGGAAAGTATGGATTATTTATCTATTAGTTCCCTCTTTATCCTGGATGTTTGGGGAAAACACTTAGATTCTAAAAAAATTGGGTTTTGATAAGAATATATGACACCTATGGAGTGAATATGAAATCATAATAAAATAAATGTATAATAAATCCATACAAAAGCCCAACCTAGAATGTTCAAACCAAAAAAAACTATCACAACCCATTCCACTAATAGATTCTACCACATTTACCTCATCAACCAGTGTACTTTCCTACACAGAAAACCATAACAACCATTTATAAATTCCCATTTAATATTATTATATCACCATTTCTAGATTTATTTTTTACCAACCAAATTATTTTCATTATTTCATTAAATTATATATTGAATAAAAAATCATTACCAACCATTACCCAAATTTAATTCCATCCATTACCCATACTTTTGAATCTTTAGAAATTTCATTTACATCCACTTCTTATTTGTTTTCAACCTAAACCCTTTACTAGTATTTCTATTACCATTAAAATTCCATAGAGATCAGGAAACTATAATACCATACTCATGGTATATAAACAGGCACCTCATTTAACCCCACACATCCCATTCTTATAACCACCACAACATCCCAACCATTTCATATCAACAATCACATCTACCCACTCCAACCAAAAAAAACCCTCTCAATACATGACAATACCCATATCCAATAATATCATCACCCCATAACAGTACCAGGAAATTCCACGTATTCACAAAATCACCAAAAGTGCACATGAAACATAGAATAATTCATTATAATATTATCCACTACCACAATTTCCATTTTAGAACTTTCCTTTAAAGTAACTCAACATCTCTCACATGGGTGTTAACATAATAAGTGCAGATTTAACACAATCAGTTATTTAACATCTATAGGTGATTATTATTTTATAAAAGTTTATTCTAGCTGAAAAATCATAGCAATATCACATGAATCACAACAACAACAAAAAAACTAGTCAACAAAAATAAACAACTGAGAATCTTACATGAAATATCATGGAAAAATTATAATCACATGCAAGTATCCCCTTACCATCAATTTACATTATGTTTGGTTATTTATATTCATCAAGTTAATCCTTACCATCTACCCAAAGAAATAAAATTAATGATACTTCCAATTTATACAAAAAATAAATAGATTCCCTGAATCTCTAACCTTAATCAAAGATTCACAACCATTGTGCATGAAAAAGAAAGCAAAAGATGTTCACCAAGCCTGAACCATGCATGTTATTACTAAAAAATATATAACACATCAATCCCAATAAAACCAAGTTTCAAATCTAATAAACCAGCCCCCAAACCTACTTCCACAACCTTACTAGATAAATAATAGGAATACACCCCAAGAGGAATGATGGAAGAATGTCACTTGAAATTAGTATGAATTTATCTCCTGATTCTAAGGGATTAAACCAACCAAATTATTCTCAAATACTTACATGGACACACCTCTAATAACTTGAGTTTTGAGAGAAAACAAGAGAAATATATGGAAAATGATGGGACCAAAAAATTTATACTTGGATAGAAAAATAGAGCATCACGGTGTAACATACCCTCATCACACAACAATAGGTCAAATTCTAACACATCCTAGAAATCACACTGTGAATTTCCCTACCTCTCCCCCTTTAAGACTCAATAAAACTTTCTAATATGATATTTATAATGAATGATTTCTTTATAAACAAAGATTCAAACTATGAAATCACATGAGAATGAACTACCATATCAATACTCCCAAGCTCCATGACACGAAAACCATGGTACCACCATGTAGCCCACTCATAGAGAATATCAGAATATCCCCCAAGACACCATCATTACCTAACATAAAACACCATTCCAATACCAAAAAAATTAAAAGAGAAACTTAAAAAGTTCATAAAAATATATGATAATAAAAAATCTCCTCCTGAAATGTGTATGATAATTTCCTTTTACAAAATTCCCTTTAAACCCATCACAACTGAATACAACTAGTCAAATCATGAAAAAACTCTTAATGCTAACAACAATTCTCATAAACCATGCACCATGGATGCAAACACTCCTTTTGTTATGTGATACATAGATATTATACTTACCATTTTTCTACATCCAATTCTCTCACATTGTGGCATTTAAGGCGACGATGTGATCTCTCTCTCCAAGCTAAAATCATTGCACCAACAACATCTGTCTCCTTCCAATCTCCAACGAAACCTTTAACAACCAAAAGACCCAAAGTAATGGGTCTTAAAGGTTTGGTCCATTAAAATAACATCATATAACATAAAAAGGGGAAATCATCTCACCCAAAACCTCATATAAAACATTCTTAGGGTATCCCACCCTAGTGCATCCCAGATATCATATAACACAATTATTGGGGTTGTCTAAATGCCCAAACCCTACTCACATTTCCAAGGTTAGTCGCTAAAGTGTACAAAATACTCTAAAATGACATGTATTCTCAGATTTCACCATATTAAACCCTATTTTCTATTTACCTCTAGGGGCACCTATGACTGGGGAACCCACTATGGTCTCCTACGTCACATCATGGTATGGAAACCCCAAATGGGTTACATCATCCTATGCCTATCTCTAAGGCCAAAAATCATAACTTATTGACATTATATCCCTTAACGTAGCAACACACATATCACATCCTATCATGACACACTAAAAATTCACTATAGGAATCACCCCAAGGGATGACATAATCCTGATCTCATTTCTAAAGTCAAGCTAAATCTATCCTCCCATAAAACCAATGCACAGAACCTTCCTAGAGTGTAAGATCCAGGATTTTGTGAAAGTATTTCCTTGTTAAATTTTGGTTTAATCACTTTTTTGGTTAATTAAGTGATTCCTGGGTGTTTAAGGGGGCCTCATCGGTGTTGTGAGGGTTTGGGACATGAAAGGAAGAAAAACCAGGCCAAACTGTGTAAGAAGCACAATTATTGCATGATTAAGTGAAACGTGCAGACTCCCTAGGATATCCATGTAGCCTTGGGTAATGGCATATAACATTGTTTAAGTATAGTTTTTAAATCATACTTAACTTCCTAGGTAACCTTGAGTCCTCACCTTCTTTATATAGTGGCTTGCGCATAGTTTGGGCATTGTTTGGAAAACCGTTTGGGTAAATCATGTGGTCCAGTAAAGTTAGAAAAATTAAAAAAATTTCCATTATGGGATTTTATGTTATACCCAATATTATCACCCACTTATTCCATTTCTACCCTAGGTACGAAACAAGGATCCCAAATCTTCAAATAGATATATATCCCTTGTTTCAAGGCTTTTTGGAGCACCGTCAGTTGCAGATCAAAGCTCCAGGTAAGTATAATCTTCTTATTTATTCTCTTTTTTTAATTAGGGAATGTATTTTAGGATATCTTCTTTCAAATAACTAAAACCTTATTTTATATTGGAATCCAGGTTAAATATTCAAAGGGTGGTTGAATTGGGATATACAACTTTGATTAGGAGTGCGTTTGTCAATGGATTCGAGGTAGGTGGTCTACAAATCACATCCCATAGTTTTTAAGTGGATTTTCCATATGAGTATGTGTTCTTGTTTCCCTATTGTTTTTCTTAGAATTCCTTTGGTGGTATTCCATAAAATGAGCGTCTAAATAATGATTTGAAACCCTCACGATCCCCCATGGGATGTGTCAAGGAAGATTTGACCAATTTGGGCCACCCATGTGGTGCACCGACATTCCAAAACCTATGAATTGACAAATTCAAGTGTAAAATTGATGCATTATAACATAGATCCCTTTTTGAACATGCCAATATGGGTATTTGAGTTGAATATCGAATACGTATAGTTTTTACTAGGGTTGATAAAGGCATAAAGAGTTGTTTGGAATGAATTGAAAATGGGTTAATTGGGGTTATTGAGATTGTATCAAAAGGGATATTAATTTTGTTGGAATGACTAAAGGGTTATTATATGTGAAATGATGAATCTGTTAAATTGGAAATGGCCTATTAATTGAAGAAAATGTGGACGGGGTTTCATAAGGTAATTGATGAACATGTTGAATGGGTAAATACATGGGAATCAAGAGATGTACCTTACGGGTGGAATAACATAAAATGGTTGTGCTAGGTGAGATATGAATTTTAATTGAATTTCATTAGTTGGAAAATTCTTTTGAAATGATAAATGGACTAAATGGGATGATGTATGGTAATTGGTGAATATTGTCTAATGTATGGTAATTTGTAAGTATACATAATGTGTTAAGGCACGGGTATGAAAATTAGGCTAAACACTTATGTAATGTAAATGGAAATGTGTTAATGGGTTATGGAATAGTGTTAATTCCCATGTTGATTGTTATAGATTATGATTGTTATATGTATTAGTTGTATTTGGTTTGTGATATGATATATGTGGAAAATGGATGAATAAGCATGTGCACAAGGCTTGAGGTGTGGGATAAAGGACTGAGGCTCCTCCCATGGGTCTAGATGGACTAATACTCTAACTCCATCCACAATTCATGGTTAAGGGAAGGTGAAAAAGCTCTATTTCCCCTAAAGGTTTCATTCAGCCCAGACTCGGGGTACTAGTTTAGCGACTTCCAGATCAGGGATGTTACAAAGTGGTATCAATGTAGTTATTTTATAGGGTCTTATTATTAGGTATTATAGATAGGAGGTTAGGGTGTGTGGGGCCTTGGTAATGAGATTCTGCTTAGGAGTAAATAACCCTTGTACAAGGTAAAACCGAAGTCTATAAGGGTGGGAATTGTTGTTCTTGATGTGTGTTTTTTCAGTTGAATGATATTTCACCATTGGGTGGTGCACATGTTGTGTGATGTGACTGATTTATGATTTTTTTCTCATGGTCGGAATGGAATTAGTTTGTTCATTAATGAATCATTTTAGGCACCTAAGGATATAGGTGGAATGCATCATGATAAGAAAACATGATATGGATGTATTGTACATAGAGAGGGGAATGTATTTTACTTCCTTGAAAATTTTGAAGGAAAATAATGTCTAATGATGGTAATGAATGTGGGTAAAAAAAATAATGTAAATGATTCTTTAAGTAATAGAGTGTATAATGAAACGTTTTTACTAGGTTAAATTTTTGGGTTGTGATAGATTGTGAAGGCATATTATTGTCTAAAAGAGAAAAGATGTGTGTTGAAAACGTGGAAATGGTTTAAAAGGGTGTTTGATTAAAGACTCCTGATTAATTAATTTAGTTTACCCATGTTGACCATGACTCATTGTATATATGGTAGAGGGTAGTGTTATAAGGGTAATGATGACTATTGGAATAGTGTATGCAGAGTTGGTTGTTTAAGGTTGATATTGTAATATCTTTTCCATTTGTGTCTTAATCTTTTTAATAATTGTTTAAAGTGTTTGTTTAGGATAGTGTTTTTTATTATGATCATGAATAAGGTAGGTAATTTCTAATGTTGGGTGAGTGTGGAGTTTAAACCGTGAATGGTTCAGTTCAAAAAAATGGTAATGTTAATTATAAAAGGAGGTGTAATGATTGAACTTTGGATGAATTGGGTAGTGAGAATTCCTTATGTTGTCGATTCGACCCTTGTATGGTTGGTTTTAGGTAGTTAGGGTGACCTAGTTTGAGACTTTGGATTTGGGTTGTAAGAAATTTATGGTTATGATATAGAATATGAGATGTGTTAGGAGAACCCTTGGCAGGGCTATGGTTTTTGAGTCGTAAGGTGTTTTTCGATAATGTGAGTGTGGAAACTCTTGTTGGTAATGATCATATGTAGTGTATTCTAGACCTTAATGATGGTGCCTGTGTTTTGGTTCCCTTGTGAGTAGGTACCCTGGCCATTTGTGTTTTCGATATCATAGAGGGTGTTTGGCCTGTAGTTTCAATCTATGTGTATGGTTACCTTGGGTGTATAACCTGGAGTGAATGGTCACTTGGTGCACTAGTCACAACGTGTATTTGAATGGTGGTGATAATATCATTTGTGAATATTTCTTGTTCATAACCTAATGTGTGTAGTTTGGTAAGAGGACCAATGACCATTACTTTTTGTGACTCTAGTTTAGGGAGTTGGTATCATTTAACCTTCTAGGTAACCTACGCTAGAGGTTAGATGAGGTTCCTAGTGCTTCTGGGTGTGTGTCACATAGGTGGATTCCTTGGACCTTTTCAGTGGGACACATAGAGTGTTACCCATTGCGAGTTGTTCCTAGAGGTATAAGTGGAATATTGATGGTAGGTGTTGAGATTTGGTTTGTGTTTATGTATTAAAATTTTTAGGGGTATGAAAGGGAGACCTCATATGAGGATAAACCAGTGATGTGGGTACCTTGGAATAAGAATAAAGTGAGATTCTCCATAGGTGGAATTGATACATAACGAGTACCATCAAGTTTCTAAAAGTGGTATGGTTGTGCCCTAGTTTTCTTGTAAGGGAAGATGAATTCATGTGGTAGGGAGTAAGGCTTATTTAAAAGGGTAGTATCATCTGGAAGCTTGACATGTCTTCTTGGATGATGATTAATGGAGGTCTCAATGTTTCTTTCAAGAGGAATAGATAAGGGTGACTGAAGCGTGGTGAGATGCTTTTGTTTGAAAGTGACACCTGATGTGTGGATGGTCACATGGCTTAACTTGTTTGTATGAATGGTTTGGTAAGTAAGAGGGAACTAGGATACACTAGGGTGATGTTTGTATTATAGGAAAAATATTTGGTTTAAGTATGGTAAAAAAATTGTGAAACATGAGGGATATAATGAGGTGTAGATGTGGGTGTGTCCTAGTAAGGCACGATTTCGATCGGGATAAGCATCTGACATTCTCTACCAAAGGAAAGTGGGAAGCATGGATATACAAGAGACCATTGATTTGATTGGTGTGGTAGACAATTGTGTTTGGTTGATACCCATTAGGGTCATTCTGGAAGAGATCGAGTGGTGTGGTGGTATTATTGTCAAAGGAAAGTTGGTACACAACTTCTTGGAGGATGGTCATGGAGCGGTGATGAATCTTGGTTAGAAATCAATCTTGAGTAGTGGTGGTTAAGTGTTGATGAGACAAGGGTGGTAGGGGAACCTGATATCTATTGCATTTCATTGTTTCCCATAGTGGGAGGTGACATCTGTAATGGATAATTTTGTGGTGGTGTTCTTCGACAACTTCTTAGTGTACCTCAACTAGTGACGACCATGACCAAAATCTTGACATCGTCCCATGTATGTTGAGAAGCTATGGATTTATTACAAGAAACCTGAATGAGTTTTGGTTGGATGAGGACATCATGGAATTTACGCTCAAGGGTAATTATATGTGGATCTAGGTGGTGGGATGTACACTGGAAACATTTTTTAGGTGAGGTCCTTAAGATGGAACATGTGTCGGCAAAAGTCATGGGTACCATTCATGGAAGCCAAAACGGGTGCTGGTTGATGTGCATTTACTTATCAAGGTAAATCTAGACAACCATGTCTATGTTTTGGGGTTTGTATTATGATTGAGTGTAAGACATGTGGTGGGAATCCCTCACAGAGAACAATGGTAATGAAACTCCTAAGGCGGGGAGTGATAAATTAGTCCTGGATGTGGAGAGGAAAAAAGTTGAGTTTATGTAGTGACACCGGGATCCCATTGAGGAACCTGTGAGGTGCATGATGGGTATATTTGGGAGGCTAGGTGGGCCATGATTATGGTGGTTTAATAAGACAAATGGTGGACTTGGGATTAGGGTAGTTCCAAAGTAATTAAAAATGTTTGTGTTAATCCATTGAAGGGGGTGGAAAGATGTAGAAATGGTTTGTGGAAAGAGGAGTTGGGTTCTATAACTCCAACAAAGATTTGGGTTAGACTCGGGTAAGTGTCTTTAGGTGGTATAGTAATGAATTGATGTTTGAGGTAACCTTGTCCATGTGATATAGTGCCATACTAATCCTGAAGCTAAACGTTCCATGATGAGTCAACCGGGGAAAACTCGAGTTGGCTAGAAGTGGAGTACAGATGTGGAAAGTTGTAAATATCTTTTTGTTGATATTGGGAGTGAGAATTACATTTCAAATTTCATAATGGTTTTGAGTGAGATCCTATACTTATTTAGTTAATGTATGAATGGTAGGAGTTCTTGTGTTGGGGATGTTGATGGGATAGTGGAACCGATGATGGTTTGGATGGAAGTGATACCGTGATGGAGGAATTCAATGGGAGTTCAGGGATGAAAGTAGTGGGAATGTTGGATGAAAGTGATATGCTTCAAGTTAGTAGGCACCTAGGGAATGTAAAAAAGGGTAGCATGGCAGTATTTGAATATGGGTGTGGCGAGAGTGACCCACCTATAGTTTGATGTTGTATCAGCAAGTGTCATTAGAAAAATGAAGTCATACATGAGTAAGGTTAATTTGACCTTAGTCTTTGAATGGATAGTGTAGGAATTTCCTCCTAGGTGGTTCCAATGGAAATGCTAGATGCCATTTTATGGTGATGTCCAAAGGGATGTATGGGCACAATGAGTAGAGAATGCTTCAGGTATCACTAAACCAAAATCTGTGTTGAGCGGCGGTTTATTAAACCACTATGATTTTTTTTAAATAATTTAGCGGTGGTTTATTAAAAACCTCCAATAAAACATTCAATTTTTTTTAAAAAAACCTGAAACTTATCCCCTGAACCAACCACTAAATGACCCTTGTAACCCCTCACCCCCCGTAGCCCTACTCTAACCGTGCCTCTCCACCACACCTCATCGTTGGTCCTGAGCCTCGACACCCCTTTCCACTTCTCGTTGCCGGTCTTGAGCCTCGCTGCCCCTCTGTTGTGGCTTCAAAACCCTTGGATCGTCAAAAAAAATATACCCATTAATCATGGTAACTTCATCTACCCATTTTCCCTATTATTTTTATTATGTATTTTTTGTTATACCAATTGATGTGTTATCATGATATTTTTAATTATTATTGAAGATTGTGTTATCCTTATCCACACAATTTATTAATTTCTCATTCTACAATTATTTAATTTATATTAACAATGAGAAATTATTTTATCTACTTCTTTCTACATAACATGTAATATTTCCATTCAGGTTTTTAATTTAGTGATAAGATGCTAATTACATTGATACATTATTGAAATAATTGAAAAATTTTCAAGTTGTTATGTTATATTAAACTAGAAGTAAGTTACTCATGTTTATGATTACATGCTTGGGATTATTAAAAAATGTCTACATTGTTATGTTATATAAATAGGTAGTTGATTTTTTATGCTATGTTGTTACTTGGATAAAGTATAAAGCATTTTTTTATTTTGGTTTTTGGTTAGGAACGAAAGTTAATATGTTTCATTTATGGTATTCCATCATTAATAAATTATGTAAGCAAGAATTGGGTTTTTAATAAAAATAGTAACAACATTTATATTAGTTTCATTTACTTTTAAATTGTGTGGAGAAGAAAATTGGGTTTTGAAAAAAAATTCAATTTTATAAACACTAGTTGTATTTATTTTGAATATTTATTGTGTATTATTTTATTGAACAAAAACATTAAATTGAATAAACATTTTTTCACTATATTTATAAAAGTGTTTAGGTATGGGTTATTTTATTAACCATACTTTAATTATATAATATATTCAATGTTGAGAACATATACTTTTTGAGTTTTTATTATTTTTTATAATTAAATCACATTTATAAATTTTTACCCATACATGATTCATTTTTATGTCTTAATATTAAAACATATTTTGTATAAATGGAACAATTATTACATTGAAATGTTTAAATGTGTAATTTTTTTTCGATACTACCTATTTTTATAAATAAATTTTTACCAAAATTTAGTTTTAAAACATCGAAAACATATTTAGATGAAGAACATATATTTTATTATTTTAGAATGTATTTCTTATAACTTAATCCAAGACATGTTCTTTGATTTGAATGTTACTAGTATATATTAGTTGTTTCTTATTCCATGTCTTATACTTTGTTTGGGCCACTACTAGTATGCATCAATTATATCATATTCCATATTTTATGGTTTATTTGGATAGATACTGGTATGATTTGACTAATTTCAAATTGAAATAGGTATTTAGATTATCTTATTGGATTTGTTCTTTATATATGTTATATTGGGTTATTTTATGATGATATTATAAATGATTTCCATGATAAAAACATTTTTATAAAAGATATGATGTTTCATGTAGTGAGGAACAATTTTATTCTTTAATAAATGTTTTCTCTGACCAAAAATATGTATTTTGTTTTTGAATTATTTTGTTATCCTAATGTTTATTCAAAATATTTATTTTTTTCATGATTTTTTATTATAATCTATAATTTATATTTTTAAAAAATATTTTTTTATCATAATAGAGTGAATATGGATGTATAATACTGATTGGATCTCAATCAAGTTTCAAATTAAGCCTTTTTTAATTTTTTATTTAATAATGATTCAAATGTATGACTTGTAAACTTATATTGTTATAGTTTCATTGTAATAACTTTTTTAATTCCTAATAAAGTGAGTTACAATATAAAAAATTAGTTTTCCAGATAAAGAATTATGTTTTATATTAAAATTTAGAGAAATAAGTCTCAGTTTATTCAGGATTAAAATGAAAGGAGTGGAATGAATAATTAGATATTTGACCACATTCAATTTATCCATCCTCACAAGAAAGAAAATGTAACATACAAATAAGATGATGGGATAATTATACATGATATAATTGATGAAAATAATTTTGTTTATAGAGTAAATAAAATGATGGATGTTGCAAAAATCTTGTATATCAAGCATGTGGTAAAATAAATTAGTTAGAAATTTTAATATGAATGTTTCCTGGGAAAGAAATGTACTTAATGTCTATCATTGGAATCAATTATATTTGTACATTTACACAATTGATTCTTACCTTTACACAAGTGTTTCTTACCTTTTCACAAGTGTTGCTTACCTATATGAAAGTGCAAAGCTACCCTTAAGAGGAATGAAAAAAATATAAGTTACCATTGTGTAGTGAACTATCTACCTTTAAATAGTGTATATAATTTATTTTTTCCCTTTACACGTGCTTTAGAAAATGTTTATTACCCTTATGTAACATCTAAGTACCTTTATACATCTTTTCTAGTTACCTTTACATGACCGGTTTAAGTAAAATCTTAATATTACACTACAATACTAGTTACCCTTATGCAATGATTATAATTTGTTCTTACCCTTACATAGAATTATAATTTACCTATATACAACATGGTTAAAATTCATCTTATCTTTATGCGAGCTATATATTTTAAATATTAACTTTATGAAAATTATAAAAATTATTAGGAACCCTTATACAGCCTATGAAAAAATTGTTTTACCCTCACGTGAGCTATATAGGTATAAAATTTACCTATTATATTTAAGTAATAGCATATATCATCTGATTGAATGGTAAAAATCCTCTGTCAATAGAAAACGATACCAGGACTGAAATACATTGAGTATTTTTGAATTTGAGCATGATAATTTAAACATTAATATGTTTCTCTTTTAATTTATAACATTTGGTTTTTAAATGTATGATGAAGAATTAGGAAGCACACATTTGTGTAAGATTCAATGTATTTCTAAATAATTTTATCCATTTATGTTTTGTCTATAAATAGAAGATAAGGAAAGAATTGGATAAAGAATAAGAAATACATTTTAAACTTCATGGATTAATTATACTAATTTGTTGAGGCATTTCTAGTTGCCCTATATTTCCTTATTCTGTATCAATTAATGAAGGTTCTAAGTTCACTAATCTACACCAGTTTCTTCATTAACATATTATAATAGTCTAAATAGTTGTATTATTTTTTGGAAGTGTCTGTAATTCGTATTTCATAAATGGTTATATGTATATTTAAAAGGTAGTGTATGGTTATTTAACATATTCATATTTTTTTCAACTAGTATATATGAGTATATTTTCCTACTTATTAATATTTATGTGTTTTAATTTTTTTTCATAATGTGTATGAACATAGATATATATGGATAAAATCTTGATCACATTTATGAGGAACACACCTCTATATGGTAAGGGTTTCAAGGAGTTTTTAAATTTTGCAATTTCCAATCGATATGTTGATGGGATAATAAGATTTTCATATCCGAAATATAAATTCAGAAGATGGTTCAAGGGAGATAAAGTTTACAAACACTTTATTTTGAAGTAATTACCTACTCATTATTTATGTTGTATTTTTCACAGAGAATCAAAAGATACATAAAGGTTGAGAACTAATTTCAATCCACACAATGAGATCCCAACTTCATCGAAAATGGAAAATGAAATGCAAAACCTTATAAATGATGCATTTAGAAATTCAAGACGCCAAAATCAACATCAAAACATATCATAACAACTAGTTGAGGGTTCTACAAATTGCAACGTGACAAGTGATATTTTTGAGACTGTAGGACAACCAGATCAAGATTTTAACTTATCATTGGATCCTACTCTTAATTCTATGGAGGCTAATGTAAGAGAAAAATTCACTCAGAAAACAAATGTGTTTCATGGTTTAGTTGACGATGGAAATAAAGAGTTGTATAGTGGATGATTGAAATATTTAAAACTTTCTTTTCTGCTGAATTTGTACCATATCAAATGCCTATTTGGAATTACAAATAAAGATATTTCCATGATATTGGAATCGTTGTGTGATGAATTTTTGAAGAAAATATCCCTGAGTCTTTTTATGAAATGAAAAAACATGTTAACAAGATTGTTATGAATTATACAAAAATTCATCCAGGTACTAATTATTTTATGCTTTATTGGGGAGAGGATTCAAGCAGACAAGATTGAAAGAAATTTTCTTCCACTATATGGAAGTTTATGGGTGATGTTAGAAGTCTGAATAAACATACTACCATGAATAATAAGAAAATGAACACACCTAAAAAGGTTTTTCATTACTTTATTTTAAAGCATCGATTGAAAATATTATTAATGTCATGAAAACCCACCGAACACATGAAGTGACATTATTTTGATAATAAAAATAATGGGTTAATGTGACACCCAAGAGATTCAAAATTGTAGAATAAATTTGATTCATTACATCCAGATTTCTCATCTGATCCTATGAATGTTTGATTGGGATTGGTTGCCAATGGATTCAACCCATTTGGGACTTTGAGTACAATTTATAGCATTTGGACGGTTGTTTTGATCCCTTACAATCTGCCTTTGTGGATGTATATGAAACAAACATATTTTATCATTTCAATGATTATTACTAGAAAACAATGCCTGAAAATGATATTGATATATAATTACAGCCTTTAATTGATGAGTTACAAGAGTTATGGAGAATCTTTGTCGAGAAATATAATGAATCTCCTAGTACAATGTTCGAAATGAAAGCTGCTATAATATGGACCATTAATGACTTCCCTGGACTGGGGAATTTATATGTTTGGAAAACATACATGGGGTTGTCTTGTCTTGTTTGTAACTTTCATTTAGAGCCTGAGTGGATACCTCACATTAGAAAATGTTTCTTATTGTGTCATCGAATATTTCTCAATACATCTCATAGATTTCTCCTGAACAAGTCAAAATTCAATGGTTTCATTGATCATAGACTACCAACAAAGTTGTTAATAGGTTCTAAAATTTTGACACAACTTGGAAATTTTGAAAAAGAATTGGGGAAGGTGCATAATTTTAATGATAGTGGGAAATGAGTTCAAATTTCATCGTCAAGTCAAATCGGAACACAATAATAGAAGAAAAAAAGTATATTATTCAAACTTCCTTATTGGGAATTTCATTTATTGCAGAATAATCATGATGTGATGCATACTGAGAAGAATGTTTGTGATAATTTGATCATCACATTTCTTAATGATCATGGTAAGTCTAAAGAATCATCTTAATGCTCGAAAATACTTACAAGAATTGAACATAAAGCGTGATCTCTTACCAGATGAGAATTGAAAGTATGCTCCAACATTTTTTACAATGAAAAATAGGGTTAAAGATACTTTCCTTTGAATTTTAAAACATGTGAAGGTATCTTATGGGTATTCAAGTAACATATCAAGGTGTGTTGACCTAATGAATCATAGGTTAAATGGATTGAAAAGATACGATTCACATATTTTGTTACATTAGTTACTTCCGTTGGAATTGCGTACATTATTACCTGAAAAGGTTACTGTTTTTGTACTCCAATTCTAATCATTTTTAGACAAAAATTTGAGAAAAATCTACATCAATTTAAGCTTGAAAACCTTCAGGAGAGATTTTTATTGATACTTTTTTCAATGGAGATGATCTTTCATCCATCGGTTTTTACCATCATGATGCATTTATCTATTCATTTGGTTCAGGAAGCTAAATTAGGAGGCCCCATACATTATCAATGGATATATCCAAATGATATGTCCTTTATTTATATGTTTTTCATTTTAGTAAACAATTATTGTCACTTCATTAAATAAATATTTTTTTTATTTTATTTCACCGATATCATGGGAATTTGAAATCATATGTAAAAAATAAAGCTCAAATTGAAGACTCTATCTCTAAAGGGTATTTGGAGGCGGACTGTTTTACCTTTTTTTCTAGATACTTAGATAATATTGAGACAAAATTCAGTCGATTTAGACATGTTGATGACACATCGAATCAATCTAAAATACATGGGAAGTCAAAAATATTTCCTACTATTGGCCAATTAGTTGGGAGGAGCTAAAATATTATTCTAACAGAAATGGAATTATTACAGGAACAAAGATATGTACTGATGAATAAAGAAATTTCATATCCATTTATTTAAGAGTTGATGATACAAATAAATAGATGAATGAGAGGAAAAATAAAAAATGAGAAAGATATAAAACAATCTATTAATAAAGAGCTTGTGGAATGGTTTTCATGACGTGTAATTTCATAGATATTGGAATCAATATAGATATTAGGTTGATACATATATTTTTTTAAATATAATAATGTATATTAATTTTTTAAGATCATGAATACTGATACTCGAGTATATTTTTCATAAGATTTGAAGTTTCTTTCTTAATGTCCTCTAAAACAAGCTAGAAAGTTTTACTATTAAAATGCGAATGGCTATAGATTCTATACAGTTGACTAGGAGGAGGTTTTGAAAATAAATAATTGTGTCATATTTACATTTTATAAAGTAGAATACTATAGAAAATTGACTAATATTATTTAATTAAACTACCAAATAAAAGTTTCAGTTTTTTTTCAAATACACTTGGGTGGATATTATTAGGGGTGTTAAAAGAAGTTCCTTGTAATTTACTAATGTGAACTTATCTCACTTGATGGATGTTGGTGACTATGAAATACATGATCTGTATATCTTATAATCTCAATTGAAAATGGAATATTATATGTAAGACGTTGTGGATGAAGGGTGGATTGTAGTTGTTCATGTAAAAAAAGATACTTGAATGATATGGGTGATGAAGTGTATGATTTTACCTCTGACATTGAATCCCATTTACAGCAAGAAGATTACTTATTTTTCCATCATTATATTGAAAATATTAGTCTTAAAAGAGCGGATTAAGTATATTACATAATGATGGAGCATGAAACTGACATGATTGAAGGATAAAATGACTGTATGTGAAGTTATCCATTCATTTATCAACCACTTATATCATTTGTGCAGTCCGTTATAATCATTGTTATGTATATTGTTTTTGTTAGTACTTTGCATATATTATCATTTTAATTTGTTTTTTCATGAAGTTTTCAAAATATATGTTCTGAAATTAATTTTATTTGAATAAATGACAGGAATGTAGAGGAAGCGTCATACTCACACTGTGGGGTCAAATAGTTTCTCTAGAGTCTTACCAACTCTGGTAATCTTTTAATTACTTTAAATATTTTTTATACAATATTATCTATTTAATATATTAAATTTATGATTTATCATTTTTTAATGCAGTCACCGATTTTAGGACACCAAGAATCCCATATATATGTGTGGTTGAATGTTAATAAAAAATCTGATGGAAGTTTTGTTAATGATATTTCCAAAGAAGTTGGGGTATGAATTCATTTTTCATTGTAATAACTTAATATCTATTGTCACTATGTTAATATATATTACTTATAATATGACTGATTTTGGATTTATAGGTAAAAATTAAAGAACTATGGGATTTTAATCCCACCCATTCCTACTTAGGCTCCTAGGATGACCCAGTTGGTAAATTCCTTGGGAAGGATCATTCTGGTCGAGTGCGTAGATGGGTTTGGGAATATTACCATTTGAGGCCTTTGGAAGACAAATGGGAATTGCAAGTGATGATTGGTGGTGAGAAGGTAAATCAAACAACTTCAAAATCATTTAGTTCACAAACTTTTATTGATTTTATATTTAGATATAAATATACATCATTGTTTAATTTTCAATATAATTGTCTTATAGGTACTGGTAGCAGGAACTAGATATGGATATGGAGAGGGAGACGAACAGAGTTCATCATTGGGAAATGATTAGTGGAGAGTGTTTTTTCATGTATCAGTACGTCTAATGTGGGTATTCTTTTATCGTTTTCTTATATTTTAGATGGTATCGCGAAAACAGGTGGCCAATGTATGTGTTGTATAACCATGTGTTTGTATATTGTGTTTCAACTAGCTTTAGAGATTGAAATTTATATATGATCATATATTATGTCTATTTTCATGTCTCTATTTTACATATAGGTTGATTATATTAATGTGTTTTGTTTTATATTATTCTTTAAATGTTTTGAGAAATGTATTATTTCTTTCAATGTGTTGTCTTCCTTGGTCAATGTGTTGATTCTTTATGTTTTTTGTGTGAATCAACGTATGTTGATTATTTAGTTTTAACATGTTTTTTTCCTTAAACATTGATGTTATATTTGATGATCTGGTAAAATTTTAAGTGTCACTATTTTTTTATTCTTGATGCATGTTCTGGGGCTGTAGAACCAACAACCTGTTTGTTTTAATTCATGATATAATGGTAGTTTAAACCACCATTGGAGATAGATTTTTTTTTCATGGTAGTTTAACCCGCCGCTATATTATGGTATATTTTAGGGGAAGCAGTTAATACCGCCACTAAATATGAAAAAAATTTACTTAGCAGTAGTTCTATCTATATTATTGGTGGTTATTTTTAGTAAAAAAGCCATACTTTAGCAACGATTGAATACTACCTCTAGATCACAGTTATTTTGTAAGAGAAACTGCCATTAAAATGAAGAAAACTGCCACAAAATAGATGTTCTATGAAAATTTCTAGAAACTGCTGCTAAATGGAAGAAATTTTCAAGTGTTGATTACCGACACCAATTTTAGCGGGGGGTTTTTTTGAAACCATCACTGAACCATATAGAAGTGGTTTAAATGGCCGCTATATAAAAAAACCACCACGCGGTCAGTTTGTTGTAGTGTATTTTGTGAAATTTGAGTTGAGATTCTCGTGGTCTTTCCTAAAAAATGGGGGTTCCAAACAATGAAATATGGTGGTGATAACCATAAAGGGCATGTTTTTTGTTGATGATGTGATCATATTTTTGGTTTGAAAAATACCTGTAATTTTCCATTGGGTGATATTGAGTTTTGGTCACTGTTAGGTTTTGGTGACAGAGTAAAATGGCGCCAAGGAATTTGGGTTATGAGATACAAATATTTTAAGACTCATGGAGTGCCAATTGGTTTCTCCATAATGGTATGATTCTATGTGTAATGTTTTTCATGTTATGAATTAGGCACCATTGTGTACGTTTTCTCTATAAAGTTTTAGTGATTGATGTATGGTTGAAGATGATGCATGATTTGAGGAGTACCTGATTCGTGTTGTGGGTTGTAGTGAGAATGTCTTTTAGGGAATGAATGTGCCTTTGGTTTAGGTCTTATGGTAGCATGGTAATGGTCAGGAAAAAAATTAGGAAAGGGGAAGGTATAAGTAGTCCTAGTGGCTTTATCTCTTTGTTAGGAAGCCCAATAATTCTTGGGAATATAGTTTGAGGATGAACCATTATAAGGCGGGGATGTTATAAGATCCCAAATTTTATGAAAGTAATACCTTATTTAATTTTGGTTCAATCATTTTTTTGGTTAATGAAATTGTTTTTGGGTGTTTAAAGGGGCCTCAAGGGTGTTCCAGGGGTTTGGGATAGGAAAATAAGGAAAACCAAGCCAAACGGTTCAAGGTGAACAGTTAGCCCAAGGTTAAGTAAATCATGTGGCCTTCCTAGGAAAACTGTGAAGCCTTGGGCTGTGGCATATTGAGTGGTAAAAGCACGGGTTTTTAAACCATGTGTAGATTACCAGGTAACCTTGTGACCTCAACTTCCTTAGATATTGTCTTTCGCATGGTTTATTCATGGTTTGGAAAACTGTGCAGGTAAACCGTGGAGCCGAGTAAAGATGGAAAAATTACAAAATTTCCATTACAAGATTTTTATGTTCTACCCGATTTTATAACCCATTTCCTCCCTTGTAAATCTAGAGACAATACAAGGTTCCCAAATCATCCAATATATAAATATCACTCATTTCTAGTCCATTTGGAGCGCCTTCAGTTCCAGATCAATGCTTTGAGTAAGTCTAATCTTCTCATTTCTTCTCTTTTCCTGATTAGGGAATGTATTTTGGGATATCTTCTTCTGAATTTCTAAATCCCTATTTTCTGTTGGAATCTTGGTTAAGGCTTTAAATGGTGGCTGAATTGAGATCTAAATCTTTGATTAGTAGTGTGTTCGTCAATGGATTCGAGGTATGTGGTCCACAAATCATATCCCATAGTTTTTAAGAGCATTAGTGCATTTGAGTACGTGTTCTTGTATCCCTCTTATTGTGATTTGAATTATTTCAGTATTATTTGGTAAAATTAATGTATAAATAATGATTTGAAACCCTCAAATCCTCATGGGATGTTTTTTAGTTGATTTTTCTGATTTGGGCCACCCATGTGGTGCACCGAAATTCCAAAGCCTAGGAATTGACAAATTCAAGTGCGGAATTGATGTGTTATAACATAGATCCCTTATTGAACATGTAAATATGGGTTGTTGAGTTGAATATTTAATATTGATATTTTTTCCTAGGGTTGATAAAGGCATAGGGGGTTGATTGGAAAGACTAAAAAATGGGTTAATTGAGATTGTGTCAAATGGGTTATGAATTATGTAAGAATGCCTAAAGGGTTAGTATATGTGAAATGATGAACCTGTTAAATTTGAAATGGAATATTAACTGAAGAACATGTAAATGGGGTTGCATAATAGAATTGATGAACATGATTAATGGGTGAATACATTGGAATCATGAGATGTACCTAATGGGTGGAATGAAATAAAATGGTTGTTTTAATTGATAAATGAATTATACTTCAAATTCATTAGTGGGAAAATACTTGTGAAATTATAAATGGGCTTAATGGGATGATATATGGTAATTGGTGAATATTGTCTAATGTATGGGAATTTTTAACTTTAATTTAAGGGTTAAGGAACATGTATAGAAATTGGGCTAAAAATTTTTGTAATGTAAATGGAAATGTTTTAATGGGTTATAGAATTGTGTTAATTCCCATGTTGATTGTTATATATGATGATAGTTAAATTTATTAGTTGTATTTGGTTTGTGATATGTTATATGTGGAAAATGGATGAATAAGAATGTGCACATGGCTTGACATGTGGGATAAAAAAATGAGGCTCCTCCCATGGGTCAAGTTAGATCAATGCTCTAACTCCACCCACAATGCATGGGTTAGGGTAGGGGACATAGATCTATTTCCTCAGATGGTTGAATTCCACCTGAACTAAGGCTTCAAGGTGAAGATAATGTGTTTTTTGTGTTCTGATTATCCCTAGTGAGATAGGGACATGATTTATTCCTTTATGAATTTTGATTGATTTCCTTAAACCCACGTGTAGATGATGATTATTCTAGACCTATGGAGAATATGATAAAAAGTAACTAAGTAATGATGAAAATTCAAATGATGAAAATGATAATAAATATAGAAATATTGTAAGTGTACTTGGTTATCTAATGGGACCTGGGTTTTCCTTTTTTATCTTACTATTTACTTCATACTTGTATGTAATATCTATTAGACACAATATTTTTTATACAACATTAGTAGTGGCCTACTGTGTTGTACTCACTCCCTACTCAGGTTTTCGTTGGGTACCTGAAGAGACTTTGTTGTTGTAGGTTCAGATAAGGTCAAAGGTTGGTGCTAGGGATTTTAGTCGGGCTTGGGAGGTGCATATATGAGGATCCAGATTTGGAGTTAAGACCAATTGGGGATTTAACTGGTGGTTTTTTATTTTGGGTCCCTTCACTTTTAGCACTATAAGAATGATATGACATGGTTATTTTTGGTTTTTGGTTTGCACCTAGTATTATGAGGTGTTTAATTATGTATGTTTCTTGGTTATTATAAAATGTTTATAGTATTCACATTTTTAACTGATGTGGCCTACTCTGTCAAAGTGGTTATAGTCTCCCCATGTGGCTTATTAGACCCTCACTGTTAGTCAGCTGCCTCTGGCTCACGGGGATGTGCACTTGAGATCATGTGATAATCTGACTCGGGGGACCTGTTTAGTGACTTCCAGGTTAGGGATGATACACACAATATCCTAATTGGAACAAACACACACACTAGTGGGGTAGTAAACACTCATCTCATACTTTCTCATCCAACAAATAGACTCTTAAAAACATCATGGTTTTATATAGTATACCTCTAGGATAACCATTCCAAATTGATCATTCACCCTTACAAAGAGAGGATTAAGGGAACCTACTCAAGTTACACCATGCTTCCTTTATTTATTTCACACCCCTCTGAGTTCCTTACGTGACGTGATACATATTTATAGTCAATCCCTTGACCATCTATGGCCAAGATAGCCTATCAGTGTACAAGGGTCCATCATGGCATAAGGAAACATTATTCTACTTATATTATTTTCTATTAAATAAAAAAAATCCTTTTTAATTTATGGTCAATCACACTTGACTGGGGATACCGCATATCACATGAACATGAAAAATATATAAACTATAGGTAAAATTTTATATACCACTTTCATTTTTCATTGTTTTATTCCAATTATATGAAAGGCTTGATCACCATCATCAAAGATCATCCAATACCATTCAACCATTATCCATCAACATGAGGCCCTAATCCATAAAATACGTCTGAAATAAATTATTGAAAAATTATAATTAATTTATAAATTAAAAAATATATTTATTTCAAAATAAAATTCTAGGGAATTACAGGAAATCTTTTAATAATGATCACTTTCAACTAAAACCACAAGAAAATGGGTACACACCAACCCCGGTATCCACCCATAACTTTATCCCCCAAAATTCCGAACCTTTCTTTTCAATCCATCCATCTATTTCACCCAAATTGATAGAAAATGATAATAAATTCAAATAAGTGACATACCACTTCAAATATACACCAAACATCATGTGATCATCCTATCAGGATCCCCTATATCCATTCTAAATTGAAGCCCTATCTTATTGCTGCAATTACACCTTTATTTGGTGGAATAGTCTCCAAAACCCTAAACCCAGTTGTGATAGGTTAGTAGTGGAAAATGGAAATAAACTAAGGTATATTTAAATATGAACATTAGATTTACCTCAATATACCTACAAGATAAAACTATGCTTCAATATGTTAAGGATTGAAGGAGAAACCAACATGGAAGAGTGATGCTTGAGAAAATTAGGTAAAGTAACATGTTGTTGTACAGTAGGAAGGAACTCTATCATGTTTATTAAATATAAAATTAACTTTTACATTTATATATTAATAATTTCTCTTAAATGGTCATGTGTAATGTTTTTAAAAATTTATACATAAGGTTTTTAACATGTAAAAAGTCCCAATTTACATGTATCATATATAAACCATAATTAATATATGTCCCCTTCATAAGGTTTTTACCTTATCCAATTTCCATAAGTGAGGGTTTTCTTCAATTTTCAAGGTTTTTATTCTTTATTTAAGGTTTTTCATTTAGAATAATTCTATGGGAAACATATTTTTACAATGAATAATATTATTCCATTTACCATGGTTTATATGTAACTTTTTTTTATTGGTACGTAATATATTTTTCCAAGAATAATGTTATTTACTTAGTAAAAAACTTGATATGTTATAGTGTAAATTTTTTTCTCCAAATGTAATATATTATTTTCATACATAAGATATTTTACATAGAAAAATTTTGTGTATAAAATATTTTATAGATAATATATTTTCCTCAGGAAAATTTTGATACATAAAATATTTAATCCTCACGTAATTTATTTATATACATACATAAGTTTTTTACATAAGGAGAAAAATATTAGATAATATTTTATTCACATATATGATATATAAATTAGTTTAATTCTCATACAAAATATATTTCTTTAATGAATAATATTTTTTATCCCCTATGTAATATATTCATCCCCCCTATGATGCATAGATTTTTATATTTATTAATGTTTTTAAAAATCTTCTACAACATTTAAATACAAATTTTTTTTCCAGAACACATCCATTCAATTTCATAAGATATAGGGCCACCCCAAATATACCACCTATTGAAAATAATGTCTAAATTAGTCTCGATCCATTAAAATTATTAAAACATGATTCCCAATTGATTTCAACTCTCCTGGTACCTCCACAAGGTCCCACTATACATGGTCAACCTAAGGTTTAGCACAAAATAAGATTTCCACATACTCAAGTCATTAAAATTACCCTTATATAACATTAACCAGATCACTTGAGGCGCCCTTTGAGACTCATACCTTATCCAATAAAATATCATAAAGGTGTTACAAGTCCCATGATTATGATCTGAAATCCAATTCTCAAAACATCACCCTCTCAAGGACCAAAGTTCAAATTTATCAATTTTAATGACCTATACAAACAATGGGTTTTTATAAATGGAATTTCATTTAATCGAACCATGATTATGTTCTAATTCATAAGAATCATAATAGGGTGATTTTATTATATATGTACCAAGATGTGATCTTAATCATTGAGGGGGTAGTATGGTAAATGGATTCCCAGTGAGGATTAATACCCTATATCAGGTAGATATTTGAGTACAAGATTCTTTATATGTATATTATAAACCTATAATTGGAATTGTGGCTTTTGAGTTTCATTATGACATTTGATATGGGAGGGAATATGAGGCCCTGTGAGTTATAACCCGTGTGGGATGTGAATAGTGAGCTAGGTGAGAGGGCCTAGTGATGTTGACATTTAAATAAATATAAAAGGGAGTTGGGTGTTATAATTATGTAGTGGTATGATATCATATTATTTCTTGAGACGAGTTATGGTATTTGGGTGTGACCCAAGATAGGGGTTAACTCAGAATTGTTAGTGCCTTTAGTGATGGGATGCATGGGTATATACATTGGTTTATAAGTTTGATGAACATGAGGTTTTATTAGGAATTTGGCATAGGAATTAATATTCCTGGGATATAATTATTGTGAAAGTATGGTTAGTGACTTGGTGATGGGTCTGAAAAGTATGGGAGGCCTAGTCAGCTAATTTCTTAGACCAATGTGCCTGGAATTAATGAGATGCACATGCGATTGATACATGGATGGATAATAGATTAGGTATGTGAGTCAAGGATGGATGGTATTGGTTGATGATCACATGTGGATGGTGATTAGGTATGAGATGATAGTGGAAATGTGTGAGAAACCTTGTTATAATAGTGTAAAAAGAATGTTTACCCATATTACAATGATGTGTGTTAGTTCAAACAGGGATTGTTTAGGGATATGGTCAAGTGTGGATTTGACTAGTCAAACTAATTCTATGGGTATGAATAGTTTTTGGGAGAGGTTTTCTCTATAATGTGATAATTTAGTAACCAAGAGGTCATGATAATTTTGGTTAAGTACAAATGGTTAAATACTATGAGAGATAATTGTGCCCTTTTTATGAACTGTGAAATGTGGAATCATGACTATTGGTTATTGTAAAATGTTGAAGGTCCTAGTGGTTTGGCATGACAGATAAAGAATTATAGAGTGAATCAACAACAATAGTTTGGAAATAAACATGATATTAAGTTGTTAGAGGAACTAGGTTGCACCCACATTAGGATGGAACAAGAGAGTCACATGATATTGAGTAAGGTCATGGGACTTAAGTCAGGCCCATTATGATCAGGTATATAGTGGGATATTATTAGTAGCTTTGAAACAAAATTTATCATGGTGTTATGGTATAATTATACTCCAAAGTAGGTCATGGGATGTATACTTATTCATGTAATACAATTCGGTCTTGTGAGTGTCAGTGTTTGACTAATAGTGGATATCAAGCATGTTTGTGCTCATGGATTGGTAAGGACTCACATGTGGGTTGAAACCTGATAGATTTTATGAGACTCCTAAAGGCAAGGAGGGTCAGGGTTTTTATTAGGAAAATAGGTATCCCTCTATGATGAGAGGATGTATCAATTATTTATTGAAGTATTAGGGTATAGTCGATCTGATCTTGGTTCAAGATAGGAGTTTTCATGGATGGGATGAGCATGGCTTGGGAAGAGTGACACACATATAATGTTGGGACTTTTCGAGCATTTAATACAGGGAGCGGTGTAAGGGAATCAATATGGTGGGGATTGAACCACTAATTTCTAGTGAGTGTTACCCTCACTTTGAGTAGATTTTTGTCAATATCAGGAGTTATGTGATTGTGGACCCAACTAGATATGGTTTCTATTTTTTGATTGAGTATGGATGCAAGATACTTGGTTATCTGTGTTCATTTGAAAATATGTAGATAATTGTATTAATCAATGAAAATAGTGAAGAGTTAGTACATAAGTAACTAAAATCCTCCAGAGGAGAGATGATAGTCAAGTGGTATGATTAGGCATGTAAGTTTAGAGAAATAGATTTGTTGGGTGGCCAGGTCTGTGGAACATTAGTACTAAGGGGTAAGTTTGAGAGTTAGTTCACCTAAGATTAAAAATTCTGATTGATATGGTTGGGTGATGATTAGGCGTGATACTAAGGGAGTAGTGGTATTTTATGTATTAATGACATAAAACATTGGAATATGACAACTATGGTTTGAGAATTCATAAATTCCGCCAGAATTAGGGAATTGTTTTGAAGTTGGTGGAAATGATCAACACTATAATGTGCAGGCCGGTGGGGGTTTTAGTAATGGATCTAGTTTGGGTGCGGTGTTATCATGACCTTAAGAAGTGGGAGATACAGGGTTTGGGTGATGCATTAGGACACAAGGACTCATATGATCTTGAAGGATGAAATAAGTACCTTATTTGGATGAGAAGCGTTATAGTGGGCTGGATGTAATGATATATGTTTCACGGGTTGGTGAAAATCAAGGGGAATTTGAATTTTTAGTCCCAGAGAGAGGGTTATTTTGATAATTGAGTCTCAAATCAAGAATTAAATAGTTAGAAAATTACCAGAAGATATTTTAGACGTGATTAGAGACAAGTGAGGTGTCTTATTTGATCAATTGAGTAATGGGGTAGAACCAGGGAGAACTTGCTGAAAATTTTGGGCTATAGACAACTTATCACACCATAACGTTTGAGGTTCATATTGTAATGATTGGATAGTTGAGGGATCAATCCATGGACAGAGGGGTTCCGTGGTGTGAGGGAATTATTTCACACCAGGACCAAGGGGTGTCCCAACATTGAGGTTTTGTGGGGTTTTCTATTGAAAACCCCATACATAATAGGATAATTCCATGGTTAGGGGTGGCACACTGTGATGACCACTATATAATTGTTTTAGAAATGGGTAATATATTATTTAGGGGTGTCAAGACTTGGATAGTGGTTTCACATCATTACAAGTTCTCTCATGTAATATATTATAAAAATATTTATGTATAATTTAGAAAACCTTTCATATTCTCTTTGTGATATTATTTTTGTGGGTAAGTCTTGTCATTCTATGACTAGAAGGGTCACTCGACAATAAGGGTCGTGGTTTTACATGTGGTAGAGGGAAACATCATAAGGCTATCCAGGGAGAAGCACTACAGTATGTGCAGGAAGGGCCATGCTATGGTAGAAGGAAGCCATGTTGTGGAGTCTAGGGCCTTAGTTTTTTTTGGTTTTCCTATTAAGTTTTTTCCACACAATAACATGAGGGGTCACATAATGGGGGATGACCGTAGGGTCTTTTGGTTCTAGATAAATATTGCATGTCATCCCGTGAACCAATGAGATATGTTGTGATGGGTTCCCTTAGATGGATGTCACACCATGGACATATAGGTCACAATGTGATGGGTCCCGACTTGGTTTTTAAGAGAAGTGGTAGACTCACCCTTTTGGGGTCTCCCCCCTCTAATTTAGGCCAGATAACCAATCAAAGAGGGCTATTTAATCCATATCCTCCCTTTTATTCTCTCTCTTAACTCCATTTTGATGTGGGGTGTTGTTAGTGGCGTGTTTATGGTGTTTAGAGATATGGTTTCCTCATTTCATCTAATCCTTTTGATCTTAATTTTTTTTCCAATTTGGTGATTTTAGTTTAACTGTGTAATTATTTAAGGTTAATTCCACCAAATCATGGTGGAATCGATTTTGAATGATAGGTACTTTGTTCATATTGGATAGAGGTGAACTCGAGTGGATGAAGTCATTCCTTTCTCACTGTTTAAATAGATATACATTTCATAGTAAATTATTATTGGGTTTTCAAAACTATGGGTGGAATTGGTTCCCTAGGGGATGTCATGTGATAGGGTTTTTTTTACAATAGTACTAGAATAATTCCATGGGATGTTGGTTTTCCATCGCTCGAGGTTTTGGATAGTGGATTCTACTCAGTGAGTTGTTGGACATTATTCATTTTTAAATTTAATTATGTTATTAATTATAAATTATTATAATTAATTATTTAGAGAATCTAGCTTGAGATAAAGGATCAGGAGTTGGTTTATGTTGTATGAGGATTGGAAGAGCTTAGGTGAGAGTGTATAATCTTTCTTAAATGGAATAATTCCATGAGTAAAGTCAGTGGTATAATGACCCAATATTTTCATACATAGATATTACATTTTTCTATATGAGTATTCAATACATTACACAAATTCACATCCGAGGACTGTAAAGGTTTAGTGTCTTCAGATATTAGATACAAAATTTTCTTTTTTTGTCAAATATCTTCAACTTCTCCCATAAATATATTCCCAAAAAGTAATCTTATTATACATACCGTACTTAAAACTTTTCTTCATAACTTGTGGAAAGGAAGCATAATAAAGGGTGATATTAGATTCTCAGTAAGACTAAACATGGGAGATATAAATCCATGATCATATTAGAGAATTATATAAGCATAAGGGTATGAGATCATGACCATAACTTACAAAGTCCATACCCAATATGTTAAATATCATATGAATGAGTCATAGCATAAAGTTTTGAAATTTATAAGACATGAATCCTAAATAATTCAATAAGCATTAATCATGAAATCATAATATTGAAATTGGAATGCATGAAAACATAGGCTTATAACATTTTGAACATGTATTAGTAGAAACAAGATCACTTATTAATTTAAGGATGTGGAATCAGGCCCTCACATAAACATATGGACACAAAACAATATTTACTCATAATACTATAGACATGAAAGAAGGCCCACACATAAACTTATGGACATGATAGAAGGTCCACACATAACCTTTTGGATATGAAATTAGGTCCACACAGAACCTTATGGGCATGAAAGAATGTCCACACATAACCTTATGGACATGAAAGAAGGTCCATGCATAACATTTTGAACATGAAATAAGGTTTATCCAAACCATAATTAACTCAATATTTATCCATAATTAACCAATTAATTGGAGGGATATATAGGTCCCACCTGTATCAGTTATAATGTAACCACCGTCCTTGGTTATAACGTAACAACCGTCATATTATTTGGTTATAATGTTACCACCATAACATAATGAAAATCATAAATATGTATTCTACAAGATCATAAAAAATTCATAATATGAGAACACCTGGAAATAAATGGGCTTCATCATTATTTTATCATAACATAACATGTGGAAAATTAACAGATTTCGTAAACATTTCATCCTTTCATCTCTGCATAACTCATGGAAAAAGGAGATAGTTTCATGAAAATCTTGTCATAATAAACATTAACCATTCTGAGAAATAATAATAATGGTATCCTTGGATCATATATATAGTAAATAATAAGTTACATAAAATGATGTCATCTTAGATAGAAAATTATTTTGAAAGATGAGTTGGAACATTTATTGAAGAAAGTAGCCTTTCTATTTTGAAAATCAATTTTTAAAATTAGAAAATTCGAAAAACATTTTGAAAATGAACTTCCTTGAAAATGAGCTTAGAAGAATATAAATTTGCATTAAATAATTGAGTGGTCATGATTGTGGAGAATTCCATTCATGATGTACGTATTAAAACAACTATTCCTTCAATATTTTTGCAAAAAAGTCAAAAGAGATTTGTTCAGAAAATAACATGATGATTCCCTTTAAAACATTTTCTAAAAGTTAAAATAAGATTAAAAATTTATTTAAAAAATATTTTTATATTAAAATCATTTTTGAAAATATTTTTAGAAAAAATGGATTTGAAAGGAAAATCATTTTAGATCGAAGAGATAAATGAAGTCATTTTTCCTTAAAAATATATATTTTTGATCTCTTGAGAACATAATGGAATGAAAATAAAATATAAATATGTATTCTTAATAAATATCAAGATTTTAAGATAAATAATGAGTTTCTTTAGATATATATTATAATATTTCATCATCGAAATAATAATCATAAACAATCCTGATAAACAATGAGATGGTATCATAAAACCCTCACCACTTCAGTAACATTTGAATCTTAATACCCATGTAATAAATAACCATATATGAATATTTATATCCAATAATTTTAATTATTATAATCATAAAATAAATTCTTGTAATGTACATAAACCATATAAAATAAATAGGTGGTGAATATAGAATGTGTCTCACATAAGTAAAAAGTGATACATAAATCCCTTATTTCAAGTCTTGAATATCTTTTTAAACATTTGAAACTATGGTATAATATGTATAGGTTTATTAGAAATGTATTAAGAAACAAAAATAAATTATATCATACCATATATTATTTACTTAGAAACTTTTACCACCAATTTATTAACAATTCTTTGTTAAAATCACTGTTTCGGGTAATAATTGTTTTGTTTAATCAAGTATGTTGTCATTTAGTAGTTTTGGTTCTTAGAATATTTTAATTACTCCAAAATTTATATAATTTAAAAAATTATATTAACAAAATATTTTTTCATTATATACATATTTAGAAACATTCCTAAAATTTAGAGATAGAATCATGAAATGCACTGTTCATGGAGACTGTAAGTCATACGTATGCATGAATGTTGCTTCCATTTTTCAATGGATGGAACAAAATAAAGGTAAATAATAATTTAAATTTATAGAATAATTATTATTTCATATATATAATATATATTAATTTAATCCATCCTTATTACAATCTACGTAAAATGAAAATGAAAGACACATCACATCGGTTCGAGAGGTGGTAGTCTGCCGTACACATAAGCGACATTATTGTTTTCAGACGAGTTTGATGGTAAGAAGTTAGATGTAATATTAAATTTAGAGAAGTATTATTAGGTCATAAATATCACATATATTCATTATATTTATCCTTATTACCTTCCATATAAATAATTATTGAAAAATGAATCACATCGATTCTCGAGCAGATAGTCTACCGTATACACGAGCGATGCTATCATATCCCCAAAAAATTGAAAGTAAAAAATGGTGTATGTGATATCATAATTCTAGAAATACATTTATTTTATAAATATCATATATATTATTAAATTACTAATTATAATAAGCTGTTATAGTCAGTCCTGGAAAACAAATTATATTGGTTCATGATGCAGTAGTCCATCATACAAATGATCGACGATTTCATTTCCCATTTGAGGGAAGTAGAGATAGATATGGGTCATTAAAATTACATAAAAATATAAAATTATGTGTAATATACTAAGGTTATTATATTATCATGGTTTAATAACATTTTAAGGATATGAAAGAATAATTAAAATAGAAATGATCGTTAAAGAATGATACCTCTTTTTCAGACAACTTCCTTTAGTTAGCACCAAATCCTTATTAGGATAGATTTTGGATAAAATTTGGGATCTAGGTAATGAGGATGAAATTATGGAATATATATTTTTATGTCTTGGCATAATCAAACATATTTGGAAGTGTGAAGAGGGGAGGGGAGTGGGTGGCCTTTTATAAGTGGGGGAGAGGACACACTTGGATTTTTTGGAAAAATAATAATTAAACCTATGTTTTCCACAAGAATCAAAAATGTTACATTATCAAAAATTATAATATCTAAGGTCTATATATGACCATAAAATATAAATTATTCATGTTTTAGGTTATTTTTACCCAAGATTTTTAGTTTAACCCCTGATAAAACAATCTTTACCTTAATCATGATGATTAATTTTTACTATTTTTATTATTAATTATGGTAAAAAAATATTTTTAAATTATTAGATAAATTAAATATTCTTATTAGAAATCTGGAATCTATTTTTCAAAATTCCATTCAAATAAGTGATTAATTTTATTTTAAATTTAACCCTTAGACACAACTAAAAAATAGTTTTCCAATGAAAACTTTATCATAATAGTTAAAAGTTTCTATATCAAAATTAAAAATTAAATTTATTAAAATGATCCAAATTGGATTAATAATAATATTATTGGACTATTTTTTCTTTTAAATACATGTTACAAAATTTTTTATTCTTATAAATGCTTTAAATGAAAATACAATTCTCAATAAAAACCAATATTTTTATCTATTCACTGAATTATTTATCATTTTAGAAAATTCTCAAAAATTAACTCTAAATAACTTTGATGTAATGATTTAAAACGTGAAGCTAAACTTTTCAAGTAAATTTTCTAAAATAGATAAAATTTAATTTTAAAATAAATATGGAAAATGTAACAAAACTGCTTTTTATAAAAAAATATTGTTTTTAATCCTAAAATTGAATTTATTCTTATGTCAGGCCTAGAAAGAATGTTAGATAATGGTTAAAACATTTAATTGAACATATATTATAAAAATTTCATTAAAATAAATCTCCAAAAGTTATTTATTTTATTTATTGAGATAAAACATATTTGTGTGCAAATAAATTGTTTTAAAAAAAATGATTTCCATTATTTTGACATCGTTTTTATTTCCATTAATAAGTTATTTTTAACCAAATAAATCATTTTATATATTTGTGTAAACCATATATTTTATATAATTAGTTAATACAGTTCATATATTCCATTACAATGGGTTGGCTATAACTATTATAATAAATAATTATATTTTAATAGTATATCGCGTTTAGTTTAAACTCGGCGTTGTGTGCAAAAAAAATATATCAAAGAATTTAAATTTATTTGAAAAAAATATTTCATGAAATCTCAGTGTGTAACATTATACCCCCTTAAAATGAATACGTCCCTAAAAATTCCATCACTCTAATTTAATCAATGGAGGATACATCTGGATCATCATATCCTAAAGTTCCCATATTGCTTTCTCAAGCTGGTGGTTTCTCCACAAAACATTGACCATGTGAGAGGTATTGTTTCACAGAAAATTATCTCTATGATCCAAATTATCCACTAGTTTTTCTTCATACGAAATATAATTATCCAGCAATACGACCTTTGAGTTCCGTACATGCGAAGGATCCGGTATATACTCCATCTGGATAGATATATGGAACACATTGTGGACTTAAGAGAGGTTCAATGGAAGTTCCAAACAATAAGATAATGTCCTGATACGATCAAGAATTTCAAAGGGACCAATATATCTAGGGTTTTACTTTCTTTTATATCATAAGAACAATTTCATTCTTTGGATGGGCTTTGATCAATTTCCACTTAATCTATTACTCTATGAAATTAATATTCATGATGAATTTTTCTTTCCTGAACCACTAAAATCATCATAATATACTTAAATCATTAAATCAATATCTATATATTTAAAAAAACTAAAATGGATATAAAAATTTATCCAATTTTATCCAAATCTCAACATAATCCATTCCCTAAATATTTAACCTCTAGGATCCTCTAAAATATGTATAACCAAAATTGAATCCAAAAGATTGAAAGGATTTGACCTCATATCCTTCCATATTTAACTTAAAAATATTTGTATTCACCCATAAAGTCTCATTAAAAAATGTATATTCCATAATAAATTCGGAAAAATAAAGTCACAATAAAACCACATATGCTCACAAAAATATAATTCACCTTTTATTCCATAAATAAGATCATAAATTTGTTAAAAAAATTCATTAGGAGTCAGGGTGCATCCTCGCACCAATAAATAATCATAAATTGATTTAGTATATAAAATGTTATTTTCTTATTCTAGAATATATGTAGATAGAGATAATAGATTGTTAGAGTAACTTAAAGTTCCACTAAAGGATGAACAATAAGATTTTCTTAGGACCCATTAATGAAAAACCCAACATGAAATTTCCTTATATATAGTGTCCCAATTATCATGATTCACTAAGATTATTGTGATTGTATAAGATATTCCTTTTTCCTTTGTCTTCATGTTTTGTTGATCTTTATCTTCCACATTATCCCTTGTATTAGGAAATCAATTTTCATAATTCCAAAACTCTTTTCACTTAAAACATTGGAGTGAGGGTGGTGTATTTTGTTAAGTTGTATATCCATTCATTTCCTTAATTGGACTCTTCACACCACTTCTACATTCTTTTGATCACTGGTTAGACTTCCCACACTTTTAAAACCCTCTTGTTTCTTTCATGTTTTCACCTGAGTTCTTTTTCCCACATTTCTATCATGTAGGTCAGTGAATTCTATTTCCACCATGTGATTTATTTGAGTTCTCATGATTCTCAATATTTTGTTTCTTATCAAAACCATGGGAATGGTTGTAATATCCAATTTACAATTCTACCTTCATTTCATGCCCAAAAAAATCATCATAACTACTAAGGTCTCTTATAGTCAATTTATTTTGAAGACTTGGTATTGGGACACCAAGAATTGAGAAATTTTTCTTTCACAGATAATGATTAAATTAGATGTGCACCTTAAAAGTCTTGTAAAATTAGCTTTATAAGTACCAATAGATTCATCATCCTTCTATTTTTTCTTGAGAATTTCCATCTCCATCCTATTACATATAATATTATGGAAGTAATTACTGAAAAATTTCCATTTAAACTCATTCCACACCATGGATTCAATTTCATCCACTTGACTCGTATTCTTAATAAGGTTCTACTATTTATTTGCTTCTCCTTCTAGATGATAAAGAACTAGGAAAAAAATTCCATGTTTTGAGAACTGTAGAATAGAAAATATTTTCTCAATGGTGATGATCCATGTATTAGCCATTAGTGGATCAGGAGATCCAAAAAAATTTGGTGGATGTTTCCTCATGAAATACTCAATAATACATTATTCTTTTCTTTGATATTTTATAACCTCATCATGATTCATGACATGAGAAAGTGTTTTTAGTATTACAACAATGATATGAATTCTAGCACCCATAATATTTGATTTATTAGGAGGACAATCATTTCATTTTCCATCATATTCAACATTAACATGATTCCTTTAGGTTCAATCCATTAACCAACAACCAAAAAATAATAGTTTTAGAAACAATAATCATAGTGGGAAAATAGATATTCATGAATAATCATTTATAGGCTGTCTAAATCAAGAAACATTCTTTTAAATCTACGACACCATAGGTTTATCCTAGGTTATCCATGATTATCATCTATTCAAATCCTTTATGATTTTTTAAAAAAAATGTGAATTAACCAAATCATATCCCCTCAGAGTGTCAAACAAGGTGGGTAGTGAGGCCCATTTTCATTTACCATGTGACACTCAAGTTAAGCCTAACATTAATTTTTCGACATTATTACCCCTAATTACATAATCTCCATAACCAAATCCACTTGTAATATCCATATAGGGATGTATTTTGGGTAAACCAAAAAATCACTTCCTTATCAAATCTTTAGGATGTTATAATATACTTAGACTTATCCTAAGGGATCACATTAAAGTTTTATCATCCTAGTTTCCAAAGGTAAACAAAACCAATTATTTGATACCATCTTTAATGTCCCAGTATTTTCATACATATATTTTACATCTTTTTAGATGAACATTCAATACATTACAAAAATTCATGCTCGAGGATGGTAAATGTTTAGTGTATATGTATACTAGATATAAAATATTATTATTTTGTGAAAGATCTTCAACATCTCCCATAAACATATTTGCACATAGTACTATTATTAGGCATACCCTACTTAAAATATTTCTTCATAACATGGCGAAAGGAAACAAAATAAAGGGTGAGATCAAATTATTAGTAAGGCTAAACATGAGAGGTATCAATATATTTTCATATGAAATATTAATGTATGAATATGTATAGAGACCCTAACTTTTCACACATTAAAATTAAATCATTTTTGTGGATTACTTAATATATTACACAAAAAAGGAAACATAAAAACTTGTATATAAGTGAGATAAATTATCTCCCACTAAGTTCTCTATGACTATAAACCCTCTTAGACACATCATACAAAATACATGTATTCATAACATGGGTAAAGGAAACATAAAAATAGGTGAGATTAGATTCTCAATAAGTGTAAACAAGAGAGATATGTAAGAATAAACATGAGAATAAGGGTATGTGAATGTGATCATAACATTGTATGATCATACCCTATATATCAAATATATAAAAAAATGAATCATGTCATATATATCAGCAGTTCATAAGACATAAATGATAATGGAATCAAGAGAATAATCTAGGAGAAAATAACATAGGAATAAGACATGGAATTGTGGTAGTCACATAAACATGAAATATCATTCATTATAAGTCAAGGCTCATTTCCAAAAACTTATTAGGTAACTTCATGGGGACTAAACCAACTGGGTGTAACACACCTCCATCCTTAGTCACAATCCTTTCTTAGTAAGGTATCAAATTTCCCTATATCCCCATAGTAGATCGGGTTTCACCATCCTCCCATAAGGGATCAGGTTTCCTCATCTTCCATAGTAGATCAGGACCATCTACTTAATTCACATCATTATATAATGAGATATAAATATTTACCCAATGCATTGGTGGGAGATATAGGTCCCACCCATATTATAATGAAATCATACGTACATGTGCCACATGATCATAAGCAGTTATATCAAAACCAATGAAATGAAATGGATTGAAATAATATGAATGAAACAGTTTTATTATTTCCCAATAATATTTTGAGAAAAACCAATGTATGTTTTATTATATTGAAAATAATTTTGGGATGATCTTTTAAAAAACACTCTTAAGGAAAATATCATTTATTCTTTTAAAAATTATTTTTACAACATGAAACATTTTTTGAAACACTTTTATTTGAAAATAAATTGAAAACATATAAATGAATATTTTAAAACCATAAAAAAAAATTAAAATCCATTTCCTTAAAAATTATATCAAAATATCATTTTAAAATTATTTTTGAAAACATGGTTTTTAAATAAAATATGTATCCGACCGAAGAGAAATAACCTCAGATTTTCATAAAAACAATTTCTTAATTATCAAAAGAACCAAAGTGTGTAAATATGGAACTAATAAATTAATAAATACTTACTAACTATATGAGAATAAAATTTGTGAGTGTTCATGAAACATGGATCATAATATTTCATCAAATAAATCATAATCATAAACAATCCTGATAAAAGATGAGATTGTTGCAATAAAATATTACCACTTGGTAAATTTGGATCATACTCCCAATTAAATTACATGAATCTAAAAATATTATGAAAATAATTATATTCATGATATAAAATATCAAATGGAAGTGTATACACCTTGTATAATCATATAGGTTCACACCATGACATGTGTCTCAAAGAAAGAAAATTGAGACAAAACTACTTCACCGACTTGGTAACTTTTGAAACATAAAAACCATTAAAGATTGATCATAAAATGGATATGAAAATAACCATAAATTTAATTATAATAATCATACAATATATTAATGGGAATTATATACACCACACAAAATAAAATAGTGGTTAATAAGGAATAAATATCATAAAATAAAAGTGGGACTAGAAATCCCCTTACCTTATTCCATGACTCTCTTCATACACATTCAAACCTCATGTATAATAAATATAAGTTTATTATAAATCTATCAAAAAACCATATTATTATATCAAATACCATATATTATTTTACTTAATCATTTATATTACATTTTTATTAACAATTCTATATTAAGGTTACGTTTCGGGTAATAAGTGGTTTATATTTTGTGTTTCTTAATATGTTATATTTTTTTCCTCATACTTATTTCATGATTTAAAAAATGTAAATCATGATTAAAATATCTTATATGTTAATTATATATTTATTTATAATAATCATTGAAATATAGAAGTAGAAAATGAAATACACTGTTTATGGAGATGGTAGGCCGTACGTACGCATGAATGTTGTTTCTGTTTTCTTATCGTATTAAAAGAAAGAGAGTAAATGATATAAATATATATATAATATAATTTCAATAAAATTATTATTTTATATATATCATATATTTTTACTAAAACTATCCTTAATACATTCAATGTAAAGTGTGAATGAGTCACATCTCTTTGAAGAGGCAGTATTCAACATGTCCACAAATGAAGTTATTATATTTAAAAAAAATTAAATTCATTAAATTATGTTTTATACAATAATTCCAAAAGAATAAATAGATAATTAATATTATATACATAATATAAAAATATATTGTTCTTACTAATTCTCAACCATGATATGAGGTGAAAGAAAAATGAACTACATCATCTCGTGAGGTCGTAGTTCGTCGTACACAAGAGCGGTAAGTTTGTTACCCATTAGATGAAAGTGTGTGTTAGTGTAGGTTGAACCCTTATAATAAAAACATATCAGTATATTTAGGATAATGTGGTTATTATATAATAATTGGATAATAATATTTGAGGTGGTGGATAATTAAAATAAAACAAAAGAGCTTGTGGAAGGATGTAACATCTTCTTTGGATAACTTCTCTTGGTTTGCACCAAAGGGATTTCTTGATTGTATTTTTGACCAAAGTGAGGATTCTAGGATAAATTTAATGAATTTTGGAGGATATTTTGGTAGTTTTTTTGGATGTAATGACTTTATATGTGTGAATAAGTGGGAGGGGTGAGTGTCTTTTTAAAGTGGAAGAGTGGCATTCATGTAAATTTTTGAAAAGGGAATTCCACCAATGTTTTTGCAATGTTAAGTGACTCCAATAATGGTCAAAATATGAAAAAATGGAGGTTAGGGTATAAATATTAATATAAAATGATTTTTTACATGTTTATAGGTCATTTTGGGCCTTAAGATTAAAGTTCAATCTTTTGTTAAGCTAATCATTCTCTTTGTCGCTGTAATTAATTTTAATCACTTTCACTAATAATTTTGGTCAAAAACTAAGTTGAACTTATTAAAAATTAAAAATTATACTGATCCCAAATGTGGATTTTTTTTTAAAATTCTAATAACATAAGTGACAGAAATTCATTTAAATTTAATACCATATATGGGACGACAAAGCATGTTTTTAAAGTAAAAAAGTCCAAAAGTTAGAAATGTTTTTATATCTAATTTCAACTTGAAATTGGTTTAAATGAAATAAATTGGATTAATTTATGTAAAAATGAACTAATGAAACTCTATAATAAAATTAAAATATAATTTATATATATTAATAAATTAGATGAAAAATAATTTTTGAATTAAAATTCAATATTTTTCACTATTCATCAAAAAATGATCTTTTTTAGAAAAATCCATAAAATTTACCCTATGGTAATATTGAAATTATGAATTCAAAAATGATGTTTATTTTATCAAATAAAATTTCTTAAAGTGTCTAAAATAAATTTTATTATTTTTCATAGAAGGACATGAAAAAGCAGTTCCTTTGAGAGAATTATATATTCAAACATATAAATACTTTACAAAAAATTACACATTTTTTTATAAAAATGTTTTATTTATATAAAAAATTATAAATAATATTTAAAAATTAGTTATTACAATTCATATTACTAAATTTAATAAATATTTTATAACTATCTTATTTAAATAATTATAATAATAAAATGGTGTTTCGTAGAGAATCAGTGTTGCGTGTAAAGCAAACCAAGTTAGTGATGCATGTAGCAAAAGATTAATTTGTTGTATCATATAAAAAATATTAACTTGGTGTAGTATAAAATTTAATACATTAAAGATAAAATCAATTTATTTGAAAAAATGTTCATAAAAACTCACGGTGTTACATTCTACCCTCTTTAAAATGATTTTTCCCTAGAAAGTTTCCATTATGATACATAAAAATGAAGATATTTATGGCTCATCATATCCTAAATTTACCACATAGGTTCCTCTAAATAGTTATTTCTCCATAAAACTTTGACCAGGTGAGTGGTCTTATTTCCTAGAACATTTTCTGTACGATCTATAATTTCAACCAGTTGTTCCTTGTAATAAAGATCCTAGAACACATATTGGACTTTAGTAGATGTGAAGGGTAATGTACATACTCCCTCTTGAGAGATACCTGGAACACATCATGGACTTGATAGAGATGTCTTTGATTTTCCAAGTGATAGGCTATTTTCCTGATACGATGAAAAATTTCAAAGGGACCGATATACCTAGTTCTTAATTTACCTTTATTTTATAATCTCATAACCTTATTCCCTGGATATATTCATAGAAACACTATCTCACAAACATAAAATTCTATATCACATTGTCAGTTATCAGCATGAATTTTATGCCAACTCTGAGATTCCTTGATATGCTGCTGAATGGTTCAAAACATATTTTCTATTTCTTCAACGATCTTAGTTCACAATAGCTTTATTTTTTCCAACTTCATTCCAACATGTTTTATTTCTAAATATTCTAACATAGAGGGATTCATAAGGATCTTTCATAATTCTTGAGTATTGTTGTAAGAAAAGTCAACTAGAGGAAGATGTTGATCCCAACCACCTTTGAAATCCAACAACCACGATCTCAACATATATTTTAGGGGTTGAATTGTTATTTTAGACTTATCATCCATCTAAATATGATAAGAAGTGTTCAAAATCGATTCTGTATCATGTTATTTCTGAACACTTCTCCATAACGTTGAGGTAAACATCATATATCGATCAGATGGAATAGAATGTGGTACTCCGTTAAACATTTCCACTTTCTTAATGAATATACTAGTAAGATGATCTAGAGATAATCCCTCTCTGATAGTGATGATGTTTGATGAATTAATAAGGAAATAAACTACCACCCATAGAGTATTAAACCCATTAAAGATTTTTGGTAGTCCAATGACAATATCCATAGTGATGTTCTTTCATTTACATTCTCATATGGGTAATGAATGAAACATCCCCTTATTATTTTTCTATTCAACCTTAACTTGATATAATACCAAGAATTAAAAAAACTTTGTGATATCCCTATTCATGTATCCCACCAAGATTATTCTTTTATGTATCTATACATCTTCATACTTAAATGAATAATAGAGAATTAAGAACTATGATATTCCTCTAACAATTCCTTCTTCAAATCTGGTATGGATAGAATGCATACACAGTTGTTAAACCTTATCATTCAATCCTGATCAAGTTTAAACTATAGAACAACTTTAACCTTCTTTTACAACCCTACATCTTCCTTCTTTGCCCCAATGATCTTCACTTGGATTGAGGGATGAACGTTCAATTAAGAGAGATAAGATTTTACACCTTAATCATGATTTCTATATCCATTCATTGCAAATCTAGAAATATTGGATATTTTTTGATCCTCATCGTGGATAATATGGAATGATCATTTAAAATTAAAGCATCGTCCACCTTGTTCAATTTCAAAATATGGTAACACATTGAGCAGTCATAATCTTTCTTCAGCTCTAACTATATTTTATAGAGCATATTCAACTCCTTCTATGTGAATATATATTTTAGACATTTGTGATCCGTATATATATCACACTTTTCTCCATAAAAAATCTCTCCATATATTTAATGTAAAAAAAATTGTATCTAACTCTAAATCATTATTCGGGTAATTTTTCGCATGGATATTCAATTATCACGATGAAAAAGTGATAACCATGTTATTTTTCACAAGAACACATCCAAATCCATTCTTATAAGCATCACTATAGATTTAAAACCCTTCTCCACCATAGGGTAATGTATGCACAAGTGTGTTGACCAACCTTCCCATTAGTTACTTGACATTTTCCTCACATTCATCTATCTATAAGAACTTGGAATGTTTCAAAGTTAACATGATTATAGGATTAGATAATATTGATAAATTCTCTACAAACAGTTGAAAATATCCAATTAAACCCAGAAAACTATTGATCTTAGTCACCATGGTTGGTCTGGGCCAACATTCACTAGCTTCCATATTTGATGGATCTACTGTTATACCCTCTCTTGAGATTATATGACCAAAAATTAAAAAAAATCGACCAAAATTCACACTTTGTAAAAATTTCATACAACTTATCCTTCCTTAGGGTATTTAGTATAATTCTCATGTTGTATCCATTCTCTTCCTTTCTCTTTTAATAGATAAGTACATTACCTATAAAGACTACAAAAAACTGGTCAATGTAATCTCTAAAAACTCTATTCACCAAATCCATGAAGTTAGTAGGGGAATTAGTAAGACCAAAATACATCAATATATATTCAACATGTCTTTATCTCACCCCTCATCATAAATAGTGATCGCATGATATTTCCCGTACCCCTCAGTTTAAGATGTTTCTAACACTAATCATCATCACCAACAATTGGATTTGGTTACTTGTTAGCATAATAGCCATCCTACTTAAAATTGAATCACTGAAGTGTGTGAGATGTGTTCTATGTAGCATTTCCTCTATTTTCATCATTGGACAACTTATTCCCATTAGTATTGCAATCAATTTCCATATGAACTAACATTTCACACTTAAAACAATTATTATACCCCATAAGAAAATTTCATCCATGCTTCTTTCCACATTTAGAGTATAAATGAAGGATCATCTTCTTCTCTATATGGTTTTTATATTTTCCTATGAAACCAATATTTCTTTTCTTATTAAAACCATGATATTTTTACATAATTCCAAACTCCATTTCAACTTTGATTTCCCAAATTACTATATCTTGATCGATACTAAAGTCCATTATAGAAAACACCCTTTTGTGACTTGGATTTATGGCACTGAAGAACCTATCAAATTTAATTTTTGGTTTGATGATAATACCATAAGTGTACCTCATAAGACATGTGAAATCAACCTCATAGGTACCTAGAGATTCATCATCCTTTTGATCCAACTCAAGGAAATCCTTTTATATCTTAGTATAAAGAACATGATAAAAGAAATTAATTAATAATAAGTTCTTGAAATCATCCCAATCAATGGATTAAATTTTATCTTGCTTCCTTGTATTCTTTATTAGAGTCCACCACTAGTTTGCTTCACCTTATAACTGATAAACAACCAGAATTAATTTCTCATGTTCTAAAAAATGTATAACAGATAATATAATTTTAGTGGTACTGATCTAGTGTTCAATAATAAGTGGATTAGAATACCCTCTAAAATAAGGTGTATATTGCCTCATGAAGGACTCAACAGAACATTGTTCCCCCCATTGCTCATTTGGAAGCTCAACATGATTCATAGCTTGAGAAATTTGGGTGATCATATCAAAATGATTTATCATTCCAAATCCCATGTCATTAGGGTTTTCAAGAAGAAAATAATTTAATTTTCTATTATAATCACCATTAACATAGTTCCTTAGGGTTCTATACATTGACGAAAACAAAAAATAATAGAGTAAGAAGTATTTTTCATAGAAAGGAACCGCATAATCATAAAAACCCACTTACAATATCTCTAAATTATTACACCTTCATTAATCTTTGACATTTAGTTTTATACTTGGTTATTCATAGGAAACTTATATTTAAATCCTTCATGAGGATTTGTGATGATGTTGTGAATTCCCAAAACATATCCCCTAGGCATGTCAATCCATGTGTACAACAAGACCCATTATCATACAGTAGTTCTCGATCGAGTCTAGATCAATATAGTGTTTTCAAGATTGTTATAACTTTTTACATATATACCAGATCCACATCCACTTGTATTATCCAGAAAGGGGTTTATTTATATGAAACTACTCACTCAATCATTTACCAAGATTCCAAGACATTTTCATATAATTTTCCTCATCCCTTGACTTATTCTTTGTAATGTCCTTAGGGTTCTCACTAAGGTTTTATCATACTAGTTTCCAAAGGATAACTAAAAATTTTCTTGAATACCAACTATATCGATTCTTTCTTTTCAAGTATTGACATGACATCATTTTTTTAGAATACTTAATACATTACACAGACAAACTCATAAAGAGTGTATTGGTTTAATGACTTTGAAAACATGGAATCATAAACACTAGTACATAATTGAGCTACATTATCTCCCACTAGGTTCTCTATGAATAGAACCACTTTTAGACACGTCATACATAATAAATATCTTCATAACCAGGGGAAAGTATACATAAAAATTATGAGCTCATATGCTCAGTAAGGGTAAAATGGGGGGATATATAACAATAAACATGAGCACAAGGGTGTGGTAATGTGATCACAACATTATAAGGTCATACCCTACATATCAGAGATAATTAATGTGAATCATTGCATACATATTGGAATTTTATAAGACATTAATCATAATAGAATCTAGAGCATAATCTTGGAAAGAATATCATAGGAATAATATATGGAATTGTGGTAGTAACATAAACATGTAATATTATTCCTTATAATTCAAGTATCATTGTGAAAAACTTATCAGGGAACTTCATGGAGATTACACCTACTGGGAAGGACACACCACCATCCCTAATCATAGTACTTTCCTTATAAGGGCCTGGGTTTTCCCATATTCTTATAGTGTATTGGGTTCCCCATAATCTCATAGTGGACTGGGTTTCCCATATTCCCTTAGTGGATCAGGTTTCCCTATCATCCATGGTGGATCAAGCCCATAAAATTTATTCCCATAATTATATCATGATATATAAATCTTTCCCCAATTCATTGGAGGGATATATAGTTCCCACCTCTCAATTAATTAAAATCATACATACATGTTCCACAAGATCATAAGCAATCATATAATAACCAATAAAATGAAATGGGTATCATAAAAATGTCATCATATCATAACCTATGGAAAATATATAGGTTTCATAATAATTTCAATAAAGGATAACACATGAAAAGAAGCTAGTTTCATAAGCATATAACCCATGAAAGAGAAATGGGTTTCATAACCATCATGCCATCAAAACATGAAGCATTCATAGAAATAATATAAATGGAACCTTAACATTATTTCACCATAATGTAATGAGTAACACCAAAGGATGTTATCTTATATAGAAAATAATTTTGGGAATATCTTTAAAAAAAATCTTTAGGAAAATATCCTTTCATATTTTAAACATGCATTATAAAACATGAAACATTTTTGAAGACATAGTTTTTTTAAAATTTATTTAAAAACTATAAAGAAAAATTTAAAAACAATAAACTTTTTAAAATACTTTATTCTTTAAAATGAGATAATAGTATCATTTTAAAATCAATTTTGGTTTTTTTTCAAAACATGGATTTTGAATAAAATAGGTATTTGCGTGAAGAGAAAAAAGGTCATATTTTCTTAAAAAAACTTTCTTAATTACCATAAGTACCAAAGTGTGGAATTATGGTACTAATAAATTAGTACATAATGACTAACCATATAATATAAAAAGTTATTAGTGTTATTGAAATATGGATCATAATATTTTTTCAATTAAATCACAATCATAAACAATCCCCATAAATGATGAGATTATTGAAATAAACTCTTACCACTTCGTAACATTGAATCAGAATCCCCATGAAATTAATTGAATCATAAAATATCATTTAAAGAATTTTATATATGATATAATATTTCAATGGGTTTTTTATACACCTTGTAGAATAATAAAGGTTCATACCATGGAATGTGTCCCAAAGAAGGATAATTCAGAAAAAATTACATTATCGATTTGAAAACATTTTAAACATAAACCCCATGAAAGATAGACCATAAAATGGATATGTAAATAAAAATAAATGTAATTATAATTGTAATATAATATATTCATGGGTATTATGTACACCACACAAAAAAAATGGGTGGTGAATAAGAATAAATCTCACAGAAATAAAATTGATACTAGAAATCCCTTTACCTTATGTCTTGACTCTCTTCGTAATCATTCAAACCTCCTGTCTAATAAATATAAGTATATTATAAATATAAAAATTAAACATATTCTTATATCTAATTCCATATATTATTTTACTTATGACTTTATATTATCCAATTATTAACAATCTCATGTTAAGGTTACATTTCGTGTAATAACCGCTTTATCTTTCACATGTCTTAATTTTTATATTTTTGGTCCAAATAATTATATAATTATTTATAGAATTTAAAACATGATATAAATATCATATATATTCATTATATATGTCTTTATAATAATATATAAAATATTTAAATATAAAATTAAATACACCATTCATGGAGATGGTAGGTCTTACATATGCATGTACTTTGTTTTCGTTTTCTTATTTTATTGAAAGAAAGTAAGTAAATGACATATATGTGTGTGTGTGGGTGTGTGTATATATAATATAATTACATTAGAATTATTATTTTATATATATCATATACATTTACTAAACCCATATTTAATACATTCCATGTAAAGTCTGAAAAAATCACATCGCTTTGAGGAGGTGTTAGTCCACACATCTACAACTGATGCTATAATATTTACAAAAAAATAAAAAGAATGAAGGTATGTGTGATATAATAATTCAATAAGCATAAATAAATCATTAATATAATATATATCATAAAAAAAATAGTATCTATCATAATTCCCAACTATGAGAAGTGGTAAATGAAAAACAAACAATATCATCTCGTGAGGCGGTAGTTAACCGTACACAAGAATGAAGGATTCAATGATGAATTTATGGATTTTGGGAGGATATTTGGGTAGGTTTTGACTGATAAAAAGGAATTTATAGGTGTGAATAAGTGGGAGGTGTTAGTTTTGTTTTATAGTGGGGGAGGATTGATATTCTTATAAATTTTTTGAAAGGAAATTCCAACAACATTTTTTCCATTTAAAGAGGATCCAATGATGGTAAAAATCCAAAAAATGGATTATAGGGTAAAAATATTAACATAAAATGGATTTTTTACAAGTTTATAGGTAATTTTGGGCCTTATGTTTTTTTAAAGGCAATGTCTTGGTCAAAGACCAGGACACAAAATTATTATTAAAAAAGGGGAAGGAAAATTACAAGAGTCTGAAGGAGGAAATTTTATTACAATCATTTTCATGGAACGGAAGGAGATCAACTAGTAAATTATCACTCCACATAATGGCCTGGTTGATCCCTTTGTCAGTAAGCCCATCCACTACCTTTTTTTCTTCCCTTTAGGTATGGGTGGAAATGTATCTGATATCTTGGAGCGAGATAAGAAAAATTTTCTAAAGCGCCGTGAGAGGCCAAACAAGGTGAACCACACCATTCCAAATGGCCTGGATGATGGTGGTGGAGTCACTTTCAATCCAGATATTGTCTCAACCTTTTAACTTGAAAAAGTTGACCACATATATCACCGCCAACATCTCCGCCTCTAGGGCGGAGGCATAACCACAACCACCAAAGAAGCAGCCATAGAACTGACCAAGATAGTCTCTGAAAATGGCTCCACAACCTGCAGGTCCAGGGTTTCCTTTCGAGGCGCCATCTATGTTGATCTTTATCCAGCCAGGGATTGAGGCCTGCGAAAAGACTTAGAAGAGACGCTTTGGCTGATTTTAAATCCCTTTAATTCCAAGCCGACGGAGAATTCCATAGTCACTAACTGAGTTATGCAGATGACATTATTCTTTTCCTTAATGGTGGAAAGTGCAGCATCACCACTCTCAAAGCCTCCCTGTCTCATTATGAATAGATCTCGGGGGAATCCATCAATTGGAGCAAATATTTTATTTTCTTTCGTAAATCTTTCCCATCTCCTAGAAAAAGTCACATCATTGAGAGTCTCAGTATCAAAGAAGGGTCCTTTCCATTTACTTATCTGGGTGTCCCTATCTTTTGGGGTCGGCCTCAGCCCTCATATTTTAATGATTTTGAAGACCAAATCATTAATCATATTTCTTATTGGAATGGAAAATATCTTTCTATGGATGGTAGAATCTTCCTGGTGAATGCTTCTATTGTCTCCGAAATGGTTTATTCGTTGATGATTTACAGATGGCCTGTCAGTCTCCTTAAGAAAATTAATAACTATATTAAGAATTTTGTCTGGACGGGGAGTATTATGGATAAGAAACTTGTTACTGTCCCCTGGTCTACCTGTTGTAAACCTATAAAAAAGGGAGGGCATAGAATTAAAAATCTCAAGTTCTTTAATGAATCCCTCCAGGAAAGACTCACTTGGAACTTAATTAACAGCAAAGCTGACTCCATTTCTTTCCTCAAAAATCATTTCCTGGATAAGCTCAAATCTCGCAACTTGAGTTATGTTAGCTCTTCCCTCTTGCCATCCATTAGAAATTCCTTTATCAATATCATGCACAACTCTAGATGGATGGTTTCTTCTGATTCTACCTTGAAATTATGTCTTGACAACTGGAATGGCGTTCCCCTTAATTCAATGCTTTCCTCTAATGATGTTCCAGATTCTATAAACTCCACCATAAAGGATGTAATTCATTCGACCTTCTTAGATCTCCCTGATCATATCAAAACTGTGGTTGATGACTAAACATTCTCGATAGATGAAGACAATATTATTTGGGAACCAGCTCATAATGGGATCCAGGACTCCAAAGCCTATTACAAGCATCTCTTCTCTCACTCTGAGTCCAATTTCTCTTGGTTGAAACCTTTTGATAAACCCTAGATTAATCCTTCCAGATTTAATCTTGTATGACATACTACACACAAGCGCCTTCCCATGGAGGTTTGCCTTAAATATTTTGGGGTTCAACTCATAACTAGATGTCCGCTTTTTCATCAATATAGGGAAGACATCAATCACTTATTTTTGTCCCATGCTACGGCCTCTGCTCTTTGGAATTTTGTTACTGACATTTTTGATTGCAGATGGTTAATTGCTGATTCTATCTGCTCTTTCCTCAAATGCTGTGTGGATATGGATCTTTTTCCACAGATTGGGACTTATGTTTAATGTTTAGTCCTTTGTTAATTTAATTTTTCTTTTAATCGTTGTAATTAATTTTAATTACTTTCACTAGTAATTTTGGTAAAAAACTAAGTTGAACTTATTATAAATTAGAAATTATTATGATTAAAAATATGGAATCCATTTTTCTAAATTATTATCATATAAGTGGTAGAAATTAATTTACATTTAATCCTGTATATGAGATGACAAAGGAGGTTTTTAATGTAAAAATTCCAAAAGTTTGAAATGTTTTTTAACCAATTTAAATGTAAAATTGGTTCTAGTGAACTAAATTGGATAAATTTATGTAAAAATTATATAAGTACACTTTAGAGAAAAAATTAAAATATAATTATCTATAAAAATAAATTAGATTTGAATTAAAATTTAGTATTTCTCACTATTCATCTAAAAATTAAGTTTTTCATAAAGATCCCTAAAATTCACTCTAAGATAATTTTGAAATTATGAATTAAAAATTATTTTTATTTTATCAAATTTAATTTCTAAAAGTTTATAAAATTAAATTTATCATTGTTCAAAGAAGGATATAAAAACAAGTTCATTTGAGAGAATAATATTTTCCAATATACAAAGACATTACCAAAAAAAATTACTTTTTTTACTATCAATATGTATTATTTATATAAAAATAATATAAATAATATTGAAAAATTATTTATTCCTATTTATATTACTATGTTTAATAGATATTTTATAACTATCTTATTTAAATAATTATAATAAAAAATGTTGCTTCTTAGATACTTTGTGTTGTGTGTAACAGAAGCCAACTCTGTGTTGCATATAGGAAAATCTTTAATTTTTTTAGCATATAACAAAATATTAACTTGGTATAGTGTAAAATGAAATAAATCAAAGAAAAATTTAATTTATTCTAAAAAAATGTTCATAAAAACTATGGGTGTTATAATAAGGGTATGATATCCTGATCATCCAACTATAATTTTTTTATTAAGCCACTTTAAGGACAAGTGGGAAACCAAAGTTCACACGCAAGGACTATGTGCTGAAAGAGCTCACAGAATTGTTAAAAACAAGACTAAGGTTATTTGAGTCAGATGCTCTATATAATTCTCAGTGCAGAGTACTAACCTGGATGTCTGGATCCTCCCTAATAAGTGCTTCAAGGTGAGAAATCATTCTGTCCATTATCTGGATGAATTCTTCCAAGGTAATTCTGCCTTGGTTGAAGCCTCGGACGATGATTTGGTCTTGCTCGTCTATCCACGCTTCATTCTCCTCTATGGGATTATTCTTCTAGCATCTTTCATAAATCCTTAAAATCTCTTCATTTGATGCATTTGACCGAAGGACTTTTTTAAACATCTCTTCCTTAGAGTGGTAGATGAGCCTTATACATTCTGCACCCTCTTCCTCTATTACTCTCTATTTTCTACTTGGATCCCCACTTTCCCCGTCTTGAAGGCCTTTTATATCCTTGCTTCTACATTTCTTGGATGACCTAGTTTCCATTGGTTTTGGAAAGTGAGAGTAGTCTTTGTTCCCCTTGGGCTTTACCCCTAAACCACTATGCATTTCCCTGAGTTGCGCTTTCCTTTTTTCCCTTTCTTCCTTCTTAGACTGTGGGGATCTTTCCCTTGGAACTGGTCCAGGCTGTCAACAGAGAGTTGGCTAAAACTATCATCACCTAAATCTACATCCTCTTGTGACAATGACTGTTCTTGAGTTTCCAGGCCTTCAAATCGGTTTTTCACTTCAACCCCTGGACCTTCTTTCAGAGCCATCATCCTACCCGAAGAATCCAACTTGCCTGCTTTGACCGCGAAATCCTTCTTATTCTCCCCCTCACTCCCAGTAATCTGGAAGGAGTACTTCTAAATGAGTGTGTTTGAGTTAAGAGGACCCAATATGCTATCCCCTTCCAGCCTTCCTTGACAATCCTACCTTCCTTGACTGTGGAGAGAGCTTGTAACTACATGAAAAAAGGATTTCCCCTGTAATGCCTTGATAGATGGTTCGGCCTCCTTTCCAAATTGAGACTGCTGGTTAGATCCCTACCATTCCCGACCTTGAGGACCCCTTGGGCCATGGACCTCTCTAGAACCCTTCACCACACCAATATCGACAATTCGATCTGATATCGGATGCTCCACCACATCCACATGCAAGGATATCTCCATTCCTCCCCCCTGCACTGCCTCCACTCCATTCTCCTGCAAGGAACTGATCCCCAAACCCTGCCTTAACCAAGCTATGACATCCACAACCCATGGTAAAGAGGTACAGGCCTCCACAACCTTCACTGCTGGAACCATCGGATAAGTCCCCTGCAAAGGCTGGCCCTCCCGAGGACTGCCTTCTGTTTCCAGCCTCAAAACCTCACCTAGACCAAAATGAGCCTCGCCTGGATCCCGTTCCCCTGGATCAACCCTGCGCGCCTCTGTAGGCCTATCCAGTCTTGCTCCATATGATAGCTGAATCACACCAGGAATTTCCTGCGCCTGAGACACTTCAGGTTTGGAATTCAAAGGTTGTTGAGCCCTTGGACCTCGATGACATCCAGGGACCGAATGTCCTAGACGATGGAAACCCGAGAAAAACGTTGGCCAAGACTCGAATACCACCTGCTGTTTCCATCTAAATTCTTCACCAACCGAAATCCAAATCCACTCTGTAGAAGGCTTTGAGATGTCGACCTCAACACAAACATGAGGGTTGATAGGATAACAAACAGCAGCAATCCTACTATCCGAACAGTGAATTCTACCAACCATGTTCCCTAACATGCTTATTATTGACGGAATCTGGAAAGGAAGCGGAAAATCTGGGAATCTTACCCACACCGCCGTCATCGGCTCGTCCCGATTCATGATGGATTCGAATGACCAGAGAAGGAGGTAAAATCCGCATCCATTGAGGGTTCGGGGGGTGTTGGACCAAGCAACAATCAAGTCGCTCTCAGAGGAAAACGGAACCATAATCTGCCACCAGTCAAGAAGCCCGACCACCGCGCAGACTTGAAGTCCCCAAGATTTGAACACGAATCGGTCAAAGGAATCCCCTGAAGGGCGGTGGCCCCTAAAGCGAGTGACCAGTGTCGTCCTAAAGAGATCTGAAGCACCGTTGAACTCCTTCGTGGATAACGCGAGCTATGGAAACCCCTTATGAAGGTCAGAGACCTTAGTTCACAATGAAATAATCGGGAAAGGAGGAAGGAGAGTGGGGTTGGTGAAGGGGAGAAAACTCTAGACGATTCCCCCTCCCCCACATGGAATCTAGCCCACACATAAACATTTGGACATGAAACTATGTCTAATAATAAATTTATTCACAAATAAGGTCCACTTATAACCTTATGAACATGAAATCAGGTACACACATAACCTTATGTAGATGAATGTAGGTCCACACATAACCTTATGGACATTAATACAGGTCCATGCATAACCTTAAGGAAATAAAATAAGGTCCATGCAAAAAAATTGTGAACATGAAATTAGGTTCACACATAACATAATTAGCTCAGGATTTATTTGTCATTACCCAATTCATTGGTGGGAGATATAGGTCCCACCCATCTTGGTTATAATGTAACCACCATAATTGGTTATAACATATCCACTATCATTTTTAATAATGAAACCACAGTACTTGGTTATAACATAACCACTTATGCATAATTAAAATCCAACAAATGTTTTTAAAAAGATCATAAAACATTAATTAAATTATAACCCATGAAAATAAATGGGTTTCATAAGCATTTCATTATAGCATAACATGTGGAAAATAAAAATGTTTCATAAAACATTCGTCCTTTCATCACAACATAACCCATAGAAAAAGGAATGAGTTTCATAAACATATTATCATCATCAATATAAACCATTTAGGGAAATAATAATAATGGTATCCTTGTATCATATTTCTAATAAAGAAAGTGTAACATCAATGGATTTAATCTTCAATGAAATATTATTTTGAAAGATCATTTGAAATGTTTCTTGAAAAGAATAGACTTTTGACACTGAAAATAAATTATTAAAATTAAAAAATTCAAAAAAAATCAATATATTTTTCTTTAAAAATAACCTCAGAAAATTTTAAAGGAATTGTTAAATTATTTAATGTCATGATGGAATAAAATTCCATTCATGTCATATATTTAAAAGAAATATTACTTTCACATTTTAGGCAAAAAGTCAAAAGTTAATTGTTTAGAAAATGACAAGAATACTCCATTTATAGCATTTTTTAAAAATTAAAACATGGGTAAAATATGAATTTGAGAAATATTTGTATATTACAATTTTTTTTAGAAAACATGTAAATGGAAGGAAATTCATTTTCGTATGAAGAGATAAATAAAGTCGATTTTACATAAACAAATATGTTCGATCTATTGAAAACATAGAAATAGGAAAATGAAAGAAAAAATATATTCTCAAGAAATAAAAAAATTATAAAAAAATTCATCAGTTTCTTGGGGTATAGATCATAATATTCCATCATCAAAAGTGTTAGCATAAACAATCCTTATTAACAATGAGATTGTATTATAAAACTCTTACCATGTTAGTAAATTTTGAATTATATGAACCATGTAATAAATAACCTTATATGAATATATATATATCCAATAATTTTATGATAATAATAATACAATAATTTCTTGTGTATTATATACACCACATGAAAGAAATAGGTGGTGAATATGGCATGTGTCCCATAGAAGTAAAAAGTGAGAAGAAAATCATTTACCTCAAGTATTGACTCTCTTCGTACACATTCGATACTCCTGTGTAATAAATATAGTTTTATTATATATATATATATTAAATATGAATACTCATATACATGATACCATATATTAGTTACTTATAAATTTTTATCACATGTTTATTAATAATTTTTTATTAAAATCACTCTTTCGGGTAATAACTGCTAAATTTTCTCATGTATATTATCATTTGGTAGTTTTGGTACTTGTATATTTTCATTATTCTATAATATAATGAATATAAACATTGATATTAATAAAATATTTTTTAATATATAAATATTTATAATCATTCATAAAAGTTAGAGATAGAAATAAGAAATGCACCATTCATGGAGACGGTAGGACGTATGTACACATGATCACTACATCCATTTTTTGATGGATAGAAATCAGGAAATTTAAATAAAAATATACCTTTATAGAAACATTATTTTTTCATTTATATCATATATATTCATTTAATCCATCCTTATTACCATCCAAGTAAAATGAAAATGAAAAACACACCATATCAGTTTGTGTGGTGGTAGTCCGCCATACACACGAGCGACATTATTGTTTTCTGAAGGGTTGGATGGAAAGAAGTTATATGTGATATTACATTTAAAAAAGTATTTTTATATCACAAATATCACTTATATTCATTAAAGTTATTCTTATTACCTTAAACTTAATAGTTAGTGAAGAAAGAATCACATCGCTTTGCGTGGCGGTAGTCCACCGTAGAGATGTGCGACATTACCATATCCCCCATAGAATGGAAAGTAAAAAGGTATATGTGATATAATAATTATAGAATTATAATTATTTTATAAATATTATATATATACTTTAAATACATAATTATAATAATCTATGAGTGGCTGTGATGGAAACAAAATTATGTCTGTTCACGAGGCGGTAGTCCACTATACACATGATCGATGGTTTTTTTCCCATCTAATGGAAGAGTAGATGGATATGGGACATTAAATTAACCTAAAAAAATCTCAATATATGTAAGATAATTATGTTATTTTATTATAATGGTTTTATAATATTTTATGGATGTCAAAGAAGAAGTAAAAAAGAAACGCTTGTTTAAGAACAATGCCTCTTCTTTGGACAACCTCCTTAGGTTAAAACCAAAATCCATATTATGATGGATTTATGATAAAAATAGGTGATATAGATAATTTTTAAGGAATTAATTATGGTATTTGGGAATGTATATCCCAAACCAAATTGATTTTTAAGTGTTAATATGAGAGGAGAGGGGGAAGCCTTTTATATGTGGGGGATAAGACACCCTTGGAATTTTTTGATGGAGATAATTATAACCACATTTTAAAAATTCAAAAATGCTCAAAAATAGACCATTATTTTTAATTAGAATATATAATTTCTAAATATAATCATAAAATATAAATGAAATTAGTTTTTGGTCCTTTTTAAACCTTATCTCTTTAGTTTAACCCCCAGTAAAGCTATTTTTACATAAATGTGCTAATTAATTTTTACTATTTTTAATATTAATTATTGTAAAAAAATATTTTTACTTAATTATATTATTTTAATTTTTTTTATTAAAAAAATTTAATCCATTTTTATGAATTATCTTTACCGAAGTGGAAAAATATAATTTATAATAAAACCCGCAGACGCGACAGAAAAAAGGTTTTCCAAAGAAAAACTTCTCATAAGTTTAAAAAGTTTCTATATAAAAATTAAACACGAATTTGATTCCAATTTAAAAATTAGAATTAATAATAATATAATTGAACTAATTTTTATTTTAAAATTATTTTAAAACAATTTGGATGTTTTAAATTATTTATATGAAAAAATAATTCTTAATAAAAACCAGTATATTTCACTATTTACTGAAAAATTTATCATTTTGGGAAATTATAAAACATTCAATCTATGATAAGTTTTACATTATGATTTAAAAAAGAAGTTAATTTCTTAAAATATATTTTCTTAAAGTGAAAAATCTAATTTAAAAATAAGTGTACAAAATTTGACAAAATATATTTTTAGAAAAAATATAGTTTTAACTATAGAATGGGATTTATTCTTATCTCGTGACTAGAAAATATATTATATTAAGTTTAAAAATTTTTATTGAATATATAATATATAAATTTCTTAAAATTATTCACTAAAAGTGATTTATTTAATTTATTTATATAAAATAAAAATGTGCCTATAAAAATAGTTTTTCCAAAAAATGATTTCCTTTATTTTTAAATGGTTTTTATTTTCATTTATAATTAATTGATAACCAAATAATTCATTTTATATATATGTGTGTAAACCATATATTTCAATAATTTTTTTAATTATATTCATACCCTCCATTCCAATGGCTATGCGATAACTCTAATATTAGATAATATTACTATAATAGTATGACACTTTTTGTATAACTTTAGTGTTGTGTGGAATAAAAGATACTGAATATTATAAATTTATTAGAGAAAAAATATTTCATAATTCTCATGGTGTTATAGGTAGTCCCTAAACATTTCCTTATGTTTTATTCATTTTTTTATATAAAATTTAGTATGAGATCTCACTACTTATGTTCGATGGACCTTGAATTATAAGTAAATTTTTTTTCATTAAAATTTCATGCCTATAATGGTAGTGTAATGAGCTTCAATAGACCCTCGGATTCTAGTTCTATTCCTTGGTGACCTGTAGGTGAGGATAAAACTATAAACATGTGTTTTGTGATAAAAATATCCTAGAGAGGTATCAATGGAGAAAATAGAGTATACTAGACTTTGTAACAGGTTCCCTTAATCCATCTAAGTTGGTATGAGTTATGGATTGGGAATAGTTGGCCTAGGATTATTCCATGTGAAAGATTGAGATAACCTAGATCCTCTTATCTATACGACTTGTGTGTAGAGTGAGGGTTCCTCCTACCTTGATATGAGTATATATCCAGTTATGGATACCATGGAAAGGATCAAGTGTAGGTATCGTGAGAGAACAAAACAAGTAGGCTTGGAAGTGGGATGGGTATTATGCTATCCATTTTGAGTGATTCAAACATCATATAACCTGAGTGTCTAATCATTCAATGTTTTGACCATAAAAATATTGAGGGACATTATTCCTTTTGATTGATTGGATTTTATCTTAGTGTTTAAAAAGAGATAAATGTAACCTTTTAGTCTATCTAGACTAGGATGGGACTTAGGGGACCTCAATGGGTTCCCTTATCTGATGTTAAAAATAGATAGGATAATTAAAAGTATGATAGTGTCATGATAAACAAGTCTTGATATAGTGACATGAATGATTTATGTGATTGAGATTCCAACCTAGGTTATGTGTTTCAGGTTAAGGAAATTTAACTACCCATGTGATTATAATATATGAGGTTATGAGGAGAGAGGATTCCCCAAGGTGTATTCTATATGAGTCTTCAAAGAGACATTACTCCCTGAGTGGTTGGGATATGAGATTCTAGGCTAGGGAATTATTCCCAATAGTGATATGATATATGATTCAAAGGAGGGGTTATATTACCCTTATTGATATGATATATGTTTTCATATAAGAGCATTAAACCCCAAAAATGATAGGATATATGTTTCCATGGTGGGGTTTTATTCCTCTTGATGACATGATATAGGTTTTTAGGGAGGGGAATTATTCCCCCTGATGATATGACATGTGTTTTTTAGGGAGGGGTGTAATTCCCCATGATGATATGATATATGTTTCTAGGGATGTGTGTCAACCCATGATTATATGATATATATTCTATGAGAGGGGAATTATTCCCTCGAATGATATGATATATGTTTCTAGGTAGGGGAACAATTCCCCCTTAATGATATGATATATGATTCTAGAGAGATCATTATTTCCCACTAATGATATAATATATATTACCATGGATGTGTGTTATTCCCTTGGATTATATAATATGTGGTTCTTGGGTGGGTGATATTCCACCTAATGATATATGATCTATGATTATGAGGTGGGTGTGATTCCTCCTGATGATATATGATATGTGATTCTAGGGTGGGTATTCATTACTCTGATGATATGCGATGGTATTATAGGAAACAATTATCCAAAACCTTTTTATGGATTCATGACTTACTCAGAGACGTTTAGAACTTTTTAGTGGGTTTGGCTGACCTTTTTTCTCTTTTTAGAACACAAGGATTAATGGTGATCATATTGTTTCACTTCTCCATTTTATTTTATTAATATGATCATATCACATTATACATGAATTGTGTTTACTGGTTATATTAGGGAAACAATGGGTGGAGGACCACTTAGTTTTACTCACACCCTACTCTGGTGGACCTAGAACATTGGTTCTTGAGGAGACCAAATGATCACAAGTATAGGTAGGGAAGATGACTATTTCTGGATGATTAATGTGGAGATCTTGGACAGAGATATGATATGGGACTAGGTTGGGTCTTAGGATGAGGATTTGGAAGTTTTTTTTGTTGATTGTGTTCTGGGATATATATTATTTACCCAAGGGAGATCCCATTGATCTATATTAAACTCGTGTTTCATTTTGGATAGATAATTTTGTTATAGAATGAGTAAGCTATTTATTTTAAGTTTTCTTGTCCATGGGGTTATTTTATTTAGTTTAATATTTTGTTAACTACATGTATGTTATTCATAATGTTTTTTGGTACAATGATATGAGGGTGTTATCTCCCTACAGTTTCACCTTAGAACCTCAATGTTATTTGGTAGCCTATTGAGTATAGGGATGTATAAATGAGTTCATGTAGTGAACAAATCTAGTAATTATATAGTGAACTAGGTTTGGAGGTTACAAACATGGTTAAATATTATGCTTGGTAGGAGGCCCATGGTATATATCTTCTTTAGGTAGACATTGAAATATATGGTTGGGGTTTACACCTAGAAAATGGCCCATATAAAAGTGACTTAGTAATGGGGTGATTGGGGTTAAAGATTTCTAGAAATTTATTATGGATAATTTCTTTATAACAATTAAAGGACCTTATAAAATGTGGTTCTTAGGTGGGAGTATTGGTAGGAATGGGCACAAATTCCTTGCACTTAAATATTGTTGATACTTTCTCCTCCACACTTTGTAATTTGTCTTAAAATAAGGGGTCTTGGGGTCCTTATTTAGGGAACGTGAGCTAGGAAACCAAACAATGGTCATGTTATAAGGACCATTGTGGTACCTTCTAAATTCAGGGATCTATAAGATATGATTGACCTTTTACATATATTTGAAAAGGGGATATTATGGTGTCTTTTAAGATCATGCATTCAATAAAATCTTGGTTCTTTTAGATGTGACTTAGTAGTGAGTTGATTCAGAATAATGAGTGTTAAAAAGGTCTTATGGAAAATTTATTTATCCCAATTCAATGACCGGAGCTAACAGGGTTCCTAGGTGGAATGTTTGGGAGGCCTATGTGTGGATTCCTTTTGCACAAATGTTGTCGATGATTTCTTCTCTACACTTCATACATGGTCCCAAAAATAGTGGGTCTGGGGGTCCTTATATAAGCAATGGGACCCAGATTCCCAAATAATGGTCATGTTATAAGGAAATTTGTTTCATCTGTTAAGGACAGGCGACCACGACTAATGATGCAACTTTTAAGGTCATGTGACAAAGACCATCTTGGTTCCTTTTAAAATCATTCATCCAAAACCATTATGGTTTTTTAGACATGGCTGAAAAATGGGTTTAATTAGGCTAAAAATAGTTGTAAATGTATTATGGGAAATTTCTTAACCCAATTAAAGGACATGATTGAACAGATCACCTAGGTGGGAAGCTTGGGAGTCCTAGGCACAAATTCCTTACACACAGATGTCACTGATGCTTTCTCCTCCTCACATAATACAAGATCCTATAAGTGGGGGGGGGGTACTTATTTATTAAATGGGATATGGTATCCCAAATAACGATCATGTGACAAGGAAAATCATGATTCCATTTAAGGTCATGCATTCATGAAAAATGATGAACCTTTTAAGGTCTTGTAATAAGCACTAGAAAGGCTATTTTTAATGATGTGTATCTAAGAACATCATGATTTGACTGATAGAGATAATATTTTCATAATTTTTCATATGTGTTTCAATGATTTAACCCCTTCCAATTAATCAATTTGAGCTGATTTGTATCATTTTAGTATTTTGGTGAATTATGGGCTTAATTGTGGAAATTGGTTAATTCTAGAAATTTAGAAGTTTTGTGGAGCTTCTGTATTTTGGGAATATCTTTTATATTTTGGATCCAAATTGTATGATTAATTTTTTTAGGATTTCTATGCTCGTGGGATTCATTTTATCCTTCTGGACCCAAAGCTCAATCCATCATTTGGAAGCTCAAATTTAGCTCACAAGTCAGGCCTCGAAAACTGTGTACAGAACAGAATAATTTTATTGTGGGGCCCATATATCATTAATGGACAAACCATTGGAGATGAAATTTTACATGGAGCTGGAAAACAACCGTAGTGACAAGTTTAATTAATATTTTCGCGCATTATTCTTTCATTATCAAGGTCATTAATGTGTTGGAACTCGGTTCATTGGAAGATGAAAAGTCTGTCTGGCAGAATTAACTATTCTTAGTGTGGTGGCCATAACTCTTTCATTTCCAGGCCAATAAAGCTTAAATTTCTTTTGTCGATAGACGAGAGATGGGGGAACAACTTTCAAGAAGTACTAATCCCCAAATTCTGTCATTTTCTATGCCAAACGGACTCAAACTTTCGGGGGAGTAATTTTGGAGTGGAATTTTCTACTTCCCAAGCATATAAATAAGAGCGTTCACTTCCATTCAAAGGGGTTGAAGAAGGTGCAAGAAGGGTTGTGCTGGAGGATTGAGTTCTTGATGTTCTTTGTATTTTATATTTTCTTTTTTACTTAGTTTCATCATGCTCTCTTCTTCCCCTTTCAACTCTAATACCCTTCACATGGAGGGGTAAAACATTTGAGTGATCGGGGAAGGGGGAGTTTCTCTTTTGTAATGTTGGAGTTTTGTGATTAAATGTAAAACCTTATCATTATTTTGAATGAAATCTATTATTGGTGTTTCCCAATTCTCATAATGCGATCGTGTTTTGAGTTTGGTGTATTCATTTTTAATAGCATTGGTTAAAGACTTTTAATCTCCCTCCGCCTAGTGCAATTTGTCTCGATCGAGCAGATTGTGTTAGGTGTTGAGTGTCTAACGATCGTTGGAACGTGTGTGGAACTAGTATACTTTTCCTAGATTTCTAAGGATAAACAGTTCTTTATTGGGACTTGCCTTAGTTGTTTAGTAATTCTTTATGAACTTCCATGCACATATGTGTGAGTTCTATTTTCTTCTTTAACCAAGGGTGATAGATAACTCGATCGAGGAGTATTTCATTTGTCATTAAAAAAGAAAAGAGGTAAGTTGATCTTTGTGACTATGATGAAATTACAAAAGGTGATCCTAACCTGACCCCATTACTCTCTTCATCCATTAGTGTTCAACCTTTCTTTTCAATTACTTTCTTTATTTTTGAACTAAAATAACATTAAAAAAGATCCTCTTCTTCTTTCTTTAATTTAAGTGACAAACGTAATTGTTGTGCACTCCTCTCTGAAGACAACTTAGGTTACCTACTTTACTACATCTTAACTTAGGTTTTATTTTTTTGTCACACCCCATGACAGGCACGTGTCAGTGACTCATTAGTTGGTTGATTTATTCTAATTAGCGATGAAAAGGTCTCATGGACAATTTATTTAGGAAAATTAAAGGAATTTATAGAATGGTCCATCAAGGTGGGAGACTTTGGAGGCTTGGACATGAATTCCTTTGGATTAGATGTTGAAATTGTTTTCTCCTCTTCACTTTATACTAGTTCTTTAAAATAGTGGATCATAGGGTTTTTATATAGGCAATAGGATATGGGTGCCCAAATAATAGCCACACGCTAATGTCCACTATGGTTCCTTTTAAGGTCCTATGACAATGATGTGCTTATTAAGGTCATGTGACAGGGACCATTAGGGTTCCTTTTAGGGTTATTCATATAGGACCATCATGGTGCCTTTATATGTGACTCAGAAGCAGGTTGATTTTGGATAAAAAGTAATATTTATGTCTTTAATTATATATATATATATATATGTGCATTTATATATATTTACATATTTTTTTTATAATTATAGATATTTATATGTATTTATATATATTTAGATATATTTATATGTATTTATATTTGTATATATTTATATACACTTTTGTATAAATATTTATATATATAACATGGGTATATAAATATATACAAACATTTATATGTGGTTATATATATACACATAATTATATTAAATTATATATGAGTGTGTTTTGATATATATATTTTAAATATATATATATATATATATTTATATGTATTGGTGTATATTTATATATATCTATATGTATATATATATATATATTATATGGGTTTATATATATTTATGTATATTTATATGTCTATATATATATGTAATTATATATATGTATGTTTTTATATAAATTTATGAAAATTTATTTACATTTATATATATTTATACATATTTATATGCATTTATTTATATTTATATTTATATTTATGTCAATTTATTTATATTCATATATATTTATAGATATTTATATGTACTTATGTGTCTCTGTGTGTATTTATGTGTTTGTGTATATATTCTTGTATATATTTATATCTTCATGCATTTATATGTATTTATATATATACATATATTTATATGTGTTTATACACACACATAAATATATATATATATGTGTGTGTGTGTGTGTGTGTGTTTATATATGACTCACAATTTGATATCTTTATTTTATGGATAATCCCCTTTTTAATTGGGTTGGGAGGGAACCCTCGCACGACATGACTGCCCCATATTATATGGCCTAAAGGCCCAATGACTTAAAGGTCAGTACATTTATGAAGGCCTAAGCCCAAGACCACACACTAGCATAGCCCCTCCCAAATTTTGGTATTCGTATACTCTAACTTGATTCCCTAACTTCGAATTTGTGGCTTGTCATCATTGCCTCTATGATTAATGACTTTAACATGTACATCCTATCCGCTCAATGAATGAGTCCCCACATCCAACTGATCACTAGAGACCACATTTTCACCTCCATTTTCTCCATTGTCTAGGAACTACAGCAGCACGAAGCCCATATGTCCGCCATTGATGACCTAAATTCCCTATGGCTCGTAGGCCTTTTTTATGGCCCTGTTGCCTGAAGGTTTAATTTTTGTGTCCTGAAAGCCCAATTCAAGTGAATAGTTCTATCGGTACAATACCTACTATAGTAAATTGAAAATTTTCCCCCTACCCAGTTTTGAGGTTGGGTCTTTTTTATGATTAATTATGAAAGGTTGCTACTTGATTACACCTCCAACTAAATATATATGTATATATTTGTATTTATCTAAATTTATTTATATTTATATGTATTTATTTATATATATATTTATATGTATTATGTGGGTGTATATATATATATGTGTGTCTGTTTTTATATATATTTATATGTATTTATGTATATATATATATTTATATATGTATGAATTTATATATATTTTTATAAATATATATATATTTTTATGTATTTATGTATATTTATAAGTATATATATACATATTTATTGATATTTAAATGTATTTATGTGTGTGTTTATAAATTTAAATATAATAACAAATATTTAGATATATTAATATTTCCATGTATAAATATATATTTGTATATATTTGTGTTTTCATTAATTTAAATGGATTTGAATACACACTCACACATATATTTTCATGTGTTTCTATATATATATATATATATATAATTTTCATAACCCACCCCCACTGGAATCCCTCCATGGGTGACAATGAATGAGAGAGTGACCCACATAGCCCTCCTCCAATAGGCTATGAGTTTTCAGCTAGTACTAAGTGTATAAAACATACTAATGGGATAGGTTATCCTCATAATCCTAGGAATAATAATGAAAATCAACCACCAATCAAATCCAAAATAATTTATGTTCCATAAATAGATTTCAACAACCCCAAAAGTCACCCATACATCAATTTATACTACGAAGATAACAAGGAAGAGTAAGATCATATTCCTAGACCTCTATAACAACAACCAAATTCCACTAAAACTACCTAAACAATAACACTAATTTACCTCAAACTCTCCTTTAAAACACTTAGAAACTATGGAAGGGTTAACATGTAAGAGTACTAAATAAGATCATTCTTCTAAAAAAATTATCATCCATGTTTAAGAAATATAAAAGATTATACAAGGGTGATAAAAACCATTAATACATAACCAAAAATGGAATCAAAACAATCATAAGTGGTATAATCACTGAACTCCACATTCCACCTAAATTACCAAAATTTCCACTATTCCCTGAAACAATTCAATACATTTTCCCAACCAAGATTCTAAACTAATCCATGTCAAACCAAGGACCTCAATATCATAATAATAACTAAATAAAAATTTAGAACACCTCTATATCTATAAACATAATCAAAAAACGAACAAATAAAAAGGACCCATAAATTTAACGTTGTTCTCACTGTCAATTAAGAGGCCGATCCAACTCACAATTGGATTGGGAACCGCCATAAACACCCCCTTTCCAACTAATCAGGAAGCATGGCTGAAATTTCACAACACACCACATCGATAACCATCTCTCCCCACCACAACCAACCACTTTGCCTCATATCTACAAACCATAACCTCCTAACCATAACCAAAAATAAACTACCACATACTTCATTTCAAAACCATATATCCACAAAATGACACCACAAATCCACTTTTCCCAACCACACATCAATGGGGTAACTTAAACATGAAGGGCATCAACATTGTTCCCTCCTCTAACCATGCATCACCCACACCATGTACCACATCCTCCATTACATGATCTCCATATCATAATCATATATTCATTATATCATTAATACTATATAATTATACTATTAGGTACATACATACTCCAACCATAGACCATTACAACTCATATGTATGTTCCTACCTTGATCCAACAGAACCATAACATCAATACTTGTTCCATTACAACCCATGAAATTCCTCCATCACCATATTTTACTAAATCATATCCCTAAACTCCATTTCCATGTAAAAAAATATAGAAACTTCAAGAAAACACTACTTTTTAGAAGAAAACCATTAGTAACTGAAGAACTGAAAATATAGAGAAATATAGTCACACAATCAACTACTTCACATTTTCTACATAATTTCCAATCCCACCATTTACCATTTACCAGAATATTTATGTTCATTATACCATTAAATCATCATTAATCACAATAATTTTATCCATAATAAATTCAAATCCAAATTCACTATCCAGCATTTCATGTTTAATTTTCACAAGCCATCAATTATTATAATAGTAACAGATACATTCATTTCCATCTTACTTATTACCCATATTTTTTACATTAAACACAATCCCATACCCAACCCAATTAATCACACCAAAAACGTCTACTCAATGTTATTCAAGCATCCACATGACTTCATAACTCACAAAAATCCCATGAAAACACTTAAAGAACAAAGCATACAAGTGAACAATCCACAATATCTCCACCCAAATCAACCTATTAATGGAACCATATCAGCATGGTACCAACTCCTATAATCTTCCCATTATCATATATTGACCCAAATAACTCTCCTTAGTGAAATTAAAAAAGGAAAATAGAATTCCGGTTCTAAATTATCACAGATTTATCACAAATGAGACACTTACTAGATTTGAAACAAGACCACATCACTATTCAAGAATCATGACAACCCCACAACTTTCAACACTGATGCCTTAAGATATATTTAACCAACCATGTTTATTAATATCAACCCAAAATTAAAATTTTATCAATATTCCCATTATAATCCTTAACTCATAAACCATTTAACCAATATTCAAGAGGATACACAACCAAAAAACGACACATTAACACCAATTTAAAAACATAGTAAACTAACCCAACCATGAACACCCAAATAAAAATTGGTTAGAAAACTATAAAAAAACATCAAGCATAAATATGGTGAGTAACTTCAGAGTATTTCTGAATTAAAATTTTCATCAATTCAATTTTATTACGACCATTAATTAATTAATTGATTATTAAGGTAACAAAGTTCTCCAACAATAATAGGATGGAATAGAATATTAATAGTGAATATTAGTCACTAAAAATAATCACATAGTGAACTAAAATAAAATCCATAAAACACATGTGACTATTCTTCCCCTTGAAGGTTCTGGGGAAAAATAGAAGCTATTGGTTATATTCACAATAATGTTTCTCATCCTTTTCTTCAAATGAAATGTTCAGTATCAGATAAATGAAACCCTCAAACATTTTAAGAGAGGATATTTTAATATATAATTTATAAGTAATTTATAGAAAATAATTACCTCACATTGAGAATTATTTATTCATTGAAGCCTTATTTTAACTTCTTTTCATATCATCACTATGATGATGGATCCAAAATATAATCTTTATAGTGGTACACACATGTTCTTTCAGAATCTCATAAAATCATAGTTAGAACTCCATATGCTAGCATTGATGCACCAAACCACTTTCATCATTTTTCATTGACCACAAAAATAATATTTCACTCTTTAAAGACCCTATAATATTATCTAGATCCTGAGAGTGAGGAGAAGGATGGACACTTCTCAATCTTGACAGCATTCATGAAAAGTTCTCTCATTATAGGAGAATTCTCTTAGGAGGAAAATATGTCATGTACAACAATCATTTTTTCTAGAAATGGTATATGTTGTGTTATATACTTCAGTTTGACAATTAATTATTTCACAATGGTATTTAACCAATTTCATAATTTCATGTAAACCCCATGTATAATAATAATAAAATTATAATTATTTAATGACATGTGCTAACTCGCATATATTAAAATATCATTTCTTAAATAAATTAATTAAAATTTATTAAAATGGTATTAAATAAAATAGATCAATTGATCGGGACACTAAACTCGGTCTGTCAATCCTCTTCAATATTTATTGAACCTTGAATAATAAATATTTATTTAAATAAATAAATATCATTATATTATGATTATTTTTGGTAGATAAGATTAAAAAAACCAAACAATACACACACACACACACACACACTCAAATACGCTAGTGGATCATTTCGTATCCATCCCCATAAGAAATGAAAAGAACCCACTAGACCTATTTTATTATATGTGATAGCCTGAAGGCCCATTGACCAGAAAGACATTACATGGCCAAAATGTTAAGTGGCTTAAAGACCCAACATGTCGCCTGAAGGAAAAATTGAGTATCCTAAATATTTTAGTTTCACTAGTCCAATGCCTTGTCATCCAACTTATAGTAGTCATCAAACCAGGCCACTAGTTTGAATTCAACATCAACCCTAACAAGAATCGATGCATTGTGCCTCCCTCTGATACGTTGTTCCTCCCTCCGATGCATGATGGTAGAGAACCCCTCAAACCAAAAAAAATGTGTGGGAAGAGGATCGAATGATAGGCGTCATCATACCCATATCTCTTTCGAGATGCCCACTCTTCCATGTCATGTGTGGCACACCACTATAATGCCTGCCTACATTGTCATATAATTTGGCTGGTCTCATTTCTAGAAAGTCATTAGAAGGGAACCCATTAATCCCACAACATAAATATGTGGTTATGAGTGGATGGTTGATAGGATCTATTGTACCCATATCTCTTTCGAGGTCGCCCACCCGATGATGCCTATGTGTTTCCATGTTTCACGGATTTCCCATTGCATTGAGCCTTTTTTTTGGTCCCTCCATGTTACCTACTATACAAAAAGATTGACCCTAAATCCTTATGTCCTAATAGCCCAATAGTGTGGTGAAGGAATTTCATGGCCTTAGGGTCATTTTTCTCATATGCTTAAATTATATGGCCCAGAAGACTAAGTTAGGTGAATAGTTCAACTATTGTAGTACCACTATAGTATATACTACAGTTCTGTTTGAGTAACTTAAAATATAATCCCCCTTGAATTTTAACCCAGGTCTCTGATGTAGGATAAAAAGGTGTATCCAGGTACCACCCAACTTCTTATATTATTGATTCATTCATTAATAATTATTATATTCACCAACCAATGAATAAAATTTTATTTAATATTTGTGTAACCAAATAAAAAAATTGGTACCTTATGAAAAAAAATAGATAGATAAATATTATATATTTTCATAAACAAATAAATAACTATTTTTTACATTGTGAATAAATAATTATTTAATTTTAACTCACAAATATATTCTTTCAAATATATGGTGATTGAATTTATATGATCAACCATACCTGAATAATTATTAATCCACTAGTTTGGATTAGTGTTTATTCAAACTGTTAAATTAAAATGGGATTTAGCTGAGATTCAAATTAGACATAGTGTGCGACCCTTTAAGCCTCTTTATTAATGGAATTAGAAAAACTAGTGTGAAAAATCTATTTTTTCAATGAAATACGTTGGAATATTTTAAATAATATTTTCAGATTTAGGTGTAGAGTCGGTTTGGGATTGCTGGTTCCATGGAGTCTCAATGCTGATATATTAAAAGTATAATTTTTTTATATCATGCACACATAGTTTTCATAAATAACAGAATATATATTTAATAACGTATCATAGGGGAAAATAATAATTTCATTAAATCCAGAATTTGGGTTTTACCCTAGGCATAAAATAACTTTTTTTTTCTCATTTGGTGTTTCATTTAAGTTCAGTCCTGGGAAAATTAATAGATTAATCCATTCAATCATTCATTCATTTACTATTAAATTATTGTAACATAATTATTCTCTATTTAATCATGGATATGTAAATTTACTAGGGTAAGTCACATAACCATAGATATTGGAATAGGTGACCATAGAGGGGATCACTAGCGGATGATGACAGGATCATAAATCTATGATCAATATATCATGAGGATTTGTTTTCGTCAATGGAGTTCTTGGATCTTTCCATCAACAATGATTTTTTTTTCTTCATTAGTGATTGATCTTATATTGAGTTATGATGTTTTTTTGATTGATTAATCCCTATTCTACAATTCTCCATGATGAATGTGAACTAATTAATTTCTAAATTAATTCACAGATCACTTTGGTGGATCATGGTTGATCAATTTTAATTCAAAGAATTAGGAATTATTTATTATTGTTTTTCCTCTTCATTCATAAAATTCTCTATCAACCTGAGAAATATAAACCAAAAAATGGTCAATTTTCATTTCTCACTTTTTTTCATGCTTTTATCCCCGAGTTCTTTGAACATTGGTCACATGCATTTCTTCTAACTGATGGTTCAACTATAAGGGGGAAATGATCATTGTTAAATAGATATTATTTATAATAGATCATTTATGAGGTTTTAGATTCATGAATGATGTTTTTATGGAGGCTTTATAATGATAAATGAAGATATATGTTGTATTGATGGAGTTTGTTCTGTGGGTTTTTGGGTTTGTGTGATGTGGTGCGATGAGAGACGATTCCCAAGAAGATGGGTGGCCTAAATCTAGACATAGATGATTTCATGGTATCAATCAATACCAGATACATAATTTATGGGCATGATTTATGGTTGTATCAGAGGACAAGGATTTGTGTGTAGATATGCATGAAAATAGTTTCATGAAAATACAGATATACGCGTTGTGTAGTTCGAAAGAAGACAAGCCATATGGACCCCCTTCCATGGTGTCTAGGGTTTATGTGTGAACTTGAATATCAAACAATCATGTGAATTTTTAACACACCATGAGGTCATTAAGTTGGATACCTACCATGTACCATAGGGTACACAAGTATGGACAAAACCAATGTACACAAGCACGACCAAAGTACATGGGCATGGGAAGACCACATGGGCACAAACATGGAAATTACTGGACATACTAGGACATGTTGTGTATCGCTAGTACACACTGTGCACTCCCTCCAGGGTATGTCATAGGCATATTTTTCCCGTAGTCTTATTTCAATATCAGTATGGGTGTGTTCCCTTGGTCTATCCCTAAGAGGGTACAATTTGGTATCCCCTCCTGCGCATTGAATGAGTTATCCCCTCTACAAGTTAGTTCTGGATAGATTCAGGTATCCCTCCATGTTTCTTATGGTTTGATACTCTATTTATATTCCCTAAGATGGGTTTGGTGTCATGTATCTGATATCTAGTTTGTGTGATCCCCTTACTAATGGTTTACCCCAGATAGAGTTAGGTATACCTCATAGGCCTTGGACATGATACCCTAACTATGTATCGACATCTTATTAGTTCTTTTTTCTTTCGAGTATAGTGAGGACCAATAATTATGCCCACTTGGATGGGAACTATCAAAGTTAGCAAGACCTAAGGAGTGATTTATCTCAAATGAGTGTCACCTTGGAGTCTCTAGAGAATACCTAGTTTGGAGGTGAGGGCATGCCTCACCATGAGACTTGGTGTCTTCCATGAGTATATCTAGGCTTCTTTATCTTTCCTTCTAGTTGATTCACCCTTTTTTGATATTTGGATGACTCCATATTTAATGATTTTTTTTGTGATTTTGAGGTGTTGTACTGGGTATGTTTTACTCACCCCTGCATGGTCTCTCCCTGAATGTGTCATATTTTATGTTGGAAAAAGGAATTTAGATGGATTTTAGGAGGACTAAGAGAAAGTGAAGCTTATTTGTGCTAGATGGTCCATAGGAGGTTCTAGGAGTTGCTTCTCCATAACATATCCATTTTGTTAGCATGTTGGAATCTTTTTACAGTATTGGTGGGCTTTTATTTTGACCTTTTATGTTCTACAAATTTTTCATATTATGATTTGGGATTAATTTTTAAAAATTAATATGTGGTATTAATTATTTATCTTTTTGCATTATACTAGTGTATGGAGATGTGTGCATGTAAAGGTACTTTAGGCTAATTCCTCCCATGAGTGAGATATTCCCGCTCGAGGCTAGTCACCATCTCTTGGCCTATTTGAGGTGGGATTGGGGTGTCACACTTAGATTAGTGCTATCCAAGAGGGCATTGGTGGTTCTGGTCTTGATAGAGTGGGACTAGAAGCTAGGATTTCTTAGGACCAATTTTTGGAGATAGTATATCTATGAGGATTGGTTTGGGAACTAAGAAAGAAATATTAAAATGTATCAAGTTTGTCTCTTAGTCCATATAACCCAATGATGGTGAAATGACCAACATATACATTCACTAGGACTTTGATAACCTATTTTTGGACTCTATAAATTTTGGCACTGGTTGAAGGAAAAATATTAGTAGATGCATCATATAGAAATGGGTTGTGGTATCCATGTCCTTATTGAGTCATCTCCCTAGATATTCTCTTTGATCATAGTGCATCCTTACTATTGTAGGATGAATCCATGATGAAAAACAGCTAGGATTCAACAATGTGATAATGATGGTGATCTCCTCAATGATGAGGATTTATTATAGTGGCCTATGATAGTGGTGGTTCCTCCATATGGATTGTTGATATTCCCACCACCCATTGAGCAACTGATTTTTCTAGAAGTAACAACAAATGATGTGTATAGGATGATTAAACTTCAAGAGTTACAAAGGAAGATACCACTCAAGTTTTTAGGTGATACATATCTTTAGGAATCTGAGGGTTGTCTTGAGGTAGTATCATGAGTTTTCTACCTTGTTAGGACCTCACCCGACCAGATAGTGGTCTTGGAAGCAAGTCTTATCCATAGAACAGTATGATGATAGTGGATATTTGTGATGCAGATTCACTATGGGGTGAATCTCACTTGGACAGTGTTCAAGTTCCTCTTTTTAGATGAGTTTTATCTATTAATCCTGCAAGTATTTCTTATCAGTTTAATTCTGATGCTTTATCAAGGTGGTGTGGCAGTCATAAAGTACACTTTTAGGTTTAATAACCTCTTACGGTATTCCATAGACATTGTTCATGATCTATAATTTTGAGCATAAAACATTGAGCATATCCTTCACTGATATATCTGAGATGTAGTGATATCTATCTACATCCTTTCTTACACTGGTTTTCTAGAGAATGCCTTGGTTGTGGATATTGTTTTAGCTATGTAGTTTCTTATCGTTGGTCTTAGAAGTGGAAGCCCTAGAATAGAGACCTCAATAACTGTTAGTAAATTCCAAACTCAAGGTTCCATGCATGTGATTCAGTTTCAGAGGAAATCATAGGACAATTGGTCATTCGATCATGGAAATCTTGGATGTTCTAGTTATCCATGGGATAAGTTCTGTTTCTCCAATGATGGGCATGGTCATATCATATATGATTTCCTAACCTACCATGATGTAGATAGGGAGGTGGTTGATGTACTGCCTAGGTATAGGTAGTGGCTTGATCCGGGAGGCCCACATGATGGAAATGTGGTAGAGGAACTGGGAGTGTAGTGTGTGGTGGATGATGTTATGATATGTTACCACTGCTACCACCCTTAAGAAGTTCATTACAGGCTTAAATACATGGTGGTTAGGATCATGGAAAACTGCAGGTAGTGGAAGATTATGAACTAGAGTCCTTGAGAATGATATGAGGTATAATATGTGTCTTATCTACTTTAGATACAGTCTTGATAGACACAGGTGGAGACCACACAGTCATTGCCTCATCCCTTATTAGGGACCTGGAGATTCTAGTGGATCCTTTGACTTATCCATTACTATTAGAGACTCCAACCTGATGAGATTCAATGATCACACAGTTTCTAATAATAGTGTGACATGTCTCTTGGATGATAGGTCTTTTTATGATATCTATTCATCGCCACGATTAGGCCTTATAACTTCATTCTATGTATGGACTGGACCTCTATGATCTATGCACATATTAAATATTTTAGTTAGAAGGATTTTTTAGTTGATGGGTTGATATTTCCTTCATTTTTGAGAAGGAATATCATGAAAGGTGGGATTAGATCATATATATGAGGATAAAATCTATTCCTTACCAATTTTATATTATATCCCTTGGATTATTTGGACCTATGATCTTTTAGTTTCCCGCAGCGGGGGAGGAGTTTGAGGAAATATTCCCGAAGGATGTGTCAGGATTACCTCCCCCCTGAGAGATCGACTTCTTTGTATAACTTCACCTAGAGACTACCCTGATATTATCAAAATCATATCATATAACCCCCACATATCTTTGATAGATGATGGTGAAATTGATAAATTTATAAAGGAAGGGATTTGTTAGACACTATGTGTCCCCCTTGACATCCTCCATGTTGTTCTCCAAGAAGGTGGATGGAAGCTTGAGGTTGTCTTTGGATTATAATTTCCTAAACCAGGTGACTATCAAGAATAAATATCTACTTATGAGAATTGAAATCCTCTTCAACCAGGTAAAATGGGTGAAGTGGTTCTTGAATGTTGACCTCATGCTGGTTTTTCACCAACTCCATGTTCGAGATAAGGATATACCAAAGAGAACATTATGATGCTGTTATTGTCACTATGAGTACTTGGTGATTCCATTTAGTGTGATAAACACCCCAATAGTGTTCATGGGACCCATTAAGTAGATCATTCATCCCTTCTTGAACTAGTTCATTATAGTATTTATAAATGAAATCCTCTTATACTTAGTGTCATATGAAGAAAATTCAAAACATTTAAGGATGGTTGTGGACAGACTTTGGGAGAACTAACTTTATAGGAATCTATCAAAGTGTTAGTTCTGAATTTTAGAGGTCCATATCTAGGGACATGTCATCTCAGAAGAGGGAGTATTATTGGACCCAGTGATGATCGAGGTAGTACTAGCTTAGGAGCCACCTAAGAGAATGAATGAGGTGCATAGATTCCATAGGTTAGAAGGATATTATCAGATATTTGTGCCTGATTTCTCATAGACTACGACACCTCTGACTTGTTTGACCCAAAATGTACATTATTTCATATCAATAGAGAAGTTTCATCAAGATATTTAGGAGTTTCATTATAGGTTGAAAATATCACCCATCTTGAGACTACGTGAAGAGGATATTGTGTATGCAATGTTCTATATTGATTCTAGAGCTGGTCTTTGATATGTTCTGATGTAGAGGAAAGAGGTGATTACTTTTGTGTCCCAATAGCTAAGACCCCATGATTAGAACTATGTAACCCATGATTTAGAGCTAGAAAAAATAGTTTTCACCCTGAATATGTGGTGAAAATTTCTTATGAGAGAGCGATTTATCATCTATTCTGACCATAATCGTCTCATGTATATCTTTTCATAAAATGATAATGTCCAAAGGCATAAGTTATGGATAGATTTATTTTAAGACTATGATTTTAAGATATTATACCCTCCTAGGAAAGGTAAAGTAGGGATAAATTATAAAAATAGGAAATCCCATCTGTAGTTATTGAGTGAGGAATCTAAGAATATGGCCTATTTATAGTTTTCCCTTATGGATACAGATGGTGCTGCATACCTCTAGTCGATGTTTGTTTCCTCTACAATTATCCATCATGTCTGGAATTACCTAATTATGGATATCGAATACAAGGTCTTGTGTGACCGTATATCCACGGGACATTCTTCTGATGGATTTTATGAATTTCAAGATCACTTCATCCTTTTATGAGGATAGAGGATGGTAGTAGTCACACTTTGAGAGGAAATGCTAAGGAAGTTTCATAATTCCCCCATAATGATATATCTATAAGTGGAATATATTTATTACGACCTTTAACATCAATTTTGGTTGCTAGTAATGGAATAAATTATAGTTAAGTTCAACTCTAAATGTCTCATTTGCAAGCAGGTGAAGGCCGCGAATTAGGTACCAATAATTTTTGCTCATCCCCTTAATGAATTATAGTGAAAGTGGGGTGGTATATTCATATATTTCATGATGGGACTTCTAAAATCATATATAAGTCATGACACTATCTAGGTGATCATAGACTGACTCACCTAGTAAACCCCCTTCCTAACCTTATGTGAGATAGGTTCAATAGAGATTTTTGGATGCGTGTATGTTCAGGAGATAGTCCATATTCATGGATTTACCTCAATAATCATTTCATACCATGATGCCCCCTTCAAGACTCGATTATGGTGGGGAATATAGTAGTCCTTTGGGACTCAGTTGTAGTTGAGGATAATATTCCCCCCTCAGGCTGACGGTAGAGACCCGGTGTTTTCTTCTTAAGACTTTTAGATATTTCTATATATATTTATAGTTATATGAGCTGAGACAGCGTGTGATTATGAGGACCAGTGTGACTGAAATTAATTTTATAAAAATATTAAAAATATTTTATATTGTGAAAGATAATATTCTTAAATAAAATGGGATAAATATTAAATGAAGTATCAGATTAGATATCTTAGGCCATGATTGAGTCTAAAACACAGTTTTTACCAAAGCTGTGACATAAAATGGGTTTGCACAAGGCATTTGGACTCCTTTCTCATTGGTGGTATGCTCAGTAAAATAAATAAAAAAATAATTGTTTCATTTTTGATACAGTGATTGGTTTTATAATTATACTACTAGGGTGAATTCTCTAAGGATAGACTTATAAACCCTAGGAAAATTCTAAATCTTATTCTTCCCTCTTGATTGGAGAATCCCATCAGATGATGATGAAACACCAGATTATCTCAAATCAGGATGCAATGAATGCAACAGTTATTCTTCCTTTTTAGTGAGCACATTTTTCATCAAAAAATGATCCAAAAGATAGAAGGACTCATAAATTTGGTGATTTATGCCCCTTTTATTAAATATATTGAGTAGATAAACCCATTCTATTGATCTATGCCAATTACAACCTTTGTATGAACCTGTGCACTGATTAATTTGGTTATTTTAGTTGTTTTCTAACCCCAGTTTCTCGTTCATGATCATTAGCCATGAAATTTTTTCTAATGATGTTTAAAACATTTTTCTTATTATTTTACACCTTATTTCTTTGTGGTCCTCACAAGTTGAAACCTGGGGTCCAAGTTTGACAATTTTTGGGTGGTACCGAGCTCGATTAGACCCCCATACTCATAGTGGTTTCTTGAATGTGGAGATCATTAATGATCTTAGCACAGAACAAGATAGTTTGAATGTTTTGGGTGATCCTTACAAAGATAAGAGGATGGATATTAAGTTGTGTTATTTTGGGGGATGTATAGAACCCACGATGGCTTCCCGTGGGTTACCTGATTCGATTTTAGGCAAGGGACGACTAGAAATGATGAGTAGAAGCCAGATCCTTATGTTTCAGGTGGATTCAAAGCAGGATATTCATAGAAACGTCATGAAAAAAAATCATAAATCATGGATATGGAGATTTGAAATTTCTGTGAAAAAGCCCGACTACACGCTATGTTCAAGGATGAATACAGGATGTGTAGCACCCTCAGCAGTGATAACTAGGGTTTCAGAAATTTTAATGGAGAAATGACATGTAAACTGGCATACAAACCATGTAACCTTTTCTCAAGTTGGAAAATCCATGTGATGGATGAGACGGGTATGAAACCGCGTGTAAGTTCATAGCTAGGTACACAATCATGTGCTCAAGTACACATACATGAGGATCGATACATGGACACGACTAACATGACACGACTCAGTCCTGGTTAGCCTAGAAATTCCATGTAGTCCACCTACATGGTGTGTGCTTCTACATGGATAGGGATTCATGTTCCAGATAGAGACACGTCCACGTAGTGGAATGAGACCACACACCATGTGGGTCCCCTCACACACTTTGTACCCCTTGTCCTCTTATGATGAAACTTTGAGGCTTTTTACCTCCTTCATTTGAAGTCAAATTTTGGCTTGTGATTAGACTATCCTAAGTTTTTTTCCACATATAACATGATGGTTCTCCCAGTTGTGGATTTAAAGATATGATGTGAAATGTTCAGGGAAGATTTATTACTGAGGTGACACCCCATGATGATAGTGATTGGGAAGGATCACCAGAGGCTTCTTTTCGAGTGCCACCCCTACCAGGTAGGGTATGGGTACTTGATTATTAGTGTGTTACCCCTTATTAGCATAGGGAAAAATTCCTTGAACATGAGAGTGGAACCCTCCCATCAGCATGGTTGTGGGTCCTCTACAACTACCTTCTGAGTGGAAGCCCGTACCGGGTAAGGAAAAAGTCCTCTATGACCAGAGTGGAACCACCCATGTCACATGAGGGTGGGGGTCCTCGACCTATATAGTAAAACCCCCATACCCATGTGAGCGAGTCCTCTACCTATCAAGTGGAACCCTCAAATTAGAATAGGGTGTATGTCTTTATGATACCAGAGTGGTACCTCCCACATCGACAGAGGGCGCAGGTCCTCGTGACACTAGAGTGGTACCCCCCATCAGCTTGGGCATGGGTCCTCTACCTACCCAGTGGAACCCCCTATCAGTATAGGGTGTCGGTCCTCAGGACACTAGAGTTTTACCCCAATATTTTTGGGTGTGGGTCCTCTACCTAACAAGTGGAAACCCTATCAACATAGGGCGCAGGTCCTCGTGACACTAGAGTGGTACCCCCCATCAGCATGTTTCCGGGTCCTCTACAGATACATATAGAGTGGAAGCCCATAATGTACAAGGGTGTGGGTCATATACCTAGAGTTTATTCCCCTTAAAATTTGAATAAAAGTGGCGAGGCATGGTTTGAGTTGGATAATTACTTATGGGAAGAAATGTGGGATATTGGGAATCATTTCTAGACATTTGTAACTATTGTATACTCTTATTCTTGGGATGATATATGATTTGGTTATCCCCTTACTCTATAGTTTGGAATTATTTGAATTTATCTCTATATATATATATATATATATATATATATATCTTCTTTTGTATCTGCACCATAGATTTGGTTACTCTCTTTCCATCGGTGGAAAAGAAATGAGGGGTATGACATGTGCTTTCCATTTTTATCTTCTCATGGTTGGATTAGTATACTTTCATTTTATAGGAGGAGATTAATTTATAGGTAGTTCATCTACTCACCATGTTCATCTCCTTGTGTTAGGACGAGGATACATTCAATCTTGGTTTGGGTTGAGCTATTCTCTTTGGTTGTATCTTGCATCTACCACCTTTCATTTCTATTAAATCTATTACTGCTTCCCCTTAACCTTTTGGAGTGTCCTACAGGGTATATATATACTCACCCATACAAGGGATTTTCTCGCATGAGTCATGTCTTATGTAGAGTGATAGATAGGTCAGTGGTGACTTCAGAGGAGCTTAGGGATACTGGGTGCTTTGGACCACATACGATGGTCACAACATGGATATCCAGAGCATGAATCTCTCAATAGTTTAATTTTCATATTTTTATCAGTTTGATGCATGTTTTCTATTTGGGAGATCATTTCCCCCTTTAATTTTCAGATTGTACTCTCGTACTCTTATACACCCTAGAGGTTATGTATGTTTGATTTTCTTTATAACTGTGTTTCTTCTTTTACTCTTTCCCTATACACTATTTTATTGTTATGGTTGTGTGTGTGCATACAACTACTTAGGAAAAGGTATCCCACAGTAAGTTATTTTTTCAGTGCTTATCTTCACCCCCTGATCAAGGGAGGCGGGCTTAGGTTAGTTGCGTCTTAAGCCATGACTTGGGTTGGGTCGGGAAAGATTTGTATAAGATAAAGTTCATTCCATGGGAGATTTTTTGAACTAGTTCCCTTAATAGGATTTGGTTGGGGTTTAGGGTAATAGTGTCAAAGTTTTTCGAGTGTAGTTTTCAGGCTAGGGAATTTATTAATGGTGCGGGCGTCTGACATATCCATTCAACATGACTTTCACTACCTTCTTTTCAACTCAGCATACCGAGGCATTGGATGCTGGGATTAGTGGTACATGAATCATATAGGATTGAGTATTTTACAATCCTTCTTGAGTCAACTTCCCATCATTTCTCTCTCTATATATATAATCTCATTTGACCTTGGTAATTCTCCAACTCTTATGAGGTGCCTCCATAATGACATCCAACCAAGATACCGGTTTTTGATCGTGATGACGATCCGATGAGTGATGAGTCCTTTGTTCAGGGTCCATCCTGTAGATACCCGAAGCCTGACGTACATGGACATTACATTACTTTTGCGGAATACTTGGTACATAACAAAAACACACACACAAGGATCGTAATAGTTTAGTGTCTTTGGAAACTCGGAATATAATCTTCTAATCGTGGTAAAAGATCTTCAACATATCCTATAAAGATCTTCTTTTTTTATACCTAAAACCTTTCTTTATATCCTGGGGAAAAGAAAACATAAAAGGGTGAGCTCAAATTCTCAGTAAGGGTAAACAAAAGAAATATCAATCACATCATATACATAAGCACATAACTTTTGGAAATCTTAACCTGCAAAAGAGATCATAATTTCATAACATGGGGTAAATCATGGCAGTGAAATGTAATCACAATAATCATAACATAAAACATGAAACTTTGTGTCATTCACACATAATCATAGAGAATCATTTCTTGTTAGTCAAGACTCATTGCCAAGACTATCTTAGTGGACAAAGTCCCTTTCTGAATCGAGTAACCCTCGTTTCAGTCCTGTTTCACTGAACCGGTATAACCTACCATTCCAGCCATGTCTATCTCATGAGATATAAAATCATTACCCAATGCATTGGAGGGAGATATAGGTCCCACCCATCTCATAATGATACCATTCTTATGTGTGCCACAAAATCATAAATCATACATCATTTCATAACCCATGTAATAAAAATGGGATTCTTAAACAACATGACATCATAAAACCATTCATATAAGATAATGGAATTCATAAACATAATTCCATCACAACATAGTTAAATAAATGTAAAAATATTGATATAAACAGAACCCTTTATTATCTTAGATGGAAAATAATTTTGATAAAACACTTGAAATGAATTCTTGAGGAAAATATCCTTTCTTCTTCAAAATCAATTTCTTTTCACAAAACATCATGCAATTTTAAAAGAAAGAGATTTTATTAAAAATAGTCATGAAATATTTTGGAGGAAGCGTCATGAAAATAAGGCTTTATAAAACCATAAAAATCCATTCATGCCGTTTAAGTAAAAAAAACATTCTTCGTACTTTTGTCGGAAAAGTCAAAAAGTACCTCGTACGAAAAATGATAAAAGATTCCTTTCATATTCTTTACTAAAAATTTACCGAAGGGTAAAATTGAATATAAAATATTGTATAAGGATATAAATATTACATATTGAGGAAACATGGATGTGGATGATAAAATACACCCCAGTAAATTCCAAAGTATAAACAATCTCGGATAAAGATGAGATTGTGATATTTCCCTTACCTTAGGTCCGATTTGCTTCGTATGTGTCCGAACCTCCTGTATAATGATTTAAATAATGTCATTGACTTATTATAGAATCATATTCATTGTTATGATATCATATATGGTTCACTTATGACATTATATTACCCGTTCTTTTGTAAATTCCATGTTAAAGAAGCGTTTTGGGTAAAATCGTTTCATTTATCGTAGGTGTTTTGACTTGTTGTTCTTGACATTATTATTACTTATATCATGATTTACTTACTTCCAGAATATAAAATTTGATTTATATATCATATATATTCAGTATATATATATATAATAGATAGATAAAATGAAAAACACCGTTCATGGAGACGGTAGTCCGTACGTACGCATGAACGCTGTTTTCCATTCCTTATTGTCTTGAAATGGAAGTAAGTAGATGACATACATATATATATATATACATAATCCAGTAGCTTTATAATGTCATATATTTCATTATTATTTCTTATATATACTTTATAATCATTCTTAAATGGTTAACATGGAGAATGAATCTCATCGCGTCGTGGAGACGGTAGTCCGTACGTACGCACGAGCGATGATATCATTTTCATAAATATTGAATTTAATCAGAGTGGATTATACAATATATCAGAATCAATATGATGTTGTAATAACTATTTATAGTTATTATTTACACCATTATACCCATCCATGTAAGGTGGTGGTGGAAAATAGATTACACCACGGCGTGGAGACGGTATTCCGTACGTACGCACGCGCAGTGATTTCTTTTTCCGTAGGATGGATAGATGGTGAAATAGGGTTGTTTCATACTTATAATAACATATCAGTATATGAGTGATACTTATGTTATTACTTCATAATGAAACAACCTAAGAAGGAGAAGTGGAAGAAGAAATAAAGATGAAAGAATTGGTAACGGTAATTACCTCTTCTTTGAAGCGCCTCTTTGAGACCTCCTCTTAGGGCACTAAAATTGGTCTTTGAGGAATACCAGAACCTCTAGGATGTTTCTAGGGAAGTGGAGAAGAGATTTTGTCAGGGGTTGGCCGAGCTTGAGTGCTCAAATTGGTGTGAGGAGGAGGGGGAGGAGGTGCCCTTTTATAAGGGAGGAGAGGGGCACCTTAGGAATATCTCAAAATATTATTTTATATTAAAGTCAAAATCGGTTTATAATGGATCCAAAGGGTCTTATTTCAAAGATAAGGTGGGGATGGGTCGAAATCCTATAAACCAATAAGATTTAGACAAGTTTAGGGTATTATTTTAACCTTATCAATTAGATTTAACTCTAAGTTTAATAATTTAACTTTTACCATGTCTTTTTGTTTTCTTTCACTATATGGTTAATAAACTTACTATAACATGCCAAAAGAACCCCAAATTGTTTATTATTAATATATATATCCTTATCTAAGTCATTTGGCCGAACCTTAGAATTTTAGGAATAAAATAACAATTAATAATATAATATTTGATTTAAAAACTATTTTGTGTCAATTTTGACACTATTTGATATATGATTTTTGTGAAAGTCATAACAGAATTATATGTTCAAACCAAGTTGATTAAATCAACATTAATATATCATAGTAACCTAGAAAATTAGTGGAATTCATAAAAAATCTTAAATTACATTTATTTTGGTATTTATATTATCAATTATGTCAATATTTCATTAATAAGATAATTACTGCATCATCTTTGTGTCATAAATAAATTAAATTATTTGATGTCTAAAAATTACAAATAAAATACCATCATGTAAGAATTCTTTTTAGCTTTCTAATTAATATTTACAATAGAATTTATCTTATGTATAAACCCATATTATAAATGATTTACTTATTAAACTTCGATTTTAACTATTTTAACCCTTCTTTAAATAAATTAATAATAAATGTCCTAATCTAATCCAAGTGGACCTAAATGGTCATATTTTATTCCTAAGTTTGTTTTTGGTCAAATTACACTTGTCCAATAGAATTAGGACATGTGTTAGGGTAATATTAATATCATATTTACCCTTAGTTACCCAATTTACTATTAACCGCGGTAAAAAAAGTAAAAAGTTACTATTGACCAAAAAATTATTTTCATCTCATTGAACCACATTTTAGTCCTTGATATTAACCGTGTCTCTCGGATTTTTGAAATTCCATTCACAGAAGCGGTAAAATTAAGTTTTATGCAAAATTCAGTTTTTAACCTACCACTTAGTGGTTTCACTATTCATCAAAAATTGAAAGTTTTCAGAAAAATACCAAAATTTCACCCTAGGCTAATTTCGATATTCTAAGTCCAAAAATGAAGTCCATTTTGAAAAATAAAATTTATAAAATTTCAAAAAGTGATTATTACTATTCATAACGGCTAGTTTTAATAGCATATCATTGTTTAGTGAAACTCGGTATTGCGTATTACACACGCTATCGAGGAAGGTAGTGATTGCGTGTAATGCAAGGCAAGTCAAGGATGCATGTTGTGCAAGCTCCTTTTGGTGTAGCGTACAACACAAGACTTTAATAAAATTAAAAAGAATATTTTTTTATAAAATCTTGGGCTGTTACATTCTACCCCCCTTAAAATGAATTTCGCCCTCGAAATTCGTCGGGGTTATAAATGGTTTACTATTCGAAAGTTTCTTTAATAGAAACCCACATCGTAAAAAGGAATATCAAAACCAATCTTTAAAAACAAAAGTATGAAACGTAACGGTTAACCAAATAAACTAATCATTGGGTTTCCACATAGGTGAAAATATGGATATGGAAGAGAAATACAACCATCATGTTCTGATGGAGAGTGGTAGAGAACATTGCTATGGAAAAGCCAGTAATCACAAAGCCATAAATTTGTGACGATCTAGGGTACCATCTGATTCATCAGATATAAGGGCACTAGGACAACATTTTTGGTTTTCAAGATCATTTCCCTAAAGTTGAAGAATTTGAATTAGAATAAATACTTACTTTATTTTGGTACAATCTCACTATTGTTCATGCCTTGAACAATTTCCACTTCATCTCTTATATAAATGAAGTTGAATTTGTTATTCGTGAAGTGTTAGCAGATCATGTGATAGAATGACGGGTCATTCCATCTGTCTCGAACAAAAGGTTAGCAAAAATTATATACATAAGTCGATCTATAGTGAGATTAATCATATATGGTTCCTAAAATGGACTTATACTTCATATATCATACTGCTTAATATAATAAAACTAGTTTCTTCTAAACAGGGACTTCCTGTAGGTCAGTGGTAGGCGATAAAGGCCAGTCGCACTTCGGTTGTGGGTTCGATTCCCACAGCCTTGTCCGAAGCGATGGGCTGTCGCCCATCCTGCAGGTTGTCCTTTTTCCAAAACTATATAACATCCCATCAATAATATCGAAAAAACAAACAATACTAACTTATGTCCAACATAATCCATTCCAATCTTTTAGGCTTATCCATAATACTGCAGTCGACTCTCATAATATAGTGAAAATGATTACTAGAGATTTAACACCATCATCGATCCCCATATATCATAAGATATGTTTTGTTGGTCACATTCCAAACATTCAAAGTCCTTAATCGTGTATTCTCTTGAATACCTTAGTGAAAACATGAATGCAGTTAAAAGTTAACACTTTTCACATACCAAAATCCTCAAAATTCTATATACTCAAACTTAGTCCTTATATCAATAATGAGCTCATGAATACTGTTAAACATTTCATTTTCTCGTTTTCCCTTCATTATGCGCATAATATCTCAATCACTTTGAATACCACATTAGACCAATACATAAATATTCCAATATTCCAAGATACAACATTATTTTGGAATCCCATTACATAAACACTTAATCATTCCACTACATCGTTGTCATATTCAACATTGCCAATAGTGATCGCATGTGACTTCCCTTTGTCCTTTGCCTTAAGCGGTTGCTCATGTCGATCATCACTAACCCTTGGATTAGGGCATTTATTAGCATAATGCCCCATTTCCTTGCACTTGAAGCATTGAAGTGTTGGTTGTACGTTCTCTGCAGTGTTTGCTTTATTCACTTCATTAGAATCACATTTTCCATTACTTCGACACTCAGCTGCTCGATGACCTTATTTTCCACACTTAAAACATTTTCTAGTCCCTTTAAGACAATCTCCACCATGCTTCTTTCCACACTTTGTGCATAAGGAAACATTCATCTTCTTTTCACCATTATTCTGAGTTTTCTCCTTGAACTCCATCTTTCGTTTCTTGTCAAACCCATGAGATGGATATGTAACACCAACTTCCATTTCTACCTTGATAGCACAACGCACAATTTCTTCATAGCTACTGAAGTCTCTTATAGCTAATGCCCTTCGAAGACTTGGTTTTAAGCCACTGAAAAATCGATCAACTTTACTTTCAAGTTGGATGATAATACCAGAAGCGTACCTTGCAAGTCTTGTAAAATTCGCTTCATAGGCACCAACAGATTCATCATCCCTTTGCTTCAGTTCAAGAAACTCTTTCTCCATCTTTGTTCGGAGAATACGAGGGAAGTACTTATTGAAAAATAAGTTCTTGAACTCATCCCATTCCATAGACTCAATTTCATCCCTTTGCCTCGTATTCTTAATAAGATTCCACCATTGATCAGCATCTCCTTCCAAACGATACACTGCTAGGATGACTTTATCATGTTCAGAACATTGAAGAACTGAAAATATCTTTTTAGTAGTACTAATCCATTGTTCAGCAACTAATGGATCAGTAGACCCACTGAAAGAAGGTGGACGCTGCCTCATGAAGGATTCAACAGAATGTTGCTCCTTCCTTTGCTCGTTTGGAAGTCCTGCATGATTCATAGCTTGAGAAAGTTGTGTGAGCATGGCTACAAGATTTTTCATTCTGGCTCCCATATCGTTTGGTTTCTCAGGGGGACAATCATTGCATTGCCCATCACATTCCGCATTAACACGGTTCCTTCGGGTTCCAGCCATCGTCTAAAACCCCAAAAGAATAGTATGAGAGGCAAAAATAATGCTAGGGAAAACAACATAATAAAGGGGTAGTACCCTCAATATCTAACATCTTAGGTTAAATTCGAAGATCGTTAGCACAATTCTAGGACTATAACCTATACGTATACTTAACCTTAGAGACATCCATAGACATACCTTAGAAATATCTCTATGGATCTCACTAACGTTTTCGCATCCTAGTTTCCAAAGGTTGACTAAACCTTTCCTCTGATACCAACTGTAGAGACCCGAAGCCTGACGTACATGGACATTACATTACTTTTGCGGAATACTTGGTACATAAGAAAAACACACACACAAGGATCGTAATAGTTTAGTGTCTTTGGAAACTCGGAATATAATCTTCTAATCGTGGTGAAAGATCTTCAACATATCCCATAAAGATCTTCTTTTTTTATACCTAAAACCTTTCTTTATATCCTGGGGAAAAGAAAACATAAAAGGGTGAGCTCAAATGCTCAGTAAGGGTAAACAAAAGAAATATCAATCACATCATATACATAAGCACATAACTTTTGGAAATCTTAACCTGCAAAAGAGATCATAATTTCATAACATGGGGTAAATCATGGCAGTGAAATGTAATCAGAATAATCATAACATAAAACATGAAACTTTGTGGCATTCACACATAATCATAGAGAATCATTTCTTGTTAGTCAAGACTCATTTCCAAGACTATCTTAGTGGACAAAGTCCCTTTCTGAATCGAGTAACCCTCGTTTCAGTCCTGTTTCACTGAACCGGTATAACCTACCATTCCAGCCATGTCTATCTCATGAGATATAAAATCATTACCCAATGCATTGGAGGGAGATATAGGTCCCACCCATATCATAATGATACCATTCTTATGTGTGCCACAAAATCATAAATCATACATCATTTCATAACCCATGTAATAAAAATGGGATTCTTAAACAACATGACATCATAAAACCATTCATATAAGATAATGGAATTCATAAACATAATTCCATCACAACATAGTTAAATCAATGTAAAAATATTGATATAAACATAACCCTTTATTATCTTAGATGGAAAATAATTTTGATAAAACACTTGAAATGAATTCTTGAGGAAAATATCCTTTCTTCTTCAAAATCAATTTCTTTTCACAAAACATCATGCAATTTTAAAAGAAAGAGATTTTATTAAAAATAGTCATGAAATCTTTTGGAGGAAGCTTCATGAAAATAAGGCTTTATAAAACCATAAAAATCCATTCATGCCGTTTAAGTAAAAAAAAACATTCTTCGTACTTTTGTCGGAAAAGTCAAAAAGTACCTCGTACGAAAAATGATAAAATATTCCTTTCATATTCTTTACTAAAAATTTACCGAAGGGTAAAATTGAATATAAAATATTGTATAAGGATATAAATATTAAATATTGAGGAAAAATGGATGTGGATGACAAAATACACCCCAGTAAATGCCAAAGTATAAACAATCTCGGATAAAGATGAGATTGTGATATTTCCCTTACCTTAGGTCCGATTTGCTTCGTATGTGTCCGAAACTCCTGTATAATGATTTAAATAATGTCATTGAATTATTATAGAATCATATTCATTGTTATGATATCATATATGGTTCACTTATGACATTATATTACCCGTTCTTTTGTAAATTCCATGTTAAAGAAGCGTTTTGGGTAAAATCGTTTCATTTATCGTAGGTGTTTTGACTTGTTGTTCTTGACATTATTATTACTTATATCATGATTTACTTACTTCCAGAATATAAAATTTGATTTATATATCATATATATTCAGTATATATATATATATATATAATAGATAGATAAAATGAAAAACACCGTTCATGGAGACGGTAGTCCGTACGTACGCATGAACGCTGTTTTCCATTCCTTATTGTCTTGAAATGGAAGTAAGTAGATGACATACATATATATATATACATAATCCAGTAGCTTTATAATGTCATATATTTAATTATTATTTCTTATATATACTTTATAATCATTCTTAAATGGTTAACATGGAGAATGAATCTCATCGCGTCGTGGAGACGGTAGTCCGTACGTACGCACGAGCGATGATATCATTTTCATAAATATTGAATTTAATCGTAGTGGATTATACAATATATCAGAATCAATATGATGTTGTAATAACTATGTATAGTTATTCTTTACACCATTATACCCATCCATGTAAGGTGGTGGTGGAAAATAGATTACACCACGGCGTGGAGACAGTATTCCGTACGTACGCACGCGCAGTGATTTCTTTTTCCGTAGGATGGATAGATGGTGAAATAGGGTTGTTTCATAATTATAATAACATATCAGTATATGAGTGATACTTATGTTATTAATTCATAATGAAACAACCTAAGAAGAAGAAGTGGAAGAAGAAATAAAGATGAAAGAATTGGTAACGGTAATTACCTCTTCTTTGAAGCGCCTCTTTGAGACCTCCTCTTAGGGCACTAAAATTGGTCTTTGAGGAAGACCAGAACCTCTAGGATGTTTCTAGGGAAGTGGAGAAGAGATTTTGGCAGGGGTTGGCCGAGCTTGAGTGCTCAAATTGGTGTGAGGAGGAGGGGGAGGAGGTGCCCTTTTATAAGGGAGGAGAGGGGCACCTTAGGAATATCTCAAAATATTATTTTATATTAAAGTCAAAATCGGTTTATAATGGCTCCAAAGGGTCTTATTTCGAATATAAGGTAGGGATGGGTCGAAATCCTATCAACCAATAAGATTTAGACAAGTTTAGGGTATTATTTTAACCTTATCAATTAGATTTAACTCTAAGTTAAATAATTTAACTTTTACCATGTCTTTTTGTTTTCTTTCACTATATGGTTAATAAACATACTATAACATGCCAAACGAACCCCAAATTGTTTATTATTAATATATATATCCTTATCTAAGTCATTTGGCCGAACCTTAGATTTTTATGAATAAAATTACAATTAATAATATAATATTTGATTTAAAAACTATTTTGTGTCAATTTTGACACTATTTGATATATGATTTTTGTGAAAGTCATAACAGAATTATATGTTCAAACCAAGTTGATTAAATCAACATTAATATATCATAGTAACCTATAAAATTAGTGGAATTCATAAAAAGTCTTAAATTACATTTATTTTGGTATTTATATTATCAATTATGTCAATATTTCATTAATAAGATAATTACTGCATCATCTTTGTGTCATAAATAAATTAAATTATTTGATGTCTAAAAATTACAAATAAAATACCATCATGTAGGAAATCTTTTTAGATTTCTAATTAATATTTACAATCGAATTTAGCTTATGTATAACCCCATATTATAAATTATTTACTTATTAAACTTCGATTTTAACTATTTTAACCCTTCTTTAAATAAATTAATAATAAATGTCCTAATCTAATCCAAGTGGACCTAAATGGTCATATTTTATTCCTAAGTTTGTTTTTGGTCGAATTACACTTGTCCAATAGAATTAGGACATGTGTTAGGGTAATATTAATACATATTTACCCTTAGTTACCCAATTTACTATTAACCGCGGTAAAAAAAGTAAAAAGTTACTATTCACCAAAAAATTATTTTCATCTCATTGAACCTCATTTTAGTCCTTGATATTAACCGTGTCTCTCGGATTTTCGAAATTCCATTCACAGAAGCGGTAAAATTAAGTTTTATGCAAAATTCAGTTTTTAACCTACCACTTAGTGGTTTCACTATTCATCAAAAATTGAAAGTTTTCAGAAAAATACCAAAATTTCACCCTAGGCTAATTTCGATATTCTGAGTCCAAAAATGAAGTCCATTTTGAAAAATAAAATTTATAAAATTTCAAAAAGTGATTATTACTATTCATAACGGCTAGTTTTAATAGCATATCATTGTTTAGTGAAACTCGGTATTGCGTATTACACACGCTATCGAGGAAGGTCGTGATTGCGTGTAATGCAAGGCAAGTCAAGGATGCGTGTTGTGCAAGCTCCTTTTGGTGTAGCGTACAACACAATACTTTAATAAAATTAAAAAGAATATTTTTTTATAAAATCTTGGGCTGTTACACATCCCGTGACCCCCTCCTCCGGGTGGGTTGGTAGCAGCACCTCCACCTATCAAGAAGTGGTTTTTTTCTAGAAGAGCTTGCTTAGGATGTGCGTAGGCTTATTTCACCCCATGATTTCTAGTAATAGAGGCTACTGGGGTTCCACAATGAGCCAATTCCATATGTATTGGAGGTTTTTCTTGACTTGGTGATCCAAGTTTTCAAACAGGTGCAGATCCCAACCGATCAGATGGTTTCACTCGAAACCAATGCTCTTCATAGGGCACCAATTGGATATGGTGGTACTGGAAGATAACGCACTAGTACCGAGTGCGCATTTCTGGTTCCAAAGAATACAATATCCTAGGTGTTGTGTTGATTAAAACTCTCTTCTCTAGTGGTTGAGGTAATTTATGAACCTGTGGTTTAGATATCCTGCTCAATTAGGATCCCCATTACTGGTGATCCTCATGGTGAGACCTCTAAAGGATGACATTGGGCATCAGTGGAGTCCTATTTTAGAGATATTTTAGTGGGGAATAAAACATAAAAGTGATATGGACACTTCAACCAATGAGATGTGTTCTTATGACACGATTACAAACCATACAGGTGTGTAACTGTCATCCCAAAGTGGATACTATCGAGGTGTGGTGGAGGAGTTCCTTTGAATTCTATGATCAGGATGTAAAGATGTTATGCAGTGTTGGAGAGGGCCCTGGTTGTATAGAGAAAGAAGGCATGGAAATGGATGAGATCTTAGAAGATGGAGTTCTAGATAAGAGGGTCGAGGGTGGTTTGGGTACTTCCTATGTATCTACATCTTCAGCTTTAGTTGTTAGAACAAAGTGAAAAACCACTTTACCTTATGAAAAACCTCTCTTCAAGACCAAGTGATACCAAAGGAGCCCCTTTTTTCTCTACCCATGTGTTGGAGTCCTTATAGAGAATATCGATGGTCGCAGGTTCCCGCTGATGGGACAACCTAACTCTTCAAGGGGAGAGAGAATCATGCCAAATATTTCTGTAGTGATGGTAAAAACCTATGATGTTTTCCATAGAATAGACTGGTAATCAATCATCCAAGATCATATGATTTATAGAATTGAGTTTGGTAGTGCTTATAGGTTCTGGGATGGAATTTTCCTTTTAAGGTGGAGTGATCCCCGGTCATAGAAGGATCAACTCATTAGTAGAAGGTTACAATAGATTTATTAGTTTTATAGTATTACCCTTTGAATGATAGTTGTTATGAGATTTTATCTGCTTCCACCAATGGTGGGGTCTGACGATGTACTGGGTTTACCCTCAACCGTGAGATGTAACTCTGTTTAGACTTCCTCTAGAGATGGACCAATGTTTGCGCTAGCACATCAGATGAACCTATGGGACTTTGAGAGATAGTGGTGTGGTTGGAGGGTCTAAATATGTAGGGTTTAGTAATACCCAGGGTGTTCACCTAGGAATCCCTATTTTGTTCATGAAAATGGTGAATGAAAGATTGTGGATTTTCATAGATTATCATTGCCTGAACCAAGAAATGATAAATAATATGTACCCCTTACTAAGGATTGACAACCTATTTTACTAGTTTAAAGGTGCGAGATGGTTCTCAAAGATTGATATCATGCCTGACTACCACCATTTGAGGTTTTACAAGGATGACATTCCAAATTTGGGATTCTGATGATGCTACAAAAGCTATGAGTTCCTAGCGATACCCTTTGTTCTAATGAATTCCCCCCCCCCCATATTTATGGCCTTGATGAACCATTTTTTCCAACCATACTTGGACCGGTCTATTGTTGTCGTTATCGATGGCATAATTTTATACTCTTCATCATAGGAGGGGCATGTAGATCACCTGTGGGTGGTCTTAGATTTTCTTCAGGAGAACCATCTATACAGAAATCTCTCTAAGTACTTGTTTTGGATTCATGAGTTTTACTTTCTGGGTAATTTCATTTTTGATAATGGTTTAGTTATGAACCCAGAAAATATTGATACAGTGATTTATTGGGAGACACCCAAGAGTGTGTCACAGGTATAGATATTTCTTGATTTTCTAGGGTACTACAAGATATTTTTGGTAGTCTCCTCTAAAATCAAATCCCCTTTGACCACCCTAATGCAGGAAGGGATTATTTTTACCTAGTCTGTGCAGTGTCAGATGGGATTTAAAGAGTTGAGGTTGATTCTAATGAGTGGTCCTGTGTTAAGACTTATATAGGATGGTTTGGAGTTTGTAGTGTATTATGATACCTCAATATCTAGGATCAACTGCAGTTTGATTTAGCGTTAGGTTGTTACCACATATAGGTCAATGATGTTAAATCCCCACAGGAATAACTATGAAACTCATGATATAAATCCAGAAGAGGTAGTATTATCTTTGAGTATGTGGATTAACTATCTCTTGGGATGTATCTTATGGTTTACTCAGACCCCTAGAGTGTCAGGCATGTCTTCATGTAGAGAGACCTAAACCAAAGACAACGACACTGATTTTAATTTCTATAGGACTATGTCATTAAGATAGTATATACATTAGGTAAGTGAAATGTAGTACTATATGCACTTAATAGAAACTACTAGGATCACTTTGTGTAGGAGGCTTCAGAGTATTTGGACTCTCTGTAGCTGAACCTAGTGGGGCGGGAGGGTATAACTTTTCTGCAATCAATGGTGTTGACTTATTTACTTCTCAAGCATGTGAGATAGTTCCAGATGGCAGAAATTGACTAAAAGGTATTAAATTACTAGATATCCACATGAGACACACCCGATGAATATTATAAAAGAGATAATAATGTCATATTTTTTTAGGGATGGACAATGGTTCTAGTAATGATGCAGGAGAAGGTGTTTTGAGAGTTCCACACTTCTCGCCTTGTTGTACATCCTAATGTGGGGAAGATTTATAGAGGCCTTAAGAAGTAGTTTTGGTGGTCCTGTATGAGATTAAGTTTAGCTAAGTTCCTCTCTTAGTGCCTCACTTGTCAGTAGGTGAAGGTTGAGAACCATGTTCTGACAAGTTTGTTGTAGTCCCTTGAGTTCTTGGAGTGGAAATGGGATAACATATCCATGGTGTTTATGAAAGGGATTACACACATAATGAAGATACATGACTCTATTTGGGTGATAGTTAACCGAATCATGATTTTGGAAAACTTATTTTCTATTAGGGAGTAGAGTTTGTTAGAGTGTTTTGGGTAGTTGTATGTAAGAGACATCATTCACCTTCATGGGGGTGTCCTTGACGATGGTCTCTGATCAAGATGTGTGGTTTAAATAAAAATTGTTGAGAGGACTTCAAGAGGAAATCTGGACCCAAATGCGGATGAGTACAGTCTAACAACCCTAAACTGATGGGCAGACTGAGCAAACTATCCATGTGTTGGATGGTATGATGTGGGATTTTGTGTTGTACTTTTTCTGAAGTTATGAGGATCACCTTCCCTAGTTAGAGTTTTAATACAACAACATCTACCGCTCTACTATTGTCATGACTCATTTTGAGGCCCTGTACAGGAGACGCTAAAGGTTACCCTTGTGCTAAAACATGATGAGTGAGACATCTCTTGTTGTCCCAGAGATGGTTCAGTTAATAATAGATAAGGTCTAGCTCATTCGTGAGAAGATTAGGATGACATAGAAAAATCATAAATCTTATGTAGATCACTGTAGTAGGCCCTTGTAGTTCGAGTAGGGAGACAACATATTCTTGAGAGTCTCCCTATAATGAGTATTGTGGAGGTTTGATCAGGGAGGAAAGATATCCATGAGGTTCGTCAGGCCATTTGAGATCGTGTAGAGGTTTGGAAAGGTTTCCTATCGCCTCTCCCTACACCCATAGTTGGATAGAGTGCATGATGTCTTCTATGTGTCGTAGCTGAGAAGATACGTGCATCACCCTACACATGTTATCGATTGGGGTGATATGGACATCAAGGATGGTTCCACCTTTGTGGAGAACCCAGTGTAGATCAAGGATTAGTAGGATATGACCTAAAATTGATGGAGCATACCCTTGGTTTGTGTGTTTTGGTAGCACAGGAACATACAAGAGAGTTCATCGGAGAAAGAGAGCCAAGTGTAGGCTCAATATTCCATGTTTTTTATTAATTATTTCTTTTTCAAGGATGAAAATATGAATTTATGGAATGATGTTGATACCTACTTTTTTCTTTGTAAGACATTAAAACATTTCAATATATATTTCAGAATCTAGGCGCTGAGAGAGTGAGCAATTTTGAGGCTCGGTGTTCCTGAAATTTAATTTATAAAAATATTAAATATATTCTATATTGTGCACATGTATATTATTAAAGAAAATTAAATAAATCTTAAATGGAGGCTCGAATCAGAAATCTAAGGCCAGTATTGAGTTTGGAATATGGTGTTTACCCTATCTACAACATAAAATGGGTTGGCAGGGGAATAATACTACTCGCTCATTGGCCCTACATTCTGTGAAATAATTAAATAATTATTTAATTAATTTTTTCATTTTTGACTCATTAAATTGTTTTATAAATATATTTCCATGATAAAATCTCTAGGGTTAGGTGCATAAACCCTGGGATAATTCCAAATCTCATCGTTCCTTCTTTATTGTAAAATCCCATCAAATGACGACAAAACACCGAATCCGATCAGATCAGGATGCAACAAATGAAATGACCATTCTTCCTCATTAGGGAGTATGTTCTTCATCAAAATATGATCCAAAACTATGTAGGACTCATTAAGATGGATATTTAAGCCCTTTTGTTTAAATTTATTTAGTGGATCGACCCATTCTATCGATCTGCTCCAATTGTAGCCTTTGCATGCGCCCACTCACTGATTAATTTGGTTGTTTTAGTTGTTTTCTAACCCCATTTTCCCATTCTTGATAATTGGACAAGAATGATTGAACAATGATATTTAAACCATTTTTATTATTCTTTCCCCCTTGTTTCTTCACATTCGTCACCAATTGGACCCCGAGGTCTCGGTTTGACAACTTTTGGGTAATACCGAACCCGATCGGACCCCCGCACTCATAGCAATTTTGTAGAAGAGGAATGGATAGAAAATATTAGCACAAATCGGGATAGTTTGTGGCTTGTGTGTGATCGTTACAATTATTAAATTATATATCTTTAATGGTGGAAATTTGGGGGACATTCAAAACCCATGATGGATTCCAATGGGTTGTTGTAACACCCCGAGATTTTATGAAAAATATTCTTTTAATTTCATTAATGTCTTGTGTTGTATGCTACACCAAGATTACCTTGCGCTATACGCAACACCGTATTAGCTTGCAGTATACGCAACACTATTCTTTGACCGTGTTACACACAATTTTGATAATATTTATTCTACGCAACATTGAGTATATATATATATATATTCAATGTATAAATGAAATATGCTTGGATTATGATATACGAAACAACGAAGGATTCTTGCACAGCACGCAACCCTTACTTGGCTTGCATTACACGCAATCGCGACCTTCCTCGATAGCGTGTGTTGTACGCAATACTAGGTTTTACTAAACAACGATATATTATTATAATATTGTTATGAACTTGCCGTTATGAATAGTGTTAACTAAATTTTGAATTTTATAACATTATTATTCATCTTATGCATTTTCTAGAACATGGTATAAGAACAAAATAAATTATTCGGGTAAAATAAGTATTTTTAAAAAAATGCAGTTTTGCCGCCTTTTGATGGCGCACCCACTATAAATCTAGTTTTGAAATGTTTATAAGTTCAATTTGACAAAATAAAATTCTTCTTTTGAATCAGGATATAAAAATTTACATTAGATAATGTTTTGATATTTTCCGATAACTTTCATATTTTAATGAATAGTAAAAACACGCTATATTTTAATTAAAAACAACTTTTTTCATCGTAATATCTTATGTGGTTAAATTATAATATTGAATGGTTTTAAAGTATAAATATAATATATTTTTACCATTTAATATAATGTATGTCATTAGCATTGATTTTACCTTGAATTCGTAGGTTAAATCAATTCAATCTTTTGCAATGTTTTAAAGAAAACCCCGTTTTCTTTCGACAACGGGATTAATTTTAATTTAATTTCTGCATCTTTTGTGTACTTAATTTGGAAAAATAGATTCCATATTTGGAATCAGTGGGTCCAAATTATGTTAATAAGCTACTTTTTTTTGGGCATTGTGAATAGTAACTACGGTAAATTTTATTTACTATAGTTAAAGGTAAATCAGGTAATTAAGGGTAAATATAAGATTATAAAATTACCCTAACACTTGGAAAAATCCTATTTAATGGCTGAAAGTATACCCATATAACCTAAGGGTCGGATTAGATTCATTTTATGGACTTTTGTCCATGAAAATAATTTAATTATTATTAAAACCAAAGAATGTGATAACATGTCACTTTCTTAAATCTTATAAGTATAATAATTTTAATTTAGTGACAAAAATCATGAAACTTCAATCATTAATAGTATCCAGAAAGATAATACAATTATATACATCATAGGAATTTATTTATAATTTTTAGGGATTAAATAATTTTCATTTATTATGACACAAAGATGATGCAGTAATTGTCTTATTAATGAAATATTGACATAATTGATGTTATAAATGCCCAAATAAATGTAATTTGAGACTTTTTATGACTTAAATTAATTTTATAGGTTAATATGACATGTTATTGTTGATATAAGTAACTTGGTTCGAACTTATCATTCTGTTATGAATTTCATAAAAATCATGTACCAAATAGTGTCAAAATTGACATAAATTAGTTTTTAAAACAAATATTATATTATTAATTGTTATTTAATTCCTAAAAATCTAATGTTCGAAAAAACGACTTAGATAAGGATAGATATATTAATAATAAACAACTTGGGGATCTTTTGTCTTGTTATGGTAAGTTTATTAACCATATAGTGTAAGAAAACAAAAAGACACGGTAAAAGTTAAATTATTTAACTTAGAGATAAATCTAATTGATAAGGTTAACATAATGACCTAAACTTGTCTAAATCCTATTGGATGAGAGGATATAGACCCATACCCACTTTATCTTCGAAATAAAACCCTTTGGAACCATTATAAACTGAATTTGACCTTAATATATAATAATATTTTGAGATTTTCCTAAGGTGCCCCTCTCCTCCCTTATAAAAGGGCACCTCTTCCCTCTCTTCCTCACACCACTTTGAGCCTTCAAGCTCGGCCAACCCCTGACACTTTCTCTTCTACACTTCCCTATAGACATCCTAGAGGTACTGGTCTTCTTCAATGACCAATTTTAGTGCCCTAAAATAAGGTCTCAAAGAAGCACTTCAAAGAAGAGGTAATGTCTGTTACCGATTCTTTCATCTTTATTTCTTTTTCCACTTATTCTTATTTAGTTTTTTCATTATGAAGTAATAACATAAGTATCACTCATATACTTATATGTTATTATAAGTATGAAACAACCCTATTTCACCATCTATCCATCTTACGGAAAAAGAAATCACCGTGCGTGCGTACGTACGGAATACCGTCTGCACGCCGTGGTGTAATCTATTTTCCACCACCACCCTACTTGGATGGGTATAATGGTGTAAATAATGACTATATATGACTATTATAAAGTGATACTAATTATTAAATAGTATACATACACTCCAATACAATTTCACGATCATAGCAACGATATCATCACTCGTGCGTACGTACGGAATACCGTCTCCACGATGTGATGCGACTTGTTCTACATGATCTTCATTTCATAATGATTATATAAATTAATTTAATGAATGAATATGATATATATTACACTAATACAATTCTGTAAATGAGGTATCTATAACCTGAAGAGAAGAATAAGAATTTATTCGACAAAACATGCATAAGAACAAAAAGTTATAAACACCCGAATAACAAGTAGCAATGAAATATTACTACCAAGAAGCTACGAATATGACCATATATGATATCATAAAAATAAGTATGAATCTGGAATAAGTCAATAACATTATTTAAATCATTATACAGGAGGTTCGGACACTTACAAAGCAAATCGGACCTAAGGTAAGGGAAAATCTCACAATCTCAATTTTTATCCGAGATTGTTTATACTTCGAAATTTTCTGGGGTGTATTTTATCATCCACATCCATGTTTCATCAATATGTAATATTATTTCCATCCACATAAAATTGTTTAAATCCATTTTTACCCTTTAGTGAGTTTTTAGTAAAGGATATGAAAGGATTCTTTTTTCGTTTTTCGTACGAGGTACTTTTTGACTTTTCCGACAAAAGTACGAGAAGAATGTTTTTTTAACTTATACGGCATGAATGGATTTTTAAAACATTATTTCCAAGAAGCTTACTTTACAATTTTTCATGTTTATTTTTAATCAACTTCTTTTAGTTTAGAATTGTATGACATGTTAAGAAAGGAAAAGTGTTTTTGAAGTAGAAAGGATATTTTCCTCAAGAATGGAGTTCAAGTGTTTTATCAAAATTCTTTTCCATCTAAGATAATATAGGGTTCTGTTTCTATCCCTATTATTACATGGATTTGATGATGTTGTGATGAAAATATTTTTATGAATTCCTTTATCTTATATGAATTGTTTTATGATGTCATGTTGTTTAAGAATTCCATTTTTTATTACATGGGTTATGCAATGATGTATGATTTAAGATTTTGTGGCACACATAAGAATGGTATCATTATGAGATGGGTGGGACCTATATCTCCCTCCAATGCATTGGGTAAAGATTTTATATCTCATGAGATAGACATGGTTGGAACGGTAAGTTATACCGATTCAGTGAAACGGGACTGAAACGAGGGTGACTCGGTTCAGAAGTGGACTTTGTCCACTAAGATAGTCTTGGCAATGAGTCTTGAGTAATAAGATATGATTCTCTATGATTATCTGTGTATGCCACAAAGTTTCATGTTTTAAGTTATGATTATTGGGATTTCATTTCACTACTATGATTTATCCCATGTTATGAAATTATGCTCTCTTTTACAGGTTAAGATTTCCAAAATGTTATGTTCTTATGAATATGATGTGATTGATATTTATTTTGTTTACCCTTAATGATCATTTGAGCTCACCCTTTTATGTTTTCTTTTCCCCAGGATATAAAGAAAGGTTTTAGGTAAAAAAAAGGAAGATCTTTATGGGAGATGTTGAAGATATTTCACCACGATTAGAAGATTATATTCCGAGTTTCCAAAGACACTAAACTATTACGATCCATGTGTGTGTGTTTTTGTTATGTACTAAGTATTCCGCAAAAGTAATGTAATGTCTATGTAAGTCAAGCTTCGGGTCTCTACAGTTGGTATCAGAGGAAAGGTTTAGTCAACCTTTGGAAACTAGGATGTGAGAACGTTAGTGAGATCCCTAGAGATATTTCTAAGGTATGTCTAGGGATGTCCCTAAGGATAAGTATACGTATAGGATATAGTCCTAGAACTATGGTAATGATCTTAGAATTTTACCTAAGATGTTAGATATTAAGGGTACTCCCCCTTTAATATGTTGTTTTCCCTAGCATTATTTTTTCCTCTCACACTATTATTTTTGGGTTTTAGACGATGGCTGGAACCCGAAGGAACCGTGTTGATCACTGTAATGGACAATGCAATGATTGTCCTCCTGAACAAACAAGTGTTATGGGAGATGGAGTGAAAAATATTATTTCTATACTTACACAAGCTATGAATCATTCTGGACTTCCAAATGAGCAGAGAAGGGAACAATATTCTATTGAGTCCTTCATGAGGAAACGTCCACCTTCTTTTAGTGGGTCTTCCGATCCACTTGTTGTTGAACAATGGATCAATACCACTGAAAAGATATTTTCAGTTCTTCAATGTTCTGAACATGATAAATTCATCTTAGCAGTATATCGTTTGGAAGGTGAAGCTGATCAATGGTGGAATCTTATCAAGAATACGAGGCCAGGAGATGAAATTGAGTCCATGGAATGGGACGAGTTCAAGAACTTGTTTTTCAGTAAGTACTTCCCTCGTATTCTTCGAACAAAGATGGAAAGGGAGTTTCTTGAGCTGAATCAGAAGGATGATAAATCTGTTGGTATATACGAAGCGAATTTTATAAGACTTGCAAGGTATGCATCTGACATTATCATCCAACCTGAAAGTAAAGTTGATCGATTTTTCAATGGCTTAAAACCAAGTCTTCGAAGGGAATTAGCTATAAGAGACTTCAGTAGCTATGAAGAAATTGTGCGTTGTGCTATCAAGGTATAAATGGAAGTTGGTGTTACATATCAATCTCATCGTTTTGACAAGAAACGAAAGATGGAGTTCAAGGAGAAATCTCAAAATAATGGTGAAAAGAAGATGAATGTTTCCTTATGCTCAAAGTGTGGAAAGAAGCATGGTGGAGATTGTCTTAAAGGGACAAGTAAATGTTTCAAATGTGGAAAGGAAGGTCATCGGGCATTTGAATGCCGCAATGATGGGAAGATGATGTCTAATGATGCAATCAAAGGAAGGGATACACAGAATGAACCTACTACACTTCAATGTTTCAAGTGCAAGGAGATGGGACATTATGCCCATAAATGCCCTAATCCAAGGGTTAGTGATGATCGACATGAGCAACCACTTAAGGCAAAGGACAAAGGGAAGTCACATGCGATCACCATTGGTGATGTTGAATATGACAACGATGTGGTGGAATGATTAAGTGTTTATGTAATGGGATTCCAAAATAATGTTGAGTATTGGAATATTTATGTATTGGTCTATTGTGGTCTTCAATAATTTTATGGTACCGGTAACCATGGAATGTGATTGAGATATTTTTGGAAAAAAGATGATATGCGCATAATGAAGGGAAAATGAGAAAATGACATATTTGACAGTATTCATGATCTCATGATTGATATAAGGACTAAGTGATATCATGGTTTGAGTATATAGAATTTTGAGGATTTTGGTATGTGGAAAGTGTTAACTTTTAACTGCATTCATGTTTTCACTAAGGTTCGATGGGTATTCAAGAGAACACATGATTAAGGCCTTTGAATGTTTAGAATGTGACCAACAAGACATATCTTATGATATATGGGGATCAACGATGGTATTAAATCTCTGGTAATCATTTTCACTATATTATGAGAGTGGACTGCAGTATTATGGATAAGCCTAAAGATTGGAATGGACTATGATGGACATAACTTAGTATTGTTTAAGGATAAAAGTTTTTTCGATATTATTGATGGGATGTTATAGTAATAGAGTTTTAGAAAAAGGACAACCTGTAGGACGGGTGACAACCCATCGCGTCAGACAAGGTTGTAGGAATCGAACCCACAACCGAAGTGCGACTGGCCTTTATCGCCTACCACTGGCCTACAGGAAGTCCCTCGTTAGTAGAAACTAGTTTTATTTTATTAAGCGGTATGATATATGAAGTATAAGTTCATTTTAGGAACCATATATGATTAATCTCACTATAGATGGACTTATGTATTTTTTGATAACTTTTCTAACCTTTTGTTTGAGACAGATGGAATGACCCATCATTCTATCACATGATCTGCTATCACATCACGAATGACAAATTCAACTTCATTTATTTAAGAGATGAAGTGGAAATTGTCCAAAGAACGACCAACGGTGAGACTATATCGAAATCACGAAAGTATTTCTTCTAATTCCAATTTCATCAACTTTAGGGAAATGATCTTGAAAAACCAAAAATGTTGTCCTACTGCCCTTATATCCGATGAATCAGATGGTACCTTAGATAATCACAAATCTATGGCTTTGTGATTGTTGGCTTTTTCATAGCCATGTTCTCTACCACTCTCCATCAGAACATGATGGTTAGATTTCTCTTCCATGTCCATATTTTCACCTATGTGGAAACCCAGTGATTAGTTTATTTGGGTAACCGTTACGTTTCATACTTTTGTTTTTAAATATTGGTTTTGGTATTCCTTTTTACGATGTGGGTTTCTATTAAAGAAACTTTCGAATAGTAAACCATTTATAACCCCGACGAATTTCGAGGGCGAAATTCATTTTAAGGGGGGTAGAATGTAACACCCCGAGATTTTATGAAAAATATTCTTTTAATTTCATTAATTTCTTGTGTTGTATGCTACACCATGATTACCTTGCGCTATATGCAACACCGTATTAGCTTGCAGTATGCGCAACACTATTCTTGGATCGTGTTACACACAATTTTGATAATAGTTATTCTACGCAACATTGAGTATATATATATATATTCAATGTATAAATGAAATATGGTTGGATTATGATAGAAAAAACAACGAAGGATTCTTGCACAGCACACAACCCTTACTTGGCTTGCATTACACTCAATCGCGACCTTCCTCGATAGCGTGTGTTGTACGCAGTACCAGGTTTTACTAAACAACAATATATTATTATAATATTATTATGAACTAGCCGTTATGAATAGTGTTAACTAAATTTTGAATTTTATAACATTATTATTCATCTTACACATTTTCTAGAACATGGTATAAGAACAAAATAAATTTTTCGGGTAAAATAAGTATTTTTCAAAAAATGCAGTTTTGCCCCCTTTTGATGGCGCACCCACTTTAAATCTAGTTTTTGACATGTTTAAAAGTTCAATTTGACAAAATAAAATTCTTATTTTGAATCAGGATATAAAAATTTACATTAGATAATGTTTTGATATTTTCTGATAACTTTCATATTTTAATGAATAGTAAAAACACGCTATATTTTAATTAAAAACAACTTTTTTCATCGTAATATCTTATGTGGTTAAATTATAATATTGAATGGTTTTAAAGTATAAATAGAATATATTTTTACCATTTAATATAGTGTATGTCATTAGCATTGATTTTACCATGAATTCGTAGGTTAAATCAATTCAATCTTTTGCAATGTTTTAAAGAAAAACCGGTTTTCTTTCGACAACGGGATTAATTTTAATTTAATTTCTGCATCTTTTGTGTAATGAATTTGGAAAAATGGATTCCATATTTGTAATAAGTGGGTCCAAATTATGTTAATAATCTACTTTCTATTTTTGGGCATTGTGAATAGTAACTACGGTAAATTTTATTTACTATAGTTAAAGGTAAATCGGGTAATTAAGGGTAAATATAAGATTATAAAATTACCCTAACACTTGGAAAAATCCTATTGGATGGATAAAGGTAGACCCATATAACCTAAGGGTCGGATTAGATTCATTTTATGGACTTTTTTCCATGAAAAGAATTTAATTATTATTAAAACCAAAGAATGTGACAACATGTCACTTTCTTAAATCTTATAAGTATAATAATTTTAATTTTGTGATAAACTTCATGAAACTTCGAACTTGAATAGTCTCTAGAAATATAATACAATTATCTACATCATAGGAATTTATTTAGAATTTTTAGGGATTAAATAATTATCATTTATTATGACACAAAGATGATGCAATAATTGTCTTATTAATGAAATATTGACATAATTGATGTTATAAATGCACAAATAAATGTAATTTGGGACTTTTTATGACTTACATTAATTTTCTAGGTTAATATGACATGTTATTGTTGATATAAGTAACTTGTTTTGAACTTATCATTCTGTTATGAATTTCATAAAAATCATGTACGAAATAGTGTCAAAATTGACATAAATTTGTTTTTAAAACAAATATTATATTATTAATTATTATTTAATTCCTAAAAATCTAAGGTTCAGAAAATTACTTAGATAAGGATATATATATTAATAATAAACAACTTGGGGATCTTTTGTCTTGTTATGGTAAGTTTATTAACCATATAGTGTAAGAAAACAAAAAGACACAGTAAAAGTTAAATTATTTAACTTAGAGTTAAATCTAATTGATAAGGTTAAAATAATAACCTAAACTTGTCTAAATCCTATTGTATGAGAGGATTTTGACCCATCCCAACTTTATTATCGAAATAAGACCCTTTGAAACCATTATAAACCGAATTTGACCTTAATATAAAATAATATTTTGATATTTTCCTAAGGTGTCCCTCTCCTCCCTTACAAAAGGGCACCTCCTCCCTCTCTTCCTCACACCAATTATAGCCTTCAAGATCGGCCAACCCCTACCACTTTCTCCTATCCACTTCCTTAGAGACATCCTAGGGGTCCTGGTATTCTTCAAAGACCAATTTTAGTGCCCTAAAAGAAGGTCTCAAAGAAGCACTTCAAAGAAGAGGTAATGTCCGTTACCGATTCTTTCATCTTTATTTCTTCTTCCACTTCTTCTTCTTTAGTTGTTTCATTATGAAGTAATAACATCAGTATCACTCATATACTGATATGTTATTATAAGTATGAAACAACCCTATTTCACCATCTATCCATCCTACGGAAAAAGAAATCACCGCGCGTGCGTACGTACGGAATACCGTCTCCACGCCGTGGTGTAATCTATTTTCCACAACCACCCTACTTGGATGGGTATAATGGTGTAAATAATGACCATATATGACTATTATAAAGTTATACTAATTCTGAAATAGTATACAAACACTCCAATACAATTCCATGATCATAGGAACGATATCATCACTCGTGCGTACGTACGGAATACCGTCTCCACGATGTGATGCGACTTGTTCTACATGATCTTCATTTCATAATGATTATATAAATGAATTGAATGAATGAATATGATATATATTACACTAATACCATTCTGGAAATGAGGTATCTATAACCTGAAGAGAGGAATAAGAATTTATTTGACAAACCACGCATAAGAACAAAAAGTTATAAACACCCGAATAACAAGTAGTAATGAAATATTACTACCAAGAATCTAATAATATGACCATATATGATATCATTAAAATAAGTATGATTCTGGAATAATTCAATAACATTATTTAAATCATTATACAGGAGGTTCGGACACTTACAAAGCAAATCGGACCTAAGGTAAGGGAAAATCTCTCAATCTCAATTTTTATCCGAGATTGTTTATACTTCGAAATTTACTGGGGTGTATTTTATCATCCACATCCATGTTTCATCAATATGTAATATTATTTCCATCCACCTAAAATTTTTTAAATCCATTTTTAACCTTCGGTGAGTTTTTAGTAATGGATATGAAAGGAATCTTTTTTCGTTTTTCGTACGAGGTACTTTTTGACTTTTCCGAAAAAAGTATGAGAAAAATGTTTTTTTTAACTTATACGGCATGAATGGATTTTTAAAAACATTATTTCCAAGAAGATTACTTTACAAGTTTTCAAGTTTATTTTTAATCAACTTCTTTTAGTTTATAATTTTATGACATGTTAAGAAAGTAAAAGTGTTTTTGAAGTAGAAAGGATATTTTCATCAAGAATGGAGTTCAAGTGTTTTATCAAAATTCTTTTCCATCTAAGATAATATAGGGTTCTGTTTCTATCCCTATTATTACATGGATTTTATTATGTTGTGATGAAAATATTTTTATAAATTCCTTTATCTTATATGAATTGTTTTATGATGTCATGTTGTTTAAGAATTCCATTTTTTATTACATGGGTTATGCATTGATGTATGATTTATGATTTTGTGGCACACATAATAATGGTATCATTATGAGATGGGTGGGACCTATATCTCCCTACAATGCATTGGGTAAAGATTTTATATCTCATGAGATAGTCATGGATGGAACGGTAGGTTATACCGGTTCAGTGAAACAGGACTGAAACGAGGGTGACTCGGTTCAGAAGTGGACTTTGTCTACTAAGATAGTCTTGGCAATGAGTCTTGACTAATAAGATATGATTCTCTATGATTATGTGTCTATGCCACAAAATTTCATCTTTTAAGTTATGATTATTGTGATTTCATTTCACTACTATGATTTATCCCATGTTATGAAATTATGCTCTCTTTTGTAGGTTAAGATTTCCAAAATGTTATGTTCTTATGAATATGATGTGATTGATATTTATTTTGTTTACCCTTACTGAGCATTTGAGCCCACCCTTTTATGTTTTCTTTTCCCTAGGATATAAATAAAGGTTTTATGTAAAAAAAGGAAGATCTTTATGGGAGATGTTGAAGATCTTTCACCACGATTAGAAGATTATATTCCGAGTTTCCAAAGACACTAAACTATTACGATCCTTGTGTGTGTGTTTTTGTTATGTACTAAGTATTCCGTAAAAGTAATGTAATGTCCATGTAATTCAAACTTCGGGTCTCTACAGTTTTTGCATTCGATTTCTGGTGAGGGATGACCGAAAACAATGAGAAAAAGCCAGATTTATAATATTCTGGTGGATTCAAGGTAGGATATATGAAAAAATGGCCCAAAAAATCATATATCATAGACTTGGAGATATAGAATTTCCATAAAAACCCCGACTACACGCCATGTTCAAGGATGAACTTATGATGTATAACCCCCTCAACAGTGACATCTAGGGTTTTAGAAATGATAATGATGACTCAGAGTGTAAACTCACATACACACTGTGTACCCTTTTCCCTAGTTAGGTAACCCATATGATGGACCATGCAGGCAGGAAACCATGTGGAAGTATATGGATGCATACTCGTGTACATGGAAACAGGGTCTGGTACACGGACATGACCAATAAGATATGGCCCAATCCTAGTTATCATGGACACACTGTGTAGTCCACCTACATGGTGTGTGATCCTACATGAATAGGGATTTTTGTTTCGGCCAAGGACATATCTAGGAAGTGGATAAGGACTACATGTTTTGTGGGTCCCCTCACATGTCGTGTACCCCTTGAAATTTTGGGAGGAAACATCCTGGTTCTATATCTCCTTCATTTGAACTCAAGTTTTGGCCTATGATTAGCCTATACAGATTATTTTTTCACATATAACTCAATGGTTCTCCTATATTTGGATCTCAAGATACAATTTGAAATGTTCATGGCACCGATCTTAGTGTGGTGAAACCCGATGACGTTATTGATCATAAAGGATAACCAGAAGCTTCTTTCTGAGTGGAACCCCATACCAGGTTGGGCTTGGGTCCTCCATGATTAGAGTGATAACAATTATCAGCATAAGGTGTGGGTCCTCAAACACTAGATTATAACCCCTAATCAGCATGGGCTTAGTTCCTCTACATATACCTTCTTAGTGGAACCCCCTATCGGGTAGGGCGTGGGTCCTAGATGATCAGAGTGACCCCCATCACACCAAGGAACTACTCTTAAACCTATAGAGTAGAACCCCCATTCACCATGGAATCGGGTCCTCTACCTATGAAGTGGAACCCCTTATTAACATTGGGTGTGAGTCCTCGTGGGCCTAGAGTGGTACCCCCTATCAGTATAGGGAACAGGACCTCATGACACCATAGTGGTACCCCCCATCAGCATGGTCATGGGTCCTCTACATACTGATTGGATCCCCCCCCCCCTCATCATGGGGTAATGTCCTCATAACACCAGATTGGTAACCCCTCTAACTTGGGCCCTATTCCTCGACCTACCAAGTGAAACCCCCTATCAGTGTAGGGAACGAGTCCTCATGACACTAGAGTGGTACCCACCATTAGCATTAGCATGGGTCCTCTATAGATACTTATATAGTGGAAACCCCATATATACTAGGGAATGGATCCTCTACATTGATTTTGTTCCCCCTCGATTATGTGACATAGTGGAAAGGTATGTATTGAATTGGACAATTACTTATGAGAAGTTGTATGTGATGCTGGACATGATCGACTAACATTTACAACTATTGGAGACTCTTCTTCTTGGGCTAATCTTTGATATGGAGATCCCATTACTCTCTCATTTTGGTATATTTGTCTGATCATATATATATATATATATATATATCTTCTTCTATATCCAAACCTTGTATTTTATTACTCTCTTTCCATGGGCAGTGAAGATGCACGAGGTATGCCATGTTATTTCCATGTTTTGATTCTCATGGTTGGGTGAGTCTACACAACTACTATAGGAGTTGAATAATGAATGGTTAGCTTATATACCCATCATTTTTATCCACTTATGTTTGGATGAGGTTACTTTCACTCTTGGTTTGGGTTGACTTGTTTTCTTTGAATGTATCTTGTATTTACTATCTTCCTTTCCAATTATGTCTCATACTGACCCTCCTTCAGATTTTTTGGTTTCCTACTGGGTATGTATATACTCACCCCTACATGGTAATTTCCTGCACATTACTTATCTTATGAAGGAGATGTAATGGCCATCGGGGACTTCAGTTGAGCTTAGGGATACTGGGTGCTTTGGACCGCATATGGGGTCGTTGATTGGAGATCCAGATTATGTATCTATTAGAAGATCACTTTTCTTGTTTTTTTGGGAGATACATATTTTCTAGATGGGCATATATTTTTCCCCTTTACTTTTCTATTTTTAATTTTGTACTCTTGTACCCCTTAGAGGTTTTACATGTTTGGTTTACTTTCTTGCCATGTTGCTTATTTTACTATTTCCCAGTAAATTTTTTCATTGTGATGGCCATGTGTGTAAATACAGGTACTTAATAAATATTCTTCTCATGTTAGTTATTCCTTTGGTGCTTATCGCCACCCCCTGGCCTATAGAGGTGGGCTTGGGGTAGTTGTGGCTTGATCCCCAGCTTGGGTCTTGTCGTGACACTAATAACTATATTGAGAGGAACATCTAGTTATTCAAAGACATGATTGAGGATTTAGTGTTGTATTTTGACCATATTTGGGAGGGTCATCTACCATTTGTGGAGTTTTTGTATAACAATATATAATAATCCACAATCATTATTACACCATTTGTGGCCTTCTGTGGAAGACCATTTAGGTCACTACTGTACTGGTCAGATCCTGTGGAGGTAGTGCTTATGGGACCATAGGTTGTACGAGCAACGATATTGAAGGTAAAGATCGTCTAATAGAAAATGAGGACTACCAAAGTCCATAAGAAGTCTTATGTGTACCAAATATAGATCCCATTAGTGTTAAATGAGGGAGGGCATGTGTTCTCGAGGGTCTGAACTTGATGTAGATTGTGCTTATTCTGATGAGGTTCAAGTTATCTCTAAATTGACAAGACTTTTATAGATACTATGAAGGGTTGGAAAGGTGGTGTACCATTTAAACTTACCACCACAGTTATATTGGGTGCGTGATGTATTCTACATGTTACATCAGAGGAGATATGTGCACAACCTGTTTCATGTTATTGACTGGGGTGAGATAGAAATTGAGGATGGAGCTACTTTCTTAAAGTACCTGGTGACCATAAAGGATTGGCAAGAGAATTTATTTTTTGGGTGAGTGATTACCTTGGTGCGAGTTCATTGGTAGTATGAGGATCTTCTGGAGAACACCCGGGAATGTTAAACCTCAAGGTGGGGAGAATGTAAGGTCTTTTTTCCATGTGACACTTTGGAATATTTTAAATAATATTATTAGAGTTGGGAGTGATGTCGGTGTAGGTTTTCAGGGCCTGTAGTGCATAAATATAGATACATTAAAAATGTAAAATTAATTTTATCACATGTATGTAGTTTTTATGAAACAATGGAATATCTCTTAAATAGTTTCTCTGATTATAAAAATGAGATATCCATTAAATCTTGAATATGGTTTCTACCCTAGCCGCGACATAACTTTTTTGTGTTTCTAGAGTTTAATTTAAGTACAAATATGGGAGAAATAATACTCAAATAAATTAATTAAATAATTTATGGTCTATTAAATATATGTAACATAATTCTACTCTATTTAATCATGATTATAACCAAATCCTAAGGTTATCTTCACAACTATAAATAATGGAGAGAGCCATGGAGGAGATCTTTGGTAGAAGATGATGGGACGATGGATTAATGATCAGTATACCGAAAGGATTATCATTGTTAATGGAGTTTGTGGATCTCTCCATCGACAATGAAGCATAATTTTTATTTATCAGTAATTTATCTAATATCGAGGAAAGAAATTTTTTATATTAATCCCTGGTCTTGATTTCTCTATGATGAATGTGAATTAATTATTTTAGAAATTAATTCACATATTGTTTTTTTGGTTTATTGTTGATTAATTTTAATTCTTATAATTCATAATTTTTGATTTAATTTTTTATTCATTATTCTTCAAATTATCCATCAACATGTAATGACTAAATTGAACTATGGTAAATTTTCATTTATCTCTTGTGTTTTTTTCTTCACCACCCCATCATTTTTTAAATGTTTATCATTGGTAATTCATTTGATCGATGGTTCGACTACGCCTAGTAACCGATCATTATGAAATTTATATTTGGAACCACAAACACTTTCCATGGGATTTTATTTGGTATTTAAGGTGTGATTGAGGATTCATAATGACAGTAGAAGATCGATGTTGTATCTAATGAGTTTGTTTCTTTTTTTTGGTGTTTGGACAATTCAGTGTGATAAGAGGCGATTCCAGAGTATATGGGCTTCTAGAATCTGACCACCATGGATGGCTCAATCTCAATCAATATTAGATTTATAAATTGTAGGCAAGATTCACAGATGGGGTGGAGGAGGTGGAGATGTGGCAGAATACAAGTGAAGACCTATAGTTTTTGTAAAATCCTGATATACATGGTGTGTAGTTCATAAGAACAGACTGCATGTGGATCCCCTTCCACAATGTCTAGGATTTACATGTGAACATAAATATCTCATTGACATGTGAAATGTTCACAAAACACGTGTTCCTTAAGTCAGAGACCTAGTGTATATCCTAGGGTATACAAGAATAAACATATCTAGCATTCATGGGCATAACCAGAGTACATGAAAATGGTAAGAGTGCACAACCACCAACATGAGAAAGACCAGACTTAGTGAGACACATCATGTGTTCCCTATACATGTCATGTACTCTTTCTAGGGTAGTTTAGATCCCTCGTTTTACCCTAGTACAATTTCAGTATAAGTATGGGTGTGTTCCCTTGGCCCTTCCCAAAGAGGGTACAATGTGGTATCTCATCCTAAGAATTGGATGAGAAGTCCCATCTATGGGTTAGTTCTATATAGATTCAGGTATTCCTCCTTGTGGCTCAGGATATAATCCTATATCATTATTCCCTAGGATGGGTCGAGTATCCCATATCTAACATCTAGGACTTGTGAACCCCATCCTAGTGGGTTATCCTAGATAGTTTTAGGTACCCCAATATGACATTTGAGTGACCAACACCTGTATATCAATATCTTATGAGTTATAGTTCCTATCAGTAATGGGGATGACCAAGGAGAATGAAATCTCATATGAGAACCATAAATGTTAGAAAGAACTGAAGATTATGTTCTCTTGTATGAGTTTTGACTTGGATCCCTAAGTAAAATCCCTAGGCTAGTAGTCAAGATAGACCTCACGTTGAGACTTGGTGTCTTGTATGAGAATATATGGGTTTCTTTTATCTTTCTATCTAGTTGATTCACCCTATTGTGATATTGTGCTAACTCTATCTTTGATGATTTGTGTGGTCATTTCATGGTTTCCTAATAGGCATGTTTATACTCACCTCTGTGTGCAATACTAGAAATTTAAGGTATATCCACAGACCTATAGCCCCAGTTTTATAGGTACATGGCTATAGCCTCCTTATATCTGTGGTTTAATTAAGAAACTGTGGCTAAAATTTGGTGTCCCATTTTTTTCCGAATTCTGTCGTGCTCCTCCTCTATTCTCCCCTAATCCACGACCCTCCGTGCCCTCAACCTCCATCTCATGATGATTCCATCCTCCACTATCCTCCCTAGATAACCACTGCACACGTCCCTCAAACCCTGACGGTGCCCTTTTCCCCTGATGACTCCCTCTTCCCAGATACCCTCTGTGGGCGACCCTCCAACCCCGATGGCACCCTCTTCTCACGACGGTGCACTCTTCCCAGATACCCTCTTCCAGTGTCCCTCGAACCCCAACGACTCCCTCTTCACACGGCGACACCCTCTTCCCGGATACCCTCTATGCGTGACCCCCAAACCCGATGGTTCCCATCGTGACTACTCTCACCATTTATTAGAATTTCATTCTAAATCCATAAAATGGGGGATTTTATCTATTTCAAGGAATAATGTTGATTTAGATTGATCCATCCATCAATATAGTATGTAAAGGCTCATATAACTATGTGTTAGGTGGTCCCTATATTCCTTCTTAAATTTATACGAGTTGTATGTGCTATAGGATGTGCGAGTCTTGACAAGAATGTGTAAATGTCTCGAGATGAAACTGAATTGAATTTCTTCATGTTTAAAGAGTGAAATAAGAATTTTAGGGTTGTGATAGGTCCTTTGGGTGATGTGTTTTTCTGCATGACCATCTATAACCATGTACATAATGTAAAACATTTCGGAATTATGGATTGATAACTTATGAGGGGTTTCCTTGGATATTTTTGACGTAATAGACCTTGCTAGTTTCCCTTGAGTTCTCCTTGATTATGAAGAACTCTTATATGTGAGAGGTTAACACGGGGCTCACCTCATGGTATGATTTTTTATGATTGATCAATCAATTTATTGTATGTTATCCCACATTAGGGTTTGATTATGTTTGGTGCTTCAATTTATTTGTTCAAAAGTACATTTATTAATTTTTTTTGATTCCAAAACCTATTTTGGGGGCTTATTTGTGATGTATTTTGAATATCATGTATAATTTTCTCATGATTAGTATGTTTTAAAAAAAATTGTGAAATTATTTAAAATGAAAATACATTTCATGAAGTTTTTTTAATTCAAAACCATTTTAGTAATTAATTTTTAAATTGGAAACATGGATGATTTGGATTAAAAAAACTGGTTTTATGATTTGTCTTGAATTTAACATGATGATTTGAAAGTGTTTGATTACATTATATAATTTGAGAAATTATTTAAAACGAAATGGTATTTTATGAATTTTTTTGGTCATATGATGAAATTCATGAGGCTTTTTGAAAAGAGAGGAGAAATTTATGATGTTTGAGTGCTATTTTATTTTAAATAAGTTTAGGATAATAAAATCTGTGTCAATATTTTTTTAAATTATTTACTTGGGAAGTTTTAATTTTACCCTATGAAATGGATTTTTTATTTTTTTAAGCAAGCGAGATTCTTTTCAATTTTCTTTAATTTTTTAAATGAGTTGTCATACTTCTTTTTAAATTTTTGGGATTTTAAAGAAAGATATTTTAACAGTTTGATTTTATTTAAGTAATTTTAGTTAATCCCATAGTTTTAAACGAGATTTTTGTTTTTGGTGGTATAAATAATATATGGTTTAGAACCATGGCTTGTGATATGTAAATTAATTCTACTATAATGGTCTTAGTATAAAGTATAGAGTGTGTATCTTTGGATGACCATGAGGATGATTCTTCTCATCATTGGGTGTAGCTATTCTAGTTATAAACAATTCCCAGACATTGACTGGAGTGATAAAGTTTAACCATTCCCTATTTTTGGGTTTCATGAATCACTTTCCTTCGTTTCATGGTGATTGAGGTTTACTTTAGATGAAAGAGTAGTCTAAATCTGACTAAACATATTGGAAAGTTATTTCCTAGCCCTTGTCTTTTTTATGGTTATCAAGATTTGAGTGATCAACTATGTTAGGTCCTATGATGGTCTTAACATTAGATATAACCTGAGAGTGGGGGATCAGGTTATTCCATTCAAAATAAATTTAAACACTTTACCTTAAATATCTCACCGCCTTATTTAGATCTTTACCTCTTAAACTTAAGGGAAACTATTTTTTATCTTTTGATTAAATTGATCCAACTACCAATTCACTTGACCCCTTATTAATATATATTCATTAAGTTTTCATAACTCAATTTTGGTGTGCATGAAGTGGCCCATGTTTTTTGAAGATGCCTAAGGGTATACTTCTCAAAGACAATATGTCGAAAGAGGAGGATGATTGTGACACATAAAAGATATGTTACGATTCTTTATATATTTTACATATCCTTGTATCATGTTTAAGAAATAATATTGGTGTGTTATAGGTTCTTGAGTTGGTAGAAATGGACGGTGGGCAAGGATAGGGGGAGGGGTGCAAGGGTGTGTGTGTAGGGGGGGGGGGGTTGGGGGTGTGCATGGGGGAGGGTCGAGGGTGTTTGTAAGGGGACGGGGGGTGCAAGGGAAAGGAGATGAAAGGGGGGTCCTGGGGAATGGGGAAGGGGGTGTACAGGGTGAAGGTGTGCACGGGGTAGGGGTGATGGGGAAGGGGGAAGGGGTGTGTAGTGTGAGGGGGTGCAAGGGGAAGGGGGTTCAAGGGGTTTGTTTAGGGTGAGGGGTGGGGTGTGAAAGAGTAGGGGGTGTGCAGTGGGGAGGGGGTAGGGGGTTCAAGGGGTAGGGGGTGCAAGGCGGGGAGGGGGTGTGTTAGGGTCAAAGGGTGAAAGGGGGGAGGGGGGGTGGGGGTTGGGTAGGGGGGTGTAGTGGGGAGGGGGAATGGGAGGGGGTGTGAACGGTGATGGGAGATGGGGGGTGCGGGGGGAGGGGGTGGGAAGTCGGGGGTGTAAAGGGAAGTGGGAGGGGTGTAAGGTGGGGAGGGGTGTGTGTTAGAGGCATGGGGGTAAAAGGAGGAAGGGGTGGGGTAGGGGGTGCTGGTGCTGGGGAAGGGGGGGAGGTAAAAGAGATTCTTGATAAAAAAACATCATGAGTTTTCAAGAATAATATAGATGAAGTTGATTCGATTCTTGGGTTATTCATCACAGCATAAATCATTGTCATTTGAGCTAAATGAGTGATGTTTGAAAAATAAAGATCGTTGTTGATGATCATGTTATTTAGTATTGGAATGTACATATCAATATGAATATTTTTTGTTCATTGTTGGTTATGGATTCATGTATCATTTATCATGTACAGTCGACACACTGACCACATATATATAAGAAGTTGTTATATCTCATTTCTTTTCCACCTATTTTCATATAGGTGGTTTCTTATGATGAGGCTAGTTCTATCCACCACCATCGAAGACAGTGAGTTCAACATTGTATATGGGTAAGGTTTATTCTCTTTTTATTCTTTGGCCCAATTTTAATTAGGTAGTTTTTATTTTTGGGTTTCTTAAATTTTTGTATTGTGTTTTGGATTTTGTTGAGGTGGATTCAAGTCACCGTTGAAAAAGGATTACATTTGTATGCACTGGTAGGCATATACATATATAAGTTCTCGCTTTATATATATTCACTCATGAAAGTATGAATATATTTATTGGGGCTTGGTGTTCTTATATATAGATATGAAAAATGAAAATATGTGTAAGTGTAAAGGGGTATATGCAAGTATAAACATATATTTAAGGACCCAATTTTTCATATATAGCCATGAAAATATGTACAAAGGTTCTAGGTGTCCTTATATATATGTGAAGTTGCATATTATTTCAATAAAAAAAAGATTCAAGTTTTCATCGTCAGAAGAAACGTGTCTTGAGGTTGAGATAGGTTCCCTCTGCCTAAAACTTTAATTTGAATTCTATAATTGCTTTATTTTTTTAAAAAGTTGTTTCCATAATTGCTTTATTATTTTAAAAAAGGGTTTTTAATAACCACTAGCTTTTTCAAGGAAGAATATGAATATAGCCCTTGAACTTATTTATAGACCTTGTTCAAAGAGGTTAACGAATTCTAGTAGTTTTGAGATACTAGATCAAGAGATCTAAAAACAATACATTGATCGTCCTTAGAGACATTCCTGATCTCATTTAACATCCCATTAAATTCATCATAAAACACCACTACTTAATCTAAGGATAAATTAGTTCCAATACCATGCTTCCTTATATCTTGTCTGGTATCATGGAACCCACCGATAATATTCCTCTTGAAATCTTTCATAAGGAATGATGTGAAAATACCACACTATAGGGACTGAATCTGTAAGGATACATAATTCAATTTTGAGGTACTCCTTCTCAACTAACTAGCTTCATGGAATTTGAGTTGGTATCTTAGAAGTACCAAATGGTCTTCAAAAGAACTTCAGATAGGGTATTACTCTTACGGAATCTTACATTTGACTTTAGTGAAGACATCCACTATTTCATAACTCAATATTATAGATATACCACCTTCGATGTCATGTGGTACTAACCTATACCAAAACTACTAGTTATTGAATACTGCTTGGTTCTACCTATCACTAGGTTCTTATTTCCCCATCACAGAACCACTTTGTACTAGTGTTGTGTTCCTCATTCACCACCCAATGCTAGTTGTAGATGATAAGGCTCCTGAGATATGACCATGAGAGTTATCTTCTTCTTCTATAATCTCCCTATATTTTTCGTGATAAAAATATTTATTTAGTTTTTTTGAATATATTTCACATACATAAATCATGAAATAAAATACATGATTGAAACAATTGAAACGAAAAGATTCTTGGAAACTATTTTTTGACCAACAGTTCTATCAAAATTGGTGTGTTCATTGAGAGATAAGATGTGTCAATTAAATGTAGGATAAGAACAATTCAATTAGTGGATGCTAAAGAATATGGAAGTCATCAGTTCTAATAGAGACACATCATCATCCCCTACCTACTCTCATCTAGTAGAAAACAACTTTCAAATACCATTTACAATAATTTCATACCAGTTATTAGACACTCACCTACCCCCACCACAACACCACCCCACACTATTCTCTAAATCTTCAACCTAATCCCATGTTCCCATCGTCACCACTCTTTTGAAATTAAAAATTTTACTCAAGGTGGAAAGACTAAATAATACAAATAGAACTACCACCTTGTCATTGATTATAAATTGCTTGATACCGTTCCATCTTCTACTTTATAACATCACAATACCTGACCTCCTCTATTGATTTTTTATGGTATTTCAACATCATGGTATTCCTCTTCACATTTCATTCTGAGATATAGGAAAAAATTACTCAATGTGAATATGAATTTTCAGAAATGTTGTGTTTGTCATACCTATTGAAGCCTAACGTTGGATGTGATGTTCTTAATCACTAATTTTAGAGGATCTGTCATCTTCTTAAAATTGAATTCTTTCTCAAATAGCTTCTAAAACATCAACCAGTGCCCCAATAATTCCCCATTTGGATTTCATTTGAAATTTCCCCTCAACATCTGAACCAGTCCCACAACAAAAAATGCACCTCTATTAGTGTTTTTATGGAAAAAACTAATGAAAACAGACAATACAATCAGATTTTGTATTTGATATAGAGAAAAGAATTAGAAAAATTAGGAGGTATGATATCTATAATTCCTAGAGAAACCATAACATCCATGTTTAAATTGTACATTTTCCGCATCAAGAGTTTCATATTCATTCCAAAATTTGTCATCTTATAGGCATGTGAAGTGATCTTTCTAGAATATTTCTCTTATTTTATTCTCAGTGTGAGTTATCACTTAAACTATTAGAGATTTCCAATATGTATTCACTATGTTATTTTTCAAAATAGAATTCCCAATGAGGAATATTCTAATTGTAATTTCATAGATTTCTTGCTGGCTCTATGGTTTTGAATAGTGTCTTCCCAAAGCTAAAAAACTAGACTGGCCCATTCCGAATCACCTCTTTTAACATCCTTATGATTAGAAAAGATATTCACTTTCTTGAATTTATTGTTGAAATCACCACTACAATCAATGAAATTTTTATCTGGATTCTCAGAGCAGTTACTACCGCACCACCAAACCTCCAAAGTAGTCATATTAGCCAAAGAAATCTATAATTGGGCTCTAAATGTTACTCGAACCAATAGAAAAAAAATTATACATATTTACCAAGAAGTTTCAATGATTTTGGAACCTAATAAGAAACTATAGTACAATTAAAATACCCTTATTCCATATAAAATAATTTACAAATATGATGAAACTATTTTAAGTGCATTGGTCTTGATCCTCTATACATTCCCTTCAATCCCAAACCTTTTCATTCTCAACTCACTACCATTTAATGAACCTTAATGTATCCTTTTTAGATTCATGTCCCTCCCTGCATCCTTCTACCTCATTGAGATATTTATACACATATATATTTTTCATAGGTTTTCTCTTAAAAAAAATAGGTTTCAAAAATTCAGATGTTGGTCATTGGAATGGAAACTCTACAGGAGCCTGTTGCATTGTCATACTTGAAATGAATGCCTTTTGCTCCCCACTACACATTAAAATAATCCAATATGTGTATTATTACAAGAAAAAATAGTAGTAATCTGCATTGATGTAGCTATATTCATATACTGTTGCTCCCCATTTTTCATCTCGGATTGCAGTTTCGAAGAAAAAGATAGATCTTGGTGACTAGTCAGTTCAGAAAGATCATGTGCTAGTTCAAACACCTCTTTATACTCCTTTCACTACATCTGTACAAGATCTAAATTCCCCAGAGCACCCAAAGTTTATGTTTCCTTGGTAGTTTTATGTTCTTATTTTGTTTGAGTAGTCATATTATCTAATTATTCCACCACCACACCTCTAAATCTATTAATCGACACTACTTTGAAGTGAATCTAGGTAGGCCCATTCTTTTTCAGTTCAAAAAAGTAATAAAAACACAAGGCATTCCATGAATAACTAATTATTCCATTTATAACTTCATCATTTCCTATGTTTTTTGTTTTGAGAAATTTTCCTCTGTTCTTAAAATCAAATGTAACCACACACCCGACACCATTTTTGAATGGATTGTTTTTGTGCTGATTTCATCTGTTGTGTGAGTAGATAACTACTCCAACTATTGTGGCCATTATGCAACTGTTAATTCTTCTCCAGCACTATATGAATGAGAGCCTAAATCTACTGGGGGGTATGTCTAGAGGGGGTGCAGTGGGGGTGTCCAGTAGGGTTGGTGCATGGGGGTCCAACATGAGTGGTGCAAGGGGGGGGGGGGGGGGTCCAGCAGGGGTGGTGCAAGGGGTGTCCAGCAGAGGTGTGTATGTGTGTGTGTATAAGGGGACCAGGGGGGGTGCAAGGGGGTGGTGTATGGGAGGTTTCCAGCAGGGGTGTGCAGGGGTGTGTATGCAAGGGACAGGGGGTGCAAGGGGGCTGTGTAGGGGGGTCAGTCAAGAGGGGTCATAATGACCCATACTTTACATACATTGTTATTACTTCAAAATTGAAGCATACGTATTACAACATATAACAAAACCATGAAAGGAACTTATAGGTATAGTGTCTTTAGAAACTGGGAAACATAAACAACTGGTTCATAAAGCGTCTACACTATCTCCAATTTATTTCATCATATCTATAGTCCCTTTTGGCATATCTTACTTAATAACCTTCTTCCTGACCTGGGGAAAGAAAACATACAAAAGAGTGAGCTCAAATGCTCAGTAAGGGTAAACAAAAGAAATATCAATCACATCATATTCATAAGAACATAACATTTTGGAAATCTTAACCTGCAAAAGAGAGCATAATTTCATAACATGGGATAAATCATAGTAGTGAAATGAAATCCCAATAATCATAACTTAAAACATGAAACTTTGTGGCATACACACATAATAATAGAGAATCATTTCTTATTAGTCAAGACTCATTTCCAAGACTATCTTAGTGGACAAAGTCCATTTCTGAACCGAGTTCACTCCTCGTTTCAGTCCTGTTTCACTGAACCGGTTTAACCTGCCATTCCAGCCATGTCTATCTCATGAGATATAAAATCTTTACCCAATGCATTGGAGGGAGATATAGGTCCCACCCATCTCATAATGATACCATTATTATGTGTTCCACAAAATCATAAATCATACATCATTGCATAACCCATGTAATAAAAATGGGATTCTTAAACAACATGACATCATAAACCAATTCATATAAGATAAAGGAATTCATAAAAATAATTCCATCACAACATAATCAAATCAATGTAATAATAGGGATATAAATAGAACCCTATATTATCTTAGATGGAAAATAATTTTGATAAAACACTTGAACTCCATTCTTGAGGAAAATATCCTTTCTACTTTAAAAACATTTTCCTTTCTTAACATGTCATACAATTTTAAACTAAAAGAAGTTGATTAAAAATAAACATGAAAACTTGTAAAGTATGTTTCTTGGAAATAATGTTTTAAAAATCCATTTGTGCCGTATAAGTTAAAAAACATTCTTCCTGTACTTTTGTCGGAAAAGTCAAAAAGTACCTCGTACGAAAAACAACAAAAGATTCCTTTTATATATTTTACTAAAAACTCACCGAAGGGTAAAATTGGATTTAAAAAATTTTAGGTGGATGGAAACAATATTACATATTTAGGAAACATGGATGTGGATGAGAAAATACACCCCATTAAATACCAAAGTATAAACAATCTCGGATAAAATGAGATTGTGATATTTTCCCTTACCTTAGGACCGATTTGCTTCGTAAGTGTCCGAACCTCCTGTATAATGATTTAAATAATGTTATTGACTTATTAAAAAATCATACTTATGTTTATGATATCATATATGGTCATATTCTTAGCTTCTTATTAGTAATATTTCATTACTACTTGTTATTCGGGTGTTTATTACTTTTTGTTCTTATGCGTGTTTTGTCAAATAAATTCTTATTTTTCTTTTTAGGTTATAGATACCTCATTTCCAGAATGGTATTAGTGTAATATATATCATATTCATTCATTCAATTCATTTATATAATCATTATTCAATGAAGATCATGTAGAACGAGTCACATCATATCGTGGAGACAGTATTCCGTACGTACGCACGAGCGATGATATCGTTCCCATGATCGTGAAATTGTAATGGAGTGTATGTATACTATTTCAGAATCAATATCAATTTACAATAATCATATATAGTTATTATTTACATCATTATACCCATCCTAGTAAGGTGGTGGTGGAAAATAGATTACACCACGGCGTGGAGACGGTATTCCCTACGTACGCACGCGTGGTGATTTCGTTTTCCATAGGATGGATAGATGGTGAAATAGGGTTGTTTCATACTTATAATAACATATCCGTATATGAGTGATACTGATGTTATTACTTCATAATGAAACAAGTAAAGAAGAAGAAGTGGAAGAAGAAATAAAGATGAAAGAATCAGTAACATGCATTACCTCTTCTTTGAAACGCCTCTTTGAGACCTCCTCTTAGGGCACTAAAATTGGTCTTTGAAGAATAGCAGGACCTCTAGGATGTTTCTAGGGAAGTTTAGAGGAGATATTGGCAGGGGTTGGCCGAGATTGAAGGCTCAAACTGGTGTGAGTAAGAGAGGGAGGAGGTTCCCTTTTATAAGGGAGGAGAGGGGCACCTTTGGAATAACTAAAAATATTATTTTATTATAAAGTCAAATTCGGTTTTTAATAGCTCCAAATTGATATATTTCGAAGCTAAGGTGGGGATGGGTAGAAATACTCTCATCTAATAGAATTTAGACAAGTTTAGGTATCAACTTTAACCTTATCATTTAGATTTAACTTTATGTTAGATAATTTATCTTTTACCGTGTCTTCTTGTTTTCTTACACTATAAGGTTAATAAACTTACTATATCAAGCCAAACGAACCCCAAGTTGTTTATTATTAATATATATAACCTTATCTAAGTCATTTGGCCTATCCTTAGATTTTTAGGAATAAAATAACAATTAATAATATATTATTTGTTTTAAAAACTATTTTATGTCAATTTTGACACTATTTGGTAATTGATTTTTGTGAAAATCATAACAGAATGATTAGTTCGAAAACATTTAATTAAATCAATAATAACATGTCATATTAACATATAAAATTATTGGAATTCATAAAAAGTCTCAAATTACATTTATTTGGGTATTTATAACATCAATTATGTCAATATTTCATTAATAAGATAATTACTTCATCATCATTGTATAATAAATAAATTAAATTATTTTAAGTCTAAAAATTAAAAATAAAATACCATTATGTAGGAAATATTTTTATCTTTCTAATGAATATTTATAGTCGAATTTATCTTATGTATTACCCTATATTAAAAATTATTTAGTTATTAAACTTTGATTTTAACTATTTTAACCCTTCTTTAAATAAATTGATAATAAATGTCTTAATCTAATCCAAGTTGGCCTAAATGGTCATATTTTATTCCTAAGTTTTTTTTGGTCGAATTAATCTTATCCAATAGAATTAGGACATGTGTTAGGGTAATAATAATATCATTTTTACCCTAAACTACCTTATTTACTTTTAACCGTGGTAAAAACAGTAAAAAGTTACTATTCACCAAAAATTATTTTCATCTCATTGAACCACATTTTAGTCCTTGATATTAACCGTGTCTCTCGGATTTTTGAAATTCCACTCACAGAAGCGGTAAAATTAAGTTTTATGAAAAAAATCAGTTTTTTAACTACCACTTAGTGGTTTCACTATTCATCAAAAAAAGAAAGTTTCCAGAAAAAGACCAAAAATTAGGCCTAAGATATATTTGATATTATGAATTCAAAAATGATGTTTATTTTACCAAATTAAAAACATATCAGTTACATTAACTAATTTAAAAATTAATTCCCGTTGTCAAGACAAATAACGTGTTTTTTAGAGATAATAACTATCAAAAGATTGACACTTGTTTATGTCTGGTTTAAATGTGAAATTACATCCAATGAACAACATTGTATTAAATTGTAAAAATATATTCTAAATATAATTTAAAAACACTCAAATTAATAATTTATCACTATTAATTATTTCGATTAAAAAGTTGTTTTTAATTAAAATTTAATAATTTTCACTATTCATCAGAATATGAAAGTTATCCGAAAAGTACCAAAATTTCACCCTAAGCTAATTTCGATATTCTGAATCCAAAAATGAAGTCCATTTTGGAAAATAAAATTTACAAAATTTCAAAAAGTGGCTATTACTATTCATAACGGCTAGTTTTAATAATATTTTAATAGCATATCGTTGTTTAGTGAAACTCGGTATTGTGTACGACGCAAGGTATCGAGGAAGGTCGTGGTTGCGTGTAAAGAAAGAAAAGCTAGTGTTGTGTGTAGTGAAAGATTCCTTTGATGATTTATATAACATAAAAACAAAATATTTCTCATAAAAGTCTCGGGTGTTACATTCTACCCCCCTTAAAATGAATTTCGCCCTTGAAATTCGTCACTTTGTAACAAAAAGATGAGGATACCTCTCCCTCATCATATCCTCAAGATCCCATGTAGCTTTTTCTAATTGGTGGTTCCTCCATAAAACTTTCACCAAGAAAGTGGTCTTGTTCTATAGGACTTTTTCACTACGATCTAGAATCTCTATCGGCTGTTCTTCATAAGAAAGATCTTGCTCTAGTGGTATAACTTCTAAGCTGAGTACATGTGATGGATCAGGTATGTACTATCTCAGGAGAGATACATGGAACACATCGTGAACTTGAGATATATTCGGTGGAAGTGCCAATCAGTAAGCTACCTTTCCAACACGATCCAGTATTTCGAAAGGACCGATATATCTAGGGATCAACTTCCCCTTCTTTCAAAATCTCATGACCCTCTTCTAGGGAGATATTCGTAAGAACACTTTATCACCCACTTCAAACTCTAGGTCTTTTCTTCGGTTGTCGGCATAAATTTTCTGTTGACTCTGAGCTGCACTTATGTGTTGTTGAATAGATCGGACCTTTTCTTCCATCTCATCAACAAGATCATGTCTTAATAGCTTTCTTTACCCAACTTCATCCCAACAAGTTGGAGTCCTGCATTTCTTTCCATAAAGAGCTTTATAAGGAGCCATCTGAATACTGGAGTGAAAAATATTATTATAAGAAAATTCCACCAAAGGTAGGTGTTGATCCCAACCACCTTTGAAATCCATAGAGCAAGCTCTCAACATATCTTCTAGAGTTTGAATTGTTCTCTCAGACTGACCGTCTGTCTGAGGATGATAAGGAGTGCTGAAACTCAACTCTGTATCCAGAGTATGTTGAAGACTTTTCCAGAACATCGAGGTAAATCTCGGATCCCGATCAGATATAATAGAAAGTGGTACTCCATGCAATCTTACCACTTCCTTTACATATTTCCTGGAAATCTGATCCAGAGAGAAATCCTCTCTAATAGTAATGAAGTGTGCAGACTTTGTAAGACGATCAACTATGACCCAGATAGCATTATTGCCTTTGGATGTTTTAGGAAGTCCTATGACAAAGTCCATAGTGATGTTTTCCCATTTCCATTCGGGTATGGGAAATGGTTGTAACATCCCCTTAGAATTCTGTCTCTCAGCATTAACTTACTAACAAACCAAACATCGAGATACATATTCAGCAACATCTCTTTTCATTCCATCCCACCAGAAGTACTCTTTCAGGTCCCTATACATCTTCATGCTTCTAGGATGAATAGAGAATGAAGAACTATGAGCCTCATCTAGCATCTCCTTCTTTAATTCGGGGATGAGAGGAACACAAACCCGATTCCTGAACTTTATTATCCCATCACAATGAAGGTTGAATTCAAGAATATTTCTCACCTTCTTTTGCAACTCTACATCTTCTTTCTGTGCCTCTTTAATCTTCACATGTATAGATGGTTGAACATTCATTTGAGAAAGATACGATTTTCCCCCTTCCATTAAAATTCTAAGATCCATCCTTTTTAAATCCATAAATATTGGATCTTTTGTGATCCTCATCATGGATAAACTGGCATGGTCTTGTCGACATAATGCATCTGCCACCTTGTTTGCTTTCCCAGGGCGGTACTGAATAGAGTAGTCGTAATCCTTAATCAGCTCTAACCATCTTCTTTGGCGCATATTCAGCTCCTTTTGGGTGAAAATATACTTTAAACTTTTATGGTTAGTATAAATGTCACACCTTTATCCATAAAGATAATGCCTCCAAATCTTTAATGCAAAGATTACCGCAGCTAACTCCAAATCATGTGTTGGGTAATTTTTCTCATGGATTTGCAACTGTCGTGAGGCATAAGATATCACCATATCATTTTGCATAAGAACACACCCCAACCCCTTCTTGGATGCATCACTGTAGATCACAAACCTTTCTCCACTACAAGGCAGTGTGAGCACAGGTGCACGGGATAACCTTCTTTTAAACTCCTTGAAATTCTCTTCACATTCCTCCGTCTAAACAAACTTAACTCCTTTCCGAGTCAACCTGGTGAGTGGATTAGATAATCGTGAAAAATCTTTCACAAAACGTCGATAATATCCAGCCAAACCAAGAAAAATTCGGATCTCAGTTACTGTTGTTGGTCTCGACCATCTTTCGATAACCTCTCTTTTTGTTGGATCCACAGATATCCCCTCTTTTGAGATTACGTGACCCAAAAATTCAACTTTTTGAAGCCAAAATTCACACTTGGTAAATTTGGCATAAAGCTTATCCTTTCTCAGGGTCTTCAATATAATTCTCAAGTGATCTTCATGTTATTCCTTTTTCTTTGAATACACAAGAATATCGTCTATAAAGACTACCACAAATTGATCAAGATAGTCTCTAAAGACCCTATTCATTATATCCATGAAGATAGAAGGGGCATTAGTAAGACCAAATGGCATCACAATAAATTCATAGTGTCCATACCTTGTATGGAAAGCTGTCTTTGGTATATACTCCCTTTTGAACCTTAATTGATGATACCCTGAATGAAGATCAATCTTGGAAAAGTATTGAGCTCCGCGTAGTTGGTCAAATAAGTGATCAATGCGTGGGAGAGGATATTTGTTCTTGATAGTGATCTTGTTAAGTTCTCGATAATCAATGCAGAGTCTCATTTATCCATATTTCTTCTTAACAAATAGAACAGGTGCTCCCCAAGGTGACGCACTAGGGCATATGAATCCCTTATAAAGATTCTCTTGGAGTTGCTTCTTCAATTCCTGCAACTCAATTGGGGCCATTCTATATGGTGTCTTTGAAATAGTCAAAGCACCCGGTACGAGTTCTATTGAAAACTCAACATCACGATTTGGTGGAAGACCCGAAAATTCCTCCGGAAAGACATCATCAAACTCCCGTACAATGGAAATATTCTTAATTGTGAGTTTCTCACCAACCATTTGAGATAAATAACCTTCATTAGTGGAATCAAGACCCATAAGATGGAAGAAATTTCCACTGGAAGGTTATGTTCATCCTTGCATCGATAGACGATCATAGATTGATCTGGAATATGAATTGTGACTTCCCTTCTTTGGAAATTGATATGAGCTCCATATAAAGAAAGCCAATCCATGCCAAGAATCACATAAAATTCAACTATAGGAAGGATCACAAGATTTGTAGGAAGCACTTTCCCACAAACTTCAATCAGGGAAGAATTATAAACTTTTGATGCGACTGTTGTGCCATTAGGTAATGTCACAGCTAACTCAACATCTAATTGTTGAGGTAATACAGTGATACCCTTAGAAAAATCTTCAGAAATAAAAGAGTGGGTGGATCCAGAATCAAATAAAACATTTTCTACTTTAGAGTGGATGGTAAGTGTACCTTTCACCACATCGTTATCGTACTCCACATCACCGATAGAAATTGCATGTGACTTTACTTTGTCTTTGGCCTTAAGAGTTTGTTTACGTCGATCATCATCATCAACCCTTGGATTAGGGAATTTATTGTCATAATGCCCCATCTCCTTGCACTTGAAACATTGAAGTGTAGTAGGTTCATTCTGTGTGTCCCTTCATTTGTTTGCATCATTAGACATCTTCTTCCCATCATTGTGGCATTCAAATGCCCGATGACCTTCCTTTCCACATTTGAAACATTTACTTGTCCCTTTAAGACAACTCCCTCCATGTTTCTTTCCACACATTGAGCATAAGGGAAATATCATATTCTTTTCAGTGTTCTCTTTAGATTTTCCTTTGAATTCCATTTTCCTCTTCTTATCAAACCCATATGACTGATGGGTTACTCCAATCTCCATCTCAACTTTGAGAGCACATCAAACGATTTCCTCATAGCTATTGAAGTCCCTTATGGATAAGGCCCTTCGAAGACTTGGTTTTAAGCCACTAAAGAATCGATCGATCTTACTCTCAGGTTGGATAATAATACCGGAAGCGTACCTTGCAAGTCTTGTAAAATTTGCTTCATAGGTACCAACAGATTCATCATCCTTTTTCATTAGTTCAAGAAAGTCTTTCTCCATCTTTGTTTGGATAATACGAAGGAATTACTTATTGAAAAATAAGTTCTTGAACTCGTCCCATTCCATGGACTCAACTTCATCCCTTTGCCTCGTATTCTTAATAAGATTCCACCATTGATCAGCATCTCCTTCCAAACGATACACTGCTAGGATCACTTTATCGTGTTCAGAACATTGAAGAACTGAAAATATCTTTTCAGTAGTACTAATCCATTGTTCAGCAACTAATGGATCAGTAGACCCACTGAAAGAAGGTGGACGCTGCCTCATAAAGGATTCAACAGAATGTTGCTCCTTCCTTTGATCGTTTGGAAGTCCTGCATGATTCATAGCTTGAGAAAGATGTGCGATCATGGCTACAAGATTTTTCATTCCAGCTCCCATAACGTTTGGTTGCTCAGGGGGACAATCATTTCATTGCCCGTCGCATTCCGCATTAACACGGTTCCTTCGGGTTCCAGCCATTGACTAAAACCAAGAAGAATAGTGTGAACAACACTAATTATAATAGGAAAACCACACAATCAAGAATAAAATTTCACACTTAAGGTCTTATCCTAGGTTATTCATGGTCATTTATAAAACACTAAGATTGTGTTCTATGCTTAGAATTATCCTTAGGGTTCTTACTAAGGCTTTCACATCCTAGTTTCCAAAGGTTGACTATACCTTTCCTCTGATACCAACTATAACGACCCATACTTTACATACATTGTTATTACTTAAAAACTGAAGCATACTTATTACAACATATAACAAAACCATGAAAGGATCGTATAGGTATAGTGTCTTTAGAAACTGGGAAACATAAACAACTGGTTCATAAAGCATCTACACTTTCTCCCATTTATTTCATCATATCTATAGTCCCTTTTGGCATATCTTACTTAATAACCTTCTTCCTGACCTGGGGAAAGAAAACATACAAAAGGGTGAGCTCAAATGCTCAGTAAGGGTAAACAAAAGAAATATCAATCACACCATATTCATAAGAACATAATATTTTGGAAACCTTAACCTGCAAAAGAGAGCATAATTTCATAACATGGGATAAATCATAGTAGTGAAATGAAATCCCAATAATCATAACTTAAAACATGAAACTTTGTGGAATACACACATAATCATAGAGAATCATTTCTTATTAGTCAAGACTCATTGCCAAGACTATCTTAGTGGACAAATTCCACTTCTGAACTGAGTTCACTCCTCATTTCAGTCCTGTTTCACTGAACCGGTTTAACCTGCCGTTCCAGCCATGTCTATCTCATGAGATATAAAATATTTACCCAATGCATTGGAGGGAGATATAGGTCCCACCCATCTCTTAATGATACCATTATTATGTGTTCCACAAAATCATAAATCATACATCATTGCATAACCCATGTAATAAAAATGGGATTCTTAAACAACATGACATCATAAATCAATTCATATAAGATAAAGGAATTCATAAAAATAACTCCATCACAACATAATCAAATCAATGTAATAATAGGGATAGAAACAGAACCCTATATTATCTTAGATGGAAAATAATTTTGATAAAACACTTGAACTCCATTCTTGAGGAGAATATCCTTTCTACTTTAAAAACATTTTCCTTTCTTAACATTTCATACAATTTTAAACTAAAATAAGTTGATTAAAAATAAACTTGAAAACTTGTAAAGTAAGATTCTTGGAAATAATGTTTTAAAAATCCATTCATGCCGTATAAGTTAAAAAAAACATTCTTCTCGTACTTTTGTCTGAAAAGTCAAAAAGTACCTCGAACGAAAAATGACAAAATATTCCTTTTATATATTTTACTAAAAACTCACCGAAGGGTAAAATTGGATTTAAACAATTTTAGGTGGATGGAAAAAATATTACATATTGAGGAAACATGGATGTGGATGATAAAATACACCCCAGTAAATACGAAAGTATAAACAATCTCGGATAAAATGAGATTGTGATATTTTCCCTTACCTTAGGTCCGATTTGCTTCGTAAGTGTCTGAACCTCCAGTATAATGATTTTAATAATGTTATTGAATTATTACAGAATCATAATTATTTTTATGATATCATATATGGTCATATTCTTAGCTTCTTATTAGTAATATTTCATTACTACTTGTTATTTGGGTGTTTATTACTTTTTGTTCTTATGCGTGTTTTGTCGAATAAATTCTTATTTTTATTTTTAGGTTATAGATACCTCATTTTCAGAATGGTATTAGTGTAATATATTTCATATTCATTCATTAAATTTATTTATATAATCATTATGCAATGAAGATCAAGTAGAATGAGTCGCATCACATCGTGGAGATGGTATTCCGTACGTACGCACGAGCGATGATATCGTTCCCATGACCGTGAAATTATAATGGAGTGTATGTATACTATTTAAGAATCAATATAACTTTACAATAATCATATATAGTTATTATTTACACCATTATACCTATCCGAGTATGGTGGTGGTGGAAAATAGATTACACCACGGCGTGGAGACGGTATTCCGTACGTACGCATGCGTGGTGATTTCGTTTTCCATAGGATGGATAGATGGTGAAATAGGGTTGTTTAATACTTATAATAACATATCAGTATATGAGTGATACTGATGTTATTACTTCATAATGAAACAACTAAAGAAGAAGAAGTGGAAGAAGAAATAAAGATGAAAGAATCGGTAACGGGCATTACCTCTTCTTTGAAGCGCCTCTTTGAGACCTCCTCTTAGGGCACTAAAATTGGTCTTTGAAGAAGACCAGGAACTATAGGATGTTTCTAGGGAAGTGGAGAGGAGATATTGTCCGGGGTTGGCTGATATTGAAGGATCAAAGTTGTGTGAGGAAGAGAGGGAGGAGGTGCCCTTTTATAAGGGAGGAGAGGGGCACCTTTGGAATAACTAAAAATATTATTTTATTATAAAGTCATATTCGGTTTTTAATAGCTCTAAATTGATATATTTCAAAGCTAAGGTGGGGATGGGTCGAAATAATCTCATAAAATTTAATTTAGACAAGTTTAGGTATCAATTTTAACCTTATCATTTAGATTTAACTTTAAGTTAGATAATTTAACTTTTACCGTGTCTTCTTGTTTTCTTGCACTATATGGTTAATAAACTTACTATATCAAGTCAAACGAACCCCAAGTTGTTTATTTTTAATATATATAACTTTATCTATGTAATTTAGACGAACCTTATATTTTTAGGAATAAAATAACAATTAATAATATAGTATTTGTTTTAAAAACTATTTTTTGTCAATTTTGACACTATTTGGTAATTGATTTTTGTGAAAATCATAAAAGAATGATTAGTTCGAAAACATTTAATTAAATCAACACTAACATGTCATATGAACATATAAAATTATTTTAATTCATAAAAAGTCTCAAATTACATTTATTTGGGTATTTATAACATCAATTATGTCAATATTTCATTAATAAGATAATTACTGCATCATCATTGTATCATAAATAAATTAAATTATTTTAAGTCTAAAAATTACAAATAAAATACCATTATGTAGGAAATCTTTTTATATTTATAATGAATATTTATAGTCTAATTTATCTTATGTATAACCCTATATTAAAAATTCTTTAGTTATTAAACTTTGATTTTAACTATTTTAACCCTTCTTTAAATAAATTGATAATAAATGTCCTAATCTAATCCAAGTGGGCCTAAATGGTCATATTTTATTCCTAAGATTGTTTTTGGTCGAATTAAACTTATCCAATAGAATTAGGACATGTGTTAGGGTAATAATAATATCATTTTTACCCTTAACTACCTTATTTACTTTTAACCGTAGTAAAAAAAGTAAAAAGTTACTATTCACCAAAAATTATTTTCATCTCATTGAACCACATTTTAGTCCTTGATATTAACCATGTCTCTCTTATTTTCTAAATTCCACTCACAGAAGCAGTAAAATTAAGTTTTATGAAAAAATTCAGTTTTTTTAACTACCACTTAGTGGTTTCACTATTCATCAAAAAATGAAAGTTTCCAGAAAAATACAAAAAATTAGGCCTAAGCTATATTTGATATTATGAATTCAAAAATAATGTTTGTTTTACCAAATTCAAAACATATCAGTTACATTAACTAATTTAAAAATTAATTCTCGTCGTCAAGACAAATAGCGTGTTTTTAAGAGATAATAACTATCAAAAGATTGACACTTGTTTATGTCTAGTTTAAATGTGAAATTACATCCAATGAACAAAATTGTATTAAATTGTAAAAATATATTCTAAATATACTTTTAAAAACACTCAAATTAATAATTTATCACTATTAATTATTTCGATTTAAAAAGTTGTTTTTAATTAAAATTTAATAATGTTCACTATTCATCAGAATATGAAAGTTATCCGAAAAGTACCAAAATTTCACCCTAAGATAATTTCGATATTCCGAATCCAAAAATGAAGTCAATTTTGAAAAATAAAATTTACAAAATTTCAAAAAGTGGTTATTACTATTCATAACGGCTAGTTTTAATAATATTTTAATAGCATATCGTTGTTTAATGAAACACGGTATTGCATACGACGCTATCTATCGAGGAAGGATGTGGTTGTGTGTAAAGCAAGCCAAGCTAGTGTTGTGTGTAGTGAAAGATTCCTTTGATAATTTATATAACATAAAAACCAAATATTTCTCATAAAAGTCTCCGGTGTTACAGGGGTGGTGGGTGAGGGTCTGTCCAGGGGGTGGGGGTGTCTATCCGGGGGGGTGCTGTCCAGGGGGAGTCTGTCTAGGGAGGTGGGGGTGCTATCTAGGGGGGGTGTCCGGGGGGGGGGGTGTCCAGCAGGGGGAAAGGGGTGTGCAGGTGTGAAAGGGGACCAGGGGTGCAAGGGGGGGTACATGGGTGTAAGGGATGTGTACGGGGGTGGGTGGGGAGGGTAAAGGGGTGGCTGTGAAGGGGAGGTGTCCAGTAGGGGTGAGAAGGGGTGTGTATGAAAGCGGAAAGGGGGTGCAAGGTGGGCTATGCAGGGGGGTCTGTCTAAAGGGGTGGTGGGTGGGGGTTTATCCAGGGGGTTGTGGGGTGTCTATCCAGGGGGGTTTCTGTCCAGGGGGTGTCTATCCAGGGAGGTGGGGGTGATGTCCATGGGGGGGATGTCCAGGGGGAAAGGGGTGTGCAGGTGTGAAAGGAGACCAGGGGTGCAAGGGGAGTGTGCAGGGGTGCAAGGGATGTGTACGGGGAGCGGGGGGGGGGGGGGGGGTGCAAGGGGGGCTGTGCAGTGGGGGGGGGGGGGGGGGTGCAAGGGGGGCTGTGCAGAGGGAGGGGTGGGGGGGGGGTCTGTTCGAGGGGGGTGGGTTTGTCTAAGGTGGTGGGGTGTCTTTCTAGGGGGTCCAGTAGGGGTGTCTAATAGGGGTGCTCTAGGGGGTTATAGCATGGTGGGGGGATAGGGTGTGCAATGGGGGTGTGCAAGTGTGCAAGGGGTGTTTGCAAGGGGACTGAGGGGTGCAAGGGGGGTGTGCCGAGGGGGGGGGGTGCAAGGGGGTGTAAGGGGGACTGTGCAGGGGGTGTAGGTTGCTGTCCAGGGGGTGTCCAGAGGGGGGAAGGGGGGTCTGTCCAGGTGGGGGGGGGGCAGTGGGGGTGTCCAGGAGGGGTGGTGCATGGGGTGTGTAGGTGTGCAAGGGGATAGGGGGTGTGCAAGTGGTGTGGAAGGGGGGGGGGGATGCAAGGGGGTTGTGCAGGGGAGTGAAAGGGGCCATCACCAGTTGAATGGTGCTAGTTTTTTAAGGAAATGTGAAGACCTATAGCCACGATTTTAAACTGTGTCTATAGGTCTATAGCCACTATCCAAAACCGTGGATACAGACATAGAGCAACGGTTTTAAACCGTGGCAATAGAAGATGACTGATTTTAGTCAATTCCATAGTTTGAAAACCACGGCTATAGATTTTTAACCATGATTGGAACTGTGGCAATAAGGTTTACCCTATTTCCATGCCAATACCATCCACAGTCGATTAAATAGTGGCTATGACATAAAGCAATAGTTTTTGGGCCTGTAGCCACAGTTTGAAACTATGGATATAGCGTCATTTTCTAGTTATGGTGGGATATACCCATTTTTTCATGTTTTATGTAGATAACATGCCTTTAAATGGTTGCCTATAAGGACCAGGAGAAGGTGGAGCTTAGTTGTTCTTGAAGGAACACTGACGGTTCCAGGAGTTGTATCTCATTAACTGTCCCCTTTGTTAACAGGTTGGAAGATTTTTATAGTATTGGTGGGCTTGTATTTGGCACTTTTATTTTTCATACACCTTTCATACACTGATGTGGGTTATGTTTTTATTCATGAGTATATAATATCATTTGTTTATATTTTCGGCATCATATTGGAATATGGAGATGTTTTCAGGTGTATTAGTACTTTGGAATAAGGAATCTAATGAGTGAAATATGCATACTTGGCACTACTCTCTAACCCCTATCCTATTATAGGTTATATTGGGGTGTTGCACTCATCTTACTGTAGGCCAAATGGGCCCTAGTGCGTTGGGTCATGATAAGTAACCTAAATTTCAAGATTAACATATAACAATATGTCGAGGCACCCATATAAAATGTTGTTAATGTCACAACAACAACAACCTTATTCAAACACTCACAGTATAATATAATCCTTTTTTCTCTATAGTGTCCCAAAAAAACATGCCTTTATATTACATGATTTATGACATCACATTTGAAAAAACAATAATATATTATGGAATAAAATGTTTAGATTATTTGGATACTAATTACATAATCATCTTATTTTATAATACATGAGATCATTTCACCTTAAAGGTACCATACTAGACCATCTTCTAGACATATCATTAGTAAGCCTCATCCTCAAAATCATGGGAAATGAAAAAATAATAATGGGAAGATATCAAATGACCAATAAATGATGAATAAACATTTAATCATAGATGAGTCCATAAAAACAAGTAAAAACATAAGAAAAAGTGAAATATATTAACATCATGAGTTATAATCATAAGAAATAAGTGTGATTCAAAGTATATGACAAAAGAACTTAAATCCATAAAATATATAAATGTAATCATAATATCTATATCATGGCTTAGAAATATTTAAACTAAACTGTGAATCATGAAAGAATAAGATCATAATGAATAATAAAATTTAAATATGACACAAACATTAGCAGAGGGAAACATTACTTTCATGAAGAACACAATCAGTGCCCATGATTATTATTAACTAAAATGTACTCACAAATACCTATCTCATGAGATATAATCTTTTAACCAATTAATTTGATGGTCCAATAGGACCCCACCCATAATCATCCATATATATGTCTTCCACTTAAAATTCATTCACTTTTCAAATAATGAAGAACCCATGTAAATAAAACAGATTTCATAAAACATCCAAATGAAAATTATTCAATTTTCATAAATAACCTATGGAAATAAAATGGGTTATATAAAACATATAAATGGTATAAAATTACATCATGAATTAAATCAGTTGATACAAAAAACTGGATCACCCAAAATAATCACAAAATAAGATGGAAATTTATTGTGAAACATGATACATAACACCATTGGTGGTAGATAATTTTTAATATAGAGATGAAAATGAAAACTAAATCATTAATAGATATTTCTTGAAAATATTTTATAATCATTGATGTAAAAGTCATAGTTATGAGTCTATTTTAAAAAAAATTATCCATTTAAAAAAATAAGTGAAAATAAAACATTTAATGGAAGTGGATTTGGATAAAATTAATTCCCCATAAATAAATAGAGAAAACAATTCAAAATGGAATGTATTAGAATAACAAAGTTCAATAAAAAATTGTATAACTTGAAAATAAGAGTTTGAGTTACTAAGTCCCTTACATTTACCATTTATTTACATGGATGTGATTTAAAATCATGTATCATAAAGATAAATATATTAATTAACTATTTAATAACATTATTCATTAACATTCTCATTTATACTTCTTCAATAATAAAAATTCTCTTCTTGTATTGAATTGTTATAATCTTTTTTCAACATCAGGTGTTGATAATCATGACCATTTTGAACTAGGTTCATAAAAGAGGTGTCAATATTCCTTATTATTGAAAATATTATCATTATCAAACCATTAAAGGTACTTGAATTTATGCTTTATAAAGTCCTAACATGCTATAATTCTGTCACATTGTAGTTTAAGTCATATTTCGTGAAGATGAAATCAATCTCGAAATAGTTTCGGGTTTTTTACCGATATCAATGGATTACCACATAATGATAATTAATTTTTTTTTCTGTCCATAAAAAACCATATTTATGATATATATTAATTATATATATCATATAAACTCATAAAATATAAAATAAAACCATCTATTAAAGATATAGTGAAATACATAATGTATTGTTCCATAGAGGTGGTAGTCCGCATGTACACATGGATGATGATTTTATTTTTTGATGGGAGGAAGAAAGATGTAATGTGGATTATATTTTAATTAACATAAATAATATATATATATATATTATAATTATTTACTTAATTATACTTTTGGACCAGTCGGGTTAGGTGGTTAAGTAAAACAAAACATGTTTCTCTGGGGAGGCGGTAGTTCGCACATACACACGATTCATGTTTTTTTCCTAAAGGAATATGAAAATGTGGTTAATTATTGTTCCATAGTTTTAATAAAATAAATGTATACTAATGATACTTATTTTATCATTTTAAGATGTTGTAATTGAATTTTAGAAGAATTATTTCACATAAATAAATATAAAGAAGAAGTTATAAATTTCTATAATGCTTTGTGTGATTTAGGTACTTCGATTAATGTATTGCCTAACTCGGTGTACACTTCTTTGCAGATGGGAGACTTGAAGCCCACAAGAGTGGTGGTCCAGCTTACAAACAGATCCACAGTTTTCCCTACAGGAGTTTTGGAGGATGTCCTTGTGAAAGTCAAAGATCTCTTGTTCCCAGCTGACTTATACGTGCTCAATATGGAAGAAGATAGGAGCCCGTCACATTCACCCATAATTTTGGGGAGAAATTTCTTGAAAACGGCTAAAACCATCATCAATGTCAATGAGGGGACACTCACCATGGATTTTGGAGAGAGCACGGTCCACTTCAATATTTTTGAATCCATGAGGCAGCCATCAAATGATAACTCCCTCTTTTCACTTTCTCATGAAGTTGGTGCAGAACCCATTGAAGAATCAGGTATGCTTTATGAATTATTAGACTTAGGAGAGACTTCTTCCATTGGAAATATCACTGAACATGTGGATGCCCAACATGCTGGAAATTCTGACTGCATGTCGGAGAAAAAGGTAAAATATAATTTCTTTGATGATTTAATAAATGATGAGGAAGATGGTATGGTTTCTTGTGTGCAGGAGGTCCAAAGATTGGAAGTTGGAGATGTCAATTTAGTTTCATCCCTTGAGGATCCCCTTGATTTGGAACTCAAACCACTCCCCACTGATTTGAAATATGTGTAACTTAGGGAGGGAAATAAAATACCTATGATAATTGATAATAATCTCTCTGAAATCCAAGAGAAACCATTTATAGATCTTTTGAGAGAGAATATCCAAGAAATAGGGTGGAGTTTAGGTGATATTCGAGGAATTAGCCCAAATATATGTTCACATAGAATTTTTCTCGAGGGAGATTCCAAACCTGTCAAGAAACCCCAAAGGAGGTTGAATCCCACTTTGATGGAGGTTGTGAAGAAGGATATTGAGAAGCTATTGGAAGCTGGGATCATCTATCTCATCTCAGATTCACAGTGGGTTAGCCCAATTCATGTAGTTCCAAAAAAAAACTGGCCTAACCACTGTGAGGAATGGAAAGAATGAATTAATCCCTGTGAGAATTCAAAATAGCTAGAGAGTGTGCTTTGATTTTAGGAAGTTGAATTAGGTTACTCAGAAAGATCACTTCCACATCCCCTTCATTGATCATATGTTAGAGATATTGTCTAGGAGAACTCATTATTTCTTTTTCGATGGATTTTCAGGTTATTTCCAGGTACCCATTGCTCCTGAGGATCAAGAGAAGACAACGTTTACATGTCCCTTTGGCACTTTTTCATATAAAAGGATTCCATTTGGATTATTTAATTCTCCAGGTACATTTCAGAGGTGCATGGTATGTATATTTTCTAATCACATTGAATATTTATTGGAGGTTTTCTTGGATGATTTCACGGTGTTTGGAAACTCTTTTGACAATTGTTTGAAAAATATGGAAAAAGTTTTGAAAACCTGCGTTGAAAAGAATCTTGTTTTAAATTTTGAAAAGTGTCATTTCATGGTTGAGAGTGGTATTGTTCTTGGTCATGTCATTTCAAAAAAAGGGCATTAAATTTGATAAGTCAAAAATTTAAGTGATAAATTCTTTGCCTTACCCAACTTGTGTAAAGCATGTTAGATCTTTTTTAGGACATGCAGGATTATACAGGAGGTTTATCAAGGATTTCAGTAAGATTTATCTCCCTCTCTATAGATTTATTTTGAAAGATGCTGATTTTTGTTTCAATGGTGCATGTAGGGAATCATTTGATGTGCTGAAGAGGAGATTGATTGAACCACTGATGATGCAACCACCAAATTGGGAAGAACCATTTGAGCTACTTTGTGATGCTTCCAACCAAGCAGTTGGAGAAATCCTTTCTCAGCGAATTGAGGGTAGGCCACAAGTCATTGCATATGCTTCAAGAACCTTGGATGCAGCTCAATTCAATTACACAACCACAGAAAATGAGGTTTTAGTAGTTATTTTTACTTTGGAAAGATTTAGATCATATCTACTTGGAACTAAAGTCACTGTATTTTCTGATCATGCAGCTCTAAGGTACTTGATGAAGAAGGATGAAGCTAAAACGAGGCTGGTGAGATGGATGTTACTGCTATAGTAGTTCAACATAGAAATCAAGGACAAAAAGGGATCTGAGAACCAAGTGGCTGATCATTTAAGAAGACTTCCTAACACTGCTGAAGTTAAAATTTCAGAGAAAGAACCATTGAATGATCACCTTCCAGGAGATCAGTTGTACATGTTTAAAGGAGAGGTTCCTTGGTATGCAGACATGGTCAATTATTTGGTAACATCTCAGGTCCCATCTCATTTCAATTCTCATCAAATTCACCAACTGAAAGCTGAATCTAGATATTACATTTGGGATGATCCATTTCTTTGGAAGATTTGCAATGACCAAGTGATAAGAATATGTTTGAATGAGAGTGAAACCCATTCTGTCTTTGATTTTTGTCACACATTAGCTTGTGGAGGCCAGTTTGGACCTCAAAGGAAAGCACAAACGGTTTTATAATCTGGACTTTATTGGCCAACCATTATTAAATATTCTCATGAATTTTGCAAAAGGTGTCCAAAATGTCAGTTTTCTGGAAACATTTCAAAGAGACAAGAAATTTCCCAAAAACCACTTAATTTTTGTGAGATTTTTGAAGTTTGGGGGATAGATTTTATGGGCCCTTTCCGAATTTCATTTGGAAATTCTTATATCTTGCTTGCAGTTGATTATGTTTCCAAATGGGTGGAAGCAAAATCCATGAGGACTAATGATGCTAAAGTTTTTTGTGATTTTGTTAGGACTAACATATTTTGTAGGTTTGGAGTGCCTAGATCCATCATCAGTGATCAAGGGAATCACTTTTTCAATATGAGAATGGAGGCTTTGATGAAGAATTATGGGGTGCATCATAAAACATCAACTCCCTATCACCCACAAAAAAATGGTCAAGATGAAGTGTCCAATAGGGAAATCAAAGGAATTTTGGAGAAGATTGTTAAACCAAACAGGAAGGATTGGATCCAGAGGCTGGAAGACACATTATGGGCTTATAGGACAGCCTACACGACCCCGATTGGAATGAGTCCATATAGGCTGATTTATGAAAAAAGTTGTCACCTACCTGTGGAACTTGAGCATAAGGCGTATTGGGCTGTAAGGAAGATGAATTTGGATCTCGAATGTACTGGGGAGGAGAGAAGGTTGAAGTTACAGGAGCTAGAGGAAATTAGAAGAGAAGCATTTGAAAATTATAATATTTACAAAGAGAGAACAAGAGTGGCTCATGACAAGATAATCCAACAAAAAGAATTCCATCCTGGAGATAAAGTGTTGCTTTTCAATTCAAGACTCAAGCTGATGCCAGGTAAACTTTGTTCTAGATGGGAGGGTCCTTTTATAGTTACTCATGTATATCCTTTCGGTGCAGTGAAGATTGTGAAGGATGGAGAGCAGGAGCCATTCACTATTAATGGGCACAGGCTGAAGAAATTCCATGGGACCATTCCATCAGATCCACTGGAGGAGATCCCGCTCCTCCAAGCTGTCTATCAATAAGAGCCATCAGGTTGTACCTCTCCTTTACACTTGTTTGATACTGTGATTCATTCTAAAATCTGCTTACATGTTAAATCCACTTGAATGCATTAAGGACACTGCATAATTTAAGTGTGGGGGAGGGAACCTTTGTACTTTAGGATTTTCATTTAGTGTTTGTTTTCTAAAAAAACTAAAAATTGTGTGTTTTCAAATTTTTGTTTGTTTATTTTTCAATTTTTGGTGTGTTTTTGAAACTTTTGAGCTGAAATGATCTTCATTTCCATTTTTGAAACCCATTTCATTGAGTGAACCAATTTATTCCATGAAACTGAGCTTAAATGAATTCTGAAAATGATTTTGTTTCAAGTTCAATTCTTTGGTAATTTCATGAAAAGTACTCAGGATTTTGAATCCCATGCCACATCTCACTGTCATTATCTTTGAAATCACTTTCCTGTGAGGCTTCTGAACCATTATTGTTATATTATTTTCATTCACCTCACTTCTTGAGATAACCAAACCATGCTTGTTTTAACTAGAATTTGATTCATTCCTTTCAAAACATGAGGGTTTGGGGTACATGTGTTTTAAATGATTGAGGCATTTCCTTGATTTGAAGCCCCCTTTTTAAGATAATCCCTTTAATTCTAGCCTACCTTGTAAATTAATCCTTGTAGACCATATAATCCATGAACAACCTGTTAGGTTAGCCCCATTACAATCCAATTTTCCCTTTCCAACCAGCTCTTGAAGTGAAATTGCATGATCTAGTTGAACTTAAGTGTGGGGGAAGCTGTCTTGTGTTGTGCTACCTCAGTCGGTGAAACATTGGGTGGAAATTCAAATGCTGAAGAGATTTGTGTGCTGATGAAAAATCATTATGTTGAAAGTTGTCCCTTTTCTGGAGCTTTCATGATAAAAGAAGCTGTGCCTTTCTGGAGCTTCTAATGGAGGGAAAAAGTTGTGCCTTTTCTGGAGCTTTCAAGAAAATCATGCTTAAAAAGATTGAAATTTTTTCTGCTGAAATGATGAGCTGTTTGAACATTTCATGATATTTCATGATGATGAAGATGAATTTCTACTAAGTGTAGGGAGGAGGATACCATACTTGAGTGAAAAATAGAATTGTGCAATTTTTCTTCAAAAAGAGCCAAACCCTCCCCATTCGGCCTTAGATTTTTTCACATACAAATCCGACCAACCAAAAGCCATAGAACAACCTTCAAAAGTCATCATGATAAAAAAATGTCCTTGACTCACATCGGGTGGAGAATTATGAGTTTTTCAAACCTATGGTGACCCTTGCATTGGTTTGGATGAGAAAAACATTGATAAAAATTGATATTAGTGAGATGAGAGAAAATTCATGTGAGGTAGGTGTATTGTGTGCATGGGAGGAGAAATAAAGAATAAAAATATTTAGTGACCTAATTTGAGATCTTGTAATAATGGTTATGGATGAGGCATGATAACTTTTATTTCTTGGTGTGGAATTGGTGGATCTAAATGGCATGTGTTTCGAATTTGGTTTGATTTTATTTTGATTTTGACTTGTTCGGGAGTCCAAGTGCTAAGTGTGGGGGAATTGATAGAGATAATATTTTCATAATTTTTCATATGTGTTTCAATGAGTTAACCCCTTCCAATAATCAATTTGAGCTTATTTTTATCATTTTAGTATTTTGGTGAATTTTGGTCTTCATTGTGGAAATTGGTTAATTCTGGAAATTTAGGAGTTTTGTGGAGCTTCTGTATTTCGGGAATATATTTTATATTTTTAATCCAAATTGTATGATTAATTTTTTAGGATATCTATGCTCGTGGGATTCATTTTATCCTTCTGTACCCAAAGCTCAATCCATCATTTGGAAGCTCAAATTCAGCTCACAAGTCAGGCATCGAAAACTATGTACAGAACTGCATAATTTTATTGTGGGGCCCATATCTCATTAATGGAAGAACCATTGGAGATGAAATTTTACATGGAGCTGGAAAAAATCAGGAGTGAGATTTTTAATATATATGTCTGAGAATTATTCTTTCATTATCAAGGTCATTAATGTGTTGGAACTCGATGCATTGGATGATGAAAAGTCTATCTGGCAGAATTAAATATTCTTAGTGCGGTGGCCATAACTCATTCATTTCCGAGCCAATGAAGCTGAACATTGTTGTGTCGATAGATGAGAGATGGGGGAAAAACTTTCAATACGGACACATTTCCAAATTCTGTCATTTACTATGCCAAACAGACTCAATCTTTCGGGGGAGTAATTTTGGAGAGAAATTTTCTACTCCCCAAGCCTATAAATAAGAATGTTCACTTCCATTCAAAGGGGTTGAAGAAGGTGCAAGAAGGGTTGTGCTGGAGGATTGAGTTCTTTAAGTTATTTTTATTTTATATTTTCTTTTTTACTTAGTTTCATCATCCTCTCTTCTTCCCCTTTCAACGCTAATACCCTTCACATGGAGGGGTAAAACATTTGAGTGATCGGGGAAGGGGGAGTTTCTCTTTTGTAATGTCGGAGTTTTGTGCTTGAATGAAAAACCTTATCATTCTTTTGAAGGAAATATATTATTAGTGTTTCCAAATTATCTTAATGAGATTGTGTTTTGTGTTTTTTGTATTCATTTTTAATAGATTTGGTTAAAGACTTTTAATCTCCCTCCGCCTAGTGCAATTTGTCTCGATCGAGAAAACTGTGTTAAGTGGTGAGTGTCTAACGATCATTGGAACGTGTTTGGAACTAGTAGACTTTTTCTAGAGTTATAAGGAGCAACAATTCTCGATCGGGACTTGCCTTAGTTGTTTAGGAATTCTTTATGAACTTCCATGCACATATGAGTGAGTTCTATTTTCTTCTTTAACCAAGGGTGATAGATAACTCGATCGAGGAGTCTTTCATTTGTCATTAAAAAGGAAGAGGGGTAAGTTGATCTTTGTGACTATGATGAAATTACAAAAGGTGATCCTACCCGGACCCCATTACTCTCTTCATCCATTAGTGTTCAACCTTTCTTTTCAATTGCTTTCTTTATTTTTGAACTTAAACAACATTAAAAAAGAACATTTTCTTCTTTCTTTAATTTAAGTGACAAACATAATTGTTGTGCACTCCTCTCTGGAGACAACTTAGGTTACCTACTTTACTGCATTTTAACTTAGTTTTTATTTGTTTTTGTCACACCCCACGACAGGCACGTGTCAGTGACTCATTATTTGGTTGATTTATTCTAAATAGAGATGAAAATGTCTCCTGGACAATTTATTTAGGGCAATTAAAGGAATTTAGATAATGGTCCATCAAGGTGGGAGACTTGGGAGTCTTGGACATGAATTACTTTGGCTTAGATGTTGAATTTTTTTTCTCCTCTTCACTTCATACTAGGTCTTTAAAATTGTGGATCATGGGGTTTTTATATAGGCAATAGGATATGGGTGCCCAAATAATAGCCACGCGCTAATGTCCACTATGGTTTCTTTTAAGGTCATATGACAATTATGTGATTTTTAAGGTCATGTGACAGGGACCATCAATGGTTCCTTTTAGGGTTATTCATCTAGGACCATCATGGTGCCTTTATATGTGACTCAGAAGCAGGTTGATTTTGGATAAAAAGTATCATTTATGTCTTTAATTATATATATATATGTGCATTTATATATATTAACATAATGTTTTTTATATTTATAGATATTTATATGTATTTATCTATATTTAGATATATTTATATGTATTTATATTTATATATATTTATATACACTTTTGTATAAATATTTATATATATAACATGGGTATATAAATATATACAAACATTTATATGTAGTTATATATATACACATAATTATATTAAATTATATATGAGTGTGTTTTTATATATACATTTTAAATATATATATATATATATATTTATATGTATTGGTGTATATTTATATATATCTATATGTATATATATATATTATATGGGTTTATATATATTTATGTATATTTATATGTGTATATATATATGTAATTATATATATGTATGTTTTTATATAAATTTATGAAATTTTATTTACATTTATATTTATTTATACATATTTATATGAATTTATGTATATTTATATCTATTTATATTTATATTTATATTTATGTCAATTTATTTATATTCATATATATTTATAGATATTTATATGTACTTATGTGTCTCTGTGTGTATTTATGTGTTTGTATATATATTCTTGTATATATTTGTATCTTCATGCATTTATATGTATTTATATATATATACATATATTTATATGTGTTCATACACACACATAAATAAATAAATATATATATATGTGTGTGTGTGTGTGTGTGTGTTTATATATGACTCACAAGTTGATATCTTTATTTTATAGATATTGCCCTTTTTAAATGGGTTGAGAGGGAACCCTCGCATGACCTGACTGCCCCATATTATATGACCTAAAGGCCCAATTACTTAAAGTTTAGTACATTTCTGAAGGCCTAAGCCCAAGACCACACACTAGCATATCCCCTCCCAAATTATGGTATTCGTATACTCTAACTTGATTCCCTAACATCGAATTTGTGGCTTGTCATCATTGGCTCCCTGATTAATGACTTTAACATGTACATCCTATCCGCTCAATGAATGAGTCCCCACATCCAACTGATCACTAGAGACCACCTTTTCACCTCCATTTTCTCTATTCTCTAGGAACTACAGCAGCACGAAGCCCATATGTCCGCCATTGATGACCTAAATTCCCTATGGCTCATTGGCCTTTTTGTGGCCCTGTTACCTGAAGGTTTAATTTTTGTGTCCTGAAAGCCCAATTCAAGTGAATAGTTCTGTCGGTACAATACCTACTATAGTAAATTGAAAATTTTCCCCCTACCCAGTTTTGAGGTTGGGTCTTTTTTATGATTAATTATGAAATGTTGCTACTTGATTACACCTCCAACTAAATATATATATATATATATATTTGTATTTTTCTAAATTTATTTATATTTATATGTATTCATTTTTATATATATTTATATGTATTATGTGGGTGTATATATATATGTGTGTTTTTATGTATATTTATATGTATTTATGTATATATATATATATATATATTTATATATATTTATATATATTTATATATATGTGTGAATCTATATATATTTTTATAAATATATATATTTATATATTTATATGTATTTATGTATATTTATAAGTATATATATACATATTTATTGATATTTAAATGTATTTATGTGTGTGTTTATACATTTAAATATAATAACAAATATTTAGATATTTTAATATTTTCATGTATAAATATATATTTGTATATATTTGTGTTTTCATGAATTTAAATGGATTTGAATACACACTCACACATATATTTTCATGTGTTTCTATATATATATATATATATATATATATATATATATATATAATTTTCATAACCCACCCCCACTGGAATCCCTCCATGGGTGACAATGAATGAGAGAGTGACCCACGTAGCCCTCCTCCAATAGGCTATGAGTTTTCAGGTAGTACTAAGTGTATAAAACATACTAATGGGAGACGTTATCCTCATAATCCTAGGAATAATAATGAAAATCAACCACCAATCAAATCCAAAATAATTTATGTTCCATAAATATATTTCAACAACCCCAAAAGTCAACCATACATCAATTTATACTACCAAGATAACAAGGAAGAGTAAGATCATATTCCTAGACCTCTATAACAACAACCAAATTCCAATAAAACTACCTAAACAATAACACTAATTTACCTCAAACTCTCCTTTAAAACACTTAGAAACTATGGAAGGGTTAACATGTAAGAGTACTCAATAAGATCATTCTTCTAAACAAATTATCATCCATGTTTAAGAAATATAAAAGAGTATACAAGGGTGATAAAAACCATTAATACATAACCAAAAATGGAATCAAAAGAATCATAAGTGGTATAATCACTGAACTCCACATTCCACCTAAATTACCAAAATTTCCACTATTCCATGAAACATTTCAATACATTTTCCCAACCAAGATTCTAAACTAATCCATGTCAAACCAAGGACCTCAATATCATAACAATAACTAAATAAAAATTTAGAACACCTCCACCTCTATAAACATAATCAAAAAACGAATAAAGAAAAAGGACCCATAAATTTACCATTGTTCTCACTGTCAATTAAGAGGCCGATCCAACTCACAATTGGATTGGGAACCGCCATAAACATCCCCATTCCAACTACTCAGGAAGCATGGCTGAAATTTCACAACACACCACATCGATAACCGTCTCTCCCCACCACAACCAACCACTTTGCCTCATATCTACAAACCATAACCTCCTAACCATAACCAAAAATAAACTACCACATAATTCATTTCACAACCATATATCTACAAAATGACACCACAAATCCACTTTTCCCAACCACACATCGATAGGGTAACTTAAACATGAAGGGCATCAATGTTGTTCCCTCCTCGAACCTTGCATGACCCACACCATGTACCACATCCTCCATTACATGATCTCCATATCATAATCATATATTCATTATATCATTAATACTCTATAATTATACTAGTAGGTATATACATACTCCAACCACTAACCATTAAAACTCATATGTATGTTCCTACCTTGATCCAACACAACCATAACATCAATACTTGTTCCATTACAACCCATGAAATTCCTCCATCACCATATTTTACGGAATCATATCCCTAAACTCCATTTCCATGTAAAAACAATATAGAAACTTCACAAAAACCACTACTTTTCAGAAGAAAACCATTAGTAACTGAAGAACTAAAAATATAGAGAAATGTAGTCACACAATCAACTACTTCACATTTTCTATATAATTTCCAATCCCACCATTTACCATTTACCAGAATCTTTATGTTCATTATACCATTCAATCATCATTAATCACAATAATTTTATCCATAATAAATTCAAATCAAAATTCCCTATCCATCATTTCATGTTTAATTTTCACAAGCCATCAATTATTATAATAGTAACAGATACATTCATTTCCATCTTACTTATTACCCATATTTTTACATTAAACACAATCCCATACCCAACCCAATTAATCACACCAAACACATCTACTCAATGTTATTAAATCATCCACATGACTTCATAACTCACAAAAATCCCATGAAAACACTTAAAGAACAAAGCATACAAGTGAACAATCCATAATATCTCCACCCAACTCAACCAATTAATGGAACCATATCAGCATGGTACCAACTCCTATAATCTTCCCATTATCATATATTGACCCAAAAACTCTCCTTAGTGAAATTAAAAAAGGAAAATAGAATTCTGGTTCTAAATTATCACAAATTTATCACAAATGAGACACTTACTAGATTTGAAACAAGACCACATCACTATTCAAGAATCATGACAACCCCACAACTTTAAACATTGATGCCTTAAGATACATTTAACCAACCATGTTTATTAATATCAACCCAAAATTAAAATTTTAGCTATATTCCCATTATAATCCTTAACTCATAAACCATTTAACCAATATTCAAGAGGATACACAACCAAAAAACGACACATTAACACCCCCTTTAAAAACATAGTAAACTAACCCAACCATGAACACTCAAATACAAATTGGTTAGAAAACTATAAAAAAAAATCAAGCATAAACATGGTGAGTAACTTTAGAGTATTTCTGAATTAAAAATTTCATCAATTCAATTTTATTACCACCATTAAGTAATTAATTGATTATTAAGGTAACAAAGTTCTCCAACAATAATAGGATGGAATAGAATATTAATAGTGAATATTAGTCATTAAAAATAATCACATAGTGAACTGAAAGAAAATCCATAAAACACATGTGACTATTCTTCCCCTTGAAGGTTCTAGGGAACAATAGAAGCTATTGGTTATATTCACAATAATGTTTCTCATCCTTCTCTTCAAATGAAATGTTCAGTATCAGATAAATGAAACCCTCAAACATTTTAAGAGAGGATATTTTCATATATAATTTATAATTAATTTATAGAAAATAATTACCTCACATTGAGAATTATTTATTCATTGAATCCTTATTTTAACATCTTTTCATATCATCACTATGATGATGGATCCAAAATATAATTTTTATAGTGGTACACACATGTTCTTTTGGAATCTCATAAAATCATAGTTAGAACTCCATGTGCTAGCATTGATTCACCAAACCTCTTGCATCATTTTTCATTTACCACAAAAATAATATTTCACTCTTTAAAGACCCTATAATATTATCTAGATCCTGAGAGTGAGGAGAAGGATGGCCACTTCTCATTCTTGATAGCATTCATGAGAAGTTCTCTCATTATTGGAGAATTCTCTTAGGAGGAAAATATATCATGCACAACACTCGTTTTTCCTAGAAATGGTATATGTTGTGTTATATACTTCAGTTTGAAAATTAATTATTTTAGAATGGTATTTAGCCAATTTCATAATTTTATGTAAACCCCTTGTCTAATAATAATAACATTATAATTATTTAATGACATGCTCTAACTCGCATATATTAAAATATCATTTCTTAAATAAATTAATTAAAATTTATTAAAATGGTATTAAATAAAATAGATCAATTGATCTGGACACTAAACTCGGTCTGTCAATCCTCTTCAATATTTATTGAACCTTGAATAATTAATATTTATTTAAATAAATAAATATCATTATATTATTATTATTTTAGGTAGATAAGATTAAAACAACCAAACAAGACACACACACACACACACACACTCAAATACACTAGTGGATCATTTCGTATCCATCCCCATAAGAAATGAAAAGAACCCACTAGACCTATTTTATTATATGTGATAGCCTGAAGGCCCATTGACCTAGAAGACATTACATGGCCAAAAGGATGAGTGGCTTGAAGACCCAACATGTCAACTGAAGGAAAAATGGAGTATCCTAAATATTGTAGTTTCACTAGTCAAACGCCTTGTTATCCACCTTATAGTAGTCATCAAACCAAGCCACTAGTTTGAATTCAACATCAACCCTAACAAGAATCAATGCATTGTGCCTCCCTCTGATGAGTTGTTCCTCCCTTCGATGCATGATGGTAGAGAAACCCTCAAACCAAAAAAACTATGTGGGAAGAGGATCTAATGATAGGTGTCATCATACCCATATATCTTTCGAGATGCCCACTCTTCTATGTCATGTGTGGAACACCACTATAATGCCTGCCTACATTGACATATAATTTGACTGGTCTCATTTCTAGAAAGTCATTAGAAGGGAACCCATTAATCCCACAACATAAATATGTGGTTATGAGTGGATGGTTGATAGGATCTATTGCACCCATATCTCTTTCAAGGTCTCCCATCTGATGATGCCTATGTGTTTCCATGTTTCACAGATTTCCCATTGCATTGAGCCATTTTTTGGTCCCTCCATGTTACTTACTATACAAAAATATTGACCCGAAATCCTTATGGCCTAACATCCCAATAGTGGGATGAAGGACTTTCATGGCCTTAGGGTCCTTTGTCTCATATGCTTAAATTCTATGGCCCAGAAGCCTAATTTAGGTGAATAGTTCAACTATTGTAGTACCACTATAGTATATACTACAGTTCTGTCTGAGTAACTTAAAATATAATCCCGCTTGAATTTTAACCCAGGTCTCTGATGCAGGATAAAAATGTGTATCCAGGCACCACCCAACTTCTTTTATTATTGATTAATTCATTAATAATTATTATATTCACCAACCAATGAATAAAAATTTATTTAATATTTGTGTAACCAAATAAAAAAATTGGTACCTTATGAACAAAAAATAGATAAATAAATATTATATATTCTCATAAACAAATAAATAATTATTTTTTACATTGTGAATAAATAATTATTTAATTTCAACTCACAAATATATTCTTTCAAATATATGGTGATTGAATTTATATGATCAACCATACCTAAATAATTATTAATCCACAAATCTGGATTAGTGTTTATTCGAACTGTTAAAATAAAATGGGATTTAGATGAGAGTCAAATTAGACATAGTGTGAAACCCTTTAAGCCTCTTTATTAATGGAATTAGGAAAACTAGTGTGAAAAATATATTTTCTCAATGAAATACGTTGGAATATTTTAAATAATATTTTCAGATTTAGGTGCAGAGTCGGTGTGGGATTCCTGGGTCCATGGAGTCTCGATGCTGATATATTAAAAGTATAATTTTTTTATATCATGCGCACACAATTTTCATAAATAACATAATATATATTGAATAACATATCATAGGAGAAAATAATACTTTCATTAAATCCAGAATTTGGGTTTTACCCTAGGCATAAAATAACTTTTTTTTCTCATTTGGTGTTTCATTTAAGTGCAATCCTGGGAAAATTAATAGATTAATTCATTCAATCATTCATTCATTTACAATTAAATTATTGAAACATAGTTCTTCTATATTTAATCATGGATATGTAAAAACACTAGGGTAAGTCACATAACCATAGATATTGGAATATGTGACCATAGAGGGGATCATTAGTGGATGATGACAGGATCATAGATCGATGATCAATATATCATGAGGATTTTTTTTCGTCAATGGAGTTCTTGGATCTTTCCATCGACAATGAAAAAAATGTCTTCATTAGTGATTGATCTTATATTGAGTTATGATGTTTTTTTGATTGATTAATCTCTGTTCTACAATTCTCCATGATGAATGTGAACGAATTCATTTATAAATTAATTCACAGATCATTTTTGTGGATTATGGTTGATCAATTTTATTTCGAAGAATTAGTAATGATTTATTATTGTTTTTACTCCTTATTCATCAAATTCTATATCAACCTAAGAAATATAAACCAAAAAATGGTCAATTTTCATTTCTCACTTTTTTCATGCTTTTATCCCCTAGTTCTTTGAACATTGGTCACATGCATTTCTTCTAACTGATGGTTCAACTATACGCGGGAAATGATCATTGTTAAATAGATATTATTTATAATATATCATTTATGAGGTTTTAGATTCAAGAATGATGTTTTTATGGAGGCTTTATAATGATAAATGAAGATCTATGTTGTATTGATGGAGTTTGTTCTGTGGGTTTTTGTGTTTGTGTGATGTGGTGCGACGATAGAAGATTCCCAAGAATATGGGTGGCCTAAATCTATACATAGATGATTTCATGGGATCAATCAAAACCAGATACATACTTTATGGGCATGATTTATGGTCGGATCAGAGTACAAGGATTTGTGTGCAGATATGCATGAAAATAGTTTCATGAAAATACAGATATACGCGTTGTGTAGTTTGAAAGAAGACAAGCCATGTGGACCCCCTTCCATGGTGTCTAGGGTTTATGTGTGAACTTGAATATCAAACAATCAGGTGAATTTTTAACACACCATGAGGTCATTAAGTTGGATACCTACCATGTACCATAGTTTATACAAGTATGGACAAAACCAATGTACACAAGCACGACCAAAGTACATGGGCATGGGCAGACCACATGGGCACAGACATGGAAATTACTGGACATACTAGGACATGTTGTGTATCGCTAGTACACACTGTGCACTCCCTCCAGGGGATGTCATATGCATCTTTTTCCCTTAGTCGTATTTCAATATCAGTATGGGTGTGTTCCCTTGGTCTATCCCTAAGAGGGTACAATTTGGTATCCCCTCCTGCACATTGAATGAGTTATCCCCTCTACAAAATAGTTCTGGATAGATTCAGGTATCCCTCCATGTTTCTTAGGGTTTGATCCTCTATTTATATTCCCTAATATGGGTTTGGTATCATGTATTTGATTTCTAGTTTGCGTGATCCCCTTACTAATGGTTTACCCCAGACAGAGTTAGGTATACCCCATAGGCCTTGGACATGATCCCCTAACTATGTATCAACATCTTATGAGTTCTAGTTTCTTTCGAGGATAGTGAGGACAAATAATTATGACCACTTGGATGATAACTATCAAATTTATCAAGACCTAAGGAGTGAGTTCTCTCAGATTAGTTTTACCTTGGAGTCTCTAGAGAATACCTAGTTTGGAAATGACGGCATGCCTCACCATGAGACTTGGTGTCTTTCATGAGTATATCTTGGATTATTTATCTTTCCTTCTAGTTGATTCAACCTTTTTTTATATTTGGATGAATCCATATTTATTAATTTTTTTGGTGATTTTGAGGTGTTGTACGGGGTATGCTTTACTCACCCCTGCATGGGCTCTCCCTGAACGTGTCATATTTTATGTTCGAAAAAGGAATTTAGATGGATTTTAGGAGGACTAAGAGAAAGTGAAGCTTATTTGTGCTAGATGGTCCATAGGAGTTTCTAGGAGTTGCTTCTCTATAGCATATCCCTTTTGTTAGCAGGTTGGAATATTTTTATAGTATTGGTGGGCTTTTATTTTGACCTTTTATGTTCTAAATTTTTTTCATATTATGATGTGGGATGAATTTTTAAAAATTAATATGTGGTATTAATTGTTTATCTTTTTTGCATTATACTAGTGAATGAAGATGTGTGCATGTAAAGGTACTTTAGGCTAATTCCTCCCATGAGTGAGATATTCCTGCTCGATGCTAGTCACCTTCTCTTGGCATATTTGAGGTTGGATTGGGGTGTCACACTTAGATTAGTGCTGTCCAAGAGGGCATTGGTGGGTCTGGTCTTGATAGAGTGGGACTAGAAGCTAGGATTTCTTAGGACCAATTTTCGAAGATAGTATAATTGTGAGGATTGGTTTGGGAACTAAGGAAGAAATATTAAAATGTATCAAGTTTGTCTCTTAGTCCATATAACCCAATGATGGTGAAATGACCAACATATATCTTCACTAGGACTTTGATAACCTATTTTTGGACTCTATAAATTTTGGCACTGGTTGTAGGAAAAATATCAGTAGATGCATCATATAGGAATGGGTTGTGGTATCCATGTCCTTATTGAGTAATCTCCCTAGATATTCTGTTTGATCATAGTGCATCCTTACTATTGTAGGATGAATCCATGATGAAAAACAGCTAGGATTCAACAATGTGATAATGATGGTGATCTCCTCAATGATGAGGATTTATTATAGTGGCCTATGATAGTGGTGGTTCCTCCATATGGATTGTTGATATTCCCACCACCCATTGAGCAACTAATTTTCTAGAAGTACCATCAAATGATGTGTATAGGATGACTAAACATTAAGAGTTACAAAGGAAGATACCACTCATGTTTTTAGGTGATATATAACTTCAGGAATCTGAGGGTTGTCTTCAGGTAGTATCATGAGTTTTCCACCTTGTTAGGACCTCACCCGACCAGATAGCGGTCATGGAAGCAAGTCTTCTCCATAGACCAGTATGATGATAGTTGATATTTGTGATGAAGATTCACTATGGGGTGACTCTCACTTGGATAGTGTTCAAGTTCCTCTTTTTAGATGAGTTTTATCTATTAATATTGCAAGTATTTCTTATCAGTGTAATTCTGATGCTTTAGCAAGGTGGTGTGGCAGTCATAAAGTACACGTTGAGGTTTAATAACCTCTTACGGTATTCCATAGACATGGTTCATGATCAATAATTTTGAGCATAAAACATTGAGCATATCCTTCAATGATATATCTGAGATGTAGTGAAATCTCTCTACATCCCTTCTTACACTGGTTTGCTAGAGAATGCCTTGGTTGTGGATATTGTTTTAGCTATGTAGTTTCTTATCATTGGTCTTGGAATTGGAATCCCTAGAAAGGAGACCTCAATAACTATTAGTAAATTCCAAACTCAAGGTTCCGCGCATGTGATTCAGTTTCAGAGGAAATCATAGGACAACTGGTCATTCGATCAGGGCAATCATGGATGTTCTAGTTATCCATGGGATAAGTTGTGTTTCTCCAATGATGGGCATGGTCATATCATATATGATTTCCTAACCTACCATGATGTAGATAGGGAGGTGGTTGATGGACTGCCTAGGTATAGGTAGTGGCTTGATCCGAGAGGTCCACATGTTAGAAATGTGGTAGAGGAACTGGGAGTGTAGTGTGTGGTGGATGATGTTATGATATGTTACCACCGATACCACCCTTAAGTAGTTCATTCCAGGCTTAAATACATGGTGGTTAGGATCATGGAAAACTACAGGTAGTGTAAGATTATGAACTAGAGTCCTTGGGAATGATATGAGGTATAATATGTGTCTTATCTACTTTAGCTACAGTTTTGATAGACACAGGTGCAGACCACACTTTCATTGCCTCATCCCTTATTAGTGACCTGGAGATTCTAGTGGATCCTTTGACTTATCTATTACTATTAGAGACTCCATCCTGATGAGATTCAATGATCACACACTTTCTAATAATAGTGTGACATGTCTCTTGGATGATAGGTCTTTTTATGATATCTATTCATCACCACGATGAGGCCTTATAACTTCATTCTATGTATGGACTGGACCTCTATGATCTATGCACATATTAAATATTTTAGTTAGAAGGATTTTTTAGTTGATGGGTTGATATTTCCTTTATTTTTGAGAAGTAATATCAATAAAGGTAGGATTAGATAATATATATGAGGATAAAATCTACTCCTTACCAATTTTATATTATATCCCTTGGATTAGTTGTCCCTATGATCTTTTAGTTTCCCACAGCGGGGAGGAGTATGAGGAAATATTCCCGAAGGATGTGTCAGGATTACCTCCCCCCCTAAGAGATCGAATTCTTTGTAGACCTTAACCTAGAGACTACCTTGATATTATAAAAATAATATCATATAACCCCCATATATCTTTGATAGATGATGGTGAAATTGATAAATTTATAAAGGAAGGGATTTGTTAGACACTATGTGTCACCCTTAACATCCTCCATGTTGTTCTCCAAGAAGGTGGATGGAATCTTGAGGTTGTATTTGGATTATAATTTCCTAAACTAGGTGACTATAAAGAATAAATATCTACTTATGAGAATTTAAATCCTCTTCAACCAGGTAAAATGGGTGAAGTGGTTCTTGAAGGTTGACCTCATGTTGGTTTATCACCAACTCCATGTTCGAGAGAAGGATATACCAAAGAGAACATTATGATGCCGTTATTGTCACTATGAGTACTTGGTGATTCCATTTAGTGTGATAAACACCCCAATAGTGTTCATGGGACCCATTAAGTAGATCATTCATCCCTTCTTGAACTAGTTTATTATAGTATTCATAAATGAAATCCTCTTATACTTAGTGTCATATGAAGAAAATTTAAAACATTTCAGGATGGTTGTGGACACACATTGAGATAACTATCTTTGTAGAAATCTATCAAAGTGTTAGTTCTGAATATTGGAGGTCCACATCTAGGGACATGTCATCTCAGAAGAAGGATTATTATTGGACCTAGTGATGATCGAGGTAGTGCTAGATTAGGAGCCACCAAAGAGAATGAATGAGGTGTAGAGATTCCATATGTTAGAAGGCTATTATCAAATATTTGTTCCTGATTTCTCATATATTGCGACACCTCTGACTTGTTTGACCCAAAATGTACATTTTTTCATATCAATAGATAAGTGTCATCAAGATATTTAGGAGTTTCATCATAGGTTGAAAATCTCACCCATCTTGAGACTACGTGAAGAGGATATTGAGTATGAAATGTTCTATATTGATTCCAGAGCTGGTATTTTATATGTTCAGATGTAGAGGAAAGAGGTGATTACTTTTGTGTCCCAATAGCTAAGACACCATGATTAGAACTATGCAACCCATCATTTGGAGCTAGAAAAAATAGTTTTCACCCTGAATATGTGGTGAAAATATCTTATGGGAGAGTGATTTATCATCTATTCTGACCATAATCGTCTCATGTATATCTTTTCATAAAATGATAATATCCAAAGGCATAAGTTATGGATAGATTTATTTTAAGACTATTATTTTAAGATATTCTACCCTCCTAGGAAAGGTAAAGTAGGTATAGATTATAAAAATAGGAAATCCCATCTGTAGTTGTTGAGTGAGGAATCTAAGAATATGGCATATTTATAGTTTTTCCTTATTGATACAGATGGTGCTACATACCTCTAGTCGACGGTTGTTTCCTCTACAATTATCCATCATGTCTAGAATTACCTAATTAAGGATATAGAATCCAAGGTCTTGTGTGACCATATATCCACATGACATGCTTCTGATGGATTTTATGAAGTTCAAGATCACTTCATCCTTTTATGAGGATAGAGGATGGTAGTAGTCACACTATGAGAGGAAATGCTAAGGAAGTTTCATAGTTCCCCCATAATGATATATCTATAAGTGGAATAGATTTATTACGACCTTTAACATCAATTTTGGTGGTTATTAATGGAATAAATCATAGTTGAGTTCAACTCTAAATGTCTCACTTGCAAGCAGGTGAAGGCCGCGAATTAGGTACCAACAATTTTTGCTCATCCCCTTAATGAATTATAGTGAAAGTGGGGTGGTATCTTCATATATTTCATGATGGGACTTATAAAATTATATATAAGTCATGACACTATCTAGGTGATTGTAGACTGACTCACCTAGTAAACCCCCTTCCTAACCATATGTGAGATAGGTTCAACAGAGAGTTTGGATGCCTGTATGTTCAGGAGATAGTCCAAATTCATGGATTTACCTAAATGATCATTTCATACCATGATGCCCACTTCAATAATTGATTATGGAGGGGAATATAGTTGGCCTTTGGAACTCAGTTGTAGTTGAGGATAATATTCCCCCCTCAGGCTGACAGTAGAGACCCGGTTTTTTCTTTTTAAGACTTTTAGATATTTCTATATATATTTTTAGAGATAGGAGCTGAGACGACGTGTGATTATGAGGACCAGTGTGACTGAAATTAATTTTATAAAAATATTGAAAATATTTTATATTGTGAAAGAGCATATTCTTAAATAAAATGGGATAAATATTCAACGAAGTATCAGATTAGATATCTTAGGCCATGATTGAGTCTAAAACACAGTTTTTACCCAAGATGTGACATAAAATGGGTTTGCACAGGGCGTTTGGACTCCTTTCTCATTGGTGGTATGTTCAGTAAAATATATAAATAAATAAATGTTTCATTTTTGATACAGTTATTGGTTTTATAATTATACTACTAGGGTGAATTCTCTAAGGATATCCTTATAAACCCTAAGACAAATATAAATCTTATTCTTCCCTCTTCATTGGTGAATCCCATCAGATGATGATGAAACACCAGATTATCTCAGATCAGGACGCAACGAATGCAACAATTATTCTTCATTTTTAGTGAGCACATTTTTCATCAAAAAATGATCCAAAAGAAGGAAGGACTCATAAATTTGGTGATTTATTCTCCTTTTATTAAATATATTGAGTGGATCAACCCATTCTATTGATCTACGCCAATAACAACCTTTGTATTCTCCTGTGCACTGATTAATTTGGTTATTTCAGTTGTTTTCTAACCCCAATTTCTCGTTCATGATCATTGGCCATGAAATTGTTTCTAAGGATGTTTAAAACCTTTTTCTTGTTATTTTACACCTTATTTCTTTGTGGTCCTCACTAGTTGAAACATGGGGTCCTAGTTCGACAATTTTTGGGTGGTACCGAGCTCGATTAGAAACCCATACTCATAGTGGTTTCTTGAATGTGGAGATCATTAATGATCTTAGCACAGAACAAGATAGTTTTAATGTTTTGGGTGATCCTTACAAAGATAAGAGGCTAGATATTAAATTGTGTAATTTTGGGGGATGTATAGAACTCAAGATGGCTTCCCGTGGGTTACCTGATTTGATTTTAGGCAAGGGACGACTAGAAATGATGAGTAGATGCCAGATCCATATGTTTCGGGTGGATTCAAGGTAGGATATTGAAAGAGCGTTGTCACACGCGCTCTCAAAAGAACTTCAAAAGTGAGTTACGTTGGATAAAACTCCAAGCACAACACTCTATGAAGCTAATGTTTAGTTTACTTGGTGTAGCATAGGGGGCTAACCAAGGTCGTCTCTCAAAGTAGGAAGTGAATTAAAACATCTTATTAGAGGTATTATAAAAATTAAATAAAAGAGAATAAAAACACTACTAGAAAAGGATGGGGGTTGTTTATAGTTTATGAATCTAGAAGAAGTTTGCTGGAAGAAGATTGTATTTTTTTTGTTTTTAGTTTTGAAATGAATTCCGATTAAAATAACACAACAAGAAGATGTTTTTTTTAGAAAATATTTTAAAAGGCGTAATCGATCTAACTCTACCTCTTCATTTACATATTAATCATTATCATTTAAATGAATATCCACTTAATTATGATCCTCTAATTTGTTAACCCTCGAACCCTACAAGAGTTAACTTAACCACAAAGATGGAATTACTTAAACCCTAGGCTAGCTTCGGAACATGCAATCGCAGAACCCTACTTTGATTGTTGTTCTAAGGTTAGCTTATGGTCAGTGGTTAATTAGAGCACAAATACATTCTGGAAATGAGGATGAGTTGTGTTTAGGGATTATATTTGAACTCTACAAATTTATCCCAAGTGGTCTTGTATTACCGATTAAGCTCGCACTCTCACAATTTACACAAAATCTCGACCTCGCGTGTTTTTGTATTAATTGTTCAATTGCTTGCTTAGTTTCTTAAAATTTAAAAACATAATTCATGGATCATATTAAGTGAATTACAGTAGGCTCAATGATTCAAAATAATTAAATGAAGAGGGTAGAAGATAGATCGATCACTAAAAATTACTCTTCCATGGGTGGCGTAATCATCGTAGAAGCGTTTTGCATGTGCAAAGGTTTAAAATGGGTATAACCCAATATCGCTTCTACTCAAGAATTCCAGCCCCAAGAGGAAGATTAAGAGAAGAATAAATTTAAATAAAACAGAGGAAAAGAGAAGAAATAAAAGAAGAACAAAGAAGTTTATTACACAAACAAAACAATTACAACATGAAGGAGAGAAGGAGGCTTCGATGAGAGGATCCTTGCTTCAAGAGCTACCTCTCTTACAATGGTTGGAGAATTTGGTTGAAACCAATTCTCCTCTGCCTCCAATCTCCCAATGCACGAACCAGCCTCTCCAAATGAGAAAATCACTAATTTATAGAGTGGAGGGGAGGCTAGGTTTAAAGTGGTTTCAAGTGTGAATGCAAAATCTCGGCCAAATATTTTAATGAAACTTGCACCGCCCATTTGACCTCCAAAACGCGTTAATTGACCGGCCTTCCAGAAGGATGATTTGTGCCACAACATGTCCCCGAGCTTTCCTCAAAATTTGGGCTCAATCCAAGCCCTTATGTAGAGGCTATGGCCCAAATACAGAACCTTCTCCATTCTGGCGAGCCCAGCCCAACTTTGACTTCATGGCCCAATTTCAACAACCAAATTAACTCTTTAGCTTTAGTGTCCTGAATAAAAGTTGTAGATAATTAAGTTAGGAACACTCTTACAAAATTTCAAATTCAAATAATAAAGATAATAATATTTATCTTCGAAATAATACAGTGCACTATTAAGGGTAAAACTGGAATTTTCACCAAATTTTCAAATGAATGATCAAATCCCAAATATTTTATAAATAAACATATTTAACACAATGTGAGGAAATTATATCATTTATTATCAATAAAATATTCAATAAAATAGTGTTTTATCAGATATTCATAGAAACATCCTGAAAAAAAAAATCATAAATCATGGATATGAAGATTTGAAATTTCTGTGAAAAAACCAGACTACACGCTATGTTCAAGGATGAATACAGGACATGTATCACCCTCAATGGTGACAACTAGGGTGTCAGAAATGTTAATGGAGAAATGACATGTAAAATTTCATACACACCAGGTAACATTTTCTCGAGTTGGAAAATCCATGTGATGGATTAGACGGGTATGAAACCGTGTGTAAGTTCGTAGCTAGGTACACAATCATGTGCTCAAGTACACATACACGAGGATCGATACACAGACACGACTAACATGAAACGACTCGGTCCTGGTTAGCCAGGAAATTCCATGTAGTCCACCTACACGGTGTGTGATTCTACATGGATAGGGAGTCATGTTCCAAACAGAGACACGTCCATGTAGTGGAATGGGACCACACACCATGTGGGTCCCCTCACACACTGTGTACCCCTTGTCCTCTTATGATGAAAATTTGAGGTTTTGTCCCTCCTTCATTTCAAGTCATATTTTTTCTTGTGATTAGACTATCCTAAGTTTTTTATCACATATAACATGATGGTTCTCCTAGTTGTGGATTTAAAGATATGATGTGAAATGTTCTTGGCAGATTTCTTAATGAGGTGACACCCCATGATGATAGTGATTGGGAAGGATCACCAGAGGCTTCTTTTCGAGTGCCACCCCTACCAGGTAGGGCATGGGTACTTGATTATTAGAGTGGTACCCCATATCTGCATAGGGAACAAGTCCTTGAACATGAGAGTGGAACCCTCCCATCAGCATGGTTGTGGGTCCTCTACAACTACCTTCTGAGTGGAAGCCCGTACCGGGTAAGGCACAAGTCCTCTATGACCATAGTGGAACCACCCATGTCACATGAGGGTGGGGGTCCTCGACCTATATAGTAAAACCCCCATACCCATGTGAGAGAGTCCTCTACCTATCAAGTGGAACCCTCAAATTAGAATAGGGTGCATGTCTTTATGATACCAGAGTGGTACCCCCCACATCGACAGAGGGCGCAGGTCCTCGTGACACTAGAGTGGTACCCCCCATCAGCTTGGGCATGGGTCCTTTACCTACCAAGTGGAACCCCCTATCAGTATAGGGTGTTGGTCCTTAGGACACTAGAGTTTTACCCCCATCTTTTTGGGTGTGGGTCCTCTACCTAACAAGTGGAACCCCTATCAACATAGGGCGCAGGTCCTCATGACACCAGAGTGGTACCCCCCATCAGCATGTCTCCGGGTTCTCTACAGATACATATAGAGTGGAACCCCATAATGTACAAGGGTGTGGGTCATATACCTAGAGTTTATTCCCCTTAAAATTTGAAGAAAAGTGGCGAGGCATGGTTTGAGTTGGATAATTACTTATGGGATGAAATGTGGGATATTGAGAATCATTTCCAGACATTCGTAACTATTGGGTACTCTTATTCTTGGGATGATATATGATTTGGTGATCCCCTTACTCTATAGTTTGGGATTATTTGAATTTATATATATATATATATATCTTCTTTTGTATCTGCACCTTAGATTTGGTTACTCTCTTTCCATGGGTGGCAAAGACATGTGGGGTATGCCATGTGCTTTCCATTTTTAGCTTCTCATGGTTGGATTAGTATACTTTCATTTTATAGGAGGAGAATAATCTATAGGTAGTTCATCTACTCACCATGTTCATCTCCTTGTGTTAGGACGAGGATACATTCAATCTTGGTTTGGGTTGAGCTATTCTCTTTGGTTGTGTCTTGCATCTACTACCTTTCATTCCTATTAAATCCCTTACAGCTACCCCTTAAGCTTTTGGAGTGTCCTACAGGGTATATATATACTCACCTATACAAGGGATTTTCTCGCATGAGTCATGTCTTATACAGAGTGATAGATAGGTCAGCGGTGACTTCAGAGGAGCTTAGGGATACTGGGTGCTTTGGACCACATACGATGGTCACAACATGGATATCCAGAGCATGAATATCTCAATAGTTTAATTTTCATATTTTTATCAGTTTGAGGCATGTTTTCTATTTGCGCGATCATTTCCCCCTTTAATTTTTAGATTGTACTCTCGTACTCTTATACACCCTAGAGGTTATGTATGTTTGATTTTCTTTATAACTGTGTTTCTTCTTTTACTCTTTCCCTATACACTATTGTATTGATATGGTTGTGTGTGTGTATACAAGTACTTAGGAAAAGGCCTCCCACAGTAAGTTATGACTTTAGTTCTTATCTTCACCCCTGATCAAGGGAGGCAGGCTTAGGTTAGTTTCATCTTAAGCCATGACTTGGTTTGGTTAGGGAAGTATTTGTATAAGATAAAGTTCATTCCATGGGAGATTTTTTGAACTAGTTCCCTTAATAGGATTTGGTTGGGGTTTAGGGTTTTAGTGTCAAAGTTTTTCAAGTGTAGTTTTAAGGCTAGGGAATCCATTGATGGTGCGGGTGACTGGTGTATCCATTCTACATGACTTTCACTACCTTCTTTTCAACTCAGCATACCGAGGCATTGGCTTCTAGGATTAATGGTACATGAATCATATATGATTGAGTATTTGACAATCCTTCTTGAGTCAACTTCCCATCATTTCTCTCTCTCTATATATATAATCTCATTTGACCATGGTAATTCTCCAACTCTTATGAGGTGCCTCCATAATGACGTCCAACCAAGATACCAGTTTTTGATGGTGATGACGATCCGATGAGTGATGAGTCCTTTGTTCAGGTTCCATCCCGTGACCCCCTTCCTCCGGGTGGGTAGGTAGAAGCACCTCCACCTATCGAGAAGTGGTTTTTTTCTAGAAGATCTTGCTTAGGATTTGCGTAGGCTTATTGCACCCCATGATTTCCAGTAATAGAGGCTACTGGGGTTCCACAATGAGCCAATTCCATATGTATTGGATGTTTTTCTTGACTTGGTGATCCAAGTTTTTAGACAGGTGCAGATCCCAACCGATCAGATGGTTTCACTCGAAACCAATGCTCTTAATAGAGCACTAATTGGATATGGTGGTACTGGAAGATAACACACCAGTGCCGAGTGCACATTTTTTGTTCCGAAGACAACAATATCCTAGGTGTTGTGTTGATTAAAACTATCTTCTCTAGTGGTTGAGGTAATGTATGAACCTATGGTTTGGATATCCTGCTCAATTAGGATCCCCTTTAATGGTGATCCTCATGGTGAGACATCTAAAGGATGAAACTGGGATTCAGGGGAGTCCTATTTTAGAGATTTTTTAGTGGGGAATACAACAGAAAAGTGATATGGACACTTCTACCACTGAGATGTGTTCTTATGACAGGATTACAAACCATACAGGTGTGTAAATGTCATCCCAAAGTGGATAATATCAAGGTGTGGTGGAGGATTTCCTTTGAATTCTAGGATCAGGATGTAAAGATGTGATGGGATGTTGGAGAGGGCCCTGATTGTATAGAGAAGGAAGGCATGGTAATGGATGATATCTCAGAAGATGGAGTTCTAGATAGGAGGCTCGAGGGTGGTTTGGGTACTTCCTATGTATCTACTTCTTCAGTTTTAGTTGTTAGAACAGAGTGGAAAACCACTTTACCTTATGAAAAACCCCTCTTCAAGACCTAGTGATACCAAAGGAGCCCCTTTTTTCACTACCCATGTGTTGGATTCCTTATAGAGAATATTGATGGTTTCAGGTTCCCGCTGATGGGACAACCTAACTCTGCAAGGGGAGAGAGACTCATGCCATATATTTCTGTAGTGATGGTAAAACCCTCTGATTTTTTCCATATAATAGACTAGTAATCAATCATCCAAGCTCAGATGATTTATATAATTGAGTTTGGTAGTGCTTATAGGTTCTGGGATGGCATTTTCCTTTTAAGTTGGAATGATCCCCAGTCATAAAAGGATCAACTCGTTAGTAGAAGGTTACAACAGATTTATTATTTTTATAGTATTTCCCTTTGAATGATAGTTGTTATGAGATTTTATCTCCTTCCACCAATGGTGGGGTCTGACGATGTACTGGGTTTACCCTCTACCATGAGATGTAACTCTGTTTAGACTTCCTCTAGAGATGGACCAATGTTTGCGCTAGCACATCAGATGAACCTATGGGGCTTTGAGAGATAGTGGTGTGGTTGGAGGGTCGAAATATGTAGGGTTTAGTAATACCCAGGGTGTTCACCTAGAAATCCCTATTTTTTTCATGAAAAAGGTGAATGAAAGATTTTGTCTTTTCATAGATTAGCATTGCCTGAACCAGAAAATAATAAATAATATGTACCCCTTACTAAGGATTGACGATCTATTTTACTAGTTGAAAGGTACGAGATGGTTCTAAAAGATTGATATCATGCCTGACTACCACCATTTGAGGTTTTACAAGGATGAAATTACAAATTTGGGATTCTGATGATGCTACAAAAGCTATGAGTTCCTAGCAATGCCCTTTGGTCTAACGAATTCCCCCACCATATTTATGGATTTGATAAACCATGTTTTCCAACCGTACGTGGACCAGTCTGTTGTTGTCTTTATCGATGGCATAATTTTATACTCTTCATCATAGGAGGGGCATGTAGATCACCTGTGGGTGGTCCTAGATTTTCTTCAGGAGAACCATCTATACAGAAATATCTCTAAGTACTAGTTCTAGATTCATGAGTTTTACTTTCTGGGTAATTTCATTTCTGAGAATGGTTTAGTTATGAACCCAGAAAATATTGATACAGTGATTTCTTGGGAGACACCCAAGAGTGTGTCATAGGTATAGATATTTCTTGATTTTCTAGGGTACTAAAATATATTTTTGGTAGTATCCTCTAAAATCAAATCCCCTTTGACCACCCTGATGCAGGAAGGGATGATTTTTACCTAGTCTGTGCAGTGTCGGATGGGCTTTAAAGAGTTGAGGTTGATTCTAATGAGTGGTCCTATGATAAGAATTCTATAGGAGGGTGTGGAGTTTGTAGTGTATTGTGATACCTCAATATCTAGGATCAACTACAGGTTGATTTAGCGTTCGGTTGTTACCACATACAGGTCAAGGAAGTTGAATCCCCACAGGAATAACTATGAAACTCAAGATATAAAGCCGAAAGAGGTAGTCTTATCTCTTAGTATGTGGATTAACTATCTCTTGGGATGTCTCTTGTGGTTTACTCAGACCACTAGAGTCTCAGGTATGTCTTCATGTAGAGAGACCTCAACCAAAGACAATGACATTGATTGTAATTTATACAGGACTATGTCATTAAGATAGTATATACATTAGGTAAGTGAAATATAGTACTATATGAATTTAATAGGAACTACTAGGATCACATTGTGTAGGAGGCTTCAGAGTAGTTGGACTCTCTGTAGCTGAACCTAGTGGGGTGGGAGGGTATAACTTTTCTGCAATCAATGGTGTTGACTTATTTACTTCTCAAGCACGTGAGACAGTTCCAGATGGCAGAAATTGACTAAAAGGTATTAAATTACCAGATATCCACATGAGACACACCCGATGAATATTATAAAAGAGATAATAATGTCATATTCTTTCAGGGATGGACAGTGGTTCAAGTAATGATGTAGGAGAAGGTGTTTTGAGAGTTCCACACTTCTCGCCTTGTTGTACATCCTAATGTGGGGAAGATTTATAGAGGCCTTAAGAAGGAGTTTTGGTGGTCCTGTATGAGATTAAGTGTAGCTGAGTTCCTCTCTCAGTGCCTCACTTTTCAGTAGGTGAAGGTTGAGAACCATGCTTCGACAGGTTTGTTGTAGTCCCTTGAGTTCTCGGAGTGGAAATGGGATAGCATATCCATGGTATTTATGAAAGGGATTCCACACGTAATGAAGATACATGACTCTATTTAGGTGATAGTTAACCGAATCATGATTTTGGAAAACATATTTTCTATTAGGGAGTAGAGTTTGTTAGAGAGTTTTGGGTAGCTGTTTGTAAGAGACATCATTCACCTTCATGGGGGTGTCCTTGACGATGGTCTCTGATCGGGATGTGTGGTTTAAATGACAATTGTTGAGAGGACTTCAAGAGGAATTCTGGACCCAAATGCGGATGAGTACAGTCTTTCAACCCTAGACCGATGGGCAGGCTGAGCAAACTATCCATGTGTTGGATGGTATGATGTGGGATTTTGTGTTTTACTTTTTCTGAAGTTAGGAGGATCACATTCCCTAGTTAGAGTTTTAATAAAACAACATCTACCGCTCTACTGTTGTCATGACTCATTTTGAGGCCCTGTACGGGAGACGCTAAAGGTTACCCTTGTGCTAAAACATGATGAGTGAGACATCTCTTGTTTTCCCAGAGATGGTTCAGTTAATAATAGAGAAGGTCTAGCTCATTCGTGAGAAGATGAGGATGACATAGAAAAAGCATAAATCTTATGTAGATCACTGTAGTAGGCCCTTGTAGTTCGAGTAGGGAGACAAAAAATTCTTGAGAGTCTCCCTACAATGAGTATTGTGGAGGTTTGATCAGGGAGGAAAGATATCCATGAGTTTCATCAGGCCATTCAAGATCGTGTAGAGGTTTGGAAAGGTTGCCTATCGCCTCACCCTACACCCATAGTTGGATAGAGTGCATGATGTCTTCTATGTGTCGTAACTGAGAAGATACGTGCATGATCCTACACATGTTATCGATTGGGGTGATATGGAAATCAAGGATGGTTCCACCTTTGTGGAGAACCCAGTGTAGATCAAAGATTAGTAGGAGATGACCTAGAATTGATGGAGCATACCCTTGGTTTGTGTGTTTTGGTAGCACAGGAAAATATAGGAGAGTTCCTCAGAGCAAGAGAGCCAAGTGTAGGCTCAATATTCCATGTTTTTTATTTAGTTTTTCTTTTTCAAGGATGAAAATATTAATTGATGGAATGATGTAGAGACCTAGTTTTTTCCTTGTAAGACCTTAAAAGATTTCAATATATATTTCAGAATCTAGGCGCTGAGAGAGTGATCAATTTTGAGGCTCGGTGTTCCCGAAATTTAATTTATAAAAATATTAAATATATTCTATATTGCACACATGCATATTATTAAAGAAAATTAAATAAATCTTAAATGGATGGTTGAATCAGAAATCTAAGGCCACTATTGAGTTTGGAATATGGTTTTTACCCTATCTAAAACATAAAATGGGTTGGCGGGGGCATAATACTACTCGCTCATTGGCCCAACATTCAGTGAAATAATTAATTAATTATTCAATTAATTTTTTCAATTTGACTCAGTAAATTTTTTTATAAATATATTTCCATGGTAAAATCTCTAGGGTTAGGTGCATAAACCCTGGGATAATTCCAAATCTCCTCGTTCTTTCTTTATTGGCGAATCCCATCGAATGACGACAAAACACCAAATCTGATCAGACCAGGATGCAACGAATGAAATGACCCTTCTTCCTCATTGGAGAGTATGTTATTCATCAAAATATGATCCAAAACTATGTAAGAATCATTAAGATGGATATTTAAGCCCTTTTGTTTAAGTTTATTTAGTGGATCTACCCATTCTATTGATATGCTCCAATTGGAGGCTTTGCATGCGCCTACTCACTGATTAATTTGGTTGTTTTAGTTGTTTTCTAATCCCATTTTCCCATTCTTGATAATTAGACAAGAATGATTGAACAATGATATTTAAACCATTTTTATTATTCTTTCCCCCTTGTTTCTTCACATTCGTCACCAATTGGACCCCGAGGTCTCAGTTGGACAATTTTCAGGCGATACCGAACCCGATCGGACCCCCGTACTCATAGAAATTTTGTAGATGAGGAATGGATAAAAAATATTAGCACAAATTGGGATAGTTTGTGGCTTGTGTGTGATCTTTACAATTATTAAATTATAGATCTTTAATGGTGGAAATTTTGGAGACATTCAGAACCCATGATGGATTCCAATGGGTTGTTGGGTTCGATTTCTGGTGGGAGATGACCGAAAACAATGAGAAAAATCCATATTTATAAGATTCTGGTGGATTCAAGGTAGGATCTATGAAAAAATGGCCCAAAAAAAATCATATATCATAGACTTGGAGATATAGAATTTCCATAAAAACCCCGACTACACGCCATGTTCAAGGATGAACTTACGATGTGTAGCCCCCTCAGCAGTGACATCTAGGGTTTTAGAAATGATAATGATGACTCGGAGTGTAAACTCACATAAAAACTATGTACCCTTTTCCCTAGTTAGGTAACCCATATGATGGACCATGCATGCAAGAAACCATGTGGAAGTATATGGATGCGTACTTGAGTACATGGACACTAGGTCTGGTACATGGACATGACCAACAAGATATGGCCCAATCCTAGTTATCATGGACACGCTGTGTAGTCCACCTACATGGTGTGTGATCCTACCTGAATAGGGATTTGTGTGTCGGCCAAGGACATATCTAGGAAGTGGATAAAGACTACAGTTTTGCGGGTCCCCTCACATGTCGTGTACCCCTTGAACTTTTGGGAGGAAACTTCATGGTTCTGTATCTCCTTAATTTGAACTCATGTTTTGGCCTATGATTATCCTATAATGAGTATTTTTTCACATATAACTCAATGGTTCTCCTTGTTTTGGATTTCAAGATACAATTTGAAATTTTCATGGCACCGATATTAGGGTGGTGAAACCCGATGACGTTATTGATCATAAAGGATAACCAGAAGCTTCGTTCCGAGTGGAACCCCATACCGGGTAGGGATTGGGTCCTCCATGATTAGAGTGATAACAATTATCAGCATAAGGTGTGGGTCCTCAACCACTAGATTATAACCCCTAATCAGCATGGGATTAGTTCTTCTACATATACCTTCTTAGTGGAACCCCTTATCGGGTAGGGCGTGGGTCCTAGATGATCAGAGTCACCCCCCATCACACCAAGGAACTACTCTTAAACCTATATAGTGGAACCCCCATTCTCCATGGAATAGGGTCCTCTACCTATCAAGTGGAACCCCTTATTAACATTGGGTGTGAGTCCTCGTGGGCCTAGAGTGGTACCCCCTATCAGTATAGGGAACAGGTCCTCATGACACCATAGTGGTACCCCCCATCAGCATGGTCATGGGTCCTCTACATACTGATTGGATCCCCCCATCATCATGGGGTAATGTCCTCATAACACCAGATTGGTAACCCCTCTAACTTGGGCCTTATTCTCTACCTACCAAGTGAAACCCCCTATCAGTGTAGAGCACGAGTCCTCATGACACTAGAGTGGTACCCACCATTAGCATTATCATGGGTCCTCTATGGATACTTATATAGTGGAACCCCCATATATACTAGGGAATGTATCCTCTACATTGATTATGTTCCCCCTCGACTATGTGACATAGTGGCAAGGTATGGATTGAATTGGACAATTACTTCTGAGAAAATTGTATGTGATGCTGGACATGATTGATTAACAATTACAACTATTGGAGACTCTTCTTCTTGGGCTAATCTTTGAGATGGAGATCCCATTACTATCTCATTTTGGTATATTTGGCTGATCATATATATATATATATATATATATATATATCTTCTTCTATATCCAAACCTTGTATTTTATTACTCTCTTTCCATGGGCAGTGAAGATGTACGAGGTATTCCATGTTATTTCCATGTTTTGATTCTCATGGTTGGATGAGTCTACACAACTACTATAGGAGTTGAATAATCAATGGTTAGTTTATATACCCATCATTTTTATCCACTTGTGTTTGGATGAGGTTACTTTCACTCTTGGTTTCGGTTGAGTTATTTCCTTTGAATGTATCTTGTATTTACTCTCTTCCTTTCCAATCATGTCTCATACTGATCCCCCTTCATATTTTTTGGTTTCCTACTGGGTATGTATATACTCACCCCTACATGGTAATTTCCTGCACATTACTTATCTTATTAAAAAGATGTAATGGCCATCGGGGACTTCAGTTGAGCTTAGGGATACTGGGTGCTTTGGACCGCATATGGGGTCGTTGATTGGAGATCCAGATTATGTATCTATTAGAAGATCACATTTCTTGTTTTTTTGGAGATACATATTTTCTAGATGGGCATATATTTTTCCCCTTTACTTTTATATTTTTAATTTTGTACTCTTGTACCCCTTAGAGGTTTTGCATGTTTGGTTTAATTTCTAGCTGTGTTGCTTATTTTACTATTTCCCTGTAAACTTTTTCATTGAGATGGACAAGTGTGTAAATACAGGTACTTAATAAATAGTCTGCTCATGTTAGTTATGCCTTCGGTTCTAATCACCACCCCCTGGCCTATGGAGGTGGGCTTGGGGTAGTTGTGGCTTGATCCCTATCTTGGGTCTTGTCGTGACACTAATAACTATATTGATAAGAACATCTAGTTATGCAAAGACATGCTTGAGGATTTAGTGTTGTATTTTGACCATATTTGGGAGGGTCATCTACCATTTGTGGAGTTTTTGTATAACAATATATAATAATCCACAATCATTATGACACCATTTGTGGCCTTCTGTGGAAGACCATTTAGGTCACTACTGTACTGGTCAGATCCTGTGGAGGCAATGCTTATGGGACCATAGGTTGTACGAGAAATGATATAGAAGGTAAAGATCATCCAATAGAAAATGAGGACTACCCAAGTCCATAATAAGTCTTATGTGTACCAAATATAGATCCCATTAGTGTTAAATGAGGGAGGCCATGTGTTCTCAAGGGTCGAAACTTGATGTGGATTGTGCTTATTCTGATGAGGTTCAAGTTATCTCTAAATTCACAAGACTTTTATAGATACTATGAAGGGTTGTAAAGGTGGCGTACCATTTAGACTTACCACCACTTTTATATTGGGTGCATGATGTATTCTACATGTTACAGTAGAGGAGATATATGCACAACCGGTTTCATGTTATTGACTGGGGTGAGATAGAAATTAAGGATGGAGCTACTTTCTTAAATTACATGGTGACCATAAATGATTGGTAAGAGAATTTATTTTTTTGGGTGAGTGATTACCTTGGTGCGAGTTCATTGGTAGTATGGGGATCTTCTAGAGAACACCCAGGAATGTTAAACCTCAAGGTGGGGAGAATGTAAGGTCTTTTTTTTCATGTGACACTTTGGAATATTTTAAATAATATTATTAGAGTTGGGAGTGATGTCAGTGTGGGATTTCAGGGCCTGTAGTGCATAAATATTGATAGATTAAAAATGTAAAATTAATTTTATCACATGTATGTAGTTTTTATGAAATAATAGAATATATCTTAAATAGTGTCTCAGATTATAAAAATGAGATATCCATTAAATCTTGAATATGGGTTTTACCCTAGCCACGACATAACTTTTGTGTGTTTTTAGAGTTTAATTTAAGTACAACTATTGGAGAAATAATATTAAAATAAATTAATTAAATAATTTATGGTCTATTAAATCTATGTAACATAATTCTACTCTATTTAATCATGATTATGACCAAATACTAAGGTTATCTTCACAACTATAAATAATGGAGAGGTCCATGGAAGAGATCTTTGGTAGAAGATGATGGGACCATGGATTAATGACCAATATACCAAAAGGATTATCATTGTTAATGGAGTTTGTGGATATCTCCATCAACAATGAAGCATAATTTTTATTTATCAGTAATTGATCTAATATCGAGGTAAGAAATTTTTTATACTAATCCCTGGTATTGATTTCTCGATGATGAATGTGAATTAATTATTTTAGAAATTAATTCACATATTGTTTTTTTGGTTTATTGTTGATTAATTTTAATTCTTATAATTCATAATTTTTGATTTAATTTTTTATTCATTATTCTTCAAATTATCCATCAACATGTAATGACCAAATTGAACTATGGTAAATTTTCATTTATCTCTTGTGTTTTTTTCTTCACCCCCCCATAATTTTTTAAATGTTTATCATAGGTAATTAATTTGATCGATGGTTCGACTACGCCTAGTAACTGATCATTGTGCAATTTATATTTGGAACCACAAATACTTTCCATGGGATTTGATTTGGTATTTAAGGTGTGATTGAGGATTCATAATGACAGTAGAAGATCGATGTTGGATCAAATGAGTTTGTATCTTTTTTTTGGTGTTTGGACAATTTAGTGTGATAAGAGGTGATTCCAGAGTAGATGGGTTTCTAGAATATGACCACCATGGATGGCTCAATCTCAATCAATATTAGATTTAGAAATTGTAGGCATGATTCACAGATGGGGTGGAGGAGGTGGAGATGTAGGAGAATACAAGTAAAGACCTATAGTTTTTTTAAAATCCTGATATACATGGTGTGTAGTTCATAAGAACATACTGCATGTGGATCCCCTTCCACAACATCTAGGGTTTACATGTGAACATAAATATCTCATTTACATGTGAAATGTTCACAAAACATGTGGTCCTTAAGTTAGAGACCTAGTGTATATACCAGGGTATACAAGAATAAACATATCTAGCGTTCATGGGCATAACCAGAGTATACGAAAATGGTAAGAGTGCACAACCACCAACATGGGAAAGAACAGACTTAGTGAGACACATCATGTGTCCCCTATACATGTCATGTACTCTTTCTAGGGTAGTTTAGATCCCTCGTTTTACCCTAGTCCAATTTTACTATAAGTATGGGTGTGTTCCCTTGGCCCATCCCAAAGAGGGTACAGTGTGTTATCTCATCCTAAGAATTGGATGAGAAGTCCCATCTATGGGTTAGTTCTATATAGATTTAGGTATTCCTTCTTGTAGCTCAGGATGTAATCCTATATCATTATTCCCTAGGATGGGTCGAGTATCCCATATCTAACATCTAGGACTTGTGAACCCCATCCTAGTGGGTTATCCTAGATAGGGTTAGGTACCCCAATATGCCATTGGAGTGATCCAACACCTGTATATAAATATCTTATGAGTTATAGTTCCTATAAGTAATGGGGATGACCAAGGAGAATGACATCTCATATGAGAATCAGAAATGTTAGAATGAACTGAAGATTATGTTCTCTTGTATGAGTTTTGACTTGGATCCCTAAGTAAAATCCCTAGGCTAGTAGTCAAGATAGACCTCACGTTGAGAATTGGTGTCTTCTATGAGAATATATGGGTTTCTTTTATCTTTCTATCTAGTTGATTCACCCTTTTGTGATATTGTGCTAACTCTATCTTTGATGATTTGTGTGGTCATTTCATGGTTTCCTACCAGGCATGTTTATACTCACCTCTGTGTGAAATAAAAGAAATTTAAGCTATATCCACAGACCTATATCCCTAGTTTTATAGGTACATGGCTATAGCCTCCTTATATCCATGGTTTAATTAAGAAACTGTGGCTAAAATTTGATGTCCCATTTTTTTTTTCAAATTCTGTCGTGCTCCTCCTCTATTCTCCCCTGATCCATGACCCACCACGCCCTCAAACTCCCTCTCATGATGATTCCATCCTCCACTATCCTCCCTAGATAACCACTATGCACGTCCCTCAAACCCTGATGGTGCCCTTTTCCCCTGATGACTCCCTCTTCCCAGATACCCTTTGTGGGCGACCCTCCAACCCCGATGGCACCCTCTTCCCACGACGGTGCCCTCTTCCCAGATACCCTCTGCTGGTGAACCTCGAACCCCAACAACGCCCTCTTTACACGGCGACACCCTCTTCCTGAATACTCTATATATGCGACCCCCAAACCCGACGGTGCCCATAGCGACTACTCTCACCATTTGTTGGAATTTCATTCTAAATCCATAAAATGGGGGATTTTATCTATTTCAAGGAATCATGTTGATTTAGATTGATCCATCCATAAATATCGTATGGAGAGGCTCATATAACTATGTGGTAGGTGGTACCTACATTCCTTCTTAAATTTATACAAGTTGTATGTACTATAGGATGTGCGAGTCTTGACAAGCATGTGTAAATGTCTCGAGATGAAACTGAATTGAATTTATTCATGTTTAAAGAGTGAAATAAGAATTTTAGGGTTGTGAGAGGTCCTTTGGGTGATGTGTTTTTCTTCATGACCATATATAACCATGTACATAATGTAAAACATTTTGGAATTATCGAATGATAACTTATGAGGGGTTTCCTTGGATATTTTTGACTTAATAGACCTTGCTAGTTTCCCTTTAGTCCCCCATGATTATGAAGAACTATTATATGTGAGAGGTTAACATGGGACTCACCTCATGGTATGATTTTTTATGATTGATCAATCAATTGATTGTATGTTTTCCCACATTAGGGTTTGATTATGTTTGGTGCTTCAATTTTTTTTTTCAAAAGTACATTTATTAAATTTTTTGATTCCAAAACCTATTTTGGGGCCTTATTTGTGATGTATTTTGAATATCTTGTATAATTTTTTCATGATTAGTAAGTTTTAAAAAGAAATTGTGAAATTATTTAAAATGAAAATACATTTCATGATTTTTTTAATTTAAAACCATTTCAATAATTAATTTAAAAATTGGACACATGGATGCTTTGGATTAAAAAAACAGGTTTTATGATTTGTCTTGAATTTCACATGATGATTTGAAAGTGTTTGATTACATTATATAATTTGGGAAATTATTTAAAACGAAATGGTATTTTATGAATTTTTTTGGTCATATGATGAAATTCATGAGGTTTTTTGAAAAGAGAGGAGAAATTTATGATGTTTGAGTGCTATTTTATTTTAAAGAAGTTCCAGATTATAAAATCTAGTGTTAATATTTTTTTAAATTATTTACTTGGGATGTTTTAATTTTACCCTATGAAATGTATTTTGTATTTTTTTAAGAAAGTGAGATTCTTTTCAATGTTCTTTAATTTTTTAAATGAGCTGTCATACTTCTTTTTAAATTTTTGGGCTTTTAAAGAAAGATATTTTAACAGTTTGATTTTATTTAATTGATTTTAGTTAATCCCATAGTTCTAAATGAGATTTTTGTTTTTGGAGGTATAAATAATATATGGTTTAGAACCATGGCTTGTGATATGTAAATTAGTTCTACCATAATGGTCTTAGTAGAAAGTATAGAGTGTGTCTCTTTGGATGACCATGAGGATGAACCTTCTCATCATTGGGTGTAGCTATTCTAGTTATAAACAATTCCCAGACATTTAATGGAGTGGTAAAGTTGAACCATTCCCTATTTTTGGGTTTCATGAATCACTTTCCTCCATTTCATGGTGATTGAGGTTTACTGTAGATGAAAGAGTAGTCTAAATCTGACTAGACATATTGGAAAGTGATTTCCTAGACCTTTTCATTTTTATGGTTATCAAGATTTGAGTGATCAACTATGTTAGGTCCTATGATGGTCTTAACATTAGATATAACCTGAGAGTGGGGGATCAGGGTATTCCATTCAAAACAAATTTAAACACTTTACCTTAAATATATCACCACCTTATTTAGATTTTTACCTCTTAAACATAAGGGTCACTATTTTTTATCTTTTGATTAAATTGATCCAACTACCAATTCACTTGACCCCTTATTAATATATATTCATTATGTTTTCATAACTCAATTTTGGTGTGCATGAAGTGGCCCATGTTTTTTGAGGATGCCTAAGGGTATACTTCTCGAAGACAATATGTCGAAAGAGGGGGATGATTGTGACACATAAAAGATATGTTATGATTATTTATATATTTTACATAGCCTTGTATCATGTTTATGAAATAATATTGGTGTGTTATAGGTTCTTGAGTTGGAAGAAATGGACGGTGGGGAAGGATAGGGGGAGGGGTGAAAGGGTGTGTGTGTAGGGGGGGGGGGTTGGGGGTGTGCATGGGGGACGGTCAAGGGTGTTTGTAGGGGGGCGGGGGTGCAAGGGAAAGGGGTTGAAAGGGGGGTCTTGGGGAATGGGGTCGGGGGTGTACAGGGTGAAGGTGTGCACGGGGTAGGGGTGCTGGGGAAGGGGGCAGGGGTGTGTAGGGTGAGGGGGGTGCAAGGGGAAGGGGGTTCAAGGGGGGTGTGCAGGGTGAGGGGGGGGGGGTGCAAGGGGATGGGGTGTGCAGTGGGGAGGGGGTAGGGGGTTCAAGGGGTATGGGGTGCAAGGTGGGGAGGGGGTGTGTTAGGGGCATGGTGTGAAAGGGGGGAGGGGGTGGGGGGTGGGGGTTGGGTAGGGGGTGTAGTGGGGAGGGGGCATGGGAGGGAATGTGAAGGGCGATGGGGGAGGGGGTGCGGGGGGAGGGGGTGTGCAGTGGGGGGTGGGCAGTCGGGGGTGTAAAGGGAAGGGGGAGGGGTGTAAGGTGGGGGGGGGGGTGTGTGTTAGAGGCATGGGTTTAAAAGGGGGAAGGGGTGGGGTAGGGGGTGCTGGTGCTGGGGAAGGGGGGGGGGGGGTAAAGAGCTTCTTGATAAAAACATCATGAGTTTTCAAGAATAATATAGATGAAGTTGATTTGATGCTTGGGTTATTCGTCATAGCATAAATCATTGTGATTTGAGCTAAATGAGTGATGTTTGAAAAATAAAGATCGTTGTTGATGATCATGTTATTTAGTATTGGAATGTACATATCAATATGAATATTATTTGTTCATTGTTGGTTATGGATTCATGTATCATTTATCATGTACAGTTGACACACTGACCACATATATATAAGAAGTTTTTATATCTCATTTCTTTTCCACCTATTTTCATACATGTGGTTTCTTTTGATGAGGCTAGTTCTATCCACCACCATCGAAGACAGTGAGTTCAACATTGGATATGGGTAAGGTTTATTCTATTTTTATTCTTTGGCCCAATTTTAATTAGGGATTTTTTATTTTTGGGTTTCTTATATTTTTGAATTGTTTTTTGGATTTCGTTGAGGTGGATTCAAGTCACTGTTGAAAAAGGATTACATTTGTATGCACAGGTAGGCATATACATATATAAGTTCCCCCTTTATATGTATTCCCTCATGAAAGTATGAATATATATATTGGGGCTAGGTGTTATTATATATAGATATGAAAAATGAAAATATGTGTAAGTGTAAAGGGGTATATGCAAGTATAAACATATATTTAAGGACCCAATTTTTCATATATGGCCATGAAAATATGTACAATGGTGCTAGGTGTCATTCTAAATATGTGAAGTTGCATATTATTTCAATCAGAAAAAAAGATTCAAGTTTTCATCGTCAAAAGCAACGTGTCTTGAGGTTGAGATAGGTTCCCTCTGCCTAAAACTTTAATTTGAATTCTATAATTGCTTTATTTTTTTAAAAAATTATTTCCATAATTTCTTTATTGTTTTAAAAAAGGTTTCTTTAATAACCAATATCTTTTTAAAGGAAGAATATGAATATATTCCTTGAACTTATTTATAGACCTTGTTCAAAGAGGTTAACAAATGCTAGTAGTTTTGAGATACTAGATCAAGAGATCTAAAAACAATACATTGATCATCCTTAGAGACATTCATGATCTCATTTAACATCCCATTAAATTCATCGTAAAATACCACTACTTAATCTAAGGATATATTAGTTCCAATACCAAGCTTCCTTATATCTTGTCTGGTATCATGGAACCCACTGATAATATTCCTCTTGAAATATTGCATAAGGAATGATGTGAACAAATCACACTATAGGGACTGAATCTGTAAGGATACATAACTCAATTTTGAGGCACTCCTTCTCAAATAACTAGCTTCAAGGAATTTGAGTTGGTATATTAGAAGTACCAAATGGTCTTCAAAAGAACTTCAGATAGGGTATTACTCTTACAGAATCTTACATTAGACTTTAGTGAATACATCCACTATTTCATAACTCAATATTATAGATATAACACCTTCCATGTCATGTGGTACTAACCTATACCAAAACTACTAGTTCATGAATACTTCTTGGTTCTACCTATCACTATGTTCTTATTTCCCCATCACAGAACCACTTTTTACTAGTGTTGTGTTCCTCATTCACCACCCAATGCTAGTTGCAGATGATAAGGCTCCTGAGATATGACCATGAGAGTTATCTTCTTCTTCTATACTCTCCCTATATTTTTATTTATAAAAATGTTTATTTATTTATTTTGAATAGATTTCACATACATAAATCATGAAATAAAATACATGACTGTAACAATTGTAACGAAAAGATTCTTGGAAACTATTTTTTGACCAACAGTTCTATCAAAATTGGTGTGTTCATTGAGAGATAAGATGTGTCAATTAAATGTAGGATAAGAAAAATTCTATTAGTGGATGCTAAAGAATATGGAAGTCATCAGTTCCAATAGAGACACATCATCATCCCCTACTTACTCTCATCTAGTAGGAAGACAACTTTCAAATACCATTTACAATAATTTCATACCAGTTATTAGACACACACCTACCCCCACCACAACACCACCCCACACTATTCTCTAAATCTTCAACCTAATCCCATGTTCCCATCATCACCACTCTTTTGAAATTAAAATTTTTACTCAAGGTGGAAAGACTAAATAATTCCAATAGAACTACCACCTTTTCATTGATTATAAATTGCTTGATAACATTCCATCTTCTACTTTAGAATATCACAAAACCGACCCCCCTCTATTGATTTTTATGGAATTTCAACATTATGGTATTCCTCTTCACATTTCATTCTGAGATAGAGGAAAAAATTACTCAATGTGAATATAAATTTTCAGAAATGTTGTGTTTGTCATACATATTGAAGCCTAACGTTGGATGTGATGTTCTTAATCACTAATTTTAGAGGATCTGTCATCTTATTAAAATTTAATTCTTTTTCAAATAGCTTCTAAAACATCAACTAGTGCACCAATAATTCCCCATTTGAATTTCATTTGAAATTTCCCCTCGACATCTGAACCAGTCCCACAACAAAAAATGCACCTCTATTAGTGTTTTTATGGAAAAAACTAATGAAAACAGACAATAAAATCAGATTTTGTATTTGATATAGAGAAAAGAATTAGAAAATTTAGGAGGTATGATATCTATAATTCCTAGAGAAACCATAACATCCATGTTTAAATTGTACATTTTCCCCATCAAGAGTTTCATATTCATTCCAAAATTTATCAACTTATAGGCATCTGAAGTGATCTTTCTAGAATATTTATCTAATTTTATTCTCAATGTGAGTTATCACTTAAAATATTAGAGATTTCCAATATGTTTTCACTATGTTATTATTCAAAATAGAATTCCCAATGAGGAATATTCTAATTGTAATTTCCTAGATTTCTTGCTGGCTCTATGGTTTTGAATAGTGGCTTCCCAAAGCTAAAAAACCACTGGCCCATTCTAAATCACCTCTTTTAACATCCTTATGATTAGAAAAGATATTCACTTTCTTGTATTTATTGTTGAAATCACAACAACAATCAAAGAAATTTTTATCTGGATTCTCAGAGTAGTTACTACTGCACTACAAAACCTCCAAAGTAGTCATATTAGCCAAAGAAATCTACAATTAGTCTCTAAATGTTACTCTAACCAATAGAAAAAAATTTATACATATTTAAAAAGAGGTTTAAATGATTTTAGAACCTAATAAAAAACTATAGTACAATGAAAATACCCTTATTACATATAAAATAATTTACAAATATGATGAAACTATTTTAAGTACATTGGTCTTGATCCTCTATACATTCCCTTCAATACCAAACCTTTTCATTCTCAACTCAATACCATTTAATGAACCTTAATGTATCCTTTTTAGATTCACATCCCTCCCTGCATCCTTCCACCTCATTGAGATATTTATACACATATATATTTTTCATAGGTTTTCTCTTCAACCAAATAGGTTTCACAAATTCAGATGTTGGTCATTGGAATGGAAACTCCACAGGAGCCTGTTGCATTGTCATACTTGAAATGAATTCCTTTTGTGCCTCACTACACATTCAAATAATCAAATATGTGTATGATTACAAGAAAAAATAGTAGTAATCTGCATTGATGTAGCTATATTCATATACTGTTGCTCCCCATTTTTCATCTCGGATTGCAGTTTTGAAGAAAAAGATAAATCTTGGTGACTAGTCAGTTCAGCAAGATCATGTACTAGTTCAAACACCTCTTTCTACTCCTTTCACTACATCTGTACAAGATCTAAATTCCCCAGAGAACCCAAAGTTTATGTTTCCTTGGTAGTTTTATGTTCTTCTTTTGTTTGAGTGTTCATATTCTCTAACTATTCCACCACCACACCTCAAATTCTATTAATCGACACTACTTTTAAGTGAATCTAGGTAGGCCCATTCTTTTTTCAGTTCAAAAGAGTAATAAAAACACAAGTAATTCCATGAATAAATAATTATTCCATTTATAACTTCATCATTTCTTGTGTTTTTTGTTTTGAGAAATTTTCCTCTATTCTTCAAATCAAATGTAACCACACACCCAACACCATTTCTGAATTGATTGTTTTTGTGCTGATTTCATCTGTTGTGTGAGTAGATAACTACTCCAACTATTGTGGCCATTATGCCACTGTTAATTATTCTCCAACACTATATGAATGAGAGCCTGAATCTACTGGGGGGTCTGTCCAGGGGGGTGAAGTGGGGATGTCTAGTAGGGTTGGTGCATGGGGGTCCAACAGGAGTGGTGCAGGGGGGGTGAGGGGGTCCAGAAGGGGTGGTGCAAGGGGTGTCCAGTAGAGGTGTGTGTATAAGGGGGCCGGGGGTGAAAGGGGGTGGTGTAGGGGAGGTTTCCATCAGGGGTGTGTAGAGGTGTGTATGCAAGGGGACATGGGGTGCAAGGGGGGCTGTGTAGGGGGGGGGGGGGGTCCGTCGAGAGGCGTGGTGGGTGGGGGTCTATCCAGGGGGTGGGGGTGTCTATCCGTGGGGGGGGGGGGGTTGCTGTCCAGGGGGTGTCTGTCTAGAAAGGTGGGGGTGCTATCCATGGGGGATTTCCAGGGGGTGTCCAACAGGGGGAAAGGTGTGTGCAGGTGTGAAAGGGGATGAGGGGTGAAAGGGGGTGTACAGGGGTGTAAGGGATGTGTACGAGGGTGGGGTGGGGGGGGGATGGTGAAGGGGTGGCTGTGAAGGGGAGGTGTCCAGTAGGGGTGTGCAGGGGTGTGTATGCAATAGGACAAGGGGTGCAAGGTGGGATGTGCAGGGGGGTCTGTCTAGAGGGGTGGTGGGTGGGGGTCTTTCCAGGGGGTTGTGGGGTGTCTATCTAGGGGGGATGCTGTCCAGGGGGTTTCTATCCAGGGAGGTGGGGGTGCTGTCCATGGGGGGGGGGGGCTGTCCAGGGGGTGTCCAGTAGGGGAAAGGGGTGTGAAGGTGTGAAAGGGGACCAGGGGTGCAAGGGGGGGTGTTCAGGGGTGCAAGGGATGTGTACGAGGGGAGGGGGGGGAAGGGGGTTGTGCAGTGGGGGGGTGGTCTGTCTGAGGGGGGTGGGTTTGTCTAAGGTGGTGGGGTGTCTTTATAGGGGGTCCAGTAGGGGTGTCCAATAGGGGTGCTCCAGCGGGGTATAGCATGGTGGGGGGATAGGGTGTGTAAGGGGGTGTGTGCAAGGGGACTGAGGGGTGCAAGGGGGGTGTGCCGAGGGGGGTGCAAGGTGGTCTGGGGGTGCAAGGGGGCTGTGCAGGGGGTGGGGGTTGCTGTCCGGGGGGGGGGGTGTCCAGAGTGGGGAAGGGGGGTCTGTCCAGGTGGGGGGGGGGGCAGTGGGGGTGTCCAGTAGGGGTGGTGCATGGGGTGTGTAGGTGTGCAAGGAAATAGGGGGTGTGCAAGTGGTGTGGAGGGGGGGGGGGGGGTGGAAGGGGGATGTGCATGGGGGTGCAAGGGGCCATCACCAGTTGAATGGTGCTGGTTTTTTTAGGATATGTGAAGACCTATAGCCACAATTTTAAACTGTGGCTATTGGTCTATAGCCACTATCCAAAACCGTGGATACAGACATAGAGCAACGGTTTTAAACCGTGGCAATAGAAGATGACTGATTTTAGTCAATTACACAGTTTGAAAACCACAGCTATAGATTTTTATCCATGATTGGAACTATGGCTATAGGGTTTACCCTATATCCATGCCAATACCAGCCACAGTCGAGTAAATAGTGGCTATGACATATAGCAACAGTTTTTGGGCCTATAGCCACAATTTGAAACTATGGATATAGCGTCATTTTCTAGTTGTGGTGGGATATACCCATATTTTTCATGTTTTATGTAGATAACATGCCTTTAAATGGTGGCCTATAAGGACCAGGAGAAGGTGGATATTAGTTGTTCTTGAAGGAACACTGACGGTTCCAGGAGTTGTATCTCGTTAACTGTCCCCTTTGTTAACAGGTTGGAATATTTTTATAGTATTGGTGGGCTTGTATTTGGAACTTTTATTTTTCATACACCTTTCATACACTTATTTGGGGTAAGTTTTTATTCATGAGTATATAATATCATTTGTTTATATTTTCGTCATCATATTGGAATATGGAGATGTTTTCAGGTGTATTAGTACTTTGGAATAAGGAATCCAATGAGTGAAATATGCATACTTGGCACTACTCTTGAACCCCTATCCTATTATAGGTTATATTGGGGTGTTACACTCATCTTACTGTAGTATGGGACCTAGTGCATTGGTTCATGATAAGTAACATAAATTTCAAGATTAACATATAACAATATGTCAAGGCACCCATATGAAATGTTGTTAATGTCGCAACAACAATAACCTTATTCAAACACTCACTGTATAATATAATCTTTTTTTCTCTATAGTGTCCCAAGATAAACATTCCTTTATATTAAATGATTTAGGACATCACATTTTAAAAAACAATAATATCTTAAGGAACAAAATGTTTAGATTATTTGGATACTAGTTACATAATCATCTTATTTTATAATACATGAGATCATTTCACCTTAAAGGTACCATACTAGACCATCTTCTAGACATATCATTAGTAAGTCTCATCCTCAAAATCATGGGAAATGAAAACATAATAATGGGAAGATATCAAATGCCCAATAAATTATGAATAAACATTTAATCATGGATGAGTCCATAAGAACAAGTAAAAACATAAGAAAAAGTGAAATATATTAGCATCAGGAGTTATAATCATAAGAAATAAGTGGGATTCAAAGTATATAACAAAAGAACATAAATCCGTAAAATATATAAATGTAATCATAATATCTATATCATGGCTCATAAATATTTAAACTAAACCTTGAATCATGAGAGAATAAGATCATAATGTATAACAACATTTAAATATGGCACAAACATTAGCAGAGGGAAACATTACTTTCATGAAGCACACAATCAGTGCCCATGATTATTATTAACTAAAATGTACTCACAAATACCTATCTCATGAGATATAATCTTTTAACCAATTAATTTGATGTTCCAATAGGACCCCACCCATAATCATCCATATATATGTCTTCCACTTAAAAGTCATTCACTTTTCAAATAATGAAGAACCCATGTAAATAAAACAGATTTCATAAAACTTCCAAATGAAAATTATTCAATTTTCATAAAGAACCTATGGAAATAAAATGGGTTATATAAAACATAGAAATGGTATAAAATTACATCATGAATTAAATCAGTTGATACAAAAAACTTGATCACCCAAAATAATCACAAAATAAGATGGATATTTATTGCAAAACATGATACATAACACCATTGGTGGTAGATAATTTTTAATATAGAGATAAACATGAAAACTAAATCATGAATACATATTTCTTGAAAATATTTTATAATCATTGATGTAAAGTCATAGTTATGAGTCTATTTTTAAAAAAATTATACATTTAAAAAATAAGTGAAAATAAAACATTTAATAGAAGTGGATTTGGATAAAATGAATTCCCTATAAATAAATAGAGAAAAAAAATTCAAAATGGAATGTATTGGATGAATGAATTTCAATAAAAAAATTGTATAACTTGAAAATAAGAGTTTGAGTTACTAAGTCCCTTACATTTACCTTTGATTTACATGGAATTGATTTAACATCATGTATCATAAAGATAAATATATTAATTAACTATTTAATAACATTATTCATAAACATTACCATTTATACTTCTTCAATAATAAAAATTCTCTTCATGTATTAAATTGTTATAATCTTTTTTCAACATCAGGTGTTGATAATCATGACCATTTTGAACTAGGTTCATAAAAGGGGTGTCAATATTCTTTATTATTGAAAATATTTTCATTATCAAACCATTAAAGGTACTTGAATTTATGAATTATAAAGGCCTAACATGCTATAATTCATTCACATTGTAGTTTAAGTCATCTTTCGTGAAGATGAAATCGATCTCCAAATAGTTTCATGTTTTTTACCGATATCAATGGATTACCACATAATGATAATTAATTTTTTTTCTGTCCATAAAAAACCATATTTATGATATATATTAATTATATATATATTATAGACTCATAAAATATAAAATAAAACCATCTATTAAATATATAGTGAAACAAATAATGTATTGTTCCATAGAGGTGGTAGTCCGAATGTACACATGGATGATGATTTTATTTTTCGATGGGAGGAAGAAAGATGTAACATGGATAATATTTTAATTAACATAAATAAGATATATTTATCTTATAAATATTTACTTAATTATACTTTTGGACCAGTCGGGTTTGGTGGTTAAGTAAAACAAAACATGTTTCTCTAGGGAGGTGGTAGTTCACACATACACACGATTCATGTTTTTTTCCTAAAGGAATATGGAAAGGTGGTTAATTATAGTTCCATAATTTTAATAAAATAAATGTATACTAATGATACATATTTTATAATTTTATGATGTTTTAATTGAATTTTAGGATAATTATTTCACATAATGAAATATAACGAAGCAGTTAGAAATTTATACCTCACTTCTTGGATTATCCCCTTTGCAAAGGAGGTAATCCTTTGAGGGGAAACCTTTTGAGAATCAAATAAGCTATTGAATATGGATTTTAATTTTTAATATAGGTTTTTGTAGTGTATAGTATGAACAAGGTGGGTTTCTTTGTGATGCGAATTGAGGAGAGGAATTCCTTTTTTATGACTAAAAAGTGATGACATTTTTGTAAATAACAAAAAAAACTAATAATGGAATGAAACTACCAAATAAAGTAGCTAAAAATTGGGAAATAATTGGGATTTTATAGGATAATGTTGATATAGGACTTAACCACCCATTCCGACACATGTTTTAAACATGGTTTTGTTCTTTCCCACTTGGATAAACACTGTTTACCCCTCTTGATTTTTATCGAGGTAACCAGTTTTTGAAAAAGTAATTTATCATTTATTATTATAAATTAAATGATCCTTATTACATAATTTGAACCTAATAAATCTAAATGTTAAATAAGTTTTACTATATTAATTTTTTAAAAGTGATAAAAATTAATTTTAAATAACTAAATGTGTAATGTATTAAAAACAAATTTCTGAAAAAAATAACTTCACTTACAAAATGTCAAATACGTGGTTTTAAATTAAAAATAACATTTTTGAAATTATAAACACACTTATAAAATAAATATTTGTACATAGAATTTTTTTTTCATGAATTACCTATTCATATTTATATAAAAATATTGTCATAAAATTCATGTAATTTCTAAAAACAGTATTTTTCACTATTCACATAAAAATCAATCTTTTCATAAAAAACCCAAAAATTATTCTTATGTTAATATTTATATGATATTTTCAAAAATGAATTTTATTTTTTCAAATTCACATCCTTAAATTTATATATTTAACTTTAAAATGAAATCCTAATAATTATAATTTTTTTATAAGAAATCATTTTTTGGTATATTAACTCACATCATAAATTAGTTATCATCATAAATAGGTCAAAAATGAAATATATTCATTTTATAAAATAAAATTTAGTCATAAGAAATATTTTATTAGATATTTATCTACAATTGTTGAAATAATATTAAAAGGGACCTTTATTTTAAATTTTGGTTATAACTGTTTGTACCCACTTATTCGACAACTACCATACAATGGTCAATATCTATATTAATAAAAGTGTTGTTGTCCATTAGGGTTTTGTGTGGAGTTTGGATAATGCTATCAATAACAATAATTATTTAAGGATGAGAAGTTTACTAAAACTCCTGTCGTTATATTCTACACCCCTTAGATGATTTTTTCCTCAAACTTTTATTACATAGAATAAATCAAGTGAGTGTAATTTACCCTTAATATATCATCATGTTTTCATGTGGATTCCTAAAATTTGTGATTCATATAAATGAATTTGACCAGATGAGTGGTCTTGATCCACATCACCCGGTCTTTATAATCTAGGATCTCTACTAGTTGTTCCACATATAATAGATCATGATCCAATTACATAGCTTATGAGATTAGCACTTGTTATGGGTATGGTATGTACTTTATCAAATTTGGTACGTGGAATACATAATGTACTTTAGAGAGGTTTGGACTGAGTGCTATGTAATAATATATATCCTAGACATGATCAAGGATTTCCAAGGGACCAATATACCTAGGTCTTAGCTTCCTTTTTCCTGAAATCTCATAATTTGTTTCCAAGGAGATATCCGGAGTGACACTATATCACCATTATAAAGCTCTAGATATCATTTGGATTCATGCATGTCTTCTCATATAGATCCTAATATTGTGCCATATAACTACTAAAATGGAAATTGTTGTTATATGATAAATCTAAGGGGTGGTGTTGATCCCAACATCCTTGAAAATCCCTTAAATATAATCTCGACATATACTCTAGAGTTCGAATGGATCTTTCATAATGACCATCTATTTTATGATAATTTGAAGTAATGAAACACATATCAATCTACAATTATTTCTGAATACTTTTCCAGAATTATAGTTAAACCTTAGATCCCTATTAAATAATATTGAGAGTGGCGCTCCATGGAACATTAACACATCTATTATGTATATCTTGGTGAGTTGGCCAAGAGATAAATCTTAATTTATGTAAATAAAATTAGATTACTTCATAAGGTGATTGATTATAACCTAGATAGAATTATATACCACAGATTTCCTGGGGAGTCCTATGAAAAAATCCATAGTGATGTCTTCCCATATCCATATTGGTATGGGTAACGATTGCATCATCCCATTATAATTTTTTAGTTTATCCTTATATTGTTAAAATTACATGCATAGAGATATGTATTTATTTATTTCCCTCTTCATATTATCCCACCATAAGTCTTTCTTTAGACCTATATACATCTTCATAATTTTTGGATGAATAGAGAAAGTTGAGTTATGGAATTCATTTAAAATTTCCTTCTATCTTTTTTATTTTTATGGGATACACATCCGGATTTCAAGAATTATAACTTCATTTTATAAAAGTTAAATTATTGAATATTTTCTACCTATCTATATCTCAAAATAATCTTTTTTGGAATCATTGATCTTAAGATGAAGGGATATTTAAGCAGTCACTTAGGAAAGATAGTATTTACCACATTCCCTTATGGATTCAAGATTCATCCTTTGAAAATCTATGAATATTGGGTTTCTTTCAATCCTCATCATAGATAATGTTTCATGATATTTCCTGATCAAATCCTTATCTACATTGTTTACTTCCCATGGGGATAATGTATTGAGAAATCATAGTCTTTGATTAGTTCCAACCATCTCCTTTGGTGAATATTTAACTCCTTCTGCATGAATATATATTTCAGACTCTTTTGTTCCTTATTAATATCACACTTTTCACCATAGAGATAATGAAAACCCATTTTTAATAAAAATATCATCACAACTAGATGAGAATCGTGCTTTGGGAAATGTTAATCACGAGTTTTGAATTTTCATGAGGCATAAGTAATTAACTTTTCATTTTTAGTGAGTATGCATCAAAATCCATTCCTTGAGGAATCATTGTATATTACAAACCCTTTCCCACTATAGGGTCATGTATGTACAAGTGTTATTACCAATATCTTCTTCAGTTCCTTAAAAAATTATTCATGTTCCTCAATATGAAGGAACTTTACTCCCTTACATGCTAACTTGGTTATTGGATTAAATATCCATGAAAAATTTCTCAAGAAGAATTTATATTATCCACCTAACCTAATAAAACTTTGGATCTCCATTATTGTGGTTATCTTAGGCCATTTTTCAATAACCTTTGTCTTTTAAGGATCTATAAATATACCCTTATTGGTGGTTATATGACCCAAGAATGATACTTTATTCTTCCATAATTCACACTTGATAAATTTGGTATACATTTTCTCCTTTATCAAGTTCTTTAACATAATCTAAAAATGATCTCCATGATCTTCTTTACTCTTTGACTATATGAAAATATCATCTATAAATACCTCCAAAAATTTATTAAGGTTGTATTTAAATAATCTATTCATTATATCCATGAATATGGTAGTAGAATTAGTCAATCTGAATGAAATCACTATAAATCATAGTTCCCATCCCTTATTCATAAAGTTGTCTAGGAAATATCATCCCTTTAGACCCTTTATTGATGATATCCAGATCAAAGGTAAATCTTTGAGAAGTACTGAACTTAACTAAGTTGATCAAATAGGTCTCCGATATAGGAAAGAGGATACTTTTACTCAATCATGTTCTTGTTATGTTCATGATATTCTAGGTAAATGGGCATTGATCCATCATTCTTCTTAAAAAAGAGGACTAGTGGTTTCCATGGTAAAGAAAAAAGGTGGATAAAACCATTGTCTAAATTCTCCTTTAGATGCCTCTTTAATTTATCCATTTTAATATTAGCCATTCTATTTGGTCTCCTTAATATAGGAATATATCCATGAATGGGTTCCATTGAAAAAATGACACTATGATCTAGGGGAAGACCATACAGTTATTTTAGAAATACATCAGTATATTCTCATACATTGGGCATTTCATTAATATTGATTTCCCCTATAAAAATTTGAGCTATAAATACATCAAAGTAACCAATAAATAAATCTTTTATAATGGTTCGTAAAGGGAATGTAATCAACCAATGCATAACCCCTTTGGGTGTCTAGATAGGTGTGTAGTCTAAGGCCCACCCATTTTATATCAAAGTGATGATCCAATCAAGGTTCAACCAACCTTTCTTGGCATGATTACCTCTAGGTGAATATGTTCCAAAGCCACATCCACTTTCTAGTATTAATACATGAATGTATTTCTAATAAAACCATCCACTCAAGACATTACTAATATTTTAAGATATAATCCTGTACTTATACTCATCTATAGGGTTCTCACTAAGGTTTTGTAACCTTAATCACAAAATTAACTAAAATAATCATCAAAAACAATTAAAACTTTTCCTCTCATACAAACATTATAGATCCAAGTAAATCATGCCATTATTTTACATGATTTAATACATTAAATTTGAGAAAAAAATATCCCAAGGACCGATAAGTTTAGTGCGTATGAAGACTAGCTATATAATAATCTTATTTTATAAATTTTTTGATCATTTCTATTTAGAGTCACTATAATAGACTATATTTAATACATTTTATTAGTAATAATCATCCCCAAATACTGGTAAATGAAAACATAAGAAAGGGGTTTTCTCAAAAACATAGTAAGGGATGAATAAAAATTTCATTAAGGATGAATTCATATGAATAAGTGGAAACATGAGCATAAGATAAATATTATAACACTACAATTGATTATAATAAGAAAAAATTACGCTTCAAAGTACCTATAATAAGACCATAAATCTACAAAAGGTTTACATGGAGCATAATAGCAATAAGACGACTTATAATCATTTTACGTAAACCTCGAATCATGCGATTATATTATAATAATGAATAAAAACTTTTAACTATGGAAAAATATTAACATAGGGAAATATTACTTTCATGAACCACACAATTAGTTCACATGATTATGAGAAATTAAAAGTTACACATGAATACCAATATTATGATATATAAACACTTAACTAATACATCCGAGGGCGATATAGGACCCCCCATCATATATATATATATATATGTTCCACTTAAAAATCACTCACTTTTTAAAACATAAAGAAACCATGGAAAAAATGGATTTCAAAAAATTAAAAATTAAAACCATTAAATTTTCATAAATAACCCTTGAAAATTAAATGGGTTTAATAAAACTTCCAAATGGTAAAAAATAACTTCATGAACTAAATCGATTGATACCAAAAACTTTATAACCCAATATGATCACAAAATAAAAGTAAAATATAGGGTGAAAAACTAAACATAAATCCATTGGTGGTAGATCATTTTAATGTTATAAAGTAAAATGAAAACTAAATCATGAAAATAACTATCTAGAAACATTTTATATTCATCGATGTAAAATTCAAAGTTATAATCCCGTTTTCAAAAAGTCTCATTTTTTAAAAAATAAGTGAAATGAAAAACCATCATGGTATTTTATTTTCATAAAAAACTACTTTTACCTAGAAATAAAGATGGACCACCATTCAAAATAGAAATTCTTGGAAAAATAATGTTCAAAAATAAGTTGTATAACTCAAAGAAACGAGTTTGAGTTACAAAGTCCCTACCTTAAACCTTGACTTAAATATAAGTTATTTAACCTCTTATAACATAAAGATAAATGTATAAAATACCTATTTTATAACCTTATTCATATATATTTCCATTTATAATTCATCATTAATAACAATTATCTTCATGTATTAAATTTTATAATCTATTTTAAACATCGGGTGTTAATAATCTTGACCGTTTTGAACTATGTTCATAGAAGTGATGTCAATATTACTTATTCACCCAAATTTATTCATTAAAAAACAATTAGATGTACTATAATTTATTTTCCATACAGATATATAATGTTATAATTCTATCACATGGGAGTATTAGAAGTGTTTCCTGAAGATGAAATTAGTGTTGAACTAGTATCAGGTTATTTACTAATATCGATGGATTATGTAACATCCAAGGTTTTAGAACGGAACGCTTTCCACTACATTTTGAACCTTTGATTTTAGTGGTTGGGAGAAATTAAATTATAATATTTAGAACCTCATTCTGAGAGTTATTTGACCCAAGGTTTTATTTTTGGCATGGTCATGGTTCGGTGGAAGACTCGGGTGTTTGGGTGAACACCAGAGGAAGGGCAGAGGACCTAGGCTATTGAAAACTTTTCCAGTCATAAATACACCTTAATTAACATTTACACGACATCTAAGTCATTTTAAGGACATGAAATAGGGCATGAAGGCTCATAGGTTCTACCTAATGAATCCATGAAGTGTTATTAGTTTAAACTTCATGAAACTAATAGGCGATGTATAAAAGTTACATGTCATGTAATGTATGAGTAGTGTTTTTTTAAATATACATAGGGGGATCATACCCATTATTTGTCTTTTCCCCATCACGCATAGAGGTATTGGGGCCCTAGGAGGTCTTGCAGCTCATCCCATACCTTCTCCTAGGTTTCTATTTTTCTTCTTCATCTAATCTCTTATCCGAGATCGATCTATCACATTGGAAGCATAACATTAAGGCCTTTAGTCATCTTGCTTCTCATTATATTTTATCTCTCCACATGGTGTTATAAATCCATGCAAACAATATTTCCCTACTTACAGAGTGTTTATGTAAAATCCTGATTCCTAACATTTTGGATGGAGTTAGAGGATAATGTAATAAGACATAGGTCCTATGAGTACAAGCTAGGTGGTTCCTAGATTTCTCGATAATTTTGCAGGCATTTAGAGGGTGATTTCTAAACATTAAAATGTGAGTAGTTTGAGAGGGATGCTAAATAAATTAATTATTTCATTTAATTATATTAATAAATGTTACATGATGTTGTTGGGAATTCATTAGCTCATTTTTATATGCGGAGCTTCGTAAGGGGATTTTGACAACTTGGGAAGGACATGCTGAGTGTGTGATTTTAATTACTTTAAATGTGTTATATGATATGAATGGTTCTATTGGAATGTGATGGGAATGGCCTGAGGATTAAGGTGATGCTGATCACATTGACTGAGGTGACATAGTCATCAGGCTAAGGGCATGTATGAGATACATAGGGTTATGTTAATCACTATGTTTAGGTGACGTGCTCATTAAGATTGAGGTGACAGGGTCATTGGGATTGAGGTAATGAGGTATTTAGGTTGAGGGATTGGCTCTCAGGACATGGGATGGTGTTGACCATTAGGATTTAGTGACATGGTCATAGGGCCACAATATTCCAGATGATGTGGCTTAGGTATTTTTTTATGATTTCCTCTCACTATTGTTGGTCGAATCACCATTGGAGTCATTTGAACATAGATAAGAATCAATAAAGGTGGTTTTGACTAATAATTGTGGGTGGAGTCCTCCATAGATATAGAAGCTTAAGGGATGGTGTCAAACATCAGTTACATTGGTGGTTCTCACCATAGAAAGTCATGTGGATGGTGATGGAACATCATGCGATGGTTTTGAGACTATTGGTTGGGGAATGAGGCTCACCATATACTTGAGGCCATTAGGATATTATTATTAGGGTATAGATATATTCATGCCTTAGGAAATCGGTTTTTGAGATGAAGGTGATAATTTATTAGAGGACAAATATCACTATGCCTCCGGACGTCGAGCTATTGAGGTGATGAGGACTTTCAGAGTGGTGTTCCAAGGTACCTTGATCTTATTGACTGGGAATTCATCTGGGATGCTTGATACTTGATTAGATGGAATGAGGTTTCATGTGATATTTTTATAGGTGGAACCCAAGGGTTCACCTATTATGTTATTCATTAGGGGATGATTGGGTACTAAGAAATGGATCCCCGCCAATGCAAATATATATATTCAATCATGTACTATATGACATATATATATATATATATATTGAGTAATATGTTTAGATATTACCGATGTTGGATGAAGTAGCTAAATTCTTTCTTATATATTTTGAGAATAAGTGAAGTGGGTTAATTATTAAACATGGTTTTATTTCCATTTTAATTATATTTTTACATTCACCCACATAATTCCAGATGTAAGAGAGGCACACATTGGTGGTGGAATTCTGGGATTATTCTCACACCCTAGATTGGACCTTCAGTATGTGTATAGACATTATGTAATTGAGATTAGGTCAGGGATCAATCTCTGGGGGCTAGACATTAGTGATCAGAGTTGTACCTTTTTCGTGAGATGGATAGAAGTGGACCAAGTGGATCCTTTATATCATGATGGAATTTCCTATTTGAACCTTTTATATTCATGTATATTTATGGTCGACATGGGTGACCTTGCTTTTCTATGAGTTTTTAAGACCTACTATGACATTTTTTATTCATCTACAAATAGAATGACTTTGGGTTGTTTATTACTATTATTGTGCTATTATTATGCTTCAGTTAAGTTCATTTTTTCTTCCATTTTATGGTCATTTCATTCATTGTTATATATATATATATGGTATATTATCATTTCACCACCAGAGGGTATAGAAAACCTATTACCTCATTAAGCCCTCAATGCTAGTTGGAAAACTCTGGCTATGGCGAGTCATGCTTAAGGAATACTATCCAATATTCTCGAGCATTGTTTTAAGTGGATTATAGATCAAGATTATACAAATGGTAAAAAATGTGTTTCGTTTCATTTTTGGTATTTCTATTTGGGTTATGGTGGACTGGAGACTAGGATGTAGCTGGAACTGGGTAAAGATATCCTGTTTTGGTGCCCATAACCCCGTGAATGGTGGACAAACCATGTTTTCAGGGGTGGAAAAGTTATTTCTTTCTGTGTTCTTTTACAATTGACATGATTTCCACCATAAGTAGAACACTTGGGGTGTGATTTTTATCTATTATTCAACTATTGACCCTTGGATCAGTATTGAAAGGGAGTATTGTTTAGGAAACATGATAGTACCTTAGGATCATTTGATGTATGTTTTCCTGTGATTTGTATTAGGGAACCCAGAATACACTTAGAGGGTATGATCTGTTTATAGTGTCAATAAAAAATATAGAAAATGTTTTAACTCTTAGCCTTTTTGGTAGCATTCTACTCAGCCAACCCTGGTATGTGGTTTCCAATGAGATCAAGATGTGATGTTATGCGATTCTATATTCATGTGATATATGAGCCTGTCTATGTTAAGGGTAAGAAATAATGAAAAAGGGGGTGAGTTACTTAAAGTGTCAACAATGAAGCTAAACATTGTTTTTCCGTATAGCCTAATTGTTGGAATTCTACTCAGATACCTCAATTATGATATATATCATATATGTTGTTTGAACCCAATATGGGTAGGAAAGTTTCCATGAGGATGTATTATATATGATTTATAAATCTGTAATGGGAAGGTAAGGGGCAATAAGGCCATATGATAATTGATACCTGAATCTTTTATCGGTAGGTAAGGGTCTATGAGGTCAGATTTCATGTGACATGGGTGTAGTAGGGGAGTGTAAGTGTGGTAACTTGTGTTTCCTATTAAAAAATTCTTTATCTATGATATATATATATATATATATATACTGTTATGGCTATTTTACCATCGTAAGTGGAATTAATCATGATTCTACCTAGATAGATTTTAGTGGAGCATCAGGAGGGCAGAGATATAGTACTGGAGGAGCATGCATAAGATAAGTCCCCTGAGGATCGGGATGAGGCCCCCAAGGTTTGGGTTTATCAGAATACTTAGGTACATTCTCCAATATAGGTGGGTTATCCATAACAGATGGTGGATGTTGGGCCACCGTTAGATAAGAAACTCAGGGTGAGCTTGGTTTGGGTTATACAAGGCATTGACTGGGGAGCATATGGAGATGATCAATCATTGGAATATCGGACTCATGAGTTCCAGTATCTGCACCCACCATTATTCTAAGGTGAGGGTTGAACAAAGGAGGAAGAGAACTAGATAAATTAAGTGTATACTATCTACAATCAGCCTGAGACAGCCCTGGGTCGGGGGGTTAAGCTAGTGACATATATTCTTAGAGGAAAAAAAGATATGGTGGGATGTATAACTTTATATAAGAATATATGAGGGACTATATTGGAAGTATTTAGAGGTTGGGTTCTTTAATACCTTATTCCCAAAGACACTGAGTGTGGATAGATCCCACAAGTTCATGAAAATTTAGTAGGAGGATCCATCTATAATAAATTATGTATCTAATTTCAGAGACTCAATGCATTTTCCACCGTCAATGGTGGGTGAAAACATTGAGAGTGTGCAATGTTTTGAGGACGGATATTGGAATGCCATAAGGTTTTAGGTAAACATCGTTTAGATAATATCCTCCTTAGAGGTGGTTAATCAGACACTGATAGTCAATGGAAACCCGATAGACCGATCTTATTCGAGCTGGGTTATTACATAAGGCGAGCTTAGCAGTGATGCTTTGGGTAGGCGAAAGCGAGGTTGTGAGGATTTTTAGTAGAACAATCTGGTCAAATACTCAAGTATAACACTAATAAGTGGGTCTTTATCAGTATTCATCCAATGTGGGCAGCCATGAAATTTTTAGACCCATTTTAATGGGGTTCCAATGGAGTGTTAGGAGTTCAGCTAGATGGGCCATCTATAGAGGTTATATAGGAAGCCTTCTTGGATAAGTGGGAGTATAAAAACCCCTACTTTAAATACATTTATATTAATTTGAAATTGATGAAAATTCATTTCAATATATAATAAATCCATAACATGACCATATTGGTATAGTGTCTTTAGAAACAGCGAAACATGAACAACTGGTTCATAAAACATCTATAATGTCTCCGGATTATTTCTTCATAAATAGAATCCTTTTTGTCATATCTTACTTAATGCCCTTATTCATGACCTGGGGAAAAGAAAGATATGAAAGGGTGATCTAAAATTATTAATAAGGGTAAACAAGATCAATATCGATCATATCATAGTCATAATACATAAGAACATATCATTTGGAAGTCTTATCCTGCAGATGAAAGATTGTAACATCAAGTCATGTGATAAAAGATCATAAGAATTAAAGGATATAATCCCAAAAGTCATAACATAAACACATGAAGCTTTTTGGAATACTCATAATCATATAAAATCATTTCATATTAGTCAAGGCTCATTTCCAAGACCATCATAGAGGACAATGTCCATTACTGAATCGGGTTTACTTGTCATTCCAACCCTATATTACTAAACTAGATTTACTCTTCATTCTCATCATGTCTATCCCATGAGATATAAATATTTACCCAATAAATTTGTGAGAGATATATGCCCCATCCATCTCATAATTAAATCATTCTTACATGTGCCACAAAAACAAAATCATTCATCATAACATAAACCAAGGAATAAAGTGGGTTTCTTAAACATAATTCCTTCATAACATAATCTATGTAAAAAAATAGATTTTATAAATATAATTCCATTATAAACATAATAAACTATAATAATAATATGGATATTATACTTGAAAATTTTCCTTAATCTTATATGGAAAATAATTTTGATAAAAACACTTGAAAATAATTCTTGAGGAAAATATCCTTTCTTCTTCAAAAACAATTTCTTTTCTCAAAATGAACAAAATTTAAAATGAAAATAATTTTTTGGAAAATAAACTTGAAATAATGTAAATGAATATTCATGGAAATGATTTGTAAAAATCCATTCATTCCATATAAGTTAAAAATTCTCCTTGTACTTTTTCCGAAAAAGCCAAAAGGTACCTCATATCAAATAACGACAAATGATTTATTTCCTACCGTTTAATAAAAATTAACCAAAGGGTAAATTTAAATTTAAATTTTTTTATAATAATAGAAATAATATTACATACTTAGGAATCATGGATGTGGATGATAAATATAACCCAGTAAATACTTATATATAATCAATCTTGGATAATAATGAGATTGCAAAATTATCTCTAACCTTAGGTATGATATCATTCATATATATCTGAACCTCATGTATAATAATTTAAATAAGGTTATTGACTTATTAAATAATCATATTAATTTTTATGATATCATATACGATCATATTATCATCTTTTTGTTAGTAACATTTCATTGTCACTTGTTATTCAGATATTAAGTGCTTTATGTTCTTACGCATGTTTTGTTGGATAAGTTCATGTTACAATTCTTTGGTTTTAGTTATATAATTTACAAAATGATATTACTATAATTTATATCATATTTATTCATTAAATTCATGTATATAATTGTGTTTTAAACAGGATCATGTAGAATGAATCACATCATATCGTGGAGACAGTACACCGTACGTACACATGAGCGACGATATCATTCCCATAATTATAGAATGGTATTGAATTGGATGGTGTGTAATATTTAAGAATAAGTATAATGTTATAATAATCATATATAGTTATTATTTTAATAATTATAACCACCCATGTATGGTGGTGGGGAAAATAGATTACACTACTGTGTGGAGACTGTAAGTCATACATACACACGCGTGGTGATTTTGTTCTTCGTGGGATGGATAAAATACGGAATATGGTTATTAAATAATTATAATAACATATAATTATATTATTGATACTGATTTTATTACATTATAATGAAATATATAATGGGGATAAATCAGATGAAGAAAGAATTTTGAATGAATAGGTAGAAGAAATTACCTCTTCCTCGACATGCTTCCTCTAAATCTATTCTTAGGGAACTAGAGCTGGTCTTTCAAGATGACCAGAACCTCTAGAATGTAAATAGGAAAGTTGATAATGAAAATGGGTTGGGTATGCTCTAGCTTTAAGGCTCAATGTTAAGTGAAGTGGTGAGGGAGGAGGTTCCTTTTTATAATTTAGCTGATGGGAACATTTGGAAACTCCATAAATAATAATTTATAATAAAATCAAAACCTACAAAAAACCTCCACTATTCACAATTTAGTAGATTAGATGATATAGGGTGGTAATATAATAATCTGATAAATTTTTGAAAATTATTTCTTTCAATTTAAAACTTATATTTTTATTTAACACTTAGATATTTTATTTAATTTCAAATGGGTTAACAAATAATTCAATATTAAAATGGTGAAATAAGTACTTATTTGCTGTAAAATAGAGAATAAATAAATATATTAGATCATTTTTTACCATATCATATTTACTATATATATTTTTTAAAAAATAATGATTTTTAAATAATTTAACAATACATCATTTTTATAAACAATAAGTACTATCAATTTTGATACTTTTCAATTTATTGATTTTTGAAAAATATTAATATAATAATATAACTTCAAACACACAATTACATTATACTAATAATAGGTTAAGGTTATCTATAAAATTAATTAGACATGTTAATTAGTCAATATTATATTTAATTTAATATTTTTAATAACATTTATTTGATATTTCTCTTAATAAAATAATTACTACAAGAGTTTTGTGTAATTATTTAATATGATTTTTTTGAATAAAAATTAAAAATAAAATACTATGATGAATACAAATCTAAAAAAATTCAATATAATACTTTTAGTTGAATTTATCTTCTGGAAAATCCAATATTTAAAATGTTATACTTATTAAATTGTGAGGGTAAAAACTTTAACATCACTTTAAATAAAATAATATAAGTGTCATAATCCATTCTATAAGGCTTCAAATGATCCATAACTCAACCCTTGGATGATTATAGTCGAGATATACCTGAGAAATGTGATTTGGTTATGTTTTTGGATTTTTATTGGTATTATTATTTTAATAAAAACTATATTATTGATTTTTCATCAATTAAATATTTTTTTCATCATTAATGTACAAGATATCAAGGTAATTATTTATTTCCTAAAAATTAAAAAAAAAATACTATGAAAATGGAAAAAATGTAGATTGAAAATGATTATTTATAATAGAAAATATCTTTACTATAACCTTATTTTAATAATTATTTTGTTATTAAAATTTGAGTGAGGCATAATTATCTTTTCTTTAAATAAAATAAAATAGACGTCCTTATCTCATCCAAGTGGTTTACAATGGACACCATTTACACCCAGTGAAGATTTAGGTCAAATAAAAATCATCCAATGTTATTAAGACAAGTTTTATAGTAATTTTATAATAGTATTATTACCCTTAATTAACTTATTTTCCCTTTTTATCCTATTATTAAAAATTACTGATGTTACTATTCATAATGCCAATAAATAAATAAATATATTTACATAATTTGGACCTAATGGTTCCAAATATGAGTCCATTTTTAAAAATTCAAAACATATAAGTTTCATTAATTAATTTATTATTAATACCATTGTTTGAAAGAGAGAATTATTTTTAAAAGATAAAAAATTGCAAAAGATTGAAATATTTTTACAACTGAATTTGATGTAATGTTAATGATTTTTATAAAAAATATAACTAACATACTAAATATTGAGAAAAAACATTCATATTGTTTTTATAATTTTGGATAATAATCCACAAGTCATGTGAGACATGTAGGAATCAACCGCACCTTAATCCGATGCACGGTGTGACCGGTATGACTCAAAGCGCGTCTTTTTATTTTAAATTGTCATCAATTCTAGTAAAATGGAAAATTACCTATTAAAAACCAGTAAAACACATTATAATTATTTTGGTACTTAATAAAAATGGTCCACATGTCAATATATAATAAATTCATAACATGACCATATTGGTATAGTGTCTTTAGAAACAGCGAAACATAAACAACTGGTTCATAAAACATCTATAATGTCTCCTGCTTATTTGTTCATAACTAGAATCCTTTTTGTCATATCTTACTTAATACCCTTATTCATGACCTGGGGAAAAGAAACATATGAAAGGGTGATCTAAAATTATTAATAATGGTAAACAAGATAAATATCAATTATATCATAGTCATAATACATAAGAACATAACATTTGGAAGTCTTATCCTGCAGATGAAAGATTGTAACATCATGTCATGGGATAAAAGATCATAAAAATTAAAGGACATAATCCCAAAAGTCATAACATAAACACATGAAGCTTTTTGGAATACTCATAATCATATAAAATCATTTCATATTAGTCAAGGCTCATTTCCAAGACCATCATAGAGGACAATGTCCATTACTGAATCGGGTTTACTTGTCATTCCAACCCTATATTACTAAACTAGATTTACTCTTCATTCTCATCATGTCTATCCCATGAGATATAAATATTTACCCAATAAATTTGTGAGAGATATATGCCCCATCCATCTCATAATTAAATCATTCTTACATGTGCCACAAAAACAAAATCATTCATCATAACATAAACCAAGGAATAAAGTGGGTTTCTTAAACATAATTCCTTCATAACATAATCTATGTAAAAAAATAGATTTTATAAATATAATTCCATTATAAACATAATAAACTATAATAATAATATGGATATTATACTTGAAAATTTTCCTTAATCTTATATGGAAAATAATTTTGATAAAAACACTTGAAAATAATTCTTGAGGAAAATATCCTTTCTTCTTCAAAAACAATTTCTTTTCTCAAAATGAACAAAATTTAAAATGAAAATAATTTTTTGGAAAATAAACTTGAAATAATGTAAATGAATATTAATGGAAATGATTTGTAAAAATCCATTCATTCCATATAAGTAAAAAATTCTCCTTGTACTTTTTCCGAAAAAGCCAAAAGGTACCTCATATCAAATAACGACAAATGATTTATTTCCTACCGTTTAATAAAAATTAACCAAAGGGTAAATTTAAATTTAAATTTTTTTATAATGATATAAATAATATTACATACTTAGGAATCATGGATGTGGATGGTAAATATAACCCAGTAAATAATTATATATAATCAATCTCGGATAATAATGAGATTGGAAAATTATCTCTTACCTTAGGTATGATATCATTTATATATATCTGAACCTCATGTATAATAATTTAAATAAGGTTATTTACTTATTAAATAATCATATTAATTTTTATTATATCATATATGATCATATTATCATCTGTTTGTTAGTAACATTTCATTGTCACTTGTTATTCAGATATTAAGTGCTTTATGTTCTTACGCATGTTTTGTTGGATAAGTCCATGTTACAATTATTTGGTTATAATTATTTCATTTACAGAATTATATTAATATAATTTATATCATATTTATTCATTAAATTCATGTATATAATTATGGTTTAAATAGGATCATGTAGAATGAATCACATCATATCGTGGAGACAGTACACCGTACGTACGCATGAGCGACGATATCATTCCCATAATTATAGAATGGTATTGAATTGGATGGTGTGTAATATTTAAGAATAAGTATAATGTTATAATAATCATATATAGTTATTAGTTTCATAATTATAACCACCCATGTATGGTGGTGGGGAAAATAGATTACACCACTGTGTGGAGACTGTAAGTCATACATACACACACGTGGTGATTTTGTTTTTCGTGGGATGGATAAAAGGTGGAATATGGGTATTAAATAATTATAATAACATATAATTATATGATTGATACTGATTTTATTACATTATAATGAAATATATAATGGGGATAAATTAGATGAAGAAAGAATTTTGAATGAATAGGTAGAAGAGATTACATCTTCCTCGAAATGCTTCCTCTAAATCCATTCTTAGGGAACTAGAGCTGGTGTTTCAAGATGACCAGAACCTCTAGAATATAAACAGGAAAGGTGATAAGGAAAATGGTTTGGGTATGTTCTATATTTAAGGCTCAATGTTAAGTGAAGTGGTGAGGGAGGAGGTGCCCTTTTATAATTTAGCTGATGGGAACTTTTGGAAACTCCATAAATAATAATTTATAATAAAATCAAAACCTACCCAAAACCTCCACTATTCCCAATTTAGTAGATTAGATGATATAGGGTGGTAATTTCATAATCTGATAAATTTTTGAAAATTATTTATTTCAATTTAAAACTTATATTTTTATTTAACACTTAGTTATTATATTTAATTTCAAATGGGTTAACAAATAATTCAATATTAAAATGGTGAAATAAGTACTTATTTGCTGTAAAATAGAGAATAAATAAATATATTAGATCATTTTTTACCAATATCATATTTATTATATATTTTTTAAAAAAAATTAATGATTTTTAAATAATTTAATAATACATTATTTTTATAAACAATAAGTAGTATCAATTTTGATACTTTTCAATTTATTGATTTTTGAAAAATATTAATATAATAATATAACTTCAATCACACAGTTACATTATACTAATAATAGGTTAAGGATATCTATAAAATTAATTAGACATGTTAATTAGTCAAAATTATATTTAATTTAATATTTTTAATAACACTTATTTGATATTTCTCTTAATAAAATAATTACTACAAGAGTTTTGTGTAATTATTTAATATGATTATTTTTTAAATAAGAATTAAAAATAAAATACTATGATGAATAAAAATCTGAAAAATTTCAATAGAATAATTTTTGTTGAATTTATCTTCTGGAAAATCCAATATTTAAAAATTTATACTTATTAAATTGTGAGGGTGAAAACATTAACATCACTTTAAATAAAATAATTTAAGTGTCATAATCCCTTCTATAAGGCTTCAAATGATCCATAACACAACCCTTGGATGATTATAGTCGAGATATACCTGACAAACGTGATTTGGTTATGTTTTTGGATTTTTATTGGTATTATTATTTTAATAAAAACTATATTATTTATTTTTCTTCAATTAAATATTTTTTTCATCATTAATGTACAAGATATCAAGGTAATTATTTATTTCCAAAAAATTAAAAATAAATTACTATGAAAACATAAAAAATGTAGATTGAAAATGATTATTTATAATCGAAATTATCTTTCCTATAACCTTATTTTAATAATGATTTTGTTATTAAAATTTGAGTGAGGCATAATTATCTTTTCTTAAAATAAAATAAAATAGACGTCCTTATCTCATCCAAGTGGTTTACAATGGATACCATTTAGACCCAGTGAATATTTAAGTCAATGAAAAATCATCCAATGATATTAAGACAAGTTTTATTGTAATTTTATAATAGTATTATTACCCTTAATTAACTAATTTACCCTTTTATCCTATTATTAAAAATTACGGATGTTACTATTCATAACGCCAAAAAATAAATAAATATATTTACATAATTTGGACCTAATGATTCCAAATATGAGTCCATTTTTCAAAATTCAAAACATATAAGTTTAATTAATTAATTTATAATTAATACCATTGTTTGAAAGAGAGAACGCGTTTTAAATGATAAAAAATTACAAAAGATTGAAATGTTTTTACAAGTGAATTCAATGTAATTTTAATAATTTTTATAAAAAATACAACTAACATACTAAATATTGAGAAAAAACATTCATATTGTTTTTATAATTTTGTATAATAATCCAAAAGTCATGTGAGACATGTAGGAATCAACTGCACCTCAATCCGATGCACGGTGTGACCGGTATGACTCAAAGCGCGTCTTTTTATTTTAAATTGTCATCAATTCTAGTAAAATGGAAAATTACCTATTAAAAATTAGTAAAACACCTTCCAATTATTTTGGTACTTAATAAAAATGGTCCACATGTCAATATATAATAAATCCATAACATGACCATATTGGTATAGTGTCTTTAGAAACAGCGAAACATAAACAACTGATTCATAAAACATCTATAATGTCTCCGGCTTATTTCTTCATAACTAGAATCCTTTTTTTCATATCTTACTTAATACCCATATTCATGACCTGGGGAAAAGAAACATATGAAAGGGTGATCTAAAAAAATTAATAAGGGTAAACAAGAGAAATATCAATCATATCATAGTCATAATACATAAGAACATAACATTTGGAAGTCTTATCCTACAGATGAAAGATTGTAACATCATGTCATGGGATAAAAGATCATAATAATTAAAGGACATAATCCCAAAAGTGATAACATAAAACATGAAGTCTTTTGGAATACTCATAATCATATAAAATCATTTCATATTAGTCAAGGCTCATTTCCAAGACCATCATAGAGGACAATGTCCATTACTGAATTGGGTTTACTTGTCATTCCAACCCTATATTACTAAACTAGATTTTCTCTTCATTCTCGTCATGTCTATCCCATGAGATATAAATATTTACCCAATAAATTTGTGAGAGATATATTCCCCATCCATCTCATAATTAAATCATTCTTACATGTTCCACAAAAACAAAATCATTCATCATAACATAAACCAAGGAATAAAGTGGGTTTCTTAAGCATCATTCCTTCATAACATAATCTATGTAAAAAAATAGATTTTATAAATATAATTCCATTATAAACATAATCAAATATAATAATAATAGGTATATTATACTTGAAAAATTTCCTTAATCTTATATGGAAAATAATTTTGATAAAAACACTTGAAAATAATTCTTGAGGAAAATATCCTTTCTTCTTCAAAAACAATTTATTTTCTCAAAATGAACAAAATTAAAAAAGAAAATAATTTATTTGAAAATAAACTTGAAATAATATAAAGGAATATTCATTGAAATGATTTGTAAAAATCCATTCATTCCATATAAGTTAAAAATTCTCCTTGTACTTTTTCCGAAAAATCCAAAAAGTACCTCATATCAAATAACGACAAATGATTTATTTCCTACCGTTTAATAAAAATTAACCAAAGGAAAAATTTAACTTTAATAAATTTTATAATAAGAGAAATAATATTACATAATTAGGAATCATGGATGTGGATGATAAATATAACCCAGTAAATACTTATATATAATCAATCTTGGATAATAATGAGATTGAAAAATTATCTCTTACCTTAGGTATGATATCATTCATATATATCTGAACCTCACGTATAATAATTTAAATAGGGTTATTGACTTATTAAATAATCATATTAATTTTTATGATATCATATATGATCATATTATCATCTGTTTGTTAGTAACATTTCATTGTCACTTGTTATTCAGATATTAAGTGCTTTATGTTCTTACGCATGTTTTGTTGGAAACGTTCATGTTACAATTCTTTGGTTATAGTTATATCATTTACAAAATGATATTACTATAATTTATATCATATTTATTCATTAAATTCATGTATATAATTGTGGTTTAAATAGGATCATGTAGAATGAATCACATCATATCGCAGAGACAGTACACCATACGTACGCATGAGCGACGATATCATTCCCATAATTATAGAATGGTATTGAATTGGATGGTGTGTACTTTTTATTAATAAGTATAATGTTATAATAATCATATATAGTTATTATTTTCATAATTATAACCACCCATGTATGGTGGTGGGGAAAATAGATTACACCACAGTGTGGAGACTGTAAGTCATACATACACACGCGTGGTGATTTTGTTTTTCGTGGGATGGATAAAAGGTGAAATATGGTTATTAAATAATTATAATAACATATAATTATATGATTGATACTTATTTTATTACACTATAATGAAATATATAATGGGGATAAATTAGATGAAGAAAGAATTTAGAATGAATAGGTAGAAGAGATTACCTCTTCCTCGACATGCTTCCTCTAAATCTATTCTTAGGGAACTAGAGCTGGTGTTTCAAGATGACCATTACCTCTAGAATATAAATAAGAAAGTTGATAAGGAAAATGGGTTGGGTATGTTCTAGCTTTAAGGATCAATGTTAAGGGAAGTGGTGAGGGGGGATGTTCCCTTTTATAATTTAGATGATGGGAACTTCTGAAAACTCCATAAATAATAATTTATAATAAAATCAAAACCTACCCAAAACCTCCACTATTCCCAATTTAGTAGATTAGATGATATAGGGTGGTAATATCATAATCTGATAAATTTTTGAAAATTATTTCTTTCAATTTAAATCTTATGTTTTTATTTAACACTTAGTTATTCTATTTATTTTCAAATGGGATAACAAATAAGTCAATATTAAAATGGCGAAATAAGTATTTATTTGCTATAAAATAGAGAATAAATAAATATATTAGATCATTTTTTACCATATCATATTTATTATATATGTTTTTATAAAAATTAATTATTTTTAAATAATTTAATAATACATTATTTTTATAAACAATAAGTAGTATCAATTTTGATACTTTTCAATTTATTGATTTTTGAAAAATATTAATATAATAATATAACTTCAAACACACAATTACATTATACTAATAATTGGTTAAGGTTATCTATAAAGTTAATTAGACATGTTAATTAGTCAAAATTATATTTAATTTAACATTTTTAATAATATTTATTTGATATTTCTCTTAATAAAATAATTACTACAAGAGTTTTGTGTAATTATTTAATATGATTATTTTTTGAATAAAAATTAAAAATAAAATACTACGATGAATAAAAATCTAAAAAATTTCAATAGAATTCTTTTAGTTGAATTTATCTTCTGGAAAATCCAATATTTAAAATGTTATACTTATTAAATTGTGAGGGTGAAAACTTTAACATCACTTTAAATAAAATAATATAAGTATCATAATCCCTTCTACAAGGCTTCAAATGATCCATAACTCAACCCTTGGATGATTATAGTCGAGATATACCTGAAAAATGTGATTTGGTTATGTTTTTGGATTTTTATTGGTATTATTATTTTAATAAAAACTATATTATGGTTTTTTCATCAATTAAATATTTGTTTCATCATTAATGTACAAGATATCAAGGTAATTATTTATTTCCTAATAATCAAAAATAAATTACTATGAAAACAGAAAAAATGTAGATTGAAAATGATTATTTATAATCGAAATTATCTTTACTATAACCTTATTTTAATAATGATTTTGTTATTAAAATTTGAGTGAGGCATAATTATCTTTTCTTTAAATAAAATAAAATAGATGTCCTTATCTCATCCAAGTGGTTTACAATGGATAAAATTTAAACCCTGTGAAGATTTTGGTCAAAGAAAAATCATCCAATGATATTAAGACAAGTTTTATTGTAATTTTATAATAGTATTATTACCCTTAATTAACTGATTTACCCTTTTATCCTATTATTAAAAATTACTGATGTTACTATTCATAACGCCAAAAAATAAATAAATATATTTACATAATTTGGACCTAATGATTCCAAATACGAGTCCATTTTTCAAAATTAAAAACATATAAGTTTCATTAATTAATTTATAATTAATACCATTGTTTTAAAGAGAGAACTAGTTTTAAAAGATAAAAAATTGCAAAATATTGAAATGTTTTTACAACTAAATTCGATGTAATGTTAATGATTTTTATAAAAAATAAAACTAACATACTAAATATTGAGAAAAAACATTCATAATGTTTTTATAATTTTGGATAATAATCCACAAGTCATGTGAGACATGTAGGAATCAACCACAACTCAATTCGATGCACGATGTGACCGGTATGACTGAAAGCGCATCTTTTTATTTTAAATTGTCATCAATTCTAGTAAAATGAAAAATTACATATTAAAAACCAGTAAAACACATTCCAATTATTTTGGTACATAATTAAAATGGTCCACATGTCATTTTATATGTTTATAAATTAGTTTAACCTCACTCTGATGCATGGTGTGATAGATATGACTCATAGAGCGTCTTTTTCATTAAAATTGGTATCAATTTTTAAAAAAAATGGACTACTGAACTACTGAAAACTAATAAATCGCATTTATATTTTTTTCATACATTATGAAAATTGTCTATAAGTCATTTTTTGATGTATATGAATCAGCCTCACCTCATTCCAATACATGATGTGCCCGATAAGACTTAAAAGGTCTATTATCAGTTTAAAATCAACATTTTAGTTCAAAAAGTGTCATTCACTAAGAACTGATCAAACGTGCTCGAATTTTCCTGATAATTGAGGACAACGATTTATAAGTCATTTTTGATGTGTAAAAATTGGTTTCACATCAAATTGATACACGATGTGATTGGAATGAGTCAAAAGTTCATGTTTCCTGTTTAAAGTGACATTTTAGTAAAAACTATAGCTGAAATCCTCAAAAAAGACCAAACACATTCATATTATTTTGATACTTCAAAAAAATGATTCAAAATTCTTTTGAGACACGTTGGAATTAGCGTTATATAAATATGATGCATGGTGCGACCTATATGACTCCATGTCTTTATGTTCATTTAAAATTGACATCAATTTTAGTAAAATTAACACCTTCTGTTAATTTATTTAAATATATTATTACTGAAATAATAATTATTTTATTATATAGGTTCATTATTATTTTCATTCAGTGGTGGTTTTTTTGGAAATATCATGAATCAGGCTCGAATTAAATGAAAATGGAACATTCAGGTTTTTAAATTTATGTAATAATTTGTATTTATGTAACTGTATAAAACAATGTTAGAAATGTCTATAATAGTGTTTTAAATTTAATTTCATTTAATTTTTTTTTTGGATTTTTTTGTTGATATCTGGTGTGTTTCTAGGGTTGTGGTGTCCTGTAACAGCACAATGCAGTGGTGTAACATTGTGCTATTACAGCACACTGTAGTGTACCCCTTTATCATTGCTTTTAAAAGCACTGATAAAGGACATGTTTATCAGCACTTATAAAGATACACTTTCTCATCACTTCTATAGAAACTAATAAAAGTCCCTTTATTAGAACTTTTATAACTAATGATAAATGGGTTCTTTATCAGTTATTTTAAAAGCCTAGATAAATGGGTCCTTTATCAGTTTTTTCATTGCTGATAAAATACCAGGGGTTTTAATCTTGCTCATGTTGTCATCTCTTTTCTTGCACTGATAAATTTCATTTATAGTGCTCTTAAAGGACTATTCTGTAGTTGTGTATCACTAAATATTAAAAATTTAACCATGGTAATTTTTTGACATCTGGGTTAAAAACCATAGTTTGGAAAAAAACATTGCTAAAACAACTTCATAAGATGCATCAAAAGCCACAACATATGTGGTCTATGTAGATATGGTAACCACTAGTTTTAATAAATTTTCTCTTTCATTTTACCTTATAATAACTATGATACAAGATCAAAGTGATATGAAATAATATTAGTTTTGTATCCTCTTGATAAATAGTTTACCCATCTCTTTAAATATTATAAACTCTTCCATTTTCTACTTTCTCCTATACTTTGAGATAATTTTCACTAAATGGTTTTTTATTTCCCCTAGTATTATTTGATATTTTCTCTATATAATTTATGCATAATAAAAATAAAAATAATGTACATATCATAGAATATTTTATAGATTTAAAGTATGCTTAAGAGTATATATTTCTATTCGTCATGAGAATTTTCTCTTGTGCTTTCACACATGAACTGGGAGAGATTTCATGCCATTTGACAATAGAAACAATTCTATTTGAATTATTATATATTTAATTTTTCCATATTTTTCAATGTATAGGCTATGGCCTAATCTGAGTAACCCCATAGATATATGTCTATATCTCTAGTTCCCATGTTCTTGGATGGCTAATTTAAGTAATTATTGGTGAAATTATTTTATTTAGTCTTAAAATTAAGGTACTAGCTATCTCTTTTCTATATGTTATTAACATATATGTACTGTAAAACAATAGCACTCCCCCTAACCTCTATAAACACCTGACATACTTTTTTTATGAATAAAAATAATCTATTTTGTGGTTTATTAAATTTCATATTCTATGATCATGATTATTTCATTGATCCATAATGGATCTCTACAACTTTCATTCATTATTGGATTTATTTTATGTCACCAACCCTTCATATCACATTCAATATACATATTCTCTTATGTTTCCTCTTAGTAAGGAGGCCTGGACATCCAATTCCCAACATAATGATAATAGAAAATTGCTATGATAAGAGAAATTCTAATGTATTTTAAAATGATGAATATTATAAGGTATTTTCAAAGATTAAGAATAAACATACCTTGAACCTTTATTAACCAATCAAGCCTTATTGGTACCCACCTACACCAAGCATTCTTTGATTCTCTTCAATACCCACCAATAAATTTACAATAACCGTAGAAGCTACTAAAATACAAAACTATATTTTAGTATATGGAATCCATTTATAAATTCATATAAACATTCCAATCATATTTTTTTATACTTACTACTTCTTATAAGATTCATTATTATTATCAAATTATATACCACTTATTTTATTTAATATAAAACTAACTATTTGGTTTTACATTTAATAAATAGTATGTATCTCTAGAACAATCCCTCCCACTAAAACATGTGGAGTTTAGTGAACTTATGATATCTTATGTGCATCCAGATCCTAAAATTCATTTAATTATTTCCTTCTACCACTATCTCTAAAATATATGTGCTTACCTCATATAAATATAACCTTTTATGACTAATTTCCTTTATGTATTGGTGTTATTAATATCCTGAGTGGCTATAGGATACTTAACTAATATGCACTTAATGTTTCATTTGATGCACAACTGTAGATAAAAAAATATTTTAAAAAATAGTTCCCATCAAACACCTAAGGTTGTGACATACTGTACTCCCATCATATCGTAACTTCTATGATATCCATTAGTAAATCTAATCATAATAAAATTATCTTCTATAATTGTATTTTTAAAAATTTTCTTAAAAGGCTATAAAAGACTAGAAATATATATAAGAATCCTCATCTATCTTCCTTGTAAAACTATAACATATTTTATGTGAATAAGGTAATATGAGTTTAGGAAAACCTTTAATATATATTCAAAAGATATATGAATATTTGGTTAGGATATTCTATGAAAAAATCACATGGAGGATAAAATATATTTTACCAATAACATTCATTACTTTCATTTTTCATTCCAAAAATCACTTAAAATAATGTAATAAAGTATATTAATTTACCTCAACATTTTATATAGAATAGTTCATTTGGTCTAGATGAACTAACTCTAGAATCTTTTTGGATTAACTTTATTTTAAAATGATTATTTTTATAAATCATAATAAGTAAGTATGTCAATAATAGATATGATTTTTTAGCTCTATGGAGCCTAAACAACCTATTAGGTAAATCCTTAAGAACTATTCTTAGTTTTACTTTATAAATAATTATCTTGTGACAACTAGGAATCTTTCTCACCTTCAATTTCTCGGTGAGGTGGCTGACCAAAAATGTTGTACTAGAATACACAGTATAAATTTTCTTAAAGTAGTGTAGTGAATAAATAAATTTATAGTTTTTGGATATTTATGTTAGTGAGAACATGTTTTGAGTTCATAAATGATCATAGTGTTCCCATGGGTTTTCTTTCAATTTTGTACAATATACAAGAGAAGATTTTAGTACGTTATCTTGATAACCAAAATATGAAATAATAGTTTTTTATATTAGTCTCCAACTATTTTACCATGACCCAATAGCTATCACCACTAGATTTAACATATAATCTCTCATGGATATTATAGTGGCTTGGATCCATATTCCCCTTATCATAATCTATAATTTATCCATGAAAATTATTCAATTTTTTTTGGTAGATGGTCTTGTCAACCACTTTAACTCACTGTTCCTTGATATGTAAAGTGGACTCCCCAATCAGGAAATCATGAACTCATATTTCCTCAAAACTTGCATCCAAATGCTACTAAATATAATTTTCTATTACAAATAATACAAATTTGTTCATGTCAACTTATAATATTTATTAATAATCCTCTATAATTGAAAAGTGTCATTTTATTTGGCTTGGATGACACTTCAACTATGTGTATATCTTAACTCAAAAGATTGAAGGTATTTCTGGGTTAATATTTCCTTAAGAAATTTTTTTATTGTATGTTTAAAATTTCTTTATTTTATATTTTTTTACATCCTTGTGAATATATTTTGTATTTTAGATAACTAATTAAACATGTTTGAAAAAATAATTTATGCACAATCCATTTATTTTATTCCATATTTCATGCTTATTAATTTATTTATATTATGTGTCTATGTTTAAACATCAAATAAAAATAAATAAATAACCACACACTTGACAAAAAAATATTTAATAATTATGAGCTTTTATTACTATTTTTTATCAATAAGACGATAAACCAAACCAAGACCTTCTAGTAATAACTCCTTGAGTCATTCTTAGATTGAGTTATATCATTCCACATTTAACTTGTGTTTCAAAATAGGTGGTTTCACCTTGGATAATTCTGGAACTACCTTCCCTTACATGGGATCTCCTTTCATTACACATTATTTCTCACACTTAGATGAGGGGAGAAAGGGGTTTGGGGTTACATAAAAGATACCATGCCTGCACAGGCCTGTATATATAATAAGGTGAAAGGGATTATATAAAAATGATCATATTTAACTTAATACAAAATTTATAACAAAACCAATTTAATAAATAATTAAATTAAATAGAAACCCAACACATACATAGGTTGATCAAGCTCATGATCATCCTTCCATGCATTGAAATTTTAAATAAATTATTTCATTTCAATTTATATTAAGATAAATTCTATAAATCAATAAATTAATTATCTTATTAATCCATAACTTGATTTTTGTTAATTAATAATCCATGTAGTTCTTAAGATTCCAATCTAACATAATTTTAAATAAATAAATTTAATTTAATATAAATTAAGTACATGACATGTATGATTCGGTATGATATGCACCCTTTTGAATTTTCTTAAACACATTTGTAGAGATTAAATATTACAAAGTGTTTACCTTCACATGGCACGTGATGTGGAAAATGTTGTGTTTATTTCTTTTCATGTATAACATAGTTACATTAAATGCATGCCTACAATATGTGTCATGATATACATGGGTTGTTGTTCTATGAGTCAATCAATGCAGTCCGCACAAGGTTTATGACTATATGACACAAATTAAAAATAAGAAGGGTGTACTATTGGTGATGTTTGTGAAGTACACAGAACACACAAGAACTATAAAAATCATGTATCCATAGAAAACGTATAAAAATAATTTATAAAGTATTTAATATCATATAAAACCCCCCAAAATCACTCAGTGTGTGATTACTGAAGAAAATGCTATTACATGGCATGTGTATCTTGCCACACACCGGGTAGTTCAGTTTTGATTTAATTAATTAATTATCTCAATGTGTTGACTTACATGATGTGCCTGTATCAACCTGTATCTATTATGACATATACCATATTATATATTTTGTAAAACTAGCTAAATGGTGTGTAATTCATTAATGTCCACCCGGAATACATGCATAGGGACTCGACATGTATCTTGCACAAGCTATTATGTGTTACACGACATGTACAAATCACTACACATTGTGTACATCATGTAATTAAACGTAATTTAATTTGACCACATGAATTTCATTATTCCCACATGATCAAAAAATGTGGGGTTACATAGTGTGCACACTATCTATACACAGTATACCCCTATCAAGAAACAATACAATTGGTTATCAATACAACTTATATAATTTCATTGTGTACTATTATACCACATGATGTGCCATGTTGAAGAGAATCATCAATGTGTAGTTAACCATGGGTATATGATTTTTACTTTATAGTTACACACTATGTACCCATTTCATCTGGCCAGAATCCTTGGAACCACTAGATGATATCTTTGAGTTTATTCATTCATTCTTGGACTATTCTTGGAAATGTGAAACAATACAATTACGTTATCTCATTTTTTCATATTAAAGATTGAAAATATTAAAAATAAATATTTATTATAGTATTCTAACTAAATAAAGAAATGATATATAATTATAAATTAATATGTGGCTATTTTGATACCTAGTGAAGGTCTTAGGGAATAATGGAAGTGATTAGGCCCACACCAATTTTTTTTTCATCAGTTCCATTGGATTCAATCAACAAAACATGACGAATGAAACCTCAAAATATTAAAAGTGGGGATCCTTTCACATATAACTAATAATTAATTTATAGAAAATATTACATAGAGTTAATAATTATTTATTCATTATAAATTCAGTTGAACTTCTTTCCATACTATTGTTTCAATGATGGTTCCAAAATATAATCCCTTTAGTGGTATCCAAACATACTCCACGAATCATGAAATATTACAGTTGGAACTATCAGAGCTTTCATAGAAGGACCAAACCTGTTGCTTCAATCTCTATTGATTTCAATAAATTTTTTTCACTATTTAAAGACTCTCTCTTATTCTCAATATCTTGAGAGGGAGGTGGAGGATAATGGCCTCTTGTTCTTGGGAATGTTATTGATAATTTCTCTCAGTTTGGAAGAACTCTCTTGGTAGAAAAATCTGTTGTACACAATAACTCCTTTTCCCTATAAATGTTATAAGTTTGGTTATATGATTTGGTTAGAAAATTAGATATTTCACAATGACCCTTAACTAATTTCCTATTTCTAAATAAAACTCATGTCTAATATGAATGATAATAATATTATTTTTTTATTTCATGATGTGTGAAAACTTACAGATATTTGAATATAAGTTTTAAATAAATTAATATTTATTTATTTAAATTATATTAAATAAAATGTACCATGTCAACTAGGCCCTTAACATGGCCTATCAATCCTCCTAGACATTTATTAAACCTTGAATAATAAATAATTATTTAAATAAATCATATCATTATATTATTCTTTAAATATATAAATAAACATTATATTCACCAACCAAATATAAATATTTATTCAATATATGTGTAACAAATTGAATAATTATTTGTTTCCTTGTGAATAAAAATGATATAAATAAATGTTATATATTTTCATAACCAAATGAAAAACTATTTAGTATCTTTAAAATAAATATTTATTTAATATTCATCTCGGATACTATAACGTCACTGAATTGTGACCACTAAAAAGTGTCTGGACCAGAGGGATAATCGGACCTCAGTTGTGCCTCCCCGTAATCTAGTGGTTGCTGACTAACAACAAGGGTATATGGTGGTATTATGAGGATATTATACCTACATATTAGAGTATAACAATAGTGTAAATGAAGGAAATAAAATACATCCATTAAAATAAATAAAGTAGTGAGGAGGCATACATGCATGTGCCAATAAATAACTATGACACATGCAATATCAAAATAATATTACTATAATGTCAAGAAGTTACTAACCAAAAGTTCATATATACATTAAAAACAAAATGAAACAAAATATAAATAGTGATACTTCTCAAAAAGGGTCATGTTCCCTACACAGTTCTTATCTCTTGCGCTTAGATTTAACAGTAAAAATCACACATAAATCATTGGCCACTTTCCCTTATCCTATAATATAATACTTAAGTATTATTAGGTAACAAATAGTGGCTTAAGTAGGGTATGAGTATGACTCTGCAGGCCACCACCAAAAATTCCTAAACTCATATCTTGTAATATTTCACGGTGCATGCTGATGTGTATGATAAATAAGGGAAATCAAAAATAAATATACAATTATTGATCCTTGAGTTCCATGATGACACCCAAGACCGAACACACTTGATTTTTCCTAACATAGATGTCTCTGTCTATAGTAACCAAAGTCATAAACACTATCCCCACATGGTTAATCTCAAGGGGTCAATATGTATTAAAAATCATCATCGAACCCAAGGGGAAATCAACCCCAAGGTGTTCTCAGATAACAAGTTTCATTATCATACCCAAGGGAATTCGTCCTATGGAATTATACGTGGTAGGTGTTATAAAAAAAACCCAAGGGGTTACACCCAAGGCATTCCAAGTAGTAGGAGTTATATCCAAACCCATGAGATTTCATCCTGAAACATTTTAAGTAACTGAAATCATCACTAAACCCATGGGGGTTTACCGCATAGAGTTCTAAGTAGCACTTATCCATTTAAAGCACACTGAAAATTTCTAAACAATTACCTTTCTTTCATTCCATCAATTATTTCATTTTATTTGCATCTAAAATATATATATAAATTTATTCCATTTATCTCCCTTGATACCCAAGTAAATTATACACTAATATACATCCTAATTGTCCTCAATAACTTACTATCGGCCATACGTCAAGTCATAGCCACCGCTATGGGTTAACCAATCAATTACCCATTTTATATTTGGGGTTAAAAATTTCTATAAAGATAGAAAAATTTCTAGTATACACACTAACAGATCACTTATAGCTCATAGAGGAGTAACATTTCATAATTTAGTGCTAAAAAATATTAAATTAATTTCTTTTTGTGGTCGTGTTCATGGTGTTTTAGCACAAACAGACGTCACACACTCTTATAAATGGTGATAATTTTTGGAAAATGTTTTTTAACCACTTACCCTATTCTCAAAGATAAAAACTGATCCAGTATTGGCCTCTATTTCATGCTAATATGGTAGAAAATGGAAAGTAGAAGTATACACTAAAAACAAGTAATATTAGGAAAAATAGAAAGTGACTAAAAAATAAATAATGATATTTAAAAAAAGAGGAAAAAGACTAATATATTTACCTCAAGCTATAAACATCAACCAATTGTTTCTGATTCAGTATATAAATATGGGATAACTCACATGGAATAGAAGAGAAAACACATGGAGGAGAGGGCCCATAACGCATATTTGACATAGAAGAGTCTACCCTAATATTTAAAACACTCAACAAAAAATAATAAAAACATCAAAACCATTTAAAAAACTTTACTGGAGCATTTCACGATGTGAACCCAAGGTTCATGCCACGAGTCTTTAGGGCAGGGGGATCCTCCCCTCTATCCACTTGTTTCACAATGTGAAACAATTCTTCAAACTGTGAACCCACTATTGTCAATATTCTTCCAACAATAGGTCAACCTATTCACCCTAAAATTCATCAAAAGATATAATAGACCCCTAAATACTTAAAAATGAGTATAACACACATTTTTGTAGAAAAATTTATATCAAATCATACCACACAATGGATGAGATTTTATAGCCTCCCCGCCTTATGATAGCTATTTCTCGAGTTTTTGTCCTAGACACCATCGAGCCTTGTCAATGAATTACTCCATCCATTAGGGTCATATATTAGAACCCCTCTCTAGAGTCACCTTTTTCATACCTCTATTCTTATATTTTACGTACACTTGATTAATGATATTTCCAATGAGAACTGTTTTGCTCGGATCAACTATGTACAGTGGATGATCCTCAAAGGATGGGTTAGCCTCAAGATCGATATCCTTAGTGTCAATCACGTCAGATAGACCAGGATAACATTACCACAACTATGATAGATAAACTACATCATACATGGAAATGAGACGTTATGGGTGAGCCAACCAGTATTCCATTGGACTGATCTTATCCACTACCTTGAACAACCCCACATACCTTGGTGCTAGATTTATTTTTATATGAATATGACAGTGTACCAAACTTGGAAACACAAATAATAATACCCAATCACCATCCTCAAACACTAGGGTTCTACATCATTGTTCTACATAAGACCCATGCCTACTTTGGGTGGTCACCATCCTCTTCTAAGTCAATTGGATATTCTCCAAAGTATCCTACGTGAGACTTGACATAATCATCACTACCTGACTAGATTGTAACAAACACAAAGGTGATTGACACGATTTATCATACAAATACTCATAAGGTTATAATTTAATTATCAACGGACAACTACTACTTTAGGTTAATTCAACTATTTCTATGTGTCTCTCTCAAGATCCACAAAAATCTAGGACACATTCCCTCATTATTACCTCTATGAATCGTATAGTCCTCTCAGATTATTTATCCATCTGTAGATGATAGGTAGTAGTCAAATGTACCTACATACTGAGTAACTTCTGTATCCCTTTCTGTAACTGTGAAGTAAAATGGGAATCTCAATCTGAAATTATGGTCATGAGAATCAAATTTAGGCTCATGATCCCTAATACAAAGAGTTTTCCCAACATATCCACTAATAAATTATCTCAGATTAGTATAAAATGAGCCACCTTTGTTAGTCAATTCAATATCAACCAAACTTCATCACTACCCTTGGGTGTCACTAGTAACCCCAACAAAAAATCCATAGTCACATCATCCCATTTCCACTTGGGAATAGAAAATGAATGAATTAAACCAGTTGGCCACTAATACTTGACCTTCATTTAAAGATAAGTGGTGCATCATGTGATAAACCCTTACACATCCTTATTTATTATTCACCCTCAATAATATAAATGCATGTACATATTCATCTTGGATAGACATGTATGTATTTCCCACATCAAAGCATGATACTCTTACATTAACTCCTCATGCATGACTATAGGAACACAAACATGATTGTGGACATGGGGAATCTCATCACCATCAATGAAGCAATCTTATAGCGGATCCCCTCCATATATGTTTTCCCTTAGGGATAATAAATATGGATCTAATAGTTTTATACTCTTTATATTAATGATAATTAATGGCGAAATGGATAAATATATCAAGGGTTTTAAAGACTCGAACTATTATAAATATAATTTCCCTTGTGATTTAATTAAATTTCTTATTATGTAATATGGTTATATAAAACATATGCACTTATTTGGGTTTATTATATAATATAAGATTTTAAATGACCATTAAGAATCATTATTATTGATAATGTTACATTTGAACACTGATCACATGACTAGCACAAATATAGGGTTTAACAAATCCAATTGACACTGACAAAGGATGTGATGGCCTCAACCAATAAGATCGTACCCTATGGATGCCATTCATTGGTGTTTCCGAGGGATATAACATCTCTGGGATTTTCCCTTCACCAATCACAAGATTATATCCAACAACATAAACATGATAAAAACCATTTATTGGAGATGTTCGAGCTCATTGAGATAATGACAAAAACTATGTATGCTAACCCCCCCCCCCCCCAAGAAAGTATCACTGTCACACACCTTACCCTTAGGAAGTTTTCTGGTTTATTATTTGGATATGTATGAAGACCATATAAATATTAAATTTTATGTTATTGTTTATAGAATAATTAATATATTTTCATCATATTATTATTATTTTATAAATAATTTTTATTTTGATATAATAAAACAGGAATAGTATTTTTTGGAAGTATTCAGATTCAATTAAGGAATTTATTTTTATGACTTAATGGATTTTTTAAATAAAAAATATTTTAATATTATAATATTATTAATTTTTTTTTCAAATATAAATGATCATATAATTTTTATGAAATCAATTGAAATTTTTATAAGGCTTAGAAAACATTTATTGTCAAAAAACTCATTATTTCTAAATAATTGTTGATCATTATTTTAAAATTAAAAATTCAAATATATAGTAAATTATTTTGATAAAAATAAATTTTTTTTTGGAATCATAATGTTGAAGTTATAAAATAGTGAATTTATCATTATTTTCTGAGATAGTCGAATTTTCAGGAAAAAAATTAAATACCCTTTAAGAATTTGTTGTGTATTATGACATCCTAATGACCGAAAATTGATTTAATAAATAATATAAAGGGTGTCCACATCCAAATATATTTGTCACATTTAAAATAATTCGACTTTTTTTATTTTTTTTATTTTATAATTCTTTTATGAATCCTCCAAAACCATTAATATATTTTAATGTTTTAAATCATTTATTTAATAGTATGACTCACATCCACTGACCGAAAATTATTTTTTTATTAAGACAAAACCCCTTTTAAGGAAAAGGGGAAAAACCATCATGACATAAAAGACATAAACAAGTCAAAAAGGCCCCAACAGTCCAAAAGTTCAAGACCAAACAACCCACACAACATGAGAGAAGCCCCTCCCAACATCAAAAAGCATGAAAACCAACTTCCACCATCCACTTCTTAGCGGCAAGATGTCCCATGGAAAAATTCACGCATCTGGTACCGATGACCATATCCATACCCTCTCAAACATCCAATCTGAAAATCATAGGAATAGTGGAAACTCTTTGCCCTAAACATCTTCTGGAACAGCCTCATGAAAGCGATATGAATGCAGAATCTCGAACCGTAGACCACCAAGGCCAAAACAAAAACTAACCCATCACAAAAGAGACCACCACCGACCATCAATTTTCCATTCACATCATCAGCATCCCAATCTGATTGATAAGTGCTGAAATGCCTGGTCACTTCCAGATCAAGCAAAAAGCCAAACCTATCTAAGTGCTGAAGAGCAGTCACCCAGACATCATCAAAACTCAAACATCAAAAAAATCAACAACAGTAGAGGTTGCCAACACAGAAGCACGAACACAGTAAAAAAAGAGAAACATCACTAAACTGTCGGGGAAATACGAGCAGCATCAAACAAATCCAGACTCAAGAGTATATGGAAAAGGCGCAGAAGAAGCCATCACCATGCCGAAGACCACCCAAAGCTGAAGTCCTCGAAAAACCCTAAAAATCACCCAGATCCCGTCGCCACCAACCAATACGCACTCGCAGACCTCGACGAAACACCAACCACACACAACGGAGATGAGGCGGATACCTCAGGCCGTTGGATCGAGAATCTCAGTCACAGACCGGCACTGTGACGCCATGGGAGACCTTATCCAGTGATGAAGGAATCGGGTGAGGAGAGGCCAGCAACGATGCATGGTTGAGACGACCCGAGTCCACAAAGCATCGCAACCAAGGATTCACCGCCAGATCTCGCCGAGCACCAGAAGGCCCACAACGTCAACTCGAGTCGATGGAGGCGACGATGAGGAAGAAACCCTAGCGCTCCAAGTCCCTTACAGACTCATCTTCAACCCAAATCAGTTTAGGATTTCTCATGACTCACATCCACATCATCAAGAATATATTTTATTATTTTCGGACCTTGGAAATATAAAATAATGAAACCCACTACCATTTTTAATAAAACATGGGCAAAAACCACAGTAAGGTTTGTGGTTTTGGTTATTTTATTATATAGAGTCCAAAACCGATGTTTGTTAAATAATAAAGAAGTCACATCTCTTTTCATATTTAAACCCTCCCAATATACCATTTATACTCACTAAAAATAAATTTATAATTTTTTTACTCTACCCTCCCCTCTCAAGATTCCTCCCAAGGTTTCTCAAATCTCTTAATATGTTCCTTACAAGCATTTGGTATCACACTCTCATGTTAAGGGATTATCTTCCATCTCCTCTTTATTCAAGTTTCTTTACATCCATATGCCTTGTATTTCCAATTGCTAATATTGGGATATGGTTTTGCATTTCCCTATTACCATCCATTGTATGTTAAAATTATGAGATACCCCTTTTGCTCTTATCAAACCATTTTATGATTTTTTTGTAACATCGTTATGCTTCCGAATTTTCACCATGATTTTCCATGCCAAAACAATTGGGTAGTGAATATCCATACCCATTTAATATCATGGGTGTTCAAATTTATGAAATTCCACTTATTTGATTATAAAATTACATGTATGTATTCCAAACTCCTTGATCATTGAATAAAATATAATGATGAATGAATCCATGTTGTATTATCTTTGTGTCACCCTTAAGCATGAGAAGGAAATGAAATTTATAGGTGCACCCAGAATTATATAGCGCTCCAATGTGTTGGGTATTGTTTAGTGTCATGATAAATTATATTGGGATAGGGAGTAAACTTGATTCCTTTATGCTACTTTTTCAATCATGATGTCTTAGAAGTTATCCTTGACCAATGTTTATGATGCAGTGTTTTAAGTTGTTTCCACATTTACCATGTTTTCTTTATGTTATCATTCTATATCATGCCTCAACATTCTTGTTTATGATTACCACTCCTTTTATTCCCTATTAATATGCTTATTATTCAACTTGTATTAATTTATTCATCTCATTCCATGTTTATTACCTTACTGGGATTTGTATCTCACCCCTTTCTTATTTATGTCCCTATGTTATCTCATGTAGTTTCAAGCCTGAAAATATTAAGGAAGTTTTCGATAAAGATGATATATTTACTGTTTTAAGTTGTTATGTAATGTACCCAATTCTCAAAGACACTATACTTCTACATTTTATGGGTTTTATTATGTGTACTTTCAAGTAATTAATAACATATTAATGTTTAAAAAATAGATGGGTTGTTATATCTTTTATCAAAGGAAAGGTTTAGTTATTTTTGGGATTAATATTAGAAAACACTAGCGAAAGACTTAGGGATAAAAATAATTATAAGAAAAAACCCCAAAACATTGGTATGTTTAAAGTAAATTGTTTATTAAGAAAATAAATTACTATCTAGATACTATAAGTCGATGTGGCTCTAACACATATGTATATAGGGGTAAGACCCTAAAACTCCGCATTGAGCTAGAATCAACTGGTAACTAGTGCACAACACCAAGCCTTTCTAAACACCTAGTTTGACACTCCCAAGGGATACACTTTGAAAATATAGAATCTCATTATAAAGCATAATTAATTGATCAAAACAACCAATAATAATATGTGTTATGAAATATAACATGGATCACATGGATTGAAGCCTAGAAATCCATAATTTAAGGAAATACATGTAATTTATAAGTTATATCTTTAATGTCTTTACATTCCCTTATGTGAGTTTAATTGTTTAAAAACACTCACACTTAATTTTATTTTTATTAAATCCAATGGTCAAAAATAGGTGGAAAACTAATGTGATGATAAATGTGATGACTTCCCCAAAAAGATGCCCAATCAGATGGGAGCAGGAATCAGGAACTTTGTAATGATACTCTCTCAGATGAATCAGGTTCTGAATAAAATCCTGGATCAAGAGGAGTGCCCAAATAACCCTAATAAATAACACGTTGAAATTGATTCTTTTATATGACAAAGAACTCCTAATTTAAATGAATCTTATAAACCCTTAATCGTGGAACAATGGATCAACTTCATTGAGAGTATCTTCTCCATCCTTCAATGTTCCAAAAAAGAGAAGGTTCTACTTGCTATTTATCATATGGAGGGAGAAGCTTATTAGTGGTGGAAATTGATCAAAAATATGAATGATTATGAATAGATCGATTCTATGGGTTATAAGTAATTAAAAAAAATGTTTTTTGATAAATATTTTCCTCAAACTATCAAACATAAAATGGAAAGGTATTTCCTTGATCTCAGAAAAATGATGAATCTATTGGGGCGTATAAGGTGAACTTCACAATAATTATATCATACCCCTTCATCTTTTTCCTTACTCTTAACTTCAAGGTTGATTACTTCACTGGTGGGAAAAAACCTAGTCTTCCAAAATCCTTGGCAATCTGATACATTGATAGTTTTGAGGAAATTGTCCTATATTCCCTCAAAGTCAAAATGGCGATCAGAGTATCTCAATGGTATCAAAGGGCTAATAAGAGAAAAGTGGATTTTAATTCAAGTGATCCTATAAAGAAATATAATGGTGTAAGAAATTTATACATCTCACTTGTCAAAGGTGTGGAAAGAAGAAACCTAGAAATTAACTAACGGGGGAATGGAAATGCTTTTGGTTTGGGAAGGAAGGACACCAAGACAATGATTGATAACAAGAGAAACCCACTGATGCAATGGAGGAAATGAATGCTCATGTTAAAACTCAAGGAATTGTTCATTATTTCAACTGTAAGGAACCATGGAACTTTTCAAACCAATTCACTAATCCAAGGATTTTCATAGACAACCAACAACCTCTAAAGTAGTAAGGGCGAGCTTTTGATATCACAAACATTGAGGTGGTTCCCAAAAATAAAGTGGAAATAGGTACAATAGTTATTCATTCAAGATTAGAAAACAAACATTTTGATTCTGGTTCTATAAACTCCATCGTATCACAAAATTTTTCTAGAACGATTTAAAAGCTACACTAAGAGTGGATGTAGACCTTTTAGTGAAAATGAAAAATGGGGAAATTATTGTATCCCAAGCATATAACTCCTCACCTGTCAAAACTTGTGGGTTGAATTTTCTAGTAAACCTTATGATACTCTCTTTTGGTAGAATTTGATGCAATTTTAGGTATGGATTGGATATCCTTGTATATAGCCAACATAAATTTTAATGAGAAGGAAACTAATCCCCGTGTCATGAATCAACCCCATATTCTATAAATGTGAAAGAAAGGGGATGAATATTCTTTAACACCAACATCTCAAGCATGGATATTATTTCCCTATAATAAAGCATATATTTATTAAATTATTGATTATAAGGAAAATATAATCCTTGAATTCATGAGAATTTTGATGGAATACACTTATGTATTCACAAAATAATTGTCTGGTCTATCTTCTAGAGGAGGGGTTTAATTTTCAATCATTTTTATATCTCAGGAATTACCATTATCCAAGAATATTTATATAATGTATATTGTGGAACTTGAGGAACTAATGAAACAACTATAAGGGAATCTAGATAAAGGGTTTATATTCCCATGTGCTTCACCATGGGGTTTACCAATCCTCTTTGTCAATAAGAAGGATATGAAAATGTGCCCTTGCATTGATTATCATGAGCTCAACAAGATCACAATAAAGAAAAAGAATCCTATGCCATAGATTGATGACCTGTTCAATTATCTATGTGGTTCACAAAACATCTCCACGGAGGATATGTAGTCAGGGTATTTTCAAGTTAGTGTGAAAAGGGGGGATATTCCCAAAACTAATTTTCATACAATGTACATGACCAATGAGTTCATAGTAATTCTATTTAGACTCACTAATGCTCTAGATATAACCTTGTACTTGATGAATATTGTCTTTATAGAATACATCGACAAATTTGTGGCAGTCTTTATCGATTATTTTCTAATATTCTCCAAAACCAAGGAGGAGCATGAAGAGAATATGAGAATTGTGGTAATGACCATGGGAAAAGAGAATCATTATGAAAAGTATAGAAAATGTGATTTATGGTTTATATAATTTTCATTCTTGGGGAATATCATTACAAGAAAGGATATATATGTGGATCCTTAAAAAATAGAATAAATTAAAGGATACTCGATTCCAACATCTATGATAGATATTCTTAGTTTCCTTGGATTATCTAGGTACTATGGTTGATTTGTGAGAAACTTCTAGTGATTTTCAAACTCTCTAACCAAGATAACTCGAATGGGATTCAAGTTTACTTTGAATGATGAATATAAAGAGAACATAAAGAAGTTGAAAAGGAATATTATCAATGGACCTATTCTCACACCAACCACAAGTGGATAACTTTTCATGGTATTCAACAATGCTTCCAAGAAGGGTTTGGGTTGTGTGTTAATGAATAATGTAAAAGTCATTACCTATGCTTCAAGGTAGTTGAAAGTTCAATAATAGAACTAACCAATGCAAAATCTGGAGTTGGCTACCATGATATTCACTTTGAAAAAATGGAAACATTATTCCTTTGGGAATAAGTGTGAAATATATATGGATCAAAAAATACTCATGTATATATTCACATAGAAAGATATGAATATGTGCTAATGAATATGGTTAGAGTTGATAAAGGACTATAAAATATCAATTCACTACCATTGTGGGAATGTGAATAAATTGAAAGTTGATATAAGTAAAAGTGATGCAAAAATTATGTCATTAATGAGAATTGAGAGGGATCTGATCTTCAAAGATTTGAAAAGGATAAATATTGGAATCATAAATTAGGGAACATAATCAATACTTTAACAAAATATTACATAACCATATCTTCTGAAGATAATAAAGGATTCTCAAAGATATAATATGGAATTTAGAAAAAAGTGGATTCTATAAGAAAAGGGAAATCATCACAGTTCAATGTTAATGAAGGAGGAGTTGTGATATTTAGGTCCTGATTATGTGTACCATCAAATCATGCATTAAAGAAGATGTTGGATGATGGACATAGTTCAACATTATCCATCCATCCAGGAAAAAATAATATGTATTGAGATTTATAAGATCATTATTTGTGGGAAAATATGAAGAAGGAGATCACAAAATATACATCATGATGTCATGTATGTCAACAACTAAAGGTGGAAAATAAAAAATCCAATGGTATGATACAACCATTACCCATACCTACATGGAAATTGGAAAACAACACTATGGAATTTATCACTGGTCTTAAGATGTTGTAAAGTGGAAATAATATTATCTGGGTTGTGGTGGATCATCTTACAAACATTTCTCTATTCATTACAATTCTGTAGGACTTCTCATTTGATCAACTTGAAATGATATACATTTGAGAAGTTGTGAGGCTTCATTGGACACCACTATCGATTGTATCTGATTGATATCTATGATTTAAATATATATTCATGAAGAGTCTCTAAAATACTCTAAATAATAAGTTGAACATCATCAAGACTTATCACCCCCAAATGATGGCCAATCTGAGAGGACTATCCAGACACTCAAGGACATGTTGAGCGCATGCTCAATTGACTTCAAAGGAGGATGACATCTACATCATACTCTATTCAACTACTCATAAAATAAAAATATCCCCTAAAGTATCCAAATGATGCCCTATGAATCCTTTTATGGTAAGAGGTTCAAGACACATTAATTATAGGATGAATTTGGGGAAAATATCAAGATCCTAAAATGGTTGACAAAATAGTGGAAAAGGTTAAGATAATTCAACATCACATCAAGGATGTTCATAGGTGATAAGAGAGATATACTGACAATTGATAGTGAGACCAAGATTTTGATGTTGGAAACATGTTATTCCTCCTCCTATCTCCATGGAATAAATTAATGACATTTGGAAATAATGGAAATATTAGTCCAAGATACACCGATCCCTTTGAGATCCTTGATCGCATTGGATCAGTGGCTTATTGAATAATACTACCACCTAACCTATATCAAGTACATGATGTATTAAATGTATCCCTATTGAGGAAGTACATACCAGACCCCTCACATGTACTCAATATAAAGGTGGTACCATTGGATTGTGATATCTTATTTGAGGAGCAATAAGATAATATCTAAGATCATAATGGCAATGTTCTATTGAATAAAGATAATGTATCTGTTCAAACCGATGTGGAAAAACCAAAAGTTTTGAAGAAATTTCGAAACAAGAGGAACTAATGAAACATAATTAACCTTATCTATTTTAGTGTGGGAAAATAAAATTTTGAGGGTGAAATTATGAAGGGGTTAATATTTTCATGACACAAACTGTTATAAATAAAATCCCCCTTGTGATTTAATTAAATGTCTTATAATATAATATAGTTATAAAAAACAAATGGACTTATTTTTTATTATATCCTATCATATTTAAATTACTATTAAGATTCATTACAATTGATAATATATCCATTGAACAGTGATCACATGACAAGTATAAATACAGGGTTTTAACAAATCTAATTAACATAGACTGAGAAAGTGATAACCTCAACCAGTAGTATTGTACCATATGAAGCCCATTTATCAGGGTTTCTAAGAGAGATATCATCTTAGTGTGTTTCCCTAAACCAATACCCAGATAATTTTCAACACTTTAAGTATGATTTAAACTATTTACTAGAGAAGTTTAAGCTCATCAAGATCACGACCCAAACCATGTACGCCAAACCACCCTATGTAAGTCTCACCACCACACACCTTACTCTAGGGGAATTAATTGGTGTATTAAAGTGATATGTATAAATACCCTAGAAATATGATTATTACATTATTTTTTATATAATAATGAATATATTTTTATCCTATTATTGTTAAATTATAAATGAAATTTATTTTGAGATAATAAAAGACAAATAGTATTTTTGGGTAATATTCAAACACAAGGAATTTATTTTGATAAATTAGTTTATTTTTTAAATAAATAATATTTTAATAAAATATTATTATAAAATAATATTTATCAAATTTAAATGACCATATAATTTTTACAGTGTCAAATATAATTTTAATATGGTTAAAAAATGATATTGTAAAAAAGCCAGTATTTCTCAATAAATGTCAATTCTTATTTTAAAAATGAAAATTAAAATATTTTGAAAATTATATTATTAAAATCAATTTAAATTTTGGAATTATAACATTTAAAGTATCCAATATTTAATTTTTCATAATGTTCCGAGAGTTGATTTTTTGGGTAAAAAATTAAATACCATATAAATGCAAGTTGGGTATTATGACATCATAATGACTCAAAAGTGATGTAATAAATACTATAAAGGGTATCCATGACCAAATATAGGTTTTTAATTTAAAATATTGTGATTATATTTTTATTTTATTAATTTTATAAATCTTTTGTGAATACTCTAATAGAATTAATTTATTTTATGGGTTTGAAATCATTTCTTTAATATTATGACTCACCATCACATCACAAAGCGTAATATTTTATTATTTTGAGACATTATACTTATAAAATAATTAAAACCTCTCCCATTTAATAGAAACCATTAGAAAAATCCATAGGATGATTTTTGGTTATCTTATTATATTGAGTAAAAAACCTTGGTTTGGGAAATAATAAATAACTAACTGTAGCACCCTAAGATTCCATGGTACACTTCTCTTTAAATAATACAATAGTGTGTGATGTACGCAACACTGAGTTCAAGCAAACCACGACCTATCAGACTAGCCATTTAGAGAGTGATTATGAATATTAATAACCACATTTTGAATTTTTTATATATCCCATATAATTGTAACATTCATATTTTGTGTTTCTTAGACATAATATAAGGGAAAATTCATTTTTCAGATAAAAGAAGTATTTTTTATGAAAATGCTATTTTTTGCACCTTTTAATGGTGAAACATTTATAAATATAATATTTGGAACTATAATATATTCAATTTTATAATATTAAATTCTTTTTTAGATGAAGGACATAAAAATTTTGTCAGGATAAAATTTTGGTGTTTTTCTCATAACTTTCATATTTTGATGAATAATGAAAGATAATAAATTTTAATTGAAAACAAATTTTTTAATTAAACTAATTTTTATTGTTATATTATAAATTTTAATGGTTTTGAAGTATAATTAGATTTTATTATTATTATTTAAGACAATTTTGGTCATTGGAAGTAATTTCACTTTTAAACCGGACATAAACACATATCAATCTTTTGATAGTTCTTACTTCTCAAAAACCTGATTTCTGGTTTTGACAATGGGAATTAATTTTAAATTAATTAATGAAACTTTTATATTTATAATTTGGTAAAATATACATCATTTTTGTATTTTTAATATAAAAATTATCTTAGGTTAAATTTTTGGTATTTTTCTGAAAACTTTCAATTTTTGATAAATAGTGAAAAACATTGCGTTATTGTTTAAAAACTGACTTTTTTTAAAAGATTATTTATTATAATTAAATTAATTATATGTAAAAATAGATACATAATAAATATATTAGTTCAATTTAGTTAATTTCACTCATTTTATAATAAAATTAAATGTATACAAGTTTATTGAATTTTTTTAATAATTTTTACCCACCTTCTAGGAACGTTAGAAAATTTGCATAAAATGTAAATTTACCACTCATGTGAATTGAATTCAAAAAATCTGAGAGACACAGTCTATATTAGTAAGTAAAATTTTGTTCAATAAGATGAAAATATTTTTTGGTGAATAGTAACTTTTGACTTGTATTTACCACTGTTAAAAGTAAATAGGGTAATTAATGGTAAAAATGATATTATAATTACCCTAAAACATGTCCTAATTCTATTGGATAAGAGTTTTTTGACCAAAATAAACCTTATGAATAAAATATGATCATCTTTGGTCCGCTTGGTTTAGATTAGGACATTTATTATTAGTTTATTAAAAGAAGAGTTAAAAGTGTTAAATTCAAATTTTAATAACCAAATAATTTTTAATATAGGGTTATACATAAGATATTTTCAACTATAAATATTCATTTGAAATCTAAATATATTTCCTACATCATGGTATTTTATTTATAAATTTACAAAATTATATAATTAAATTTATTTATGATACAATGATGATGCAATAATTACCTTATTAATGAAGGACTAAAATAATTAATATTATAAATATTAAAAAAATGTAAATTGAGACTTTTTAAGAATTAAAAAAATTATAGGTTAATATTACCTGTTAGGGTTGATTCAATGTACTTTTTTTGAATAAATCAGATTTTTATGACTTTCACAAAAAACAAATACTAAATATTGTCAAAATTGACATAAATGAGTTTTTAAAACAAATATTATATTATTAAATGATATAATAGTCCTAAAAATATAAGGTTCATCCAAATGACTTATATAATAATATATATGTCATTAATCAACCACATGGGCTTCGGTAGGAATTTTATTGTATGATTATTAACCATATAATATAAAAATACAAGGATACATGGTAAATGTTAAACTATTTAACGAAGAGATAAATCTAAAAGTTAAGGTTGATATGGTGACCTAAACCAGTCTAAAACCTATTGGTTGAGTGTTTTTCCACCCAAACCCACCTTAGCCTATAAATAAATCCTTTTTAAGCCATTATAAACCTAATATGATTGTATAATAAAATAATATTTCAAGGTTTTCCTAATGTGACCCTCACCACTCTTATAAAAGGGTACTTCCCCTTCTTTCAAAATCACACCTCCAAACCCATTCGGCTCAGCCAACCCCTGCTCAAATATCCTCCCAACAACCCTCACATAAACCTAAAGGCATTAATTTTATAAAAAATCCATCCTAAGTATCCCTTTTGATCAAATCAAAAGGAATCACCCGAAGAAGAGGAGGTTAACGTACCCTCAACTAAGGAAAGTACAAGGTAAGGGGTTTCTTATCTCATTTTTAATTTCAAGAGAATTACACTGTTCACCAATTATTTATTTCATGTTGTGTATTTTGTACTAATATTTTATATATATTATCATTATTCTATCTATATTCATGGTATTCTATGATTCATTTAGTGGTTATTAACTTTTGGTCTTACGACTCGATTGATTACAACGAGGTAAGGGGTTTTCATCTCACTTTTATTCCCATGAGATTCATGCTATAGTTTCCACTATTACCTTTTTTTTGTGGTGTATGTACTTCCTGTGATTGTATTCTTTGTATAATAGATATTAATTTATGGGTATTTACATCATCATTTTATGATCCTTCTTTCATGGGGTGTATGTTCTGTAAGTTACCAAATCAGTAAGGGAATTTTATATTTCAATTTCCACTCATCGAGTTTTATGAAAACTTCATTGATTATTTTAATCCAAGATTATGTGTCAAATAACCATTTTTTCATACTTATTTACACTCCCCTTTGTGTGGATATACTTTTGATACATATAATCACTCCAATAATGAATTCTCAAGTCATCAATATGAACTTGATAAGAGTAATTTTAACTCAATTTCTATTCATTGAGTTAATCATCCAAGTCATTGATGTTGTTTTTAAAATAATATGTGTGAATGTACTATGATTTATTTACACTAAATATCCAATAATATTGAGTGTATTTATATTTTTCACACATAATTATGTCATTGATTTATCCTTAACCTAAGGATACAGTCTTTATAAGGGATTTAATCTCAATTTACATTCCATTGAGACTTCTTTGTTGTTATGTTCCAATTGACTTTTATATGGTGTATATACTCTACTTTGACATAGTATATCATGAATACCATTATTATCATGATATTATAATGTTATTATTACTTCAATTATTTATATTCAATCATCTCTTATTTGGTTACGAACTTTAACTGAAATATCATTTTATATGTTTTAAAAATTTATTCTTCTAAATATTTCTCATTAATGTCCATGTTTTAAAAATTGTTTTAAGGATTTATTTATATTTCCAATAATTTGTTAAAATTAAAATTCAATTTTAAAGTTTCATAGTGGTTTGGTACACTTTGATTCAAAAATCTATTTGAAACAGCTTCTTGAAAAATAGCGAGACTTTTAAATGTTTTCAAGAAAAAGATGAAAATTTCTCTCATATAGTTTTGATAATTATTTTCATCCATGTCAATATCCTTCATTATTATCAATTGAGGTTAATTTATTATAATAAAATCTTCCACATTGTATTTAATGAGTTATGTTTGACAGTTGATGTGCTATTTTTATAGCATTCATGGTTTATGGGTAAATTATTAACATTTTGTATGCTAGTTTTAATATGAATGTTTAGATTATGTTTCAACATTTTCATATGAGGAATGCATTAGAATTAGTAAGTGATGGGAGGAGCCCTCTATAGATTCTCGATGCATCAGTATGTCTAATGAGACAAACTAGTGTATTGGCACAAGGCCTTGAAAAAGTCTTATTTGTAGTCTTGGTACGAGGCCTTGACTATGTGGTTATGATTTCTGGAATTATTCATTCCATCATTATGAAATTAGCTATTGATATTACAAGTGATTATTCAACTACTAGAATATCTATGTGAATAAGTAAATGGAATTATTTGATTTATATTTTTAATATTGTGATGAAATTTAATTTTAAAAGGCTTGTGTTTTAGTCTTATACATTGCCTTAAATGTTTATGCGTATTTATGAATGTTTCTGCTCTATTGTTATCCATATTGATCATATGAGCTCATCCATTTCTATGTATTATTTTTTCTAGGATGTGAAGAAGTATATCATGATTAACCTATAGGAATAGGCTAATGGATATCAGCGTGTTCAAAGGGGACGAAATGTTGTTTTTCTTTATTTCCTGATGTAATGTAAAACTTATGTATATATCTAGTAATTATAAGGCTACTAAAATAATAGGTCTTTCAGGACTTCATACCTTGTGATCATTCTAATGATATGTAATAATGCACTGACTCTGGGTAACTAGGTTTGGGGCGTTACAGTTGGTATCAGAGGAAATTTAGTACAAACCTTGGAAACTAGATTTAGAAAAACATTCATTTGAGAACATTACCCTAAGATAGACTTTGGGGATTTGTATGGAAGATCATCCAAAATTTTGATAATGTAAATATTATGTGGGTTTTCCAAGAAATACATCCTTGTCTCGATACGAGCAGGTAGAGGCGGCTCTGGCCCAGATGTACCTAGGGGTGAAACCCAAAACACCGCTTTGAGCTAAACTCAAATGGGAAGTGGTGCACGACAATGGGCCATACAACACTCTTGGATACGACAATTCTAGGGGATATTCTTTAGATAATTCACATTTTCTTTACAAATAGATTTTATGGATTTTAATATAAGATGAGAATAAAAAAACTTGGTTAATTCAAAGGTGTTTTAGATTAAAAATAACATGTCATGATATTCTCTAAATGATTTGATGACTATTGTTAATCACACAATTCTTTCTGGTTTTAGTTAATGGATGGATTCAAAGGAATTCATCGCAACATTGAAAATTATGTTCAAGGTGGAAACGTTGATGGAAATGAGAAACAAAATGGAATGTTGATAGGAATAAAAGATATCGTGTTCATGATGAATCATTTTTACAAAAATATGATAAAAAACATATATATTAACCAACTAACAGACTCAACAAAGAAGATAAAGGTAGTGAATGATAAGAGCTCCAGCAGTGGAGACCATAAAGAAAAGAAAGCTCAATTTCCATCATCCAGAAAATGTGGAAGGAGACACTCAGGAGAGTATCTCAATAGAACAAAGAAATGATTTTTGTGTGGGAAAGAAAGACATAAAGTAAATAATTACCAAGGAAAAACGAAGAGTACTATGGAAGAAAATAAAAATGATCCCAAGAATCCCTTTATAGTCATTTTCCATAAATTTAGGAGACCTGGGCATTACCCGAGTCAATGCCCTATTCAATAGGATAACCTCTTGGTCAAGGAAGAACCTATGGGGAAATAAATGGATGGATAAATGTTTAAAAGTATTAGTGATCATTGTTGGAAGGATTACTTTGGAATACTTTTATCTTGTATGTGTAACCATGTATTTTGTTATGTGAAAATGCTATTCTAGGAAGAAATTATCTTTTATTTTGTGGATATAGTTATAAATAACCATTTGGGTTTATATGATCAATGAATTTGAGGTAATTACAGATTATTAATTTTTTGGATGAAAATGAAAGGTATGAGATAAAATTTGTGTTTAAATTATGTTATGGTTATTTTGAGGAATTTATCTCATTTTGGGAATTTTATAAAAAATATTTTTTGAAAAAGGACAACACGCAGACCGTGTGACAACCCGTCGCGTTGGAAAAAGTGGCGGGAATTAAACCCACAACTAGAGTGTGATTGAGATTTATCACCTACCACTGGACTAATTGAAGTAACTGGTCATTGTGACTAATTCTTTTTAGTTTAATGATTTTATTTATCTGTAATAAGTTGATTTGGGATCTTTTGTTTTATCAAATGGATATCATTAGTATAAGAAAATTATTTGGTGATTAAGTGATAAATGTTAATTTGGAAGACTTATGCTCTGTTGCGAACAATATGTGCCTAAGGAAAATAGAATACTATGGAATTTAATTTGAGGAGTAATGGTGTATTTTTTTTATTTAGGGATAATCATGGTTTTTTTAGAGATTCATGTTATTAATGGAAATGATTAACCTATCATAGAGAATATGTGATTTGGTTAATTACACTTCTGTATGAGAATTTAAGAGTAGTTGATGTTATTTATAGATAAATGTTAAGATTTAATATGAAAGACTGTGTCATTATATTCTTCTATGTTTTGGGTTTCAAAATTATATTGGATTATTTTGAAGGATTTTAAGGACCATTGTTTATTGAATGGTCTTTATTGATCTTTGGGTATTGTTTGTTCAATTTTGAAAATTAAAATTATTATTTATTTATATAAAGGATTTTCCATTTGGGGATCATCTGATCATGTACTAACCATTTGGTTTTGGTTATTCTCTAATGACATGGAAAATATATAGTTCATCCTTTGTGGATTATGTGATTCTCTAGAATTTGATTCTAGCGCTTCAGGTGTGACCAAGTCATCTTGAAGACTCATCGTTTGATGAAAAGATAAGTTAGCAGTAGAAATCTATTAAAGGATGAAACTATACTTAAAAAGTAAGTAAATATGTTTATTTTCATAGTCAATCTCAAAAACAAGTTCCTCATCTTTTTGAAAAATAACTTAAAACAAAAAAACGTTTCCCGATTACTTTTACTACTGGGAATCTAATTACCGTTTAACCCATCACAAGTTTGTGGTTTTCTTGTTGTTAACATTCTCTTGATCATGTTTTATATCACTCTCCATTAGAACCTTACACTTAGTTTATGTTCTATATCCATGTTTTCATACATGGAATCCTAGTATAGGTTATCTTGGGTGACCTTTGTACTTATCTTTCTTTATTTTAGAGTGATAGATTTATTGACTCTTTTTATAATGTGGGATAATCAATGAATTTCCCAAGCCCAATTTTAAAATTTCAAGGATGTAATTTCCAAAAGGGGGGAATAATGTAACACCCCAATATTTTACGCTATGCTTCTTTTTGAATAATACAATAGCGTGCGATGTACACAACACCGAGTTCAAGCACACCACGACCTATCAAACAAGCTAGTTAGAAAGGGGTTATGAATAGTAATAACCATATTTTTAATTTTTTTTATATCCCATATAATTTTAACATTCATATTTTGTGTTTCATAGACATAATATAAGGACAAATTCAATTTTTCAGATAAAAGAAGTATTTTTCTAAAAAAGTAGTTTTTTACGCCTTTTAATGGAGAACCCTTTTCTAAATACAATATTTGGAACTTTTATATATTCAATTTTATGAAATAAAATTTTTATTTATAATCAGGATATAAAAATTTAGTTTGGATAAATTTTTGGTGTTTTTCTGATTACTATCACATTTTGATGAAGAGTGAAAGATAATAAAATTTAATTTAAAACAACTTTTTTAATCAAAATAATTTATAGTGTTAAATTATACATTTGATTGGTTTTTAAGTATAATTAGATTATATTTTTATCATTTAATACAATGTTGGTCGTCCTAAGTAATTTCACTTTTAAACCGGACATAAACACATATCAATCTTTTGATAGTTTTTATTTCTCAAAAACCTACTTTTTGTTTATGACAATGGGAATTAATTTTAAATTAATTAATGCTACTTATAGGTTTTCAATTTGGTAAAAATGACATAATTTTTGGATTCTGAATATCAAAATTATCTTAGGTTGAATTTTTTGTATTTTTATGAAAACATTCAATTTTTGATGAATAGTGAAAAACATTGCGTTATTATTTAAAAACTGACTTTTTATTTAAATAATTATTTATTTTATTTAAATTAATTTAAAGCCAAAATAGATACATAATACCTATATTAGTTCAATATAATTAACTGGAGTCATTTTATAATTAAATTAGATATAAAAAATTTTATTGAGTTTTTTTAACATTTTTTACCCACCTTCTAGGAACGTGAACAAATTTTCATAAAACATAATTTTACCACTTATGTGAATAGAATTTAAAAAATCCGAGAGACATGATTTATATCAGTAAGTAAAATTTGGTTCAACAAGAAGAAAATAATTTGTGGTGAATAGTAACATTTGACTTTTATTTACCACAATTAAAAGTAAATAGGGTAATTAAAGGTAAAAATGATATTATAATTACCCTAACACATGTCCTAATTCTATTGGATAAGTTTTTTAGTCCAAAATCAAACTTAGGAATAAAATATGACCCTATTTGGTCCACATGGTTTAGATTAGGACATTTATTATTAGTTTATTTAAAGAAGAGTTAAAAGTGTTCAATTAAAATTTTAGTAACTAAAACATTTTTAATATAGGGTTATACATAAATAATTTCAACTATAAATATTCATTAGAAATAAAAAGATATTTCCTACATCATGGTATTTTATTTATAATTTTTAGACGTTATATAATTAAATTTATTTATGACACAATGATGATACAGTAATTACCTTATTAATGAAAGATTAAAATAATTGATATTATAAATATTAAAATAAATGTAAATTGTGAATTTTGATGCATTTAAAAAATATTATAGGTTAATATTACATGTTAGGGTTGATTAAATTTATTTTTTTAGAAAAAATCATATTGACATGACTTTCAAAAAATCCAAATACTAAATAATTTCAAAATTGAAATAAATGAGTTTTTAAAAAAAATACTATATTATTAAATGATATAATTGTCTTAAAAATACAAGGTTTAGAAAAATGAATTATATAATAATATACATTTCATTAATGAACCAATTGGGGTTCTCTAGGCATTTTATAGTAATATTATTAACCATAAAATATAAAAATACAAGGAGACATGGTAAATGCTAAACTATTTAACCAAGAGTTAAATCTAAAAGTTAAGGTTAATATGGTGACCTAAACCTATCTAAAACCTATTGGTTGAGAGGTTTTATACCCAAAACCACCTTATCCTCAAAATAAATCCTTTTGGATACATTATAAACCTAATATGAATGTATAATAAAAAAATATTTCAAGGTTTTCCTAAAGTGACCCTCACCTCTCTTATTAAAGGGTACTTCCCATTCTCTCAAAATCTCACCTCCAAAGCCATTTGAATCAGCCAAACCCTACTCAAATATCCACCCAACTACCCTCACTTTATCCTAGATGTCTCAAATTTATCATAAATCCATCATAATGATCCCTTTTTATCAAATCAAAAAGAAGCACCAGAAGAAGAGGAGGTTAATGTACCCTCAACTAAGGAAAGTACAAGGTAAGTGGTTTCTTATCTCACTATTAATTTCGTGATATTTCCATTGTTCACCACTTATTTATTTCATGTGGTGTATTTTGTACTACCATTTGATATATATTATCATTATTCTCTTTATATTCATGGTATTCTGTGATTCATTAGGTGGTTATTAACTTTTGGTCTTACGACACGATTGATTACAATGAGGTAAGGGGTTTTCATCTCACTTTTATTCTTGTGAGATTCATGATATATTTTCCACTCTTACCTTTTGTGAGTTGTATGTACTACCCATGATTGTATTTTTTTATAATATACTTTAATTTATGGGTATTGACATCATCTTTTTATGATCCTTCTTTCAGGGGGTGTATGTTTCGTAAGTTACCAAATCAGTAAGGGAATTTCAAATTTCAATTTCTACTCTTTGGGTTTTATGAAAACTTCATTGATTATTTTACTCTATTATTATGTGTGAAATCACTATTTATTTACTTATGTAGTAATTTTAACTCCCCATTGTGTGAAAATAATTTTGATACACATAATCACTCCATTGATAAATTCTCAAGTCATTGATATGAATTTGATAAGAGTAATTTTAACTCAATTTCTAATCATTGAGTTAAACATCCAAGTCATTGGTGTTGTTTTTACAAGAATATATGTGAATATCATTTGATATGTTTACACTGAATACCCAATCATATTGAGTGTATTTATATTTTTCACACATAATTATGTCATTGATTTATCCTTAACCTAAGGATACAGTCTTTATAAGGGATTTCATATCAATTTACATTCCATTGAGACTTCTTTGTTGTTATGTACCAATCCACTTTTATATGGTGTATATACTTTACTTTGAAATGGTATATCATTAATCCCTTTATTCTTATGATATTATAAATTTTTGATTACCTCAATTATTTATATTCAAGAATCTCTAATTTTTTTAGGATCTCTAACTAAAATATCATTTTAAATGATTTAAAAATTTATTCTTGCAAATATTTCTCATTAATGTCCATGTTTTAAAAATGGTTTTAAGGATTTATTTATATGGACACTAAGGTTTTAAAATTAAAATTCGTTTAAAAAATTTCAAAGTGTTATGGGACACTTTGATTCAAAAATCTATTTCAAACAACTTCTTGATAAATAGTGAGACTTTTAATTGTTTCAAGAAGAAGGTAGATATTTCTCTTAAATAGTTTTGATGATTATTTTCATCTATGTCAATATCCTTCATTAATCTTGATTGAGGTTAATTTATTATAATAATATCTTCTGTATTGTATTAAATGGGTTATGTTTGACTGTATATGTGCTATTTTTAAACCATTCATGGGTTGTGGTTAAAATATTTACATTTTGTATGCTGGTTTTAATACGAATGTTTATAATATGTTTCAAAATTTTCATATGAGGAATGCATTGGACATAGTAAGTGACAGGTGGAGACCGCTATAGCTCCTCGATGTATCGGTTGGTCTCATGAGACAAACTATTGTCTTGGAACAAGGCCTTGAAAAAATCTTTTTTGTAGTCTTGGCATGAGGCCTAGATTATGTGGTTATGATGTTTGGCATTATGAATTCCATCATTATGAAATTATATATTAATATTACATGAGATTATTCGATTAGTAGAATATCCATGTAAATAAGTAAATGGAATTATTCGATTTATATTTTCCATATTATGTATAAACTTATGTTTAAAAAGAATTTGTTTTAGTCTTATACATTGCCTTAAATGTTTATGGTTATTTATTAAATTTTCTGCTATATTTTTATCATTACTGAGCATATGAGGTCATCCCTTTCTATGTTTTAATTTTCCATGGATGTGAAGAAGTATATCATGATTAACCTGAAAGTATAGGCTAAGGGATATGAGTGTGTTCATGTGACGTCCTGACCCGGAGCCACTAAACTGGTGCTCCGAGACAGTTCGCCACAAGGCCTCAAGCACGCCTCCCCATACGCCAAAGGTTGCCGACTAGCACCGAGGGCCTGGGGTGTGATAGTGGGGAGACTATGACCTCATACTGAATTAAGAAAACATCCAAAATAACTAAGTATCATACACAATGGAAAGAAAACAGAGTGCTGAAGCAATAATCAACTAAATAGAACAAGCTATAATAGTAAAATGCTGTAAAATCCCAAACAGCTATGCAATAAAATACAACCCTGGTCACCCACTATACTGACCATACAAATACACGTACAAAAGAAAATGAAAGTTAAAGTAAATGGCTCTACTACTAACTCTGATCCAACCCGTATACCCGATCTCCATACACTGTCATACTGTAGCAGCCCGATCAGTAGAACCACTCGAGCAGCTCCGATCGATCATGAAACACTTGGCCTCAGCCCTATCCACCCTACAACTTTTTCTCAACCTAAAAAGAAGACATAAGGTCTACACATACATCGAGGTGCATGTGCAGGGGTGAGAAATAATCTCAGTAGGGAACCCCGACAGGCAACCTATAACTGTGCTGCTAAAAGTGTATGCAACAAAAATATGCTCAGCCTAGCTGAAACATAACAAAAGGAAGTAAGCCAAACATGCAACCAGAGTTGAACTCAGGGTATGTAAACCCTATCAACTGGGCAAGTGCCACCATGGATTGTCCATATTTATATACATACACATGTATAGTCCTATACCTACACACATATACATAAATATGAATATTCATGATTAGGTTAATCAAATAATAAGAGACCACATCAGCAGTCGATCCATGGGAACATTAGCCCGATCGTCAGGACATCCTGTGCAAGGGCATTGAGTTGGACATTGTTCCACTCAAGCCGTGTATAAAATAAGTTTATCTCTGGGTCTGTGATCCCATCGTCATGTACCGTCTTCGGCCAACGCAGGAGATATGCCTCTGAACAAGCTAAACAAAAACAAGTTACCCTCTAGTTCAACGAATCAATCACAAGCAACCCTCTGGGTAGTACTCACAGTCTAACCCCTCGAGTTCTATCACAAGAATATATAAATAGACTCTCTAAGGAAGCACTCACAATCAATTCCCCTTATAGTCATAAGTAAAACAAGACTCTCTGAGGAATCTCACAAAGTAAATTCCCCTTATAGTTTAAGGTCGTCAAGTAATATCGGAGGAAGCTCACACGGTCAATTCCACCTATTTCCCCAAGGTCAAGGACTCTCTGAGGAATCTCACTTAGTCAATTCCACTCATATCCCAAAGTCATTCAAATAATTCGAAGACTCTCTTAGGAAGCTCACATGGTTAATTCCCCTTATAGTCAACAGCAGTCAAGGACTCTCTGAGGAATCTGACATGGTCAATTACCCTTATAGCCCCAATTAGTCTAAGGCTCTCTAAGGAAGATCACTCAGTCAATCCCCCTAATAGCATAAAGTGATTAAAGACTCTATAAGGAAGCTCACTCGGTCAATTCCCTTTATTGTCTACTACACTAGGTACTCACGACCCTGTGTAGGTCAATGAGCATAGCAATGAAATACGGACAATGTAAACCTCAAGAACTACATGGCTAATAGTCTACAACATATCACAATATGTCAGATAAAACCACTCCATCCTAAAAATACTATGCATGGAAACAAGGCAGCCTAATAGGCAAAGCTAGACCGAATGGTCAAAATCAATCAACATGGGAAAACACATCCACAACAAGGTAAATAACCCCATTTACAATCAAACCATCTCTACTCAGGAACACAAGGAATAGTAGGCATCCAAAAAACAATAAATATGCCTCATGTTAGGCTCAACATCCACCAACCAGGAAGCACCTATTGTAAACACTACAACATTAACAAACCAAGTCAGATATAAACAAACAGTGAGGGTGGCCCGAAAGCCCATCCCAACAATACATCCATATCCCCATGGATTTACCGGTTTGGAACGGGTTCTAGTTGACACCCGATCACCATCTCTACCCAAACCCGACATAACCGCTCAGGGTCGGTCAAACAACGGGCACCCGCTGGGTCCCTCAAGTCAAATACAGAAGAGGCATCATACACGGGATCCTCCAGGTAAACATGAGCGAAGGCATCCTATATGGGATCGTTAGTGAAGAGTAAGGGAGGAATCCTACATGGGATCCTCAAATGAAGTACAATATAGTCATTCCAAAACATGGGTCCTCTCAAATGAAAAACATGAGGGAGATCCTACAAGAGGCTCCCTAGGTCAGCAGTAAGTAAAGGCATCTGTCAGGGGATCCTTCGAAGTGTCTGGTCTCAAAGCCTCATAGGCCAGAAGGGAACGTCTCAAAAGGGGAACGTCCTCTAAAGAATAGTTTACGAGAGATATCTCATAGCTCATCTCCTATTAATGGTCTCAACTAAGATGGTTCGAACAACCAACCTATCATCCACACCAAGTCTCACTCTTAGGTGTCAACTAAACTTGATAACTAGAGGAAGAACCCCTCCATTTGGATAGAAACCACAAAAAAACCCATTTAGATGACCCTTAAATGTCAAAAGGATTCCACCATTGTGATTTACGTGAATAAACACTCATAATCGACTACTCACACGCCCAATTGTGAATTCTAGGGCCCAAGATATCCCCAAATTACTAAGTTGAAGTTGTACATGGCCAGAACACGTGGCCAGACCCATAGGGTCTGCCTGTGTAATAGTACACGACATTTACATTACATTACATGGATTTTACGATTCACAAAAAGTTACATGGTGTCTGTTTTCACCCGAACACATGCCCATGTACCACAAAACAATGTGTGCATTACTGTACACAGCGTGTACTCCTTAAAAACCACTATTCCGTGTTCTATTTCACACGGCCAGCCACACGACCACCCACTACACGACGTGTACTCAAAGTAAAGGGCGTGTACTTAGTAAAACTTCATCTTCCCCAAATGGGAAGAACACATGGTGTGTACCCCTGGAGCACACACCTTTTATTATGGTTTTTTCGATGGGAAATCACTCAAATCGCGCGAAACACCCGTTTTCACCCTCAAAACAACAAATCATTCCTTAAGAGGACACAAGAAAGAAATATAAAGCTTTAAAGACTAAAAAAACATGTTTAAAAAGGATATGTAGATAAAACATAAATTTCCCTTTCTTTGGGTGTAAACTGCTGAATCTTCGTTTGACTTCACGGCTCCTGGTTGCCGCATGCCGACTCAGCGCGTCAAGAGATTCGAATCGGAACCCCTATTGCCTCCCAACTATCCCTCTTTCCCAAACTATAATTTCTCCCATTGGTCATGACCAAGGAGTAGGCGTAGGAGATGTGTGCAAGGGGGAGGAGGAAAGAATAGATGGAAGAAAAGAAAGAAAAGGAAAAGAATAAAAAGGGGTTCGGGCCGGCCACGATGCTCGACATGAGTTTATGCCTTACCTAGGATAACTCCCCATTCCAGACTCAATAGCATAGATGGAATCTCAATCCAATGATCCGTTTAAAATTTATTACCAAACGAACATGTGTGAATAATTTAATATTTAATTTAATAATATTAAATATTAAATATTCCGCCAAAATTCATACAGCTCATATTTCCACCAAACTCTTGTCCTAGGGTAAACTTTATATTCCGAGAACAATAGAGTTGTCAGCAAAATTATTCAAGATCAGTAGGTAGGGGAGAATGACCATTTTACCCGTCACGAGCATCCAACAACAAAAATTCAAATTTCTGCTCAAAACTGCAGTATGAAAAAACACAGGTTTTTAAAAACTCCCCACCATAAAGCTTCTCATCCCTAAAAAGCCGAGTGAAAAAACCAGAAACCATGCTCATAACCCAAGAATCTGCACAATTAAGATATCTAGGTCATCCAACGACCAACCTTATAGCGTTAACCACCACCGTCTATACAGAAGATATTCAACTACGACCAAACTGGTACTCCCCACCATAGGAATATCATTATTGTCATCTTAAAAGAAACTATAAGCCCAAAAGACCACTGGAAAACAACGTAGTTTAACCTAAACAAGGAAAACCACCCTCAAAATTCCCATGGTGCGCTCCCCACCATATGTATTTTCTTTCACTGCTCTGAGAGTGAAACCAGAACAGGTTCCATCCTCAACAGGGATGAACATTAAGAAAGAAAAATGAGCTCGATGTAGGGTCAAAGATCTCTCAGCATACTCAAGATGAATCAAGATATCACATGATCGTCTCTTATAGGAGTACAACAATATTTCACCGAAGGCATGTCTATCTTCTTTCAAGACAGAATAACATCCTTCCAAAACCCAACTAGGATTCAAGCATGGGTCAACCATTTAACGATAACCCAAAATCTCACAAAGTCACCTCTACAACATAAGGACATTTCAACACAACTTCTGGGATCTGAGTCCATAGTTTTTTCTTGAAATATCGGTCCTCAGCTCACACCCATCCACTATTCGATCTAGATTTTAATGGTGCCACCTTCAACAACAACATCAGAAACACTGGTCGACTAGGCCAGACACCCGAACATGCCTGCTCGTTGAAACTAGTCGTAAAAAACAAACACCACCAAAAGGAATTGGAAAATGGTGGCCAACCATTCAAACATAGGTTTCCCTAGAACAGAATAGACATCGACCAATAAGTGTCCGAGTCAAAACCAAGGGTATCTAGGTCTTCTACCTAACCCTATAGAAAAATCCTCACAATTGGGTCACAAGGTCTATCCACCTACCCCTAAAGATCCAAAACCTCACAGAAGATGGTAATGATCAGAATGAGCAACGAAAGGCAAAACCGAAACACAACCTAGAAGGGCCCTGATCCTCTTTGAGCATCCTCATAAGGAACTACTCCCTAGTATACATAACCCAAGATGAAGAGAAACTGAACTGACACTCATCTGGTATCCGTATACGGAAATACCACAAGGAAGTACAGTTCACAGGAAAAGCCTTAGAATCTATCAATATCATACCCATTGATTCGATTAAATAACCATAGACCTAAGAAAAAACACCCCATAAGGGGTTAAACAAAAAGGCATCACGTGCCACATATACCAACTCAGGTCACTACACCACCTGTGCATGAGTTCTGAGTCATCATCCTCAACAAAAACGCCTCAATGTAGATCCACATAACCTGACGTTAGAGTAAAAAGTATGGGTAAGCAGACCAAAAGGTCTCAGTAATCATAAAAACACACACTATCAGGCCAATATGATGTGAATCCTATGTGCCCAATATGATGCATGAGACGCCTCATGCCTTTTCCGGCCAAGAGTCAAAAACTATCCCTGGTATCTTCCAATGGACAAGATTCAGAGATCCATAGTAAATCAAAACACCACAAAACATGTGCGTCGCTCAACACAAAAATCATACACAACTATAACATCGCAAAATCAGAATAGGAATCTCAAACCCTAGAAACCAGGACTTCTTTACCGGAACAATTGTTCTTGACTTGCCAGCCCGATATCCATCACAGGTTTCGACAAATTCTTAATACTCATGTCTACCATATCTCAAATAGTAAATACTAGGAAAGAAAACTCCTATGATACCGCTTTATAACATCCTGACCCAAAGCCACTAATCTGGTGCTCTGAGTCGGTTCTCCACAAGGCCTCAAGCGTTCCTCCCCACATTTGAGAGGCTGTCGACTAGCAGCGAGGGCCTGGGGTGTGATAATGGGGAGACTTTAACCTCATACCAAAGTAAGAAAATAACGAAAAAAACTAAGTATCATACATAGAGGAATGTAAACAGAGTGAGGAAGCAATAAAAAACTTAATAGAACAAGCTATAATAGTAAAATGCTGTAAAATCCCGAACAGCTATGCAATACAATACAACACTAGTCACCCACAGGGCTTACCATACAAATACAAGTACAAAATAAACTGAAATTAGAAGTACATGGCTCTACTACTAACTCCTAGACAACCTACATACCTGATATCCAGACACTGTCAAACTGCAGCAGGCTGATCAGTAGAACCACTCGAGCAGCTTCGCTCGATCATGCAACACTAGGCCTTAGCCCTATCCACCATGAAACTCATGCTCAACCTGAAAAGATGAAATAAGGTATACACGTACACTGAGGTGCACGTGGAGGGGTGAGAAATAATCTCAGTAGGGCAACCTGAAAAGCAACCTATAACTGTGCTGCTCTAAGTGTATGCAACAGTAATATGCTCAGCCTAGCAGAAACCCCACAAAAGGAAGTAAGCCAAACATGCAACCATAGTTGAACTCAGGGTATGTAATCCCTGTCAACTGGAAAAGTTCCACCATGGATTGTCCATATCTATATATGTACACATGTATAGTCCCATACCTATATTCATATACATAAATATGAATATTCATGATTAGGTGAATAAAATAATAAGAGACCACATCTGCAGTCGATCCTTGGGACCATTAGCCTGATCTCATGGACATCCTGTGCTAGGGAATTGAGTTGGACATTGTGACACTCAAGCTGTGTATCAAATAAGATGATCTTTGGGTTCGTAATCCCATCGACATGTGCCTGCTTCGGCCAATGCCGATGATTTTCCTCTGAACAAGCTAAACAAAAACAAGTTACCCTCTAGTTCAACCAATAAATCACAAGCAACCCTTTGGGAAGTACTCACGGTCTAAACCCTCTGTTTCTGTCATAAGAATATATAAATAGACTCCTTGAGGAAGCACTCATAGTTAATTCCCCTTATAGTCATAAGTAAAAAAAGACACTCTGAGGAAGCTCACATAGTCAATTCCCCATATATTCTATGGTATTCAAGGACTCTCTGAGGAAGCTCACATGGTCAATTCCCCTTATATCACCAAGGTCAAGGATTCACTGAGGAAGCTCACTCAGTAAATTCCCCTCATAGCCCAAAGTCGTTCAAGTAATTCAAAGACTCTCTAAGGAAGCTCACACGGTCAATTCCCCTTATAGTCGAAAGCAGTCAAGGAATATATGAGGAAGCTCACACGGTCAATTCCCATTATATCCCCAAGTGGTCTTTGGCTCTCTAGGGAAGCTCACTCGATCAATCCCCCTTATTGCCGAAAGTGCTCAAATACTCTCTGAGGAAGATCACTTGGTCAATTCCCCTTATAGTCTACTACTTAAGGTTCTCACAGCCCTGTGTAGGTCAACGGACATAGCAATGAAATACAGCCAAAGTAAACATCAAGAACTACTTGTCTAACAGTCTACAACATATCACAATATGTAAGATAAAACCACTCCATCCTAACAATACTAGGCATGGAAACAAGGAATCCTAACAGGAAAATGGAGATCGAATGGTTAAAATCAATCAACATGGGAAAACACATCTACAACATGGTTAATAACCCCATTTACAATCAAACCACCTCTACTCAGGCACACAAGGAATTGTAGGCATCCAAAAAAACAAGAAAGATGCCGCACGTCAGGCTCAAGAACCACCAACTAGGAAGCACCTCTGGTAAACACAACAACATCAGCAAACCAAGTCAGATATAAACAAATAGTGAGGGTGGCCCGAACACCCAACCCAAAAATACATCCATAGCCCCATGGATTTACTAGTTTGGAATGGGTTCTAGGTGACACCCGATCACCATCTCTACCCAAACCCGACGTAACAATTCAGGGTCGGTCAAACGATGGGCACCCGCTGGGTCTCTCAAGTCAAACACAGAGGAGGCATCATACTCGAAATCCTCCTGGTAAACACGAGAGAAATCATCCTATGTGGGATCCTTAGCGAAGAGTAAGGGTAGAATCCTACACAGGATCCTCAAATGAAGTACAATATATTCATTCCATAACATGGGTCCTCTCAAAGGAAAAATAGGATAGAGATCCTACAAGGGGATCCCTATGTCAGCCACAAGTAAAGGCATCCCTTAGGGGATCCTTGGAAGTGATCGGTCTCAAAGCCTCATGGGCCATAAGGGAATATCTCACAAGGGGAACGTCCTCTAATGAATAGGTTATGGGAGATATATCACATCTAATTTCCTATTAATGGTCTTAACTAAGTTGGTCTGAACACCCAACCTATCATCTACACCAAGTCTCACTCTTAGGTGTCAACTGAACGTGATAACTGGAGGAAAGACCCCTCCATTTAGATAAAAACCCATAAAACCCCATTTATATTACCTCTAATGTCAAAAGGATTACACTATTTCGATATACATGGAAAAAATCTAATAATCGACTACTCACACACCCAATTTTGACTTCTAGGGCCCAATATATCCCCAAATTACTATGTTGAAGTAGTACATGGCTAGAACACATGGCCAGACCCATGGGGTCTTCCTATGTAATAATACACGGAGTGTAATTTACTGTACACGGAGTGTACTATTCACAAAAATTTACACCGTGTCCATTTTCACCCGAACACATGCCCATGTACCACTACATGGCATGTGCTTTATTGGACACGACGTTTACTCCTTAAAAACCACTATTATGTGTTCTATTCCACATGGCCAGCCACACGGACACCCACTACACGGAATGTACTAAATTTAAACAACATGTAATTAAGAAAACTTCTTCTTCCCTGAATGGTAAGAACACACGACATGTACCCCTGGAACACATGCCGTGTATTCTGGGTTTTCCGACGGAAAATCTCTCAAAATGCACGAAACGATCGTTTTCGCCCCCAAAACAATAGATTTGGACTTAAGAGGCCACAAACATGAAATATAAAGCTTTAAAGATGTAAAAAACATGTTTAAAGGGGATTTATGGCGATAGAATAAACAGCTCTACCTTTGGGTAGAAACCGCTGAAGCTTCGGTTGATTTCACGGCTCCCGGTTGCCGCACACTGACTCAGTGTGTCGGGAGGTTTAAATCGGTACACCTAATGCCTCACAAATCTACCTCTTTCTCAAAATACAATTTATCCCATAGGTCACAACCAATGAGTAGGCATAGGATACATGCACAAGGGAGAGGTGGAAAGAAGAGATGGAAGAAAAGAAAGAAAAGGAAAAGAAGAAAAAGGGGCCCGGGTCGGCCCCGACGCCCGACATGAGTTTATGCGTTCCATAGGATAACTCCCCATTAAAGACTCAACGACACAGACATAATATAAATCTGAGGCTCCGTTTAATAGTTATTTCTAAACCAACCTGCATGAATAATTTAATATTTAATTTAATAACATTAAATATTAAATATTTCGCCAAAATTCGTACAACTCATATTTCCACCAAACTGTTGTCCTAGGGTAAAATCCCAATTCCAAGACCAATGGAGTTGTCAAAAAAATTATCTGAGATCATATGGTAGGAGAAAAATGACCATTTTACCCCTCACAAACCTGCAATAGCAAAAATTCAAATTTCTACTCAAAACTGTATTCTGAAAAAACACAGGTTATTACATTTAAAAGGGGAGAAAATGTTGTTTTTCTTTATTTCATGATGTAATGATAAATTTTTGTATGTATCTAGTACTTTCAAGTCTACTAAACTAATAACTCTTTTGGGACTTGAAATCATGTGATCATTCCAATGATATGTAATAAGGCATTGACTCTGGGTAACTAGGGTATGGGTATTAAATAAACCCAAAAAAGATCCCATTTATACTCACTAAAAATCCTTTTAAAACAAACTTACTCTTCCCTAACTTCTCAAGAGTCAACCCAAGGTTCCCTCATGCTTTCAAGAAGTTCATCCGAAGCATCTGTAATCACACTCTCAAGGTATTAGATTCTTTTCCTTATCCTCTTTATTCAAGTTTCTTCACTAGCTCATGCCTTCTATTTCGAATTAATAATGGTTGGATATGTTTATATATTTCCTTATTACAATATATTTTATGTATAAATTATAAGATACCCCTTTATATCTTATCATACCATTTTATTAATTATTAAGTAACTCACTCATGCTGCTGAAATTTCACAACAATTTTCCATGCCGAATCAATTCTATAGAGAATAAACATATACATTTCCAATCAAGGGTGTTCAACTTTATGAACTCGCCAATATTTTTTTGGGGACTTACATGTATTTATTACACACTCATATATCATGGAATAAAAATTGATGACGAATGAATCCATGTCGTATGGTATTTGGGGAACACTTAAGAATGAGAATGAAGTGAAAGTGACAGATGTGCCTGTAATTATATAGCGCTCCAATACATTGGGTAATATTTAGTCTCATGAGACATCATTTTGGGATAGGGAGTAAACCAGATTCCTTTATGTTACTTTTCCTATCCTGATGTCTGGGAAGTTATCCTAGACCAATGTTTATAATGCAGTGTTTTAAGTTGTTGTCACATTTCCTCATTTCATTTATGTTGTCATGATATATCATGCCTCAATGTTCATGTTTATAATTATAACTCCTTTTATGACTCGTTGATATTAATATTTTATAACATGTATTAATATTTTCATATTATGCCATTTTTATTCCCTTATTAGTCTTTATAGCTCACCACTTTCTTATATATGTTCCCAGGTTATCCCATGAACTCTTAAGTATGAGAATGTTAATGATGTTTTCAATAAAGATGATGTATTTACTACTTTAAGTTGTTATGTAATGTACATAATTCTAAATGACACTATAATTATTGATCTTTCAAGTTATATTATGTGTAATATTATGTAATTAATCATGAATTAATGTATAATAAAGTGAAAAGTTGTTATAATGTCTCTCAACCTAGATACTTCTGAATGTCCAATTTCATATTAGCATAGAGATCCATCTAATTTTAGTCACTAATAGACTCCTAGAATACATAATTCTATGTCTTCCTCCTCAATTCATCAATTACTATGCTCCCATTTCTGGGAGTGTAAGTCATCTCAAAATCGAGTGACTGCAGATATTCAAACCACCGTCTTTACTAATGGTTCAGATCACACTATGAAGATACATACTTCAGGATTTTATGGTTAGTATACACCACTTATACCCTTGAAGGTATTGTATCACACACCTTATAACGTGCACTAACGATTCCTTCTCAAACTAATGGGAATGTATTTTTTCTCATGTGGCATCAAATTCATGGACTTGTACGTGACCACCCAACCACCTTACATTAAATGTTTCCCAGCCCAATATATTTAACCTTATCAAGGTTGAATGATACACCAATATCAGATATCATGAGGCCCAAAAAGTTTACCTCATCGATCCTAGAGTGACACCTGGAGATCTAATCATAAAGATGACTATTCTGAAGTGTTGTCAACAAAATATCCAAGTGTTTTTTGTGTTACTCCATAGAATTGGAGTATATGAGAATATTTTACATGAAAATGACCATGGATGTATCTATATATAGATGGAAAACCGAATTCATCAGGGCCTCAAATACCATTGGCATGTTTTTCAACACGAATGACATATCCAGATACTCATATAAACCATAATTGATCCAAAAATATGTAAAAGGTATATCAGATGGACACACCCTCAAATGGTCCCATCTTGATCTCATATTTATATTGGAAAACACTCCTGAACCTATAAATTGATCAAACAACTCATCGATCTGAGGAATTGGATGCCAATTCTAAACCGTCTTTCAGTAAATCATTCAATAATTAACACAAAATCACAAGTAACCATCCACATTATTAGAAAACCTGATAATAGAATCTCAAGGTAACGTTCTAAGTCAAATAAATGACTTGCTCTCCAAATCCTCTAGTTGAGGCTAAATATCTTGAAGTTCCACAGACACCATCCAATAGGGAGGAATAGATATGGGTTCTATTTCTGATATGAGCTCATTGGTAAACTATACCTCCCTCTTGGGAGGTAATCCTAAGAAGTCACTATAGAAAACATACTGAAGCTTATTGAAAATAGGGGGGAAAATCCTACAACACACCTCGATTATCGAACACTAGAAAAGACACTAGGGTCATAATATCACCAGAAAACTAATAGTCAGGCCATGTACAACCTATATGAACATCCTATTCTTTATTATAGATATACATTCCACCCTTGGGAGGTGAAAAATAAAGTTTTCAATGATAACATTTGATTTTCACTAGATGCCACACTAACTAGTCCATCCTGAGAATATAGTCTAAGGAATTCATATCTGGGATAAAAAGATATCATAGGAACCTATATCCACCAATATCTAGGGAACATCTATTACACTGGGAAATACTCTTATCTTATTTCCAACGGTGTGCCTATAGACATCACCCCAATCAAATACTTGATAATCAACCCCAGGCCCTAAAAAAATTAGATATAAATAAATGTGAATCCCATATATCGAAAAGAGAGAATTCAAAATTAGAAGCTACTAAGATTTTACCTATGAATATATAAGGTTCCAAATCCTTGACTATAGAATTATGTTGTATTGAATGCCACAATACTAAACCATGGACCTGATCCCCTACCCGATATCCCTATGTTTCAATTCCCTATAGGAATTTTTGATCCTGAACCTAGGTACTATACCCACCACCTTAGCCTGAACAACTGGTAGAACCCCATCTGCCCACTTAAGGTAACATTACTGACTCTAATCCCAAACCCTATAATTTTATAGACCCTCAGTCATTTGGAATCCATTGTGAACTCTTATAAAAATATATAAGTGATCCATCCTACCACATGATCGATATTTAATCAGAGGCCAATTATTGTGAGGTTGAATATTTCCAAACATTCCACACCAGTGAATCTAAACCTTTCTACCTCTACGAGGACGGAGGGATGATCCACTAACCTTACTACTCATTCCACCACTGATCTATCATGATGTTCCCCAAAAATTATTCCTATTATCTTAAAACCAAGAATCATTCCTCCTAGCTGTAACCATATTACTAGAAACCATATCGTCACCTAAGTTCCTCTTGACAATAAGGTTTTGGTTCACAACCTTGAAAAATAATGTCAAGTGGAAGAAGTTCATATGCACACACATTTCATATCTTAAATCATCCTTTAAGAACCTTGATTGGGATACCACATATCCCAAAAGAATATGTGAAAAGTGTTGTAGATCAGTAAAATGACCCATATAATCAATGATAGGCACATTAACTTATGTAATATGAATAAATATACTACCCTATAAATATCAAGAATCTGGGTAGAAATGATCAAGAAAATGGGACTCAAATTATTTCCAGGATAAATCATCATATTGATCCATCCAGACAAGAACATCCCACCATTTCTTAATAGACCCCCAAAGCATATAAACAACCAACATCACCCTTCTATCCAAAAGTGTCTCAAGGTGGTCGAAAATAGTCTTGAAAAACTCAATCGAGAACTCAATTGCCTGGTGACCACCACCCCTAGTAATGATTAGCAGGAAATGGAGCTCAAAATCTATTTTTAACTTTGATTTCATAGTTATAGGTCTAGGATCCTCTCTCTCTCTATATCCTGCACTACTCAAAGTAATCTATTATAGAGTTGATTGTCATTCACCTAACCTAGTACTATAGGAGGTGCAAGACCAACAACCTTGGGGGAATTCTCCTCCCAGCAATTTTAGTGCTCAACCAAAGACCTCCATGGAGAAATATTTTTTCAATTCGAAATAGAAAACTTAGAAAAAGTAACTATAACAATATTTAGAACACATTTTAGGGAAAGTGACATCATTAATACCACCTCTCTACCCTCTACATCTTATACCATAAGAAACTAATAACCCCGAACACTCTCAGTAGCCCCATATATTGATACACAGGGTTAGAATCACATATAAAAGGTTCCCATAATAAAAAATGATCCATGGAATCATATAATTTTTTTTAAAAAAAAATTCTTTTAAACTAAACTTTACCAACCAATACATAATTAAATGAAATGTCAATTATAATTTATATAAGAAAATAATTTTTAAGTTGTAACTGGTATTTTATTTAATTGATACCACATATTAATCAAGATAACTAATCATGATATACAATTTTTTTTCCATTTACTCAACTAGAAAATTTTAATGATTGAGTCTTAGTTAAATGAAATTTCAATTACATGTTATATAGAAACAATCATTTTAATTTATAATATTCATTTTATTCTGCTAACACCTTATAATAAATCAGGAAAGAAATCACATACCCCATTCGCATATAATTAGGGGATCAGTAAAGTAATATTCTAAGATACATTTATATATGATTTTACTATATAAATGGAGTTGGAAACTATAAATAACTGATCATATACCCGAGTATCATTCCAAACACACACAATCATGCAGATGACCTATGAATCCTATGTTCCCAGTATGATGTATGAACATATAAAACAAGATGGAATAATCCCATAGACCAACAATAAAAAATATTTTGCGTCATTCAATGTAAAAATTGATTAATAATCATTTTAAAAAATCATGAACATCAATCCATTCACTTGTAACATAGAAATTCCTTTATACACAGGTCTACAACTCCTAGGAATGAGCATCATACTAAGTCCCAACAACACCCTATATTCTATCTACATTAACCATATCATATTAAAAAATAAAATGGTATCTAATACTACCTTTAAACATCCTCATCCTATTACCACTCATAAGTGTCTAGACTAGAGGGTTACTAGTGTAACATCCTGGACCTGAATACCACTGAACAGTGCCTCAATCCCAGTTGGCCACATGGCCTTAAACACTTCTACCTAAATGTTAGAGGATATAGACTAGGAGTGAGGGCCTATGGTGTGTTTGTGATGAGACTATTCCCTCTTACCATAGTGTTACATAGTGGTAGTAGTAATACAAATAAATAATAGAAACTTAATAATAACTGAATAAGAAGTAATCATCCAAATGAAATATATATATATATATATATATATACATATAACAATTACAGAATGAATCTCATATACCAGTGATGATGATTCATGTCATGTCTCTACAAATAATCCAAAACATGTTTAAATGGTAAGTATACAATACATGTTGCACAATACTAGAAAAACCCAAATCTATCCCAACTATCATCATGAGCCTCAGCTTAGTCATGTTCTCCCTAAATCCTAAGTAGAAATCAAAAACATGTAGCATGGTGCTTTCCCTTATCCATACCTGCATCCATATAATCTTCTAGGGTGCCCATTTTCAGGCCGAACAGGGTGTGATATACAATCCCAGTAGGTAGCCACTCAAAGGTCAGGTGATATCGAGCCAATGAATATATAATAACAAAATTTTCTATTCAGTAATAGAATATGTAAATTTATTATTGAATGTAAACAAACAATAAAGGTATGAGTTCCCATCCACACACGTCCTCTTCTACCTATTTCATCCCTAGTACTAGTCTCCCTGAATAAACAATTAGTCTTGTATCAATTTATATTCGAGTTCATATAATTAATCATCCACATTTAATAAAAGACTCAGAACCTAAAATGTAGCCTATCATCCCCCATAAGGATATGTGATTAATATATTCTTAACCAGGACATCTATAAGGTGTAATACACTGACCAAATCCAAGATTGTGATTTTTATTGGTAGACGCATCGTATAAATTTTTTCATTAATTATTCATTTTAGAAGCTAATCTCATCCTTATCATTACACATTTGGATTATAGGTATCACTCTAGGAATAACATGAACCAACACCTTAGAATTTCATCCATGGAAATCCTCATCAGAACTGATCTATCGCTCTAGGTGTGGTATAACATCATCGCTCACTAAGTCCGTCCTTAGAGGTCCACTAAGGGAGTCCAAGTGTCACCAATGGAATGTATGATCAACTATCCACTAATTCTATCCTTGGAAATCCATATGAATTCCATGTATCACATTGGTATATAATAATCATTCCTCTGAGTCTGTCCTTGGAAATCCATAAGGAGTGCTAGTTTCACTCAGGCTTACAATATTTAAACCCCATGAGTTCATCCTTGGAAGTCCACTAGGGAGTCCAAGTGTCTCTAATGTGTATGATAACAATATCCAAATGAGTCCATCCATGGAATTTGTATATGAACCCATGTGTCAACCATGGAATATAACAACATTCAAATAATACCATATAATTATTTAATAATTCATCACTGTGATCATTTCAATTAATCATCACCTCAGATGGTGAGTCAATGGAAGGTATTAGCTTTGAAGGCTTAGTCACTTATTCAAATCATTCGGGAAAATCATTATAAGGGGAAAATCCTTATAAAGAAATAAATTATATAGTCATAGACTAGTAACATGTTCTCACATCCCCTTACCATAATCAATTCAAATCACAATTCAAATTACAATTCAATTAATCATTTAACATCCCATAGAAAGGGGTAAAATAATCACTTAAAAGTGATAAATTAATATGCCTACCATGTTGGGGTAATTAATTAATCAAAACACCTAAGGGGTGGTTATAATTCAAGGTTAATAACCTTTAATCATTTATCAATAGGTCTCATTAATTATATAGGTTATACCAATCCATTAAAATCAAGGATTAAAATCCATTTGAGGGGATTCACTCAAAAAATCATGCACACAGAATAATGACAAATATATAAACACTTTGACTTTAATGAAAAATCATTAAACCACCTACCATAGGTTCTTCATGGAGTTCTTGTCCAGCATGAGCTCCTGGTTCAACTCAGATCAGGAGTAAAATGAAGTATAGATGAAACACATGAAAATAGGGCACATTTTCTCACATATAAATAGCACATCTGATACTAAGAAGAATTATGTATGAATAAAGAGTAAATAATAATTCACTAGCTTTGATCCAATGAGATGAATTTATCTCAATTCCATGCTCAGATGGAGAAGATCTCCCAATTCCTAGGTTATGCTTCAAAGGAGAGCTATTAAAATCCCACGACTTCCAATGCATGAGACATTAAAAAATAATTTAGGTTTAAAAGGATTTTAATGGGAAAATAGTAAAATTTACTCAAAATGATAGGCAACATGGTTGGGGTCTTCTAAAAACTATAGGTTCTCCGTAGGGTTTTGTGCCTCAAAATTTTTGGTTTCATCAAAATGTGTGGCTCTTTGATCCCTTTGTCCAGCCTTGCATGATTAGGAGTAACCATGTAACCTAACCCAATCAGTTTATAATAACTTTGGGGAACACCTATTTTCCTAAAAAGCTAGGTTTCGGCCTCCGAACAACCCTAGAACACCCTCAATACACCATTGGCCTCAATGGGTACTCATATTAGGCTATAAAATGCATTTAAACTGAAATTAAAAAGATCTGTACCTCATATAAAAAATATAGATCTTATAATATTACCCCCCTCAAAGAAATTTTTCCCCAATTTTCCCTCTCAATGGTGGTGAAGAACTATCTATGACTTGATTTCGTAAATAAGCATGTACATTAGCCTCCCTCTCCCAAGTCTCATCCTTTAAATAGTTGTTCTTCCATTGCACCCGTACTAATGGAATTGACTGACCTTTGAGAACCTTCATGCTCAAGTCAATTATACAAATTGGATGCTCCCCAAAAGATGTATCTGCTTATAACTCAACCTACTCAAGAATAAAATCATGAGATATATCATTGTGATCACGAAATTGCAGAGATACACGGATTATGTCATGTATGGCTCGATACCTCTATGGTAACTACAATTGATAGGCTGCTAGCCCGAATCTCTCTAGAATCTCAAACGGCTTGACATATCCCAGTGAAATCTTACGTCGTCTCCTAATTTGTCTATGACCTACCCTCAGTGAGACACATAAGAGAACCCAATCCTTAACCTCGTTCTCTAGAGATAATCTGCAAATATTCATGTATGATTTTTGTAAAGATTGTATAGTTTCCATCCACTTATGAATCAATTGAACCTACTCTATAATATTCTATACGAGACGAGGTCCAAGCATAGTGGCCTCACCTACCTCTAACAAGTACAGGGGGTGATCATCATGGCCTATCTTACAAATCCCCGTATGGTTTTATCTATATTGTCTCCTCATAGCTATTATTATAGGTGAAATCAAAAAGGGGTATATGCCTCTCCCAAGAGCCCCAAAAATATTGGACGCTTGCTCGCAACATTTCATCAAGAACCTGTATTCTACGCTCTAACTAGCCATCGGTCTGAGGGTGGTATGTCAGACACATAATCACCTGTGTACCTAGTACCCTATGAAAAATCTTCCAGAAATGATACATAAACAAGGAATCCCTATCTGAAATTGTAGTACGAGGGACCCCATGAAGTCTCATTATCCTATGGATATACAACCTAACAAGATCATCCACACTGAAGCTCTCCTTGATCAGAAAGAAATAAGAAACCTTTATGAGCCTATCAATAACAACCAATACAACACCACTACCTCAATTCAGCCTCTATGAAATAGTCATGATATCCATCACAACGTCATCCCATTTCCACTTCGAAATAGCTAATGGATGTAAAAAAAAATTGGTCACTAGTGTTCTACCTTCACCAACTAACATGTGGAACACCTAATGATAATATCATCTACATATCTTTTCATAATTGACCACCAGTACTAATGGGGTATGTCATGATACATATTGATGATGCTAGAGTGCACCTCCCAAACTAAGTCATGAAACTCATCTATCATCTCCTCACATATGTCCACTAGTTCCAAAATGTGACCATGGATATGTAAGATATCATACTCAAATATGGTCCATCTGGGAGGATGGTCCACACCTTCCACACTATCCCGTTGTACTAGGGCCTCAGAATCTGATAGCTTCCTCATCATCACTCTATCCATTAGGGTAGAGGTCATCACTAAGGACGAAAGAAAAGTCTTACCCTGACTGGATTGCACCCCCATGTCCATATTAAAGAACAAATCCACAAGCTTCCAGTCACTACTAGACTATTGAATTGCCTATATCTGAGTCCTCTAGCTCAGTGCATCAACAAATAAATTCCCCTTTCTAGACATATAAGAAAGCTCTAATTCAATATATTTTAGGTACTAAACCCACCTTTACAACCTCAGATTCATATCACGCAGTATAAAAATATTCTTGTGGATTTTGTGGTCAGTGTACACCACAGAACACTCTCCTAGTAAATAGTGTCTCCAATAGTATAATGTGTGAACAAATAGGGATAGATCGAGATCATGAATTAGTAAATTCCTCTAGTGTGGCCTCAAATACTGAGACCCATATTCCCTGATTCTATCCCCTTCATAATAATGGGACCAACTCCAATACTGAATGTGTTGTAATAAATAGTGTAACTCATTCCGGGTTCTATAAAAATCAGTATCTGTGCTGAAATTAATCACCCTTTAAACTCCTAAAAGGATGTCTCATAGGTATCTATCTATAAAAACTTCTTACCCTTCATAGTCAAGCTCTTAAAAAATACTAAGAATGATAAGTCTTATATGAAATTCCATTAATATCCCACTTTCCACAAGAAATTGTGTATGTCAAAGATTTTCTTGGGATACTCATAGAAAAAAACATCTCTCACCTTATCTAGGTCAACAGATACTCTTGTCTCAAAGATAATGTTACTTAAGAAGTTAATATGATCCATCTAGAAGTGGTATTTTGTGATGTTAGCATATAATTGATTTTCTTTTAGTGTATCCAATACAATCAAAAGATGTTTTTCCGGGTCATATGGAGTGTGATAATACACAAAGATAACATTCATGAATAACATAAAAAATGAATCTAGATAAGGATATAAAACTCAGTTCATCAACACCATGAAGACATCTCGTGTGTTCAAGAGACTAAACAAAATAACCAGATACTCATATAGCCTATACCCACTATAAAAGGTTGTGTGAGGTATGACTGATGGTATAACATGTACCTAATGATAATGTGTTCCCAAATAAATCTTTGAGAACACCCAAGATCCTTAGAAATGGTCAATAAAACCACCTATTCATAGAAGGTGATATCAGTTCTTAACAGTCGGTTCATTCAATTTATGGTGATTCACATATAACCTAAGGGTACCATCCACCTTTTCACAAAAAGGATTGGAAAACCCCACAGATAAGAATTTAGTATTATAAACCAATTTGACTCAAAATCCTCTAGCTTCTTATTGATACTTGGAATATTATTATTATCCATCCTATACGGAGTAACATACACTGGTGAAACTCCTAGAAATAGCTCAATAGAGAACTCTACCTCTCTCACTAGAGGTAATCTTGAAAAGTCATTCTGGAAAATTTACATAAAACGATTAGCCACTGGAGGGAAATATTCCTAATGTATTCTTTGATCATACAAATATAAACTCACAATCTTGGCTATAATCCCACCCATCCCATGATTCTTGGGTCTATATTAGATCACTTAGAGATCAAATTCACCCTTTTGAATAATAATTTTTCCCTATGGTGAATTTAAATTCACCCTTTGGTGATTGAAATCAATGACAAAATGTATGGTAACCAACTATTCCACCCAAATAATTTTGTATAAGCATGTCATATTGAGTAAGAATAGGTCCCATTCAAAGTGATACCCACCAATCCTAAGGGGGAACTCCCTACAATGACATACATCATCCCCTCTAATCCCCAACAGAGTGTCAAGAATCATAATTCCATAGAAACACTGAACCCTGATCCCAAGGATCTCCGAAAATTTCATAGATATAATGCTATGAGAAGCACATATATCAAAAGAAAATATTCTAAAGTAGAGGCCACAAGAATAGTAACTCTCATATTAGAAGGTCTGGGAATCTCATCCTCAGGGGTCCATTGCACTACATATATCTGGCCTAATCTACAACCCTATGATACTGCCTGGCTACCCTAAGATGATATGATCTGCTATCATTGAAATTTTGGGGTTTGATTTCCACAACCACAAACACTGACTCAACCTAATTTGGCTAGTATTACTCCATATCCCGTCCTGAATAGAATATTTTGATACTACTATCCAAGTAGAGTCAGTGAAGACCCTCTATCACTAGATTCCAGAGGAAAAGTTTTTCGAAAGAATTGTAGATGAACCATCTTTCCACAGGATTGTCAGACGATTGGGTCTCTTATGCACTGAGGTATTGTATGTCCTGGTCTATCACACTAGTGGCGCCTCTCCTGGATACCAGAGTATTTGCTCTGGGTACTAATATCACCACACAAAATCTTCAGACGATGCTTCTTACTTTTAGTCAATGTAGTACTAGATCAAGGTATCAAAATTCATTGAATCGCACCCTTGCCTCTCTCAGGTTACGCTCTATGAAAACTGCTTGATTAAGTATTCCATAAATAGTAGTCACTCAAAAGATACATTCCTATGATTAGATGTCATACCTGTGACCATCCTCTAAAATTATAGCTTTATATAACTCATCACCAATTAGAATAAGTGAGAAGCACTAAAGATCTGTAAAATGGGTTGAATTATCCATAACTCGTAATACACCCTACTCCAACTGTATGAACTCTCAGGATCTATCAGCCATCAACATATCAGTATAGTATTAATCATATAAGTTCAAATGAAAATCCCTACAATCCATCTCCTAATGATGATCTGTATGAGTAATGAAATCCCACCATCTCTTGACAGAATCACACAACATATAAGTAATGAGATTTACCCATCTCTCAAGAGGTGTTTCAAGAAGCTCTAAGACTCTAAAACCTATGGTTTATCATCCCCAAAAAACATGGGTAGATGATGATGCTGGAACACACGCATCATCTCATCCATAGATGTGGCAGGTTTCGGTGCTGCCTAGAAAGTATATATAAAGTAAAAAAAACCCCTCATGGAATTAGTCCTCATTACCTATGTCTGGAATAATAGTTGGTGCCTCAAGTGGTACTATATAAGGATTCACTGATAGCACATGGAACACCACATTTGGAGCATGATCATATCCACCCTCCTGGAATATGATCGGAGGTCTTCATGGTGATGTGTCTCTACAATTCCAAATACATGCCTTATCAATGATCATTATCAATTTTCATAGCTAAAAGCGTAGATATTAAAATAGGATAAGTACTAGCCTTCCTATATAAGAACCTCACCCCTCTTTCTTCTCATTAATTCAGGCAGGGCTACATACAGAACAAATAAAGCATGAGATACTTCCTACTCCCACTACAGAAGTCGAGTTTGGGTCATGTTCTCTACTATAGTCAATTCAAGTTCTATTTAATTTATTTTACATTTATATCCCAATTAATTTTAAATAGATGAACCAAATGGTTCAATAAATTCTAATCCATAAGTTCCCATAATCCTCAAAACTAAAATATGGCATCCACTTAATCCATACCAAAACACATTCCAGTCCATGCAACTATTGGTCTATGGATTTACCTGCCACAATTGGCTAAATAGGGTGTATGTTGTAGCCTAATCTGGAAAAGAAGCATAGGTTACATCTGTCACCCTGAGTACCAACCATGTTTCACAATTCACAACATAGAATATCGGTCAAATAGTAGGTATAACTACCACTATACATATCATAATATCATGAAAACAAGCAATGAATCCAATATGGAATGGAATAATGCTTGTCATGTAATTCCTATAAGTGACTAAAATTATGCATGAGATGGAATGCCCTTATTTCTTCGAGTTAAAACAAAATAGAACCCCGAATATTATCAATAATCACATCACAATTCAAGTGCATCACCCAAAGGCGGAATCAAATCAACTATAATAGTAAAAAATCCAGAACCATCAATTTCATTCGAGGAAATTTGGATTTTCTGTATATGTGTGTTAGCTACACCCAAACACTACTCATTAATAACTTTCTAGTCCTTAATAACCCTTTCTATTGTCTCAAAATAGTATGGAAATCTAGAAAAGAATGACCGGATACCACTTTGTAATGTCCTGGACCTGGATACCACTGAACGGTTCCTCAATCCCAATTGGACACTTGGCCTCATGAACATCTCCCCAAATGAAAGAGGCTACCGACAAGCAGCTAGGGACTAGGGTGTGTCTATGGGGAGAGTATTCCCTATTAGAAGAGTGTAACACAATGGTAGTAATTATACAAATCAATAGAAGTATCATAATAATAACTGAATAAGTAGGAAACATAAAAAAAGATGGATATATATAAATATAACAATTATAAAAGGAATCTCGTATAAAAATAATGATGATACATATCATGTATCTACATTGTTTCCAAAATATTTATACATGGAAAGTGTAGAATACATGTAGAAAATACCAAAAAGAAAAAAAAAATATTGCAGCTAGAAACACGAGCCTTATATTGGTCATGTGCTCCTCTACTTCTAAGAAGAAATTAAAAACCAATAGAAGTTTTCTTGAAATTATCCATACATTCATCTATATAATCTGTCCAGGTACCCAATAGCGGCCCAAGAAGGATGTGATATACAATATCATTAGGTAATCACCCAATGGTCTAATGCCATCTAGTCAGTTAATATATAATAACAAAAATGTGTAGGAAGTAATATAATATGTAAAGGGAGTAATGAAATTTAACAATACATAAATGCTCAGGTTCAAATGGAAACCCATACTCTACTACCTGTTTCATCCTTAGTTGAAGAGTACATGAATAAACAGTTAGTCCTGTATCAATTTATAATCAATTTCATTTAATTAATCAATGTCATTTAATAAATAACTCAAAACCTGGAATGTATCCCACTGTCCCCCATAAGGATATTTGTTAAAGATATTCCTAATCAATCCATCTATATGGGGTGATACATTGAATGAATCCAAGAATGTTATTTGTCTTGGAAGATGCGTTATATAAATCATTTGATTAATTATTCAATTTAGAACCTGATCCCAACCTAAGAATTCCTCATTTGGAATCCAGGTATCACTCTAGGAATAACATGAACCAACACCTTACAAGCCTATCCATGGTGATCCTCATCAGAACCTAAGTATCTATCTAGGTGTGGTATAACATCATCACTCACTATGTACATCATGGGTGGTCTGCTAAGGGATCCCATGTATCACCCATGATGTGTAAGATCAACTTCCCTCTTAGACCTTACTTGGAAATATATAAAGAATCCAAGTATCACTCAGTCATATAATAATGATCCATCTGAGTTCATCCTTGGAAATCCATAGGAGTCCAATCGTCACTCGGGTTTATAACAGTCATCCCCCATGAGCCTTTCCTTGGAAATCCACTAGGGATTCCAATTGTCATTTGGGCATATGGAAACATTAGTCCAATGAGTCCATCCATGGTGTTCGTATATGAACCCATGTATCACCCAAGTCCTATAGAAACATTCAAAAAATATCATTTAATTATCTAAAGAGTCCTCACCATGATAATTTCAATTAAACCTCACCTCAAAATTTGGGTCAATGGAAGGGATAAGAATAAAAGGCTTATTCTCTTATTCAACTCATGTGGGCAATTCATTATAAGAGGAAAATCCTGTTGAAGAAATCAATTACTTGGTCATAGCCTATATAAATAGTATTCCATTCTATTATGTTAATCAATTCAAATTAGAATTAAATTCATCATTGAACATCTCATAGAAATGGGAAAATAGTGTACTTAAAGGTGATCAATTTATATGCCACCCTTGGTGGTCCAACTAATTAAACAACACACCCAAGTGATGGTTCCAATTTAAGGTTCATAACCTTTAATTATTTATCAATTGGTACCATTAATTATATAGGATACACCTATCCATTCAAATCAAGGATTAAAAAACATTTTAAGTGTATCACTCAAAAAATAGGGTTCACGACACAACACCATATATATAAACACTCTGACTTTAAGGGAAAAGCACAAGACCACCAATCTAGGTCCGTAGTAGAGTGCTCACTATTATCAACTCCTTATTTAACTTAGATCCGAATAGAAATGAAGATGGGATAAAACACCAAAAAATAATGAAAATTATCTCCCATCTAAATTGAAAAACTAATACTAAGAAGAACAACATAAGAATAAATAGGAAAGAAGAATTCAATGGAACTTCTCTAACAAGATGAATGACTCTTGATTCTATGCTTGGATGATGAAGATATCCCAATTTCTAGGTTAGGCTTTGAAGGAGATATATCAAAATCCCATTGATTCCAATGGATGATAAAAGTAAAAATAATTTAGGTTTTAAAAGATTTTAAGGGAAAATGGTAAAATTTTATCAAAACATTGGGTCGTGTGGTTTGGCTACAAGGTTGTCCAAACCATGTCCCAACCTCTCACCCACTACTATAAGGAGGGGAACCTTGCATGTTTAGTGTGAACAGTTTTCAAAACAATGTTCAAATCATGTTTTTGGGATGTCCTAAAAATTTTAGGTGCCTCGCACATGTGTACACCTCAAAACATGTGGTTTCATCAAACTGTGCGGCTCCCGGTGCCCTTTGTCCATCTTCGCATAGTTATGAGTAATAGTGGTACCTAGACCGCATGTTTTCTACTATCCATCCGACCTACCCAATTTCCAAAAAATGGGTTTTGGGCTCCAAAAAATCCCCAAACACCCCTGATACTCTCTTGACCTCAAAGGGTACTCGAATTAGGCTATAAAAAATCATTTAAACTAGAATTAATAAGATATTTACCTCATATAAAAACCGGAGATATTATAATTGAAAACTTATACACACCTCCCAATGTGATAGAGGTTTTCTACTAGTATCTCGGGTTTATTGTGGTATGGTGTAGAGATTATACATACATATTAGGGTATAAAAAATCAGAAATAAAGGAAATCACATACATCCAACCAAATAAATAAAATTTTAAAGAGACATATAGGCAAGTGCAAATAAATAATTATTACCCATGACATATCAAAATTATATGTCTACAATATCAATTAGTCATACAATAACAAGTAATATATACAAAAAACCCAAAAAAACAAGATACAAAATAGGACTCCTAAAAAGGGTTCTCGGGTCCTAGGCCATTTATGATCTTCCATTCTCTAATATAATAGTCCAAATCAGGCATTAGTCCTAGGGTGATTTTCCTTCTCCTGACCTGCAATCATGAAGTCTGATCAAATACCAAACGGAAGCCCGAGCAGGGTGTGAGTATGACTCAATAGTCCACCACCAATGGTATCTAAAATCATACATTTTTTGAGTACAAGGTGATTGTTGATATGCATAATAAGTAATGAAAATCATAAATAAATTCAACATCATCAATCCTTGAGTTCCATATTGACACCTAGTACCGACCATACCTGCCTCAAGCTATATTTCTCTTCCCATAGTAACACAAGCCCAAAATATTGTCCCCATAGTGTTAATATTAAGTATTCAAGAGAGACCAGAAAAAACTATCGAACCTAAGGGAAATCACCTTGAGGAGTTCTCAGATAACATGCATCGTCACTGAACCTACGGTAATTCATCTTGTGTTGTTCATAGTAGAAGTAATTATCATAAAACTCTATTGGTTAAACCTAAGTCTTTCTAAGTAGAATAATTCATCACCAACCCCACGGGGGTTCACCCTAGGGCATTCTAAGTAGTAGTTATCCATTTAAAGTGCATCGAAAATTCATAAATAATTAACTCCATTTCATTCCATCAAATTGTTAATTTTAATTACACTAATAATCAATAAATATATTCATTCCATAAATCTCATTCAATACCATAGTACAATGAACCCTTATATACATCCTAGGAATCCTTGATCTCTTAATCCTAGTTATATATCATGTAATAGACACCCCCGATGGTCTCACCTTAAATTACACATTTCATAACTTGGGTCAGGAACACATCAAAGAGTGGAAAACATTACCACTATACACACTAACAGACCATTAATGGCATGTATAAGAGTTCCATTTTTTGATATAGGGGTAAAAAATTGAAAATTAAATTCTTTTTTGGTCATGTACATGGTGCGTCATCATGACTACTCATTAGACACACTAATAAAATGTGATACTTGTTTGGAAATCTTTTAGCACCACCTACATATGATCGAAAATAAAATATGATCATGTATTAGTCCTTGATTCGTAAAAATCTTGTAGAAAATGGGAATGTAGAATAATACCTTGAAAATAGGGAATATTTGAAAGAATGATGAGTGAAAAATAATATAATTAATGAAACCTATAATGGATATGTGATAGACTAAAAGTATTACCTTAAGCTTTAAATTTCAACAAAATATTATTGATTCGGTAGGAAAACTAGGGAGAATTTACAGTGAATATAGGAGAAAACTAAAGTATGAGAGGGTCCTTCGCACATACTATCCAAGAAAAATCCTCCCCTGATCTTTAAAATACTCAAAAAATAAAAATAATGAAAACATCAACACTAAAAACAACTTACTGGAGTGTTTCACGAAGTGAACCTAAGGTTTACACCATGATTCTTTAGGTAAGGGGTCTCCTAGACTTATAATATTTATTTCTTGTCGTGAAGAAATAATTCACATTGTGAACCTATTATAGCCTATATTTTTGTAAATAAAGGTAAGACCACTAACCGTAAAATGAATCTTGATATATAACTGAAACCATAAAACTTATAAACAAGTATACTACACATGTATGCAGCTAAATTTATAAGAAATTGCACCTAGAAAGGTTAAGGGATTTACACATATATATATTATTTTGAATAACTGGGGATTGAATTTATGTGATTAACCATAACTAAAGAATTATTAAGACATTCACTTATAATAATATTTATTCAAACTAAAAAAACAAATGAAATTTAACTAAGACCAGGGATGTTCTTATTTTGTGACCCTTTAGGCCAATAGATTAGTTGAATTTGGAGAATTAGCATAAAGTCCTAGATTAGCATTTAGAAAAAATTTAAAATCACTAATCTAGAAATATGATAATATTATGATGAAAACAACCACATATGGATGCTCACCATATAATATAATCCATTTGTTTAGATATATCATTAATACAATTTTACTACTTGTACCATCAACCGATATGCTTGATATATCATTCATTGACTTCCTAAAATGAACTCATTGACAACTTAATCATATTGTTCCTTTTGAATAAATGTTTAAGAGATATCTAATTTAATTAAATTAAAATGGATAAACCTTTTCTTGAATTATTCATTAATTTCATATCACTTAGGATGCTCCCAATCTTTGTTACTTCACCATGAGAAAATGTCGTCACAATTTATGCCAATATATCAAAGAACACAATTCATGATATACATTAATAATAATCTCATCTCTAAGGACCAATAAAAAAATCTATAAATAGTAATATCCATTGACACATAAAACAAGTTTAATTTATATCAATCGGTCTATCCTCATAATATCTTTTCATGGAGATTACCAAGTAAGAAACTTCATGAGTAGAAGCCCCATACTCTTACAAGAATCAAACACCAAAGAGTCTACACATATTATGGGTTCTATCAAATTATGTCATATATACCATAGAACATATGTGTGATAATATTATTATATAACTAAAAGGTTCTCATTATAATAGGGAATAGTTATACCCTTTCGGTCTGATAAAGAATCAATGGAAATTATCAAATTAATGTTATTCACAAAAAAAATCATAATGTGATATTTTATTTATTAATATTCATGTATTTGAATATATATTTGATTTGAATTATAAATATAGTTGGTTCTAGGGAACCAATTATAACACCCCTTCAAAATTTATCTTTCCATGTAAATTATATTTACTTAATTTAATTATTATTTAAAGGATTTTCCCCACAAATATTACCCTCCTCACAAACCAAGAGAACCTAAGTAACCATAGTTGCACAAAAAATATCATAAGAAGAGATTTAGAAGGAATCAAATCTATCCAGCCAAGTATATTAATATAGAATATAGAACATGATCTTTGAAATCCCCTACCTCAATGAAGTATAATTTAATCCCCCAAAAAACTCACAATAATATTCTCTTGACCTATAACACATCATCCCCCATAAAATCAATCAACCTCCATTCATCCAAACCTAACACAACCACTAATAAAATATCCTAAAATGATGAACCAGAAAAGAAAGTATAAAAGAGAAGAGAGATCCAATCAGATCAAGAAATAAGTGAACATATGAATCCAATGCCTAAGGATCATAATCAAGCATATAGAATCACCAATATGACCTCATGATATCTACTAGAGTTAGAGATACATAAGGAAGGCTGAACCAGATAGACAAGATTCCCTGAATTTTTAATGAGAATCTAGGTTCATAGAATCAAGATGTGATAGGTTAGGGTTACACTAAAATGAGGATAAATCAAATGAATCTATCAATATGATGAGAAGATCTACCTTAAATTCCCAAATTTGAAGCTTGGTCAACCTTCTTAATTTGATATGATGGAGTAAGGTCACAATGTGATGACTATTGACACATCATGACATCTAAACTCCAAAAATTCATTGTGAGGACAATGAACTAAGCCACAATGAAACAAAACATCATGGTTAAACCACCCCTCAATAGACAAAAATGAGGAACCCACCCTTCAGGTCTTCATGACGGGATAAGCACACCATATGTTGTGACTTGATCATGGGATGAAGGAATTTTTTATATTTATTATCTAAATAAACAATCTATTTAACATAGTTGATAGTGAACCCTTAAATGAATCAAAATACAAATGACCCAAAGGCTTTTAAGAGTACGAGACAAAAGGCCCAAAATAGACCTTATGCCTCTAGGAACAAAGGCCTCGAGTAGTGGACCAATGTAATTCACTTCAATAACCCCCAAAACCTTCCTATCATTCATCTAATCCATCATGTCACCTATAATATGCATATATGGACCACCATTATTTCCACACATAGAGGTGCATGAGGTCTTCATATTTTCATATTATTTCATGTATCCATAGATGACCCTTATGCTTCCAGATAACATTATAGTGCCCACCATTGCTCCATCACACAGTCCACCAATCAACGGATTTTAAACATTAGATGGCATAGATGTTAAGTGGACCAAAATCCCAACTACATGGCTTAAAATCTCAAATTTTAGGAATAATACCACTATTATAATATGATTTTATAGATCCTCCTATAGTACCCACATTACGATAGTTCTATAAGCTAGCTATAGTACTATGGTATTTGAAAACATCTTAGATTTGAAATTTTATTTTATATAAGATTATGATGTGAATTTACCCCTAGGTAATCCCAAAAATGTATAAATTCTAGGAATAAAAAATAAAAAAGGCAATACATTGATTTTCTAATAAATGTAGGAAAATAAAATTCAAGAAGGGAAGTGAATTAAAGTCAAATCCTGACATGAATTTTTTCTCCCAATTAATGAGGTAATTTTTTCAAAAAAATATACTATATAAACACTCCATAGTATTAATAATAAGTTCATTATAGAAAGTAAACAATTACAAGATAAAAACATAACCAATATAATATACACATTAGAAAATTATAGAAATAGAAAAAAACCACTTAACCATAGAAAAGATGATGTTCAACAGAATAATAAGAAAGAAATACGTAAAGTTGATGCTAAAAATCCTTAAAATCCCAAAATGATACTATATTACCAATCAACTTCTAGTCACTTAATTATTAACTTTTAGACTAAAGTAGTAGGTGGTTTAATTACCTGAAATAAGTTATCCAAGTACCAATATCATAACATTATTTACATAAATACGTCTAAAGGTATCAAACACCAATCCTATAACATCATTGATTAAAATATGAGACACATGATTCTCTATCCCCAAACACCACTTTTATCTCAGGATCAACATCAAGTACAATCCCCAATGTTGAGATAGAAGTATTACTTATTACTTTTCCATTCCTCTGGTTTTTGAAATCACAAACTCTTTTTAAAATATTTTTACTAACTTTTTTATGTCCAAAGTGTTTTAGTATGTTTATGTAGAAAAAATTACCCTATAAATTATCATTCTTCAATACAATCATCGTATTGAGTATTATTATGATTATCAGAATGACCATTATTCAGACAAGCTGTAATACTTTTGCCTTGTCTTTCATACTGAAAAAAGTCATAACTATTTCACTAATACTAGTACTGATATACCAGGTTGATACTCATAAGGATTATCTTATTAACAAAGAATAAGGAACTCCATCAGACTGACTAAAGTTTATAATCAGAATACATAATAACTGATTCAATCATAAGTAATAGCTTTATCATCATAATGGTGCTAAAAAAATTAAATAAGACATTTTGTTATGGCAGAGCATTATGAGATATAAATGATCCAGCTATCACATTTCAACAAACATGGAAATATGAATATTGGAGATTCTCCTATAAATAACTAGTCATTTGAAGAGTTCATATATGATCAAATTTACAACTCAAGTCTTCTATTGATTTATCTATATGTACATTTCATTCTTAGTCATAGTAATTATTTTGAGAGTTGTAGTTCTAAGGAATCTTTTTCAGGGTTGTTTCCTTCAGAAAAATTTCTTTTATAATCATGTATGATCATTTTTACGATCGAGATATTTTTCGGATTAGATGATTGTGAATATGATCCTTTAGATTGAGGGATTATGGGGCTATGAAAATAGACACTGATCATCGTATTGAGGGATTCCATGGATAAGAAGACAGATCTATTCCGATCATCATTTTGAGGGATTTCTTAATAAAGAAAGAAAAAAAATTTAGTAAGTTTTAAACTATGGATTCTTTTATTGAAGTATATTTACTAACATAATCTTAAGGTAAAAATTTTTAAATCTTTTAATATATCTTGTAAGTCATCGTTACTATTACTAGATATTATATTACTTATTTTTATAAGTTTTCTATTCTTCTATGCTTGTTATAGAATGTTAGTCTTTATACTATTCTTCCTACAAAATTTGTTTAACTGTAGAAATTTTGAATATGAAAAAATAGAATCTGACTTAATCCGAGAGTTTTTGAATTTAATTATAATACTCTCATTTAATTAGATCCACTATGATCTTGATTACTCACTATCATAATTAGACTAAGTCTGAGTCCAATATATTTACATTAAGAGGTATTTTTTTAGTTTAAAGGTTTTTAAACTAAAATTCACCCCCTATAGTAAGTATAGCCATAATAATCTACTCTTATGATCCTACAACTGTTATTATAGAAGGTTTCTACTAATTATATAATTTTTATGTTTTTTTCTTTATTTAATTACTTCATATTTCTTATGTTTTGTTATAAACTTGGTTATAATAATGTGTATTTGTAGAAAATGATTTGTATTTTTTTAATATGATAGGTATGAATGTTGGATCTCTTGATAATTTCAATACTACTAGACAACCAATATTTTAGAGGAATGACTATGAGTATTGGAGAGATAAAATGAAAACATATGTGATCAACACCAAAGCTGATAAATTTTTTATTCTTACTGGAAAATAAAATATTACTGATAAGGAGGTATCTTATTTTACTAAATATGATAAGTTGGAATATTAGTTGAACTAAAAAGTCATAAATAATTTACTATGTTTTATGAAAGGAATATCTACATTCAGATATCATTTTGTGAAGCTACCAATTGCATTTGGAACATGTTAGAAGTTTCACATTTGGGCACATTTAATGTTATGGAAACAAGAAGAGTTATGATTAGAGTTTATTACCAAGCATCTAATTTTCAACCTGGAGTGTATGTGTCCAAGATGCACCAAATATTCTTGACTGTTATAATTATTTTTCAGTATCTTATAGAAAAAGTTAATAATGATTAAAATCTTGTTGAAAAGATTATGTATATAATGAAAAATGAGTGGGAATCAAAAAGAACTATTATGGATGATATAAGTAAATTTACCAATATTAATATTGATGATTCGAATGGTATCCCCATGAAATATAAAGGAATAATGAAGAAAGATTATAATAAATATAAAAAGAACCATTATACTGTTTCTCTTTCTACAACATATACTATACCTTCTAAAGTTCAGTCAGTTGAGAATGTTTTGAAATCTTCAAGGAAGAAAAAATTTGTTTTTCAATAAGATTATAGTTTAACCAAACATTCATAGAATGAGTTAGATAACCTAGAACTAATTTTGAACAAGATAGTTGGATATAAATATTTCCAATACCAATATAAAAATGTCATAAGGATGATAGGGATAAGAAATATTCTGAGGTCACTTATTATGAATATAAGAAAGTTGGACATATCTAACCCGATTTTATAAATTTTAAAGGGAAAGATATAGAGAAAAGGAATTCAGATATAAATTAGAAACATTATTATAATTTTATGAATAATAAATTTTATAAAACTTCTGACATATGGAGTGCTAGTGGTGTAGATTCTTCTAAAACATCTTCTGGTAATAAAAGACCTGGATTGAAGAACATTGGTCTTTTTTCAAAAGTACCCATTTTTAATTAATGTCTAATTGAAATGGTACATACGAATGAATCTCTTACTAATATGTATCTGAATGTAAATTATCCTGATGAGAAAATTTCTACATCTTCATGTCAAGAATCTTCTTCCGAAGAAGATAATACTTTAATTAGTTATGATGAAGTTTCTCGATTTTCAAAATATTTAAAAAATTATAATTTTAAGACTTGTAAAAGAAATGACAATACCAAACATAAAATTACTATGGTAGATTCAATAATAAAACTTTTAATTAATGAAATATCATATCATTCTAAAGATATTTATCAAACTAATTTTTAGAAAGAATCTATTTGTAAGGATTTTGAAAATTTTGTTTCTAAGAAAATTGATTACAAACTAATTTTTAAAAACATAGTTCCAATAACATTACCAATGAGCATAAGGATTTAGTTGTAAAAAATAAATCAGATATTTTTATCTTAAAGAAATATTTTTCAGATTTTACTTCTAGAATTTTTTTTATAAAATATATATGATAATTGAACCTTATAGTGATAATACAGGGATGGGATATACTCATAAGAAACCTATTTTTAGTAACAACTACTTTGTTCTAAAAAGTGAATCTTTGTTCACTGTGTGCCAATTTTTTGGTCACTGGAAAAATATTTTTTCATTGAATAGAGTTCAATATTTAGGTTTCCATTTAGATTATTTTTCAAAAATATGTAGTTACCTAAAAAATCATTTTTTGATAATACCAGACCCAAAAGGGTTTCAGTTCCAAAAAACATATTCTTTTATTTTTAGGAAAAGAATGATAGTACCAATAACAAAAATATTTGGTGCATGGATAGTGTTTATTCTAGAAACATGACTAAAAATGAATATTTCTTCTATAATATAATCAAGATCATAGGTGGAAATGTAACTTTCAGAGATAATGATCAAGGAAAAATCATTGGTATAAGTAACGTTCTACTTCTTGGAAAATATCTTATTTCAAATGTTTTATTTGTTATAGGATATATGTACAACATTACATTACACAGTTCCAAGGATTAATTTATTCTTTCTTCCAATCATCATGAGAATGTTTATACTATAAAAATACGAGTCCTTGGGAGCCAGTACTCACCTTCACATAGTGAAATGTAAGATAAATCATTGTTATGTCCTTTAAGGTTAAGAAAATGAATACATAGAAACATATATACATTGAATAAGAAAATACTTGTCAAGGATCCACAAGAACATATGTTTTATAATTCAAAAGTGTTTGACCCTTGTCAATACGATAAGAAACATAAAACCTATTTTAAATTTTCAGTGAAGTATTAATGTATGATGCTTTACAATTAGTGCTCATGTACTTATTTGGTCCTATAAAAACTAGATGTATTGTTTGGAAATACTATGTATATATTTTAGTATATGATTACAGTAGATACACATGGGTTTATTTTCTCACAAATAAATCTGAATCCTTTATTTATTTTAAAACTTTTGTAGATAGAGTAAAAAATTTGAAAAAGATCTCCTTGATAACTATTCAAATTAATCATGTTATAGAATTTTAAAATTGTGATTTTGAAACTTTTTTTAGTAAAAAAGGTATTTAATATAACTTTTCATCACCTATATACTCCCCAAAAAATGGTGTACTTGAATTAAGAAATAGAATTATCCATGAAATAACTAGAACAACGTTGGTTGAATACTCAGTTTCTAAAAATTTTGGGGATGAAACAGTTACTACATTATTCTATACTAAAAATAGAGTATTAATTAAAAAAATTTCTAATAAATATATTTATGAGTTGTGGACAAGAATAAAACCAAAAGTTTATTATTTTAATGTTTGTGGTTGAAAATAATTCATTCCTAATACTAAAATAACTTACATAATATTTCAAATAAGTATGATGAACGAATATTTTTAGGTTATTCCACTACTTCTAAGGCTTATATAGTTTTTAATAAAATTTATTGTACTATTGATGAAACTATGAATGTTAATTTTGATGAAATAGATCACTTTTTTCCAAGAAAAACCAACCTATATCTTCAAATGTTATTTCTAAAGATGATTTTTATCGTTTTTAGAATGTTCTTCTAATAAGGAAGTAAATAAAGAATTAGTTTCTAAAGTTATTAATCGGTAAAATTTGTTACCTATTTTTGAATAAAATACTTTTGAAAACCCAAGAGGTGAGTTGTTTCTTAATAATCATCCTGTTAAAAGTCTCATTAGTGATGTAGATCAACCTGTTTGTACTAGAAGTTCCATAATAAATTAAATTGAACATCTACATTTCTTATCCCAATTTGAGCCTAAGATTCATAATTAGGATTTAGGTGATGATGATTAGATTAAGGAAATGAAAGATGAACTTAGTGAAGTTGAATGGAACAAGGTATGAACATTTTTTGAACGGCCAATATAAACTTATATAATTGTTCAAAATGGGATTTTCAGATAAATGTGATGAAAATGGAATAATAGTTAAAAATAAATCTATAATTTTTGATAAGGGGTATAATCCACAATATAAAATGGATTATGAATAAACTTATGCTCAAGTATAAAGACTTGAATCTATTCCAATACATATATCCATTGCAGCATTCTTTAATTTGAAACTATTCCAACATGATATGAAGTGTTATTTTCTTAACTAATATGTTTATGAGTAAGATTATGTTGAACAAACACTTGGTTTTTGAAAATAAGAAACATATATAACATGTTTTTAAACATACCAATTAACTTTATGGAATTAAACAAGCTCCTTAATCTTGGTATGATAGATTAACTGGATTTTTATTAAACAAATTATGGGAGCAGCGGATCCAATTATTTTATTAAAATAAATATACAATAAAATTATGATTTTAAAATTTTATGTTGATGAAAATATATTTGGTTCAAATAAAAAATCTTTAACATATTCCTTTTTGGATATTATGAATTATTATTTTGAAATGTGTATGATGGGTGAGTTAACATATTTTATTAGTTTTAAAAATTCTCAAAAACCAGAAGAAACCTTTATATCTCAAAATATGTATAAAAAATCTTCTTAAGAAATTTGGATAAAAAAATATTAAAAGTATTAGTACTCCCATTATTACCACCAATACTTTATATCTTTATGAGTATGGGAACTAGTTGATCATAATATTATTAGAGGTATGATTAGAAGCTTAATTTACTTAATCTATAGTCACCCAGATTTAATGTTTTTATTATTCTTATGTGAAAGATATCAAGGCTATCCAAAATAATTCCATATAAAAGTTGTTAAATTTTTTTTGTTATTTTAATGGACTAATAAATCTAAGCCAATTATATTCTTCTAAAAATATTTTTAAACATAAATGTGTTTTAGATTCTAACTTCAGTTTATATAGAGAGGATAGGAAAAGTTCATAAGAAAATTATCATTTTAGGTTACTATTTAGTTTCATGGTCCTGTAGGAAACAAAACTCAGTTTCAATTTCTACTGTTAAATATGAATACGTGGAATATTGAAGTTGTTGTGCTCAAGTGTTGTGGATTCAACCCACTCTCATATAATATGGTATGAGTTTTACTAATACTCAAATACATTGTGATAATACAAGTTCCATTTCATTAAGTAAAAACACAACACATCACTCTCATTTTAAACACATAGATATAAGAAACCATTTACATCGAGATCACACACTCTAAAGGTAATATAATTTAACAATTCATTGGAATTAAAGAACAACTTTCTAATATTTTTACAAAATCCCTTACTACCGATATATTTGAATACATTAAATGGAACCTAGTAATGATAAATGTTAAATTATCATTTATATATACTTTTAGTTAACATATCTCTTTACATTAATATAATCATTTTCATTGGGGGAGCACATATGTTTTATTTTTTTCAAAACATTTTGTTTTTAATAAATCTTTAATTTTTTTTTAAAAAATAATTTTTCTAAAACTTTTATCATAATAGGATTTTTAGACTCAAATTTTTATTTAAAATTTTTTAGTGTCGTCATTCTCAAATTGATTTCCAATCTCAGAAATTATTATGAAACTTTTGGAATCAGAATTTGTAACAATGTTTATCAGATTACAGTAATCTGTTTTCCTTATAAAACTTTCATAATATATCTTTATTTCAATTCTATTATGATTTTTTATTTTAAAAAAACCAATAAGAAAAGCTAAATCATAATTATGAAAATTTAAACACTGAAAGGTCCTCTTCTATTCTTTTATTTATTCACTATTCCATTACATTAGTTTGTAATTGTTGTTGTTGATATAATTTTAGTTTTATGAAAACATTGATTTTCTTTCAAACGTTTAAAAGTTTTCCAAATAAGATTTATCCTCAATTTGATAATCATTTTTTTAAAACAAACTTCAAGAGTTCAAATATACTTTTTTCTTTCGAATAACTATTGTCCATCAAATCATAATGGTTTTCATGTCAACCGTTGTTTTTCTTATGGAAGATTAACCATCTCACCAACTTCTTATATAAGTGTGGGGAAACCATTTTCCCACGTCATATCTTCATAATTCTATCACGTAAGATGCTCCACCCTTCAAAGGCCTCATTCTGATAATCATTTTTTATCCATTCACTAGTCTCAGATCTCGACCTGATTGAAACTAAGGAATACTGTTCTATGTGGTTTGTTTTTTGGGAATGTCATTTTTAGAGATTTTGGTTTTAATATTATAAATCTACACTCAAGAAGATTATTTCATTTCAAGGATGGGAGTTAGTTTATGTGGATAAGTAGTAAAAGGATTTTGGGTAGTTTTAGAATTTTATGCATACATTCAATTTGGTAAGAAAGATGATAAGTAAAAATGTTTACTTTATAATGTTTAGTAAATGGTATAAACTTTCTTATATAAGGGTAGCATAATTTTATGGAGTATCTTCAGAAAGAGAATCATATTTACCTTCTCAAAAGCTACCAAATAGAATCAAAACATTTTTAAGATTAAGTATAAAGATTAATTATTTTCATTTTATAAAAAAGTAAGAAAATTATCACATCTCACTCTAGATAAAAGTGTCATTACTTTATGGATTCAAGGTATTTTAATTCATAGTAATGAAGTTAGAGATATGCTGAATGTTTTATATATTTTTATATATATTACCATATGAATATGAGGAATATTTACTTCATCATTTTCATTTTATTATGGTAGAAAACATAAAAAAATATTTAATAGAATAAAATATTATTATGTTTTTCTCTTTTATTATAATTTTTTTAATGAATTGTATGGAGATATTCAAGGTAGAAAACATTTCAAACATTGTTCGAGAAAATAATTACTCTATCGGTGTAGATACTATGACTAGAACGAAGATGGTATTTGATTTTAAATAAAATTAGTTTTTAGAAAAAGTTGATGGTGATTCTTATGATACCAATCCATAAACGAAAGTAGAGGAAGATAAGAAGAAGAAAATAAAATCTAATACTTCTCCTCTAGTGAATAAAATAAAACCAAAGGATATGTCAGAAGATGCTTTTGAGAAATCGATGAAACATAAGGCTCATAAAATTCTAGGGGATATAGAGATTGTAATCGGCCTCATAGAAGCTAATGATTTGAAGAGTTTAACAATAGAGAAACTTAAAGAAGAAGAAAAAAAATAAATAATCAAAATAAGAGGTTTCAAGAAGAAAAACATTGTGAAGGGTTTTTGAAATATGTTGAGATAGCCTCTAAGAATCATTTCCTTCCCATTTCTGATACCAAAAATGTAAATATGAAAGCAGTATTAGTTTTAAAATAAAATCTTGTTTTTCGTATCGAAATTCCTTCTACCACAGAAAAGGATAAAATGAATGTTAGTTAGGGAAGAATTAGTTCCAAATATTCCTGACAAATAGTCAGTACCAGAGTCAGCTGGAAAGGGAGATTTAGGAACTGCAAGGTAGTAAGAGGAAGAGCATGAGAAGAAACTCTAAGAAAAAACTGAAGAATGATATGTTAGATAAAGATAATAAAAACAAGAAAAATAACGAAAAGAATAAAAATATGGAGGGTAAAAATGAAAAGAAGAGAAATAAGAAGAATTTGCGGAGGAAGAAATAGAAGAAGAGGTAGAAGAAGAATATTAGGAGGAATAGGAATAAAAGTATGAGGATGTTGGGGAATAAAAAGAATTAGAAAAGGAATCATCAACATATTATTCATCCTAATCAAGATTAACTTCTCAAAATCATAATGATGATAAATTAAAAATTACTTAGGAACAAAAATCCCCTTCAGAAAAGGAAATACAATCGACAACCAATAAGGAACCAAAAATATCAAAAATCCAAGACCAAAGAATATGATAAAGTCAAAACTGATTAGGATATCGAAATCCAAGAAATATCAAATGAGAAGAAAGTTTGAAATAGGGTTGAAAATAAATGTAAGGAAGTTGAGGTTGGAACTAAAAAACAAAATATTTCCAGATTGAGCCTGATTAGATGAACTCAAAGACAACAATTCATAAAGATGGTTTTGATTATATTTGTTATGTCCTAAGGAGTTTGATATAATAATTTCATAATTTTATAACCATAAAGTAAGATTTCAGTTCATTCAAAATAGTTTTAGTTAAGAAATGGAGTCAATTAAAATTTTAATATAATCCGTTATTTAGATTCAATGAGGGTTAAATTATTTTCACAAATATTATCATACTCACAAAAGATCATGGAATCATATGGTAAAGTGGTAGAACCAAGGGGATTCTGATAATCTTATTCATGATGATGAGTTTGTTGAAGGTAAAAATATATTGTCAGAATTTTCTAACTCTATTAACAAGATAACCTTAGACATGGTAGATAAAGTAATGTTATTTAAGGAATTCAAAGATGGTACTAATAAACGGAGTGAAGATGTAAATGTTTTGAAAGAAAATATTTGAGATATGAAGTTGGAGATGGATAGACTTTGATCTTGAAAAATGATATTATCGTAATGATCAAAGAAAAGAAAGAGTCATATGAGGATGTTAAAAGGATGAAGACTCAATATTGAATGTAATAATAAAGAATTAAAAATCTTGTGAAATATTGGCATGAGTCAATATAAATAATTCTTTTGTGAATAAAAAAATGAAGAAAGAATAATTTCATTTTCTTTGAACTCTTGATGTAATTTTTATAAAACATTGAATTGTTAATGAATGAATTAATTTACATTCAATTATATTATGCTTGAATGTTTCACAATTAGAATTGGTTATATATTCTTTCATATTTACATGGATGATTAGGTAGTTCAGTATTCTTTCATATGTTATTTTTTTAACATTTCTGGAAACGTTTAATTATTTCCCATTCCGTATTGAAAATCACAAAGTGGGAGAATATTTTGTTAAGGGGGAGAATAATTTTTCAAAGGGGGATATTTTTTACAAAATGGGAAATTATTTTATAAAGGGGAATATTTTATACTAAGGGAGAGATGTTTTTTCTATAAGAATGATTTACTATAATAATCTCCATCATATTCATAAGAGATATAAACTCTGGGGATGTTATGTTGTAAATAATAACTCCACAGTTATTAAAATAAATAAGAACTATATGTTTGTCAAGTTATTTTTCATTTATATTTTTTGGTTTTTGCTTTTTAAAAAGGGGGATGTTTTTTTGTCAGAATTACTACTTATTATTTTTCCATTACACAATTTTAGGGATCACAAAAAACTTTCATAAAACATGTTTTCTAACTTTTTATGACCAACTTGATTTAGTATGTTTTTGTAGAAAAAATTATAATTTACCAGACATAGAAAAAGTTACAATTTAATATGAATATAAAATTGTCATTCTTCAATATGATCATCATATTGAGTATTAGTATTATTATCAGATAGGCCTTTATTCAGACCAACAGTAAAATTTTTTTCTAGTCTTTTGTACTAATAAAAGTCATTTCTATCAGACTGATGTTGGTAATGATATACTGGACTGATCCTCATTGTGATTATCGTATTTACAAAGGATAAGGAATTCCATCATACTTAGTATATTTTATAATCTAAATACATAATAACCAATTCTATCATAAATAATACCATATCATTTTAATGGTTTAAAACAAAAAATGACATCAGACATTTGGTTATGCCAGAGCATTGTGATCTTTTAAAGGGCCAAATATTTGAGTTCATTGTAAAAAACATGGAAATAAGATCATAGGAGCTTCACATATAAATAACCATAGTTGAAAAAAATTTGTAATTCAAGTCTTCTGATGATTTATTTACATGAAATTCTCATTCTTAGTCATATTAATTATTTAGAGAGTTATAGTTATGAGGAATCTTTATTAGGGGTTTTTCTTTAGAAAAATTGTTTTTGTAGTCATTTATAATAATTATTACGATTGAGAGATTCTTTAGGATAGGAAGATGGTGAATATAATTAATTAGATCGAGGGGTTCTGGGGCTAGGAAGGCAGATTCCGATCATCGTATCGAGGGATTCTGGGGATATGAATATATAGCTATTTCGATCATTATATCGATGGAATAATTAGTAAGGAAAGAAAAAATTTACTGTAAGTATAAAATGTGGATACCTTTAGTCGAGGTTAATTACTACCTTAATATTGAGGTTAAAAGAGTTAAATATTGTAATATAGTTTGTAAGACATTATTTCTATAACTAGGCATTGTATTACTTATTTTAAAGGTTTTCTTCTCCACTATGAATGTTTTAGAAAGTTAATATTTATATAATTCTTTATATTGAAATTTTTATCAAGTTATTTGTGAATACGATAAAAACAGACTTTATTTAATCAGATAGTTTGTGAATCTGATTGTAATACTCTGATTTAATCAGATCCTTTGTGATTTCGATTCTTCAGTATAATAATTTGACTAAGTCTGAGTCTGATAAATTTACTTTAAGAGGTATTATGTTTTTTTTAGTTTCATGGTTTTTTAAACTACAAGTCACCCCCACCACCTCTGGTAAGTATAGCCATCATAAGCTACTCTTACGATCTAACACCATGGACTTCATCAACTATTAACAAATTGGATGGTACATCTTCCATTTCCCAAGAGCTCATTGATTCTATTTATTGTAATTAACTCATTTTCCAACCAATAGAACCTCCTCAATCATGTGAGATTTAAAAATGAACAATTATAATATGAAAATATAATATCCTCACAATGAAATTCACTCAACGATGGCTCTTTATATAAAATTTTTGAAAGAAAAAATTATAATCAGACTTACTCAAAGCATCGTGATGATAAAAATTTTAAAATGTCTGAAAATTATCAATTTATTATAATAATTAATATTCTACTACTCCTATAATCCCTTAGAATAATTTATATATAGTTGAATAATAAACTCCAATGGTAAACTTTTATATTTTTGGGTGTGGTTGTGACTACATCAGAAAAAACATTCAATCTTTTAATGGATGTAGGCTTTATCTCTATCTATAAATGAGAATTCCATTACAATTCTCTAACATTCAATGGATTATTTTAAAAAAACTTGTCAAAATTATAGCGCATAGGTGTAGATAATAAGTTCACCAATGATTAACAATTTTTTTTTGAAATATATAAAATATAAAAAACTATAAACAACAAACGAAAAGTTATATTTAACTCATTATAAAGTGTATTGTGATTTTCAAATCAAAGGATAAGAAAGTAGTCGATAGACTCGATATTCTCTCCAAAAATCTTTTACTTTTTTACAATTACATTTCATAAAATAAAAAAGTATGTTTTTATGAAATTTAAAAGGTAATAGTCATTATAAATTCTAATAAAACACCCCATATGTTTAACTTCTAAAAGAAATACATTTCTCAATTTTCTCTCCCATTTCCCAATCTCTTAGCTTTAGCATTCATCACATTCCATCTCAAATAATTTTTTAGTAGACAAATAAAAATATTTACCAAGTAAAAGAAAAAAGTACATTCTAAAAAATATCCCCCTTTCTGAATTTCAAAAAGAGAAACAGAAAAATAAAGGATCATTAAGCACGAAATAAAAAGATAATAAAATAAGAATAGGGAACACCCTTCATTTTCCTGTACTCATCCATTAGGATATATGTCCCTTTGTTTTTTTCAAAGTAATATAGGGTATGTATGTTTTTATTTTTTAGAATAGATAAATGCCATTATTTTCTAATACTATACCCCTTATGATACATATCCCTTTTTTAATCAATTATTTCCATAGATATTTTTCTATAATCTTTCCAAGATTTATTTTCCTCCTATATTTTTGTTCCAATGAACACTTGACTTTCTTTAAATATTTTTTTTACTCTAGATCTTACTTCTAGTCTTCTAAATTACAATCATTCTCATTAAAATAATGATCCTAAATAGGATTATGGTCAAGATATTGAGGAATATAACTGTCATAATGTTTTTCATAGTTAATCATTATTATAATTTTTTAAATGTGAAACCTGGAATCTTACTATAAACATGATACATCACCTTTAAAATCAACTTACTCGTCAAGGTTCCATTTTAATGTCCAGGAGACTCATTAATATAATGAACTATTCTATACAATAATAAATCTTTAATCAAAATATGTTTAGGTAGAAATAATATTTGATACTCTCTAAAGATCTTTAGCCATAACATTTATTTGTTTCTCCATCCAATATCTCCTTGAACTAACTTTCTAAGAGATTTCATCTGAAGAAATTTCTATTTCTTCTGTAGAAATTTAATCTTATGGTATAATTTTATGCCTATATTTCTTTTGAGAAGAAATAATCTTGATAAATATATGTCATGAAGATTATGTTTTATCTAGTTTTTTAACACCAATCCTATTTCACCATGTATCTTTTGGTGTTTTGATTTTTTCAAAGACTGGTATGTCCATTGATTTTATTTGATTAAAAGAATCTTTCATGGAATATTTAGTCAATTTCATAGATTCATTATATGAATATGATTTAGCCTTATAGTATTCATATTATGATGATATTTCAAAATTATCTTCACTCAATTATGAAATTGTATAAAATTTAGAGATATATGAATATGATATTGTATAAGGTGAGGATGGTGTAGCTTGAATAATTCATTTTACTTCTTCTAAGGTTATATCATATTTACCACTTTCTATGATCTTTATAGAAAGGGATTCAAATAATGAAATACTAACCTACGATATTTTATATTTTCTTTTTCAAAGTAATATTTTTTTAAAAAAAATAGTTGTATATCTATAGATGGTTTTATGATATATACTAGAGGTAAGATAGCTTGAGACATTTTGATTTTTTGAGAATACATCATATTCTTTTCAAACTGCTTCCTTTGAGATTCTTTAAGTCTAATGGATTTAATATATAATTTTAATAGTATGAAAGAAGTGTTCATTACTTTTTCTCTTTAATATTTATCCTGAATTTACAAACCTTTATAGATCACCAATATACTTCTCAACAATCTCTAAAACTTTTTATTAGAAGTTTTATTCCTCTTAGAGTAAGTGATTTATCTATTGGAATATCTTCTAGTTTTTTTATTTTCTTTTCTACATATTTATTTTTATACTCTTATGATATTTCATTATAACACTTTTTCAACTTATAGATATCTACTGAAAGTTTAACTTCAATTTCAATTTATATTAACCTTTTCTCATCTAAATGATAAACCAACTTCATCCAGGAGGTAGTCCTATTATTCAGTGGATACTCCATTCTCTCTTTAGAAAATCAAACTCATTTACTCCTTAATTTTCTCAATATTTAACAATCATCTATTTTAACATCCATGATTATGGAAACATATTTAATTTAACCATACCATTATATACAACATCGATATATTAAAAAATAAATTTAATGATATTAAACATACTTATTCTATTGAGAAAGTATAATATGTAAATATCTTGAATCTTCATAGTATCTATGCCTCATTTTATTGGTTGGATAAATACTTAAAACCACTAAAAATAATCATAATTATTGGTGAAATTGACTTATCTAGTGGTTCTTCTCATTAAATAAAAATAGGATTTCAAAATATATTCCTCTATTAATTTTTTATGTATTTCTATAATCTTATGATGTATAAATAATTTCTTGCCTTACAAGGGAATTTTTTTCGTGTTAATAAAGTCTTTAAGAGACATCACAAAATTTTTCTCATGAAATTTGAATTTCATCTTCTTGATTCCATTCGTGACATTAAATATTACAGACTCGTTGAACTATTGTACAAGAGTTAGATAAAAACATGTTTTTCATCAGTGGTGAAGAAATATATTCCCATATATAAAATATAATAACTCTCTTTAATAAAGATTCATTATTTTAAAAATCACTAATGACCAATAAATCATTCAAAAACTATTTCTCTCTAGGTAATGTATTTTTATGATAAAATTTTTATTTTTAAAAACCTCATAGAAAGTCTGGATAATAATATTTTAAATTTTCAGTGCTTTAAAATTAATGTTAGCAATCGTATCTAGGTCCACAAGCCTTTATATTGGAAAACTCTATAGTTTTATCACATGTGATTATACGGTCCAAAACACTTCGTAGCAAAAATATAATGCCACATCTATTTAAAATAATATTTTTATATTCTATTTAAAGAAATAGGTTTCCTTCTAATGAAAATAATTTCACAAAGGAAATCATGAAAAAATATAAATTTAAAAAAGTATGTATAGTGAAATATAAAAATCCAGTTTATCAAAAATTCATAAGATACGAATAAATAATTCGAATCTTCAAAAAGTTATCTTCCATATACATGGATTGATCTTTTTTTAGGATGGTTCTATATGTAATTAAAAAAAATTGTTCTTATCTTCCATTGAAATTAATATTAAATAAGGAAAACTCTGCATGAAATTTACCCTAAAAAACAACCCTCTCTGAAAAAGGTGTTAGCATTTAATGAAAAACATTCAATTTATAGATTCTTAAATAAGAATAATAACCTTTTATAATACTAAAACTGAAAAACATAAGAATAAAAATTTTAAAGCACAAGAATGTAATTTACGATACACAATACAATGTATGGGTGATAACTTTAAACATAAATTTGAAATTTTACCAGGTACTATATATAATAATTCAGCAACTAGTATGCAATTAATTCTTCAATTAAAAATTAAGTCTCAGGTAACCATACCAACTTAAGTCTGAATCTACTTAAAAAGAGAACATTTGGAACCCACATTAATCTAATGAATTTGAGTTCAATAGAAGAAATCTATTTATAAATATAATATCAATTTGTTATGAAGGATAGAATTGTCTTCCATGAACATTGATTCCTCTAGTGTCCCCTTATTTCACATTTCACAAAAAAAAAATAGAACACTACTAGGAATAAAGTAGTCTGAATGATAATGTGTACTTCTGGTTGTTTTACTACCTAGTCTAGAAGTGTTCCTCTTTGTTCAAAACTATTTATTCATCTTATCAAATTATTTCCATCTACTTGTAAAATTAATAACAAACTTCTTTAAACTATTGAATTATTATTTTAGTATTAAACCTTAAATTTTATAATTTTATGTAGTAATAGAAGTTAATTTTATCTCATGCTTATAATTTAACATAAAAATATCAACTTATAACTTAGTAATATTATTTTTAAATTTATATATCTCCCAAATATCATTTCAAAGTTTAGTATTATTCTCAATAACATTAACATTAAGCCCTATATATTAATATAATTATTTAACATGCTCTGTCTTATCTTGAATAGAGTCATCCTCAATCCTTCTATTTCTATTCTCTAGAATAGTAACATATATCGCCATTTACTCAAGATTAGTTTCCTTATATTCATCATCCAATGAATTAATTTTTATTAATTGAATTAGTTTTGTCATCAGAAGATGTGGGACCTTTTCTAGTACCACAAGTATCATTTATGGCTATAAAATATTCTCTCTCATTTATCTTAAAAGATTTACAATCATTACTTTTCTTCATAAACCTATAAAAATCAAGTTTGGTATGACATATTTTTTCACTTGTAATAGATAGTGACTAAATATTGTGTATTTTTAATTTTTTCTCTTTGGTCCTTTTGGTTATCCCTTTGAAAATCCTTATTTAAAATGTATTTATTTATCCATATATTAAATTGAAAAATTACTATTCACCAAGTTATATAAAACTATTACCACTACATGTACTCATCATTCATGTTTGAGTTTCAAAAGTTAAGGCTCCAGACATTGAAGAAAATGAAACTGTTTTTTTATTTCACTATTTTTCATTATAACATTCAAATATTCTCTTTTATTTAATGATAGTGCTAATTAAACCATCCTGATATCTACTTTGTGATATGCTAAGTATCATCAATAAATGTATTCTTTGACTCCCATTATTTAGGTAAAATATCAATGATCATCTATAAAATTCCTTCATCAGATAAATCTTTCTCTCTTTGAAATTAAATACTTTTAAAAAAATTTATAAACCAATGATGAATTTGAGAAAAAAATATGAAAGTTGAATGTCAAAACATTTGTAGTCTATACTCATCATAGATATGTTAACCTATAAAACATTACAAGTTCCAAATGTATAACCTCTAACATTTTCCAAATTCCGCATGTTGTCCAACATGATGAAAAATGACTTTATATATTTATATGGATAAAAAATAGTTAATTATTCCCCACCTAGAATATGATTTGGAATTTGGCTCATTAATCATGTTAAAATCCATCAAATTATCTCTTTGGAATTTCTATAATTTCTAGTAAATATGCGATTGTTATCCCTTTTAGCGTTGATCACATATGTATCAGTTCGATTAAACCAATATTTATAGTCAAATTAATAAAAAATAGGTGTTTGATTAATGTTAAGATTATTAATCAGTCCAACTGGTATTCCTACCATGAAAAATAGTTACACTACCTTCCAACATAGTTAGTCTATGTAAAATAAACACTAGTATAAAATAAAATTATTAGAACTAAATTCTGAAAAACTAATACCCATTTTATTAGTCAAAATGAATAGTAGGATTTGACAACAAATTTTGTCCCTATAAAGGTAGGTAAATAAATTTCAAGAGGGGAGGGGAGTCAAATTATGACTTTTAATTTTTCTCCCAACTAGGAAAAAAGTTATTCAAAACTTGTATTGTTTGAATAATTCAGAGTAAAAATGAATAAGTACACAGTAGAAAATAGATGATTTGAAGTTAAAAACCTAAACAATACAATATTTATAGTTTAAAATAAAATCAATTGAAGTAAATTTTATAATATATTGTTGTAAATAATTCTATATTAATATTTTTTTTATGATATTGATATTTCTTTTTAGATTTTTTCCTAATATATTTGATAAAACTTTTATGAAAAGTTTCAAAAACCTAAAGAGTTTATTTTTTTCATCTTTCACAAACATTTTCAACTATTGATCTGTATGAGGGGTTCGATATAATTCATTATATCTAAAGAAGATGAACCATATTTCATTGGGGTCAACATAAAAGAGATGTTGGTCACCACACCTTTAAGGACAATTAATTTCTGAAAAAAACCCTCACCACCTTTATTATACTCAATCTGATCTTCTTCATGTTTTTCTGATCTGATCATGGAATCGTTAAGAGATTTCACAAACAGATTGGCTATCAATGAAATGTGGATAGGGAGAACTAGGTTTGAAAATTATGAATCCTTACTAAAATCTATTTTAGTTTTTCATGGTTGGGAATCATTATATTTTTCAAAATATTATTTTGAATTACACTATCTTGAGATAAGGAAAGAGTTTAATAATTTTTCTAAGATTAGTAAGGTGATTTATTAAAGGTTAATACCTTTAATATTTTAGGATATTCTTATAAAATGAACATCAATAACGTGTCTGAACTCATTGAAATTCATTTGAATATTAAATAAACACTTATAACCCAGAAGTTTCATAAAAAACATTGATGTTTTTATAATTCTTAGGATGAAACATCTATTTTCACTTCATTTGAAAAAGTAAGAAATTTTTATCATTTTTATTTGGATGCAGGAAACATTTCCATATGGGTTCAAAACATTCTTATATCAATAAAAAGGGACAAATATACTTTGAAATGTGAGGACATTATGTGTTGGATTTCTTATGTAACATTAGAAAATTTAACATAAATAAGTTTTTGTTTAGTTTCATCGAGGCTGTGAATGCAGGGTCACTAAAATTGAATATCCCTCTTTTAAAAATTATTATTAAAATGTTTTTGGTAAAATTTATAGAGATTAAAAAGATCATGAATAATGTAACATCAGTAAGTTAAAATACATCATTTATTAGTGAAGATACTATAAAAAAGATAAGGATTATTTATGTTCTTTATAGGAATTTTTTTGAGAAAATGGAAAAAGTAGATTCCATTCCTAAAAACGAAAAAATTAAGGGAAAAGTATTGAAAAAAAAGAAATATGGTAAAAAATACCCACCAATGCCAAGGAATAAAGAAAAAAAGTATGATAAAGACTTTATGTATTTTCTTAAAAATAAAGGTAAAAAGAATGATGACAACCCATATTTTAGTTTGGATGTGGCTCAAGCATTGGATCTAAAAGTGAAATCTTGTCAAAAAATTTGTGAAGAAGAAAAGGAAAATAAGTAATCAAAAAAGTAAAGGAAAATATAATTTTTCTATGGATTTTTTAAATGGAATTGAACAAATTCATTTAAAAGTTGAATTTGTGACCAAGGGATAAGGTCATATGATTTCTAATAAAAAACATATATTCTACCAAAAGAAAAATATTCCCAACATTGTGTTTAATATCTACATATTCACAAGGACAAAGGTAATGATGTATTTTTTTACAAAATTCAGAATGAGATTGTGTATGATAAAGTTGAAAAAGGTAAATAAAAACCAAAAAAATTTCATTATAGAAAGTAGTATAAAATTTCTAAAGAGTTGATTAAATCTCTGGATCTAGATGAAATGTCAATCAAATATCCAACTTCTTTATATTCTCAATATAAAAAATATGAAAATCATAGAAAAAAAATAATCCTTTGAAGAAAAAATCAACAATTTCATATAAGATCATCAAAAAAACCTTCATCTGATATAGAAATAGATGTTTTGAAGGTTTATCCAACTTATTCTACTGAAAGAAGAGAAAATACTCAAGAACCAAAGCTAACTGTGCCTTCAGTTCTATAAGTTTAAAGTGATTCTACACATTCATCACTGACAAAAATCTTCAATAAAATGTAAATAAAGATGAGTTACTTCAATGAAGTAATTAAAAGGCTTGAAGATTCTCTACACTTATTTCTAAACATACATGATTGATGCAAATATATCTATGTAAAAGAAAATATTTTGAAAAAAATACAGTTCTCTAATATATCTTATAGAGGAAGTGGTCTAAAATGAATCTAAGTTCAAGGATTTTGAAGTAAAATCAAAAGATTAATTCAAAAATATGAAAAGTGTTTTGGGTGGATCAAACAAACAGAAGATTATATAATTTTTTGAGGTACAAATACAATGATCAAAAAAATCAAAAAATACATTATCCAAGTTTACAGAAAGACTAAATTCCAAATTATGTGAAAGTATAAGTGTGATTTAAGTAAAAAATATATTTCAATGAACCATGATGATGATATTTCAAGGTAAGGAATGTGCGGACAAGCATTGTATTAAAAATTTACAAAACATCAAGTAAAAGTTGTTGACTTAGAAAATAACAAGAACGAGAATAATAAGTATCATGTTTTGGAAGATGAATTCAGAAAGTTAAATTTATTTTTAACTGAATCTAAGAAGTATCAAAAAGTTTTCATGAAGATGAAAGTGATAATAAAAAATATTTTAAATAAATATTTTTTTTTGAACTCTTGAACCTATTTTTATTAAAAAAACTCATTTTTTATGTTTATTTTTATATTTATGATATTCATTAAACTTTTTAGAAGAATTTATTTATGATATCATTGGATGAATTTATTGTATATATTTAATTTTACATTAACTAATTTATTATATTTTTGGGATAAATGTTTATATATATATATATATATTATTTCATATATATTTTTCCCTAACATTTCTGGTTACACATTCTACCTCATAAATTCATTTTCAAAAATAACAAAGGGGGAGAAAGGATTAGAATTTTAAGAAGATAAATATCTATACTTTTAGAAGAAATTAAATTTTTGAGAGGGTCTAAAATTTATAAAAAAGGTGTAGAAAGTAAGACAGGGGTGTGATTTTACTTAAAGTGTTTACTTAAGTATCTCTATTTAAATTTTTTGGTTTCTGCTTCTCAAAAATAGAGTGATTTTTGAATTGAAAGTTTATTATAACACATTTTATTTTTAATTTTGAAAAAAGTCCAATATCTTTAAAGATTATAATTTTTCAACTTTTATACTTCCCATGTTCTTAGGTTGTTTTTGTAGGAAAGTTGGCTATTTTACCAGATAGAGAATATTTATTTATCATATGGAGTTTCCTATTTATATGAACATGTAATTTGTATATAAGATGGATGGTTATAAATTTTAATAGACTTAGGTTTTATAAATGCCAAGAGAAAAAGTATAAATAAGTCCACCAGACGAGTTCTACCTAGTCTACTGGAAAAACTTCATTTAATAGAGATAGACGTGTCTTCGAGATGAAATTTTCGAAAACCTACCAAATCCTAAATTTCATACTTTCCATTTGACAAATTTTTTTAATTCCACTGGATGGAATATAGAAATACTATAGCTGTATAGATTAAAATGACCATCAAACTGAGACATTGTGCAGAACCTTTCAAGAGAAGAAGAAGTTCATTTGATATTGCTCCAACCGCCTATGAGAAATGATGAATATAACTATTGGGTATTTTTTTATAAATATAATCAACATTAATGGAGGCAAATTTTGCATCATCAACTATACAATGTTGTTTTGAATATTTTGTAACATCTTTTTCCTTTAGATCACTTCAATTATAATTTTTAAAGAGACTTTTTTAAGGCATCCACTATGAGGATTATTAAAAAAAGAATTATGATATTTTGATTTTGTAATTGTTTTCTCAAATTTGGTGTGGTCAAGAGAATCCAAGGTTTAGGAATACATTGGTTTTTGATCTTCATATAGAGAGTTACTCAGGATAGGGAAATAGTATATTTTATCAATCATTGAATCAAGGTATTTATTGGTGTAATAAGGAGATAACGTTATAGTTAGGATATAACTATGTATACCTAAATTCTAGGTTATTGACTACCTTAACACTTAAAATTAATGTGTTTATCTTTCTATAAAATTTTAAATAATTATTCCTTTCTTACATTTTATAAGATATGTTTTAATTTTTTTAAAAATTTCTATTTCTATGGGATTTTGTTTAGAAAAATTTTATTCATTATGCTATAAACTTATCCTAACTATAATAATAATGTAAATTGGTATGAATATTCAACCAATAAACATTTATAAAAAAAGGTTAGTAAAAAGTTTAATTTTTATAAACTATAATTCACACCCATCTTATAGAAAATCATATAATATTTCTATCCCATAAGAGAGATATCAAATAGGGTTTTAGGGAGAAAATAAGGGTTCACCCCCATATAAAATTACTCTTGGGATCCACTAGATGAATAATAGATTTAGGAATATATTATGGTTATTACCTCTTCCACCAGTTGGCTAGTGGAACCCATGGGAGTTCCTAGGCTTCTTCCACCACCACCGGCTAGTTGGTGGCACTAAACCTACAAGGAAATGTCACCCCATCAACTATATATCTAGTGATTGGTCCCTATAATTACTTATCATTTGATTCCCAATTCTTGAATTCCTCTAAATAATCTCAAAAATAATAAAAGGTCACTAATATTTTTCAAAATTGAAGCACAATATACAATAAAATTTGAAGGTGTTACATACCACAACCTCTTAAGCATAACCACAAATCCACCACCACATACGAAATGACACAACCATATATCCGAAGTTCTCCACCACATATCCACTATTCCTAGCAACACATTAGTGGGGTGACTTAAAAATTAAGGACATATACCTCATTCCATACTTCTTCCATGTATGAATCCCACCTATATTCACATATCAACATACTCCTCATCAAAGTAGTGTTTCACAAACAAGAAGGACATCAATATCATTTCCTCTACTTACCATGGGTGACCACCACCATTTACCACATCCTCAATCAAAATTTTACCATAATATAATCACATGAACATAACATCATCACCAATATATAATCATATAATCTATTATATACATACTATAACAATTAACAATTACAAGTCATATGAATATACCTACCTTGAGCCATCACAACCCTAACATGAAATCATAAACCATTATAACAAAAGAAAATTCCACTTTATCATCTTTTAAAAAATCATATCCTAAATTTCAATTCCATATAACAAATAAAAACATATAAATTTTACACCATACAATGGTTTTTACAAAAAAACACCTCCAATAGCACAACCTAAAACATTGGGAAAAATCAATTAATCAACAACTTCACATTTTCCTTATCATTTAAAATCTCAATGTTTACCATTTACTAGAATCATTATGTCTAGTACTCAATTAATGAATCCTTAATACCATTTATTTAAGCCATAATAATTTCACATCAACTTTATCTTTATTTAGTTTCATGTTTAGTTTTTACAAGACATCAATTATTATATTAATAATAGATTCAGTAAGAATCATATTACTTATTATCTACAACTTTTACATTCAACACCATCCAACACCCTACCCTACCAGATACACCGAACACATCCCCCATACCTTATTCAAATAGCCAAAAAACTTCACAACTCACTGACATCCTATGACAAAACATATAGAACAAATATGGTAATATAATGCTTAAAAAGATCACCACCTGACTCAACTTTCTAATGAAACCATATTAGCAAGGAACCAACTCATTCAACCTTCCAATTATCATAATTTCCCCAAAAAACTATCCTCAATGAAATTTAAAAAGGTAAAAGTAACCCTGAGACTAAATTATCACAACTTTACCCAAAATATTACCTTTATTAGATTCAAATAAAGACTACATCACCACCCTAGCACAATGACAACCCCACAATTTCTAACATTAATGATTTAGAATATATTTAACTTATTATGATTATTTATATCAACAAATATTTTTACTTTAACCCCCATTCATATTATCATATTTAAATCATAAACCACATTACCAATATACAAGGGGATACAAAATAAAAAAAACACATCAATACTCACTTTCAGAGCACAAACAATTCACCCAACAGATAACACCCCAATCACAATATGTTTATACAAAGAAAACTTAATATCAAGAAGACATGTGGTGAGTTACTTAAAAATAATTCCAAATTTAATATTTCATTAATCCACGTGTATTATTTTTATTACATAATTAATTGATTATGAAGGAAACAAGGTTCTCTAACAATAATGGGAAACAAAAAAATCCATAGTAGAGAATATTAATCAATAAAAATCAACAAAAGGTGAACTGTATGAAAATAAATAAAACATATGTGACTCTCATTTACTCTTCCAAATTGTTAAAACCTATTTAGTTTTCTTTACTTAATTTCATTATTCCTTAAAAGAGTTTTCCAAAAAAATTACCTTTCTTGAAAATCAAGAGAACTAAAAATAAGATAGAAATAAAAAAATGAGAAGAAATTTAGAAGGAATTACATTAATGTAGTCAATAATATTATTCCATAATATATAGGATGTGTTTAGAAATATTTTAACTTAAGTAAGATGAAACTGATCCCCCCAAAACTTAGAAAAAACACCATTTGACATATAACAGATCATCCCCCATCAAACAAATCAGTAACCGCTTATAAAAACCAAGAATAACTATTTCTAAAGCCTCCTAAAAGGAATAACTATACAAGAAAGTATAAAATATAATAAGGAGAACCTCTGCTCAGGGGAGAATCAAAAAAATGAATACAAGACCTAAGGATCAACCTTAAGCATCATGAATCACTAAGTTGATTTCCCAATATTTCTTTGGATTTAAGATAAATAAGGAATGTGGGACCAAAGAGATTGGCCACCCTGAATTTATAATGTGAATTTGGGTGATTATAATCATGGTGTCACATGTCATTTCCATTCAATTAAAAGTATAAATTGAAGGATTTTTTTAAAATCACATTTTTATTTATGTTATGTTTACCCATTTAAATCTCATTCAACCTTTTAAATTTGATATAGTTTGGAAAGGTAATAGATTGATGACTATTTTCACACCTTGACATCCAAACCCCAAAAAATCACTATGAGGACATCAAACCAATACCTGATTCATAAAAACTAAGAAACAACCACCCCAAAAGACAAAAACTATAGAAATTGACCTCAAGGTATTCACAACATTTAAATAACATCTTACACCATGGCTAAAAAACTAAAAAATAAAATATGTCAGAGGAAATTTATATGTAAGGGTTTCTCTTAGATATGTAAGGGTATTCCATTTTATACCTAAGGGTTAATCACATATTATTTAAACCTAGGATACATTTATTCCATAAAAAATACATTCCATGTTATGACTGGAGATGGTCACACCATGACCAACACCCCTCATGTCGCAACCAGAAATCCTTCTCAAAATAGTGCAGCGCTTAACGCTCATGACCTACACATTAATTCATGAAACTAACCATCAAATAATGACATAAATATGATGTTTTTATTCAAACCTTCATGATATGATGTACCAAACAATGGAACTACCCTCACTTCCTGTCATCCCTCCATAACATAACACCCTTGGTCAAACCGCGACACTTCCCTTCCATCAAAAATCTATTCTCTAATAACACCTCGCTTCCTCCAACCTTCCAATGGAACCTTAAACACCTGCAAATGATAGATTAACAGTCTAGAAAATTTTTTGGGCCCTTAAAATAATTTTTTGTATTTATATTCATATATTTATATTATATTTAATTATATATATATATTTATTTATATATATACATATATTTCAATTTATTTATATTTGTAGATATTTAAATGTATTTATAGATATTTATATATTTGTATATATATATATGTCTATATTAATATATAATAATGTAAATTTATTTATATTTAAATACATTTATGTTTGTATATATAGATCTATTTGTATTTGCGTGTGTGTGTGTGTGTTTATATATACTTTTATTTTCAAACATATATATATGTATATGTATATTTACAATAATGTCATTTTAGTTAACTAATGATGGGCTCGATTAAGTGTTAAATTTTCTGGAATATGATGAATAGGTTATAAGTTCAAATCCCAGAAACATCTAATATATGATGAAATTTGCATGGGCCTTGGTTTGGGATGTATTGGTGGTGGGAATGGTTCTTCTAGGCCATGTGGTGGGATGGGAAAGGTGGTGTGTTTATGCAAGCTAGGCCCCCATCCCATTAAAAATAAAAAATATATTTGTAAAAAAATTTAAAAACCACATCTAATTAATTAACGGGGTTTTAAAACAGGTTCAATTTATTAAATTTTATGTTTGAAAAAGATAAAAATAGAAAAATACCATTAATAATTAAAAAATGAACTTAATTAGAATCCCATAATGATTCACAATTATTTTTTAAAAACATAATGAAATAATCCTCGATAGAGGAATATATATTATTTTCTTTAAAAATACTATGAATCATTTAGTTTTTGTTTAACCCACCACTAAATGCTAAAAAATCTCCCCAATGTGGAATTTTTGGCATAGTGTTTAAGCATTAGATACCAAACACTACCGATTAATTATTCCACATTACCAGCCAAAATATCTTGGTCTACCCATCTCTTTGTTTATTTCAGTTTATAATTTCATATATATGTGGGAGTGGGGGGTTTTTCATGGTATATCATTTATGGAAGTTAAATATTTGGGTTAAATGAGAAGATACTTTATATTTGGTTATGGGAAGCTTAATCACAAGCTAGAATTTTCCATTGTAATCATGTTTTCTCTTCCTATTCAATAAAAAAATTTATAAGAAATAAATATTTATAAATATAGAGAATAAAAAACTTTTAAGAAAAAGGAGATAAAATAACTATTTTCTCATTTTTATCCATTGTATTATCTTGTGACACCTCAAAGAACAAGGGGAAAAGAGTTTATTGGTATTAAAACTAATAGAAAACAAGTGATATACCTTCACTATGATATACCTATTGAAATTATAATATAATATTTTTTATAGATTAAACTCCTCATTCCACCATTGAGATTTTTTAAATTTAAAACCTACCAACCCTAAAACCTCATAAAAATTATTAGAAGTCCTCATGAGTGGTGAAATTTACTCTGGTTGGAACACATATACATTATAGGGAATGAAAATAACTCTATATAAAATGTTCTTAGAGTGATGATGGGAAATTTTCATATGAGGTAGATTAAAATGGTGATTGATGGATGTTACGGTTGATATTTATGTTCATAGGAGGGATCATGTCACTTGACAGAAATTATTATAAGAAACATTATATTTCCATGGGTGTGATAATTGAATGGTTCTATAGATATTTAATTATGTAGTGTGAATAATCCATAGTTTAAGGTATTTTTCTTGGGGTGGAAGGGATATGTATGAGGGATTAACAGAAAAAATTCCATATTTTAAATCCATAGTCGATTGATAATAAGTCAACCATTTTATTATATTATGTGCATTTGCCTCATTTTTATTTTTTAGGTATAGATTGGAATATATTTTTAAAATAACCTAATGTTGATATTTTATTTATTTATTTAATTATATGTATTTAAACATCATGATCATATATTATTTTAAGTTTATTTCAATATTTTTTATGATAATATAATAGAATATAAGCTATATAAGAGTAGATTGTTCTTTAAGAATCCATTGTAATAGTTAAATACATTTTGAACTAACTATGTGTGATTAAATTTAGAAGTTCTTATATGTATGAGATTCAAATAAAAAATAAAGTTGAAACATAAGAGTAAGATGATCTGGTAGAGATATCATATAAGAGGAACTGCATCCCATGTCTGCAATATAAGATTAAATTTCATGAGTGAACTATTGTGTAAGAGTAATCTTCTCAGGAATCTCCTAGCATAAGTGCAACATGGAAAAAGTTGTTATTGTGTGAGAATAACATATGAAGACAAGAAAATACATAAAGTTATTCTTTGAGGGTGATAAATGTGTATGAAAAGAAATATATTGGAAATTTCCTATGATTAACGAGGGAGGGATATATCACTGACCATGAATGAAGTTGAGAACTAGTGTTGGTCAATTATATCATATGAAACCATGAAATAGGAAGCTATAAATTGATCACAAACCTAGATACTATGATATTTATTGTTTTTGGTATAGTGGAAGTGTGAGATGGTGAGAGATATATATTAAAATATATATTAATAATCATTTACCAAATCCAAGAGTGAGGATCTGTCACATCAAATTTTTAATTAATTTATTTGATAGTTGAAGAAATAAATACCTCGTCTTTGAAAATTTCTTCATCAGTGAATATTTTTCATCTGAAAAGACCCTTTCTGATTACCTCAATTTTTATTAGAGGATCCAAGGATAGAATCCCTCTAGCGGTGATGCACTCGTTCTCCTATGATCTCCGAACAACATTACTTGATCTATGGGTACTAGTGTAGTGAATCGAATTTCTTCTATTATTCATCATTGATATCTCATTCTATAGTCTTGAAGAAATCTATCATTCACATCTCATTATTGATAGGGATATAGTAGGAGGAGTTGAGAGAGAATTCTTTGTACGCAATACTTCTCTATTATCAATTTTTGATTCTCTAAACAATAGAAATAACCGTCTATTTACAGAGTTAGGAATTAAGTTAAAATATTATTTAATTTCATGCCAGTCATTAAATAACATTTATTACCATCAATAAACCCCATTCCACATAATAAAAATTATATTGTTCTTATTTTGTGTCAAGTGTTGACTTGTGCAATAACAAATATTATGTAATAGTCTTGTAATTAATATTTTTCACCAGACTCAGTGTTGGTCCATTCGAACTCCATAATAATCAAATAAATACTTTATTCACGAAATAATATTCTATTCACAATCTAGAGAATAAATATTTATTAAAATATTCGATAAATAAAATAAATATTGTACTCACATACTAGTGAATAAATATTTATTTAATTATAAAATCATTATAACTTGAATAAAATTATTCCTCGTACTTTAGAATAATATTTATTCCATTAATTTAACAAAAAAATAATTTAATCTTGATCAAAGGAAACACTTAGTGTGTGACCCTCTAGGATTAAATCTCATTGGAATTAGGTAAGCTTTTCTAAAGTTGATGATTAATGTTTAGTAATGGGTCAGGGAACCTAGTAGAATGAACTTAAAGTCACAACATCGAGAACCACATACTAACGCTCACTGTGTAATATAATCTCTTGGTCACAATATCTCATCATGTAGGTTTCAAATTCGTGACATCAACCTATATGCTTTATATGTATTTTTTGACTATATGAAATATACCCTTTCATTACACCATGACCATGGAATTTAATTTGATAGTTCTATTCCAATCAAAGAGCTGAGATATCATCTTCTATAAAGATGGAAGGAAAAAAATCCTTACTCAACTTATTCATTAATGACATGCCAATCATGATGCACCCAATGTATCCAAAATATCCCTAAAAAATTATCAACATGGTTTAAAAAATACATCTAATTATGCGAGTTGTAACATCCATTGATAATAATATCAAAGTATAAGGATCCTCACACACACTCGTATATAGGAATATATGATGACGCCAAAACATGTGGAATTCCTACTGGCAGGTCTGTTCTCATAATCTCCTAACATAGAGATGACCATTTTTGAGATTCATGAGAATAATCCTCATCTTATTATGATTACTCACACCTGACAGTCTGTTTACTAGGTGCCCCATCATAGTACATTATCGAATTACAGAACATTATTTGATAATATCATCATAGCTCATCAAGTTTCTCATCATAACGGGGAACTACTATGACCTTATCAATGAGACATATACCCCATGAAATTATTATATTAGAGTCATGTAGTGAAACAAACAATATATAATAAGTATTTTTATTAATATTCAATACATTTAATATTTTTTATCAAAGTACAAACAGTTTTTCCTAGGATACTAACTCCAATAAAATTTTACATGGACAAGATCTAACTGCCTAAAAACCTTAGTCTGCTAGACCTCACATGATATTCCTATTTCTGCTGAGTCAAGGTTTTATTCTAGGGGTATTCCACATTGTCTTCTGATGAAATACTTTTCACTGCAACTTCCCCTCTCTCAAAAAAATCCCTCATGATATGCTATATTCTAAGTATGTGCTTCATCGGCTGATGTGACCTTGGCTCTTTTGGAAGAACCATCAGTGTTGTATTATCACAATAGATTTTGATACGATCTTTCCTTCTAGGAACTACATCAATCTCTTATATGATTTTGTGAATCAATACTTATTCTTCATCTTATTCAGAAACCATAATATACTCTGATACTTCTATAGAATCTAGAACTATGACCTTATTTGAGCTCTTCCAAATCATAAAACCTCCATTCAAAGTGAATTTGTAACCTATTTTTTAATTCATGTCATCTTAATCAGTTTGTAATCTAGCATCTACAAATCCTCTGATGACAATTTACTCATCTACTCCATAAACCATGAACATATCATTAGTATTCCTCAGATACTTAAGGATAGTCTTGACTGTCATCTAATTGTGGTAACCTATATCATCTTGATATATTCCAAATTGACATAATATATAGGATAAATCTATCCTAGTACATAACATATCATACATGACTTAACCAATCACCGATGTGTATGGAATCCTTGTCATTCTGTTTCTTTCCTAATGTGTCTAAGGAAACATTTTATTGGAAATGTGAATTCCATGTGACACTGGAAATAATCCCCTCTTAGATTATTCCATACTGAATCTCTTGAATATTTTTTCAATGTATGTACTTTCAAGTAGGCCGATAAATATATTGGATCTATCACAATGGATCTTCATAACAAGAATACATTTTACCTCACCTAAGTCCTTCATAGAGAACCATTTATTAAACCAAGCCTAAATAGACTTTATGATTTGTATCTTTTTCCAATGAGTATTATGTCATCAATATATACTATTAATAAAATTATTTCACTCCCACTAAATCTTTTATAGACACACAACTCACATTCATTCTTTATGAAACCAAATTCTGTTATAGACTCATAAAAATTAATATTCCATGACCTGGATTCTTTTATTAATCCATAAATGGATCATTGCAACTTGCATACTTTTTTGGCATCCTTTTTAGTCACAAACCTTCAGGTTGTGTCATATAGACATAATCTTTAAGATTACCATTAATCAAGTTTGTTTTGACAACCATTTTCAAAATCTAAAAAACATGGAAATCAGTAATGGAAACTATAATTCTGATGGATTTCAACATTGAAACTAGTAAAAAGGTTTTGTCATAGTCATTGAATTGACTCTATTTAAACCATTCTTCAACCAGTAATTCCTTACAGGTAGTAACTTGTTCTTCCATGTCTAGTTTCTTATTTAATACCCATTTACAACCAAAAACATTTACATCTATGATAGGGTGTACCAAAATCAAAACATGGTTTTGGTACATGGAATCCAATTAAAAATTCTTGGATTCCTTCCACTTGAAAATATTTTCGCCACTTACTTCATCCTTATATGCTAGAGGATCATTATTATCAACTAATAATAAGTCACCTTCTTGAATAACTAGAAAACCTTACCATTCTAGTTCTCTAACCTCTGTAGTACTATTACATAGTAATTAGGTCTCTGGAAGAATTTATTCTTCCATGGGTCTTTATAGAATTTGTTCCTATGCCAATTATTGGGTATCTTATGACTGGACTTCATCAAATTCTATCTCATTCCCACTAACTCTTTTAGAGGTAATTTCCTTCTCAAGAAAAGTGGGATGTGTTTCAACCACAAAAATATTTTATGAAGGATTATATATGTATTATCCCTTTGTTTCTTTGGGATATCCTATAAATATACACTTTGTTCCTCGGGATCCAACCCTGTTACCTGAATAGGCCTTAACAAATGCTTCGAAACCCATACCATGTATGTAAGAAAACACTAGTTTCTTTACATTCCATAATTGGTATGGTATACTATATGATTATTTAGTTGGAAGTCAGTTTACTACATATGTTTCTATTTGTAACACATATACCCAAAAGGATAATGGAAGACTCACATGACACATCATTGATCTCACCATGTTCAATAAGCTGTGGTTCCTCCTTTCACATACACCATTACACTGAGGCGTGTAAGGATGAGTGAGTTGGGATAGGATCCCAAACTCTTATAAGTAATCAATGATGTCTTGATTAATATATTCTCCACCACATTATGAGAGAAGTTTTTTAATATTTTAACTGAGCTGGTTCTCATCTTCATTATTGTATTCCATGAATTTTTGAAAAGAATCTAACTTATACCTCATTAAGTAGAAATATCCAAATCTACTAAAATCATCAGTAAAAGTTATGATGTACAATTATCCACCCCTTTATTCAATTGGAAATGGTCCACAAACATTGGTATGAACTAATTCAATAAACTTTTTAACCCTTTCACCTTTCCCACCCAATAAAGATTTGGTCATTTTTTCTTATAAAAATGTGTGACATGCACCTAGTAATTTTAGTTCCAAAGAATGTAAATATCCATCTTGACGTAATTTAGTCAAAAACTTATCATTTATATGATCAATATTTATGACTCTACTTGGTTCATGTAATCCAACACATAAAGAAAATCATTTAAATGTTCCATACCATTAAAAAAGAAATCTTTATAAAATAAACCACATTTATTCCCAAAAATGAAATTAAATCCCTCTGTATAATGTCTGGTTCTAGAAATAATTTTTTGGTAATGTAAGGCACATAATAAAAACCCTTTTAAAACCAAGATCATTATGGTTGGAAATGTTAGGTGATAGTCCTTGATAGTTATAGTAGTAAGTTCATTTATGTTTCTTGCTCAAAGATCTACCCCTCCATGATCAATATTTATGACTCTACTTGGTTCCTATATTTGAATACATATGTGAGAACTACAAGCTATATCTAATACCCAATTTTTAGAAATAGATAAATTTCATTTGATAACAAATGCACATGAAGATTCCCCTTCATTCTTTGTATGGTCATAGTTTTTCTTCAAGTGACCCTTCTTTTTATATGAGAAATAGACAACATCATGTTCCCTAGCTTACCCCTTGACATACCTCTTCTTGGAAGGGTGTGAAGAAGCTTTGGTATTAAATCTATTCTCTTTCAATTTATGTTTGTTCACCATTTGGGTGAATGGTTTTTCACACATCATATCCTTATCTACTAGGTGAAGAAGAGTATGAGGATCTAGTAGATACTTCTCAATGTTGTTCATATTAAAATTACAAACAAAGTTGGAGGTGCTCTCAGGGAGTGATTCCAGAATGAGATTGGTGCCCTATTACTTGAGGATTTTAAATCTAGATCCTCCAAGTGTTCAATGTAGCCAATGATATTTACTACATAAGGCCTAGTTGGGGAACCATCTCTAAGCTTTATCTGAAAGAGATCCTTGGAAATCACAAACAATTCCTATCTATATTTCTCCTGGTAAAGACCACAGAGGTGATCAAACATGCTCTTTGAATCCATGTTGTTGTGAGACTTGATTATTTCACTAGAAATTGATGAAAGTTTCAAACATTGAACATCGACCATGTCACAAGAAATTTTGTTCATAGACAAGGAACTCTTCACCACTAGACTCCTTAATTTTCAGATTAGGCATTATGGATTCAAGCACATAATATTTCCATTCAATGAATAACACAACATGAAGGTGTCTAAACTACTCTTGGAAGTTACTTCTAGTTAGGATGTTATCATTATCTAATATTGACCAAAGGGATAGTGTGGATGATGAAATTTTCATTTTATTCTATAGTTAAAAAGATAATATTATTATTACTTTTATTTATTACAAAATAAGTGATATATTAAAAATAAAAGGTTTTAAATTTATTTATTAAATATCCCACTATTTTATCAAGTCTCAATAGTCCTCACCATTGAACTCAAAATTTCAAGTTGATTTAACATTCTAGTTAAAAAAATCCCCATTAATTTTTTTAATTATCAATACTTTATCCATGAAAACCATAATAAAGTAATTAGGTAGGCAGTCATTCCAACTACAGATGTGCAGTTCGTTTATCTATTGAGTGGATTACCCTAACCTGAAATACTCACTTGGATTTCTTCAACAATTACCTCAAAATATTTATTGAACATGCTTTGTCCATTAAAATCAATACAATTTTTTTAAGTCAACCCAAAAATCTTATGAGAATAACCAAATAAAAGTAGGTGTCTAGACATTGTCCATGTAATACAATTAGTTCTATGGTTTCATTCCCAATCATGTAATGGGAGGCTTAGTTAGAAATAATATTTAATTAAAGGATTTTAATTTATTATTAATAAATTTTATATTGTTTTATCCTTTACACATCATGTTAGTATTAAATGGATATTACTTAATTGATTAACCATGTTGGTTAAAATATTTATGCATAAATCATTTATTTATGTGATCACTAACTTGCATCCATTAAATAAAAAAATTCTTAGACAGAAATAAATAATTAATCAAATGAATTATTCATGAGATTTATATTATGGTTTATTTAATGAGAATATATTAAATCAACCTTTTTCCTAGGGGAAATAACTCATATTATCTGTCCTGGTGTGAGTTACAACATTCCGCCCATCCACCTATGTATCACATGAGTTGGCATCATTATGGTTCCATCTTGAACCACCTCTACGTGCCTTGGGATGCTTCATTAATTAAAAATATTTATTACTCACATGTAGGTGAGGGGAAATAAAGGATTGGTTAAATGAGATTACATACATATCTTTGGACACACGTGTCCTACAAAATAATGGAGGGAGATATAACATGCACGACATTATTTAATTTAATATTAGGTAATTGAAAACTTATACAATAAATTAAATTAAATCATCCAACACATAAACATGTCTTATTCAAGCTCATTAATGGTTATACATGTAATGAATATGAAAAAGTAAAAAGTTTTTATTCATTATTTATTCTTTCTATTATTATTTAATATAAATCTAATTTCATTAATTAATTAATTATCTTTTATCTTAATGATTATCCAATATTTTTGGGAGATACCCATCATTACTGGCATTCATGGAAAATAAATGGGGGAACAAATAATGAAATATTAGTTAAAATAAATTAACTGAGCATTTAAAATTCTTTAAAACCAATGTTTAATTTTCAAACACACAACGGTGTGACAATCAATAAAATAAGGTCTTAATTCTATAATTTAAAAGTTACTGTAATTTTAATTTTTTACATTTATGGGAGAATACACGGCATATACATGCATTTATATTCCATGTACCTCATTTTCTGTATATCCATGTCACGTTCTTGGGGCTTCAATGTGTTGAATCGGCTGAACTACATGGTGTGTACATGTTAATTACACACCTTGTATCCTCTTTCCACGTGTCAATTTAGCCCAGTATACATGTGGTGTGTACTAAAATCCTCACGTGTAATTAATTTCTAAGTGCATCTAGATACAATGTGCAAGGGTATACAGTGTGTTCTCCTTTCACATGCCATGTAACCCAATTATACTGGCCAATGATCTGGCATGTTTTGATGGCATCTCCAGTCCTTCTTCATTTATTCTTAAACTTTTAAGAAAATGACACATTGAAAAAACATGATTAATATTTTTATAACATGTTAATTCTAATATGATTTAAATAATGAATAACATTAAAGAAAAATCTAACCCCAACTATGCACAGATCAATAATAAAATAAATAATTATAAATTTAAATCTGACTACTCTAATACCACTTGATTGTTTTGGGCACTGCAGAAGCGTGCAAAGTTGAGAGATGTATTAAAATTTAATTTAATAATCATCTCTCTAAACCAAGAGTGACAATTTTCAGATAAAATTTATAATTAAATTATTTAATATTGGATGAAATAAATACCTGGGCTTAGGAATTTTCTTCATTAGTGAATGTCGGTCATCTAAAATGACCCTTTCAGATTACCAACATTGCACTGTGAATATCCAAGGATATAATCCCTCTAGAGGTGATCCACATGTGCTTCTATGAACTCTGAGCAACACCAATCGATCTTTGTGTTCCAATGCGGTGAATTGAAAGTCTTATGTTGTTCGTTTCTAATCACCCATTCTTCAATATTGGAGAAATATCTCTTGAACATCTCATTATTGAGAGAGAGTGAGGAGGATGAGTGGAGAAAGAATTTATTGTGCCCAAAAATTCTTTATTCTCAATTCTGTATGCTCTACAAAATAGTCATAATAGCCTATTTATAGAGTTAGGATTTGTGTTAAAATATTATTTACCTTCATCTCGGCCACTAAATAACATTTATTATCTTTATTAAACCTCATTCAACATAATAATAATTATATTATCATTATTTTTTTGCGTGTTCCAACTTTCACAATAACAAATATTATGTAACAATATTGTTAATTAATATTTTTCATTAGATTTGGTCTTGGTTTGTTCGAGATCCTCGATCATTTTTTGAATAACTGAAAAATATTGTATTGATAAATAAATATTGTATTCAAAATATAAAGAATACAAATTTATTAAAATATTCAATTAATAAATTAAAAATTTTATTCACATATTGATTAGTAAATATTTATTTAATATATGTGATAGTTATAAGTTGTATAAAATTATTCCTCAGACTTAAGAATAATATTTAGTCCAATAATTAAACTCCAATATAATTTAATCAAGACCAATAGAAGAACTTAGTGTGTCATCCTCTAGGATTATTTCTCATCAGATTTGGGTAGACATTCCTAAATTATAAGATTACAATCTATAAATAGGTCAAGGAACCCTGGAGAAAGAACTCAAAGTCACAATGTCAACAACCACATATGAATGCTCACTGTGTAATATAATACCTTTGTCACAATATCTCATCTTGTAGGATTCACATATGTTTCAGCAACCAGTATGCTCGATATGTCTTTCTTTGACTATGTGAAATAAACATCTCATTACACCATGGAAATATAATTTAATGGGATGATTCTATTCTATCCAAATGGTTGAGTTCTAAGCTTCCATAAACATGGAAGGTAAAAATCCTTCCTTAAATTATTCATTAATGACATGTCACTCATGATGCACCCAACGTATCAATGTTCTCCATGAACTATTATGATCATGGTTTACAAAATACATCAATGTATGTGAGTTTTATCATTCATTAATAATAATCTTAAGGTTTAAGGATCATCACACATGCTCAAGAATTAGAATATATAATGACACCAAAACATGTGGAATTCCTACTTCTGGGTTTGTTCTCTCAATCTCCCAACATGAAGATTACCAAGTGCAAAATTCATGAGAAGAAGCATCATCTACTCATGGGTACTCACACTTGATGGTCTTTATACTAAATTTCCCATTATAGTATGTTATGAAACCACATAACATAATTTTATAGTATCATTATAGCTCATCAAGTTTCTCATCATAGCGGGGAACTGTTATGACCTTATCAATGTGATGTATAATCAAAGACATTATTACATTAGAGTCATGAATAACAGAAAATAATATGTAATAAAGAGTTTTATTAATATTCAATACATCAAAATTCATGTAATAAAAGTACAACTAGTTGGTCCAATGACACTAACTACAATTGATGTCGCCAATTGAATAATAGGATTTTTCTATAATGAGGCAACAATTCTATGTTGTAATCACATTCAATGATATGGGCAGTTCAAAATGGGTGATCCATATCCATTTTAATACATTAAATAACACCCTTCAAATATCAAATGGGATCATGGGAGTAGAAATGTTCCATGTTATCTCTATGAAAGGAATTTATAAAAAAATAGACCTTCTCATTATTTCCTTATATCAAGAAATTCCAAAGTGAACACCCAATGTGTCGATCATCCAAGCCATAGGAAATCTTAGATAATAAGGATAAAGAAGAATCCAACCAAGTAGAAAAGTTATGAAGTGTTTTTTTTTTGAAGAAACCCACATGTAAACATCCCTAAATATGAACTATACATGTGGATCACATCTAGAAAAGAAGAGAAACATTGATCATCTCAGTCAATTATTATTTAATGGGGAGATATGTCATTGTGATCTTGGTTCCCCTTAGAAGGATTTTTATAGTTTATAATTTTTCGTTTTTTTAATTTTTAATTCATTATTATTATACTATTAATGTATAGTGTTTACTATTCCTCTCAATTTTGATCTCTTACTCTCATGGTTATGAGAGGCTAACCCAAGGATTTATTACTAAGAGGAATCTAAATGTATCTGGAGTATTTTTTTTTCTTTTCGTGATTTATTTTCATTTCAAAATTCTTTGATCTTATAGAAGATTTAGGTTTGGGTTTGTGAAAACTACCTTCATATTTTTTTCAGTTATTTTATTTATTTGTGTGAAAATACACTTTTTATCCCTTTGTTTGAGCATATAGTGGAACCAATTCTTGATTGAGGTATGGGATGTGATTGCAACCTACTATGGCTAGTAATGAATTAATAATTGGTTGAGGTGTTTTCCTCCCCTAATCCTTATATATATTATAAGTAAGTGAACTAAAGGATTCTATTTATATCTCATGTTCACACAAAAGGAGATGTAGAGATGATGATACATACATTAGATATTAATCATAGAATAAGATTAAGTATGATTTTTGAATGATTGTGTAAGAAGCATTAGTTTAATCTTGAGAGTAGTTTCCTTTAATTTATTTCATTATCATTAATTTTTTGTCTACATTCATATGTATTTTCATTTTTCCTCATTTATTTACACTTCCATGTCGTTTGTTTGTCTTTAGTTTTTAGAATTATTTTCAATTAACAAAATAAGTGAAAAAATCAATATTATTTTGTACATGTGTGAATCTTTTTAGGTTATGACTATCTTATAAACTAATAAAAAATTATGGGAATAATAAAAATTTCATTTAACAGGATTTCATGAAAAAACTTCCCTTCATCACGACTGTTGTGTAAAATTGTGAAATGAAGATAATTGACAGAAGAGTTTCAAAAAATTTCGTGTGTTTGGAAGAGGAATAGGATGAAGAATACATCCATGAGATAAAATAATAGTATAATATCTTCCTAAAAATCATATATTAATGTTAAAATACTTGGCTGTGATGTTTGAGGATAATCTTGAAGAATAAGTGGATTGCCTTGATGTATGAAGTGATATTATAATATCATTCCTGTTAACTAAAGTTCAAATGTGTCAGCTTCATCAAAATTACTCAATGAATATGTGAAGAAGGTGTTGGGATATTAATGATTGTGATCACCCATTATTTTATAACAAGAGCATTGTGTGGAGAAGAGAAAATTGAGCTAGTACTAATCCAAAACAAGGTGTAGTATCTTATTGATGTTTGAACATTCATCTTAATATATCATTTGAACATTTTCACGTGTTTCCTTTGAACACATATTATTTTATAATGTTTAGATGTGAATTTATCACTTTGTTTTTTGAGATTGGTTGGGTCTGAATTTTATAACCACAATGGATCATTTTCATTTAGTGAATAACAAGGTTGTTTTAATATTTGATGTAGAAAAATATCACACATTGAAGTAAAAATGAGTATACACATATTATCCATTGGTTTAGATGTTATTAAATTGATAACAAATGGGTATCTTCATCATGGGAAATTTTTTGCAATGAAATTAGTTAATCGAATGAATATTGAGACTGATGGTTGATTTACGATTAAAATTATATCTTAAAATTTGTAAATGTAATTGATTAAATTCATGAGAATGAAGATAGAGAAAGGGATATGGGATAATATGAAGATCATATATGAAGGAAATGTGAAGTTAAAATAATATGACTTACAGATTTAATGTCTGATGTGTAAATACATTCAAATGTAAGGAGAATTTTTTTTATTAATTCTTCATAAGATTTATTAAGGTGGTATGAACCATTATATGTTTTAAAGAGACTCTTTCAGATTATATGGTTGTTAAAAAGAATATATATATATATCTAGACAAATTTTATACAATGGTATCATCACATAATGAATATGATTTTAACAAACATATATTGAATGATTTTTATAGAATTTTGATTCTTTATTAACTCTTTATTACTTCATTCAAGGGTCTCTAGGATCTTTAGAATGTATAAATACTTAGGGTGTAGTATAGCAGATGACCTCGTGGATTATTCTCTCAAGGAGTCTTTAGTTTGATCTTATTTTTCCTTTCTTTATGATATTTTTTATGTCTTTAAAATAATAATAATTTTTTAAATTTTTAAATATATTTAAAATAGTGGTTAATAAATGTTTAAATTATGTATAAAATAAAGTAAACAAAAATGTAAGATTGGATAATATACAATGGATGAAGGAAATTAAACAAAGTGGGAGGAATGAAATTAGGAAGAATAACTCCAGTTCTAAGGAAAACATTTAAAAAGGGGATTTATCCTATTTATTTAAATGATTAATGTTATTTTAAGAATACTAATTAAATCAGGTAAAAAATGTCCCACATCACATCACTAATTCATCTTGTAGAATGGTAGCCTCACATTACTAAAATGTCTTCAACTGAAGGAAGACTCTTTCAACTAGTGAAGTGGAGACTTATAGATGTCTCAATGAAATTCCACATCACCGAACCATTTTATAATTCAGTATGTTGATAAAAATTTAAAATGGGGGGAATTAAATAATTAGGATCAATAAGTAGTAATCATTTACTTGGGAGTCATGGACTATCAATTCATTTCTTGAACCGTTTTTGATAACTTAGAATCGGTGTGGAAATTAGACAATTAAAATGTCATTTAAACTCGAAACGTATTTCTTAGCTCCCTTTAATTGAAATAGAGATGCATGTTAGCTATCCATTAAAGGAGATGGGTGATCACAACCTCTATAAAAGTATTTCATGAATAAATATAGAGGAAATCACTAACTTAAGATAATTACATCATAATAGAATATAAAGAAAGAGATCATAAAAAATATAATGAGAATACAACAAAAAAATCATAATAGATTAAATATCAATACACATATATTTAATTAGAATGAAAAAATTGAAATAAAAAGTATAAATATAGTATCAAGTTAAGAAAAAAGTAAAATAACGCAAAGAATTCCCAACAGTGATGAAACTTTTATTCAGTAGTCTAGAAGTAATGGAGAGGGTTCACTCTAAAGAGAGTTGGGGAACCATTATACTGATATTTCTAGTAAAATTTGAAGATAAGATAGAGTGAAATTTGTTAATTATTTAGTGTACAAGACTACTCAAAATCCATATCTTGCACCAATATATGAAAAAATACTCACCTTCTTCCACTATCCCCTGAAGGCTGCTAAGTGTATAACTAGTGGAAATAAAGTAGGGAATAATTTTATGTAGTTAGGATATTGAAGAAAAAGTGGAGGCGTATTGGCATAGTGATATGGGTACATTTTATGTGGGATTTTAGGACAAAGTGTATATGTTAGGTTGATTAAGATTTAGTTAAGTTTATAGTGTTTTTAATCAAGGTATGATATGAGTCTTTGGGATAGTTAACAAAGGGAGAGCATAGACATAAGTTGGATTTGAGGTGTTATGGGATTTCATGATGTTCATTTAAGTAGACCTAGTTGGGAGTTAGGCATTGGATGGATTGAAGGGATTTGAATTCGTAGGGGTCGGACTGGTGTTGAGGCATATATTGGAAGTAAGTGTAATAATATAGATGAAAGGCTTAAGCTTTGATATTTATCAAAAAGGTTTTGTACAAAAATTAAATTAAGCCCCAAAAAGTCCACCAACAGTCTTCAAATTTAAACTAGTGAATTAAAATTTTTTAGAAACACTATCTTATCCCTCAAATAATCCCCACAAAGTAAGCATCACAACTCTATGTGCATATATATCTCCAACACACCTCTATATATCCTACATCTAGCATAGATATTCTATTTTCAGTGCTTCCATATGAAAAAACCCTTTATCTCATGAACATGTTTAAAAAATAACCCCTAAAGTCATCATCATTTATATTTTCAACAATTACCTATGAACTACATCAAATCAAGTAGTGGTGTGAATCTAAATCATAGCTTCACCTTAGATATCTATTTTCTTTAATGGATAGATAATAGAATCTATGTAATTAGTGACATGTTATAACACAACATAACATAATCAAACCAATATTACATTTTAAGGGTTTCACTTTATTAAAATTAATGGATATTTTATGTTTATAGATCTAGTGAACTAGGATACCAAATATATAATAAAGTGTAAATTTCTATATAGTGTACATTTTTTCATAAAAATAGACTCCTATGTTTACACTCTTGTTTCATTCATGAAACTTTTTATTCATTCAAAATGTATTTCCAAATACATAGATATAATTAATATGCATCCTTAAGCCTGATTAAAAACATTTGATAATATTATATGAGAAAAAACCCCATTATGTGATATAGAAATAATATAAACCCATTAGTCCTTATAAATATACATGAAAACCGATAAGGATATTTTACACTTTACATAACAAACATTGAGATGAAAATTATCATTACTTACTCATGAAATAAACTTCAAAGACTAAAGTTATCATCAATAATTTTTCAATAAATAATAACGACAAAATAATAATAATTAAAAATACTTAGTAAAACATGATAACTCGTGAAAATAAACCTTTCAACTTTATAATTTCGTAAACTTACCTTTAAACCATGATTTCATTTTCCTACCCTATGAAAACATAAGGTTTCATTTAAATCCCATAAAAAGAATTGAGAACCCATGTAGGTGTCTTAAAACATTATCCTTACAATCACCTATATAAAAACCCTTAAAAATTAATAACCATCATAATTAATTCCAACATATCTCATAGGAGTTACTTATTTCCTATTAACTTTATAATCATTACCCAATTCATTGGAGAGATGTATCGGGCTCACCCATTATCAAACCTACGTCTGTATTGAAAATTAATGTATTTAATTTACATTAACCATATCATGATAAAAACACATAAAATATTTCACTTCCATAAAAATGTATAAAAAATATTCTTTTTAACATGTAGGCAGAATCACAATTCGAATTTATGTAAAAATAACTATAAAAATCCTTTTACCTTTGAAAAATATCAAGAAGAAAAATTAATAGAATAATGGGAAGTAAAACATTATTTTAAAACTGTGAAAAATTATTGATTAATATTATTAATGAATTATTTTCATGACATTGGGAAATTGTTTTGATGTTTTTTATGTTAAAAAATATTATTTTTACACTTTTTAGAGAAAGTAAAAAAATGAACTTTATAGAAAAAGATGAAAACATTACCATTTAAAACATTTTCAAAATGTCAAAAGAAGTTAAAAGTTATATTTCATTTTAAGTACAAATATAGAATATAAAATTTAAAAGAACATGTACATAAAGGAAATAGAGGTTGAAACATCTAAAATAATATTTTTTTATAAAAATACTTCACCACTTTAATAACATTTGAATCAAAATAAGATTAAATAAGAGAACATGAAAAGGATTTTAAAACCACTTCAATTTCAAGAAATATGATAAAATACATTCAAATGGTAGTTCAGAAACCAAAAAATTAAGACATGTGGTGATAGTGGTATAAGTCACAAATAATGGAAATTGTGATGAGAAATCCCTTACCTCATCTCCAAAATCACCACGTATATATTTTAATTTCTAGAATAATAAAATTATATTAATTTTATTCTTTATTCATAAAATGTTTCAATTTCATTATCATTTTATTATTATTTTTATTTCATTTATTACAACATTTTATGTAGTTATTAAATTAGTTAAGTTCATGTGGGACGTTTTGAGGACATTTAGTTCATAATCCCAAAAAACCATTTGGTAGATTGACAGTGACGAAAGGTTTCCTTATTCCATAATCTGCATAATATTAATAATTTTATAATTTTAATATACTTTTAGAACCATATATGTTAGGTGAAATTTAGAAATGGAGAACATTGTTCCATTGAGATGGTAGTCTGTATGTACGCATGAATGAAAATTTTCTTTTTCTACTATGAGGAAACGACATAAATTATATAATATTTTATTTTTTATAATCATAAATATGTTATAATTTTCATATTTATTCATTATTTCCATCCTTATGACCATCCATGTTAGACAGTTGTGAAAAATGAATCACATTGCTTCATTGATATAGTAGTCCACACAAACACATGAGAGGTGTTATCAATTTTCAATGGATATAATGGTAAGAAGGTATATAATATTTTGTCTTTATATAATTATAATAATTTCATAAAAATATTATATATTCTTTAATTACAACTTTATAACATTTTGTGTGAGGCGATGATAAACAAAATACATCACTTTGTGGAGGTGGTAATCCACACTTATAAAAAAGTGATATTTTTATATCCCATAGGATGAAAAATGAGATGAAAATGGGTCATAAAAAATATAATAACATTTAATTATATTATATATACTGAATTTATTGTATAATATTTTTTTGATATTTCTGAAGTAAATAGAAGTTGAAATTAACACCAAAGAACTCGGTTAATAATTTTACATATTATTTGAAAAACCTCCATTTGATTACACCTAAATTATTCATAGATTGTTCTTTTGGTGAGACCAAGATCTCTAGATCATGGGGAATGATGTTAGGAAGGAATTTTGGTGGTTTTTGTATGATCTAGATTTCTCATTGTTTTTAAAAAGTGAGTAGCATAGTTTCCCTTTTATAAGTGAGGGGTGCGACATGCTTGTAATCATCTTTATCATTTAAATATTATAAACATATCACTCATGGTTATGTGAAAAAAATAAAATTTCTAAGATAAATTGATAAGGTTATATATAATATCATTCAATAATAATTAAGATAAGATTTGTGGACCCTATCACTTAGTTATTACCATAATTAACATGTTTTACCCTTTACTGTGGTAACCAATTTTTACGACGTTAACTATTAATTAGGAAAAGAAATGAAATTATCCTCATTATTAAATTTTCAAATCATATTTCTGAATAAAAAACAATTTTTCACTGATTAAATCTATATAATTGGAATAAATTAATTTTCATATAAGAATGAAGAATTAAATGAAAACAATATTTTAAGAAAATGTATTTTGAAGCCTAAAAATGAATTTATAAAAAAACATGTATAATGATAATTAATATGGATTTAATTGTATTATTATTATTTAAGTTGTACTAATATTACTTTAAAACTAATTCAAAATTGAATGATACATTCTAATCACTTGAAAGAAAATGAGAGTTTTTATAAAAATTGGTATTTTTATTATTCACCCAGAAATCAATATTTTCAGAACCAATTACAAAAAATCACTCTAAGAAAAATTTGATATTATGAATCCAAAATTAGTGGTTATTTTATCAAATAAACTTTCTAAAATTTAAATAATATAATCCAAATATCCATGCACAAAATGAGTAAAAACTATTTTTTAGAAAAAAAATGTATTTTTGAATCATGAAATGAATTTGTTCTCAATTCCTAGGAAAGTAAAAACCATTAGATTATTTTTAATTTATTTTATTAATTATATAGTCAATAAATTACATAAAAAACATTAGTAAATAGTTATTAATTTAATTCATTCAGATAAAAATACATTACACACTTAAAAAATGATTTTTGAAAAATAAATCTTTTTACCATCAAATGATTTTATCTTTATCTCAAAAAATTGGTAATCAATGTATGAGTGATTATTAATTATTTTACATCTATAATAAATAGTTTTCAAATAAATTTAACACTCCAAACAGGATAATTTATCTTTAAAATAAAACATATAAAATATAAATTAAATTCTATTTTATAGAAAAATGACCCCTTTTAACTTTTACTACTCTTAACCTATATAATTTCATTATTATCATTAAAAATGAGTAAATAATTAATAATAAATATTAAATTAATTTGTATTGGAGGAGTTTATATATATATATATATATATATATATATCAAAATTCAGATAATCATATTCATATCTATCAATAAAATGGCTATCTTATAATGGTCATATTTAAAATAATAATGACACTGTTTATTTAATTTTGATGATTCGTGTGGTACATGAAATCTGATAGAGTTTTCATTTTAAGGAATATACATTCTAAAAACTATGTTTTTACATTATATCCCCATTAAAAAAACTTCCTTTCAGTTTTATCTCATGTCGAATAAAAAGTATTTAAAACATTTTCTGAATCAATTCCAAGGGGTCAAATATTAATGTAAAAAAGTGGAAAGAAATAACTTTTTAATATACATTGATATCATTTTATTTTTTAACAAACAATAATTTCTAGATTAATAATAGGGAAAAAAATATTTCTTAAACCATATATTAACCATTGTGTGACTCATACTTGTGAATGAGTTTTAAAAATCAGAAATTAATTATTTTGTGTTGTTTCACACATAATACTTGATAAATTTATATTTATCTTTATAGATTTGAAAAATTATTTTACATTCAAGATAGATAATATTTTTTAATATACTTATTTAACTTATTTCTATTTCATTTGAAAAAATTCAACCTTTAGTTTTACATTGATCATTTTTGTATCCCTAATTCATCTCATATTCTAAATGATAAATATCATGATGAATTTTTCATTCCGAAAGAACTAAAAATAAATATTAATGGATTTTATGTTCCATAAAAATAAATTAAAAGTTATTATTTCAATCTCTAGACATTTAGAAATATTGAAAATTTTTATAATAAAGAAAGATAATATCCAAAGTTCAATTTAAATCATTCCGGCAATTACTAAACATAAAACTCTTCAAAATATTACCGGATGAAAATTAAAACCCAAATATTAGAAATATTTGATCACATATTCTTCCATAAAAATTTATCTCCAAACAACTTCAATTAATTATAAATTATCATCAAAAAAAGTATATTACCTTTACATATATTCTCCCAAATATACTTATCTTTTCTATAAATAACTGGAATCAATATAAAGCCATATAAAATAATAGATTCTTCGAAAAGTTAACTCAATATTTACTACTAAATTAATATAAACCACTTAAACATAAAATATCATACTATCTAAAATTATTATTTTTACCTTAATCATATAATGTTACAAATATAGTGAAATTATTCAAAAATAACTTCAATCTCTTAATATCCAAATCACTTTTCAGTCAAATGGGTATCTATATGATAAAATGTATGTTCGCAAAATTTCTTATCCCTTTATCTAAATTTACCATAATTACCTAAAAATCAAAAAATCATATTAATAAAAATAGTTTTCTATAATTAAATCATGTATTGTTCATAAAACCTAATAAATATCCTCCAAAATATCATTAATCACCTTCAAATATAATCACATATGATCTCAAAAGGGTATATATACTTTTTAAATTGAGTTCACTATTAAATATTTTTAATCATTAAGTAAAATTCCATTACATCATAACTATTGAAACCATATATGTATGCACTTCTATCGTATAACTTCATTCACAAAACATTAACCATGATTTTTCATCTTATTCCTTAATACTTCCTACAATCAAAAATATGAATCAAGTCCTAATATTTCCTAATTCTCGATATAGTCATGTTTTTTAATTTTTTTTTAAAAAATTATTAAAATATTTCTATATCTTTTAAATATTGCTCATCATTCATTTCGAACCCGATTTTGTAGATGGATGCCCCCTGATCTACTAGGTTGAATCCAAATATTTTCCAAAGGCCTCAAAACACCTTCTAAATTCCTCTGCTTCTTTTATACATGCACAATTATTACCTATTGATCAAATTGGATGTTAATTTATATTGAAAATTTTAAATAATAACACTTTTTGAATATGTAGTTTTGAGACATCATCCCGATCTTATTTCCCATAATAATTTATGATATGGTTTGACTTGAGTTTTTTTGAGTAACATGTTGTGTTTATAATATTTCAAAAAATCATAAATCAAGATAAAAACATAAGACACTTGAAGTTAACCCTCCATTATTTTTAAATAGAGGGTTTGAGGTCCTTTCTCTGAGTCATCCATTATGAAATCTTGATAAATCCCCCAATGGTAATGTTCAAAATGAGAATGATGGGATAATGTTTTTCCAAAATATGGTCATATGTATCCCAAAATACCTTATGATACAAATGTTTAGTGGAGTATTGGTATATGTTATAATGAGTTATTAAGAAATTTTAATAGTTTATAAGGTTTTTAAATCACTTGAGCTAGAAATTCCAATTATTATTGCTAGTAAATCCTATGGAAGTGAAAGGAGGTTTGTGTTTGTCTTACACCCATCCATATTAATGTGTAAATTTACATAGGTGAAATAAATTTGTGAGTCAATAAAAAAAATCTAAAATTAAAATCATATTTAAAAATTAAATAAATATGGTTATTCTATAATATTAATGTCTTTCTCTAGGACATCCTACCCATAGGCTAGGATATTTTTGAACCTAAAAAGGATTAATATAGGTTCCCTTAAGCTTGGTTTTCTTATAGTTCTTAACCTAATTTCCAATAATTAACATAATTATTAATTAACATAGTAAACCTTAATATTGTAAGGTAATTTTAACTTATGATTCCAAACCAACATATTAACCTCTAAAAATTTCTATATAATAACATCCTAACCTCAAAAGTTATCTAAACTATTTCTCTAATACCAACTATAACACCCCATAACATAATTGACCCATAATTACATGTTTAAAAACAAGAGTTTTAATTTATAATAAGGTAAATATATTTTTGGTTTATAGTTATATAGAACTAAAAAATTCATTACATAACAAAGTGTAAATTTAAATACTATGTAAATATTTCCATGAAAATAGGTTTTTATGATTACACTCTAATTTCATTCATGGCATATTTTATTCGTTTAAAACATTTAAAAAAATTTATCTCTATAATACCTAAACATTCTTAATCAATATGTAAAATATTTTAAAACATGGTAAGAGAAAAATAAGGATCATTGATTGATATAAAAATAAAGTTAACCAATTAACATTTTTTAAAATTCATGAAAACTGATAATGATATTTTTCTATTTACATAGTTCATTTTGAATTCAAAATAATCATTACGAAATTATGAAATCAAATACAAAGGAGAAGGTTTTCATGAATAATTTTTTAATAAATCATAATGATAAAATAATAGTCATAAAATTTACATAGGAAACATTAGGGCTCATTAAAACAAACATTTTACCTTAAAAATATCATGATCTTTCCGTTAAATTATGAGTTCACTTTATTACCTTACAAAATAAAAATGGTTTCATTAAATCCAATAAAAGTCACTGAAAAAACATATAGGTATCTTGGGATTATATTATTACTATCACCCTTATAATAACACTTATAAAGTAATAACCTTCATGTTTAATTCTAACATACCTCTTAGAAGTAACTAGTTTCCTGTTAACTCTGTAATCATTAATTAGTGCATTAGAGAGCTATATTGGGGTCACCCATTATCATATAAATTTTATAAGAACCATATCATTAGGAAATAAGATAAAATCTTCCATTTTACACCATAAAATATCACAAAATATTTTATTTAACATAGATATTGAATTACTTTCATAATTTATGTAAAAATAAGGATAACTTTTTTCCATTGAAATCTCTTAAAAAGAAAAATTCCCAGAACAATGAAAAATAGTATATTATATGAAATATATAAAAAACTGTATAGTAATATTCCTATTGATTAATTGTAATTGTGGAATTAAATTCCATTCATGTCGCATATATTAAAAAATTATTATTTTCACGCTTTAATAAATAATGTCAAAAATGAAATTTATAGAACATTTTAAAAACCCCTTTTAATCATTTTTTAAGAAAGACAACTTTTGTTTAAAATTTCATTTAAAATTTTTTATGTATAAATACAAATATTTTTTTAATATTTTAAATAAAATATACATTGAGGATAAAGAGTTTAAAACATTTAAAACTATGTTTTAAATAAAACCCCTTATCACTTCGGTAACATTTAAATAAAAATGATATTGAAGAAGAGAAATTAAAATGGATTATAAAACCACTTTAATTTCAATTTGATTTATTAAAGACAATAATATGTATGTTTATATGCCACACAGTATAAGGCATCTAGTTAGAATGACATAAGTCTCAAAGAATGGAAATTGAAATGAGAAATCTCTGACATCATCTCCCAACTCGCCACGTACATATTCTACTTTCCTAAAAAAAATTATTAATTTTATATATTATTAAGTAAAATATTAAATTTAATTTCCTTAGTTTTATTCATTTTATTTCAATTATTATCTCACTTTATTTAGTTACTAAATTGGTTTTGTTCATGTTGGATGTTTTGAGGGTGTTCAATTCATAATACCAAATCCACTTTGTTAGGTTACCCATGGTTAAGTTTTTCATTATTCCATCATATCTAGAATATTTATCATTACATAATTATAATTTTTATATATTTAATATAATTTTAAATCCATCCATATATGTGGTCATTAAAATTTAATCACATCATTTCATAGAGACAGTTGTATGGACGTATGCATTATCAACATTTTCATGTTTATAATGGTTTAAAAATAAATAAATAAATAATATTATACTTTTATATAATCATAAATATGTTATAAATGTCATATTTATTCATTATTTACACCCTTATGACCATCCATTTGAGGTGGTAATGAATAATGAATCATATAGCTTTGTGGAGGCAGTAGTCCACACGTACACAAGAGCAACATTATCAGTATTATATGGAAGGAAGAGTGAAAATGTATATTATATCTTATATTTATATAATGATTATAATTTAATAATAATATTATATATTCATTAATTCCATCATTATAACTAGTCATGTGATGTGGTGATGATAAATGAAATACATCACTTCTTGGAACTGGTAGTTCACACATAATATTGAGTGATATTTTCATTTTCCAAAGGCTAGAAAAGGAGATGAATACAGGTTATAACATATAAATAATAGTATTTTAGAATATTTTATCTTCATATGTTATTATATAAAAATTAATATGATAGTTTTGAAGGAGGTAGAAGAAGAAATAAATAAGAAATAACTTAGTTAAGACTTATACATATTCATTAGAATAACTCATTTTTTAACACCTTAATCCTTATTAGGTTGGACTTTTGGTGATACTAGGAGCACTAATATATGGGAAATGAAATTAGGAAGGTTTTTTTCGTATGGATAAACTTATTTAATGTTATAAAAATTTGTAAATAATTGAGGATAAGAGGTGCCCTTTTATAAGTGATGGGATGGGAAAACATGTATATATCCTTAACTTTCAAACATTATAAATTAACTACTTATTGTAAAATAGAATAAAAGGAATCCAATTTAGAATACAAGATGGAATGGTTCGAAATTCACTCATCCAATCAGAGTTTTGATAATATTTTTTTGACCTTATCACTTATTGTTTACCATTATTAATCTATTATACTCTTCATCGAGGTAACAAATTTTTACCATGGAAACTATTAATTATGAAAAAAATAAAATTTAACTTATTAATAATTTTGAACCTCATGATTCAATATATGAAATAATTTTTTAACGATTCAATATATATAAGTGGAATAAAATAATTTTAATACAATAATGACAAACAAAACAAAGAAATGTTATTTAGGAAAATTTTTATACCAAAATCAAGTATAATACATATTACTATAGAAATAATTGGATTATTTTTAGTCAAAGGGGAATAATGTTACTTTAAAATAAATATAAAATGTTCTAATAATTTTAAATACTTGGATATAAATTACATTTTTTTATAAAATTTATTATCCCCCACTATTCATCCAAAAATAAATCTTTTCCGAAAAATCATAAAAATTCAACCTATTAGAAATAAGATATGTTGAATTCAAAATAAAATTTATAAAAATTATAGAAAATAATACTAATATATGTGCATAAAATGCATAAAAACCATTTTTAGAAAAAATTTATTTTCAAAGTATAAAATGATGTTATTCTCATTCCTTACATATTAACAACCATTAGATGATTGTTAATTTTTTTATTGAGTATATTATCAATACATTTAGTCAAAATAATTAATAAATTGTGATTAATTAAATTAATTAAAATAAATAGACATTGTTCAATTAGAAATATATTTCTAAAAAATATCTATTTTACCATCAAATGATTTTTTTTCATTATTTATAAAAAATTGATAAACAATGTATGAATTATTAATAATTATTCTTCATGTATAGAAAATGATTTTTTGATAAATTTAATAATATAAATAATATAAATTTATCTTAAAAATGAAGCACATAAAATATAAAAATCCATCACTTTTATAGAAAAAATACCCTTTTAAACATTAATTATTCTTAACTAGATATGATTTAATTTTTATCATTAAAATTTGATTACTTATTTACTAAGAACTAATAAATTAATTTTTATTAGAAGAATATATATATATATATATATATTTCATAATATGGTTACTCTTTTTCAAACCTTACAATCCAATTATTAGGTTATAATGTTCATATTCTATATAATAATGTTATGGTTCTTCTATGATCGATGTTGTGTGTTGTAAATACTATCAAAAATTATATTCATTTAATGGAATATTAATTCTAAAATATCAAGGTCTTACACATGTATCCCCTCTTCATCACTTTATAAAAACATCCACAATACACTCAAGACAAGGATCACCCTAGAAAATTTAGCAATTACATGTACAGATGGTATCAAGCATCCTTTATAATGATAGATGTGAAAAGGACGAGCCTCAATAATTGGGTGTTTATTCCCATAAACGTTTTTTAACACTCTAAAGAAGATAAAAATGTATAAAAAATAGAAAAGTAATATATTTACCATGATGTTTGTTTGTTGGAGAATCCTTCATTCTGTTCGGCTGTTTGTTTTTGCTGAAGACTCTGAGGTTTTCATTCTGGATGGATCTTTCTTTTTATGCGCTTGATGTGCAGAACCTGGATGGCTGTATCTGGAAGTTTTTTGCACTCTTATAGAGAGGTCAGCTTCTTTTGGATAAAAGTCTGTGCTGAATCTGTTCTACCTGAACCTGGTTGTATATGTTGTCTATCAGAATTCTTGATTAACGATGGTTATGCTCTGTTTGAAGGAAAGACACTGCTTCTCTTGATTTCGGTTGTTCTAATTTGTTATATCTATTTTAATGCATCATGTTTTGTTTTATATGCTCTATGGAGGTGCTAGAGGATTTTTATGAACATGGAAGATGTTACCCAGTTGGTTTTTGATGAGATGATGAATATCCCGATAAATTGAGCTCATAGATGATGGAGTTTAGGAAGCATGCAGAATCTTAAAAGATTGAGGGTTAATGAAGCAGAGTCTGTTACTAAGACTCTCTGGGAAATTTCTGGAAATGATCATTCTACAAAGTGCAGCTCCCCTGATCCTGACTGGGAATCTTGGAAACGTTTACTTAGAGATGGTTTCCTTTGATAGTACGCAAAAGCAAATATCAAGCCCATCCTGGAAGAGGAAAATATTTGAGTTCTCCAACTCGTGTCACTGGATTAACCAGACGAATGACTACAGCTGGTTCCGAGGAATGTGTAAATGGAAAACTAGCATTTTCACGTATGGACACCAAGCAGAGCTCTATCTTTTCTGTAAAAAAGAATGAATCTTCATTTGGGAGAGCTTCTAAGAGATTGACTGATAGCATCAATATCCCTAGGGCTGCTCTATCAGATACTACTCATCAAAAACAACGCACAAACGTACAGAGCCCAGAAACAGACTAAAGGAGAACAACGACCATGCCTATCATACTACTGATGATGGAGCTTTTAGCACCGACAGGATGCAGTGGTTTTCCACACAAATTTGGACCATCCTCATGAAGTTCCAGACTTGGAGAAAGTGAAGTCCATATCTGGATACTCAACCCAATGTTTGAAGGAAGGCTCTGCTACTTCTCTGGTGACCACATGTGCTTCAAATATTGATTTTGGTTTTTTTGGTCTTTTTTACTTGTTATCCCTTTAACTCCCTGCTGGTGTAAGCTATTTACACCTCGAGATTGTATTTTAACCTTTTGTTTTTAATAAATTCACTTGGGGACATGAACTAGGAAACCAATTCATGTCACTACCTTCTTAAAAAAACCAGGTTGATACTCTTTGTGGAGGTCTATGATTGGATTGGTCAATGATTTATGGTCACATTAGATTAAGTACATCATGATAGATTAAATACATCCCCACATTAAAATTAATCCTTCACGACATCAAAATAAATTCTTTGTTACATAAGAATGAATCATTCACCATGTCATTTTATGGTGGCCATATCAGATTTAGTCCTTCATCATATCAGAATAAATCCTTCACAATGTAAGAATGAATCCTTCACCACATCTGGTCAAATTGTTCATGACTTGGTGTCATATATGTCATCGAGGTGAGACTTACATGCAACCATGTATCCCTATTAAGGTGATAGCTCCATCAATATCAAGAGAACATTTATGTATTCTCCATATAAATACATTGTACACAAACATTAATAGGTGCTATTTTTCCCCTTGATATGAATTTTTCAAATATCTTCCTCTGAGAAGAACTTATTTTTCACAAGGCTTCTATAATCTTCTTAGGAAACATCAATATTTAAGATAGAGAAGACAAGAGACTCTCATATGAATTCTATGTGGTGATACATCCATCATGTAAAATCTTTATGGTATCACCCACATCGGATATTTTATGAAGGATATACACAAATTTTCATCATGGAGGGATGTCCACATAAGTCTTATATGACCAATATCTTTCATGCACCATGACATTGGATAAAGCTACAAAATCTCATAGAACTTTAATACTATTTGAAATTTCGGAATCTTAAATTAAATTTTGGACTTTTACCAATCACCATATAATATTTTACCTATGGTTGGATAATTCCCGAAGAATCCCATTACTGAATACACGTCCCACCTTTACACCCAATTTTTTCCCTAAAGTCATCTACCCAGACAGAATTAATCCAAAACAACCTCACTATCATCCTTTCACCAAGGTCAAAACACTAAAAATATCATTCCATCAAGGCCTCCTTTAATGATTCCAAAATTACAAAGTTAGGTTACCATAAACACTAGCGTAATACCTGTTTTCATGTATTACTTTGATAATGGGAACTAGACACTTTGTAGATGATGTCTAATAGGTTTTTCTTCCCAATAGATGGGATCGTTAGGGTTTTTACAATCAGTTATTCACTTGATAATGAGGGTTATTAAGCTTTGGAAACCAGTGAAACTATTTCTATCTCGAGACAAACATCTTTAAAAATCTTAACTAACCTCTTATAACCCTCATGTAGTCGTATAACCTCCATGTTTCAACTTTATGGGATTGATTTTAGCCACTCATGGTCCATATTTCACATCTCCTCTCTCTAAATCATTTTAGACTATCTCTAAGATCATCTAACATTGGAATAATCCCTTAATCAGTCTCCCTTATGTCTAATAAATGAACTAGAGTCTCATATGAGCTTTTGATTTGATGTAATTCCCAACTATACCTCATTGATCACCCATGATTCTAGTCTCTCATCCCTTAAGTGTAATCCAAAAACATGTCCTTATTGATGATCTCTTCTCTTCACCCCATAAAAAAGTTATATATATCATGGGCATTCTAACAAGATGTAATCCCTAAGAAAAACTTTTCAAGTTTACTTAATAATAAATAGGATGAAACAAATAGGGCCACTCATGCATAAGTACCAAACCAACCATTTCTAGACACCTTTTTTATGTTAGCGAGAAAATTTTAATATGTTGTGGATTTACATTAAAATAAATTTTAAAATTATACTATTAAATTAAAGAGATTAATATGAAATTATTCTATTTGAGAATAAAATAATCAACAATAATAGAATTTTGAAGAAATTAAAACATTAATTGAAGCATAAATAAATTTTGGAAATTAAAAAGGAACACTTTAATAAAGGAGTTTGAAATGGATCAAGAATGATACCCTACATCTCCTCACCTCAAGAAGTATTTAGAGGGTTATATTTCTCCCTAGGTTTTATTATAAAACAAGATCCTAAAATTAAGAATGAAACCCTTTGTTTTAATGGAATCCTAGAACCAAAATAAGACCCTTGGTTTTAAAGGAAACCAAGAACCAATATCTATCACTTTTATAGTGGTGAACACCTAAATAAGAATATGAATAATATATATGTTTCTTTTTACAAAACCTTTAGAAAGAACTAAACTCTCTCTATAATATTTAGAATAAATTAAATATTAAGAGGGGGTGTGTGGAAGAAGGTAGAATATAAATATCCATTAATAAATTACAATAGGGGAGAAAAACCGACCAAAGAGAAAATGAAAAAAATAAATTGCATTGAATTCATTGAAGCCTATTTTGATTTTGAATATCAAGAATTCTAGATCTCTTAGAACACTCAAAAAAAGAAGGCCAAGGATCGATTCATAAGAAATTTATTTTTGTAGAGGTTAGTTGTAAAAGTCCATAACACCTTACGTATTTATATATATCCTTAATAGGTTCTGGGTGTCTCTTGGATCAATCCAAGGATTTAATGATCCATGTCAGGGCTTTAAAGATAATAAATTAATGCATATTTATTGTTCTATATCAAATCCATCATCTAGCCACCTAATTCCCCCAAATAACCGATAATAGTCCAATAGGTTCCTACATCTGTATATACACCATCATCTAGTTGGTGATCTCCATTGGCCAGCTGATGAGCTCCACTGGCTATTCGGTGGTCTAAACAGATCTATAAGAACTACTTCCAAATCTTCTAGTTGTCTAGTTGTATTATATCAACTAGTCGATAATATTGGGAAACAAACTCCTTATAATTATACATATATGTTTCTTTAGATGCCTATTCTTGTTGTGTCTATTACCTAGGATGATATCTAAACACATTATATATGAAATTCTCATAACAGAAAGTTTTGAAATACATTAGTGGCTGTGATCATAAAAAAACATGAGAGGTACAACAATCTCCCTTGTTTTCAGGATCATAAACACTCATTTAGGATTAAAATAAAAGATAAAAGGTAAAAATAAGGTAAAGAAGAAAGAGTAAAGAAGAAAAATATTTCTAAATACATTTTCCCTGAAATTTAATATCTCCCTAGGATGCATGATTCTTATAACTCTAAAATAGGATTTTCTTCACCAAAAACAATAAAATATACTCCCTCGTAAACTCCTACAACCATTAAACACTTCTTCCCCTTTGCGATTAGAACAATGTAATTTAAATCAAAAGTGTTATATATATTGATATAAACTATGAATATTTAAAACATGGTGATAAAAACATGATTTTGAAAATTTGAACATGATTATTAAAAAAAATATTTTCTAGAAAAATAAAGATTTGGAAAACATAGACATGAAGATATAAAAAAAATAATTACAATAATGTCATTCCTAACTCCCCTTTTATAAAATAAAAAATTTATAATGCATGGGGTTTTTGAAGATATTGTCTAATTGAAGATCCGTACTAACATATTGTGACAAAATATATCTTTTTTGAAAGTGGAACATATAAAAGTGATGTTGAATATTAATGTTCTTAGTGACTTCACAACGAATGATATTTCTAGAGATATTTATAGATCTATGACTATCACATTTAATTTGTAACATCCCAAGTAAGTAATGAATAATAGATATTTTTATCTATGTTTATTAATGATTAAGATAGTGTTTTAGAGGCTTAAAATGAAAATAAATCCAATCTTAAGCATGGAATAAACTAATATTTTTAAAAGATTGTTTTACTGCCTTTTGATGGCAAACCATTTTTTAAATCTATCTTTTGACAATTTTATAAGCTATGTTTGTCAAAATAAACTTATTCTTTATGATTGGGACATCAAAATTTACTTTGTGTGAATTTTTGGTATTTTTCTGACAATGTTCATTTTTTTATGAATAGTGAAAAATACTGCATTTTACATAAAAAATGCTTTTTAATCTAATTTATTTATTTGATTAGATTATCTTTTGAATTGGTTTTGAAGGGAAATTAGAATATATTTTTACCATTTAATCCAATGGTGGTCATTGGAATAAATTTCACTTTGAAATTGGACTTAAACTGGTGTCAATCTTTTGATACTTATTGTTTCATAAAAACACGCTATTTGCTCTGACAGCGGGAATTAATTATTAAATTAATTAATGTGACTTATATGTTTTGAATTTTGTAAAATAGACTTAATTTTTGAATTAAGAATATCAAATATATCTTAGGGTGAATTTTTGGTAATTTTCTGAAAAACTCCAATTTTTGATGAATAGTGAAACCACTAAGTAGTAATCAAGCAAACTGATTTTTCAGTTAAATGAAAGTTTACCATTAATGTGTAGTGAATTTTGAAAATCCAACATACATGGTTGTCATTAAGAAGTAAAATTTGATTCAATGAGATTAAAATAATTTTTTGGTGAATAGTAACTTATTAAGTTTTTAATCGCGATTAGTGGTAATTAGTGTAGTTTAAGGTAAAAATAATGCTTTAATAAAATAAGATGAGCTTGACACATGTCCTACCCTCATTGGTTGTTTCATGGCCGACCAAGACAAGCCATGGGTCAACTTGGGGACCCCATGGATCCACTTTGGTTGGGAAATGTCATAAATAACTTTTTATTAAATGTTAAAGTAAAAATGACACAAACATAATATGTTTTGCGAAAACAATATTTACATGGAGTTATAAAGATCAGATTTTTGATTATAAATAGTAATTGGAAAGATAAAAAGATTTCCTACATCATAGTATTTTTTTTATAATTTTTAGACTTTAAATAAATTAAATTATTTATGACTTTATGATGATGCTGTGATGACCTCATTATTTAACGACTTAAATAAAATGGAAAGATAATGAAAAATCTAAAACCTACACATGGCCAAAACCAATTGGATGAGTGGATTTCGAAGCCTTATCACCTTATCCTCGAATTATAGCAATGTGGGACCTTTTGAATCCGAAACTCTTTTTAAAATAAAGTAACTTATCTTTACTTTCCAAAAGTGACCCTCCTCTCCTCTTATAAAAGGCCCCCACCTCTACCCCATTTCACACACTCCTAAAGCCTTTGGCTCGGCCAAACCCTGCCCATTTACTCTCTCCACATCCCTCTCCTCATCCTAGATGATTCCCTTTGGGCAGAATCGTTTCAAAGGAAGCCTTTAGGCACAAATCAAAAGGAGTTACACTTTTAAAGGTAATTCACTCTCTCATGTTCATTTGTTTTATTTTGCTTCTCCAACCCCCTAAACTCTTTTTATTTACTTATTTTGTAACAACAACAGTATCTCCAATATACTATGATGTTGTTATATGATTTATTTGAGCTACACTCTCACACAACTACATCAAATGGTTAAAGAACATACGGTTTCCGTGGATGGCGAAATTCTGCCTCTCGAAACGATGATTGTTCAATACTCATTTAACACCTTCAAAGGTGGCCATTATGATGTCACTATTTTTATATATGATATATAATATGTTTATGTTTTCCTTAGGCTTCTGTTTTTTTCATTTTGGGAATACCTTTATGGTTTCCATTATGGGTAAACACAATATCTTCATTTTAGGAAGTGCGGACTACCGCCCCTGAAAGTGATTTGATTCATTAATACCATATGTGGGATGTGTAAAGGATAAAGTTAATGATATTTTATATGTTATTATACTGGAATTATAATATAATCTTATATAATTATGATTCCATTCCAGAAAATACAAAATAGAAATGGAAGTAGCATTCATGCGTACGTACGGCTTACCGTCTCCATGAACGGTGCATTTCATTTCTTACCTCTAAATGTGATGTAATATTATAAATACATGTATATGATTAATATATATGTTATATATGTTATCCAAATCATTAATATCATTCTGGATATAACGAACCTTTGACCAAATTAACAACATGTAAGTGTAAGAAGTCTATTTTTGACTTAAGAACCAAATACCGACAAAATGAACATTATTAACTTAAATGATTACATGATGTTCATAACATGGTATAAAAGGAATAATGAACTTGAAAAATGTTCTTAAGTAAGTAGAGATTAACTCATGTTTATTATTTAGGAGATTAAAGAACAGTCGGGTCAAGTCGGATACGAGGTATGTGACTTCGTCTCAATCTCCTTTTATTGAGGCATATTTTGTTTTATACACAACCTTTTTTTATACGGTGTATAAACCCCTTTGACTTTTACATTTATTCAAAAGGAATCTTTTATATGAATCATTTACTAAACGACAAAAGGGAATGTTTTTGTCGTACGTATGCGGAGACAATGACTTCTCCGCCGTCGTGACCGTTATTTGAGTTTCGGCTTCCTCTTCAAGCCATACCTTCTTTTTAAAAGGAAAAATAAATACCATGTTTTACTTTTCTTTTATTTTGGTATCGAAAATGGTTTTCATAATGTTTTTATATCAATGTATTGTATTGATATCTTGTGATTGAAAGGTGGGAATGTTATGTTTCCTTTATGCATGTTTTATGTGATATGATTATGTTGAGGTTCTTGGGCGTTATTATGAAAACGGGTGGTTCCGTGATAAACTAAGGGCAGGTGAGCTCGATATAGCTCTCCAATGCATTGGGTAACGTGAAGGAGTGAAACGTTAAGGTTTCTCCGAAGAGATTTAGGGAATATACTGTGCTGGGTATTCCAAACGTAACCAAGAGGGTTACTCCCTACGTAAGAATGTTATGAATGCCTCAAGTTACCTTTATGTATTATAATTTCTATGATTTATTCATGATTTGATGAGGTATATTAAAGATCTTATGTTTTATGGGTAAAGTATGATTTCATTCTTATGTATATATATACCCATGTTTCCTTTCCATGTTTTTATAACCCATACTGATCTTTTTATGCTCATCCCATGTTTTTTTGTAATGATTTTCACAGGTCAAGGGAAAGGTACATGATATGATGATAGTGTCAAGGAAGTGTCAATAAAGAATCCATGTTTTATTTTAAATATGTTTCCATTGATGGGAATGAAGAATACTATCTTTATGTAACCACTTTGTTTTAATGTGGGTTGTAATGAATGTTTTAAGATCTAATTCTCTAAAACTCTAAACCCGAAAAGATCCTCAATGTGTAATCTTGTAATAACTCAAGATTAAGTAAGGTTTAAGGCTGGGGCCTTATAGTTGGTATCAAAGGTCGGTTTAGATAACTTTAGGAGTTAGAATTCTATTAAATGATTATCCATAAATATTTTTTTATGGTCAAATTGAAGTGATATAGCATTTGAAGATTACCAGGTTGCTTCATCTAAGACATGTTTGTTCAGAATGGTTTTCCGCAGAGGAAACAGGGAACCAGTGCCAGGAAGGAATACAGAAGGAAATAACCTTCCGAATCAGCATCCTGAGATGGTCAGAATTGGAGCTGAATAGTTTGTTGTAGTAATGGCGCAGTTGACTCAAGCGATAAATGGAGGTGGTATCCATGCACGAGATCAGCCAGATCAACCACAGAGGAACATGTCAGTGGTGGAACATTTTATGAAGCAACATCCCACATCATTTAGAGGATCATCTGACCCTGTGTTAGCTGAAGGGTGGATTAAAGAACTGGAGAATATTTTTTATGTCATGGGATGTTCAGACAATTAAAAGGTTAGTCTTGCTATTTACCGTTTGGAGGGCGAGGCAGATCAGTGGTGGTCGATGGTTAAAAATATCAGGGACGCTGATGAGATTGATTCTCTCAACTGGGATTAATTCAAAGGTATGTTTCTTGGGAAGTATTTTCCTAAGGCTGTTCGACTTAGTATGGAAAAACAATTCTTGGAATTGAGGCAAGAGGAAGACTCAGTGGCTTCCTATGAAGAAAGGTTCACTCGATTGGCAAGGTATGCTCCAAATTTTATCCGAGACCTTGATAGTAAAATCAATCATTTTTACTTAGGATTAAAGTCAAAATATCGAAGGGCATTAGCTTCTCGTGAGTTTAAAAGTTATGAAAAGCTTGTTCGATGTGCTGAGAAGGTGGAAATGGAGTTTTCCAATGACCAAGTGTTCTATAACAACCAGCAGAAGAAGAGACCGAGGTGGCAGGAGAAAGGTAAGAATTCTTCAAAAAAGTCTGATGGTAAGAGAACTAAGTTTCTAGTTTGTGATAAATGTGGCAAAAGGCATGCTGGGGAATGTCTTCTGAATTCTGGAAAGTGCTACGATGTGGTAAGATAGGACATAAGGCTCGTGATTGCACTGAAAAGGATCAAGGTGAAGGTAAGAACAAATTTGATTTACAGTTAGTGAAATGTTATAAGTGCAATGAGATGGGTCACTATGCAAACGAGTGTCCGACAAAGAGCTTGAGTGATGGGAAGCAGTTAGACTCCAAGTAGAAAGGGGTGGTGAAATCCTTTGCAACTACTTCAGCAGATGTCGGGCCATCAAATGAAGTTGTATCAGGTACTTTGTTTGTTTTTTCAGATTATTCCAGTGTGTTGTTTGATTCGGGGTCTACACATTCTTTCATCTCTGAAACCTTTTCTAGTAAAATGGGAATACCATCTCAAGAAATGACTCCTGAACTTTTTGTAAAAACACCTGGGGGAAATGTTGAGGCAAAAAGAATTTATAAGAATCTTCCTATCCTTATCTGTGGAAAGAACCTACTTGCAAACCTTATTGTTCTACCTCTAGTAGAGTTTGATGTTATCCTGAGTATGGATTGGCTCTCTATTTACCATGCTAAGATTGACTGTAGAGCTAAAGAAGTTTCTTTTAAGAAAGACTTTCAGTTTGTTTACAAGAATGAACCCTTACTTTTGATAACATATCAAGAGGCCGAGAAACTTGTAAAAGATGGAAATGAATGTTACCTTGCACACGTCGTTGAAAATAAAGGAACAGTTCAGATTAATGATGTGCCAGTGGTAAATGAGTATCCTGATATTTTTCCTGATGAGTTGCCTGGAATAATACCAGATCGGGAAGTTGAGTTTACTGTTGACTTAGTTCCTGATGCTAAGACAATTTCAAAACCCCCTTATCGAATGGCTCAAATTGAACTTTTAGAGTTGAAGGAGCAATTGCAAGATTTATTAGAGAAAGGTTTCATTAGACCTAGCACATCACCATGGGGTGCTCCTGTTTTATTTGTTAAGAAGAAAGATGGTTCTATGAGACTTTGCATTGATTATAGAGCCTTGAATAATATCACTGTTAAGAACAAATATCCTTTGCCTCATATCGATGATTTGTTTGATCAGCTCCAGGGAGCTCAGTTTTTTTTCAAAGATTGACCTGAGATCGGGGTACCATCAGCTGAAGGTAAAGGAGGCAGATATTCCGAAGACCGCATTCCGTACGAGATATGGCCATTATGAATTTGTAGTAATGCCTTTTGGTCTAACCAATGCACCTACTATATTCATGGACATAATGAATAGAATTTTCCATGAGTTCTTGGATAAGTTTTTGGTGGTTTTCATTGATGATATTTTGGTGTTTTCTAAAAGTAAAGAGGAGAATGAAATACATTTAAAGGTTATCTTGCAAACCTTACAAGAAAAGAAACTGTATGGGAAATTCATCAAGTGTGAGTTTTGGTTGCAACAAATTTCTTTCCTTGGTCACATTGTTTCTAAAGATGGAATAACTGTTGATCCTGCAAAAACAAAAGTTGTGGAAGAATGGCCAAGACCCACAAATATAACCGAGATTCGTAGATTCCTTGGTTTGGCGGGTTATTACCGAAGGTTTGTTAGAAATTTTTCACGGTTATCTAGTCCAATGACTAAGCTAACTCGGAAGGGTGTTAAGTTTATCTGGACAAAAGAATGTGATGATTGTTTTCAGGAATTGAAAAGAAGATTGGTGAATGCTCCAGTTTTGGCACTACCTTCTAGGAATGGTGAGTTTGTTATATACAGTGATGCTTCATTGAAAGGACTTGGTTGCATCCTAATGCAGAATGATTAGGTAATTTCTTATGCTTCACGACAGTTGAAAACTCATGAGGTAAATTACCCTACACATGATTTGGAATTAGCTGCTGTTGTTTTTGCTTTAAAAATTTGGAGGCATCATTTGTATGGAGTAAAGTGTGAAATATATACCGATCACAAAAGTTTAAAGTATATATTCACTCAGAAAGAGTTAAACATGAGACAGAGGAGATGTCTATAATTAATCAAGGATTATGATTGTACAATTCATTACCATCCGGGAAAAGCAAATAAAGTGGTTGATGCTTTGAGTCGAAAAAGTAATGCTTCATTAGCAATGTTGTGTTTGGAACGTGATCCTTTGGTTAAGGATTTGATGAACTTTGGCATAGAAGTTGTTGGTGAAGGAATTCCTTCTGTTTTGTTTTAGGTATCATTGAGATCTTCTCTATCAGACAGAATCAAGCAAGCACAGAATCAAGACAGTGAGTTGCAGAAAAAGGTAGAGCTGGTTTAGAAAGGTAAGATGCCTGAATTCAACATTGATAATGATTGTGTTTTGAGATTTGGGAAGAGATTGTGTGTGCCTTGTGATTCACAGTTGAAGAGAGAGTTGTTATGTGAAGCTCATAGTTCTCCGTTTTCAGTTCATCCAGGCAGTACTGAGATGTATAGAGATCTGCGAGAGTATTACTGGTGGGATGGAATGAAAAGAGATATTGCAGATTTTACTGTGAAGTGTTTGACTTGTCAGCAGGTTAAAGCAGAGCGGCAGTTACCGAAAGGGATGCTTCAGCCTTTACCAGTGCCAGAGTGGAAATGGGAGAATATATCCAAGGACTTTGTTGTTGGATTATCGAAGACATCTCGAGGTAATAATGCAATATGTGTTATTGTTGATCGCTTGACCAAATCTGCTCATTTCCTTGCTATACGAGATACTTTCTCTCTTGATCAACTTTCTCGTTTGTATCTTAAAGAGATAGTCAGGTTACATGGAGTTACTCTCTCCATTTTATCGGATCGTGATCCCAGGTTTACTTCTAACTTTTGGAAAGGCCTTCAGAAGTCGTTGGGTACTGAATTAAATTTTAGTACAACTTTTCATCCTCAATCAGATTGGCAGTCAGAACGAACAATACAAACATTGGAGGATATGTTACGAGCTTTTTCTAGGGATTATCAGGGAAGTTGGGACCAACATCTTTCTTTGGTTGAATTTTCATATAATAACAGTTTTCATTCCAGTATACAGATGGCACCATTTCAGGCATTATATGGGAAGTGGTGTCGAACTCCATCTTTCTGGGATGAAGTGGGTGAAAGGAAGTTGATGGGACCAGAATTGGTTGATGAGATGGTAGAAAAAGTTCAGCTGATTCAGAAACACATGAGAACAGCTCAGAGCAGGCAGAAGAGTTATGCGGATAACCGGAGGAAGGATCTATCTTTCGAGGTAGGTGATCATGTTTTTCTCAAGGTTTCTCCTTGGAAAAGTGTGATGAGATTTGGTAAGAAAGGAAAGTTGAGTCCAAGGTTCATTGGACCATATGAAATTCTGGTGAGAGTTGGATCAGTTACTTACCGAGTGGCTTTACCTCCGAGTTTATCTCAGGTACACAATGTTTTTCATGTTTCGATGTTGAGAAAGTATATTCCAGATCCATCTCATGTTTTGAGTCCAGAGGTAGTTCAGCTGGAAGAGAACCTATCTTATGAGGAACAACCGGTCCAGATTCTTGACCACAGGGAGCAAGTGTTACAGAATAAGGTGATTCACCAGGTAAAGGTTTTGTGGAAAAACCACATGATTGAAGAGGCAACATGGGAATCTGAAAATGCAATGAGGGATAAGTACCCCCATTTATTCGATAAGTAAATAAACTGCGGGGACGCAATTTTATAAAGGGGGGAAGGATGTAACATCCCAAGTAAGTAATGAATAATAGATATTTTTATCTATGTCTATTAATGATTAAGATAGTGTTTTATAGGCTTAAAATGAAAATAAATCCAATCTTAAGCATGGAATATACTAATATTTTTAAAAGATTGTTTTACTACCTTTTGATGGCAAACCATTTTTTAAATCTATCTTTCGATGATTTTATAAGCTATGTTTGTCAAAATAAACTTATTATTTATGATTGGGACATCAAAATTTACTTTGTGTGAATTTTTGGTATTTTTCTGACAATGTTCATTTTTTTATGAATAGTGAAAAATACTGTATTTTACATCAAAAACGATTTTTAATCTAATTTATTTATATGATTAGATTATCTTTTGAATTGGTTTTGAAGTGAAATTAGAATATATTTTTACCATTTAATCCAATGGTGGTCATTGGAATCAATTTCACTTTGAAATTGGACTTAAACTGGTGTCAATCTTTTGATACTTATTGTTTCATAAAAACACGCTATTTGCTCTGACAGCGGGAATTAATTATTATATTAATTAATGTGACTAATATGTTTTGAATTTCGTAAAATAGACATCATTTTTGAATTCAGAATATCAAATATATCTTAGGGTGAATTTTTGGTAATGTTCTGAAAAACTCCAATTTTTGATGAATAGTGAAACCACTAAGTGGTAATCAAGCAAACTGATTTTTCAGTTAAATGAATGTTTACCACTAATGTGTAGTGAATTTTGAAAGTCCGACATACATGGTTGTCATTAATAAGTAAAATGTGGTTCAATGAGATTAAAATAATTTTTTTTTGAATAGTAACTTATTAAGTTTTTAATCGCGATTAGTGGTAATTAGTGTAGTTTAAGGTAAAAATAATGCTTTAATAAAATAAGATGAGCTTGAAACATGTCCTACCATCATTGGTTGTGTCATGGCCGACCAAGACAAGCCATGGGTCAACTTGGGGACCCCATGGATCCACTTTGTTTGGGAAATGACATAAATAACTTTTTATTAAATGTTAATGTAAAAATGACACAAACATAATATGTTTTACGAAAACAATTTTTACATGGGGTTATAAAGATCAGATTTTTGATTATAAATAGTCATTGTAAAGCTAAAAAGATTTAATACATCATAGAATTTTTTTATAATTTTTAGACTTTAAATAAATTACATTATTTATGACATAATGATGATGCAGTGATGACCTCATTATTTAACGATTTAAATAAAATGGAAAGATAATGAAAAATCTAAAACCTACACATGGACAAAACCAATTGGATGAGTGTATTTCGAAGCCTTATCACCTTATCCTCTAATTATAGAAATGTGGGACCTTTTTAATCCGAAACTCTTTTTAAAATAAAGTAACTTATCTTTACTTTCCAAAAGTGCCCCTCCTCTCCTCTTATAAAAGGCCCCCACCTCTACCTCATTTCACACACTCCTCAAGCCTTTGGCTCGGACAACCCCTGCCCATTTACTCTCTCCACATCCCTCTCCTCATCCTAGAGGATTTCCTTTGGGCAGAATCGTTTCAAAGGAAGCCTGTAGGCTCAAATCAAAAGGAGTTACACTTTTAAAGGTAATTCATTCTCTCATGTTCATTTGTTTTATTTTGCTTCTCCAACCCCCTAAACTCTTTTTATTTACTTATTTTGTAACAACACCAGTATCTTCAATATACTAGGATGTTTTTATAAGATTTATTTGAGCTAAACTCTCACACAACTACATCAAATGGTTAAAGAACATACGGTTTCCGTGGATGGCGAAATTCTGCCTCCCGAAACGATGATTGTTCAATACTCATTTAACACCTTCAAAGGTGGCCATTATGATGTCACTATTTCTATATATGATATATAATATGTCTATGTTTTCCTTAATCTTCTGTTTTTTTTTTCATTTTGGGCATACCTTTATGGTTTCCATTATGGGTAAACACGATATCTTCATTTTAGGAAGTGTGGACTACCGCCCCCTGAAAGTGATTTGATTCGTTAATACCATATGTGGGATGTGTAAAGGATAAAGTTAATGATATTATATATGTTATTATACTGGAATTATAATATACTCCTATATCATTATGATTCCAATCCAGAAAATACAAAATAGAAATGGAAGTAGCGTTCATGCGTACGTATGACTTACCGTCTCCATGAACGGTGCATTTCATTTCTTACCTCTAAATGTGATGTAATATTATAAATACATGTATATGATGAATATATATGATATATATGTTATCCAAATCATTAATATAATTCTGGATATAACGAACCTTTGACCAAATTAACAACATGTAAGTGTAAGAAGTCTATTTTTGACTTAAGAACCAAATACCGACAAAATGAACATTATTAACTTAAATGATTACATGATGTTCATAACATGGTATAAAAGGAATAATGAACTTGAAAAATGTTCTTAAGCAAGTAGATATTAACTCAAGTTTATTATTCAGGATATTAAAGAACGGTCGGGTCAAGTCGGATACGAGGTATGGGACTTCGTCTCAATCTCCTTTCATTGAGGCATATTTTGTTTTATACACAACCTTTTTTTTATATGGTGTATAAAACCCTTTGACTTTTACGTTTATTCAAAAGGAATATTTTATACGAATCGTTTACTAAACAAAAAAAGGGAATGTTTTTGTCATACGTATGCGGCGACAATGACTTCTCCGCCGTCGTGACCGTTATTTGAGTTTCGGCTTCCTCTACAAGCCATACCTTCTTTTTAAAAGGAAAAATAAATACCATGTTTTACTTTTCTTTTATTTTCGTATCGAAAATGGTTTTCATAATGTTTTTATATAATTGTGTTGTATTGATATCTTGTGATTGAAAGGTGGGAATGTTATGTTTCCTTTATGCATGTTTTATGTGATATGATTATGTTGAGGTTCTTGGGCATTATTATGAAAACGGGTGGTTCCGTGATAAACTAAGGGCGGGTGAGACCGATATAGCTCTCCAATGCATTTGGTAACGCGAAGGAGTGAAAAGTTAAGGTTTCTCCGAAGAGATTTAGGGAATATACTGTGCTGGGTATTCCAAACGTAACCAAGAGGGTTACTCCCTATGTAAGAATGTTATGAATGCCTCAAGTTACCTTTATGTCTTATGATTTCTATGATTTATTAATGATTTGATGAGGTATGTTAATGTTCTTATGTTTTATGGGTAAATTATGATTTCATTCTTATGTATATATGTACCCATGTTTCCTTTCCATGTTTTTATAACCCATACTGAGCTTTTTATGCTCATCCCAAGTTTTTTGTAATGATTTTCACAGGTCAAGGGAAAGGTACATGATATGATGATAGTGTCAATGAAGTGTCAATAAAGAATCCATGTTTTATTTTAAATATGTTTCCATTGATGGGAATGAAGAATACTATCTTTATGTAACCACTTTGTTTTAATGTGGGTTGTAATGCATGTTTTAAGATCTAATTCTCTAAAACTCTAAACCCGAAAAGATCCTCAATGTGTAATCTTGTAATAACTCAAGATTAAGTAAGGTTTAAGGCTGGGGACTTATATAATTGGATCATGATTAATTGTTATAAAAAAATCTAATAGAGTTTGTTTCATCCATATAATTTTTCAATAACAACTCATTGAAGCTATATATTCCACTTTTGATATATAAAGTGCAACTGGTTTTTTATTTTTTCAAATCTAAGAGTATAAATAATTTCTAAGAATAAAGAAAGTTCCACTTGTACTTTTATTATATATTTTACAACCTCAAAAATCATAATTGAAATTTTTTTAAAGATTAAAAGTGGTTCGTTTAGCATACATTATGTAATTATTTTTATAACATTTCAAAAAACAAAATATATTTTTAAGATATTTTAAATGTAATTGTTTAGTATTGGATTGAAACAGAAGAAAAAGACAAATACTGAACATAATTGCTTTCCAATTCACAGTAAGGTAAAGAAGACTCCAAATCATAATTATATAAATCTTATTGTTAACCAGTTTTCTGGATTTATACAATATTATCTTACAAGAAATACTCATTGGTGTACTAATTTCTATTTCTTGATCAATTCTAAAACACTTTAGTTGTTCATTAGTGTGTTTTCTTTGGATAAAAAATGTTTCATCCTCATTTTTAGTGATTTTAAAATAAATAAAAAACATTAACTCACCAATAAAACATATTTAAATATTTTTCTCATAATATTTGAAAATTGATTTTAAATAGATTCATTTTTGATCTAAAAATTACGTCAACTACATATATTTGAAAAATTAAAATTTCATTTGAAATATTTTTTTGAAATAATTTTGAATCTCATTTTCACATTTTAAAATCATTTGATAAAATAAAAATAGTTAACCTTTCATACCAAGTTCCAATGTTCTTTTCTAAACCATTTAATGCTCTAGTCTACTAGAAAATGGAATATAGAAATGTAGGTTTTTTAAAAATGGGTGATTATTCAAGAAAATGGTGATAAAATCATTTATAAATAAACTTTTAACATCTACTTGAAAATTCTTGAAATTAATATGGGTGGCGAATGTTGACAAGATTATTAGGGAATATTGCAGAGCAACTATAGTGAAGGTTTCATCATAATCAATTCCTTCTTCCTGATTATGTATTTTGGCTTTGAATGTTTCTTTTTTACATGTGATTTTACCTTTCTCCTCAAAATAATTTTTAAAACCCCATTTTTACCAATAATGGGATAATCATTAAGTTTATTAACAAGAGTCCAAACATTATTCCATTGGAATTGGTTTAACAATTCTTGTGTAGAAAAAACATAATTTTCATCATTAAAAACATCATCAGGGTTTTTTGTTTATTGAAAATAAATAAAATAATGATGGTCAACTACATATAATATAGATCTTGAAGTATTAGTACCATATTCTAAATCTCTAATAATATTTCCAAGTGATGGTCTTTGATTTTTAAGGATTTAGGTACATGTCAAGAAGGAGATTTTACATAAATAAGATTTTAGGAGAATGTGGATTAATCAAAGTCAAAATTTTATGCTTATACACATATTCAAATTAGAATGATGGTTTTGGAATATTTTAATAAAATTTAATATGAATTTATTCTTTAATGGATTTCCCTTTTTATTGAAGAATCGATAGGATTTATTTGAGTTCAAGTATCCAAGAATTATTCCTTCTTCGAATTTTGAGTCAAAATTCAATATGTTATATTTAGTTTTAACTATATAAAATTTACATTCTAACACTTTGAAGAGGTAAAATTCAGTAATTTTATTTTCAATGGTCATAAGGGGTCTTTATAAAGGAGGTTTTTATGAGAAAATGATTTATTAATAAATGATTATTATTGGCCACTTCATCCCAAAACTATTGATGGAGTTTAAAAGAATTAAATAGAGATATTGATATTTCTTGAATAGTTCAATTACATATTTTTGATATCCTAATTTTTTAAGGTGTTCTAGGGGAGGAAAAAGTATTATTATAAAATTATGAAGCACAAATTTCATCAAACTCTTTATTATAAAATTTTACCCCATAAACACTTCTAATAGAAATGATTTTGTTCCCTATTTGATTTTTTACCTTCTTGATGAATATTATTAATACTTTTTAAGCCTAATTTTTGTGTTCTAATAAAAATACATAAGTGAAATTGGTATATTCAATGATAATAATGAAAGAGTATGATCTTCCAATAATACTTTAAACGTGAGTTGGTTTAAAAATATCAAGGTCGAAAAAAATCAAGGCCTTCACGTGTTTATAATTATTTTTTAGATTTGATTGATGTTTTTTTCTTACCAAGTTGGAAAGGTTCACAAACAACATTATCATTGAAATACAATTTCAGTAAATCTAATATTAGTTGATTTGTATTGAACTTAAGGAGTGTGTGTGTGTGTCTGATATAGTGACAAAGGCATCTATGATAAATCCAATACTCACTATCTGGAATTGTAATACATTTATCATTTTGAGAAGAAAGGTGTTTTAATTGATAATATATAAATTTTGGAAATTAAAATCTATAAACACAAGTTTTCATTTGAGCATAAAAACATAAAAAAATAATTTTTGAAAGATATTTTAAAACCATTGTTCGAAAATTATCTAATTCATATACATTTTAATTTTAAACAATAGATAAATAAATAATAATTTATAATCATCAAATTAAGATAATTGATTGTACCAATACTGACAATTTTACTTCTTGAATTGTCACTGAAAGTCATGTATCCTCCATCGAGTTTTTTCAAGTAGATTAAATTAGAAGAGATCAGCACACATGTTTTGAGAGAATACACATTTCATATAAAATGTTTCTATTTGGTATTTATTCATTAGAAATATTTTCTAGAAAATTAAGCAATTATGCTTTTCAGTACCTAAATTTTGTGTCCACATATGCTATACAATAGAAATTTTGGTATCCAAATTATTTTAAAATATGATTTATAAATTGAGAAATGAGATGACAGATGGATACACTTTTGTCTACTATATAGTTCATTTTTTAATCCATTCATAAATTAGATTCCTAGTTTTATGAAAATAATTACAAAACTTATTTTTTAAAATTACATTTACAATGATCATCTTTTTGGAAGAACTAGCCTTATTACAAAAACATGTCCAATATTATTTTTTTATATATCATTGAGAACCCAAGATTTTATTTAATATTTCTTTTCCTTGGTTTAATTTCACATGTTATTTTTTGATATCATCAATTGTCAATTATAATTCATACACTTTCAGTTGATCATCAAATTTTGAGGAAAATTTATATATTTCTTTGTGAATAGATCATTTTATTTATGTTCATGATTATTTTTATTTTAATCTCTTGGTACATATAATTTAGTTTGGAAAAATTTTATTCAAGTTGATCCTAATAATATATTAGATCTTAATATATAGTATGATATTGGAATGTGAAGTATACATGGAATTAGGGTTTGAGTAGGAATTTGAGGAGGAGAAAGTGGATTTTGATTTTACTTTTTTCCAAACCTCGACTTGATCCATGAGACACTTGTTTCTTTCATCACTTGAATTTCTTATGGATAGATATTTATAGATTTCAATCTAGGATGAAAATTTAAAGGATTTATTTATTTTATTATTATCTTCCTTGTTCTTATTTTTAATCAAGGTGAATTAATGCCTTATGTGTACCTTCTTTTTTGCATTTTAATCACTTTAGTTATTGTTCACTTTGTTTATCCTCATTTTGGAATGTTGTTAAGCCTTCTTTATTTTGAAGAATATATTTATATTATTTTCTAGATGAGAAATTTCATCATCATTATATATGTATTCATAAATTTCTTTAAAAGAAATTTTATTTTCCTGATCGAATTATTTGTTTTTCATATCATCTTGTCACTTCATTCTGACCTCATAAGTCATGATAGATCTGATTATCACCTTAGTTGATATGTTCTTCATAATATTTTATTCTTGTGTTTCCATCACCTTTGGTGACCAACTTATTTTTAAAATCCAAATTATTTTCTTGACAAAAATTTGTGTCATATTAGTATCACCAAGACAATTTATAGTATTTCATATATTAGTAAAGAACATAAACATATCCATTTTAGAATCGTTTTGATGCATATTAAAACTTTTGAATTTTTTATATAAACATCAAGTCACGTATATTTAATTTTATTTGTTTCTTCATGAGTTAATTCATATAGTTACCAAATTTCATGTTCATTTTTTCAATTATAAAAGTGATTAAATTAATTTTTGTCAAATAAACAATGCAACACATTCCTAAAATTACCATTTAATTCAAAAGTAGCAATATCATCAGGTGTCCATTTTTCTTTTTTTTTCAGTTGTAGGAATATAACCCTATATACAAATTTTTATATAGGACAACCAATAGATATAAAAAATCAAAATATTTTTCTAATAATAATAATTTGAACCACCAAAATAAGGTGCATGACCCATATATATCCCTTTGGGAGAACCACTGGTGTTTGAAAAGGATTCCATTTAAAAAATAATGAACTTTGAAAAAAATTACGGAATTGAAAACTACCATCAATTTTTGAAAGAAGTGATTTACAATAAAAACATATAGAGCTCCTCTGATACCAAATATTTATTGGAGATAAAATGGAAAGAGGGGATGAATTGCCTTTAATTTATTTAAAACGATGATAAAAAATCAATGTGAGTTAACAGGGAATAATTTAATTTATATATAAAATAAACAATGTAAAGTGATCTTAGTGGAATTTAAAACATTAACTGAAGTGGAAATAAATTAAATAAATTAAAAAATAATTATTTGTTAAAGGATTTAGTCAATATCTCAAGAATGATCCCCTTGCTCTCCTCCCCTTAAGAAGGCTTGAGAGGGTTATATTTCTCTATTGGATTTTGAAAAAAAACATGAACCAAAAAATAAAAATTGAACCCTTTGTTTTAATAGAAACCAATAACTAAAATAATACCAATGGTTTTAATGGAAACTATGAACCATGATCTATCACTTTAACAATGGTCAGAATCCAAATAATAGGATAATGAAGATAGAGATTGTTTCTTGCAAACCCTTTACAATTTACTAAACTTTCTCCATAAGATTTAGGAGAAGTGGAAAATTAATAAAGAGAGAGGGATATATAACATTAATTAGGAATAGAATTTAAGAAATTAAAACTAGTGGGAAATAAATCAAAGGGAAATAGGAAAAATAAAATTGGATTGAATTAGTTGAAGTCTGATTTCCATTTGATGATTGAGAATTAGGGATCTATTGGAAATCTTTGGAAAAGATTATTGTGGATCTATTTAAGACAAATTATTTGTCTTAAAGGTTCACTGTGTTGATAAAATAATTCAATTGTCTTTATTTTTAGCCTTTATAGGTGATGGGGGTATCTTGGATTGAACCCAAGAATTAATTAGGTGAATCAAGGATTTAAAAGACATGTAATTAATGCATCTTGATTATTCTTAATCGAAGCCATCAGCTAGCCACCCAATGCCATTGGCTAGATGATGACACTCATGCAGGTTCCTCCTTCTATATAGACTCAACCAGCTACCAGGTGAGCTCTACCAACTAGTCGGCGGGCTAGAAGAAGCTACTGGAGCTACTTCCAGATCTTCCAGCCATCTAGTGGTCTTCTATCGGCTCGCTGGAGTTCTTAAGTAATGGGATCATTAGAATTGACCTTCCATACTCTTTTGGATGCACCCACATGGTCTGTTTGTTTCCTAGGATTATATCTAAATACTATACATGAGAAATAATCAAAACACAGAGTTTATAAATAATTTAGTGATTTTAATCATAAAAATGCATAAGAGGTTAAATTATTTTCACCTAGTAGACTATTCCACATGATCTTAAACTGCTCATAAATAATCATATTCTTGTGATATTAATCTATAAGAAATCATGGTCTTGGATGCATGACCTAAAAAAGCCATGTCATCATGGTCTTGGATGTACGAACTAAAATAGGATATTTATTTGTCCTAGTCACATGAATTTAAAAGAAATGTTATTTTTTCATCATTTAATGAAAATAAAATGATCCAAAATGGCCCTTATTACACAACATAAAAGGTACAACATATACCATTAATCATAATTGAACTACATGGGTTATGATTCCCTTAAAAAGTACATATAGGAATCCCATGTCGTGGGCCTGATATCAAGCTCCCCACATTTACCACCTCCTTAGATGGGGATAAATTCTAGGTTTCCCAACTGTGTGGAATTAAACTATAGTGTAACCGGCCAATAAAGGAAAGATATAGAACCTCTGATATATAAATATGCTCACATTGATGCATTTTAAGGATCGACCACTCTAAGAACTATGATAATCATTATTGTTTTTTGGAAGGATTTCATGAATATGACTTAAATCAATAAGAGAATCCAAAAATTGAAACCAAGACACTTTAAGGGATGAATCATCCTCACATACCCTTTACCAACACTAAATTTAATGTGTTATTGATTTATTCTAATGAACAGCTATATTTAGAAATATTTTTTTCTTCCTAAAAAAAATCACATCCATGAAATTGCATGGGGTAATAAAACTGGTGAACCCGACCTGAAATCCTTTACTCATGAAAGTGATTGATTGACTAGGAAATATTTTTTGTAATGATAAACTTATATGATCACTTTTTTACCTCTCAGTATCTCTTTTATCATCCAAATAGAATCATAATATTCATCATCACATGAAAATATTTCTGGATAGACTAGTGGAAACTATAGAGAACATCAAAATGTGACACAAGATTAGCTAATTAATTGGACATACACAACCACCTTTGTGAGCATGTGGACTCACGTTATTGAAAAATATTTTCATATATATTTCACCAATGGGGTTAGGTATTTAACACCCTTTAATGAGAGTATCACCTAAATGGTTTTATCCTAACCATGCAAGTAACTCATGAGATCCTCAATGAGATTAAGCCTCATTGGTAGTCTCGTTGAATATAATATATAGGGAAGCAAGTGTCCCTCATGGATACATAAAACTACTTCTGGATTCTATAACCAGAGTGTAATAATTATTATCTCTCTTATCTTAGAGTGGTGGGGTAGGACGTAAACTATGTCTTTACTGCTACTCGGGAGATTCCAAGGAAGGTTCCCACTAGTCATCATCTTCTTTATCAGTATGTTGCTCTGAAACCTTAATAATATATTAAAGAAGATGACTTGATGATATTAAACTTGGTTTTCCAAAATAGGACATGTAAGAGAGGTGAATATTGGTGGAATTTGGTTATTGAATATCAGGATTAGGTTCATACCCCCATTTCTGTTCTCACCCATGAATCTTATCAGTATGTCTCTATGAAACCAAAGAAGTTGCCTAAGAGTGCCCCTAATCATTAGGTTTTCTTCTTTATTTTCATGATCCCAATTGAAATTGATATTCTGAACCAAATCTTCTAGATAAAATAATTCATAAGGAGAGCTCTTTGAGGGAAATATATGATCTAGGAGTAGGTCCATGCACCTATAGACACTAACATTCTGGAGGCTCATCAAAATATTCTTAAAGTGTCCTGAGAATATTCCAAATATTAAAAAACATGATAAGAAAACTATAGACACAGTTTCCCTCCCGTGATAAAATGAAACATAAATCTAAATAACCTCTCCAAAACATATATTACAAAGGTTCTCCTCACATCACCTAATCAACAACTCTAGTGATATTCCTTAGAGAATTTACTGTGAAGGATCTCCCCATAGCTCCATAATCAACTACTCTAAAGGGTATCATTAGAGTACACACTATGAATATCCTACCTATTACACCATAATCAGTAAATTTGGAGGTCCTCCCCAAATCATTCACTGTAATGGTCCCCACAGAAACACCATAATCATCAACTCTAGATGTCCTTCCCAAAGTATCCACTATGAAGTTCATCCACATAACACCACAATTTGGAACTCTAGAGGTCCTCTCTTGAGAATACACTATTAATTTCTATCCCCCTGTATCATAATCAGTGTCTATGTAGGTCCTACCTAAAGGATCCACTGTGAAGGTACTCTATATAGTGCATAATTAGTAACTCTAGAGGTCCTCCCTAAAGAATTTTCTTTGAAGGACCTCCTCATAATTCCATAATAAAAAACTCATAGGTTATACCTTTAGAATCATCTATAAAGGTTATCTATAAATATCCATAATCAGAAACTCTTGAGGTCCTCCTAATAACATCTTCTATAAAGCCCCTCCTCACAACACCTTTACCAATGACTTTGGAGGTCCTACCAAGACTAATCACCATGGAGGTTCTCCCTATGATAATGAACATGTCAACCATAAAATTCCTCCTCATGATAGTCAATTTTACTTCACTAACTACAATGGTTATTCAAATAGTTAGGTGATACAAGGAAGATCTGGAAGACCTCCCCAGAGCACCCTCTATGGTGTTTCTCCCCATGAAAATGTCAATACCAATCACAAATCTCTTCATCATGATGGAAGTTTTAGAGTTACTGCCTATATCATAATGATTGAATTAAAAGGAGGTGATCCCCATGAAATTAATTCAAAAAATGGTAAACATAGAGTCCCTACCCATGGAAAACAATCAAATAACTCTGGAGATCCTCCCTAGGATAAGTATGGTGAGAACCATCCCTTTGATGATGAAAAAAACCAACATCAAGGCCATCCCAATAAAGTAAACTAATAAATGGTTAACCATTGAGTCCCTCCCCATCGAAATAAAGCTAATATATATAGAGGTATTCACAATATTATACATTATTGAGTTTCTCACTATTATGGGGGAACTAGAATCAACCATGATGGTCTTCCCCATGGTGCTCGTTGAAAAGGTACTCCTCACAGTGACTCATTTTCTTGATTTGATGTTGCTCCCCAGGTCAAAGCTATTCTAAAGATTACATCCAATCGATGATCACTTGTAAAATCAAGGATATATACCCCATGAACCTAATCACTAACTAGTGATGTGATATCCTAATCAATGGGTGGTATAGGGAAATAATATTCACTTGTGAATCCCCGAGATTGTGTACCCTTTGATGTGACCATGGGGGATCAAAATTACTACACTTCTATTAATGATGTATTCGAGAAATGAACTTTATTATCATATCTAATAAAATAACCAATCATCAAGGATGAGTAGAACTCTATTTTAATGTGGGAATTATTGATTGAATATATAATACTGATCATGTTCTAGACCATGTCCACACCTCGGTATGATACTCTCATGACACTAAAAGAGGAATGTATATCTTATATTTTAAAAAATGCGTGGGTGACAATTCATCGTCTAAATATTAAAATTATACCTTGTGTTAACCATCTAAAGATGATAAATAAACATTTCCACCATGATAACCTGGTCATATTTTATATGACTCAAAATCCAATGTTAGGGGAACAACACAAATGTCTCTTCCATTCCTACCTCAGTAGTATGAAGTAAAAATGACAAATAGTCATTGATACAACACTTGAAATGTATATCAAAGGATGGGATGAATATGGAGATTTACATATCACTCTTCTCATATTATAATATATTTTTTCTAGGAAAGTAACTCGTAATGTTATTGATTCAGTCTAAGTTATAGTTCTTGGATTTATGTAAGCTAGTTAGTATACTAATAGATTCTTGTTATTTTGGAATTCTTGAAAAGGAATACATGATGGGAGTGATCCATTGATCGGATTTTGGAACATTATGTTGGGAAGGTAAAACATGACACCCATTTGAGTAAAACAAAAACCTTTAATTTTAGAGCAACCCTCAACAGTGAATACCTCTCACCCAGCACTATACCACATCCAACTCATACCAAGATAAAATACCAAAAGGCATAGAAGTTTGAAACATCAACCCCCTAAGAAGTACAAAATCACCACCATAACACAAATCTAGGGAAATTTTTACCACAATTTTCACCCTTGGAAGAATCAAATCCTTATTGGGGTATAACTATGATGACAGTAGAGAAAAAAAATCCCCAACCCATATGTATGTGAACATTTTTACCTCCACATAATCCAAGGAAGTTGGTATTTTCTAGACTGGGAACGTATTCACAAGAAGTTCCCCCATAGTTTATTCCACTATAATTTCATGATTCATCTCCCACATTAGAAGCATGATCAGTGAAATCCATTGGGGAAACTCTGAATATCACCTTCTACAAACCACTTTTGGGGGATCATCGAGGACAGTGAGTGAAGTATTACAAGGGTTGGATGTCAGAATGGTCTTCCAAGAAAACATATATCAAGAAGAATTATGACCTATCCATCAAAGAATATTTAGAGGATAATGAATCCCTTTAATACTCTATCATGGATGAGGATTTTATTCTAAATACATCTTTCATAATGGGAATGTAATTGATGTTTATCCAATAAAAATATATAGAGAAATACCCTAATACATAATAATTAAATAGGTATACATATGTTCAAAATGTTGTGCACATCAAAACGCATGAAGTGGGAATGCACACCCATTAATAGAGTTAAAATAATAATTTATGATATCTTACAAACGTTCATAAAATTTCTACTCAGTGAGATTTATAAAAGGATAAAAGGAATGGTATGGCTACATCTATATCCCCTACCACTTGAAGAAGTTCAGAATACTTTTTATAGGTAGATAATTTCCCATTTAAATGTTTATTTGATTAAGATAAGGTGAGTCAACAAATTTTTTTAAGAGGTAATGTAGAAACTGAGCGAAACTCCCAAGATAAGATCAATATCTCTCCCCAAGTAAATAAACTTTACCCTGAAGAAACTACTTGATCAACAAGTGTGGAATCCAGTCATCTGACTGACTCAGGGCCCAAAAACAAATCTATTTAACCCCATACTATTATGAATTATCTCCCCCATGGTAATAAACTCTACCATTTCAAGTTAAATACCCAAGTCCGACTCAATATGGTTATTAATAGCTGAAAGATATGGGTTAAACATATTAGGTTCTACCCACTACCTCTAATTGAGAATCTATCTAGGTGGAAGCCTCACCAAATATCCTTGAATCCATTTAGTCCCTTAATTTATGAATGGAATCCATAGTGTAGTGAGACACTCAAATGAAACTGAAGAGGAAACCATATCCTAAGTGACAGGACATGACTCCTCCTCAACCTAAAAACCAGAATCTCAGTTTATCGATATTCAATGGTATAAGAGATCAAAAGTATAAACTCGTGATTTTTTGTAATGATGTATCCTTATAATGAGAAAAATAATATAATTGTAAGAAACCATTCTCATATGATTCATGAAAACACTATAAGATCCCACATTTTTCTGGTATAGTGTCGGGACTATCATCAATTGGGAATAACTTTGATGATAACATTTTTACCAATATAGCTACACTCACTGAAAGATGACAATGAATGACAAATAGAATTGAAAAAATGGGAAAATGAGAGGTTTTAATACTTCATCACCAAGTGAAAAAGTTTTACATACTAACTAAATATGAATCTTCCACATGATAAGCTATTGGATATATGAATTGAAAATATTTGGGATAAAGTTTATACCTCTATCATTCTATTGAAATACCTTGGAGGATTTCATGAGTTGGCAGTGGTGACCTAGTGGATAGACTACTATATTTGAAGTTCTAAATCCAAATTTTGGATGATACCGTTGGCAAGGAGGAATAAGTCTAGTTAAGAAGAAACTGAAACCGTCATGCTTAATCTTGTACCACTTCGAGTTCCATCCATTAATCCCACTAAGTAACATTTGTTACAACCTTCTTAAATAGTATAATCAATAAAATTTCCATTGATTGGATGAGAAGAAATAGAAAAATAACTTGAACATTGAATACTCAATGAATAAGGTATACTCCTTTCAAAATGAACAAGTTATGGGGTTTGAATCATCACCCTATAGAAAATATTTGTTATGTTTATTGAGATCAAGAGACCCTGTGAATTTAGTTTTAATTATTTACTTGATTATCTCCACATCCATAGAATATTAGGGAAATATATTTAGTAATGTTTCATATTCAAGGATATACTATAAAAGATGATTGGAATGGGAATGAAAAGTTATGTAAATCCCCTATATAGGTGACATGTGTATATGATAATCATCCAGATGAAGAAGAATATTTCCAGGAAGTTCCAAACAAAGCATCATATAAATATAATGATTGGGTAACAATAAAATTGATCAACTAGGAATATGCTGTCATTAGAGTATGACTAAATTAACTAGTCATGATCCAAATTATTCCTATGGTTCCTAAGTTGACTTATTCATCATGGAAGTGTTCCCAGAGTTAGTGTAATTATTATTAGGAGAACAAAGATTAGTAATATAATTCTTCATAGGTATGGAATCTACTCAAAAATACCTTGGATTTCTTACCCATTTAACTAGGTGGATGTGAACCATCCCACCAAACAAAAACCCTCATTTGATGAAGAGTCAGAGTAACAATTCATCAATTTAATACATTTGATAAACCCCTTAAACAATGAGGAGTAATTATATGAACTATAGTTCCCCATTAATAATTCGGGGGGTCATAGAGGCTAGGGAAGATGAAGTTGTTGGGGACCTCGATGGCTAGTCTCGTTTCTGTGGAAATTATTCATGCAGTTGAGACTAAAATATAGGTTATCCAATAAGATTAGTAGGTTCATAAATTTGTTCAGGAATCTTATAGGGTTATATCTGATATGATCACACTAGTATATTGATTAGAAGATAAAGAGTTATCCTATTAAGAACAATATTTTGGGAGATCTGTGAAACCCAACCTAAAAATAGAAAAGACACCCATCAATTCCAATAAAGGGGTGGAGTTTGTAGAACTACCAGCTTAAGATCCCAAGACTCAAGATAGAGGGAAACCTCCTAATAGTAAATATCCTCCCTTGGATCAAAATTAAAACATTTTGAAACATCGCTTTGTCATTCTGGAGGGACTCTTAATCTTGGATGCAATTCATCTTTCAATATAATACAGGGAAGCCCGTATTGGGGATCTTATAGTACTAAAGAGTTCAATATTAAAGTAACTACAATTGATATATATTAAGTAGAGTCTAGATTCAATAAGATTCATATAATCATTTCTTTTATATAACAAGATTGAGAAATTTCCATAAAGGGGAAAATCGTGACTTTGTAAAAATCTTGAAATATTGATGATTTTAAAATCCATCAATCCCAATTTGATCATGGTTATGTGATCAACGTTATCCCAATTTTTATCCTTTGATGTATGGCCCATTGATAAGATGGAATAGCCTGCCTAACCTAACGATTCATGGGAATTATAAAATTGAGTAGAAACCACTTGAAAGAATTAATTTCAGAATCTAATTTAGAAATCTCATTTCTGATTCTAACTTCATTGTGTTATATTAAGAAAAAAAATTAATATATTTCTAGGAATTGACTAGCTCCATATGCATGTATAAATTACCTAATCATATCACAAGTTCCGAAAATATGCTATTTTTGGGAAAATTGGTGTACTGTTTGGTGATAGCTCCCCTTTCGAATCATGTGAATCTCAGTACATAGATATAAAATATTGTAAAATGGAGGGGAAGTAGCTAATGGTAAATAAAACTATCTAGATTAATACCGATAATGGTCTATAAATCTCCCAATTCAATCCATGGAGAAAACTCAGTGAATATTTATTATTTCCCATCAACCTAATAGAGGCGTCATATATAGATATGAGAATTCATTAGGTCACATTGGCTGATGACTTAAACCCTCCTATTACATTCTTCTTATGTGATGTTTAAACATATGACTCTATTGATTAACCACCACCAATAGAGGAGAATACCTATATACAATTATTGTAGATTAATCCAGCACAATAACCTCAATATGAATATGGGTTTGATTGACATGCGGTCAACACATGCAAGGTTCTTTGATTGGATAAGAATGAATCATTGAAGAATAACATGGGGTTTAGGAACACTAATTTCCAATCTCATGTTTTTGGTTACACCATAAAAACCCAACAATTCTGAATAATTATGTGATATTGAGGGAAATAATAATTACATATATCATATCCTATGTATCAAGGTTTTATTTCATCCTCTACTCCCAAATATTGAAGATGAAATGGAAGAAATCAAGGATTCTCCTACAACATTTGAGAAACGTGTATCAACCACTATTGATGAGACTAGTTATTTGAATCTAGGTATGGAGTAATAGCTACGTCATATGTTGATTAGTGTAACCATGACTCCTCATGAATATGGGAAATAAATATCTTTCTTAAAGAAACACAAAGATTTATTTTCATGGAATTATATATAAAATTCTATTTTGGATCCTTAGATATTTACCCATCATTTTGGACTATACTAAAATTATCATGGGTAAAAATAGGCATCAAGGAGAATATATCTGACCTATGCTACCAGGGTAGATTCCATAGTTGATAATCTAATCAAATCCAACTTGATTTCGGTAGTTCAGTACTCAACGTGGGTTTTTAATATCATCAAAATGAATAAAAATAATGGGAAGATTATATTTTTCATTGATTTTAGGGATCTCAACTATCACCACCGAAAGGATGATTTCCCAATCCTGATCATAGTATTGTTGATCAATGAAACAACTATTTTTCAAGCCCTCTCTTTTAAGGATGGGTATTCTGGTTATCACAAGATATGAATGGCCCCTGAAGATGAAGCGACCACTACCTTTATGGCACCATAAGTGGTATATTATTTACAAGAAATGGTATCTGTTTTTATGAATGATAAAAATACCTACAAATATTTCATGCACTATATTATCAATTCGTTTATAGTAAAGACTGTAGAATAAAACTTGGATGATCTACTAGAGAATGTTCAATATTTAAATGATTTTCTAACCAATATTGAGGTATTATTCAATAAACTATGTGAAAAAATGTGAATATGAACCCCTTGAAATGTTCTTTAAATGTGATATCTAGAAAATTATTAAATTTTTTGGTATGCCTTTGTGACATTGAGGTTAACACTCAAGAGACCAAGTCAATAATCGATATGACTCACCCTAGAATCAATAGAGAGTGAAGAGGATTATAGGGATACCTCACTTATATCAGATTCTTCGTAGCTAATATTATTGAAAAAATTTGTAAAATATTATGAATAAATGAATTGCCTACCACTGGGATGAATATAATTAGAGATATTTTGATGTTTTCATATAATACCTCTTACACCCACCAATATAATTGTTACCCATAAAAGGAAAAATAATCATCCTTTATATAGAAAACATGTAGTGATTTCTTGATTCCCTCCTTACTCAAAAGAGTGATTAATGTAAAGATAATAGTATTTATTGTCCTAGAACGAAAATATTGGTTGTTGAGACTAGATATTCTGATATTTAAAAGAACTACCATGTATTAATTTTCACACTACAAAAGGTGAGACACTATTTTCAGAAACATTAGTTCCACCCAACCTATTATTTTAATTTTCATAAATATATCCATAGTAATTCAAGGGTAACTAGATTCCTATAATTTTAGGTATTCATTCTATAGTAATTTTACATCCAATTCATATCCCAAAAATGAGATTAATGGGAAATAATTAAAAAAAAATCACATAACACCCTATCCAATAGAAGTAGTTTTTGAACATGAATCTCCATGATGAAGAAGTTTTATCCATCCATGAAACTTCTAAAACATGGGAAATGAATTTTGATGGTTCTTATAGAATCCAAAAAGAAGAAGGATAGAAAACTCAAAGATCAACAATTTGGGTTTTGGATTGTTTTCATCTCTCTATCAAATAAATTTCTCCCATACTCTTACTAATTGTTAATGTAATGTACCAAAAATGAGGTAGAATATTATTCTTATAGCAGCCCTTGCTTTTTAAAACATTAAAATTACATAACTTGTTCAGAATACATAAAAATTATTCAAATTGACTCCCAAATACCGTAATTCAAATAGTGCCTTTGGAAACACGAAAACATAAAACTGGTACATAAATGAACTACATATTCTCTCACTATGTTCTTGTTGACTAACACCCTTCTTAGATACATCAAAATAGTACATATCTTCATAACATGGGGGAAAACATAAAAGGGGTAATCTTATATTCTCATTAAGGGTAAAAAAGGGATACATATAAGCATAAACATGAGTATAGGGTTATGAGAACGTGATCATGAAAAAAATAGAAGATCATACCCTTCTCATCAAATATCATTACAGAAATCATGGAATAAATATTGGCATCTCATATGAAATAATTCATAATTAAATAAAGGTCATAATCAATGAAAGAATAAAATAGGAATAAGACATAGAAATGTGGAAAAGACATAAGAAAATACTGATTTCCATAGTATCCATGGAACTCCTTCCATGACCATCTTATTAGTATGGGTTCACTCCCATACCATCTTAGTAGAATGAGTTTACTCCTCATATAATCTTAGTAGTCATGGTTCACTTACATGGCAGTTTTAGTAGTCAAGGTTCACTCCTAAGACCATATTAGTTTATATAATGAGATATAAATATGTACCCAATGCATTATAGGGATATATAGGTCCCATCCATATCATAATTAAATCATTATTATATGTTCCACAAAAACATAAAACATTTATCATAAACATACACTAAATAATTAAATGGCTGTCTTAAACATTATTCTATCATATATATTACACATAAAAATGGATTTCATAAATATAATTCCATGGTAAACATAATAAACCATAATAATAATAGGTATAGTATAATATAAACATATCCTTAATCATATATAGAATATAATTTTGATAAAAAACTTGAAATTAATTCTTCAGGGTAATGTCTGTTCTTCTTCAAAAATGTTTTCTTTTCTCAAAACATCGTGCAGTTTTTAAAAAAAGAATTTATTTAAAAATAAACTTGGAAACCTATAAGATATGATTCATGGAAATAAGTCATTATGAAAGCTTAAAAATCCATTCATGCTGTATAATTAATAAAATAATTCTACTCATACTTTTTCTGGAAAAGTAAAAAAGAACCTTATATGAAAAATGAAATAAAGATTCCTTATAAACCATGTAGTAAAGAGTAAAAATGGGTAAAAATGAATTTGATAATCCATATGAGAATATAAAAACATTTAATAAATGTTTTTTTAAAAAACATGGACATGGATGATAAAAAACTGTAGTAAATGCTTATGAATAAACAATCTCAAATAATAATCAGATTGTGAAATTATCCATTACCTTATGTCATGACTATCTTTATACTCTCACAATATTACTGTATAATAAATATAAGTTTAGTATAAATATTTTATAAAATAATATTCTTATACATAATACCATATATTGTTTTATTATGTATTTATATTACCCTCTTCTTAAGGATCCTAGGTTAATGTTTTACTTTGAGTAATATTCGCTTTGTTCTTTGCATGTGTCTTAATTTGTAATATAGTTGATCCTTATACTTATATCATGATTCTATAATGTATATCATGATATAAATATTGTTTATATTTATTATATTTATATTGTAATAATCTATCTCATAAAGGAGTATGAAATAGAATACTCCATTCATGGAGATAGTAAGTCATACGTACGCATGAACACTGTTTCTTTTTTTAATTGTCAAATTGAAAGAAGGTGTGTAAATTTTATAAGTATATATATATATATATTATTCCAATATCATTTTTATCACATATAATTTCAATAAATCCATCATTAAAATATTCCATGTGGTGTGTGAACAAATCACATCGCTTTGAGGGGTGGTAGACCGCACTTCCTCAAACAAGATTATCATATTAACACCAAATGAAAAGTAAAATGGTATGATTTGTAAAACGTATTACACAAGATTAAAGATATAATAAATATAATATATGATATATATGAACATATTTTCCATCATAATGGCCACCATGATTGGTGGTAAAATAAAAATGAACAATCATCATTTCAGGAGGCAGTAGGTCATCATACATAGAAACAGTATGCTCAATATACATTAGATGGAGGTGTGTGTATATGTATGTTGAAACATTATAATAAAAACAACATAGTATATTTTGGATAATTTTTTTTCATACCATAATGGAATAAATATATTGGATGAGTGGAGAATGAAAATAAAGGAAACGATCTTGAGATAAGACATTACCTCTTAATTGGGTAACTCATTTTAATTTGTGACAAAAGGCTTACATAATTTTCATTATGACCAAGGGAAGGATTGTATGAGGAATTAATGGATTTTGGGATGAGAAATGGTCAGGGTTTTTCTGATCCAAAAGGATTTATAGGTGTGAATAAAAGAGAAGGAGATGTGCCCATTTATAAGGGGGAGGGGCACTTTAAGAAACTCCAAAACTATTAACTTATTATAAATTGATTTTCGATTTAAAATAACTAAAACGTGAGTTATTTAGAAGTTTAGATGTGTATGGGTTCAAATATTCCCAATAAATTAATTTTAGACATGTTTAAGTAATAAAATTAACCCTATATTTTGGCATTAACCTTTAGTTAAACAATTTAACTTTTACCGAGAAAACTAGTCTTTTTACACAATAGCTGTAACACCCCGACCCCAGTTACCCAGAGTCAGTGCATTATTGCGTAACATTGGCATGATCACAAAACATCACATCTCGAAAGACCGAATAATTTAGTAGCCATGGAAACACTAGATACATTCATAAATGTTACATTACATCATAAAGTGAAAAACTACAATAACATAGTCTCCATATTCCACACCCATATCCCCTTCAGACTATCCATGTAGGTCAGTCATAAAATAATTCTTCACATCCTGAGAAAAATAAAACATTGAATGGGGTGAGCTCAAATGCTCAGTAAGGATAACAATTTAGCAGAAGCTTTAATAAATAAACATAAACATTTAAGGAAATGTATAACTAAAACAAAAGCCTTTTAAACATTAAATTCAACATAATATGGAAAAAGTAAAATGAGATAATGCCATTTACTTCTTCACATGGATATTCTACTGGTCGAATAATCACATGCAATATCAATAACCACTTTCATAATGATGGAATGCATAATGCCAAACTATCATAACCACGTAGCCAAGGCCTTGTGCCATGAATACAAATAATATTTTGTCCAGGCCTCATGCCAAGACACTAGTTTGTCTCATGAGACCTGCCGATGCATCGAAGAGATATAGCGGGCTCCACCCATCACTTTTTAAGTCCAATGAATTCCTCATATGAATAGGTTTAAACATATCAGAAACCATAAAATAATTGTATCACATAAAACATGCATAAAAGAAACATAACATTTCCGCATTTCAATCACAAGATATCAATAAAACACATTGATATAATAAAAACACTTTCAAAACCATTTTCAATACCATAGTAAAGGAAAATTAAAACCTTGTATTTATTTTTCATTTTAAAAAAAGTTATAGCTTGTAAAGGAAGCTGAAACTCAAATAATGGTCACGGCGGTGGAGAAGTCGTTGTCGCCGCATACGTACGACAAAAAAACATTCCCTTTTGTCGTTTAGTAAAACGCTTCGTATAAAATAAGATTCCATTTGAATAAACATAAAATTCAAAGGGGTTTATACACCGTATAAAAGAAAATTGTGTATAAAACAAAATATGCCTCAATAAAAAGAGATTGAGACGAAGTCCCTAACAAAGATCATTTTTTTAAATAAAATAGATCTATTATGTGTATTCACTATAAGTACACATAAAGAAAGTACAATTACAAGATAGGACATAATAATAACATGACATAATTTGAAAGTAATAGATTAACCCAAAGAACAGAAATTGGGTTAAGAAGTTCCCTTACCTCATGTCCGACTTGACTCAATCGTTCTTTAATCATCTGAATAATAAACTAGAGTTAATTTATATTTTCTTAAGAACCTTTTTCATGTTCATTATTCCTTTTATATCACTTATTACCATGTTATGAACATTATGTAATTATTTAAGTTAATAACGGTCATTTTGTCGATCTTTGGTACTTGAGTCCAAAATAAACTTCTTATAATTACAAGTTGTTCATGTGGTGAAATATCCATTATATCCAGAATTATATTCATGATTTAGATATCATATATATAATATATATCCAGTATATACATGCATTTATAATATTACATAACATTTATAGGTAAGAAATGAAATGCACCGTTCATGGAGACGGTAAGCTGTACGTACGCATGAACGCTACTTTCATTTCAATTTCATATTTAATGGAATGAAATTATAATTATATAAAGGTATACTATAATTCAAGTATAATATAATGTATAATACCATTTACTCCATCCTTTATACATCCCACATATGGCATTAACGATTCAAATCACTTTGAGGGGGTGGTAGTCCGCACTTCCTAAAATGAAATTATCGCGTTTACCCATAATGGAAATAATAAAGGTGTGCCATAAATAAAAAATAAGGAAAAAAACATAATATATATCATATATAAAAATAGTGTCATCATAATGGCCACCATGAGATGTGTTAACATAAGATTGAACAATCATCGTTTCATGAGGTAGTAATTCGCCACCCACAGAAACAGTATGTTCTTTAACCATTAGAAGAAGGTGTGTGTAAGTGTAAATAAAATACATCTCATAGAAACATCAAAGTATATTTATGATACTGGTGTTGTTACAAAATAAATTAATAAAAATATTTTATGGGGTTGGAGAAGAAAAATAAAACAAAAGAACACAAGAGAAGACATTACATTAAAATCGGGTAACTCTTTTTGATTTGAGCCAAATGATTCCTTGGGAAGACTTATGCCCAGAGTGAGGCTTCTAGGAGTAATATAGGGAAGTTGGGAGAGTATTTGGGCAGAGTTTGGCTGAGCCAAATGGCTTGAAGCTGTGAATAAGGTGGTAGTGGTGGGGGCCTTTTATAAGAGGAGAGGAGGGGCACTCTTGGAAAGATTGAAATGTTACTTTATTATGAAATGATTTTCGGATTCTAAAGGTCCCACAATGATATATTTCAATGATAAGGTGATAAGGGTTTGAAATATTCCCATCCTATATGTTTTTGACAAGTATAAGCCTTATATTTTACATTATCTTTTCATTTTATTTAAATCATTAATTATTGAGGTAATCGCTGCATCATCATGGTGTCATAAAAAAATTAATTAATTTAATGTCTAAAAATTATACAAAAATATGATGATATAGGAAATATTTTTATCTTTCCAATGAATATTTATAGTCTAAAATTTAACATACATAACTCCATGTAAAAATTGTTTTAGTAAAACAACACATGTTTGTGACAATTTAATTTTTACTTTAAATAAAAAGTTATTAATATCATTTTCTTACCCAAGTGGCTCCATGGGGTCCCCAAGTTTACCCATGGATTGTATTGGTCGGCCATGACTCATCCAATAAGGGTAGGATAAGTGTAAAGGTATTTTCATATTTTTATAATATCATTTTTAAATTAAATTTCACTAATTACCTTTAATCGCGATGAATTAAACGTAAAAGGTACTATTCACCAAAAAATTATTTTAATCCCATTGAACCACATTTTACTTCCTAATGGCAACCATGTATGTTGAATTTTTGAAAGTCAAATCACAGAGGTTGTAATGTTTCATTTAAACGAAAAATCAGTTTTTTAACTACCACTTAGTGGTTTCACTATTCATCAAAAATTGAAGTTTTTTAGAACAATGCCAAAATTTTACCCTAAACTATAATTGATATTCCAAATACAAAAATGAATTCTATTTTGAATGATAAAATTTATAAAATTTCAAAAAGTAGGTATTACTATTCATGACGGCTACTTTGATTGGTTGTGGTGTGTGTTAGAACTCAAAGTTGCGTACAACACACGCTAATGTATTATTCAAAGAGAAGTGTACCATGGAAGCTTAGGGTGTCACATTCTCCCCTCCTTCAAACAATTTCATCCTCGAAATTTCATATAATATCACTATATAAAAAGACTCGGGTGATTTTTCATCATAAGTTCCTCGGGTTCCCACATTGCCTCCTCCATCTTATGGTTTCTCCATTGAACTTTTACCAGACGAGTCATCCGGATTCTCAGTACTTGTTCTCTTGTACCAAGAATCCTAAAGGGCTCTTCACAATAAGACAAATCGAGTTCCAGTTCTAATTATTCATAGGTGAGTACATGTGTTGGGTCAGGCATGTATTTTCTCAATAGTGATATGTGGAATACATCGTGAACTTTGGTAAGACTTGGCGGCATTGCCAAACGGTAAGCTATAGCCCCAATTAGTTCTAGAATTTCGAAGGGTCCGATGTACCTAGAACTCAATTTACCCTTCTTACTGAAACGTATAACTCCCTTCCATGGAGATACCTTCAAGAAAACATGATCTCCTACCTGAAATTCCAAATCCTTCCTTTGGTTGTCGGCATAGCTCTTCTGCCTACTTTGAGCTGCTTTGATGTGGTTTTGGATTACTTTCACCTTTTCCATCGTTTCCTCCACCAGTTCTGGGCCTATAAATACCCAGCTCACCCCCCTTCTCCGGACGGATGGCCACGGCCACTTCACCCCTTGGGCGGCCGAGCAGAGCTCCGCATTGCTGCTCCGCGAGGCCATGCTCCGCGAGCAGCTTCCTTCGTGTTGCTGCTCCGCGAGCCCATGCTCTGCGATGCTGCTCCGCAAGACCAAGCTCCGTGAGAATCCTTTGCTCCGCGAGACCCCTTTGCTCTGCGAGAGACCATTGCTCTGCGAGGCCATTCTCCGCGAAGGTACTTCGCGAAGACCTCTCCATCGCGAGGATCCTACCTTCGTGCCCACCATACCGCGGGGGCTACGCCCCTGAACCCCCGCTCGAGGTCAGTGTCGGGCTTCGGTTCCGGCCCGGTCCCTTCGCAACCGTCACAGACCCCCATGAAAAATGGAGAGTCGCACCGTGAACTTTTCGGACCGGGATGTCAGGATTTTCCATTGATCACCCCCTTCAACCTATGGAGTAGCATGATTTGAGATGCTCCTCCACACACCATGAAACACCTTGAGTTGATGTACTCCTCTTGGTTTGTTTCCTATGTCGTGAGTTGAGGTTCTCATCATCAATTCCCCGAGTACCTTGAGTCGAACCTTTCTTCAGGAAACTCCTCCAAACCCTATCACTTGGCTCCCATGCCAGGTTGAACCAAAAAGGGCCGCCCTTGCGTAAGACCCAACACCAACCATTTCTAGGAACCTTCTGCCTAACAGTCCATTCTACATGACTCTAAACTGAAGTAATTCCTATGTCCCACAAATAGGATGCCGCTTTCTCCAATAAAGAGATGCCTTATGCTCATAGTATAAGAAGCCAACAGTCCTATCTATATGACGTTAAACTGTAGTATACCCTATGTGCCAATCATAGGATGCCTCTTACTCCAAATGAGAGATGCCTTATGCTCCTAGCATGAGATGCCAACAGTCCATTCTACATGACTCTAAACTGTAGTACTCCCTATCTAACAAATGATAGGATGCCTCTTTCCCTATACGAGAGATGCCTTATCCTCCAAGAATAAGATGCCAATAGTCCATTCTACATGACTCTAAAATATAGTACTCTCTATCTAACAAATGATAGGATGCCTCTTAACCTATACGAGAGATGCCTTATGCTCCAAGAATAAGATGCCAACAGTCCTATCTACATGACTATAAACTGTAGTACTCCCTATCTAACAAATGATAGGATTCCACTTGCCCTATACGATAGATGCCTCATTCTCCTAGCATGAGATGCCAATAGTCCTACCTACAAGACTCTAAACTGTAGTAATCCCTATGTTCCTAACGTAGGATGCCTCTTGTTCCAAACAGGATATTCCTTATGCTCCAAGAGTAAGAAACTCAATGCCATGACTACAGTGGCATGATTCCAACGCCCCTTGGCATTTTCCCTCTTGTGCACCAGTGCATAGGTGAAGGCCTCAATTCACCAGTGAGTTGGGATGCCCTCATGGCCAGACATGAGGAAGACATTATGGGAAACATCATTGCGTAAGCCCCATTCACCAGTGTCGCTCCATAGTGGCACCCGGGCAGCTTCCCTACGTAAGCCCCATTCACCATTGCCGCTCCTTAGTGGCAACCGGGCAGCTTCCGTGCGTAAGCCCCATTCACCAGTGCCGCTCCATAGCGGCACCCGGGTAGCTTCCCTGCGTAAGCCCCATTCACCATTGCCACTCCTTAGCGGCACCCGGGAAGCTTCCTTGCGTAAGCCCCATTCACCAGTGCCGCTCCATAGCGACAACCGGGCAGCTTCCCTGCGTAATCCCCATTCACTATTGCCGCTCCATAGCTGCACCCGGGCAGCATCCTTGCGTAAGCCCCATTCACCAGTGTCGCTCCATAGCGGCCCCCAGGAAGCTTCCTTGCGTAAGCCCCATTCACCATTGCCACTCCATATCATCACCCGGGTAGCTTCCCTACATAAGCCCCATTCACCATTGCCGCTCCTTAGCGGCACCCGGGCAGCTTTCTTGCATAAGCCCCATTCACCAGTGCAGCTCCATAGCGGCACCCGGGCAGCTTCCCTGCGTAAACCCTATTCCCCGTTGCCGCTCCATAGCGGCACCCAGGCAGCATCCTTGCGTAAGCCCCATTCACCAGTGTCGCTCCATAGCGGCACCCAGGCAGCTTCCTTGTGTAAGCCCCATTCACCATTGCCGCTCCATAGCGGCACCCGGGCAGCTTCCAAGCGTAAGCCCCATTCACCAGTGCCGCTCCATAGCGGCACCCGGGCATCTTCCCTACGTAAGCCCCATTCACCATTGACCCTCCATAGCGGCACCCGGGAAGCTTCCTCGCGTAAGCCCCATTCTCCAGTGCCGCTCCATAGCGTCACCCGGGCAGCTTCCCTGCGTAAGCCCCATTCACCATTGCCCCTTCATAGCAGCACCTGGGCAGCTTCCTCGCGTAAGCCCCATCTACTGTTGTGATCCCAATCAGCGGTAAGCCGTTGTGATCCTTTGCAGTGGTAAGCCGTTCACATCCTTATCCAGCGGTAAGCCGTTGTGACCTAATCCAGCGGTAAGCCGTTGCGACCCCATTCAACGGTAAGCCATTGACATCCTTATCCAGTGGTAAGCCATTGTGACCCAATCCAGCGGTAAGCCGTTGTGACCCAAGCGAGCGGTAAGCCGTTGTGACCCCATTTAACGGTAAGCTGTTCACATACTTATCCAGCGGAAAGCCATTATGACCCAATCTAGCGGTAAGCCGTTGAAACCCCCAATTGGCGGTAAGCCGTCATCAGGAGAACTACGTGGACTTTGATTCCCTGCCACAAGGATATGTAGGAAGCCTCTTCAAGGCTCAAGCCCGAAAATATCTTCATCTTTTTCCTCGAGCCTCCATCCTGGAGTAAGTCCCAGCACCATGGGCCGCCTAACGCACAATCCCCTCTTCGCTTCTCATGGATGCACCCTTCGTGACGTGATCGTCAGGTCCTTTCTGCCTCTTGTTTCTCACACCGAGCATGGTTCATGTGGGCTTAGAGTAAGCATCGGCCATGGAAATTCCCTCATCCAGCATAACGTTAAACTGTATGCCCTTGTCCCGCATGACATTAAACTGCACACCCACTTGAACTACGAAGACTTTGATCCATGTCAGGGCATGGTACGTAGGAAGCCTCCCTGAGGTTCAAGCCCATCTCTCATTGGACAAAGGTCCACCTTCACATCAGTTCGCTGATGACTTCTATCATTTGAACTACGAGGTCTTTGATCCATGTCAAGGCATGGTACGTAGGAAGCCTCTCTGAGGTTCAAGTCCAGCCATCATTTATTCACGTCGAGTTCATCCTCGTCCCGCACGATGCTAAACTGCTTTCCGGTCCAGCGGAAAGTTGTTGTGACCAACCTAAACTACGTGGTCATTGATCCATGTCAAGGCATGGTACGTAGGAAGCCTCCCAAAGGTTCAATCCCACCACCTGTTGGTCAGCCCGACCTTCTTCGTGTTAGTTCACCAACACCTGGGCAACCTAGTGTGTAAGCCCCACACCATCCGGACCAAGGTCCTCACTCGCGTCAGTTCGCCGACAGACCATTATGAACTACATGGTCTTTGATCCATGTCAAGGCATGGTACCTAGGAAGCCTCCATAAGGTTCAAGCCCATCACCCGGTCATTCCGACATCACTCACGTCGGTTCACCCCCATCCCGCATGACGTTAAATTGTATTCCACATTCCATCTGAACTACAGGGACTTTGATCCATGTCAAGGAATGGTACGTAGGAAGCCTCACGAGGTTCAAGCCCACCACCAGTGGACCCCAGGGTTCACCTTCACGTCGGTTCGCTGACGATGCCCATCAGACCAAGGTCCACCTTCACATCGGTTCGTTGACGACACCCATCGGACCAAGGTCCACATTCACGTCGGTCCTCCAGCGCAACAACCCGAGCTACGAGGACTTTGATCCATGTCAAGGCATGGTACGGAGGAAACCTCACGAGGTTCAAGCCCAAAATCCATCGGGCCAAGGTCCACCTTCACGTCGGCCCCCCGGTACCATCCCGAACTACGCGGACTTTGATTCCCTGCCACGGGGATACGTAGGAGGTCTCTTCGAGGCTCAAGCCCAACTTCACCGTCGCCCCTACGATGGTCCCATTTCATTCCCCCTCCACTTCATTCATCCATCCATCACCCATGCTGATTCTCACCCGGGCCACCACATCCCGATGGGATCATGCCATCCACCTCCTCGCTGCTCCTAGCGGCGCATGGGCCACTTTCCACCTGTAAGCCCTAGCATATATCAGTGTCGTTGTCCTCTATGTACACCCCGATTCATCACCCCTTTGAGCTACGTGGGTTTTGATCCCTGTCCTCTACATAGGGTACGTAGAAAACCTCCAAGAGGTTCAATCCCAACCAATGGTAATCCATGGTGTACCCATCCTGGGGTGCACTTCCCCTGATCTGTCCTCAGTGGTGTTCAGATCGGCCATTACGGTGTGACATCCCCCCTCCTAGGAGCGCACCACCTCGGATCTATCCTCATTGGGCATCCTTATCTATCCATCTTCTAGGTATTCCTCCCTTGGGATGTACCAATCTGATCTGTCTCTATGGGACGTTCTGATCAACCTCATACTGTCTCCGCAAGACGTTAAACTCGCGGCCTACCTCGTGATGAACATGAGATGCCTGAGGAAAACCTCGGAAGACACACCTTTGGTGTAACCGTCTCTGCTAGACATTAATCTTGCAACATACCCTGTGTTAAACACGGGAAGATGAGGAAAACCTCATATACATGCCCCGGGTTCTGCACCCTTGAGATGCCCTCTTATGAGGAAGAATACAGGTTCCCCTATGTCTATGCACCCAGAGATGCCCCGACATGCCTGATGTTGCCGTCTACTCCGACCGAAGGTCGCTACAATGTCAAGACCCTATGGAAAGTCTTGACAGAAGTAGTGTAATTAACCGGTGTCCATGAAGATATGGCACCAGGAATGAGATTCACGAACAACGTATTAAATCTACGAGGGAGACACGGACTAGGTGATGAGTTCTGAGGAGGAATACACGGAAGGAAGAACCGACATCCCATCATCCCGTTTCGATCAAGGAGAAGATGTCCCGGGACAAGGAATGGATGTCGCCCGCCTTTGGAAAGTGGGAATGCGGGGCAAAAGCAGCGCGTCCTCCGCAGATGGATGCGCACACACCCCGACGAAAGTGCCGGAAACAATCACGATCCGAGACAATCGACAAGGGTACACCATGAAGTCTCACAACTTCATTGATATATAGTCTTGCTAGACGTTCAAGTGGTAGATCTTCTCTTATAGAAAGAAAATGTGCTGACTTTGTGAGATGATCAACAATGACCCATATTGCATCATTCCTTCTAGGAGTCTTTGGTAGTCCCATGACAAAGTCCATCGTAATATTATCCCATTTCCATTCAGGTATGGGAAGATGTTGCAATACTCCACCAGGCAGTTGCCTTCCAGCTTTCACTTGTTGACAAACCATACATCTTGACAAAAAATCAGCAATCTCCCTCTTCATGTTGTCCCACCAAAAATGTCCCTTTAAATCTCTATACATTTTGGTGCTCCCAGGGTGTATAGAGAAATTAGAACTGTGAGAATCATCTAACAATTCCCTCTTTAAATCAGGTATATCGGGAACACAAAGTCTCCACCCAAATTTCAAAATTCCATCTTCATACACAAATTCACTCAATCGCCCATCATTCATAGCTTTAATATTCTTTTTCAACTCTTCATCATCGTCCTGAGAACACTTTATCCTTTATAGTAAATATGGTTTGGCAACCATTTGGAAAAGTTTTGATGCTTCACCCTCCATGGTGATTCCCATATCCATCTTTACTAGATCCATGAAAATAGGATCCCTTTACACTCTCATAATATTCAAAACTCCATGATATTTTCTACTCAAAGCATATGCAACCTTATTTTCCTTCCCCGGGTGGTAGTGTATCGGGCAATCATAATCCTTGAGTAGTTCAAGCCATCTTCTTTGCCTCATGTTGAGTTATTTTTGTGAGAAAATATATTTCAAACTCTTGTGATCTGTATATATCTCATATTTTTCACCATTGATATAATGTCTCCATATCTTCAAGGAAAAGATTACAGCAGCAAAATCAAGATCATGAGTAGGATAGTTCTGCTCATGAATTTTTAGCTGTCTTGATGCATAGACAATAACCTTATCATTCTGCATAAGGACACAACCAAGTCTTTTAATTGATGCATCACTATAAATAACGAACCCAACATTCCCCGATGGTAGAGTCAATATAGAAGCATCGACTAATCTTCTCTTCAGTTATTCAAAATATTCTTCACACTCTTTCTTCCAAACAAATTTAACCCCTTTACGTGTGAACTTCGTTAATGGGTTAGCCAATCAGATAAAATTCGGGACAAAATGTTGATAATAACCTACCAAACCAATAAAAATACGTACCTCAATTATACTCATCGGTGCTGGCCATTCTTGGATTGCCTTGTTCTTAGAAGGATCAACGAAAATTCCATCCTTAGAGAAAATATGGCCAAGAAAAGAAATCTCTTGAATCCAAGATTCACAGTTGCTAAACTTCCCATATAATTCATGCCTTCTAAGAGTATTCAAGATAATGCGCAAGTGATTTTCCTGATCTTCGTAGCTTTTGGAGTATACCAAGATATCATCAATAAATAAATCCAAAAAATCATCAAGATATTTCTTGAAAACTCTATTCATTATATCCATGAATACAGAGGGTGCATTAGTCAATCCAAAAGGCATTACTGTAAACCAGTAATTCCCGTACCATGTTCAAAATGCTGTCTTTGGAATGTCTTCCTTATTCACACAAAATAGATGGTATCTAGATCGAATGTCAATCTATGAAAAGTATTGAGCTCCATGCAGTTGGTCAAATAAATCATCAAGGCGAGGTAGGGGATACTTGTTCATTATTTCTATAGGATTGATCTCCCTGTAGTGAATGCAAAACCTCATATATCCATCTTTATTCTTAACAAAAAGGACAGGGGCTCCCCATGGAGAAACACTGGGGCGAATAAATACCTTATTACTCAATTCCTCTAGTTTTTTATTTAGTTCAATTAATTCCTTGATGGCCATTCTATAAGGGGTCTTCGATATAGGCCTTGCTCCAGGAATTAAATCAATGGAAAACTCAACTTCTCGTTCTGGAGGATGTCCAGGTAAATCTTCTGGAAACACATCTACATATTCTTTTACAATAGGTACATCCTCTATTTAAACATTCATTTCCTCTCCCTCAGTCATTTCATTCTCTTCCTCCTCAATAATTGAATTTAGTTGAGCTACTGGGGGTGGATCTAAATAAGAATTAGCTGGTGATGATTCTGCTCTAAAGATAAGGTGTTCCTTCTCATCATCATAAAAAATCTTAACCTCCTTCTTCTTACAATAAATCTTTGCATCATAGTCCGAAAGCCAATTCATACCTAGAATTATATCAAAATCAATCATAGGTATGACAATGAGATCAGTAGATAAAGAACATTTATGTGCTCTAATGGGGACTGATTCACAAAACATTGTTGCAATGATACTTCCTGTAGGAGTTTTGACTAACAAATCTCTTGTTGAATCAAATTGGAAATATTTAATTTTTTTATAAAACTGGGAAGATATGAAACAATGCGATGATCCAGAATCAAATAATGCATTTTCTAAACTTGAGGAAACCATTAAATTACCTGCCACCGCGTCTTTTGGAGCTTCAACCTCAGCAGTAGTGATAGCATAAGCTTGGCCTTGATCCCTTGGCCTTTTTTGAGGTAAGTTTCCCTGAAACGTAGGACATTCATTTTCATAATTCCCCATTTCCAAACAATTGTAGCATTAAACATTGATAGCCTCTTTCTTTCCCTTGAAATCACGAGCTTGGTGGCATTTTTCACCACACTTTTAATAGACTCCCATTCCAATCAAGAAAGTACCGGGGTGTTTCTTCACATATTTACTGCAGGAATGATATTCAACTTTTCCCTTCTTCCCCTTATTTCCATTTCTAGATTGATCAGAAGATCTCTTCTTCGCTTGCTTTGCTTTAAAGTCATAAGACTTAGAGAATTCCTATTCCATCTTGATAGCACATGAGACAACGTATTCGTATGACAAGAAGGTTTGTGAGACTAATGCTCGACAGAGAAACAGTTTTAACCCGTCAAAGAAACAATCAATCTTACTTCTTGGGTTACATATATAATCTGGATCATGCCTCTCTAACCTTGTAAAGTTAGCCTCATACTTTGCGACATTCTCATCCTCCTTCTGCCTCAGACTCAGAAATTGCCTTTCCATATCTTCTTGATGGTCATGTGGAAATTATTTTTCTAAGAAAATCTCTTTGAACTCTATCCATTCCATACTTGATACTTCTTCATCTTCCTTTGTGTTTTGAATCAGCGACCACCATTGATCAGCATCTCCAATAAGGCGGTAAACTTCCATGACATCCTTCTCCCTTTCGCTACTCCCCAAGGCGTGGAATATTTTCTCTATGATGTTTTTCCATTGCTCAGCTACTAATGGATTTGTACCCCCATTAAATGTTGGTGGTTATTGCCTCATGAAAAAATCTAACATTGATCCTCCATGTTGCGGATTAGGGTGCTCCATACGAGTAAGTTTATTATTCATAACCTGAGTGAGTTGTCCTAGTATGGTGATAAGTTGATCAGCACCAGTTGTATCTCTAGCTCCACTATAATTATCTTGAGCAGGAGGGAAATACCTACATGGAGTGCATGCATTGATACAGTTTCCATTCCTTCCACTAGGCACCATTTCTAAACAATGTCATAAACTAGATCAGTTTATGAATCAAAATACATAATTCTATACTTGTAAGACACTTAACATAAATTGAAAAATTTATGGATATAATCCATAATCATAAAATCTTTTCTTTTAAGGAAGTATATACTCATAAACCCTTCATAATGGTTTATAAAGAAAATGAGAATTATCCTAAGCATATCCCACGGGAGTGTCGTAACCAAGAGTGCAGCAAGGCCCGTTTTCGTGCACCAGTTCCTGTTTGAGTCTAGCTCAAAGCGGTGTTTTAGGGTTTTACCTCTAGGTACATCTGTTCCAGAGCCGCCTCTACCTGCTCGTATCCAGACAGGGATGTATTCCTTGGAAAACTCATAAAATCTCTATAATACCAAAATTCTAGGAAGTTCTTCTATACTAATCCTCAAAAGTCTATCTTAGGGCTATGTGCTCTAATCAGAGTTTATCTAAATCTAGCTTCAAAGTTTATTAATAAACTGCCTCTGATACCAACTGTAACGCCCCTACCCCATTTACGCAGAGTCAGTTCATTATTGCATAACATTGGCATGATCACAAAAGATGAAGTCTCGAAAGGCCGAATAGTTTAGTAGACTTGGAAACACTAGATACATTCATAAATGTTACATTAAATCATAAAGGAAAAAATAAAATAACATAGTCTCCATAGTCCACACCCATATCCCCTTTAGACTATCCCTGCAGGGCAGTCATAAAATAATTCTTCACATCCTGAGAAAAATAAAACATTGAAAGGGGTGAGCTCAGATTCTCAGTAAGGATAACAATTTAGCGGAAGGTTTCATAAATAAACATAAACATTTAAGGCAATGTATAACTAAAACAAAAGCCTTTTAAACGATAACTTCAAGAAAATATGGAAAAAGTAAAATGAGATAATGCCATTTACTTCTTCACATGGATATTCTACTGGTTGAATAATCACATGAAATATCAATATCCACTTTCTTAATGATGGAATGCATAATGCCAGACTATCATAACCACGTATCCAAGGCCTCGTGCCAAGACTACAAATAAGATTTTGTCAATGCCTCATTATAAGACACTAGTTTGTCTCATGAGACCTGCCGATGCATTGAGAAGCTATAGCGGTCACCACCTGTCACTTATTAAGTCCAATGCATTTCTCATATGAATACGTTTAAACATATCATAAACCATAACATAATCGTATCACACAAAACATTCATAAAAGAAACATAATGTTTCCACATTTCAATCACAAGATATCAATACAACACATTGATATAATAAAAAGACTTTAAAAACCATTTTCAATACCATAATAAAGGAAAATTAAAACTTTGTATTTATTTTTCATTAAAAAAAGTTATGGCTTGTAGAGGAAGCCGAAACTCAAATAATGGTCACAGCGGCGGAGAAGTCATTGTCGCCACATACGTACGACAAAAAAAATTCCCTTATGACGTTTAGTAAAACTCTTCGTATAAAAAAAGATTCCTTTTGAATAAACGTAAAATTCAAAGGGGTTTATATACCGTATAAAAGAAAATTGTGTATAAAACAAAATATGCCTCAATAAAAGGAGATTGAGACGAAGTCCATTACAAAGATCATTTTTTAAATAAAATAGATATATTATGTGTATTCACTATAAGTACACATAAAGAAAGTACAATTACAAGATAGGACATAATAATTTCATGACATAATTTGAAAGTAGGAGATTAACCCAAAGAACAGAAATTGGGTTAAGAAGTTCCCTTACCTCGTGTCTGACTTGACTCAATAGTTCTTTAATCTCTTGAATAATAAAGTAGAGTTAATTTCTATTTTCCTAAGAACCTTTTTCATGTTCATTATTCCTTTTATATCACTTATTACCATGTTATGAACATTATGTAATTATTTAAGTTAATAACGGTCATTTTGTCAATCTTTGGTACCTGAGTCAAAAATAAACTTCTTATAATTACAAGTTGTTCATGTGGTGAAATATCCATTATATCCAGAATTATATTCATGATTTAGATATCATATATATAATATATATCCAGGATATACATGCATTTATAATATTACATAACATTTAGAGGAAAGAAATTAAATGCACCGTTCAGGGAGACGGTAAGCCGTACGTACGCATGAACGCTACTTGCATTTCTATTTTGTATTTAATGGAATGAAATTATTATTATATAAAGGTATAATATAATTACAGTATAATATAATGTATAATACCATTTACTCCATCCTTTATACATCCCACATATGGCATTAACGATTCAAATCACTTTGAGGGGGCAGTAGTCCACACTTCCTAAAATGAAATTACCGCATTTACCCATTATGGAAATCATAAAGGTATTACATAAATGAAAAATAAGGAAAAAAACATAATATATATCATATATAATAATAGTGTCATCATAATGGCCATCATGAGAGGTGTTAAAAGAATATTGAACAATCATTGTTTCGTGAGGCAGTAATTTTCCACCCATAGAAACAGTATGTTCTTTAACCATTAGACGAAGGTGTGTGTAAGTGTAAATAAAATACTTCTCATAAAAACATCCAAGTATATTTAGGATACTGGTGTTGTTAAAAAATAAAGTAATAAAATGATTTTATGGGGTTGGAGAAGAAAAATAAAACAAAAGAACACAAGAGAAAACATTACCTTAAAATCGGGTAACTCTTTTTGATTTGAGCCAAAGGCTTCCTTAGGAAGACTTCTGCCCAAAGTGAGGATTCTAGGAGTAAGAGAGGGAAGTTGGGAGAGTATTTGGTCATAGTTTGTCCGAGACAAATGGATTCAAGGTGTGAATAAGGTGGTAGTGGTGGGGGCCTTTTATAAGAGTAGAGGAGGGGCACTCTTGGAAGGATTGAAATGTTACTTTATTATGAAATGCTTTTCGGATTCTAAAGGTCCCACAATGATATATTTAGAATCTAAGGTGATAAGGGTTCGAAATATTCCCATCCAATATGTTTTTGACAAGTGTAAGCCTTATATTTTACATTATCTTTTCATTTTATTTAAATCGTTAATTAATGAGGTAATCGCTGCATCATCATGGTGTCATAAAAAATTTAATTTATTTAATGTCTAAAATTTATAAAAAAAATATCAAGATGTAGGAAATCGTTTTAGATTTCCAATTATTATTTATAGTCGAAACGTTAACTTATATAACCCCATGTAATAATTGTTTTAGCAAATCAACACATGTTTGTGACAATTTTATTTTTACTTTAAATGAAAAGTTATTAATGTCATTTTCTTACCCAAGTGGCTCCATGGGGTCCCCATGTTGACCCATGGATTTTATTGCTTGTCCATGACTCATCTAATATGGGTAGGACAAGTGTAAAGGTATTTTCATATTTTTATTATATCATTTTACCTTAAATTTCATTAATTACCTTTAATCGCGATTAATTAAACTTAAACATTACTATTCACCAAAAAATTATTTTAATCCCATTGAACCACATTTTACTTTCTAATGAAAACCATGTATGTCGAATTTTTAAAAATCAAATCACAGAAGTGGTAATGTTTCATTTAAACGAAAAATTAGTTTTTTAACTACCACTTAGTGGTTTTACTATTCATAAAAAATCGATGTTTTTCAGAACAATGCCAAAATTTCACCCTAAGCTATAATTGATATTCTGAATCCAAAAATGAAGTCCATTTTGAAAGATAAAATTTATAAAATTTCAAAAATTAGGTATTACTATTCATGACGGCTACTTTGATTTGTTGTGGTGTGTGTTAGAACTCGAAGTTGCGTACAACACACGCTACTGTATTATTCAAAGAGAATTGTACCGTGAAATCTTGGGGTGTTACAATAGGGATAATATAGTCATGATAAAATGTCAAAAAAATAATATTTGTATCAGTTATGAAATATTTAACAATATAAAATTTATTTTTATGAACCATATATTTTCATGAAATTTATAACAATTAATAAAATATTATTTATTTTAAAGTATCATTTATGTCAATTTTGATACTATTCAATATTTTCATTTTTAGAAATATCAAAAAAAACATGATAACTAATAAAAAATTAATCCAATATGTAAATAACATGTCTATGTTATCTATAATTTTTTATGTAATTAATTAAATCATATTTTATTTATTTTCATATTTTTAATATCATTTAATTAATATATAAATTAATTAAAAAATTACTCCAACATTGTTTTATAAGAATTTAATTAAGTTTTTTATTTTCAAATAATTAAAAACAAATTATCATGATGAATACAAATTTCTTATATTTCAAATGAATAATTATATTCAAATTTATCTTATGTATAACCCTATATAAAAAATGATTTAGTTATTAAATTTCGATTATGACTCTTTTAACACTTCTTTAAATAAAATAAAATAAATATCTAATCTTACCCAAGTAGCTTAAAGTGGATAATATTTTTTACCTAAGGTTTATATGGTTATAAATAAACTTATACAAGTAAATTACGAAAAGTGTTAGGGTGGTTTTATATTTTTATAATATTAATTGTACCTTTAATTACTTTATTTTCCATTAACCGTGGTAAATAAAATCCAAAAGCTACTATTCATAAAAAAATTATTTTGATTATATTAGATAAAATTTTTCTCCAAATTACAACCATGTATGTCCAAATTTCAAGTTTATATTCACATAAGTTGTAAAGTTACGTTTACTGATAAGCCTGAAAATGTGGCTAGAAGGCAGCTAAAAGAGATGTTCAAAAGTTCAATTATTTTTTATATCTAATTATTTTGTAAAAATTATTCCAATGAACTAAAATGGATTAATATATGTATTATTTATCTATTGTGAGTTTAAAATAAATTTAATATTAAAATTATTACTTAAAAGAATAACTCGGTTTTTATCTACTATGCGGTATTTTCACTATTCATAAAAAATTGAAACGTTTCATAAAAATACCAAAAATTTACCCTAAGATAATTTTTTTATTCTGAATTAAAAAATGATTTTTATTTTACCAAAATCAATTTCCATTAGTGTATAATATTACATTTATGAAAAGAACATTAAAAGTGGTTCATTAGAGAAAACAGTATTTTTAAACATAGAAGGACTTTACCAGGAATCTTATCTTTTATTATCAATATTTTAAAAGTATTTATTACTCACTACCAAGGATTTAGTAAAGGATAGCGCTCTAGTTTTATCAGAGCTAATTAGAATGTGCTGATAAATGTGAGACTTTTATCAGTGTTAGATAAGGTGTTCATAAATCTACCCTTTATCAAAGCTAATATTTTCATTGATAAAGTCCCCCTTTATTAGCACTAACAAAAATCAATGATAAAAAGGTGATTTTATCTATCCTAATATTAGTGCTCATAAAATTGTTTGATAGAAAATATTATTTATTTATATAAAAATATTTTAATTTTATTAAAAAATAATGTTTATATGTATACGTAAATAAAAAACACATGTTTATTATGTTTCTTTTTTATTTATGTTTATTAGTTTTAGTTATATATTTATTATATATTTATTATACTATATGTTTATAAAATTATATATAAATACTCTTTAATATATATATACAAACACTTATTAAATATATATATATATATATTAAAATAAATTTTTGTTTCCAAATGAATGTGTCAATTGATGCGTACGTTCTTCTCATGAATATATGTTCATTTTTTACCCTAATGTTGGCCATATATACTATAGTACTATATATACTTGGTTTTTTCATTCATTTCATATATATATGAATCTTTATCTTCCCATAAATACTTAAAATCTGGATAAATATATTTAAATAAACAATAAATGTATTTATTATATTTAAAAATATAAATATTTAGTTATAAATAATTATTTACTTTTAAAATATATTATATATAATAAATTAAATATAAATATCTTTAAATAATTTTAAAATTACAAACTATTGTTTATAAATGATAAATATATATTTATGAAAACATTTTGAATACATTTATTTATAAATATATGTATTAAATGAATATATACACAGACATAGACTTATATATATATTTAAATACTTGGGAAAATAGAAATAAAAATAAAAAATCAATTTATACTTATATATATTTAATTATAATTTAAATTAAAAAAATTATATATATATATAAATATTTAATTATAACTTATACACAAATACAATAATATATATATATATATATTAATATATTTAATTATAATTTAAATTATTAAATTATAATAAATACAATAATTATATATATTTATACAATTATAAATGTAATAAATATATTGGTTATAATTTTATAATTCTTAATAAATGGCGTGTTTTATCCGTGCAAATTAAAAAGCGCAGATCAAAAATCCATTTATCAACATTTTTAGCGCTGATAATGATCGACCTTTATCAGTGCTGAAAAGCGTTGATGAAACATACTTTTATCAAAAAAAATTTAGCGTTGATAAAGATAGGCCTTTATCAGTGATAAAAAGTGCTGATAAAAGTTTGTTTTATCAGTGCTTTCAATTTTAGCAATCATAAAACATACTTTTTTCAGCATTTTTTATCTAGCACTTATAAAAGTGTCCCCAGGTTTTATAAATTAACCCTAAATTTCTCCATTTTCCTCACACCCACAAGCACTTGTGGAAGTCGATCCCTACCATTGTCGCCGTCACAACTATCACTGCTATTGTCGCCACCTCCTCTCCTCCCTCCTCTCCTGCCTCCTCCTCCTCCTCAATCACGGACTCCTCTATCACTGCGAATAGAAATTCAATAAATGACTCTCCTCACCTGTGAACCGAGATTCTCCACCGAATCGTCCACTAGTGTCTCTCCTCTGTTATGCCTATCCTATATAAGATACATTAATCTTATAGTCCCTATACTAGTGAGGAAATTTTATTTTATTGGATGTAAAAGATGATTAATTTACCCAACCAGTTCATGGGCCCATTTTATATTATTTGGGGATGGATATAATCTCATATAGGGGGTATGAGTTCATCAACAACCAATGAGTCTCAGACGTTCAATTCCAGAAATATTTACAATGTGTAAGTGGGGTAAACTCATTGGCCTTGGGTGCATAGGATGTGGTGTACCATTTCAATTACCATGAGTATTTTGTTATACACCCCTTATTCTTCCCCTAATGGTACCCTAGAAAATTATGTATCTTTAAATAAAACTATACGGGTTTAACACATTTCCATGGGGTGGGTGTTCTGGTTTCCAGAATTTATGGAGAGCTGATCTGTGATGTGTATTCATCTTGTAGATTTTCATGTTAGTTCCATTGCATGCAAAGTATGTCCCCTATGTCAATTAAAAGAGATTTTTTTTGAAAAGAATCATATTGAAATGCATAAAATTTGCTTGATGTTCACATGGGAAGACACAAGCTCCTAGATTGATCATTTACTAACAGATAACACTCCTAGTATTGAGAAGTCCTATGATGATTCCTAGATCATCTCATACCCAAATGACCAATTGTAAAGGACAATATCCATTGTTAAGGGTCCTCCTATAGTTGAGTCTAATGTGTTTTAGGGGAGTTCAAAATAATCCTTTAGGATGGAAAATGGGATTACACTATGGAAGAACATCTTTTATAAAATACATAAGAATTGGTTGGTGATATGGGTTTTATCCCCTCAAAATACTAGTTTCACCCTCATGACACAAGCTACTCAGCCATCTTCTCAAGTGTCTATCCCCTTAAAGGCAGAATATCCCATGGCATGGAGGGATTAGGAAACATGGATGAATTATATACCTATTGATAATATTTTCATCTTCCTTTAGGGGAAGGAAATTATTTTCATTGGGTATGGTGGTATATCTAAACCAAAAATAATTTATTACATGGAGTGGCCTGATGTGTTGGAATATTACATTCAGTACATTTAACCATTCATCCCATAGCACTGAGGTCAATTAGTATTTACAATGTGGGTACTTGAACTTTTGATAACATACAACAAATTATTTAAGATAACAACAGTGGTTCATAGGGTACTGATAAGGTAAATATTTTAGTTCCATTTGAATCTAGTGGTGTACCTTCTTCCTCAAAATTGGGGTCTCGGAAGTGCCCTTTCGAGATTTATCAAAGACTGTATTTTTCCTTGATGATGAGTGTTTTATTTGGATTTTTTTTGAAATGGGTAGTAGGAATCATGATGAATTTATGAATCTCTTAGTCCCTTAAACATGGAGTAGTAATCATGATGTGATGATGTTTTGGATTCATGACAGTGGTGCCCAATTTTTAATTGGAGGATATTTCAGGATTTTATTGAGAATTGGTGTTGGTATTGAATTTATTGGAAATGTGTTAATATTTTATTTATTGGATAGAGGTTAGTATTGGATTTATTGGTAACATGTTGGTGATGTATTTATTTGAACATTTTTTAGAAAATATTGTTTTATAGTAATGGATAGTGATAAATTTGTTTTCAATATATGTTGATTATTGGTGTTGGATTTATTATCAACACATGATTGGATATTGGATGTTGTTCTGGAAGTAGATGTCCGGAATGATATATGGTTATTATTAAAGTTATTATAAAGAATGTATTTGATATTTTTTGGATGTTATTATATAATAGTGGATTAATATGTTCAAAATAATAATTCTTGAATTTTGATAATGTGTTTGAGTTGGATGGAGCTTATTTGATAAATTTCAGAAGTTTCAGAAAATACCATGGAATGAGTATAAGTGTTACACCATGAGTTGAGTTCCTAGAAAATGAAAACATTATAATAATCCACATATATATATAATTATTCAGGACACATTTTAAATGAAATGGAAGAGTATGTATAACCATATAGTGATACATGAAGGTCACATGTACCAATGTGTAAGGTACTTCCAAAAGAGAATATGATGTCATAGAGAATGCTGATGGAGTTTTGGATGGTTTTAGGAATCAATTATAGAATATATATATATAGGATATAAGTAAAATCATAACACCCTAATTCAATCCGATAAATCTACATAATTCTATGGTTGGTTTCATGATGAATAATTCACACCATGTAGAGTTACCCATGAGAATTAAGATCCAAGTTGTTTTTATGGTGACTAGTTGATCCCAATATGGGAGATGGAATATAGATATTCATGAAATTTTTAATGGGAATATAGATAATTCAATTTATATATAAGAGTTGTCTATGTAATGGTAATAATGGCCACACTATGAGGGGAATGTGTAAGATTTATTCATGTCATGGGGTGTTTATACATTTTGTGTATTGTCTTACGAAGACCTTGGTTGTTATATGATCTTCCTTTTCAATACCTTTTCAATCTAATCAATAACTCATAGTATATGTTTCTAAAAAAATGTATAAATAATAGAAAGTTTTCTATCTTTTCCAAGTGTATATGTCTACATAATACTTCATTAGGATTGGTCACATGATTCAACCCATGAAATAAGTGTCAAACCATAATAGCTTCCATCACTATGTTCTCGTAACAACCCAAGTTGTGCTCTATTGGTTGACATAACTGACTCATTCTTCATATCTTCTAATTGATACCCTTACACGAGTATCTATAATCTTCTAGTTCAACTCAACCACTTATGTGGACACACAAAACCAGTCACCTCTACCTATGGGTTAGGTTAACCTACACACCACTCCCAATGTGCACTGAAAAAATCCATAACTACCAAAACATAAGCATGAACATATCTCATTGTCAACTAAATATTGAAACTCACAATCATTACTAACAACTCGCCTACATGCTCACATCACTGAACCCAATGGAATAACTCAAGGACCAATCCATTTATAATAATGTTTTAAATAGTAATTTATTTCTCCTAAAAAAAATTAAATTATATTTTTCACTTCAATGTTTTAAAATTTTGTTGTGAAAAGTTTTTTATTTTCACTTTTATTTATCATCCTAGGACTATTCTCCATGTAGTGATATTTTATTTACAACTTATATATTATTATGATATGATTTATTTTGAGAAATTAGAATTATAATCTTATATGATTTCTTAATTTTGGGTTATGTAATTTTTTTTGAATTTTTTATGAAAACAATTATTTTTTCATTTCAATCATTCTTTCCACTCATTCTCATTTATCTCCCCTATCCCTATTCCCTTATGTATTTCCTATAGGTTTATCCTCTCTTAGGAACTAAAATTCATTTCTCATGAGGATTTAGGGCTTTAGGTTTTTTGAGTGTTTTCTATAGAAGGTGAAAAATTGTGTATTGGTTACTATTCACTTTAATATAGGTGTTTTTTTCTCATCCTTTATTTTATAATTCATGGAATGTTTATACTTTAAAAATTTATTTTCAATTAATGTATAATAATGTATGGGTTCTTGGGTGAAATTATAAATTTATTTATTAGATTCTAGGCTTGGCATAAGGGTTTTTCAAAATAATTTCTTGTACTATTTTTAAATTAGATTAATTCTCATGAAAATCTTATTTGAAAATGTTTATAGGGTCATTTAAATATATTTTATAGTAAATTTAGGTCTTATGGTAACTTGGGTGTCTAGGTGGGAAGTATTGATTCATTCTACCCTAGTTAGTATACATACTCCTAGGGTCCCCATAGTTGGGTTTAAGATAAGTCTAGTGGGATGGTTCCATTATGATGAGTTAAGTATGGTTTAATGGGGTAGATCGTGTTATTGTTGGATAAAACATATATTTTATGTTGGTCTATGTAGTTATAGTGCCATTCTGGATCGTTACACACTAGTACCTAGGGTATATCCCATGACATTTATTTCCTTGATCAGTGGTTCTATATAATGGATTAAATTATAATATTGATTACATACCCCTTATGCTTGTTATATTAGGGTAACTACTAATATTGGTTTTATTAACTATTATATTGTTCCTTGATCACATGGTTCCCTTATTTATTAGGAATTTAATTTCTCCAGTGGATATGGGTTCATTATGATATAATGAATGTTTTATATTAAAGTGATAAAAAAATTTATGTTTTATGAGACAGGTAGTACCTATATTTTCAACCAATGCACTGGGTAAAAGATTATATATGATGATATATAAATGTTATGTGAATAGGTTAGTAAGTCTATATGCTAAAAAAGGGTGAGTGTGATTGTGTTAAGTTCTAATCATAATAATACATGTGAATAAGTTTTTAAGTTTCTATGTTCATGGTTGAGTGTGTTGGTGTCAATCTATAATCATAAATTTAAATGTGAATATGGTTTTGAGTAGCCAGTGGGAGGGTCGGTACACCAGAAAAGGAGTTCACCCACTAGTGATGGGTTGGCCTATCCATAAGGTTGATGGGAGGAACACTGAAAACTAGTGATCAGAGCTAGACAGGGGGTTTCATGAGACATATAATGTGTGAGGACATCAATTATTATCATTGGCTAGATAGAGGGAAGTGATAATGATATATTTTTATTTTTGTGGGGGTTCAATTTTAAAATGATTCATGTGTTTTGAAATGTTTCTTAAAAAATATATCTATTCAAAATACCATTATTTGGATTTAAATTTATTTAAAATGGTTTGAAAAAGAATTGGGGTTTTTAGAAAGGATGCTTGGAACTAATTGGTTTATTTTAAAAAGGATTTTTATTTTAAAGAGTAATTTGTGTTAAGGATTGGTTTTTTAATGGGATTTCAACTGTGATATTATAAATATTTTTCAAAGGATATTTGAAGTCTATAACTTTTTTAGCCTTGGTTAGTTTTTATATCAACATTTTGTGTATTGTTTTTTAAAATATTAATATCACTGAATAAAATAGGGTGGATATGAATAAATAATGGATGGATGTTAATCATCTGACAAAAGATTATGAAGATGGAGTGAAAGAGTTCATCCTGTTTTCAAAGGATCATTCATATGATCTATCTCAAATCATTTTTCCATTGATACACTATTTTTATCAAGACATGTTAGTATAGAGTAGTTGTAAGAACACTAAATCTATCATCGAATAGATCGAAGTTATAAATGTTGGAATAAACACTGGGAAAAAGAGAATGTATCTAGTGACTTGGATAACACTGTGTTTTATGTATCAGTTGATATGATTACAAGAGTATAAAATAAAGAAGACTGTATCGAGGATGTGATTACAGATGTGCATAATGAAGAAGTTCGTATTATGGAAATGAAAAGGACAGTTGAAGATGAACTTCGTGACTGAACAAAATTGTTTGAGTAGTTAAAGAGATGTGTAGAGACGATATTGTATGATGGTTTCACTAAATACACATCATTGACAGACGTAGTGAAGTTGTATAATTTGAAAGTAGGAAATGGATGGAGTGAATTATGTTTTATTGAATTAATTTATCTCTTGAATGACATTATCCCAAAAGATAATGAGATCTTGAGACGAACACACAACACCAAATGAATGCTATGATTGATGGGTATGATCTCTGAAAGAATACATGCTTTCCTGAATGACTATATATTGTTTCTCAAGGACCACAAATCACTTAGAGAATGTCCAAAGTGTGTTGATTCTCTATACAATAAATATTAATCCAGTCCTATGAATGTTTCATGGTACTTTCCAACCATTGAATGGGTGAGGAGCCTATATGGAAGTGAGGAGATTGTAGGACAATTGACATGGAATATAGAAAGAATAAATAAAAATGAAAAATGATGGCATCTGAAAGACTCTCCTAAGTGGAAAATAATTGATCATGAGTATCCTGACATTGGAAACAAGCTGAGAAACCATTTTCTTGAATTAAATGTAGATGGAGGGAATCCTTTTTATTAAAAAAGTAGAACTCATAGTACATGGCTAGTTATGTTGGTAAATTAAAACTTTCCATTGTGGTTATGTATGAAATAAACAAAATCATGTTATTTATGGTCATATTAGGACCAAAACAACTTGTGTATGATGCTTATAGAAATGAATAGTTTACATTGAGAGATATGTTGTATGGGACGATAAATGACTTTTCTACATATGTAAATTTTTCAGGATATTGAATTAAAGGAAATCTTGGGTGTCCCTTCTAGAAACAAGGTACACAATCCATTAGGTTGAAACATTCATCCAAAACTGTGTTTCTAGGTCATCACAAGTTTCTACCCATGTGACATAAGTGTTGATCTTGGATGACATCATTCGATGGATGTTCAGAAGAACATACAACACCATCTACACTAATATGTGATCAATTATTTGATAAATTTAAATATGTGGACACTACTTTTGGTAAACCATTTTGAAAAACCTTTTGAAAAATAGTTGGAAAAATAAATCAATTTTTTTAATTATCATACTAGAATTGTCTGCACATCAGACATTTTCTTAATGTTATGAATTTTGAAAAAAATGTATGTGATAGTGTCATCGACACATTTCTAAATACACCCATTAAAAAATGTTGTAATTAAGGCTATGATATACATGGTTTACATGGGAATATGAGAAGAGTTGGCACTAGTGAAAGGTGGAAAATGAACAATTCTTCATACTTTGGCTTACACTTTTTCCCGGTAGGAGAGATATATGGTTTTGAACTTCTTGAATGATGTAAAGGTTACATAGGGGTAATCATCGAATATCAAGAACGTCATTTTAATGAATGATTTAAAGTTAAAAGGTTTAAAATCCCAATATTTCCTTATCTTGATGAAAGATCTAATTCCTATAGGTTTACATTGCATTTTTTCAAGGAATTCACATCATACATTAATGAAGATCTATTTATTATTCAAATATGTGTGTAGAAAAGTTATAGACCCTGCCAAATTGCCAACTATGAAATTAGAAATTATCGTTATATTATTCAAATTGGAAATATTTTTCCTATAGACATTATTTGATATGATGGTTCATTTGATGGTTCACTTGGTGAGAGAGATTAGGCTATGTGTTCATATGCACTATAGATGGATTTACCCCATTGAAAGGTATATGAATATTTCGAAAGGGTATGTCAAAAATCAAAGTCGGCCAGAGGGTTGTATTGAAGAGCTATATATTTTTGAGGAAGCTATTGAATTTTTTACTGAATATCTTTCTGGTGTCCAAATCATTGGACTAATGAAATCTTATCACAAAAGGAAACTTACAAGTGATGGAATTTCAGGAGTGGAGGTCATCAGAATCAATACTATAGATCAGGAGTATGTCCACCTCTACAATTTTCATAACATTTTGGACGTTGGCCCATATGTTGAATCCCATAAATAATTTTTTAGGCATTTGAATCCATCGTGGAATGAAATATGTATATCAAATAAAGATAATCAAGAGTTTATAAGATGGTTTTAGGACCATATTTTTAAGGAGTCAAATGAAAATCTATACTCAATTTCAGAATGAATTCAATGGATAGCCAGAGGACCAAGTGTGTACATATTATCTTATAATTCTTATGTAATAATGGTTATACATTCTATACTAATGAACAAGATGAAGAAAATACTAGGCAAAATATTGGAGTTACCCTTGTGGTTTTTAACAATTCATGTTTCTGGTTCTAAGGGCATAAATCCAATTTACACTAATATGTCATATTTTGGAATCATAAAAAAATATGGGAGTTGGATTAAATGACATTCTGAGTGTTGATTTTTCAATGCAAGTGGCTTGATAATAGACGTTTTGTTAAAATAAATGAGGTGGGATTTGTGAAAGTTGATTTTAGTAAAGAATGGTACAGTGATGAACCATTTATAATGGCATCATAGGCAGTAAAAATATTTTATGTTCCAGATCCTACAACCCAAAAAAATTCAATTGTTCTGTTATCGACCGCAACCACTAAATTGTCAAATGAAAATTAAAAAACTACTTGAAATATGATCTATAACAATGGTTTTTGGGCCAACCGTTGGTATAGTTCACTAATTTGGACCTATACAAACGGTTTGGAGAAAACTGTTGGTATAGGTCACTTATATGGACCTATACCAACGATTTTGGACAAACCATTAGTATAGGGGGGACCTATACCAATGGTTTGGAAAAACCGTTGGTATAGGGTCTCTATAATAGAACTATACCAATGGTTTTGGTAAAATTGTTGGTATAGGTCCCAAAATCAAAGAACATATACCAACGGTTCTCAAAACCATTGGTATAGGTCAATACTAATGGTTTTGAGAACCGTTGGTATATGCACATGTATATTTAATGGAATCTCCATACAGAGGACATTAAATAAATAAGAATTTAAAACACTTATGATAATACATATATATATATATATATATTTATGAAATTATGTTCAAAAAAGTAAGATAGGTTAGTGGTTAGGTCGTTCAATCACAAACGGGAGGTGCTGGGATCAAAACCAACCGAATGTTTTTTTATGAATTACATATACCAACGATTTTATTGAACCATTGGTATAGATTTTCATATTACTTATACCAACGGTTTTGAAAACCGTTGGTATAGACCTATCCCGACATCTTACTTGGCAACGGTTCTCCAAATCGTTGGTATAGGCTATACTAGTGGTTTGGAGCCCTTTACCAACGGTTCCAAACCGTTGGTATAGGGTATTTTTCCAGTAGTGAAATGAGGGTGACCCTTTCACTAGGACATCAAAATAATTTCATAGTGGTCTCAGTTTAGATGTAATTTTTTATGTCATTAGAGACAACAATGAAGGGATTTGGATTGTAAATAGAGGGTTCAAATCCTTTCAATATTTAAAAAACAGAGTTCAATAAGTTGTTTATATATTTTTCTAATATACATCATGTTACTTTATGTTAATATCTATTCACTGCTACTTTTATGTTATCTAAATTTAATATTAAATCAATTTTCAGGATAATGACTTTGGCACGTGATGATGTTCCCAATACCCATGCACAATAGGTTTCTTAACCTACTGTAGTTCACAGTGTAGAAGAACAACAGGTTTCTCAACCTGTTTCCTTATGTTAATATTTATTTGTAGATAATTTTATTTATTTAAATTAAATGTTAAAGAACTTTTGAAGATAATGAATTATTCATGTGATGATTTTCCCAATCCCCCGAAATAATAGGTTTCTCAACCTGTTGCTGCTCGCAGTAGAGACAAACAACAAGTTTCTCAATCAGATGACTTAGGTTAATATATGTTTGTTCTTTCTTTTAAGTTATCTAAATTAAATGTTAAGAAATGTTAGTAGATAATGACTTGAGTACATGATGAGGCTCCCATTCCCTCATCGCAATAGGTTTCTCAACCTACTCTTTCTCATAGTGCAGACAAACAATAGGTTTCTCAACTTGTTGTTGCTCCCAGTGCAGAGGTACAACCACCATCTGCACATGCTGATGCTAGTCCTCTGGAGCCGGAGGAACATATTGATGATGATGGACCCAAGGAAATGAAAGGTGAAGAAACACAAATGATGAAAAAAAGAGTTCCATAGTTTGATGGTATTATCAAAAATCATTGTGGCTATAAATAAAGGCATCAAATACATGATCAGATAGAATAAGGGGAGCCAACATGTTAACCCCAACAAGGACGTGTTCAGTAGTTACATTAGAATCGTCACTCGGTAATGCACTATGGTTGATGTATCTTCATGGAAACACATTGTGGATGAGATTAAGACCCAAATGTATGGAGATATTATGGTAACATTATGATATAATTTTTTTAATTTACTAAAAATTAAATTATAAAACATTGACTTACACTTCATCATCTCTTGAAGAGTATATTTATAGTAGATGATCCACACAAAGACTATGTATTAAGGGTTCCGAGAAGGATTAATAGAGGTTTTCACACACTTTTAATGAAATATATTCTTAAATTTTATAAAGGGAAAATTAAACTACACCCACTTATTATTTATGAACACCTGATAACCGAAGCATCATGGGATACGTTTACTGGCAGTCATGTGAAGCCATCTTTTCAGGTACATTGTGTCTGGTAATATGTTGTTTGACAATATGTGTATTCATCAATTTTATTGAAAGTGTTATATTTATGAATCAAAAACTGAGTTCTGAAAATAAACAACGGGCATCAAAACCAATGTACCCCTACCATAAAGCAAGGATGGGGTTTACATCACTGGAAAAAAATTGGTACATATTTTAAATATACCATAATACTTTCATGTGACATAAAAAACACAATAAATATATTTTTTTTATATGAAGCTTAAAGAATCAAAATCCTCATCCACATCCATCTCACACCACGTGCTATTAAAGGAGGCACATGTAACTAAACATGGAATACTAATAGATGAAAACACATAAAAAGTGTGGGAAACATGTGTGTGTATGACATAATAAATTTTTTTTTCTTTAAATCGCTATTACATAACAATTATTACTTATTTTAAATATTTTTTATCTGACTTAGTCATATGAATCAACAACACCCACACCAGATGCAAACATACATTTAGTTTCCTTGAATAAACCATAAAAGTACGGCCGCATTAGAGGTGTAGGTTTTGGGGTGACACCCCAAACATATTTTTAGAAAAACAAATTGAAGGATCAAACTGCATAAATGAAAAATATGAGGGAAACATTAGCTATGCTTCAAAAAGAATTAAAATACCAGAGTAAGCTGATAGAATGTTTTATGGGGAGGCAAAGAGAATAAACAACTTAATAACAACCCACATATAAAGATCCTACCCCACCCCCACCAATTGTGAGGTGATACATTCCCCTAAAAAACAATTCTTAACTGAGATAGTCAATTTTATAATAATTTTTTCTGTGAAATGTGAATCAAATAGACACTAATAAAATTCCTATATTGATATTCTACAGGGTGAAAATGAATATGATTTATATCTATCAACACCCACCCATAACCTTGTAGTGAGGGATACAATGTTCAATATCTAGAATGACATGCTACACAACAGACCACTTATGAAAGATCAGGTTAAAGTTTCAATTACTGTAGAACTATAGATGAGAGCCAAGCTACCCTTTCCAATTGATGAAACAAATATTCATACGATCAAACAAGCTTTAGGAACATTTATCACACAGGCGTCACATCTTGTAAAAAAATGTCGACGATGAGATATTCATTTATAATTTAAGTTTTATGGTAAACCATAAAAATTTAATGAAAAATGGTCTAAAACGATGTAATTATTACAAATGGAGAAAGGGAAGGGGTGAAAAGAAAGATCAGTTCAAAAAAATCTCAAGGATCTACCAACTGATCAAAAAAATCTACCAAAATAACCTCCCCCCCCCCAGTTCTATATGCACATTTATTATCATTTAAGGCTCATGTGAATACATAGTTGAAAGATGGTGGTAATCACATAATTGATTTTGAAGAAAATATATACGGAGGGGAAGATCCAAGATTCATTGGTGTTGAGAGTGAAATTGAAATCCTCGACTATGATTGGTTAAGCAGCTCAATTGTAAATGTTTACATGATGTATGTTTTCATGATTTCATTTTCCAAAAGATGATATTCTATGATATTTATGACTAAAAACATTTCATATTTTTCACAAGTGTATATATGAAAAAAATTGAAGGTATTTTTCAATGAACAAAATTTTGGATTCGTTAGTCCTCACGCCACCTTTACAGAACAAGAAGATGTAACTTCTATGAAACATGGGGAAATAGAGGCAAGACTACTAAAATTATTTAACTGTAAAATTATGGATGACAGAATATTCTTAATACCAATGATTCAGGGGTAAAACTCTACAATTTAATCATATCAAATATATTTTAAATTCCTTCATTAATTATTCTTTTTTTTGTTCTTAGGTAGCATTAGATGCTCATTTCAGTCAATTTGGATACTCCAAAGATTAATTTTATGGATCAATGCATGGATATCCAACAAACCAACCAAAAATGATGGTGTTTGTCAATTTTTAATACACTACATCCCATATTTTAAAACTAAACATCCAGTTATATAATTTATATTATCTTTTAATGAGTATTCTATTATAATAGGGCAGTGCATGAATATCATCTACATCATGGAATGAGGCTAGGGGAAAAGAACAAGAGACCTGACAAGTACTATGACTGGATACAAATCAGGGTATTTATAATAAGATTTCACTATACAAACATATATAAAAAAATACTTATTTTTATCAATGTTTCTATAGTGTATGAAACAAACAAACGATAAATACTACGACTATTATGTTTGTAAATTTATGAGAGATATCATATTTTATGAACAACCCAACATCCCTAAGGAGGTATTTTTGAAGATAATTACTATTTAATTTAAAATACTTATTAATACTTTGTGTATTTATATTTTTTCAGTACTACTATGATAGTTGAAAACAATCATATTCACAAGAAGATATAGATATTCTTATAAATGAATGTGCAACATACCTGATATAAGAATATAAAAATATATAATAAAGATGGTAAATTTATAAAATAATTTCAACGTAGTAATATTTTCTACATTATCATTATATTTGTTTGATGGTAATGTTGTGATTTTTATAGGAAAATGCCCCCTAAAAATCATGGTTGTTTGTGGTCCTTGTTTGTGCACTAAATGAATTGAATGTTTATTGTTTTTTTTAAAATAAATTGGTAGCCCTAATTTTTAGGGTATCTGTGTTATTGATAGAACAAAAAAGATAATGAGTATCGAGAAGGGGTTTCCCCATCCCTTGAGTTTGTTGTGACATCTTGAGACATAACAATCACAGAAGATTACTCTACTCTTCTCATTTTCAAAAATGAGAAGGGTTTTTTCTCCCAAAAAACATCGATTCAAGATGCAACATTGGTAGTTTTCCACTTTAGTCCACCCGTTGAAGAACCCACTTTCATATATTCATTCAGAGTTCATTAATATATGATAGTTGGTTCTGGACTAGGATGACTAAATATATGATATAGAAGGAGGTTTTTATTCTCTGTCAACCTGATAAGGATCAATGGGTTTTCCATAATCCTTTTAAACTGAGTAGATTGAGTATATTGAGCAGGTCAAGTCTCTTTTTAGGTTTCAGAGGCAAGGGTGCATTTTTTTTTAGTAGAAAAATGTTCTTAATTTTTTTCTGATACATTAGGACAACGGTCCATGAGTCCTTTGTGATGTGTAAGAATCAACAACACCTCAATAAAACAAACAATGTCATTGGTATGACTGCAAATGTGTCTTTATTTAAAATTTACATTAATTCAAGTAAAAAACACAAAACTAACATACTAAAAACCGAGGGAATTCATTTCAATCATTTTGATACTTTAGGAAAATTATATATCAGTCATTTGTGACATGTAGGAATCAACCACAACCTAATATGATGCATGGTGTCACTTGTATGACTGTAAATGTGTCTTTTTATTTGAAATTGTCATTAATTCAAGTAAAAAAGTAAAATTAACATACTGAAAACTGAGAAAACTTATTCGGATTTTTATGATACATTAGGACAATGATCCATGAGTTATTTTTTGACGTGTAGGAATCAACCCCACCCCAATCTGACGCACCGTGTGATTATTATGACAAAAAGTGTCTGTTACGAGTTTAAAAATGACATTTTAGGTCAAAACTTGCCACTCACTGAAAAAATCCAACATGATCCAATTTTCTTCAAAATTAACAAAAGTTATTTATAAGTTCTTTATGAAATGTATTAAGAATTTTCACATCAAAATTACGCATGATGTGACCGGTTTGACTCAAATTGCATGTTTTCAGTTTGAAATGACATATTCGTAAAAAGACACAACTGACATACTAAAAACCAAGAAAATGAATTCTGGTTGTTTTGATACTTTAAGAAAATGATCTATCAGTCATTTTTTACATTTATGAATCAGTTTCACATCAGTACGATGCACGGTATCACTAGTATGACTCCAAATGTGTCACATTAATTAAAATTGACATTAATTCATGTAAAAAACACAACTAACAAACTGAAAACTGATAAAATGCATTCATTTTGATTTGATACCTTATTATAATGATACATGAGTTAGTTTTGATGTGTAGGAATCAACGCCACCTCAGTATGATACACTATGTGACCAGTATGACTAATAGGGCCCGTTACGAGTTTAAAATTGGCATTTTAGTTTAAAACATGTCACTCAATGAAAACAAAGAAAACACACTTTTATTGTCTTCCAAATTAAGGAAAAATTTTCGTAAGTATTTTGTGACATGTATCAAGCAGTCCCATGTCAAACTAACACATGATGCAACTGGTATGACTCAAATTTCATGTTTTCATTTTGAAATGACAATTTAGGAAAAAAACACAACTGACATACTGAAAAATGAGAAAATGATTTATGATTGTTCTAATACTTTAGGAAAATGATATATTAGTTATTTTTATGTGTAGAAATAAACTTCAACTCAGTATGATGTGTGATTTCATCGGTATGACTTGAAATGTGTCTTTTTACTTAAAATTGACATTAATTCATGTTAAAAAACACAACTGAAAAACTTAAAACTGAAAAAACAAATTCGGATTGTTTCTAAAATCTAGGACAACAATTAATGAGTCATTTTTCACATGTAAGAATCAAACCCACTTGAATATGATGAACGGTATGACCGTTATGACTTAAAGTGTTCGCTATCAGTTTAAAAATGAAATTTTAGTTCAAAACATGTCACTCACTAAAAACAAAGAAAACACTCTCTGATGGTATTCTAAATTAATAACAGAGATTCGTAAGTCCTTTATGACATATATGAAATATTCTCACATCAAACCGTTGCACGATGAAAATATTATGACTCAAATTTCATATTTTCTATTTGAAATTACATTTTAGTAAAAAAACACAACAGACATATTGAAAACTGAGGAAATGCATTAGAATTATTTTAATACTTTAAGAAAATGATCTATCAGTCATTTGTGATGTTTAAGAATCAACCACTCCTCAATATGATACATGGTGTCATCGGTATGACTCCAAATGTGTCTTGTTATTTAAAATTGACATTAATTGAAGTAAAAAACACACCTGACATACTAAAGACTAAGAAAACAAATTTGTATTATTTTAATATTTTTGGAAAAGAACTCATAAGTTGGTTTTGACATAAAAGAATCAACCCCACCTCAATTCGACGAACAGTGTGACTGGCATGACTAAAAGTATCTGTAATCAGTTTAAAATTGATATTTCAGTTCAAAATGTGTCACTCACTGAAAACAAAACAAACACACAACGATTCTCTTCCAAATCAAGGAAAACGATTCTTATGTCCTTTGTGACATGTATGAAGCAGTCTCATGTCATACTAACGCACGATGTGACTGATATGACTCAAATTTATTGTTCTTGGATTGAAATGACATTTTAGTAAAAAAAAACACAACTGATATTATAAAAACTAATGAAATTAATTAATATTGTTTTTATACTTTAGGAAAATGATATATTAGTCATTTTTGACGTGTTGGAATCAACCTCACCTCAATCTGACACATGGTGTCACCGGTATGACACTAAATGTGTCCTCTTATTTAAAATTGACATTAATTCAAGTAAACAACACAACTGACAAACTGAAAACCAAGAAAACACATTCGGATTGTTTTGATATTTTAGGGAAACAATCCATGAGTCAGTGGTGAGGTGTAGAAATCAACCCCACCTCAACCCAAAAAACTGTGTGACCAGTATAACTAAATTTTTTAGCTATCAGTTTAAATTTGACATTTTAGTTCAAAATGTGTCACTCACTAAAAACCAAGCAATGACACTGTGATTATCCTCCAAATTAAGGATAGATATTTTTAAGTCCTTTTTTATGTATATGAAGAAGAATCACATCAAACGGACTCACGATGCGACTGGTATGAATCAAATTTCCTGTTTTTATTTTGAAATGACATTTTAGTAAAAAACCACAACTGACATACTGAAAACTGAGGAAATGAATTTATACTGTTTTTATAATTATTAAAATGATCCATTAGTCATTTTTTATTTGTAAGAATCGACCTAACCACAATCCAATGTATGATGTCAGTGGTATGACTCCAAATATATCTTGTTATTTAAAATTGACATTAATTCAAGTAAAAAAACACAACTAACATACTATAAATTGAGAAAAATGAATTCATATTGTTTTTATATTTTAGTAAAATGATCCATGAGATAGTTGGGACATGTAGGAATCCAATCCACCTCAATTAAATGAACAATGTGACCGAAAAGACTAAAAGTGTCCGCTATCAGTTTAAAATTGACATTTTAGTTCAAAATGTGTCACTAACTGAAAATAAAAAAAATTGCTTCGATTGTATTCCAAATTAAGTATAGAGATTAATAAGTCTTTTTGATGTGTATAAAGCAGTCTCATGTCAAACCGATGCACGATGCGACCGATATGACTCAAATTGCATGTTTTTAGTTTGGAATGAAATTTTTGTAAAAAAACAACTAACACTCTGAAAACAGAGGAAATGAATTCCAATTGTTTTAATACATTATGAAAACGATCCATCAGTCATTTTTAACATAGAGGAATCCACTAAACTTCAATACGACACATGGTGTCATTAGTATGACACCAAATGTGTCTTTTTATTTTAAACTGACATTAATTCAAGTAAAAAAACACAACTAACATACTGAAAACTGAGAAAACACATTCAGATTATTTTGATATTTTAGGAAAATGATCCACGAGTCATTTGTGACATTTATAAATCAACCCCTCCTCAATCCAACGAATGGTGTGATCGGTATGACTAAAAGTGTCCTCTATCAGTTTAAAAATGACATTTTAACTCAAAACATGTCACTCATTAAAAACCATGAAAACATGCTCTGATTGTATTACAAATTAAAAATAGAAATTTTTAAGTCCTTTTTGATGTGAATAAATCATTATCACATGAAACTGATGTACGATGTGACCGATATGACTCAAATTGCATGTTTTCGATTTGAAATGACATTTTAGTAAAAAAACACAAACACATTCTAAAAACCAAGGAAATTCATTCTGATTGTTTTGATAGATTATGACAGTGATCCATCAGTCATTTGTGACATTTAAGAATCAACCCTACCTTGATAGAATGCACGATGTCACCAGTAGGACTCCAAATGTGTCATTTTTATTAAAAATTGTCATTTTTTAATATATTTTTCAAATTAATTTTTTATTTCTTTATAGTATTAATCACATAATATTTGTTTTCTTATATTTGTGGAACCATTTTATAGAGTTGGGATGATTTTTTCAGTGACTATTACCATCGAAGGAAATTTGTTAGAGGGGACCACCGATGTCAAAAGAGAAAACATTAAGGTTTTTAACTTTTTGTTGGATATTTGTAAATGTAATTTTACAAAACATTATTCAAAATGTATAAATAAGTGTTTTTTGGTATATTCCATTAGTTAATATTTTTGTATTATTGATGTTACTTAAATTTAAAGAGCATTAATTGCCAAACTTTTGTGTGCATTGCTTATTTTTTCATCATTTTCATCGTGTATGTTGTTCCTTTGTATATATAGACTATGAGTGGTTATTTTTAATGGGTTTTTTCTGACTTGTGAAGGTTAAATTTTCTTGTTTGTTTATTTTGGTCAAATTATTATTTTTAGGTTCTTAGGTATACTGTTATATAAACAACATGCCCAGATAGGGAAGCCTTTATCAGCCCTTCAACTAGCATTGATAAAGCCTCGCCTTTATCATCGCTTTTCTGAGCATTGATGAAGGGTACCCCCTAATAGAAGCTCAATTAATAGCATTTTGAGTGATAATAAAAGACTTTTTAGTGCTGATAAAAGCATGTTTTGTGGTTGTGATGATTCATATAACTATTTTTAATTGTTAGGATATAATTTTCACATTTTTAAAATAAAAATGAAATGAGATGTTTCGTAGAAAATCAATGTTGCGTGTATTATACGCCAAGTCGGTGTTGCATGCAACATACACTAAGTTAGTTTCATATGGAATGAATATTTTACTTATTCTAATTTCAGATATAAATTAATGTTTTAATTTATTTGAAAAAAAGTACTTAAAATTTCAGTGTATTACATTCTACCCCCTAAAAATGAATTTCCCCCTCGAAATCTGTCCCTTGTGTAAAAAAAATGAGGATACTTATACTTCATCATATCATCAATTTCCCTCACAAATTACTCTTACTAGTGATTTCACCAGAAAATAATAACCAAGAGAGTGTCCCTGTTTCATAGATTTTTCTCTGATCAGTCCAGAATTTCAACATGTTTCTCCTCGTAAAAAAGATCATATTTCAGTGGTATGACCTCTAAGTTTATTAAATGTGAAGGGTAAGGTATATACTTACCTTGAAGAGATACATGGAAGAAATTATTTACATGAGAGTGATTTAGAGAAGTTCCAAGTGATGGGAAATTTTCCAGATACAATCAAGAATCTTAAAGGGACCAATATACCTAGGGCTTAGTTTCCCTTTCTTCGCGAATCTCATAACATTCTTGCAGTGTGATATTCGTAGAAATACTTTTTCACCAACTTCAAATTCTAGATCACGTAAATGGTAATCCTTATAACTTTTATCTAACTTTGGGCTATCTTGATATAATGTTTAATGATTCTATCCTTATTAACCATTTCTTCAGCAATCTCAGGTCCCAATAGCTTTCTTTCTCCAACCACATCCCAACATGTTAGAGCTCGACATTTCTTCCCATAGAGGGATTCATATGGATCCATCTGAATTCTTGAGTGAAAGTTATTATTTTAAGAAAACTAAACTAGAGGAAGGTGTTTACCCCAACCTCCTTTAAAATCTAGACAAAAAGATCTCAATATATCCTCTTAGGCTTGAATTTTTCTTTTGGATTGACCACGAGTCTAAGGATGATAAAAAGTGCTAAAACTAAATTATGTATCAAGTTCTTTCTAAATAAGTCTCTGGAACTTTGAGGTAAACCTCAGATATCTATATAATACAATGGAATTTGGTACTCTATACAACCTTACCACTTCCTTGATGTATATCCTAGAAAATTTATTTAGAGGGAAATCTTCTCTGATGGAATGAAAGTGTGTTGACTTAGTAAGGAGACTGACTACCACCCATATAGCATTAAACCCTTTAGAGGTTTTGGGTAGTCCAAAGACAAAATCTATAGTTATGTTCTCCCATTTCAATTATTGTATAGGTAATGGATGAAACATGCCTTTAGAATTTTTCCTTTTATCCTTATCTTGGTGGCATACTAAACACTGAGATACAAAATCTACGATATCTCTCTTCATGCCATCCCACCAGAAGAATTATTTCAAAACCCTATACATCTTCATACATATAGGATGAATAGAGAATGAAGAACTATGAGATTCATCTAACAACTAATTCTTCAAATCTAGTATGGAATAAACACATACATGGTTCCTAAACCTCATCATTTCATCCTAGTCAAGGTTGAACTCTGGAACTTTTATTACCCTCTTTTGCAGCTGTTTGTCTTCCTTTTGTGCCTCCTTAGTCTTCACTTTCATAGAAGGTTGAACAATCATTTGAGAAAGATAAAATAGTTTCCCTTCCTTAAGGATTTATAGATCCATCCTTTGTAGATCCCGAAATATTCTATCTTTTGTGATCCTCATAATGGATAAGCCATTATGATCTTTTTGACTCAAAGCATCAGCTACCTTGTTCGCTTTCCCAAGGTGGTAATGTATTGAGTAGTCATAATCCTTTATCAATTCTAACCATATTATCTAGCTCATGTTCAACTCCTTATATGTTAATATATATTTTATACATTCGTGATCAGTATATATATTACACTTTTCTCCATAAAGATAATGGATCTATATCTTTACTGCAAAAATTACCGCTGCAAACTCCAAATTCGGACTTCGGTAATTTTTCACATCAATCATCAAATGTCATGTGGCATTGGCTATAACCATGTTATTCTACGTAATAACACTCCCCATTCCCTTCTTGGATGTGTCACCATATATTACAAACCCTTATCCACAATAGGGTAATGTAAGCACAGGTGCACTGAACTACCTTTTCTTCAATTCCTTAAATTTTTCCATGCATTCCGCTATCCAGAGGAACTTGACACCCTTCTGAGTTAACTTGGTTAAAGGATTAGAGAGTTATGAGAAATTCTCTACAAAATTTTGATAATATCCTTCTAAATCAAGAATGCTACAGATCTCAGTCAACATGGTTGGTCTAGGCTAGCTTTCAATAGCCTCTGTCTTTGATAGATCTACTACTATACCTTCTATTGAGATTTTGTGACCCAAAAATGAAAACTTTTGCAGCAAAAATTCATGATTTGTAATTTTTTTATATAACTTATCCTTCCTTAGGGTATGTAGTACAATTATCAAGTGATATTTATGCTCTTCATTGATATTTGAATACATAAGAATGTCATGTATAAATACTACCACAAACAAATCTAGGTAATATATAAAGACTCTATTCATTAAAAACATGAAGATAGAATGGGATTTAGTAAGACCAAAAGTCATAACCATATATTCATAATGTTCATATCTTATACAGAATTAATTCTTGGGTATATCCTCCTCAAACCTCAATTGATGATATCCAGAATTAAGGTCAATCTTGTAAAATTATTGAGATCCACACAATTTATCAAACAAGTCATCAATAAAGGGAAGAGGATAATTTTTCTTGATTGTGATCTTGTTCAACTCCTAATAATCAGTACATAGACGAATTTATCCATCTTTATTTTTCAAAAAAATAATCAGTGCCTCCAAGGTGACACACTTGGCTGAATGAATCCCTTATCAAGGTTTTCATGATATTTCTTCTATAATTCCATCATCTAAATTAGGGCCATCCTATAAGGTGTCTTTGATGTTTTTTTGGAACCAAGTATGAGTTCTATTGAGAACTCAACTTCACGTTTTGTTGGAAGACTAGGAAACTATTCCATAAAGATGACCCTAAAATCTTGAAAAACAAGTATATCATTAATATCAATATAATCCCCAACCATTTTAGATAAAACCCCTTTTGAATTGGAATTAAGACCCATACACTGGATGTAATATCTATAGGAAGATCATACATATCATCAAATATATGGATGATCCTAGGAGGGTTTGAAATATCAAATGTAAGTACCATTACTTGAAAATTGATGTGGTATTTATACAGAGAAATATAATCCATTCCTAAGGTGACATCAGATTATACTAAAATAACAATGACAACATTTGAAGGAATCACATTCCCACACACTTCAATATTAGAGGAATCATAGACTTGAGATGAAATCATCAAACCATTAGGGATTTTCACGGCTAATTCCACATCAAACTATTTTGTGGAATCTTAACAACCTTAACAAATTATTTAGATATGAATGTGTGGGTATATCTAGAATAAAATATTACATTATAAGTTCTAGAGTGCATGGAATGTATACCTTTCATCACATTGTTATCGAACCCCTAATCATAAATAGAGATTGCATGAGATTTACCTTTCTCAGTCAGCTTAAGAGGTTACTGACATCGATCCTCATCACCAGCCCTTGGGTTTGGGAAGTGGTTTTCATAATTACCATTCTCCTTAAACTTGTATCACTGAATCATGGGGGATGCATTCTGTGACAATTTTTCTGCATTCACAACGTTATCTAACTTCATCCCATCATATTAGAAATCAATTTCTCGGTGACCTTTCTTTTAACACATAAAAAATTTATTAGACTCCTTAAGGTAATTTCCTCCATGTTTCTTTCCTCACTTAGACCATAAAAGAATGTTCAAATTCTTTTCTCCATGGTTTTTAGAGTTTCCTTTAAACTCCATGTTCATATTATTATCAAAGCCATGGGATTGATATGTGACTCCCACCTCCATTTAAATCTTCATTACATAACACACAATCTATTCATAACTACTTATGCCTCTTATTGTCAACACCCCTATAATACTTTACTTTAATCCCCTAAAGAACCGATAAAATTTACTTTCGGGTTGGATGATAATTCCTAAATCATACCTTTCAAGTCTTGTTATGTTAGCCTCATAGGTACCAACAAATTAATCATCCCATTGTTTCAACTCATGTAACTCTTTTTCTATATTGGTATGAAAAATATGAGGAAAGTACTTATTGAAAAATAATTTCTATAACTCATCCCAATCCATGGATTCAATATCATCTTACAACATTGTATTCTTTATTAGAGTCCACCACTGATCTCTTTCACCTTCTAATCGATGAATATCTAGAATTAATTTCTCATCTTCTAAACACTTAGGAACATATAATATATTTTCAGTACTACTGATCCAATTTTCAGCAACAAGTGGATTAGAATACCTTCTTAATAAAGGTGGATGTTGCCTCATAGAACACTAGATAGAAATTTGTTCCCTCTTTTGATCATATGGAAGTCCATAATGATTCATATCTTGAGAAAGTTATGTGAACATAGCAATGAGGCTTTTCATTACAACTCCCATAACATTTGGTTGCTCAGAAGTACATTTTATGCATTTTCCATCACAATCACCATTAGTGTGATTCTTTTAGGTTCCAGCCATAGACTAAAACCAAAAGCATAAAGTGAGAAATAGTTATCATAATAAGGAACCACATAACCATAAAAAATCACATATAGGATGTATAAATTATGAAACCTTATGTAATATATGACAACTTAGGGTTATCCTATGTTATTCATAGACAAATTATATTCAAATCCTTCATAATGGTTTATGAAGAGTTTTTTACTTCCCAATGTATATCCTCTAGGAGTGTCAAACTAGGTGTACAACAAGGCATGTTGTCGTGCAACAGATTACCCTGAGTGAGGCTTAGAACATCTGGTTGGAGTTTTTACCCCTTGGTAAATCTATGCAAGATCCACATCCACTTGTAGTATGCATACATGGATGTATTGTTAGGAAACCACTCACTCTATCCTTCACCCAAATTTTAGGACATTTTCCTATAATTATTCATACCCTTATACTTATCCTTATGCATGCCCTTATGGTTATCACAAAGGTTTTCTCATCCTAGATTCCAAAGGATAACTATAGATTTTCTCTAATAAAAACTATAGTGACCCTCTCTTATCAAAAAATTGAAATTACATAACTTTTGTGGAATACTTAAAAATTATACAAATAGACTCCCATATATTATAATATGTCTAGTGACTTTGGAAACATAGAAACATAAAAATGATACATAAATGAACTACACAATCTCAGACCAGGTTCTTCTTGACTAGAAACCTTCTTAGATAGATCAAACATAGTACATATAATTATAACCAGGGGGAAATAGTCAAAAAATGTTTGAGATCATATGCTCAGTATGGGTAAAAAGGGATAAATATAGGAATAAACATGATTATAAGGGTATGATAATGTGATCATGAGAAAAATAGAATATCATACCCTATATATCAATGATCATAATAGAAATCATGGCGTAAATATCATAAGTTCATAAGAAATAATTAATAATTAAATAAATAGCATAATTTGTGAAAGCATAACATAAGAATAAGACATGGAAGTGTGTAAAACACATAAGAATATACCAATTTCCATAGTGGATAAGGAATTTCTGGAAATACCATCTTAGTTGTATGGGTTCACTCAATATACTATCTTAGTAGCCTGAGTTTACTCCTCATACCATCTTAGTAGTCATGGTTCACTCCCTTGGCCATCTTATCAGTCAAGGTTCACTCCCAAGAACATATTTGTTTATATCATGATATATAATTCTTTAACCAATGAATTATATGAAGACATAGGACTCACCAATCTCATAAATAAATCATTCTTATATTTTCCAAAAAAACATATAACATTTATCCTAAAAATAACCCAAGGAATAAAATAAGTTTCTTAAACATCATTCCATCATAACATAATCCATGTATAACAAATGTATTTCATAAATAGAATTCCATAAATACAATAAACCATAATAATAATAGGGATAGTATACTTGAAACATATCATTAATATTATATGGAATTTTTTAGAAAAACCACTTGAAATTAATTCTTGAGGAAAATATCCTTTCTTCTTCAAAAATATTTTCTTTTCTGAAAACACCAAACAGTTTTAAAAGAAAATAATTTCATTTAAAATAACCTTGAAAACCTGTAATATAATCTTCATGGAAATAATTCATTATAAAAGCATAAAAATACATTCAGTCAATATAAATAAAAAACATTCTCCTCATACTTTTGCTGGAAAAGTCCAAAAGTACCTCTTATGGGAAACAAAAGAAAGATTCCTTCCAACCATGTAGTAAAAAGTCAAAAGTAGTTAAAAATGACTTTAAAAATCCATAAGATAATATTAAAAAAATTTATGAAATAATTTATAGAAAATATGGTCATTGATAATAAATAAACCCTAGTAAATGTGTATATATAAACAATCTCAAATAATAATGAGATTAAGAAATATTCCTTATCTTGTATCTTGACTCTCTTCGTACTCACAGAATATTCCTGTATAAAAACAATAAGTTTTTTATAAATATTTTTTATAAGAATATTCTTATATATAATACCATATATGGATTGATTATGACAATATATTACCTGCTTGTTAACGATCCTTTGTTAATTTTTTACTTTGTGTGACATTCGCATTGTTATTCCCATGTGTCTTAATTTGTTATATCGTTGGTCCTTATACTTATACAAAGATTGAAAAATGTATATCATGATATGAATAAAATTAATATATATTATATTTATATTTTAATAATCTATAGCACAAATAAGTCTGAAATGGAAGAAACTATTCATAGAGGCGGTAAGCCGGACATATTCATGAATGTTGTTTCCATTTTTAATTGTCATATTAAATGAAGGTATGTATCTGAAATATGTATATATATGTATATATATATATAATTAATTAAGTATCATTTTTATATCATATAAGTTCACTAAACCTGTCATTAAAATGTTCCATGTGGTGTGTGAATAAATCACATCACTTTGAGGGTGCGGTAGTCCACACTTCCACAAACGAGATTATCATATTAACATTAAATGGAAAGAAAATGGTATGAGTTATAAAAAGGAATATGGAAGATTAAATACATAATAAAAATAATATATTATATATATAAGTATAGTGTCCTTCATAATGGACACCATGATTGGGGGTAAAAGAAAAATGAACAATAAGTGTTGCGTGAGGCAGTAGTTCGCCGTACAGAGAAACAATTTTCTCAATGTCAATTAGATGGAGGTTTGTGTAAGTGTAGATTGAACCATGAGCATAAAAAATCCTAGTATATTGATTATAATGGTTTATTCATATCATAATGAAATAAATAAATTTTAGGGGTGGATAAAGAAAATAATGGAAAGGAGTTTAAAAGAAGACAATACCTCTTAATTGGGTAACTCTTTTTGGTTTGTACCAAAAGGATTCCTTGAGTTTCTATATTATAAAGGGAAGAATTCTAGTAGGAATGAAGGTGTTTTGGGAGTATAAATGGTCTATTTTGGGATAAGGCAACTGGATTTAGATGTTTTAATAAAAGATAAGGAGATGTGCCCTTTTATATGGTGGAGGAGGGACACTATAGGAAACTCCAAAACTATTACTTTATTATAAATTAATTTTCAATTTAAAATATATACAAAGTTGGTTATTTATATTTTTATATGAGTATGAGTATAAATAATATTAACCAATGAATTTTATACATGTTTAGGTCATAAAATTAACCTTATCTTTTGGCATTAACCTTTAGTTAAAAAATTTAACTCATACCGTGATGACATGTCTTTTTATATTATAGGGTTAATATATTTACAATAAAATGACAAAAGAACCCCAATTGGATCATTTATGACATATATTACACTATCTATGTTAGTTGGATGAACCTTACATTTTTATGAATTTTATAACATTTAATAATATATTATTTATTTTAAAGTATCATCTATGTCAATTTTGATACTATTCAATATTTTCATTTTTAAAAATATCAATCAAACATTATAACTTAAAAAAATACATCTAATATGTCAATAAAATTACTAATTTATATATAAAGGTCATGGACTTCATTAAATAAGTAAAATTATAATTATTTTAATATTTTTCATATCATTTATTTGATATCTAAATTAATAAAACAACTAATGCATTATTATTGTACAAGACTTTATTTAAGTTATTTCTTATCATAAAATTAAAAACAATTATCATGATGAATATAAATTTTATATATTTCCAATGAATAATTATAGACGAATTTATCTTATCTATTAACCTATTTAAAAATGATTTAGTTATTAGATTTTGAATATGAATCTTTCAATGCTTCTTTAAATAATATATAATAAATGTTTTAATCTAACACAAGTGACTTAAAGCAGAACAAATTTTTTACCTAATTTTTATTTGGATTAAAATAAACTTATCTAATGAAATTTTGACATTTCTTAGTGTAATATCATATTATTATAATATTAATTTAACTTTAACTATCCTATTTACCTTTAACCATGGTAAATAAAATTCAAAAGTTACTATTCACAAAAAAAATTGATTCTATTAGATCAAATATTTTATCCTAATTAAAACCATTTATATCTATTTTAAAAAATTAAATTCACAAAAGTGGTAAAATTAGGTTTACTTCAAATCTTGAAAATGTGGCTAGAAGGCGGGTAAAAGAGACGTTCAAAAGTTCAGTAATTGTTTATAACTAGTTATATTTAATAAATGATTCCAATGACTAAAATTTAATTAATATATGTATTATTTATCTATTTTTACTTTAAAATCAATTTAATGTTAAAATAATTATTAAAATAAAAAATTCTTTTTTAGCTACTATGTAGTATTTTGCACTATTCATCAAAAATTAAAAATATTCAGAAAAATACCAAAAATTCTCCCTAAGCTAGTTTGAAAAATCTAAAATCTAAAATTATTTTTTATTTTTCCAAAATCAATTTCCCTGAGTGTCTAAAATTATCTTTATTAAATGGACATGAAAATTGATTCATTCGAGAAAATGATGTTTTTAAACATAGAAGGAATTTACCAAGAATCATATCTTTTATTATCAATATTTTAAAATTAGTTATTACTATCCATATAACTATGTTTAATGGCTAGTTTATAATTATCTAATTTAGATAATAATAATAAGAGATGCTTCATAGAAACTCTGTATTGTGTGTATCATATGACAAGTCAGTGTTGCGTGCAACCTACACCAATCCAGTTCCATATGAAAGGAATGTTTTAATTAGTTAAATTCAAGATATAGATGAAAGTTTTAAATTTTTCAAAAAAAAGTCCATAAAAACTCGGGGTGTTATAGTTCTCTTATTACAGGATTTGAACAGGCCATAAAAATACCAGTTACCTATTTAATCCTTAAGTGAAGCTCAAAGGTTGTGGTCAAGTAAATTAATAGTGATTATTCCATAAAAAAGGCGGATTTGGTTCTATTGATTTATTATATATGAGTACCGATGGAGAAATTCACCTAATAAGAAACATTATATCACATTACAAATTAAAAAAAAATCCATGAAGATGCTCTATCAAATTTAGCTATAGACTTGGAAGATCATGATTTTGATGGGATGAAAATTTTAATAACCCATCACAAGGTTGTATATTTATTTATCAATAAGGATATGTAAGAGATGAATATGATCAATTACACCCCTAACCAACTTGAATAGTTTAACTCACTAATTTGTTCCACAGTTGGATGGATCTCTCCAATAAATTATTATATAAAAATGTAATTCTCCCACCATATTGCACTAAAAAGAAGTAAATACATTTGAGGGTAACAAATTACAAAAATTATGATGGGATAATATTAAAAAAAATCCAAAAATAAGTTTTTGATTAAATACCTATCAGACGAACTGAAGGAGGAGAGACCCTTATCATTTTAGAGGAAGGACAAACTACCACCTATATTTCCCATTAGTTAAGAATCAATATTTTCTATTAAATCAAGAGACTTGGAATCTTCTTCTTGTCAATGATATAGAACAGCATGGTGTTAAAAAAGAAATTACATTCCTTATAGATATATTCTAGCATTATTAATTAAACCCTAATGATGTTTGTAGGTTCTAATGATCTAATGAAACTCATTAAATACATAATAATAAATATATAATCCCTGATACAATATCCACAATGTAAGGAACTTAGTCATGTATACTGTAAAATAAATAAATCATGAACATTTCATTAAATATGGACATGACATCTATCATCATACCATGTGCTTGATAAAGATCACTTGAGAGGAATATGAATAGAATCACTCCTACATAGGTATCCATGGGATGTGTAGAATCACTAATCATATGATTGGGTTTCTTCCTCCCTCTATGCCATGTCAATGCCTTGTGGTGTGGAGGAGGTAAAAGAAGAGATATAAAGGGATGGATGGTTTAGAAAAGACTTGGAAATGCATTTATAATAACCATAATATGGAAGTATCCCATTTAAATAGATCTTGAGGACAGACCTTGATTATTTATGAATTCACTACAACATTATGAAATGTATGATTGAATACTTCTATTAGTTATAACTATTGTAACCGTCGACCATATGAAATCACATAAATTTCATCATACAAAACATATAAATTTAGTGATAGTTAAACATGGAAGACTCCAAAATTATAAGTATTGTCATTTGGATTCCTATATCCTAGGATGTTAGTGTATATCATACCTTATGATTATTCACATAATAGTTTATATGATATCACTTAACCATACGATAGGATTGGTTATGGAAGTGGCATGAAATCCCCACTTCATGCCTATGATATACCCATTTTTCACCTATGATATAATAATAATAAATCATATGTACATGGTTTATAGGGAATATATCATTCAATTTCCCACTTGCACTAAATCTTAAGAGATGTACATTACATTTCACATTATATCATATCAAATAATTAAACATTTGAAATCATATCCAAAACACACTTGGGTTATCTTCTAAAAAACTATTGGAAAGATATTATCAACTTCATCATGTATTACATCATATCTCTGAATAAACATAAAAACTCTTTAGGATAAACTCTAATAAATTTTTAGAGAATCTATCCAAGTAAAATTCAATCCATATTTAGTCAACCACAATGTGTAACCCCACAATACTTTATAGCATTGACCGAAAATAAAAATAATTAGATACATAAATTTAAATAGAGAGTGGAATATATCAAATGATCAATGATACTCAATCTATAAATGGATTTTTCATAATATCCATCAAACACATGTATCTCCATACCTATTTCCAGTAGCCGCATCATATAAAATCATGCATTCTCATATGATACCATTTTCCAAAACATCGAGTGACCATGGGACACGACGTATTTTAGTCCCATATATTCTATACATACATTATTGATTCTTTATGTATAGAATAACCAGGTCAATGAATAATTAACATGTCATTCAACTCTATGGATTATCACATCATGTATACCGCACCTGAATAGATAATCATGACATAAGTACTATTGAGGTATGGTCTTACACTTACTTAGTCTATCTCAATTGAGGGCTAATATGTCATCACCATCATGCAAGAGGAAAAATACAATTTAGATTGTTCTCCAATTGATGAAATGATCAACAACACAACCATCCACCCCCTTATTTTCTAAACCTCATGGCTTGTTAAGATAGGTAATAAATTATGAAGGTTTTATTACTAGGTATCTCACTAACCTTAGGTGTTTTGGGGACTCCAAATACAGACCGTTCACCCATAGTGTACCAAATACACAGTTTACGAAACTCTATATAGTATACTTAGTGGTTTATCTGGTATCCAAAAATCATTTTATGGCTCATGATAATATTTCATGTCCCGGTACAATAATTATACTAATTCCAATCTTAACATTTCACTATAACATGTAATAATTAGTTAAGAACATTGGTTAAGAATAACTAATAGTCATACTTTGGGTGTCCAATTATCATTTTACTTCACAATATATATTTATATATATCAATATATATGTATATTAATTCAAAATGAAGGAATAATAAAAATACAATTTTCCTTTGTATAATGTGGTATATTTTATATTCATAAAAATAATTATGAATAGATAAAAAAACTATACATAAGTGTCTATTTAATATATCATATATGATAGATCTCCATATCATCCTTAGGATTTCATCATTTTTGTTTTTTTAACTCATTACACCTATATGATATTCCTTAAACATACCTATTTAACCACCTATTAAAATTTTCCCAATAAATAATTTAGTGAGTAACATATATGAAGAAAATAATTTTGAACAATTGACCAAATTACGAATAATATTCTTAATGTTTAACTCCTTGAACACATTAAAACTAATTAACTCCACAACATCAAATTATGTAATTTCAATTAATTCTATTTCCTACATAGAACTCATTTTTAGTTCATTATTATCCTTAAAACACTTTCTACTAATAGTTTACAGTGAAATGTTTTGGTAACTAATGAAACTATTTGAATCGTTATTTACCTACATTTTCAAAACTCCATTAATATATTTAGTGAAATTTACTTTGCAATTATACTGTCATAATATTTTCTTTTTTAACTTTTATATTCTAAAAATTCCATAATATTCCTACCAATTTTATAGAAACATTATTCCCTTAATAATATCATTGTAATATTCAAAAAATATTTTATTTTTATGAAATATATATTATTTAATCTTGTAGGAATATTCAACAAACATATAAATATTTCCATATTATATAAGGTATTATATGTTCTTGGATAAATTTCATAAAAAGAATATTGTTTTTTTAAATATGTCACTAATTGCGGTTGAAACAAAATTCCTCATATTTTAAAAAACATCTCAAAAGAACTAATTTATCCTAGATAAAACATTTTATCCTTGTATTCTTCTTAAAACATGTTATAGAATCCAAATAATCATAATCCATGTATATAAAATTCATCAACTCGTATATTTGTAAAATATCTTTATTAAAAGAAACTTATTTTATCATATAAGAGAACAAATATGAATACCCACATCATTTACTAAGATCCATAAAATATTGATAAAATTCATTTAGATTCAAATATTTAATGTATAAATTATTTTATTCATCAATAGATATAAAAATAAAATCTATCTGAATTATTCCTTTATTTTTGAACTCTTGTATATTTATAACATTTTTTAAGTATACACTTAGTATCATGTACCCTTAAAAATAAATGAATTTATTTCTATAACACTAATACATGACATGGAAAATCCATACTGCTCCAAACCCCTCTTAAGGTATCTTGGATAATTCATTAACTCTTCCTTCCTAATAACTCTAGGATTAAAATTAAATTTAATATTTGCTATAAAAAACAATGTTAGACTCTCCAACTAAAATTCCGCTTTCCTAGTTTGAAATTTTACCTACTTTTATTATCTATATAGAACCCACAAATGGAACTCACATTCCATAGTTCATACATACTCACCATTTTGAGAAAATTGTGTAAACATTTATAGAACTCATTAATATTTCCTGAACTTTTCCAACAGAATGAATTCCAAAACCAAAACAATCCTTAGGGAAACCTCTAGTCTTTCTAAGTCATTAACATAACCAATAATAATTAGTATATATGAGTAAATATTAAATTTCTTTATCTAATCATGCATTTTATGCCTTTGAAACCTTAAGTGAATCCTTATATATTCCCATAGGCATCTAGATTCACCTATTAAGAAACCTCTACACTTGGTTACTCATGAATTTTTTCCCTAACACCAATAATTTTCATTTCTTAAGAATAATTCTTAAGTTACCAGCCTAAGTATTTTATAACTTCATGATTATAATTTTAGGAATTAATTTAAAATCCTATTTCATGATTAGGATGATACATATCTAAAAAATAATCATTCATTAGACGAGTATCATGTTTTATAAAAACTTAATAAGAATATATATTAAATTTAATCCCACTAAAATGATGAACCCTTTTTAAATACATCTAACACATTAGTGGGCCAAAATGTATTTATCACTATGAAATGAATAAATTATTTCAATTCTCACACCAATTACCTATTTATGTAGAGTATCATACCAATCATATCATATATGACTTTCTGATAGTTTAGTGAAGAATTATTTTCTTAAACAATCATATTGATAATCCTAACTATATTTCTCCAGTAACATAATCTTTTTAGGGTCTCTCGACTAAGTTTATCCCAAATTAAATGATAATAACAGGAAATTACTCTTATTAGGGTCACCCATTACTTTAATTACTTACACACGATCATACAAGGGCACCCAACATTAGAATGACCTACCCTGTTGGATGATTGAGGTCTTGATAAGTGTTGATTTGGAAGTAATCCACACTTATTATTTTCAAGGGGATTTAATCTCACCATATTATCTCATGTTATTCATTTTAAATTAACGAATTCTTATAAATATTTATTTTGTAATCCTATTCATCCCAAAAAATCAATATGTTCAAACCATATTGATGTGTAACTCTTTATGCAACTCACAGTTTGTCTCACTCACCCGAAAAAAAAATCTAAATATATTTACACGTATCCAAATGCATCCCATGCATAAGGTATATGTAAATTTAATGTAATGGTTAATAATTATATGAAATTTATAATCTATACATGAGTAAGCCTAGATCCATAGATAACAAACTGCCAACTTTCTAGAATAAGGTATACGAAACTTGGTTAGTGGGATGTCTGACCCATAGTCCATATACCTAGTGATACTTTACTCAGAGGAGATTCCAATTAATAAAAACTTTAATACCTAATATGCATAAACTATATTAAATAACTAAATTCAAGATGATAAATTTAATTTCAAACTAAATTCAATGTAGATGAAAACTAAATTCATTAGCATACCTAGCATGTAACTCCTTAGATGAATGAGTAATAACTTATAAGTATTTTAATCATATTTAAACTAAATTATGAACTCATTCATAATTTAAAAATTATATTCATGAATAAAGAAGGGTGTAAACATAAATAAAAGATTAATTAATAAATCTAAACATAAGTTAATCATTTATGAATAACACATAAAAAACAAACATAAAAACTTTATAATTTAGTCAATAATTATAGACATTATATAAGATTTGAATATAAAAACTTTATATTCATACCCCAATATGAACTAATTAATAGTAAACAATATATGGCATTTAATTGAAAATATATGTTATTATATAGAATATAACAATTTTATATTCTAATTAATATTATTTTTTTTAAACGGTATTTGAGGTCGATTCCCCATATTATTAAGAAACCAAATCTGAATTTTTAAATGGATTATGTGGTAAATTATTACATGACTGCATAGTCCAATGGCCTATAGACAATATAAGGTGGTGGCTCAATATCCTACCGATCCAAAGTCCAAAAATGAGTGGCCCAAGGCCCTGAAATATTATATATATATATTCCTAGAGAAGTCTACCTGCCATCCAGCATCCACTATCATTGTACACCATCACCCTCGACCTGCCCACCAACGTCATTGTCTACCTCTCACCATGATGCCACCCCGATATTTCCCTATGCACCATAATCATCTGACTCAAGATCATCTTCCAGTTCCATCGGCATCACACACTTTTTGGCTGTCCCTAAATCCATACACTTTCCTCTGCCTTCCTATCAAGCAGGGAACACATCTTCTCGTCGCCCCTTTCATACACATGAGGGGTGTCCATTATTCCCCTACTGGTGATGCCAACAACAACCATCCCTCTTGAAACACAAGAGACATGAAACCTCCCTACAATTTAATTAGGGGGAAACTTAAATAATTTGAGGTTTAAATCTTGATCAAATCAATAATAAAACACCTTTTGATTTTGTTTAAATAATTTATTTAAATATGGCCTTTAATTTTAATAATTCAAATTAATTATTGTTAACAATTTATTGCAAAAATATAAACTATCAAATATTTAGTCCATATTTCAAAATTTATAAAATATTTATAAATTACACTTATAATTTCCATATAAACATTTTATTTATAAATTATAAATCCTTATATATATTTTAATAGGTATTTTAATATTAACATTTAATATTATTGAATATTTATTAATAAATGTTTCATCAACCATTAATTAGTTAATTATAAACACTATATTTAATTAATTTATAAACCTTTTTATAAATTAAAATTTCTTCCAAATTACCTTTAATTATAATTTATAAACATTTCATAAATTATATAATTCAATTCATAATGGAATTAAAAAAATTATTTAAAATCATTTTTAATGATATAAGATGAATCACATGATATGATAGATTGGATACGACACTGCAAATATTTAAGTGCCATCATTCATACTTAATTATTGATAATGTGATCACCACTTATGATAAGTGGTCTATGTAATATTTTTCAACTATAGTGGCAAAAAAATATCTAATGCATGGAACCATTAATATCATATCCCTTATTTGTGGACCCTTATCCATGTAACCCCTACATATCAAAGAGTTCCAACAACATGACCTTTATTCATTGAGTATCCCTTAGATAAATAACCCTTACTCACATAACCCGTAAGTATGAAATATTTTCAACGACATAACCCATATGCATGAAGTATCATGAAAATATAGTAACCATTATGTGTCAAGAAATGCATAAAAAATGTTACCTACTGTGCATACGTAAGGGTTAGTAGTGGTTTCATCCTTACACATATTCTCATAAACCTTATTCATTAGTTTTAAAATACTTAATTATCAATTGTATTTTATGATTATCACTTATATCACTAAGGTGATATGATTCTATATTTCAATCATTCCACATAGTGCAATCATTGAAAATGATATTTAAATTTTATACATCAAAACTTGTAAAAAACTAAAGGATTTTTACTGACTTCTTGGATATAACATCCTATATTTTTAGCCACAACTCAATTAGGTAGAAACAAATTATCAATCATATTTGATGATAGAGTATACGACATTCATTAAAATATAAGAAAATTTCATTTTTAACATGATTTTAGGAATCAGAAATCCGGGTAAAGTGGTTATACCACTGGTGAGTTTCAAAGTATCTTACGATACTTGTTAAATATAGAATAACAAGTATATAAACCCAAATAAAAGTTCAACCATGCATGAAAATGAATCATGTATATTGTAAATTGAGGAAATCATGTACCTTTCCCCAAAGATGGAAACTTCCTCCTTACTTGTCATATATGCTTGATGAAGATCACATAAGAGGTATTTGAATGGAATCCATCATCTAAAGGCATCCACAAGTTGTGTTCAATAGCTCATTATATGAGAAAGATACATCCACCCACTTCAACATGATAGAGCCTCATGGTGTATTGGAGGTAAGAGAAAAGATGTATGGGAACCAGAGGTTTGACCAAGGCTTAAAAATTCTTGAATTATCACCATAGGATGGTGGTAGAACCTTAGAATATCCCTATAGTAAAATCCCTGAGTTCTCATGAATTCACTGGTAAGTTATGAAACATACACATGAGTGCTTCACTTTTGAAAAAAAAACCTATACCAACAGTTTGGAACTGTTTTCATAGGCCTCAAAAATTATTGGTATAGGCTATACCAACAGTTTGGGTGGTTGTTGTATTTTTTGTATCGATGGGCTATACCAATGGTTTCTAAACTGTTGGTATAGGTAATATGAAACACCTATATCAATGGTTTTTAAAACCATTGGTATCGATAATTAAAAAAATAAACCCTTGAAAGATTTGATCCCCACACCTCAACTTTGTATGACCTAACCACAAAGCTACAATGTTTTTTTGAAACATAATATGATAAATACGTATATTAATATTTAAAATTAATTTAATTTTTTATGTATTCAATTTTATTTAAAAATATGAAAACATATACCAATGGTTTTCCAAATTATTGGTATAGTTATTTTGAATTTTCTGACCTATACCAATGATTTTGGAAAAACCATTGGTATAGGTTCTTCAAATGGGATCTATACCAATTGTTTTAGCCAAACCATTGGTATAACCATCACCTATACCATGGGTTTTGGAAAAACTATTGGTATAGGTCATATTATGGTTCTTATACAAATAGTTTTGGCCAAAACGTTGGTACAGGGTAACTATACCTTAGGTTTGGCAAATACATTGGTTCATGGTTATTTTATGGCACCTACAACATTGGTTTGGACAAAACCATTGGTATATGTCCTATTTATAGTAGTGATTCTTTGATTTACAGTCATTTTTACTCTCATATATATGAAATATCATACATTTAATATTATAAAACATCTCCATTTAATGAATTCCAAACATAGAATAATTATGAATGAAAAGTATTTCCATTTGGCTACCAAGATCATAAGATGTTTATATAAACCCTATCCTTTTACATATAACATTACATGATTTTAATAAAAACTATACATCAGAGTACAAACCAAGGATCGTAATGTCTAATGTCTTAGAAGACTAGCTATATAGTCCAACATTATAAAAATAGTTTCTTATTTAATATCCATAATGATCTCATATCTTCCATTATGATCATACATCTACATAAGATAACTTGTGGATAACATTAACAAATGGATGAGCTAAAATCCCAAAATGGAAAAATAAAAAAGTATTAATGCTTTAACACATGAATTATGAGGCATGTCATAATGATATAAAAAGGCAGGAACATGTGAAATCATAACATATAAACTTATGATCATATAAACATGGAGTAATAATAATGTTTCAAAAACATAAAACATGACATTAACAAGAGTCAAGCCTAATTGAACATGGAGAAGCACAATTCAAGGTTAACCACCCAGACCGTTGCACATGGTATCACGAGTCAAGGCTAACCGCCAAGACCGTTGCACATAACGTCTCATGAGTCTCAAATTTACCCAATGGATTAGAGTGATATATGAGTGAAACCATATTAACATATTCATTAATATTTTTTCCACATTAATAATCATACAGAATCAATTATACATAAACATAAGGGTACCCTTGGAAGGAAATGGGTATCATAACCATGTCATAAAGAATAATGAATGGGTGTATCATAAAAGAGCCCATCAAAGAAAGGAATTAAAACATACATGGAACTTAATAAGGTAAAATAAAAATATATCATTTTAAGTGATTTCAAAAATAATTTACAATATGAAATAATATATTTTAATAAATTTTATCATTAAAACATTTTAGTATCGTTTAAAATAAAATACTAACGAGTATTTAAAATTGAAAAGGGATTAATATTTCAAATAAAACCTGAAGTGAACCAAAAATGTTTTCATGATAAAAATACATGTTTTAAAAATATAATGGTCTCTTAAAAATAGATCGTATAGTGTAGTTGAAGTTGGGTAATAATTCAAGAATTTTCCTTAAAACGGGTTTGCTTATTGGGAAGTATTGTAGAGGGAATCATTTAAAAATTATATATCCCTGAAAGATAATGAAGGATAGAATTTGAAACATTATTTTTAATCATACAAAATTTATATAGAAGTTTTAAATAAAAATAATAGACAAATTAATTTGGATAAAAATAATGATAGAGCGACTCGACAGAATGTAGGAGGTTCGGGTAGAATCCCTTAAAGAATACCAACATGGAACCAGGTGTAATTAAGAGGGATTAATGAAAGATAAATGGGTTTATATTATTTTATAAATGATGAGGTCTGTATGGTGGATGTGTGAAATAATACCCCATCATTAGGAACTACACGTAAAAGGTAATAACATAGAGATATTCTTGAATAAATGTGAGAAAGAGAGGATCCCTTACCTTAAGTCCGATGGTGTTCTCCACTTGATATTAATGACCAGAATAATAAAATTAGGTTCATTAATTAATAATTAAAGAAACTATTCTATATTTAAATGATTTATTATAACCTTTTTAAGTTTATTCATGACATTTTTGACCTTTTAAGTGCTTCAATTGCATTGTTCGGGTCCATTTGATTTCTTGGTTTTTACGATTGGTTTGCATATTTTCATGAATAGGGAATTATGTAAAATGGTGATGGTTTTCCAGAATTTGAGTTATATTTTTTATTGATCATATAGAAGGTTACACTATTGTAAATTTTATTTTATTATAGGAAGTGATGATTAATCATTATGTAAATCTTTAGTGATAACCTTTTGGGTTAATTGGTATTTTTTGACAACAATGACCATGTTTTGTTTTATAAATAAAAACCATGTGTAGAAAAGGATTAAATAACCATAGATGAGACAAAATACATATATTATGTTCTAGTTCAACTATGAAAATGGTTTCATGACCAGAATTGAAAATGGCAATGGAGATTGATTACCCATCATCCTTGAATGTGGTAAATTAACACATCTCTGAAGGTGTCTTTACCAATAAAACAAAATAAGGGTAAAGGGGAGATGATAATGATTTGTCCCATTAGAATAATGAAATTCTAGTACATTTATTTCACTGGATTTTTCATACCATTTGTATCATGAGAGGTTAGGAATGAAAAGAGAACAAAGAAACAAGAGAAAAAATGAATGAAAAGAAAGGGGAATTTACCTCTTTCTTTAATCTTCCTTGAGATCCTCTTAAGGGGAGAGGATTTGGTATTTTTAAGTATAAAAGAGTTTTTGGACGTGGGGGAGGATCTTGGGAAGATTTTTGGGCATAATTTATGCAATGTATGAGGATTTAGAGGAGTGAAGTGAAGAGGGGAGTTTGGGTGGCCTTTATTGTTATGGGAAAGAGGATTTTCTAAATATTATAATAATTGGTTTATTATTTTTCCTTAAGAAAAGAAATAGTAATGATTCTTGTAGAAAACAAAATAGTAATATGTGCATGGGAGTTTGATCCAATAGACATTTATATGATTCATGACTCAAGAATGATGTGTAAATTTTGGTTTTAGTATTTATCATGAATTATCGTATTTTACTATTCATAAATAAATCAAGTATTTTAGAAAAATCCCAAAAATTCACCCTAACTATTTTTAGACCTGTAGAATCCAAAATTGAACTCCATGTTTCAAAAATAATTCTTTGTAAGGACCTGAAATTTCCATGTTAATTTTTTTAATTAAATGAAAATTTTACGAGTTCACAAAAATTGATGGCACGTTATTCTGGGGCCCCGAGTTCCCAGAATCAATTTATGCAGTTTTATTTAGGTACATTTAGTAAACATACATGCAGGTTTTTCTAACATTTTAATCGGTGCTCGAAATTGAAATCTGAGGGCATCGTTTAACTCACAACACCGGTATTCACTTAAGGAGACTTTCTCCTCGATGACAGTTGGTTGTGGGTGAATGTTAGTTTTTAGGTTTTTCATGGAAATAATAAAATAAAATAAACACTTGTTTGATTTTATTTTATCTGTAGTAACCACCTATGTTGTAGTTGGAGGTGGGGACCACCAGTCCTTAACCTCCCATGAGAGGTTAAGGTGTGGTAGTCACGGCACGGGCCCCGGGGGACGGGTCGTGACAAATTGGTACCGAATGGGTAATTTTCTAAAACTGGGAAGGAATTGCCTTTATAACCAATAAAAGTACACAACTAAGCACCCAGATGGATACGAAACACTAAGTAAACTATATAAAAAATAGCGTCGAAAAGTAAAAGGGGCCGGAAGTACAAGCCCAACTATAAAGTACAAGGAACTGGAAGTACAAGTACAATTGAAGAAAGGAAAAAAACTATTGGGTCATCCTTCGGGATTCCTACCTGAATGTTTGGTACATATAGCCTCCACAACACTCCACATTCGTCAGTCTCCTCCATGTGCCAACTCGTCGTAAGGTCCACCTTCGGGTACCATCCAGTCCTGGTACTCTCAGCCTCAGTCAGCATTTTCCGTTGTCTATATCCAACACAACAAGGTGTGGGAATAGCCTGTGTAGGGCTGAGTATAACGATACTCAGTAGGGACCCTGATTCATGCTCAAATTTACCCAAAAGAAGAAGGTAGGACGGTCCTTGCAGTCTAGCTTAGGCTGTTGAATCCTCAGAGACCTAAGAAGCACCTACAGACACATACAATCTTTGGATTGTTTTTGGATATGAAGTGGCCAACATGGGTTGATTTTAGGATAGTTTTAAATGAACTCTAAGAGACTTAAGTGAATTCAATTTAAAATAATGAGTTTATCCTAGGTTATCACTTGGGGTGGATTGGACGTATTCCCTTTTCAATTATTTCAATTTCTTATATTTGAGTTGAGTTCATTTAAGGAAATCAAACAACTTCACCACTTAATAATTTTATACCAACACACCATAATACTAATCACCTCTACACCTGGAGGATCAAATTTATGAGCAATCCAAGGTAAACGTTTGTATTTGCACTTGAAGTATGTGGCCTTAAAATTCAACAAGGACGAAGAAGTTTTAAAATCATCAAATAAAAATCTCAATTAAAAGAAGTGAGTATACATTATTGGGGTGATAAATAACATCAAATACAGCCCCTTGATACTCCCTTGGATCCACCCATAAGTGGTTTATACCTCCATTGATTCTATGGTTTCAATGGAAGCGGGAAGTAGACTCAAGAGGGAGGAATTGAAGAAGTAAAGAAAACAATAAAAAGAAAATGATCACTCCACCGTTGTGTGAATAATTTCACAATGTTTGGTGTGAATAAATTCACACCTTGAGGAAATTATATCAAAGTGATATGGAGAAGAACCAAATAATAGTAGAATAAGAACTTTTATTAAGAAACTAGGATGAATTAAAACAACTTACATGTGATGGAAGAACGTTACAAAGACAAATTGGTAGCATAACATTAAGATGAAAACAAAGCTCCAATGTGATAAACTCTTCCACCACAACTGACTTAAATAAAAATTTTGGGAGCCTTGGGTTGAGCCTCCAATAGTATAAAGGATCCCACTTGATTATGGTAGGCCTAGGGTAGTGGAAAGTAAGGGAGATGAGACTTTTCCACCCTTGACTCGAGGTGGAAGCCAGCTTTCTTCCACCGAACAGATGTGCCTGTAAGACCTTCTATATGGCATAATTTGAGTGGGCCATACAAGAAAAATATTAATCTCCAGATGTCCCCAAACATTCTGTAACTTTTAATCCCAAAATACTCTATGGTAAACGAGTTATGTGTAAAATGGTGGGCTATTTTTCTGGGCCATAGAATCTTGCCCATAATTTTATCTTCAAGTTGGAGCACCTAAATAACCACAATGGATGTCAAATTAGCACTGGATACTGAATAAATGTTTGTTCTTATATATTTATTCTAGAATTACATGATATTTTGGCTCCATTGGATTTGTAATGTGGGTCCCAAACTCTCATTAGTGGGATGGTGTCCAATCTGCCTTCTCTAGAATTTCTTCCATTCATCTCCAAATATCTCCATCATCCTTTTTGAATCCCCCATTGATCCCTGAATGAAAAATGTTCATATTTAAGTTTAGATATTGTTCCCAAAATATAAAATTAAATTATGGATAATTACAATTCTTAAAATCAGATGAATCATTGGGCCTAAATTGGTGTACATTAGGCATGAACTGCATGAATGATACGAATTAATGCTCAAAATTAAAATCCACTAACTCAGGCCCATAAGATCAAAAATGATCATTTAATACCATTAAAATGTAATTAAATTTTTTATTTTTATTGGATAATCACACCCCCAACTTTAGATTTTCTAGTCCTGAGCAAAATGTATCGCAATAATATGAAATTCGAATTCCCTTTTCCAAAAACATTTTAATACACAATGATCAGAAAAATCCTTATACCAAACAATCATGAAACCCATAAAAATATTTTAATACAAGATAGTTTCATAAGCAGATCCCAATCCCAAGTCGATTCCTTTGTTCAAATTCATTGTCATATTTCATCCAATATCAGTTAAGTATGAGGATGTGTTATGCATCACAATAGACATGGGGGTTCATCTTTATTCAAGGGGGAAATGATGGAAGCTCTAGGTGGAATCACATTTCAATATTAAGATGAGTATTCAATTTTTTTACTGTTTTTTTTTTGTTTTTTTTTGTCTTTTCAATTTTTCCATGGTAATTGAAATTGCACTCAAAAGAGTCAACCCCTATATCAAGACATTGTCGATGACTCCCAGGCTCAAAGACCTTAGGGAACCAAGTGAATCCCACATACTCATGCATCATCTAAAGTTAACTTAGTCAAAAACAAATTCAAATTACCAAAAATAGAGATAAAATTACTAACTATGGTCCAGAAAACTATGGTGTCACGATCCCCAAGTGTCGAAAACCACGCATTAGGTCATTTCATTACTCTACGCACAAATTTATTATTGTTTTTTATTGAATACTCATATTAAAACTAAAATTATTACCAAACCTATGCTATTTATTTGGGGGACCCCATGAACTAAAACTAATACCCCATTATCCAAAGGACGTTCATTGTGATTCTTTTTTATTTGGATGAAAATATAAATAATTAAATATCCCATTGGACAACCATAGATTCCAAAATATATGCTCATGAAATTATACAAGGATTAAAATCAGAATTGGGGCATGCTAAATTATTGGATATTCAGTTTCAAAGTGTGCAATGTGTATTACTATGTTCAAAGTTAAATGAATTTTTTCCTTCCATTTACACACAATTTTTTAAGTCATTAATTCATTTTTTTGACACAAAGGCATTTTTTTAATTTTATCTCCCCACCAAACATAAAATAACATTGTCCCTAGTGTTTGAAGAAAAGAAAATTTAGAAGGAGGTAGGTCCAGAGAATGGGAGTTCAAAAACGAAATTGAAATATGAGGATCATGGAATGAAGTCATCTGGTGGTTGAAGTTGAAGTTATTGGTTCTCCATTTTAATCCCTTGATCTTGATGTCACTATGAGAATTCCCCAGTGTAAAAATAAGAAAACAAAAAAACTATATATATATATATATTAATATAATAAAGAATGTAAAATATAAGTATATATATATAAATTATAGAATAAGGAAGTACAAAAAATCGCAGGTTAGTGGTAAGCGCACGCCCCTGTCTCCCTTCGGTTCCTGGTTCAATTCCTCGTGGCTTCTCCGGTTGTGATAGGGTTTGACCCACGACCTATGACATGTCCCTTTTTTTATTTATATATATTTCTTTGAATATTTTATTTTAACTTAAAAACACATAAAAATAAAATGAACGGATGATACATTGTCTTATTTCTAAATTTCGGGGTAAGGTATTACTCAAGGATCACACCACGTGACACAGATGAATATGGTGTTCCCCTTTCATACCCATCCATACTCATAATAGAAGAACAGATCAACAGTCTATTTTTTTTATTTTTAAATATCAAAATGATTAATTAATCCTATTTCAAGAATAAAGATGACATGAAAACCACAGGTTGACTCTTGTGAAGCACTCTTGTTTAATGTTGTTAGCCCGACATTGATCTGAAATCTATCAACTTTTTCCTGGTTCATGGGTTGGATTAGTTAACTCAACCTCTATTTCCTATTTATTAAATGATTCAATGAATGGTTTTAAACTATGACCATTGACCTTGAAAATGTGAAGACTAGTGGGATCTTGAATCTCTACTACCCCATGGGGGTACACATGATGCACTATGAAAGGACCTGACCATCTAGACCTTAACTTTCTTGGGTGTAAATGAGGTTTTGAACTATAAAACCGCACAAATTTCCTGGTTCAAAATGTTTGACTTTGATATTATTATATTGGTAGGATCTAACTCTAGCATTATTGATCCTTAAATTTTCATAAGCCTCCATCCTTAGTTCCTCCAGTTCATTGTGATCTAATTTCCTTTTTGTTCCCGCCAATCAGAGGTCATAATTCAATTTCTTAATTGCCCAAAAGGCCTTATTCTCAATTTGAATAGGTAAATGGCATGATTTTCCATAAACCAACCTATATGGTGAAATTTCTAGGATGGTTTTGTATACTTTACGGTATGCCCAAAGAGAATCCAAGAGTTTCTCAAACCAATCTTTCCTAGAAGGATTGATAGGTTTTTCAAGAATATTCTTAATCTCCCTATTTTCTAACTCAGCTTTACCATTGGTTTGAGGATGGTATGTAGTGGAAACTTTATGAGAAATCCCATAATTAATCATGAATGAAGAGAATGGATGGTTGCAGAAATGGGTTCCTCGATCACTGATTATATCCCTAGGAATTCTAAATCGAGAAAATATGTGCTCTTTCAGAAATCAAATCACAACATAATGGTCATTAGACATGGTGGGGATGGCTTCAACCCATTTTGAGACCTAATAAATAGCTAAGAGGATTTAGATGTACCCCCTATAGTTTGGGAAGGGACTCATGAAATCGATTCCCCAATAGTCAAAGATTTCAATCACTAAGATGGGAGTGAGTGTCATTTGATTCCTTTTTGTTATTGACCCTACTTGTTGACACTTAGGACAACTTTGGAAAAATGTGTAGGAGTCTCTTGAGAGGGTGGTCCAGAAGATACAACACTGAAGAACCTTAGCTAAAGTTTTCTTAGAGGAAAAGTGACCTCTGCATGCTTCACTATGACCGAATTTAAGGATGGACTCTTGTTCAGATTCTGAGACACACCTCCTAATGACTTGGTCAGTGCATAACTTATAGAGGTATGGATCATCAAACAAATAGTTCCTAACATCATAAAGGAATTTCCTTCGAGCTTGAGTCCCTAATAATTTTTAATGACTCCTGTAACTAAGAAATTGGCTATGTCGGTATACCAAGGGCTGTCACTCATAGAGTATAGGTGTTCATCAGGAAATGAACCTGACATAGAAAGGTGATTTGAGTTGTCTTTGAATTCCATCCTAGAGAGGTGATCAGATAAAACATTTTCAATGCCCTTTTTATTCTTGATTGTGAGGTCAAATTCTTGTAAGAGAAGGACCCACCTAATCAGTCTAGCCTTAGCATCTTGTTTTTGGAAGAGGTATTTTAGTACAGAATGGTCAGTGAACACAGTGATGGGGGATCCTAAGAGGTAGGACCTAAACTTCTATAAGGTAAACAAAATAGAAAGTAACTCTTTATCAGTATTTGTGTAGTTGATTTTGGCATAATTTAACGATTTCCTTGCATAAGAAATTACATAAGGAGTTTTATCACAACGTTGTCCTAACACAGCTCCTACAACAAAGTCACTAGAATAACACATAATTTCAAAAGCAAGGTTCCAATTTGTAGATTTCATAATGGGAGGAGAGGTGAGAGAGGATTTGAGGGTTGAGAATGAACCCTCACAACTTTCTGTCCAAATAAATGGAGCATCCTTTACTAGGAGAGAACAAAGGGGATGAGATATTGAACTAAAGTCTTTGATGAATCTTCTATAGAAACCAGAATTTCCTAAGAAAGACCTTACTTCCTTGATAGTTTTGGGTGATGGAAGGTGAAGAATGATGTCAACAATGGATTTATCAACTTCAACCCCCCTACTTAAGACTTGATGTCCTAGAACTCGTCCCTCTTTAACCATGAAATGGAATTTTTCCTAGTTTAGAACTAGATTCTTTTCTTCACATCTTGACAAGACTCTCTCCACATTCTACAAACATCCCTCAAATATATCCCCAAACACAGAGAATTAATCCATGAATACCTCTAGAAAATCCCCTACCATGTATGAGAATATTCCCATCATGCACCGTCAGATGTTTCCAGGGGCATCGCATAACCCGAAGGGAATGCATTTGAAATAAAATGTATTGAATGGACATGGGAATGTAGTCTTTCCTTGATCCTCTAGGGAGACCTCAATTTGATTATACCCTAAGTACCCATCTAAGAAATAGTAGAAGGAATGACCCAAAACTCTCTCAAGGATCTGGTCAAGGAATAGTAAGGGGAAATGGTCCTTTTGGGTGAATGAGTTTAGCTTCCTATAGTCAATGAAGACCCTCCATCCACCGATTACCCTAGTTGGAAGAATCTCTCCATCCTTATTGGTTATCACTGTGATTAATGCCTTCTTGGGAACCACTTATATTGGGCTAAACCACTCACTCTCAGCTATGGGATATATGATACTAGATTTTAACAACTTCAGGAGTTCTTTTCTCACCACTTTTATGAGATTATGATTGAGTCATCATTAAGGTTGATGAAATAGCTTTGAATCGGATTCCAGAACAATCCTATGAGTCCCAATAAGTGGGATAATCCCAGGAATATCAGACAGGGTCCAACCAATGGCTTTATTATGTTTCCTAAGGACATCTAGAATCATCCTCTCGTGATTGGATTCAAGAGAAAAAAATGACAATAGGATGTGTTTGATTGTCCCCTAGGAAGGCATACTTGAGTGCAACAGGAAGTTCCTTCAATTCAAGATCACGTTGGTTCAGAATTTTAGCAGAATATTGGGACATTGGATAAATATAAATTTCATTTTTAGAGTTACAAATAGGATTTATTCCCCAAATATAGAAGTTTCAGATACAAGATTGGTTTGATCATATTTAGGGAAGGAATTTTTATTGGTCTCCATGAATGTGGTTTGATAAAATGTTTCACTGATTGTTGGACCTAATACTTCATCAGAAGATCAATTTTAAAATGATTCAAGCCAAGGAGATAAACTTCTTTCATTTGAACAAAAAAAATCAATCTCATCCTGACGTAAACATCCATCAAATATTCCTTGATGTTCTATGGATTCATTATCAATGAATCCTATCATGTTTAATTCATTAATGTCCTCATCATCCCCTATTTTTGAGCTTGTATTATAGATGTTCAAGTATAGACTCATGTTTCCAATGGTGATGGTCATGTTACCATTTCAGACTCAGATAACAGAGTTGATTGTTGCAAGGAAGGGACGACCAAGGATGATTGGGGTTTGTTACTTATTTCCTACGTTTGGATGGTTGTCAAGGACAATGATTTTAGTATGGTAGATGATGTTTTCAACCTTTACCAGAACGCCCTTTAAAATACTCTTTAGAACCCTAATGCTACGATCAACAAGTTGAAGTGTGACAAATGTGGGTTGGAGCTCTTTTAGGCCTAACTGGAAGTACATAGCATAGGGAATTATATTGACACTAGAACCTAGTTCACACAAGGCCTTGACAAATTTTCTCTCTCCTAGTTCAACATTGATATAATGGCAACCCAGGTCTTTGAACTTAGGAGGAATGGTCCCTTGAATGGTGGTACTCACATTTTCATCCAAAAGGGATTTAATTCTATGTAAAAATTTTCTTTTAAAAGTGCACAAGTCCTTAAGTTACCTTGAGTAGGATAGTATTGTTTGGATTGCATCGAGAAGAGGAATGTTCAACTTGGCTTGTGATAAAATTTCCCTCAATGTTTCACTCTATTCAGGCTTGGTTTTCCTCCTCATGAGTTGTGGAAAAGGTGAAGGTTGTGGGGTTGTTTGTTGAAGAGTTGTTTCTTGGACAATGTTATCATGTTTTTCAGTTTGATCATTTGGTTCATTTGAATTTTCATCTAAGTTTGAATCTTTATATGGGTTCTGAATTAGTGGTGCAAGTTTTTCAATTGATTTCCCTCTTCTTAAAATAGTCACAACCTTTAGTTGTTCATGAGTTGTTTGAGTACAACTTGACTCTCCCCTTGAAGTTGAGGATGGTACCACCTGAGTAGGCATGGGTTCCTTTCCAGTTTTGATGGTTTGAAGTTCTTGTTTTAGGGAAGAGACTTCGGAGTTAATCCTTTACTTTTTTTTCACAGTTGTTCTAGTAGGTTTTTTGGAATAGTTTGGGTTGGTTCTTGAGAAGATTGGTTTATCCCCGGGTGTATTTTGGAGGATGGATGTTTTGTTGAAATTGGATTAGTGACTATTAGTATTGGATAGGTTGGGTTTGGAATTGGTTATGGGTTTGGTAGTTTTGATGGGGATAAGGATTTTGTCCCTGTGGTTGGCTAGATTGTTGGTTATCTTTCCAGCGGAAGCCTGGGTGGTCATTATACCTTGGGTTGAAGGTGTTTTGGTATTGAGGATTTTGAATGTTCATGGCATTTACTTCCGTTGGGGGTCCTCCTAAAAGAAAATCCTTTATGGATGGAATGGTTGGGCAGTTGTATGCCCTATGGTCATGTTTTTCACAAATTGTGCAAATAGGGTCTATAGTTTGGATTTCATGGAATTTCCTGAGGTCTATCTCATCAACCTTCCTAGAGAGTGATGTGAGTTTAGCCCTAAGGATTTCCTCTTCTCTAAGTGTATGAATTCCAGTAGTTCTTTGTGTCTTTTCAGAATAAGGTGAAGTTACCCATGTTTGGTTTTGTTCGGAAAGGCTTTCTAGATACTTGTAAGCATCATTTAGGGCTTTGTTTTTAAATGTTCTATTACACATCATGTCAATGAATTGTTTGTTTCCCAGACCCAAACCTTCATAGAAAATTCTCACCTTTTTATGAATAGAAAAAACATGGTGTGGAACCATGTTTAGAGTGTCTTTAAACCTCTCCCATGTTTCATAGAATGACTCTCCCTCTTTTTCAAAAATGTTTTGGATACTCTTTTTAAGTGAAATTGTTTTGTGGTGGGGAATGTATTTTTTGTAGTATTATCTTTGTAGTTGGTCCCAAGAGTTGATGGATGAAGGTATTAAATTTTTTATCCAATTTTTAGCTCGATCCTTTAAAGAAAAAGGAAATAGCCTCATCTTAGATGATTCTAGTTGATGTGGGGGACACATGGTTTCTACAATATCATTTAACTCCTTAATGTGAAGGTAGGGCATTTCAGACTCCATTCCATGGAATGGGGGAAGATGGTTTAGGATGCGGGGTTTTAAGATGTAGTTGGAATATCATAGGGAGTTTTGTCTAATGCATGAGGGGGAATTGGTACAGGAAGGTGTAGAGACCCGAAGCCTGACGTACATGGACATTACATTACTTTTGCGGAATACTTAGTACATAACAAAAACACACACACAAGGATCGTAATAGTTTAGTGTCTTTGGAAACTCGGAACGTAATCTTCTAATCGTGGTGAAAGATTTTCAATATCTCCCATAAAGATCTTCCATTTTTTTACCTAAAACCTTTCTTTATATCCTGGGGAAAAGAAAACATAAAAGGGTGAGCTCAAATGCTCAGTAAGGGTAAACAAAAGAAAAATCAATCACATCATATTCATAAGAACATAACTTTTGGAAATCTTAACCTGCAAAAGAGAGCATAATTTCATAACATGGGATAAATAATAGTAGTGAAATGAAATCCCAATAAGCATAACTTAAAACATGAAACTTTGTGGCATACACACACAATCATATAGAATCATTTCTTGTTAGTCATGACTCATTTCCAAGACTATCTTAGTGGACAAAGTCCCTTTCTGAATCGAGTCACCCTCGTTTCAGTCCTGTTTCACTGAACCGGTATAACCTACCATTCCAGCCATGTCTATCTCATGAGATATGAAATCTTTACCCAATGCATTGGAGGGAGATATAGGTCCCACCCATCTCATAATGATACCATTCTTATGTGTGCCACAAAATCATAAATCATACATCATTTCATAACCCATGTAATAAAAATGGGATTCTTAAACAACATGACATCATAAAAACATTCATATAAGATAAAGGAATTCATAAACATAATTCCATCACCACATAGTCAAATAAATGTAAAAATATGGGTAGAAACAGAACCCTTTATTATCTTAGATGGAAAATAATTTTGATAAAACAATTGAATTGAATTCTTGAGGAAAATATCCTTTCTTCTTCAAAATCAATTTCTTTTCACAAAACATCATGCAATTTTAAAAGAAAGAGATTTTATTGAAAATAGTCATGAAATATTTTAGAGGAAGCTTCATAAAAATAAGGATTTATAAAACAGTAGAAATCTGTTCGTGCTGTATAAGTAAAAAAAACATTCTTTGTACTTTTGTCGAAAAAGTCAAAATGTACCTCGTACGAAAAACGACAAAAGATTCCTTTCATATCTTTTACTAAAAACTCACCTAAGGGTAAAATTGTATTTAAAAAATTGTACGTGGATGGAAATAATATTTCATATTAAGGAAACATGGATGTGGATGATAAAATACACCCCAGTAAATTCCAAAGTATAAACAATCTCGGATAAAAATGAGATTGTGATATTTCCCTTACCTTAGGTCCGATTTGCTTCGTTAGTGTCCGAACCTCCTGTATAATGATTTAAATAATGTCATTGACTTATTACAGAATAATATTCATTGTTATTATATCATATATGGTTCACTTATGACTTTGTATTACCCATTCTTTTGTAAATTCATGTTAAAGTAACGTTTTGGGTAAAATCGTCTCATTTGTCGTTCGTGTTTTAACTTGTAATTATTCATATGATTACTTAGATCATTATTACTTAATTATAGAATATAAAACATGATTTATATATAATATATATTCAGAATATACATATATATAATGGATCTATAAATGGAAAGAAATACACCGTTCATGGAGACGGTAGGCCGTACGTACGCATGAACGCTGTTTTCATTTCCTTATTGAATTGAGTGGAATTAAGTAGATGACATACATATATATACACATAAATCCAGTAGCTTTATAATGTCATATATTTCATTATTATTGCTTATATATACTTTATAATCATTCTTAAATGGTTAACATGGAGAATGAATCTCATCACGTCGTGGAGACGGTAGTCCATACGTACGCACGAGCGATGATATCATTTCCATAATTATTGAATTGAATTGTATTGGATGATACAATATATCAGAATCATTATTATGTTATAATAACTATGTATAGTTATTATTTACACCATAATACCCATCCATGTAAGGTGTTGGTGGAAAAACAGATTACACCACGGCGTGGAGACGGTATTCCGTACGTACGCACGCGCGGTGATTTCATTTTCCGTAGGATGGATAGATGGTGAATTAGGATTGTTTCATAATTATAATAACATATAATTATATGAGTGATACTTATGTTATTACTTCATAACGAAACAACCTAAGAAGAAGGAGTGGAATAAGAAATAAAGGTGAAAGAATCGGTAACGGAAATTACCTCTTCTTTGAAGTGCCTTTTTGAGACCTCCTCTTAGGGCACTAAAATTGGTCTTTGAGAAAGACTAGAACCTCTATGATGTTTCTAGGGAAGTGGAGAAGAGAATTTGGCAGGGGTTGGCCGAGCTTGAAGGCTCAATGTTGTGTGAGGAAGAGAGGGAGGGGGTGCCCTTTTATAAGGGAGGAGAGGGGCACCTTTGGAATTCTTAAAAATGATAATTTATAATAAATCTAACCCCACATAAAAACTTCCAAAAATGACTAATATTCAAATATTAGATAATATAAGGTTGTAATCTCATCAACCAATAGAATTTAGACATGTTAGGAATTTATTTTAAACATTATCAACATGATTTATCCTTATTTAATCAATTTAATTTTATTTTTGGTAATAACATTCTAAATTTTAAATTATAACAAATAATTACTTATTTGTTGTGAATTGTCCATAATTGGATACTTAATAACATTTTAGATCAAATAAATTTAAATTTATAATTTTTAAATATTTTTGTGATTTTTAAACTATTTTATAATATGTTATTTTTATAAAATAACAATAGTGTCAATTTGGACACTATTCATTTATTTGAATTTAAATAAAATAAATACAGAAGATATGTTCTAACTAAAAGCTTTAATAGATTTATAAAATGTCATATGTATCTATAAAATTAGTGGAGCACATTAAATAGTTCATATAATATTTATTTTATTATTTTTAAAACCATTTATTTGGTTTATCTCTTAATAAAATAAATACTACAACATTTTTGTATAATTATTTCATATATTTATTTGTTGCCTAAAAATTAAAAATAAAATCCTATGATGAAACTAAATCTATTAAATGTTACAATAATACTTTTACTCGAATTTATCATCTTAAAATCACAATATTTAAATTGTTATATTTATTAAATTATGAAGGTGACAACTTTGGCATCATTTAAAATAAAATAATATAAGTGTCATAATCACTTTTATAAGGCTCAAAATGGTCAAAGATTCGACCATTGGATTCTTATGGTTTACATTTACATGGAAAATAAGTTTTGGTTAGGGTTTTGTGCATTTTAGGGTCACTATTTGTTTAATAAAAACTATATTCTTGATTTTTCACTAGATAAACAATTTCTGCATCACTATTGTGTCATAATTAATGATAATTATTTAATCCCTAAAAATTATAAATAAATTTATATGATGTAGATAATTTCATTACCTTTCTATAGACTATTCATGTTTGAAGTTTCATGAAGTTTATCACTAAATTAAAATTAATATACTTATAAGATTTAAGAGAGTGACATGTTGTCACTTTCTTTGGTTTTAATAAAAATTAAGTTATTTTCAAGGGCCAAAGTCCATTAAATGATTCTAATATGACCCTTAGGTGATATGGGTCGACTTTTAGTCATCCATTAGGATTTTGGCAGGTGTTAGGGTAATTTTATTATCTTATATTTACCCCTAATTACCCGATTTATCTTTAACTATGGTAAATAAAATTTACCGTAGTTACTATTCATAATGCCCAAAAATAAAAAGCGGATTATTAACATAATTTGGACCCACTGATTACAAATATGGAATCCATTTATCCAAATTCAATACACAAAAGTTGCAGAAATTAAATTAAAATTAATCCCGTTGTCGAAAGAAAACGGGTTTTTGTTTAAAACATTGCAAAAGATTGAATTTATTTAACCTACGAATTCAATGTAAAATCAAGGCTAATGACTTACATTATATTAAATGGTAAAAATATATTCTATTTATACTTTAAAACCATTCAATATTATAATTTAACCACATAATATATTATGATGAAAAAAGTTGTTTTTAATTAAAATATAGCGTGTTTTTACTATTCATTAAAATATGAAAGTTATCGGAAAAATATCAAAACTTTATCTAATGTAAATTTTTACATCTTGATTCAAAATAATAATTTTATTTTGTCAAATTGAACATATAAACATGTCAAAAACTAGATTTAATGTGGGTGCGCCATCAAAAGGCGGCAAAACTGCATTTTTTGAAATATACTTATTTTACCCGAAAAATTTATTTTGTTCTTATACCATGTTCTAGAAATGTGTAAGATGAATAATAATGTTATCAAATTCAAAATTTAGTTAATATTATTCATAACGGCTAGTTCATGACAATATTATAATAATATAACATTGTTTATTAAAACCCGGTATTGCGTACAACACACGCTATCGAGGAAGGTCGCGATTGCGTGTAATGCAAGCCAAGTCAGGGTTGCGTGTTATGAAAGAATCCTTCGTTGTTTCGTATAACAGAATCCAACCATATTTCATTTATACATTTAATATATATATATACTAAATGTTGCGTAGAATAACTATTATCAAAATTGTGTGTAACACGGTCCAATAATAGTGTTGCGTACACTGCAAGCTAATACAGTGTTGCGTATAGCACAGGGTAATCTTGGTGTAGAATACAACATAAGACATTAATGAAATTAAAATAATATTTTTCATAAAATCTCGGGTTGTTACATTCTACCCCCCTTAAAATGAATTTCACCCTCGAAATTCGTCGGGGTTATAAATGGTTTACTATTCGAAAGTTTCTTTAATCGAAACCCACATCGTAAAAAAGAATACCAAAACCAATCTTTAAAAACAAAAGTATGAAACGTAACGGTTACCCAAATAAACTAATCAATGGGTTTCCACATAGGTGAAAATATGGATATGGAAGAGAAATCTAACCATCATGTTCTGATGAAGAGTGGTAGAGAACATGGCTACGGAAAAGCCAACAATCACAAATCCATAAATTTGTGACGATCTAAGGTACCATCTGATTAATCAGATATAAGAGCACTAGGACAACATTTTTGGTTTTCAAGATCATTTCCCTAAAGTTGAAGAATTAGAATTAGAATAAATACATACTTTATTTTGGTACAATCTCACTGTTGTTCGTGCCTTGAACAATGTCCACTTCATCTCTTAAATAAATGAAGTTGAATTTGTTATTCGTGAAGTGTTAGCAGATCATGTGATAGAATGACGGGTCATTCCATCTGTCTCAAACAAAAGGTTAGCAAAAGTTATTAAATATACATAAGTCATTCTATAGTGGGATTAATCATATATGGTTCCTAAAATGGACTTATACTTCATATATAATACTGCTTAATATAATAAAACTAGTTTCTACTAAACAGGGACTTCCTGTAGGCCAGTGGTAGATGATAAAGGCCAGTCGCACTTCGGTTGTGGGTTCGATTCCCACATCCTTGTCCGACGCAATGGGCTGTCGCCCGTCCTGCAGGTTGTCCTTTTTCTAAAGCTATATTACTATAACATCCCATCAATAATATTGAAAAACGTTTTATCCTAACTTATGCCCAACCTAATCCATTCTAATCTTTAGGCTTATCTAAAATACTTCAGTCCAATCTCATAGTATAAAGAAAATGATTACTTGAAATGTCACAGAATAATCACATGAATGCCATCATTTATCCCCCATATATCATAAGATATATCTTGTTGGTCAAATTATAAACATGTGAATACCTTAATCATGTATTCTCTTGAATAATGAATACCCATTGAACCTTAGTGAAAACATGAATGCAGTTAAAAGTTAACACTTTCCACATACCAAAATCCTCAAAATTCTATATACTCAAACCATGATATCACTTAGTCCTTATATCAATCATGAGCTCATGAATACTGTTAAACATTTCATTTTCTCATTTTCCCTTCATTATGTGCATATCATCTTATTTCCAAAAATATCTCAATCACTTTGAATACCACATTAGACCAATACATAGATATTCCAATACTCCATGATACAACATTATTTTGGAATCCCATTACATAAAAACTTAATCATTCCACCACATCATTGTCATATTCAACATCGCCAATTGTGATCGCATGTGACTTCCCTTTGTCCTTTGCCTTAAGTTGTTGCTCATGTCGATCATCACTAACCCTTGGATTTGGGCATTTATTGGCATAATGTCCCATCTCCTTGCACTTGAAGAATTGAAGTGTTGGTGGTGCATTCTCTGCAGTGTTTTCTTTATTCACATCATTAAAAACCCTTTTTCCATTACCTCGACACTCAGCTGCTCGATGACCTTCTTTTCCACACTTAAAACATTTTCTAGTCCCTTTAAGGCAATCTCCACCATGCTTCTTTCCACACTTTGAGCATAAGGAAACATTCATCTTATTTTCACCATTATTCTGAGATTTCTCCTTGAACTCCATCTTTCGTTTCTTGTCAAAACCCTGAGATGGATATGTAACACCAACTTCCATTTCTACCTTGATAGCACAACGCACAATTTATTCATATCTACTGAAGTATCTTATAGCTAATGCCCTTCGAAGACTTGGTTTTAAGCCACTGAAAAATCGATCAACTTTACTTTCAGGTTGGATGATAACGCCAGATGCATACCTTGCAAGTCTTGTAAAATTCGCTTCGTATATACCAACAGATTCATCATCCTTTTGCTTTAGTTCAAGAAACTCCTTTTCCATATTTGTTCTAAGAATACGAGGGAAGTACTTACTTAAAAACAAGTTCTTGAACTCATCCCATTCCATGGACTCAATTTCATCTCTTGGCCTCGTATTCTTGATAAGATTCCACCATTGATCAGCTTCACCTTCCAAACGATATACTGCTAAGATGACTTTATCATGTTCAGAACATTGAAGAACTGAAAATATCTTTTCAGTGGTACTGATCCATTGTTCAGCAACAAGTGGATCGGAAGACCCATTGAAAGAAGGTGGGCGTTGCCTCATGAAGGACTCAATAGAATATTGTTCCCTTCTCTGTTCATTTGGAAGTCCAGAATGATTCATAGCTTGTGTAAGTATAGAAATAATATTTTTCACTCTATCTCCCATAACATTTGTTTGTTCAGGAGGGCAATCATTGCATTGTCCATTGCATTGATCAACACGGTTCCTTCGGGTTCCAGCCATCGTCTAAAACCCAAAAAGAGTAGTGTGAGAGGCAAAAATCATGCTAGGGAAAACAACATAATAAAGGGGGAATATCCTCAATATCTAACTTCTTAGGTTAAATTCTAAGATCGTTACCGTAGTTATAGGACTGTATCCTATACGTATACTTATCCTTAGGGATATCCCTAGATAAACCTTATAAATATCTCTAGGGATCTCACTAAAGTTCTCGCATCCTAGTTTCCAAAGGTTGACTAAACCTTTCCTCTGATACCAAATGTAGAGACCCGAAGCCTGAAGTACATGGAAATTACATTACTTTTGCGGAATACTTAGTACATAACAAAAACACACACACAAGGATCGTAATAGTTTAGTGTCTTTTGAAACTCGGAACGTAATCATCTAATCGTGGTGAAAGATCTTCAATATCTCCCATAAAGATCTTCCCTTTTTTTACCTAAAACCGTTCTTTATATCCTGGGGAAAAGAAAACATAAAAGGGTGAGCTCAAATGCTCAGTAAGGGTAAACAAAAGAAAAATCAATCACATCATATTCATAAGAACATAACTTTTGGAAATCTTAACCTGCAAAAGAGAGCATAATTTCATAACATGGGATAAATAATAGTAGTGAAATGAAATCCCAATAAGCATAACTTAAAACATGAAACTTTGTGGCATACACACACAATCATATAGAATCATTTCTTGTTAGTCATGACTCATTGCCAAGACTATCTTAGTGGACAAAGTCCCTTTCTGAATCGAGTCACCCTCGTTTCAGTCCTGTTTCACTGAACCGGTATAACCTACCATTCCAGCCATGTCTATCTCATGAGATATGAAATCTTTACCCAATTCATTAGAGGGAGATATAGGTCCCACCCATCTCATAATGATACCATTCTTATGTGTGCCACAAAATCATAAATCATACATCATTTCATAACCCATGTAATAAAAATGGGATTCTTAAACAACATGACATCATAAAACCATTCATATAAGATAAAGGAATTCATAAACATAATTCCATCACAACATAGTCAAATAAATGTAAAAATATGGGTAGAAACAGAACCCTTTATTATCTTAGATGGAAAATAATTTTGATAAAACAATTGAATTGAATTCTTGAGGAAAATATCCTTTCTTCTTCCAAATCAATTTCTTTTCACAAAACATCATGTAATTTTAAAAGAAAGATATTTTATTGAAAATAGTCATGAAATATTTTAGAGTAAGCTTCATGAAAATAAGGCTTTATAAAACAGTAGAAATCCGTTCGTGCCGTATAAGTAAAAAAACATTCTTTGTACTTTTGTCGAAAAAGTCAAAATGTACCTCGTACGAAAAACGACAAAAGATTCCTTTCATATCTTTTACTAAAAACTCACCTAAGGGTAAAATTGTATTTAAAAAATTGTACGTGGATGGAAATAATATTTCATATTGAGGAAACATGGATGTGGATAATAAAATACACCCCAGTAAATTCCAAAGTATAAACAATCTCGGATAAAAATGAGATTGTGATATTTCCCTTACCTTAGGTCCGACTTGCTTCGTTAGTGTCCGAACCTCCTGTATAATGATTTAAATAATGTCATTGACTTATTACAGAATCATATTCATTGTTATTATATCATATATGGTTCACTTCTGACTTTATATTACCCATTCTTTTGTAAATTCATGTTAAAGTAGCGTTTTGGGTAAAATCGTCTCATTTGTCGTTCGTGTTTTAACTTGTAATTATTCATATGATTACTTAGATCATTATTACTTAATTATAGAATATAAAACATGATTTATATATAATATATATAAAGAATATACATATATATAATGGATCTATAAATGGAAAGAAATACACCGTTCATGGAGATGGTAGGCCGTACGTACGCATGAACGCTGTTTTCATTTCCTTATTGAATTGAGTGGAATTAAGTAGATGACATAAATATATATACACATAAATCCAGTAGCTTTATAAAGTCATATATTTCATTATTATTGCTTATATATACTTTATAATCATTCTTAAATGGTTAACATGGAGAATGAATCTCATCACGTCGTGGAGACGGTAGTCCGTACGTACGCACGGGCGATGATATCATTTCCATAATTATTGAATTGAATTGGATTGGATGATACAATATATCAGAATCATTATTATGTTATAATAACTATGTATAGTTATTCTTTACACCATAATACTCATCCATGTAAGGTGTTGGTGGAAAAACAGATTACACCACGGCGTGGAGACGGTATTCCGTACGTACGCACGCGCGGTGATTTCATTTTCCGTAGGATGGATAGATGGTGAATTAGGATTGTTTCATAATTATAATAACATATCATTATATGAGTGATACTTATGTTATTACTTAATAATTAAACAACCTAAGAAGAAGGAGTGGAAGAAGAAATAAAGGTGAAAGAATCGGTAACGGAAATTACCTCTTCTTTGAAGTGCCTTTTTGAGACCTCCTCTTAGGGCACTAAAATTGGTCTTTAAGAAAGACTAGAACCTCTAGGATAAGGTTGTAATCTCATCAACCAATAGAATTTAGACATGTTAGGAATTTATTTTAAACATTATCAACATGATTTATCCTTATTTAATCAATTTAATTTTATTTGTGGTAATAACATTCTAAATTTTAAATTATAACAAATAATTACTTATTTGTTGTGAATTGTCCATAATTGGATACTTAATAACATTTAGATCAAATAAATTTAAATTTATAATTTTTAAATATTTTTGTGATTTTTAAACTATTTTATAATATGTTATTTTTATAAAATAACAATAGTGTCAATTTGGACACTATTCATTTATTTGAATTTAAATAAAATAAATACAGAAGATATGTTCGAACTAAAAGCTTTAATAGATTTATAAAATGTCATATGTATCTAGAAAATTAGTGGAGCACATTAAATAGTTCATATAATATTTATTTTATTATTTTTAAAACCATTTATTTGGTTTATCTCTTAATAAAATAAATACTACAACATTTTTGTATAATTATTTCATATACTTATTTGTTGCCTAAAAATAAAAAATAAAATCCTATGATGAAACTAAATCTATTAACTTTTAAAATAATACTTTTACTCGAATTTATCATCTTAAAATCACAATATTTAAATTGTTATATTTATTAAATTATGAAGGTGACAACTTTGGCATCATTTAAAATAAAATAATATAAGTGTTATAATCACTTTTATAAGGCTCAAAATGGTCAAATATTCGACCATTGGATTCTTATGGTTTACATTTACATGGAAAATAAGTTTTGGTTAGGGTTTTGTGCATTTTATGGTCACTATTTGTTTAATAAAAACTATATTCTTGATTTTTCACTAGATAAACAATTTCTGCATCACTATTGTGTCATAATTAATGATAATTATTTAATCCATAAAAATTATAAATAAATTTATATGATGTAGATAATTTCCTTATCTTTCTGTAGACTATTCATGTTCGAAGTTTCAGGAAGTTTATCACTAAATTAAAATTAATATACTTATAAGATTTAAGAGAGTGACATGTTGTCACTTTCTTTGGTTTTAATAATAATTAAGTTATTTTCAAGGGCCAAAGTCCATTAAATGATTCTAATCCGACCCTTAGGTGATATGGGTCGAATTTTAGTCATCCAATAGGATTTTGGCAGGTGTTAGGGTAATTTTATAATCTTATATTTACCCTTAATTACCCGATTTATCTTTAACTATGGTAAATAAAATTTACCGTAGTTACTATTCATAATGCCCAAAAATAAAAAGTGGATTATTAACATAATTTGGACCCACTGATTCCAAATATGGAATCCATTTATCCAAATTCAATACACAAAAGTTGCAGAAATTAAATTAAAATTAATCCCGTTGTCGAAAGAAAACGGGTTTTTGTTTAAAACATTGCAAAAGATTGAATTTATTTAACCTACGAATTCAATGTAAAATCAAGGCTAATGACTTAAATTATATTAAATGGTAAAAATATATTCTATTTATACTTTAAACCCATTCAATTTTATAATTTAACCACATAAGATATTATGATGAAAAAAGTTGTTTTTAATTAAAATATAGCGTGTTTTTACTATTCATTAAAATATAAAAGTTATCGGAAAAATATCAAAACTTTATCTAATGTAAATTTTTACATCTTGATTCAAAAGAAGAATTTTATTTTGTCAAATTGAACATATAAAAATGTCAAAAACTAGATTTAATGTGGGTGCGCCATCAAAAGGCGGCAAAACTGCATTTTTTTAAAAATACTTATTTTACCCGAAAAATTTATTTTTTTCTTATACCACGTTCTAGAAATGTGTAAGATGAATAATAATGTTATAAAATTCAAAATTTAGTTAATACTATTCATAATGGCTAGTTCATGACAATATTATAATAATATAACATTGTTTATTAAAACCCGGTATTGCGTACAACACACGCTATCGAGGAAGGTCGTGATTGCGTGTAATGCAAGCCAAGTCAGGGTTGCGTGTTATGAAAGAATCCTTCGTTGTTTCGTATAACAGAATCCAACCATATTTCATTTATACATTTAATATATATATATATATATACTCAATGTTGCGTAGAATAACTATTATCAAAATTGTGTGTAACACGGTCCAAGAATAGTGTTGCGTACACTGCAAGCTAATACGGTGTTGCGTATAGCGCAGGGTAATCTTGGTGTATAATACAACATAAGACATTAATGAAATTAAAATAATATTTTTCATAAAATATCGGGGTGTTACAGAAGGTGTGTGGTAGTCATTCATGGTTTGATCAACTGCATTCCCCAGGTTTGGGGCTGCCTCATTTGGGTTTCCATTTTGGTTTTCACCCGGGTTTATGAGTTGGTTTCTTTGAAGACCATCCATTAAAATAGGCACAATTTTGGACTCTAGAGTATTAGGAAGATTTGGATCTAATTAAAAGAGTTCCCTTGGTGTACTTGACTCCCCAAGCCCAGGACTATCCACCCTAACTAGACGGTTTGATTGATCGTGGGTGTAGGCGGACAAGCGCCAAAAGAAAAAAAATGAGAAAGGGAAATGATAAGAGATGATTGGTGAGAATAGAAGAAATGGGGGAGAATAGAATGAGTGTTGAGATGACTTACTTGGGTCCCTGACAAAGGCGTAAAAATTTGATTCATGCTCAAATTTACCCAAAAGAAGAAGGTAGGAAGGTCCTTGAAGTCTAGCTTGGGTTTTCGAATCCTCAGAGACCTAAGAAGTACCTACAGAAAAATACATTCTATGTATTGTTTTTGGATACGAAGTGGAAAACTTGGGTTGATTTTAAGATGGTTTTAAATGAACTCTAAAATACTTAAGTGAATTAAATTTAAAAGAATGAGTTGAACCTATGTTATCACATGGGGTGGATTGGACATATTCCCTTTTCAATTAATTCAATTTATTATATTTGAGTTGAGTTCATTTAAGGAGATCAAACAACTTCATCACTTACTGATTTTATACCAACAAAACATAATACTAATCAAATATACACCAGGAGGATCAAATTTATGAGCACTCCAAGGTAAAGTTTTTTATTAGAACTTGAAGTATGTGGCCTTAAAATTCAACAAGGACGAAGAAGTTTTAAAATCATCAAATAAAATTCTGAATTAAAAGAAGTTAGTATACATTAATGGGGTGATAAATAAGATCCAATATAGCCCCTTTCTTCTCCCTTGGATCAACCCATAAGTGGGTTAGACCTCCATTTATGATATGGTATCAATGGAAGAGGGAAGTAGACTCCTGAGGGAGGAATTGAAGATGTAAAGAAAAAAATAAAAAGAAAATGATCACTCCAACGTTGTGTGAATAATTTCACAATGTTTGGTGGGAATAAATTCACACATTGAGGCAATGGTATTAATGCGATATGGAGAAGAACAAAATAATAGTATAAGAATAATTTTTATTAAGAAAATAAGATGAATTAAAACAACATACATGTGAAGGAAGAATGTTACAAAGACAAATTGGCAGCATAACATTAAGATGAAAACAAAGCTAAAAAGTGATAAACTCCTCCACCACCACTACCTTAAATAGGAATTTTGGGAGACTTGGTTCGATCCTACAACAGTAAAAAATATCCCACTTGAGTATGGTAGTCCTAGAGTGGTGGAAAGTAAGGGAGAGGAGACTTTTCTTCCATTGACCCGATGTGGAAGCCTTATTTCTTCCACCGTTCAGATGCTCCTGTAAGACCTTCTAGATGGCTGAATTGGAGTGGTCCATAGCAGAAAAAAATTAAGCTCCATATGTCCCCTAACCTTTTGTAATGTTTCAGCCGAAAATATTTTTTGGTTAACGAGATATGTGTAAATTGGTGGGCTGTTTTTCTGGGCTACAGAATCCAGCCTATAATTTAATCTTCAAATTTGGCCGCCTAAATAGCCACAATTGAGGTCAAATTTTCACTATCTCATGCATAATTATTTGTTCCACTATATTTATTCTAGAATCCCATGAAATTTGGGCTTCATTGGATTTGTAATGTGGGTCCCACATTCTCATCAGTGGGTTGGTGTCCAATCTGCTTTCTCTAGAATTGATTCCATTCATCTCCAAATATCTCCATCATCCTTTATGAATCCTCCATTGATCCATGAATAAAAAATGTTCATATTTAAGTTTATATATAGTTACCAAAATATAAAATTATAATATGGATAATTAATATCCTTAAAATCAGATGATTCATTGGGCCTAAATTGGTGTACATTAGGCATGAAGTGCACAAATGATAAGAATGGATGTTAAAAATTAAAATCCACTAACTCAGGCCCATAAGATCAAAAATGATCCTTTAATACCAATAAAATGCAATTAAAATATGTATTTTTATTGGCTAATCAAACCCTAAGACCCTCAATGTAACGACCCAAAGTATTTCAATGGAAAATTCCCTTCTTATATTTATGTCATGAAAACACAAAATAATGAACTACTAAGTGATAAGTGACCTTTAAACATAATTTTGTGACCCCGATGTTTGGAATTTTAAAAATCCGACATACACAGTTGTGTTTAAGATAGTTTTTGGAGTCTAATGAAACAAAAATAATTTTTGGTGAATAGTAACCTACCCTTATAAATAGAAACCTACCCTTATGAATAGTAATATGACCCTTATGAATAGTAAATAAGAGTAACATTACCTATGAATAATAAAATAAAATTTAGACATCTTAGAAAGTGACAATTTGACCATAGTAAACATTTTTGGTATTTTATAAGTCATAAATAATTAATTAAAATTAATTAATTAATATAAAAGAATATTTATTCCCCTGAAATGTAATAATAATGTATTGAATCAATGTATAATAGTTTTTAGATAATTTTATAAGACCCTATGTAATTTTTGAAAGAACTACAATATCAGTTTTAATTTTAAAAACTATTTTTTAAAATAAATTATGATTTTAATTAAACATTAAATTAATAATATATAGAAAATTATTTTTAAAAAATGGACATCATTTTTGGATTCTACACGTCGAAAAATGGTAGGGGTAAATTTTGGGGTTTATTCTGAAATACTTCAATTTTCAAGTGAATAGTAAAAAATACAGTTTTTCGCATAATCGGTGTACACTAAATTGCATCATTAATGATGTAATGATGACATAAATATTCTAGAACTTTAGTTTCGGCAAAAACATATTAAATTTCATAAATAGTTCCTTGAAATACAGTAAATTCAATTCTCAAACCTAAAAAGAACTTTTCAAAGCCTAAAGTCAAAAGGTGATTTCTTAAAGTGTCTTTTTCTCTTTTTTTTCACATTCCTTTTAATAAATTAATGAATTAGAATTATAAAGAAGAGTTAAAGCCTAATTTTTTATTATATTAATATATGATTTAGTATGTCAAAAAACTACTATTACAAGTTTAACTTATGATATAGTATTTTATTTAATATTTTATACCAAAAACACCTCCCACCTCATGTATAAATAAGCCCTCCCCCTCCTCTTGCCAAACCACACCCCTCAAGCTTCCAGAATTGTCTATGATCTTCCCAATAATCTCCCCTATCCCCTTCCCCACGTCCAAGATCTTCTGGTCTCATCAAAAGACCAAGCTTAGGGCCTTAAGGAGGTTCTCAAGTGAAGGATTCAAGAGGTAATTTCCCTCCCTCTTCTCCTTTAATTTCCTTTCAAGTTCAAGTTACTTTCTTGATCTCTCCCCACCTATATTCATCTAAATTGTTTTGTAACTCCAGTATTATAAATATAATTTAATCTTATGATTCTAACGGTATATTATATCACCCCACACCCTTTCCCTCTTCCTTTTATTTTATTAAAGAGATCGTTGTTCATGTGGTGATAATTTATCACCTTCAAAAACAACATGCTCTCTTCTTCCATTTCTAACTTCAGATCTGGTCATGAAACCATTTTTATGGTTGAAACAGAATATTTTATATGTATTATGTTTTATTTTATGTTCTGGAAATAACCTATGGCCATATTACTAGGTGAAAAGTTAAAACAAGTTCATTGTGATCCAAAAACCGCCCAAATTTACCCAAATAACCATTATTAAAATCTTATCTAATGATTCGTCCACATGGATCTAATATAACTCATTATAAAATAATTCAAAATTCTGTAATATCATAAATAACTTGTAATATCAGTTATATATGTATACCCATGATCTACCCAAACATCAATTTAAGAATACAAGTGGACCGCTCAAGAAAACCATGAAAACGAACATCCCCGATCAATGTTTTTAAACTCTATAAGTCATCCAAAGGAACATAATATGAAATAATGAAACCATAATGAACAAAATTAATTTATAAAAGGTTATGTAATTTCTAATTAATTAATATAATGTCATTATACAGGACATTAAAGAGAAGGAGGCATTCAGGTACAAGGTAAGGGGAAATCTCGAACCCAATTTTATTCCTTCGGGTTCTCCCTCTTTCACTCCATTTTTGATATGGTTACTCCTCAAAGATCATTTGTTCATCATTGAACTTTATTTTCTGGGATATAAATGTATGTCACTATTTTTTATTTCCATCAAAATGTATTCCAAAATAACTCTTATTTCAAGAACTCACCTTTTACCTCTCATTCATGGTTGATGGTTCTTGTATCAAGTATGTTGTTCCCTCTTTCTTTTGGGAACCCAAAGCTTATGAATGTGTTATTATGAGGTGAAACCCATTCAATTCCATGGTTTATTTAGGTAAATGTTTGATTTGTGTTCTATGTGTCAAACATGATAATGATAATGTTATGATGTGACGGGTGCGCCCGGAATTATATAGCGCTCCAATGCATTGGGTAAAGTGATAAATCTTATTAGTATATGTGAAATGATGTGTGAAAAAGATGCTATCTTGGTTCACAAGTATGTGTGGTAGTTAACCACTAAGACATGATGTTTCATTTTTATGCATTGCCACATTTCAAGTCTTTTATTTATGCTCCTCTCATGTTCCTGATCTTTTGCCTATGTTATGATTATGCTCACCTCATGATGTGTTGTTATTATATATCCTCTTACTAGGCTTTTAACTCACCCCTTTTGATGTATATCCTTAGGTGACTACATGTACTAAAGAGAGGAAAAGTGCTAATAAGAAGCTATAGAAGAAGAAATTAAATGAATGTTTATGCTTGATGTTGTATTTGTTATGTGTGGTCCTAGTTTTCCCAAGACACTAAACCTCTGGATCCTCCATGTGTAATACTATTATGTTGTTTATCCTTGAAATTATGTAATAGTAATGTAAGAAAAGGCCGGGTCGCTATAGTTGGTATCAGAGGAAAGGTTTAGTTAATTTGGGGATTATGATTAGTGAACCCTAGTGAAAACCTACAACATGAGACTAAGTACAAATATGCACACAAGGATATTTACATAGGGATCCCATATGTTATGTTTTTGGTATAATTGTTTAAATTAATAAGTTATTCATAACTTGTTTAGTTATGTTTTGTTCTAACCTTTTTTATTTTAGAAAATGGTGGGAACGAGGTGAGGTAATGAAGGAAAAGTACCCTCACCTGTTTGTGTAATGTGAAATTTCGGGGGCGAAATTTCTTAAGGGGGGAAAAATGTAACGACCCAAAGTATTTAAATGGAAAATTACCTTCTTATATTTATGTCATAAAAACACAAAATAATGAACTACTAAGTGATAAGTGACCTTTAAACATAATTTTGTCACCCCTATGTTTAGAATTTTAAAAATCTGACGTACACGGTTGTGTTCAAGATAGTTTTTGGAGTCTAATGAAACAAAAAAAATTTTGGTGATTAGTAACCTGCCCTTATGAATAGTAACCTACCCTTATGAATATTAATATGACCCTTATGAATAGTAAATAAGAGTAACATTACCTATGAATAATAAAATAAAATTTAGACATCTTAGAATGGGACAATTTGACCTTAGTAAACGTTTCTGGTATTTTATAAGTCATAAATAAATAATTATAATTAATTAATTAATTTAAAAGAATATTTATTCCCCTGAAATTTATTCATAAAGTATTTAATCAATTTATAATAGTTTTTAGATAATATTATAAGACCCTATGTAATTTCTGAAAAAACTACAAAATCAGTTTTAATTTTAAAAACTGTATTTTTAAGTAAATTATGATTTTAATTAAACAATAAATTAATAATATTTAGAAAATTATTTTTGAAAAATGTAAATCATTTTTGGATTCTACATGTTGAAAAATGGTAGGGGTAAATTTTTGGGTTTATTCTGAAATACTTCAATTTTCAGGTGAATAGTAAAAAATACAGTTTTTCGCATAATCGGTGTACACTAAATTGCATCATTTATGATGTATTGATGACATAAACATTATAGAACATTAGTTTCGGACAAAACATATTAAATTTCATAAATTGTTCCTTGAAATACAATAAATCCAATTCTCAAACCTAAAAAGAACTTTCCAAAGCCTAAAGTCAAAAGGTGATTTCTTAAAGTGTCTTTTTCTCTTTCTTTCACTTTCCTTTTAATAAATTAATGAATTCGAATTATAAAGAAGATTTAAAGCCTAAAAATAATTTTATTATATTAATATATGATTTAGGATGTCAAAAAACTACTATTACAAGTCTAACTTATGATATATTATTTTATTTAATATTTTATACCAAAAACACCTCCCTCCTCATATATAAATAAGCCCCCCCCCCTCCTCTTGCCAAACCACACCTCTCAAGCTTCAATAATTGTCTAATATCTGCCCAATCATCTCCCCTAGCCCCTTCCCCACGTCCAAGAGCTTCTGGTCTCATCAAAATACCAAGTTTAGGCCCTTAAGGAGGTTCTCAAGTGAAGGATTCAAGAGGTAATTTCCCTCCCTCTTCTCCTTTAATTTCCTTTCAAGTTCAAGTACCTTTCTTGATCTCTCCTCACCTATCGTCATCCAAATTGTTTTTTAACTCTAGTATTATAAATATAATGTAATATTATGATTCTAATGGTATATTATATCACCCCACACCCTTTCCCTCTTCCTTTTATTTTATTAAAGAGAACGTTGTTCATGTGGTGATAATTTATCACCTTCAAAAACAACATGCTCTCTTCTTCCATTTCTACCTTCATATATGGTCATTAAAAAATTTTTATGGTTGAACCAGAATAGTTTATATGTATTATGTTCTATTTTACGTTCTGGAAATAACATATGGCCATATTACTAGGTGAAAAGTTAAAACAAGTTCATTGTGATCCAAAAACCGCCCAAATTTACCCAAATAACCATCATTAAAATCGTATCTAATGATTCATCCACATGGATATAATATAACTCATTATAAAATCATTAAAGCATCTGTAATATCATAAATAACATGTAATATCAGTTCTTTATGTTTACCCATGATCTACCCAAACATCAATTTAAGAATACAAGTGGACCGCTAAAGAAAACCATGAAAATGAACATCCCCGATCAATGTTTTTAAACTCTATAAGTAATCCAAAGGAACATAATATGAAATAATGAAACCATAATGAACACTCTTAATGTATAAAAGGTTCTGGAATTTCTAATTAATGAATATAATGTCATTATACAGGACATTAAAGAGAAGGAGGCATTCGGGTACAACATAAGGGGAAATCTCGAACCCAATTTTCTTCCTTCGGGTTATCCCTATTTCACTCCATTTTTGATATGGTTACTCCTCAAAGATCATTTGTTAATCATTGAATTTTCTTTTATGGGATATACATGTATGTAACTAGTTTTATGTCCATCAAAATTTTTTCCAAAAGAACTCTTCTTTCAAGAACTCACCTTTTACCTCTCATTCAAGGTTGATGGTTCTTGTATCAAGTATGTTGTTCCCTCTTTCTTTTCGGAACCCAAAGCTTATGAATGTGTTATTATGAGATGAAACCCATTCCATTCCATGGGTTACTTATGTACATGTTTGATATGTGTTCTATGTGGCAAGCATGATAATGATAATGTTATGATGTGATGGGTGCGCCCAGAATTATATAGCACAATATGAATGTTTAAATGTGATGGGTGCGCCCAGAATTATATAGCGCTCCAATGCATTGGAAAAAGTGATGAATCTCATAATTATATGGGAAATTATGTGTTAACAAGATGCTATCTTGGTTCAGAAGTATGTGTGGTAGTTAACCACTAAGACATGATGTTTCATTTTTATGCATTGCCACATTTCAAGTCTTTTATTTATGCTCCTCTCATGTTCATGATCTTTTGACTATATTATGATTATGCTCACCCCATGATGTATTGTTCTTATCTATCCTCTTACTGGGCTTTTAGCTCACCCCTTTTGATGTATATCCTCAGGTGGCTACATGTACTAAGGAGAGGACAAGTGCTAAGAAGAAGCTATAGAAGAAGAAATTAAATGAATGTTTATGCTTGATGTTTTATTTGTTATGTGTGGTCCTAGTTTGCCAAAGACACTAAACCTCTGGATCCTCCATGTGTAATACTATTATCTTTTTTATCCTTGAAATGATGTAATAGTAATGTAAGAAAAGGCCGGGTCTCTATAATCAAGGTCTCACAAATCCACCTAGGATAAACCACAAGTATGGAAATCAACAGATAACCCTACTTAGGTATATGCGCATACATATACCTATGTTATTAAGTAATCTGTTTCAATGATGAGGAAAACACAAAAGTAATGACTCATCTCTAATTGGATTTTATTATAGGGGTAGTATCAGGAAACATCCCCAACACATTATCGAAACCTAGACTATTGCAGAACTCCTCTTCTATCGAGTACAGTGGTCCTGCCGCAGAACATAGAGGCACTTCCCACTAACCTTGGACTGCTGAGGTACTCCTCCTATCAAGTATCATGGGTCTGCTACATCACACAGAAGCACTCCCCACCGTGGGTCTACCAACAAAACCAGGTGCTCCCTCTCATAGCCTGCTGAGGTACTCCTCCTGTATAGTATCGTGGGTCTGCCGTGTCACCAAGCGTGCTTCCCCACCATGGGTCTGTCGCCACAACCAGGTGATCCCCACTGTGCTAGTAGAGTAACTCCGAGTCAAATAGTCAGCAATCATCATGTCTCCGCTAGCTATTAGGTCTCCACACTTTGCTCGCTCGTCACTGGAAGGAACCGCTCCACGAGCTACTGGTCGATACTCCAACTATCATGAAGTCCCAAGAAGAAGTATCTCAATGGTCCGCAAAATAATATGCGTCTCAATACAACAGACGGTGCGTCAAACGGACGCATGATCTATGAGTCATTAGCCTTTTAGTCCCGGGGGCCCAGTAGGATTTATGGAAGATCCAACCTGACAGTATCCCAACTATATTCCAAACTCCAACAAGGTATACTCATGTGGATTGTCACGCTCCCAGAATTCTAGTGTCGCTGACGGTTCGTCAAATAGATGTTTGTTTCCAAAGATATGACCAAAAGAAAGTAAAGGGTTGTAGTGGGCCCGGGTCTGGTTTGGGTTGACCCGGCCTGACCTGTTGGGTCTAACCTGGCCTGTTGGGCGGGCGAGCCTATTATGTTTGGCCCAGACTACTCGGCCTAGCCCAGCCCAGTTGGCCGTGAGGGGTCGCGGAGGGTCATGAGGGCGCATACCGGCCACGGTTCGGCGTGAGGGTGGCTCGGCCCGAAGGGAGATACAAGGGTGGCTTGGGCCAGAGGGCACTGCGAGGGGCCGGTTCGGCCTAGAGGGTGGCAGGGCGTAGCTCGGGGTGGCTCGTTCCGGAGACGAGGTGGCGCTGCCGAGAAGGTGGCAGGCCAGGGTGGCATGATCGTGGCGCGGCACGGCCAGGGCCAATTTGGCTGATGGTGGCATGGGGCCGGCGGGCCAGCGTGGCCGGGAGGCTTAGAAATCCATCTTGGTCGGGAGCCGATTCAGCCGGGGTGGTCGGGGCTGGTTCGACAGGTGGATGGCGCATCCAGGGTGGCTCGGCCCAGCTCGGGGTGGCTCAGCTGAAAGGGCGGAGACCGCAAGGCGGTTCAGTTGGGGCGTCGTGAGGGGGCAGAGACGGTTCAGCCGACAGAGGGGCGGAACGCCGCGGGGGCGGCGCGGGTCGTGGAGGCTGCGGGTGTCGTGGTCGTTTCCTTTATCACCATTGTTTCCATCCTCTTCCTCGAGGAACAAAACAAAAGATAATGGTAGAGGGATCGGGCCATGTTGGTTTTGTTCTCACCATCCATGTTTAGGGTGGTATCATTTGGCTCACAAGAACAAAACACAAAAAACCATCCCGCAATGATTAATCCCAAAACCCGAGAAATGAAGACATATGTGGATCAACTAGTTAGAAGTTGATCTACGTTCTTTTTTTTAGATGGAAAGAAACACGGGAATATAAAATCAAACACACAAATCCCCAACCTTGTTTGTTGTTCATCGACGTTAGTGCGTGAATGTGGATGTTGTTTCATTGTAGATGAACACGTCCTACGTCGAAGGAGGTTCTGAGGAAGAATGTCGAAGTCTAGGTCGTTCTTCGTCAGGAGAGCGTTCTTCGTTGGGAGAGTATTCTTCGTTCAGAGAAATAGTTCTTCGTTGGCGAGAGCTTTTCTCTCAGAAGATCCATCCTCCTAAAATTTTTTACATGCATATTCTGTGTCTTTACATTCTCCCCACCTCAGGTCTTTACATCACCATAAGCTACAATTAAAACTAAGGGAACAAGTGATGGTACTAAGCACACAAATGAGCATCCTTCTCCCATGTGCTCTCCTGGAGGTTCTCGTGCAGCCAACAAACGCACACTAGAGGTATCAACCGTCCACTAAGGACCCACTCCTGTCGATCCTTATTCTCTACTAGAACGTCTGTAAAATTTTCCCCATCATCAATGTCCATCTCACCATGGTCGATGATGTGAGAAGGGTCGTGCATGTATCTCCTCAGCTGGGATATGTGGAAGATGTTGTGCACCCGGTGCAACTAAGGATGAAGAGCTAAGCAGTAATCCACCTCGCCAACTCTACTAAGGACCTGAAAAGGTTTGATAAATCTCAGAGATAACTTTCCGCCTCGGCCGAATCTCCATAGGCCTCATTGGGGTGAGACCTATAGAAATATGTGGTCACCATCCTCGAACTCCAGATGTCTCCGTCTCAAAGATTAATGGTAGGTGGGTTGGCACAATTAAGGTGGATAAGGTCAAGAGGCTTTCCATCATCTATTGGGGGAGTTGAGTGGTTTTAGGCCTCGGCTGGTCCCCACCACCATAACCTCTAATGGGAGGTTATGGTTCAGGTGGTCCCCACCACCATAACCTCTCATGGAAGGTTATGGTCTGGTGGTCCCCACTTCCAACTTCCCTATGGAGGTTTAGTTCCGGTGGACCCCATCCCTGAACATCCACATGGTGGGTGGTTAAAAATTAAATAAAATAAATCATGTGTTTATTTTATTTTATTATTTCCACGAAAAAACAAAAATATAACCTTCGCCCTCGACCAACATCCGTTGAGGTGAAAGTCTCATTAAGAGAATACCGGTGCTGCGAGTTCAACGGTTCCCTCAGATTTTAATTCCGAGCACCGTTTCAAAAGTTAGAGAAGCCCGCTCTCACGTTTACTGAACGTACCTGAAAAAAACTTCTGAAATTGATTCCAGGCACACCGGGCCTCGTAATCACACGTCATAAAATATCTCGGACTTGTAGAATTCCCATATATTAAAAAAATTACATGTAAATTTCAGGTCTTTACATTCTCCCCACCTTAAGGCTCTACATCCCTGTAAGCCACAACTCAAATAGGTAAACAAGTGGTGGTACTGAGCATGCATCTGAGCCTCACTCTCCCATATTCTATCCTAGAGGTTCAACTACTGCTAGAAAACGCACTCTAGAGGTATAGACCGTCCACGAAGGACCTTCTCCCGTTGATCCTCAATCTATACTAAAAACTTCGTAAAAGTCACCCCATCATCGACATCCAGCTCTCCATGGTCAATGATGTGAGAAGGGTCGTGCACATATCTCCTCAGCTGGGATACGTGGAAGACGTCGTGCACCTAGTGAAACTAAGGTGTAAGAGCTAAGTGGTATGCCACCTCACCAAATCTACTGAGGACCTGAAAAGATTCGATGAACTTCAAAGATAACTTTCCGCCTCTTCCAAATATCCATAGAACTCATCGGGGTGAGACCCGTAAGAAAACGTGGTCACCATCCCCAAACTCCAGAGGTCTCTATCTCCTGTCAGCATATGACTTCTTCCTACCCAGTTTAGTCTTCATCCACTCCTGGATGATCTGAACCTTCTCTTTAGTAGCATGTACCATCTTTGGTCCCACGAATGCTGACTCCCCTAGGTCAGTCCTGCACAAAGGTGATCTCCAAGGTCGCGCGTACAATGCCTTGAAAGGTGCAATCCCAATGGTGGAGTGATAGTTGTTGTTGTTTGTAAACTCCACCAAAGGTAAGTGACCCTACCATCTGCGACTGAATTCATGGACACAAGCACACAACATGTCCTTGAGGGTCTGAATGGTCCGATCAGTCTGACCATCTGTTTGAGGATGGAAGGTGGTGCTCAGAAGAAGATGCATCCCGAAAGCCTACTTCAACCCCTTCCATAGCCAGGAAGTAAATCGTGCATCATGATCGGAGACAATAGTCATGGGTACTCCATGTAGCCACACAATCTCTTACACATAGAGGCATCCCAAGATCTCTACTGAACCCTTTTATCTAATCGGTACGAAGTGGTTCAACTTGGTGAGTCGGTTGACGATCACCCAAATCGAGTCATGGCCTTTGGATGTACATGGAAGTTCTATCACGAAGTCCATGGATATCCCATCCCCCTTCTACTATGTGACCTCTAAAGGCTGAACCAAGATTAATGGTACCTGATGCTCTGCCTTCACTTGCTGACAAGTGTGGCACTGAGAAACAAACACCGCAACTGCTTTCTTCATTCCCAGCCACCAGTGCTATCGTCAGAGATCCTGGTACATCTTCTCCACTCCTAGATGTACCGCTAGAGGGGATGTGTGGAACTCTATCAATACTTCCTCCTAAAGTGAATCTAGTACCATGGTATGTCCTCTGAAGAGTTTTATGTGCTCACCACCATCATAAAACCCATCAGGTGCCTATCCTATGGATATCTGAACACGTCTTGTCTCGTAGTCAGCATGCCCATGTTGTGCCTACTTGAATCGCTAAATAAGTGGGGGAGTGACTGTAAGACACTATAGAAAAACATCTCCATATCTATCCACAAAGGATATCTACAAAGTTTCTAGATTCTATGTCACTTATCCTAGTAGTTTCATACCACACATCATGCTGAGTGCATCTGCAGAAACGTTCCCCTTCCCATGAGTATAGACTATCTCTAAGTCATTATGCTGGAGGAACTCAAGCCAACCTCGTTGTCTCACATTCATGTCCTTCTGAGAGAAGATATACCTGAGAATCTTGTGATCATAGTACACAGTAAAATTCTCTCCCATTAGATAGTGTCGCCACATCTTCAAGGTGAAGACCACTGCTGCTAACTCCAGGTCATGGGTAGATTAGTTCTGCTCATGTTGTCTCAGCTGTCGTGAACCATATGCGATCATTGCTCGCTCCTGCATCAGGACACATCTGAGCCTGATCGTTGATGCATCAAAGTAGAATATGTACCCTACGTCTTCCTCTGGAAGCCTCTAGATGGGGGCACTAGTCATCCTCTACCTCAGATGCTGAAGCTCTGCTGGCATCTCTCTGACCACACAAAGGGTTTCCCCTTCTTTGTCAAGTCTGATAGTGGTGCTGCAACTCTGGAGAAATCTGGAACAAATCTACCCTAGTATCTAGCTAAACCCAGGAAACTTTGTACCTCTGCCACACTCCTAGGTGGATCCCAAGAAAGTACCGCATCAATATTTTCTGGATCCACTACAACTCCAGCCTCCAATATGACATGTCCCAGAAAGTGAACCTCTTGGATCAAGAACTACCATTTCAAGAGCTTACCATAAAGATGGTGCTCTCCGAGTGTGTCCAGTACTACCTGCAAATGATGGGCATGCTCCTCCTCTATAGTTGTGTAGATCAGAATGTTGATGATGAAGACTACGATAAAGCGATCGAGGTATGGCTGAATGATCCTATTCATGAGTCCCTTGAACACTCCTGGAGTGTTGGTTATGCCGAATAGAATAAACAAGAACTCATAGTGGCCGTACTGACATATGAAGGTCGTCTTCTTCACATCCTCATTTCGAACTCTGAGCTGGTGATAACTTGATCTGAGGTCTATCTTCGAGAACCACAATGATACCTTCAACATATCAAAGAGGTCATCAATACTTAGGAGTGGGTACTTGTTCTTCACGGTCACCTAGTTCAAGCACTGATAGTCAATAAAAAGCATCAATCTCCCATCTGCCTTCTTGGTGAATAGAATCAGGGCTGCCTAAGGAGAAACACAGGGATAGATGAATCCCTTCCCCTACAAGTCCTCTAGCTATACATGCAGCTCACGAAGCTCCGCAGGAGCCATCCGATACGCTGGTGTAGATATTAGTGTCATCTCGGGGTACAAGTCAATGTAAATGTCTACCTCTCTGTGAGGGGGTAGACATGGACCATCATCAGGGAAGACATCCATGTACAGGTCAACCACTATAAGATAGCTCGGGCTTTCCACATCAACTGCTCTGAGGGTAAGGCTAGCCAACTGATGAGTGATCGGCTGGACCCTCCTCTGAGTATGTCCATCCTATGCTACGAAGGCTCCCTTCTCGCCAGTGAGAGTAAACCTGTTCCCATCCATGTAGACACACCGTACTTTTCACCTAATACAGACTATTTAAGCATGAACTTTAGATAACAGTCCATACCCTAGATGACATCGAAAGGCCTCAACGATGCTACAGGAGATTCCAGCTGAAGCTCTTTCCTCCTAGAGTAAGATAGAACTACCGAAACTAGTGTGTAATCATTTAATCCTCTCCCATAGGAGTTTCTATCCGTAAGGATCAATCCAACGACTCAGTCGGAATCTCCGAGCTCTGAACGAGGGCAGTGGAAAAGAAAGAATGACTGGAACCAATGTCTATAAGTAATGCAGCTATGATGGAGTAGACACCGATCCTAGCTCAAATCATCATCACAGCACCATGATCGTATGCCTCAGCTTCCTGGAGTTGATCTCTCCCCTATCCACATGATCCCTGTGGTCAGGGTGGACATCTTATTGGTGGTGGTGGTAACACCTCGAATCTTCATCCACCGCCAACTGCATGGACAAATCCTCTACCATATCCGACTGCTCCCTGAGGACCACTTCGATTGAATCTCTGTCTCTGCCTAGGTGGTCCTTAGACCGTCTGCTAATCATCCGAACGGCCGGTTGGGCAGTCAGGAGCCATGTGACCCTACCCGTTGCATGCGTAACATTGCCCGCTCCTGGCATGTCTATCTCCGCTTCGGTTGCCCGACACAACCGATCCTGAGTCATACGATCGTCCACCTGTAGGTATAGCACTCTTGGACCTCTGTGACATCTTTTTCCTGCCAACTGCAGAATACTCTTCCACATGTTTACTGGTGGTGCATCTCACTGCTGGAGACTGCTCAACAAGGAAACACTCCAATAGGAGGGCTCTCTCTTACACCCCAACCTACGTCGGGATATTGAGTGAGATCATCGAAGCTATGATATCCTGCCTGAGTCCTCGATCAATGGTATGGGCCCTAAAAAATGGTTCCCTCACCATATTGGTGGAGTAGTGTGAGGGATCTGTGAACCTTGCTGAGTACTGAGCTACAATCATGCTGCCCTGCTATAGATGAAATATCTTTTGTATGCGCACTGTGTGGAGAGTCGCTGGGACAAATTATTCTTGAAATAGGTTCTCAAAGTCTGCCTAGAGAAGCATCATCTCGTCCTGAACTTGGAGCATCAAGCTCCACCATCTGCCCACTGCTTCCTGTAGAAGGATGGAAACAAGAATCACCATGAGGTCTGCTGGTGTACCTACCAGTCAGAAAACTCTCACCACGACCTCCAGCCAATCCTCAGTGGCATGTGGGTCCATCTCTCCCCTGAACCTGGGTGGCCTATGGTGTTAGAACTTGTGCAACGTTCTCAAGTGACATGAACCATCTGCTGCTGGGGCTGGTGGCATCAGTGGCCCAACGAGGAGTGGTACAGCGGGTGCCTCCACTGGGAAAGGGCCCTGCACCGAGGCCTCGTTGCCCGGTGGGCTATCATTGAGTATGACTCTTGGAACTCTAGACAGCTGTCTGCATGGAGGCATTATGAAATGAAATAGGTGCGATATGGTTAAAAAGGTATACCTGGTGAGATGAACTGGTGAGATGACTTAAATAAAACATTTGAGAACACACAGGAAATCTGTTTTTTCATGCACTGAGTTGGAAATCAGAAGTCAAGGTCCATGTACATGGATATGTCGGCTACCGTACCAACACTGGACGCCCTGAACTGAAAACCACACTCACTATAATTAACACGATTGCTTCACAAAAAAGATAACAGTCCTATGTTTTGTGGTAGAACTGACTCCTCTAATACCAATTTTTCACGACCCATCCCCCGGGGCACATGTTGTGACTATCGCAAGCCCACCTTCCATAAGCCAGGGGCTGGTGACTAGAACCAAAGGTGTAATTCCCCAAAGCTGGGAAGGCATTGCCTTTGTAACCTGTAAACAGACATAGCATATATGAACACGAGTAAACCGTATAGCCAACCAGTGAGTAAAGTATGTAAAAAGGGGCCAGAATACAATCCCTACTAGAAATTACAAGAAATTTAAAGTACAAGTATAGTTGAGGAAAATGGAAAAATAGCTACTAGATCGTCCTCCGAGGTTCCTACCTGAATGGTAGGTACAGATCACCTCCTCAGCACTCAATGTCTGTCCGTCTCCTCCGTGTACCGACACGTCGTATGGTCCACCTCTGGGTACCGTCCACTCCTGGTACTCTCAGCGTCAATCAGCATTGTCCGTCATCTGCATCCAACAGAACGTGGTGAGGGAATTGCCCGTGTAGGGGTGAGTATAACGATACTCAGTAGGGACCCTGAGACCCTCATGGTCTCACAAAATCCAACAAGTATAAACCACAAAGTTTGAAATCAACAGATAACCTTACTTTGGTATATTCCCTTACATATACCAAATTTTTCAAGTGATCCATCTCAATAATGAGGAAAAAACCAAAAACACTGACTTAGATCAACTAGGATTTTATTCACATTATCTAAATCATGGTTGTTGTAGAACTCCTTCTCAATTGAGTATAGTGGTCCTGTCATGACACCAAGCGCGCTTCCCATTAACTTTGAACTGCTGAGATACTCCTCCACGAGATACTGGTCGATACCCCAACTGTCGAGAAGTCCCACGAAGAAGTATCTCAAATGTCCGCCACATCATAGGGGTCTCAACACAACTGACATCGCGTCAATCCGATGCCCGGTCTATGAGTTGGTGGCCTTTTAGTCTCGGGGGCCCAGTTGGATTCATGCATGATCCAACCTGACCATGTCTCAAATATACCCCAAACTTCAGTGAGGTATACTCAAAGGGACAGTCATGCTCCAAGATTCCCAGCGCCGCTGAGAGTTCGTCAAAAAGACATCTGGTGCCAAAGATATGGCCAAAAGAAAGTAAAGGGGTCGTAGTGGGCCTAGGTCCGGTCCGACCCAATCGGACCGATCTGGCCCGACCCAGCACAGCTGGCCCCAAGGGGCCATAGAGAGCCAAGAGGGTGTGGACCAGGCATGGGTTGGTGTGAGGGTGGTTGGTCCCAGAGGGCATCGCATGGGCGGCTCGGCCCGGAGGGATCCATGAGGGCGACTCAGCAAGGGGCGTGAGGCCGGTTCAGCCAGGGCGCCGTGAGGGTGTGGGCCGGTTCAGCCGGGGAGCCTCGAGGGCGTGGGCCTGTTTGGCTGAGGCTCCATGAGGGGACGGTTCAGCCGGGGGATCGGAAGGCCGACGGGCTGACGCGGTCGGGGCGGCTTGGAAGGTTAGCGGGATGGTACAGCTGGGGCGGCTCGGGAGTCTAGCGGGAGGCGCAAGCTGGTGGGTGGCATGGCCGGTGGGTGGCGCGGTCGGCGGATGGTGCAACCGGTTCAGTAAGCGGGGTTTGGCCCAGGGTGGCAGAGCCAGTTCGGCCGGGGCGCCGAAGCGTGGTGGGGGCAGTGCGGGTCACAGGGGCCTCGGGTGGCACTGCCTTTGCCTTCGTTACCTTTGACATCATTGTCTCTTTTGAGAGAAAATCTCTCGCCAATAGAGAACTATTTCTTCGAACGAATAATGCTCTCCCGATGAAGAATGCTCTCCTGATGAAGAACGACCTAGACTTCAACTTTCTTCCTCAGAACCTCCTTTGACGTAGAACGAATTCATCTACAACGAAATAACATCTGCCATCTGGTGCAAATGTTGATGAACAACGAACAAGGTTGGGCATTTTTGTGTCTGATTTTATATTCCCGTGATTCTTTCCTTCTAAAAAAAGAACGCGGATCAACTTCTATCTAGTTGATCCGCCTATGTTTTCCTTTTGTGGGTTTTGGGATTATTCATTGCATGAGGGTTTGTTGTGTTTCATTCTTGTGAGCCAAATGCTACCGCCCTAAATGCGGAGGGTGCGGAACAAACCAACATGGCCCGGCTCCTCCGTCGTTCTATTTTGCGGTGTTCTTAGAGACGGAGGAAGGAAACAACGATGAAGAATGAGATGAAGGAAACGGTCATGCCTCCCACAACCTCCGTGACCCACGCCACCCCCGCGGTGTTCCACCCTGCCATCGGCCGAACCGTTCACGCCCCCTCACGGCACCCCAACCGAACTGCCCCGCGGTCTCTGCCCTTCCGGCCGAGCCACCTCGGGCCGGATCGAGATGCCCCGGTCGCGCCGTCCGCTGGCCAAACTGACCCTAGACACCCCATCCTCCCGGCTGAACCAGCTCCTGACCACGCCGGCCTCCCATGCCGCCCCCGCCGCGCCCACCTGCCGACCCCATGCCACCTCCGGCTGCACAAGACCCGGCCGCACCGTGCCCCGGCCCCGCCACCCCGGCCCAACGGCTTCCTAGACGCACCACCTCGGCCCTGGGCTGAGCCGCCCCAAGCCACGCCCTGAGACCCTCCGGCCTGAACCGGCCCCTCACGACGCCCTCCTGGCCGAATCGGCCTCACGGCGCCCTCCGGGCCGAGCTGCCCTCGCACCAACCCGCTGCCGGTTTGCACCCTCGTGACCGGTCCATGCCCTCGCACCCCTCCACAACCCCTCGTGACCGGCTAGGCTAGGCCTAGTGGGATCGGCCGAACCTAACGGGAAAGCCCACCCAACGGGCCGGGTCAGTCTGACCGGGTCGGACGGGGCCCGAGCCCACAACGACCATTTACTTTCTTTTGGCCCTATCTTTGGCCCCGGACGTCCGTTTGACGAACCGTCAGCGGCGCTGGAATTCTTGGAGCGTGACAGTACCTTTGAGTATACCCCACTAGAGTTTGGGGTATAGTTGAGATATAGTTAGGTTAGATCATGCACGAATACAACCGGGCCCCCTGAGACTAAAAGGATAATAACTCACAGACCGAGCGTCCGATTGACGCACCATCTTTTGCATTGAGACACCTATGACGTGGTGGATCTTTGAGATACTTATTTTTGGGACTTCGTGATAGTTGGAGTATTAACCAGTAGCTCGTGGAGCGGATCCTTCCAGTGACGAGCGATCAGAGTGTGTAGACCTAGTAGATGGCTGAGACCTGACGATTGTTGGCCATTTGACTTGGACTGACTCTACTAGACCAGTGGGGAGTGCCTAATTGTGGAGAAAGATGCACAGTGGAGAAGCGCACTTGGTGACATGGTAGACCAATGATACTCGATAGGAGGAGTACCTCAGCAGGCAACGAGGGGGAGCACCTGGGTGTGGGGGCAGACCAGTGATGGGGACCGCCTCTGTGTGACGCAGCGTACCCACAATACTCGATAGGAGGAGTACCTCAATAGTCCAAGGTTAGTGGGAAGTGCCTCTATGTGAAGCGGACGGCCCACTGTACTCGATAGAGGAGGAGTTCTCCAACAGCTAAGGTGTCGATAATGTGTTGGGGATGTTTCTTGATACTACTCTTAGAATAAAATCCTGGTTGATATGAGTCAGTACTTTTGTGTTTTCCTCATGACTGATATGGATTACTTAATAACATAGGTATATGTATCTGCATATACCTACGTATGGTTATCTATTGATTTCTATACTTGTGGTTTATCCTTGGTGGATTTGTTGGACCTTGAGGGTCTTGGGATCCCTACTGAGTATCCTTATACTCACCTCTGCACGTGTTATGCCCGCACCTTGTTGTGTTGGATGTAGACGATGGACAACGCTGACTGAGGCTGAGAGTACCAGGACTAGACAGTACCCGGAGGTGGACCTTACGTCGAGTCGGTACACGGAGGAGACTAACAGATGTGGAGTGATGAGTAAGCTGTTTGTATATACCCTTCATGTAGAAATCCTTGAGGATGACCCAACAGTTGTTTTTATTTTCTTCAGTTGTACTTGTACTTCCAGTTTCTTGTACTTTATAGTTGGGATTGTATTTCCAACCCCTTTTACTTTTCAGTACACTTCTGTTATACAGTTTACTTAGTGTTTTTGTATCCATCTATGTGCTCATTTGTATGCGTTTACATGTTATAGAGGAAATCAGTTACTAGTTTTAGGGAATTACGCCTTTGGTGCTAGTCGCCAGCCCCTGGCCTAAGGAAGGTGGGTGTGGGGTAGTCACGGCATGGGTCCTGGGGGACGGTTCATGACAATTTGGTATAATAGAGAGGTTCTACTACAAAACATAAGAATCTGATCTTTATTTTGAAGCAAAAGTGTTAATTTTAGTGAGTGTGGTTTTCATTTCAAGGAGTCCAGTGTTGGAGCAGCGGCTGACGTCTCCATACACCAGGACCCTAACGTCTAATTTCTAATTCGGTGCACGAAAACATTGATTGCTTGTGTGTTTTCAAAAGTTTTCTTTAATTCAGCTCACCAGGTCAGCTCATGAGGTATACCTTTTAAACCATAGTGCACCTGTTTCTTTTTAGGATGCCTCCACGTAGACAGCCAGCTAGAGTTCCGAGAGTCGTATGCACTAATATCCCACCGAGCGATGATGCCTCAGTGCAAGGCCCTTTCCTAGTAGAGGCACCAGCGGTACCACTCCCCGTTGGGGCACCGATACCACCAGCCCCAGCAGCAGACGGTGCATGCCGCTTGAGCGCATCGTACGAGTTCCAGCACTAGAGGCCACCCATGTTTAGGGGCGAGACAGACCCACAGGCTGGTGAGGATTGGATGGAGGCTGTGGTGAGAGTTTTCTGACTGGTAGGGACACCAGCAAACTTCATGGTGACACTTGCTGCTAGCCTTCTACAATAAGTAGCAGACAAATGGTGGATCTTAATACTCCAGGTGCATGACAAGGTGACGCTTCTCTGGGCAGAATTTGAGAGCATGTTTTGGGCAGAGTTTGTTCCAGTGACTCTTCATGCGGTGCACATACAAGAGCTGATTCATCTGCAGTTGGGAAAGATGATTATAGAATAGTACTCAGTGAGGTTCACAGACCTCTCACACTACTCCACTGATATGGTTCATGACCCATTCTTCATGGCCCAGACCTTCGAATAGGGACTCAGGCAGAAGATCAGAGCTTCGGTGATCTCACTCAACATCCCGACACAGGCCAGGGTGTTAGGGAGAGCCCTCATAGTAGAGAGTTTCTTTTTTGAGAAGACTCCAGTAGTGAGATCCACCACCAGTCGACATGTAGAGGAGCCTTATACAGCTAGAAGCAGATAGATGTCATAGAGGTACAAGAGGACCAGACCTACAGGTGGATGACCACATGACTCAGGATTTGTTGTGCGGGGCACCCAATGAGGAGATAGACATGCTAGGAGTGGGCAGTGTTACACATGCAGCAGGTAGGGTCACATGGCTCGTGACTAGCTGACTCGTCATTCAGATGATCAACAGACGGTTGAAGGACCTCCAATGCAGAGAAATAGATATGATCGAGGTGGTTCTCAGGGAGTAGGCGGACCAGGCAGAGGAGCTGGTTGTGCAGCTGGCGGTGGACGACGATTCGATGTGTTACCGCCACCACCACTACGAGGTCCACCCTGACAGTAGGTAGCAGGTGGACCGGGGAGAGCTCAGCTCCAGGAAGCTGAGGCATACGATCATGGAGCTCCGTAGATGATTCCAGGTATGATCTATGTCTACTCCACCATAGCTGCAGTACTTATAGACACAGGTTCCAGTCATTCTTCCATTTCCATTGCCCTCGTTTGGAGCTCCGAGATTCCAACGAATCCATTGTCTCGATCCTTAGAGCAAGAGATTCTTACAGGAGGATATTCGATGATTACAAACTGGTGCCGGCAGTGTGATCTTACTCTAGGAGGTGAGAGATTTGGATGGGATCTCCCAGTAGCGGCGTTGAGGCCTTACAACGTCATCTTGGGTATGGACTGGTTATCTACAGTCCATGCTCAGATTGACTTTATTAGGTGCAATGTGTGGTGTGTCCACACGGATTGGACTAGGTTTACCTTCACCTGTAAGAAGGGAACCTTTTCAGCACAAGATGAACTTACCCAGAGGAGAGTGCAGATGATCACTCATCAAGTGGCTTGCCTTACCCTCGGAGCGATCGATGTGGAGAGTTCGAGCTATCCTGTAGTGGTGGACCAGTACTAAGATGTTTTCCCTGATGATGTCATAGGTCTACCTCCTCACAGAGAGGTGTAATTTTACATTTATTTGTACCCCGAGATAGCACCGATATCTACTCCAGCATATTGGATGGCTCCCACTGAGCTTCGCGAGCTACGGGTATAGTTGGAGGACTTACAGGGGAAGGGATTCATTCGGCCCAATGTTTCACCTTTGGCAGCCCCGATTCTGTTCTACAAGAAGGTGAATGGGATATTGAGGCTTTGTTCCAACTACCAGTGCCTGAACCAGGTGACCGTGAAGAACAAGTACCAACTAATGAGGATTAACAACCTCTTTTATCAGTTGAAGGGAGAACGGTGGATCTCAAAGATATACCTCAAATCACGCTATCACCAGCTCAGAATTTGAGACGAGGATGTGTAGAAGACGACCTTTAGATGTTGGTACAGACACTATGAGTTCATGGTTATGCCATTCTTCATAAACAATGCTCTAGAATTATTCATGGGACTCATGAACCGAATCTTTCATCCATACCTTGATCACTTTTTCATATTCTTCATCGATGAAATTCTGATCTACTCTACTACTGAGGAGAAGCATGCCTATCATTTACAGGTAGTACTTGACACACTCTGAGAGCACTCGATTTATGGTAAGCACTCAAAGTGCCAGTTCTGGATTCGAGAGGTTCACTTTCTGGGATATGTCATCCTGGAGGCAGGAGTTTTAGTGGATCGAGCGAAGATTGAGGCGGTATTTTCTTGGGAGCCACCCAAAAGTGTGATGGAGGTACGAAGTTTCCTGGGTTTGGATGGATACTACCAGAGGTTTGTGCCAGATTTCTCCAGAGTTGCAGCACCACTATCAAAATTGATGATGAAGGGGAACCCTTTTTATGGTCAGAGAGATGCCATCAGAGGTTTCCAAAGCTGAGGCAGAGGTTGAATAGAGCCCCCATCTTAAGGCTTCTAGAGGAAGGCGTAGGGTACGTAGTTTACTGCGACACATCAGGGACCAGACTCGGATGTGTCCTAATGCATGAGCGAGTAGTGATCACATATGGTTCTCAACAACTGAGACAACATGAGCCGAACAATTCTACCCATGACCTAGAGTTAGCAGTAGTGGTGTTCATCTTGAAGATGTGGTGACACTATCTGATGGGCGTGCATTTTACCGTGTACTCTGATCACAAGAGTCTCAAGTATATCTTCTCTCAGAAAGACCTGAACCTAATAAATCGATGTTGGCTTGAGTTCCTATAGGACTATTACTTCAAGATAGTCTATAATCCTGGGAAGGGAAACATTGTTGCAGATACACTCGGCAAGTGGTCTGGTATATAACTTCTAGATGAGGCGACAGAGTAGCTGGATGCTTTACAGATGCACTTTGTTGATAGAGATAGAGAATCCTTCTTTTAGTCTCTTATAGTCACTCCCCCACTTCTTTAGTGAGTCAAGGAGGCACAACATGGGTACACTGACTGTGAGACACAATGTGCTCAGATATCCACAAGACATGCACCTGATGGAGTTTCTGAAGGTGGGGAGCACGTCATCCTCTTCAGAGGACGTACTACGGTACCAGTGTCACTACATGAGGAAGTGTTGAGGGAGTACCACACATACCCTCTAGAAAAACATTCAGGAGTGGTGAAGATGTACCAGGATCTCCAAAAACAGCGCTGGTGGCCAGGAATGAGGAAAGCAGTTGCAGATTTTGTCTCTAGATTCCTCACTTGTCAGCAAGTGAAGGTAGATCATCATATACCATCAGGCTTGGTTCAGCCTTTAGGGGTCATAGAGTGAAAGTGGGATGGGATATCCATGGACTTCGTGACAGGAATTCCACATACATCCAGGGGACATGACTTGATTTGGGTTATCATCAATTGAGTCACCAAGTCATCCCACTTCTTACCAATCAGGGAGTAGAATTTAGTAGGGAGCTTGAGACACCTCTATGTGTAGAAGATTATGTAGCTACATATAGTACCTTCGAATATTGTCTTAGATCATGATGCACGTTTTACATCCTAGCTATGGAAGGGGTTGCAAGAGTCTTTCGGAACGCAACTTCGTTACAACAACACCTTCAATACTCAGACGGATGGCCAGACTGAGTGGACCATTCAGTCCTTTCAGGACATGTTGCGTGCTCCTATCCTCAACTTCCGTCGCAGTTGGAAGGATCAATTACCTTTGGTGGAGTTTTCATACAACAACAACTATCACTCCACCATTGGGATCACACCTTTTGAGACGTTATACGGGTGACCTTGTAGATCACCATTATGCTGGACTGACCCAGGGGAGTGAGCACTGGTGGGACTGGAGATGGTACGGGCTACCACAGAGAAGGTGAAGATCATCCAAGAGTAGATGAGGACTACACAGAGCAGGCATAAGTCGTATGCTGATTGGAGAAAGAGACCTCTAGAGTTTAAGGATAGCGACCACGTCTTTATACGGGTCTCACCCCAATGAGGTCTAGGGAGATTTGGACAAGTCGTCAATTTATCTCCGAGATTCATCGGACCTTTTTAGGTCCTCAGTAGAGTTGTCTAGGGGGATTAATGCTTAGATCTTCCACCTCAGTTGCACCTGGCGAATGACGTCTTCCACGCATCCCAGTAGAGGAGATACGTGCATGACCCTTCTCACATCATCGATCATGGAAAGCTGGATGTCGACGATGGGGTGACTTTTATGGAGGTTCCAGTAGAGATTGAGGATCGATAGGAGCAGGTCCTTTGTGGATGGAGGATACCTCTGGTGCGCATTCATTGGTTTCATGGGAACCTATATGAGAGCACATGGGAGTGGGGGCTCAGATGCATGCTAAGTACCCTCACTTGTTCCTGTAGTTTGAATTGTATCTTACAGGGATGTAAAGCCCTGATGTGGAGAGAATGTAAAGACTTTGAATTTGGATGTAATTTTTGTTAATTAAATGGGAATTTTACGAGTCTGTGAAAATTGACAGCACGAGATTGCGAGACCCGGAGTGACCGGAATCAATTTCTAAAGTTTTTTTTAGGAACCTTTAGTAAATGTATGAGCGGGTTTTTCTAACTTTTGAACCGTTGATCAGAATTGAAACTTGAGGGCATCGTTGAACTCGTAGCGCCGATATTCACTTAAGGAGACTTTCACCTCGACGGTAGTTGGTCAAGGGTGAAAGTTATTTATTGGGTTTTTTGTGGAAACAATAAAATAAAAAAACTCTTGTTTTATTTTATTTTACCTATAGTAACCACCCATGTAGAAGTTGGAGGTGGGGACCACCAGACCTTAACCTCCCATGAGGGGTTATGGTGGTGGGGACCACCACACCTTAACCTCCCATGAGAGGTTATAGTGGTGGGGACCACTCGAGATCTCCAAACCTCCTAATTGGAATTTTGTGGTGGGGACCACCCAACCCCTATTAATGGGGGGAGAGGAAAACCTCTCAACTCCCTCATTAATGAGGGAGATCCTCTTGGCACCTCCACGATTTTAATTGTGCCAATGCACCAATTAAATGTACCAACCAAGTGATTAATATATCCTTTATGAATGTTATGCTAATGTCTTAATAGATATTATAATCTATTATCTTTGGGCTAGCTATTCATTTTTTGGAAAAGGAGGAAGGAGGTTTTGAGAGAAAAGCTCTCACCAATAAAGAAATATTTTTCCGAATGAAGAATGCTCTCCCAACGAAGAATTCTCTCCCGAGGAAGAACAACCTCAACTTCGAATTTCATCCTCTAAACCACCTTCGACGTAGGATGAGTTCATCTACAACGAAACAACGTCCACCTTCTCGTGCCAACGTCGAAGAACAATTAAAAAGGTAGGGGATTTTTGTGTTTGATTTTATATTATTTTTATTCTTTACTTCTAAAATAAACAACATGGATCAACTTCTAACTAGTTGATACTCATATGTTTTCCTTTTGCGGGTTATGGGATTAATCATTGCGGGAGTGTTTGTTGTATTTCGTTCTTGTGAGACAAATGCTACCACCCTAAACGTGGAGGGTGCAGACCAAACCAACATGTCCCAACACCTTCATCATTCTCTTTTGCGGAGTTTTTCGAGATGGAGGAAGGCGACAACGGTGACGAAGGCAACGACCACGTCGCCTACAGCCTCTGCAACCCGCGCCGTCCCCACGACATTCCATCCCACCGCCAGCCGAACCGGTCGTGGCCTCTCGCGACGCCCTGGACGAACCACCCTGCGGTCTCCGACCTTCCGGCCGAGCCGCCCTAGGTCGAGCCGAGCCACCCTGTCTGTGCCGTCTGACGGCCGAACCAGCCCCGTCTCCCACGATCTTCCGGTAGAACCAGATCCCGATGACACCGGCCTCCCAAGCCACACCGACCACACCAGCCCACCGACCCCACGCCGCCACCGTCGAACTGACCCCGGCCGTGCGAGCCCAGCCCGCCGGCTTCCCGGCCGCGCCACCACGGCCCCGGGCTGAGACGCCCCAAGCCACGCCATGTGACCCTTTGGGCTGAACTGGCCCCTCGCGGTGCCCTCCGGGCTGAGCAGCCCTTGTAGTGCCCTCCAGCCCGAGCCGCCCTCACATCAACTCGCGGCCGGTCCGTGCCCTCACGACCGGTCTACGCTCTCGCGTCCCTCTACTACCCCTCGCAGCCTGCTGGGATAGGCCGAGCAGGCTAGACCAAACCTAACGGGCAGGTCGGGTTGATTCGAACCGGGTCAGCCCAGACGAGGTCTGGCCGGGTCGGTCTGACCGGGTCAGACCGGACCCGGGCCCACTACGACCCTTTAAATTCAATTGGCCATATATTTGGCACTAGACCTATGTTTGATAAACTATCAGAAACACTGGAATTATTGGAGTGTGATGACCCCTTTAAGTATACCCCCACTAGAGTTTGAGGTATTGTTGAGATACGGTCAGGTTGGATCGTGCACGAATCTAACCGGGCCCCCGGGGCTAAAAGGATAATAACTCACAGACCAGGCATTCGATTGATGAGTATCTATTGAGTTGAGACAGTTATGACATGGAGGACCTTTGAGATACTTCTTTGTGGGACTTCGTGATAGTTGGAGTATCGAACAGTAGATTGTGGAGCAGATCTTTCCAATGACGAGCAAGCAGAGTGCAGAGACCTCGTTGCTAGCTGAGACCTAACAATTGCTGACCGTTTGACTCGGAGTGACTCTTCTATCCAAGTGGGGAGCTCCTCATTATGGCGGCAGACCCACGGTGGAGGATCACACTTAGTGACATGGCAGACCCACTGTACTTGACAAGAGGAGTACCTCAGCAGGCTACAAGGGGGAGAGCCAGGGTGTGGCGGCAGAACCACAGTGGGGAGCTCCTCTGTGTGAAGCAGAAGACCCAAGGTACTCGACAGGTGGAGTACCTCCGCAATCCAAGGTTAGTGGGAACTGCCTCTGTGTGATGCAGTAGGCCCACTGTACTTGATAGAGGAGGAGTTCTCCAGTAGCCGAGGTTTCGATAATGTGTTGGGGATGTTTCTTGATACTACCCTAAGAATAAAATCCTGGTTGAGTTGAGTCTGTAATTTTTTTTCCTCATCATTGAGATGGATTAATTAATAACTTAGGTATATGTATGGGTATATAACTAAGTAGGTTTATCTATTGATTTCTTTACTTGTGGTTAATCCTTGGTGGATTTGTGAGACCATGAGGGTCTCAGGGTCCCTACTGAGTATCGTTATACTCACCCCTGCATGGGCTATTACCACACCTTGTTGTGTTGGATGCAGATGACGAACAACGCTAACTAAGGCTGAGAGTACCAGGACTGGATGGTACCCGGAGGTAAACCTTACTATGAGTCGGTACACGAAGGATACTGACGGACGTGGAGTTCTAGGGAGGTTATCTGTACCTACCCTTCAGGTAGGAATCCCAGAGGATGACCCAACAACTGTTTTTCCTTTCTTCAGTTGTACTTGTACTTCCAGTTCCTTGTACTTTACAGTTGGGCTTGTATTTCCAGCCCCTTTTACTTTTCAACACTCTTTTGTTATACAGTTTACTTAGTGTTTTGTATCCAGTTGTGTGCTCAGTTGTTTTCGTTTACAAGTTATAAAGGCAGTTCCTTCCCAGTTTTAGGGATTTACGCCTTTAGTGCTGGTCGCTAGCCCTTGGCCTATAGAAGACGGGCTTGGGGTAGTCACGGCACAGGCCTCAGGGGAGGGGTCATGACATTTTCTAAATATTATTAATTTAATTTTAAGTTAAAAACATAATTAACATGAAAAAAATACAAATTTTAAAACTATAACTGATTTTATAATGCTTTAAAAAATTACATAAGGTCTTATAAAAATATTTCAAAACCAAAAGACATAAAATTGTTTATTTATGAACACCTATTACGAAATTACATATTATTTTTTATTATTTAATTAATTTTAATTAATTATTTATGACATAAAAAAATAAAAATACTTTTACTATTGTCATATTATCGCATATAAGGAGCCAAAAGTTTATTTATACATTCAAGGGTGAGGTTTCTATTAGTTTGGATGATTTACTATTCCTAAGGGTCATATTACTATTCATAAAGGTATGTTTCTATTCATAAGGGTAGGTTACTATTCACCAAAAAATTTATATTATAGGACTCCAAACATCTTGCTTATCGCAATAGTGTATGTCATATTTTTTAAATTCAAATCATAGAAGTGACAATATTATGTTTAATGGTCAAATTGTTCTTAGCAGTTCATTTTGTTTTAATTTCATGTGGATATATGACATAATAATAAGAAGGTAATTTCTATTATTAAAACATTACGTTGTTACAATGTTAGTCTACATCATAACTTATGATTATACACATAATACTCCATACCCTGTCCCATAATATGTTTGGATAAGGAAGTGATATGAATTATCTATTTAATTCCTTACAATATACCCCGTAATCACATATGATATTTCGATAATAAATCATATGTATATGGTATTTAGGGTATATATCATTCAATTATTTCCCAACACCAAATAATCTTGTCTATTTTCTATATGGGGGATAGAGGACATGGGTTCATACCCTCCAACCATAGCCTGGAAGTTCAGGTTCATTCATACTCGCACCAATTTCTTCTCTAAGTGGGTTAAAGTTGTACACCTTACGAAATTCAATAAAAATTAATTTATTTTTTTTAAGTCTTATGTCATTATTATATTTTGAGTCTCTCACAAAATATTGACAGACAATGGTACAAAATTCCTTGTTTTCGGATTGATGAAGTGTATCATGAGTATAATATTCAGTCTAACCACTCATCCTGCCACAATGTAGAAGAAAATGGATAGGTATATGACTTCAAGAAAACATTATAAAATATACATCATAATATGGGGGATTAATAAAAGAAGACTAGGACACATAAACTCTTATATCCTTTGTGGGCTTATCACACCACAACTCATACTAACATATATGGAACCCCATACTAGCTTGTATTGGAGACATATATTGTCCTTCCCATCAAGGTTCAATTACCCTCACTACACATTACTACTTTTGATCAGCTATCTGAGGTTGATAATTCTCATATCTTACTTAATGAATTAGAGAAACTCTGTTAAATTATGTTATGCACACTGCAAAACCATGATATTTTTAAAAATTGTGTCATGGGAGTATTTAAAATGAATGACTACATATTCTTTTTCATCCAAGGAGAACTAGTATTAGTCCAAATAATAACCTTGATAGTAAGAAAAAACCAATGAATCTTAAGTTGAAATAGGAAGGACCTTATTTCATATGTAAGGTATACTCTATTAGTGGTTAACCCCTAATTACAATGTATATAGAGCGTATCATGTTTTCCACCAAAGTAAGGTTTATCACGAAATAATTTTCATAACAATTCTTTTGGGATGTGAAAGTACATTCAGCATGACTCTAAACAATTTTTATATTTTCCTAGTCATAATAACGTAAAATTCCAGACACAAAGGACCTTGTTGTAGGACTTAAAACTAAATGACACCATATTCCTTATTGCATGTTGTTAAACTACACAACAAATCTTTCATCTTGAAATACAATTAAACTTATTAGAGTTTCCTATTATATAGAACCAAATTCCCTTACATACACACTAGATATACATAATATTTCCTAGTATACATGTTTACTAGTTCATAGTATGTCTTCTCTACATACACCAGAGTAGAATGAAACCAATTTATTATCTCTTGTGTATAACCTAGATCTACCTGAAGATTTTTTTCCTAAACCAGGCATAGAATAATACATTTTCTAATATGATACATAGTTATTCCTAGATCACTTATTTTGGGCCCCAATGTTGATCTCTTCGGCACAAAATTTTCTACACCATCCTAGTGCATATGTTTTTTCATTCATGTTGGCTTTCATACAATTGACGTACACTAGGATAAAACCATCCAATATTGATAACTATGTGTGTATTGATTTCAAATTTTTTAGGATATATAGTTATATAAAAATCATTTATCTTGGACCAAACCATAAGTTTAATTAATATGAAACTTATACCACATATTAGTTTTTAATACTTCATCAATATCAATTATATTTTTTTCCTTCATTCCACACTAAGATAAAACCATTTCATTTAGTGTATGAACTAGTTATGATCAAATAATTATTCAAATTTTTCATAATTATAATACCGTTAATTTAAAGAAAATAATACACTCATCATATGAACATAAAATACAAGGAACCTGAGTCCTTGTCACATTATGTTAAAATGAACAACATATAGTCCAATATGAAGACCATTAAAATCCTTAGAGTAGATTGTTGTATAAAACCTGATTATTTTAAATGAGAGTAATATCTATGTAAGAATAAATGATTTTTGGTTATCTATCCATAAAATTATGCTTTTATAATATGAATCATCAATTTTGTGTATTATTCCATAGTGTTTGAGCTTTCTTGATTCTCATTGGGCTTTCCCTTCCGTAGCTCGACACTGGGATGAGATCATTATTTTTTCCCCAACACATGAGCTAGTTTTGTGTAGAGATATTATAAGAACTACATGTGGATTGATTCTGGTTTTCTTCGGATACATAGTTATGATTGAAGATACCATCTTAGGCCTAGACACTATTTCCATTTCTTTGCCCAATTCAACCCCTATGACAATACATTTACTGATTCACATTAGGTTTCATCCTTACATATCATATTTGGTAACCCATATGTTTCTCTTTTTTTCTCTTTTATAACATCTTGATATATATAGGGAAATTTTTTTAAAAACTATATGTGAATTTATTCTTCTTATTATATGACACTTATTGATGTTAAGTTCACTTACCTTTGACCCAAAACACATCTTATCTTAATTAAACCTCTCTCATCATATGATCCCCTCATTAATGTTAGGTAATTTTATATCTATATCTATATCTACACTGGGATAATATATTTTCTTCCTAGAAATTTTTTTTCTTGATTTATTATATTTTAGAATACATATTGACATCTAAACCTTCCATCTCGAGCTCATCCATAAATTGTCATCCACATCCACTCCCAATCCATGTTATATAACTTCCCAACCATGGTAAGTTTTTCACTATTGTTCCAATCACCATCTATATATCTTATTACCATATTCTACACTTCAATCCTTAGGAATTTGAATAACCAAAATACTTTTATGGCTATTTTTAATAAATGTATCTTATTATTATATTACACCTTTTCTTAGTGATGAAATTTATGGCATATATCTATCCAACTAAAAAGAGGCACCATTTTATACTAAGTAGAAAATAATTTAATCCCATATTCCCATAATGATACTATCATGGAAGTTATCATTCATATTTGATCAGTAGTCATCCTCAATATGTCTATCCCATTTCATCACCATCGAATTCATATAACAAAAGTTGTGATTTACACCATTCTAATTCTTTGATCAAAGGTGTTAGGGGAACTCTGAGCTCTCAAGCCCCATTAGAGATGCCATTACCTATCTCACATTGCTTCGAGTTCTATATAAGTAAACTATATACACCTCTCTTTATGGTTTTCCATTCTGATATAGTCCCTTTTCTCATTCATATCTAGTTATCACTTTGGATTTATCAGTAAATAAACTACCACATCTTTTTCATCCAAGTACAATGAACTTAAACTATATGTGTATAACCATTATATTATATATATTATCATTAGGATACCAATTAAAATTGGTTTTACCTTTATCTTATTACAATATATTTTTCCTCAACATTAGGTTGATGTTGTATGACCATAAAACTTAGAACATTTTGATCAAATTTGTTTGACCTTAAACATCAATTTGATTAGTCTATCTTAGAAGACCATAAATTACCAATTGAAAGAGTAATAGTAATCACCATGTTGAAAACATATAAAATAAATCATGGATAAAAAATCAAGTCTCCACTCACTATACATGCACTCAGTATATCTTCAGAAATTTTTTTGTGCATTTGAAAAAAAAGGAAAAGGAACAAATCTTATCAGGTTGAAAATACCCAAAGTGAATCTTGAGAGAAAAAATAGTTCCTACATGATAATACTCTCCTATATCCTGGTTTAAGAGAAAATTAGGGATAAAAATGAAAATTCCTAATTCTTATTGGGACCTTCATTCAACTCTATCAAAATTGAAGTTATGCTCTCTTGGTCGATCAACCTCAGTAAAAGATAAATATTTCACATGTTCGTCACATATATTTTTTTAAAAGATTTGTTTAGAATACATATATATGTAAATTTAGGGTATTATATCCCTTTTGATAATTTAAATCCACATGAAAAATTCTGTCATGATTTCCATTATGACAACATATTTAAAAACATCACATACGAATTGAATAACTTTGGCTTATAGTGATGGTAAATATGTTGCATATTTGACCCACCAATATCTTTTTATGAGTGTAAGTTTCTAAGTGAATCAAAATGTGTAGTATTTTTTCTCGTAGACTTATCCAGACTTATAGTGGTGGTATGTTTACTACATATCCATCATACATGTATCTGTATGTGGAACACATCCTCAGTGATAATTGATTGATTTTTACATTTAATTGTAGACATAAGTGTTTATAAATTATGGATTACCTAATCCATTTCCATGAAATATTTAGATAGATTCACTTATTATGATATTTCTCTTTTTGAGTTTTATATAATATCATGGATTCATGTTCCAAGAAGTAGGAAAGATCATGAAATTGATAGAAGTTAGAGACATAAAATTTTATCATTCAAAATAGATAGGATAATACATAAAATAGAAACTCTCTCTAACAATGTATAAGAGGAAGAATGAATATAAATAATATTATAAGGCATGTTATATGGATTGTTGAATTTGGGAAATTTCTTTATTCTACGTAATTTATAGATTGATACAGTTCAACAAATGTTTTAGCTTCATATTTTTCATGAAGACACAACGTTTAAGTTCCCATGAAAACATACATACCTACCTTTTCAGCCTCCTCAATTAGATTTTGTTTCCTCTATACTAGTTTCTTGGTAGTCGATGTCTCCTAACTAATCTTTTCTATAAATACCCCCATGTAATTATATATAGGGGAGTGGATCTTATGAAAATCACATAGAAATTATGATGGACAAATTATTTTCTATAGATTCATGTTCTCTTTATTCGGACCAGAACTGGTTCTATGGGGGAGATTTTTTTCATTCCCATAAATTTTACATAGAACTTTGAACAAGAAAATAAGGTAAGAAAAATGGAAAATGAAAATATTTTTCATGAGGAAATTATCTTGTTTATGAAATACCAATCATTTTAGGCACCAACAATGCTTGTGAAATCATATTTGAAATTATTCTTGGTCTCATAAAATTATTATAGATGGGGCTCTCTTTATAGAGATAAGGTGAATAAGATTTGGGGATGTGTAAGATTAGACTGGCTAATTACTTCAATTCATGTAAGATTGAGGCCGTCAGAACAGATAATCCTTCATGATACCTCATAGATAAGAACATTCAGAGTGGATTCCCACATAATTTATTCATAAAGGGAAACCTAGGTATTTATTATATGACCAATAAACATTAAACACCACAAATTTAGTGAAACCTACACACTCATATATAAATATAATATTATGGGGAATTAAATCATCCTAAATTAAATTTTAGCCTCCTTCTAACAATCCATCACTATGAATGATTTGACCTATGGTTAGTTACATCATGAAGGATCTAAAGTGTGGATACCTAGGACTCCTTTACAACCCATTATACCACCCTGATCATCTACATGGGTTGAATTAATCCAAAAAACTTCATTGGATTCCTTTGACCATAATCAAAACCCTAAAAATATCACTTCATCAAAACCTCTGTCAAATCCACCATAATTTTTTGGCTGGTTACAATAAACACTAGTATACTCCATTTCAAAATGCATTACATTAATAATTTAAACCCAAAATTTATTAGAATATGACCCATGAGTTTTTAATCTAAATTGATAATATCATTAGGGTTTTTACAAAAATGTATTACTTGGATAAATAGGGTTTCTATTTTTAGTAAACCGATGAAACTCTTCGTAAAAAAGAAAATTCATCCTAGAAAATCTGAGATAACCTCTTATAACCCTCGTGAAATTAATCATCCTATATTTTTATCTTAAAGGGATTGATTTGAAATGATCTTAAGAAATATTTCATAGATCCTCTCCCCTAATCAATTTGTACTATCTCTATGATCATCCGGTTCCTGACTAATCCATTGATCAGCCTCTATTATTTCCAATCACTAAACCAAATATGTTTAAGGGCTTCTGATCTGGTATAAGTTCCAACTCTTCCCCATTATATCATATCACTAATTATTCCATTCTTCTTCCCATTAGGAGAAAGTCCCAACCAAGACCTCATTAATTATATTATCCTTGTACACCATCAATGATCAATAAATACCATGATAATACTACCAAGGTGTAATACTAAACCATACCTTATCTTATTTATTTACTAACAAAATGAAAAACCAGACAAGGCTACTCATGTGTAAGACCCACACCAACCATTAAAATGTACCTTTCACTTATTAGTATATTCAACATGATGCTAAATTTCATTGAACAAGTACTAGACATATGAACCTAAACTACAAGAAATCATGGTTGTAAATTCCTGACATAAAAAAGGAAATTCATTAAGGTCTTTTATTCATGAACTAATAATTCCCTTAACTTTTTCATTAACATGTGAGATTAAATGGAACAAAATTTTGTCCTGATTGTATGATCTTAAAAGGAACCACAATTTTCCTCATCACATGACCTTAAAAGGTGTGATGTGTCCCATTATAAAACACTAAACCACATGGGATTTGATTACCTATACAAGGACATATGAAAATCCCTTATCATGGTCCTAATATTGACATAACAACATCTACCACCTCTCTAAATGGTTATATATTAGATAGTTCCCAGTTGTGTGTCATTAAACCAAAGTTTAACAAACTGAAAAAATAAATATGGAAAAACTTGGATACATAGCAATGTTCACATCGATACATGGTAAGGATCGATCACTCTCATGAAAAAGGTAACTAATATTCTAAATTTGGATGATTTAATGAATATATATTAAATATCTATGAGTGTTTTAAACTATAAAAAGAAGTCCCTTTAAGAGATGAGACAACCACCTATCATCTCGACCAATTCAAGATATAATTATTTGTGGGAATATCCCAATAAGAACGTTCCTTTGAAATGTGAACTCACATCCCAATAAAAAATTTTGAGCATAAAACAAAAAAGGGAACCAAATTATTCAAAAAAAATCACAAGATAAATGAAATTCCAAGAACCAGTTCATTTATATACATCAAATATATAATAAATATATATTAAGAAAATATATGGAAAAAATATATAAAAAACCTATATGAAAACACAAAACCATACCTACATGTATGGATATAAAACCCAAATTTAAAATCAATAAGTAATACTAATGAAAAAATGAAATTTGATAATTGATTTGAAAGTGTCGAAATGAATTTTCAAATTATAATTATATTCTCTAAAAAACATTTAAGAAAATATTCTAATTTTCATGTGAAACTTAAAAAAACTCTTAATTTCAAAAAATATTTTGTTTTTTAAATTTTAAATTCAATAAGTATTTTTTATAAAAATACATCCAACCTGTATAATTTTACTCCAATAGAGTAAATGTATTTATAGATAAATAGAAAACATGGTAGTTTTTATAATTTAAGACCAAATATATTTTTCCAATTTAAACAACATGGTTTCATGTGTAATTTATCATTAATGTTCAAAAGAATCAATCTATCTTTTATTTATTCACATAAGAGACACAAAAAACCCTAAAATCAAACAAAATTCATTTAACTAGGATTTTAATGATGTAAAGGTTAATATTTACAATAAAAATTCAAAATAAGTTTAAAAAAACATATTATCACTTATGAAAAGAGGAAAGGAAATACTTTAAAGAATAAATCCAAAGATTAAAATGGAATATCCAATTAAGATGTGATAAAATATAGCATTCATAAATAAGTGATTAATGAAGATTAGTATTCTAAATATAATAGAGATATGTAGATAATGTTTGAAAAAATATATTTCATTCATTTAAAGTAGTGTTTACAAAGAAAAAGAAAAGTATCAAGGAAATAAACCACTAAAATGTTTCAGATTTTGATCTATTTTACATTTTGTAACTAATTTTTTAAAAACAATATATGAAGAAAGTGAGGATGAAATTGAGATGATAAGAAGTTCCTTGAGGAAGAAAACATCAAATTTAAACAAGTTTAATTACTCCTCCATGGTATATGGTAATATTGTTTCTAAATTAAAAATTAAAAATTCCTTATATCAGTTTAAGGGTTATGAGAATTGTGAATAATCATTTGAAGTTGAAATTTCAAGTGAAGAGGTAGAAAATTAATTGATTACTAAAGTGAGTGATGGTGAGTTCGCCAGTGCTGAAGATGTAGGTGATGAGAAATATGAAGATACTAAGACAGATTTTTTTGATCAAGAAAAATTGGAATAAGTTCCTTTAAAGGATCTTGTAGCTAGAGAATGATAATGAAAAATTAAATAAATAATATCAAATCTCTAATGACATTGATTATTCTCATGTTAAAAATAAGTTACAGTTGTTAAAATATGATGATGATATGATGGTGCTAATTGATTAAGAGAAGATATTCAAGAATTATATTTAATAAATGGATAATGTGATAGAATGGTAACATGAAAGTGTTCAGAAAAATATATTATAACTATAACAACAATTTAACAATTTCACGATAAACACTGAGAAATCCATTCATGAAGTAGGAGAGTGCTCGAATAGAAGTGTGAAGGGTGATAAATCATTAAATAAGTGTGATGGTGGTGTTTATAAATAAATAATATTCTCATAAAAATTAAAAGTTAACGAATGTATTAAAAAAGGCTTATTTGAAGTTATATTCAAATGAAGTGAATATTCGGGTAAAAGAAAAGATGCCCTTGAAATCTGGAAATTTTGAAAGTACTCACTTAAAAGTAAATAATACCATAAATTTAAATATGAAAAATTCAAGGATGATGTTTTATGAGTATAGAAATGTGTTGGGACTATCTAAAATTTGCGTTCACTAAAAGGTTCCAAAATACAAATCCAAAATTTTTATGGACTACCGGTGACACACTCATGAAAACAAGTAGGTTATCAGATAAGACTCCAATATTATGGTAATTTTATATGCTATAGTATATGTTGACATATGTAAAGAATATTTTTATTTAGTTAAGGGTATTTATATGAATATATAAGATTTTAAAGGAGTGATTTTAGGTGGATTCATCCTACTTAAAGAATATAAGTTCAAAGGAAAGTAGAAGTTTTTAAATTTAAAATGAAAAATTGGTTTTAGATGTTGAATGAACGTTATGGAAGGTGTGACTTACCATGTCATGGGGTGAAAATTTTATTATGATCTTTTAGGAATAGTTGAATATGATATGTAATGCTTAAAAGTTTTAGAATTAGAAGACTAAAGGGAAGTACAATTCCTTTTTGTGGAAGTGACATTACAAGATTCCCAAAAGTTGGGTATGTAGATTCCAGACAACATATTTTTTTCACACATAAAATATGTTATTAAGAATCAAAATTATATTTTATGATTCAAGTATGGGTTGCTCAAAATAAAAGTATTTGGATCTATGTTTTTGGTGAGAACATTTTGAAATCGAAGAACACAATTTATGTTGAGGGGTTGAAGAATGATTATCTTAGTGTTTCATAACGCTAAAATGAAATGAAAGATGTGATTTCTAAAGGATATATTCTTAGATAAGTGGTTAATGTATGATCATGTTATGTCTAGAGGAAAATGAAAAATATATAACTTGGTTAAAGTTAGTGATATAGAAATTTCATTCTACTTTAGTTTAAAGCAGGAGAATGAATTTTGGCATCAAATACTCAGCCACATTATCTAAAAGAACATGAATGATCTCACTCAATGTAAAAAAATTCATGATATTCCTATGTTTAATAGGTAAAGGGAATGAATTTTTTCCACATTCCAAAATATGATGACTATAATTTTTTAAAATATAAAGGTAAAGATTCAAACTTCTCTTCTACTGGAGCGTATTCATTTGATTTTTTTGTGGGACTATAAGGAAGAAATAAACTAATAGAGAAAAGTAATTTATATTTTTATTAATTAATTTTCTTGAATATCTTGTATTATCTTCATTAATCATAAATTATAGTCCTTTAAGATGTTTACATGTTTTAAGAGAATTGAGTAAAAGGAGAGTGGTTTCTCTTTGGAGAGAATTTGAATGGATGATGGAGGTGAGTATATAAGAGGAAAATTTTAATATTATTTGGAAAATCATGGTATTAAATGTAGGATTATTAAACAATATAAAAAATAATATTATGTTGTTACAATGTGGAAGAATATAATCTAGGTAGAGATTACTTAAGCAATATTGATAGAGGGAATTCATGATTCTTTTGGAGATAAGAAATTGGGGAAACAATGACTATCCTAAATAATTAATTATATCATAAAAATTAAAGTCTGTATCCATTTTAAATATGATATAATAAAACATCTATATTGAATTACTTAAGGGTTTTAACAGTTCTTCTGTTATCAAAATAAAATGGGAAAACATTGGAATGTTTGAGTGGAGTGGTGTTGATGGAGTTTTCATTGGTTAGCCTCCAAATAAAAGAAGATATTACTAATTTAAAATGGAAAATAGAGGATTATTGCTAGTTTTGATTTTAAGGTTGTATAATTGTCATCAAATAAGTATAGGTAATGTTAAATTGTGTTTATAGTGATGTAAATGACTTAAAATTCATGAGAAAACACACTGAAAATTTTGAAAATGGTGAATTTTCTAGGGATATTCAAGAGGAAAATGATTATTAAAACATACAAAGTGAAACATAATGATAAAATTATATTAATATAAGCTGTAGAAATTATGTTTAAGTTTAAAATATCATTGGTAATTGAGAAAAATAAATTCAGAAAAATACAACTTTGATGAAAACATGAATACCTCATTGTTTTCATAAGCCAAACTAATAATTTTTGGTGATGCATTGGGGAATAAATAATGGGTGAATGAAAAGGGTGACGTGATACAAAAATAAATAAAGAATAATTTTATAATTTAATTCTTAGGTTGGGGGGAATGAATTTGATGAGACTTTCACTTTGGTTGCAAGTATTGAGACTATAAGTATTTTTTTGTTATTTTATCTCAATGGTGATAAATGATCTTTTAAATGGATTTCAAGTCCTACTTCCTCAATAATAGTCTTGAAGAGAAAGTTTACATAGAAAAATCCATAGGATTATTTTTTGAGAAGATTAAAGAATAGTTTTTATGTTAAATAATTCATTGTATAAGTTCAAGAAAGATCTGACAATATGGTATTTGAATCTTGACTCATGTATGATGATACTAAATTTCAGAGAAGAAATAGTGGAGAAGAACATTTATATCAAGGAAAATGAAGAGGCATATTTCACTATTACTATCTATGTTCATGATATTATTTTTTTGGAAATTGAGAAAAATCATTCAAAGAATTTTCCACTCAAACAAAGAAGACGTTTGAGTTGTTTATGTTTTGAGAAATTTTGAACTACTTGGGGTTTTAAATTTTATTAAATATGGATCATATATTCTTTTCTCAAGATAAATTTTCTTGGGAAATGTTAAATAATTTTTGTATGAAAGCTAAAAATTAATTATCTACACTAATTATAGTGGGGAAAAATATTTTCACAGAAGATTAAGGTAAATTGGTAAATTAAACAGAGCTTAGAAAAATAATTAATATTTTACTATATTATACTACTTCAAAACTAAATATCATATATGATATCATGTTGTGTGTAATGTGTCAAAGTTTTACCAAGGAATATAACATCAAATTAGTGAATAAAATTGTACATAAAATCAAAATTACTATTAAATATGGGCCTATATATCATATGAAAAGAAATATGGATATGTATGGATTTTTCAGTAAATATTGGGATAGATGTGTTAATGATTGGAAGTCTACATCTAGTGTAATTTTCATATTGGGGGATAGTTGTGTGACATATAACAAAATGAAGTAATTTTTTTTCAGTTTACTATTAATGGAAGTGGTTCATGTTCCAATAACACAAAAAATAACCCGATTGATGTGGATGAGAACTTAATTAGAATATCTCAAAGTGGACGCGTAGTTTTCCATGATAGCGGGATATTATAATAAAAGTGTGATCAATATTTTGATGAACCTAGTTCAATATCCTTAATAGAAGCACATAGACATCAAGTATCAATTCATAAAATAAATATTTAATAAATATGTTTTGACAATGGAGTTTGTTCTTATAAAGGACAAAGTGGTAGATGTATTTACGAATCCATTTCTAAAGGATGCATTTCAAATGTTATGGTTGATGATGGAATTTCCTCCCCATTATTCTCAAGGTTAATGTATGATAATTCATCCCCTGTCTCATTATATTTTTATTTTTGTTTTCAAATAGGGATATAATAATATAAATTTAAATAATATGTTTTCTTAAGGGAAGAATATATTCAGGAATATTTTATCAAAAGGGTGATGTTGTGAATTCAGTGGTGTGTGTTGGTGTGTTTGTGAAAAGTGTGTAAAATCCAAAAAAAAAAAATTTATGAGGGAAGGAATTTTTTTGAATATTTATAGGAACAACTCTGATAAGATAAATTGAGAATTGAAGTGATGATTTTTATTTGGATGTAAATGTTTGTTACCCTAATGGAAAACTCTAGAATTATTATTCATAATTCATGGTTCCTAAAATGATTTTTTCTATGTCAGATTAGAATGATTTAATGTTGATTCATTTATAAGTTTTAAGGTAAATTTATGTTTGATAGTTAATACAAGAACCCAAATGGGGTGACTATTGTGACCAGATAGTTATTTGATATTAATGGTTTTCTTGAAGGTATTTGTGTCTAAGGGGGGATTTTTGGTTGATGGAACAGTGAATACAATTTATGAATTAAGTATTATATTTTTTTTTCAAAAAATTAGTTAATATATAAATCATATTCAAAATAAAGTCTATTTGGATAATTTACATACAGTGAAGAAAAAAAGGAATTATGGAAGTGATTAGAATATGATTGGAGTTTAAGAGTTTATTTTTTATGTTTAAGAGGAATTTATGTCCCCAAGGAAGTCATCAAGTAGTGATAAACCTATGAATGATTAATGTTTTTGTAATTCAGAAAAAATAACACCATAATGAAAAGGTACACACATTTATCTAGTTCCTAAAATGTGAAAATTATTGATATGATCCTTAATGTCTTGAAGATCATGGAATAGTGTACAGACTATGATTTTTCGACTTCAGGCAGTTTGGTGAAGCGAAATGGGTTACACTATGTGGGATTAGATTTCATTTTGAATACCCATCTTAATGTCATATCATATGTTTCCATTAAAATTTTGTGCTTCACTAGACTTATGTTTTGAGATTTCATGACATAATGGAGATTTATCATAATGAAATGATCATTTGAGTTGAGAAATAGGAAGGTAGCCAATTTTTAGAAACCATCATGTCACATCATAGTGTACCCTGTTGCACAATAAAGAATGTTTTCATGCTAAAATACTCATGTTCATATTTTGATTGGTTTTTTAAATCTATTTTAAAGTGTTTTTATGATGTGTCCTATTGAATGATATGGTGATTTCCCAAACTCTATCTTTAAAGTCCCTAACATACATCAAGGGCACCTGGAAGGCCTATATTCATCCAATGACATGAATCAAAGTGAAATAAGTTAAATATGGAAATCATATTTGGTTTTGGAATTTTATATTTAAATTCTATTGATAGTTTCTTATGGATTCTATATAAGAATGTGAAAATAAGATAAGGGAGATAAGAGTTGCATTAATTTTAGAGTCTATGAAAGATAAAGTAGAAGAGGATGACACCTATGTGAGAAGAAAAGTGTTGAGGATGTTTATAAAAATCATATTTTAAAGTAGGCATATTTAAATTTTAATTTTAGGGATATCTTGAAAAATAATTTAACTTCTTTGATCTGTGTATTGAAGTTATGTGATCATTTTTGTTGACTAAAGTTTGTTGGTGGACACTTCCTAAAGATTAATTAGTGAAAAAATAAATATGGTTTTGGGTTATCGATGATTTTTACCACTCATTATTTAATAATAAGAAAAATGCGTGATGAATAGAAGAGAAGTTAGTACTCGTATGTAGAAAAATGGATTCTCCAATTAGAGGTTTTGGATTCTTCTTATTGAATCATTGGAAGATATTTTGTTTGATTGTGTGGGATAATGTTCCATCAACTATGAGACATTTTTTATATAACATGAGTTCAAGGATAATACCTACTCATTTTTATCCATTATTATTAGTGGATCATGTGAAAAAATGATTTTTAACATTTTTTTGAATTGAAAAAATTGTAAATTCATTATGGTAACTTTTTTTTTTCTTTCTTAAAGTGGTAGGAAAGTAAAAAAATCAATTATATAGTATCTCGACCTAGAAGACACTAAGCAGTTCCCTGATCCAGTTGCCCACATAACCTCAATAAAGCCTCCCCATACACTATAGAAACCAGAATAAATGTTTAATTAGCTAAATGAAATGACATTTTCATGATTAGTGTAGTCCTAGAAATCCAAAAATCAAATTCCGAGATTGACCGCCTCAGAATGAGCTACCCTTAAAGGTGTACCTTCCCTAAAGACCTAAGAGCCTCATGACATTGAATTTAATTGATCCACTATTTGAGGTGTGTGATTTTACCCTGTAAAGGTTTTGTAAATTGAATTGAAGCAAATGGAAATAGTAGGTCGTGGGTGTAGACCCATTCCATTCAGGTTGTGTATTAAATTAACTATATCAAATGAATTTCCACCATGACTCATACATTTTGTTTTAATTGTATGCTTTTAATACTAACTTTGACCATTACCTTTAGTCAAAATGAGGGAGATACAAGGGTCCCAACCTAAGGTTTACACTGATGGGATTTTCATGATTTATAATTTGAAATTTTAATTGAATTGAAAATTCCCTATGAGTGATACATGGATTATTTTATAAAATACCTTGGATGTTCTCACAAAGCAGATGCCTTATCTTAACCATGAGTGATATTTGGTTCCCTAATAGATTACCATTGATAGGATCAGTGAGAAATTCTAATGTAATATTCCATGAGTGATACTTTTTCCCCTATGTGGTATACCATAGACAATATCAGTGTGTTATTCCATTATACAATGTCAAGAGTGAGACTTGGGTTCTATTTACGGATCACCTTGGATAGAATCTTATGGTGAAGGATATTTATAGTTCTCCTAGAGTGATACTTGAGTTCTTCTTTACTAAATTACTTGGATTATCCTAGGATACTAATTGATTAAAACTATGGATGTATATTCCAAGACAAAAAAACATTCTTGGATTTGGTACATGATTTATACTTTGCTTTTATGATTTCCTAGATAAATTTCCATGCATGTATGAGAATTATGAAACCCTTTATATTATATATGGGAGCCTTGGGTATGCACCTCATTTCCTAGCTAACATGTTGTATATATATATATACATATACATAAATTTTCTTACGTGTATGATGTATATATCTACATACGTATTAATTATGTAAAGGGTGACATATATTAAAATATATTTTGATTAGGTCGAAGTAGGCAGTGTGGGTCAAGTAACCTATGAGGAACCTGGTCTGATGTGGTGTATTTATTTATTACCTTACATTTAGAATTACCTGCAAAGTACTTATTTTATATGCAAAGACTAGATAGCTCTGGACACTACTGGAGGTGGAATACTATGTATATCTCACACCATATTCAGGTCGTCGTTTGGTTCCAGGACAGACCTCATGGATGCATGTAGGGACAAATGGAGTAATCTAATATTTTATGATTTCCTTACTATCATAGGATGGAGTATGAAATCATAAGACTAAGCCTTTGATCACGATTCCAATGGAGACATATTTTGGTAATTTTTTTAGCATGTTGTATATGCAAGTACCACTAAATCTCATGTACTTACCTTTTAATAGATATTCATGACATGATCATTTTTTTTAATTTGATATTGATTTATCTTTCGCTTGTTTATTCATCACGATGTTTTATCAATACATTTCTTGTTATTTATGTCTATTTTGGCTGCTTATCATTATTGTATATTGATGTGGTACACTATAATAGTGTGGGCATAGTCCTCCCACTATACCATTATAGACCCTCACTACTAGTTGGTAGCTTCTACCATACGAGGAGGTGTGTTTGGGGTTATATGGACAACCATATCAGGGCACTAATTAGTGGTGTCCAAGTAGGGTCTCTAAAAAGTGATATCATAGGATCTTTTCCTTTTTTCCTTAATATTTGGGGTATTATATATGAGACTATGAATGTGTCACAATTTGGTAATGAGCCAGTGTAGGGGAGTAGAAAACCCACATACAGAGGAAATCTAAAACTACCAATGATGGGATATTTCTCTTTAATTTTTTCCCTATTTCAGTTGAATTGATTTCAATATTTGGTGAAATATAAGAATTTTTGTATTTTTATTGTTACTACTGTAACACCCCGAGATTATATGAGAAATATCATTTTTAATTTCTTTGATGTCTTGTGTTGTACGCTACACCAAGATTATCTTGCGCTATATGAAACACCATATTAGCTTGTAGTATACACAAAACTATTCTTGGCTTGTGTTAAATGCAAGAGCAACCTTCCTCGATAGCTTGCATTGTACGCAATACCAAGTTTCACTAAACAATGATATGTTATTAAAATATTATATAAACTAGCCGTTATGAATAAAAATACCCACTTTTTGAAATTTTATAAATTTTATATTTCAAAATGGACTTCATTTTTAGATTCTGAATATCTAAATTTTCCTAGGATGAAGTTTTGGTATTTGTCTGAAAAATTTCAATTTTTGATGAATAGTGAAAACACTGAGTTATTGGTTAAAAACCGAATTTTTATTTAAATAATAATTTTTTTATTTAAATTTATTTTACGTCAAAATAGACACTTAATACCTATAAAATTTCATTGTAATTAATTGGAGTCATTTTATAATAATTTTAGAAATATAAAAATTTTATTGAACTTTTCACCGTCTTTTACCCACCTCCTAGGAAAATTTTCATATCTACATAAAACATAATTTTACTACTTCTATGAGTGGAATTTAAAAAATCCTAGAGACATGGTTGATATCAGTAAGTAATACGTGGTTCAATAAGATAAAAATAATTTTGGGGGAATAGTAACTTTTAACTTTTATTTACCACGGTTAAAAGTAAATAGGGTAATTAAGGATAATAATAATAATAATATTACCCTAAAACATGTCCTAATTCAATTGTATAAGTGTAATTCGACCAATAACAAGCTTAGGAATAAAATATTACCCTTTAGATTCACTTGGATTAGATTAGGACATTTATTATTATTTTATTTAAAGAAGAGTTAAAATAGTTAAAATCAAAGTTTACTAAATAAAAAAATTTAATACAGGGTTTTACATAAGATAAATTTGACTAAAAATATTCATTAGGAAGACACAAAGATTTAATAAATAATGGTATTTTATATATATTTTTTAGTCATTAAATAATTTTATTTATTTATGACATAATGATGATGTAGTAATTACCTTATTAATGAAATATTAACATAATTGATATTATAAATACCCAAATAAATGTAATTTGAGACTTTTTATTAATTAAATTAATTTTTTAGGTTAATATATCATATTATGGTTGGTTATATGATTTTTTTGAAGTAATAATTCTGTTATGAATTTATAAAAAACAAAATACCAAATAGTGTCACAATTGACATAAAAGAGCTGTTAAAACAAATATTATATTATTAATTGATATAATGATCCTAAAAATCTATGGTTTGGCCAAAAGACTTATATAATAATATACATGACATTAATTAACCAATTTAGGTTCTATTAGCAGTTTATAGTAAGTTTATTAACCTTATAGTGTAAGAATACAAGAAGACGCGGTAAAAGTTAAATTATTTAACCTAGAGTTAAATCTCAATTATAAGGTTATAATGGTAACCTAAACTTTTATAAAACCTATATGTTGAGATTATTTATACCCATACCCACCCTATCCTAGAAATAAGACACTTTGGAGCCATTATAAACCAAATATAAATTTATTATAAAATAATATTTTATGTGTTTCCTAAGGTGCCCCTCACCCCTCTTATAAAAGGGCACTCCACCTTCTCTCTAATTCACACCTCCAAATCCATTTTTATTGACCAAACCATGCCCAAAAACCCTCTCTAATGTCCTCTCTTCATCATAGAGGCCTTCCTTTAGTCATAAAACCAACCTATGGAGGCCTTTCGATCAAATAAGAAAGAATAACCCGAAGAAGAGGTAAATATCTCACCACCTATTTCAAGTTCCTTTCTTCTTCCACTTCCTCCTTTTTTGTTGTTTCCATTATAAAATAATAAATCCAGTATCTTCTATTTACTGTGCTGTTATTATAAAAATTTTACAACCATATTAGTTATTTTATCAATCCTATGAATGAAAAAGTCACTACACGTGTGTACGTACGACTTATCGTCTCCACGTCGTGGTGTCTTTTATTATTCAAACATTTCATCATTTGGATGGGTATAATAATGAGTATAAATGATATAAATAATAAATATAACATTATTATTATTCTTTGTATATGATATACCATCCAATTATATATTATTTTAATATCAAAAGAATGATATTGTCTCTCATGTGTACGTACAGACTACCATCTCCACGAACGCGATGAGATTCATTTTCAATGATTAACCATTAAAATATGATTATAAAGTATATATAATAAATAATCATGAAATATATTAAATAATAATGATACTGGATTTATGTACATATTTATTTCATTTACTAAATTTCATTCAAATCAATAAGGAAACGAAAACAGTGTTCATGCGTACGTACGACCTACCGTCTCCATGAACGGTGTATTTCATTCCATTTATCGATCTATAATATATATTTATATGCTGGATATATATTATATATATCATATTTTACATTCTGGAATTATGTAAATTAGGATATATGTAATAATATCAAGAACAAAAAATTGAAACATGTACGATAAATGAAACGATTTTACGCAAAACGATGCTTTAACATTGAATTCACAAACGAACGAGTAATATAAAGTCATAAGTGAATCATATATGATATCATAAATATTATTATGGTTATGTTACAAGTTAATAATATGTTTAAACCCACTATACAGGAGTCTCAGATACATATGGAAGAAATTGGACATAAGGTAAGTGATAATTTTACAATCTCATTTTTATCCGAGATTTCTTATATGTAAGTATTTAATGGGGATATATTTTTCATCCATGCCCATAAAATGTTTTTTATAAAGTGTTTAATATTCTTACATGTATGTTTAATGTCATTTTTACCCCTATTTTACTTTTACTTTGTGTTATGGAAGGAATATTTCCTTTGTTTACCATATGTGGTACTTTTTGACTTTTCCGTTAAAAGTACGAGGAAAATGTTTTTTAACTTATACGGAATGAACGGATTTTTACGGTTTTATAACGCCTTATTTTCATGAAGAATACTCTAAAAGATTTCATGATTATTTTCAACAAAATACTTTTCTTTTAAAATTTCATGGCATTTTGTGAAAAGAAAATGATTTTGAAGAAGAAAGGATATTTTCTTCATGAATTCATTTGAAGTGTTTTATCAAAACCATTTTTCCATCTAAGATGACATTATTTAATATGATTATATTTCAAGTATAATGTCTTCATTATTTACATGGTTTCATATTTCTTATGATTAAATGATATCCATTTATTTTATATGGATTATGTTATGATGGGATCGTGTTTATAAAACCCATATTATTCTTTCGGTTATGATAAATGATTCAAGTTTATTTTGTGGCACATAAAAGAATGATTTTATTATGAGATGGATGGGACCTATATCTCCCTCCAATGAATTGGGTAAAGATTTATATCTCATGAGATAGACATGGCTGGAACATAATGTGAATCTGGTTCAGTAATACAGGGCTGGAACGGCCAGTAAACCCAGTTCAGTAAGGGACTTTGTCCACTATGATGGTATTGGCAGTAATGCATTGGCTACTATTGAAATCATATCATGTTATTAATGGTTTTCCACAATTACATGTTTTATTACCATACTATTTTATCATGATTAATGTTCTTTTAGGATCTATGCCTTATGTACTACCAAGATTTATTTCATCACTCAAGATTTTGATGTTTAAAAATTATGTTCATGTTTTTAAGTTCAAATGTATATGGTTTGTTTTATTTTCTCCATGATTAACCATAATAAGAATTTGAGCTCACCCTTTATATGTTTTCTTTTCCCGAGGATATAAAGAAAGGTTTTAGGAAAGAAAAAAAGGGGAAGATCTTTATGGGATATGTTGAAGATCTTTCACCATGATTAGAAGATTATGTTCCAAGTTTCCAAAAACACGAAATTATTATGGTCCTTGAGTGTTGGGTTTTTTTATATATTAAGTATTCCGCAAAATTAATGTATTGTCCATGTACGTCAAGTGTGGGTCTCTACAATTGGTATTAGAGGAAAGGTTTAGTTATCCTTTGGAAACTAGGATGTGAAAACTTTAGTGAAATCCCTAGAGATATCTCTAAGGTATGTCTAGGGATGTCTTTAAGGTTAATTATAAGTAGAGGTTATAGTCCTAGAATTATGGAAACGATCTTATAATTAAACCTAAGATGTTATATATTGAAGGTACTCCCCCTTTATTATTTTTGTGTTCCTAGAATAATTTTTCCTCCCACACTATTCATTTTGGGTTTTAGAAAATGGCTGGAAACAGGAAGATTCAGGATAATGGAGGATGTGATGGACAATGGAATGATATTCATCATGAGAAACCAAATGAAACGAGATTTGGATGTCCAAACATCATTATTATTCCTAATCATCAATCTCATAAAATGATCAATAATATCAACTTTGGTAATTTTCTTGAATTAGCTAATAAGAGAAAGATAGAGTTTCATGATGATTATAGAGGAAAGAAAGTTCATTTTCCCCCATGTAAATCATGTGGGAAGAGGCATCAAGGAGAATGTTTCAAAAAAACTGGAAGATGTTTTTGGTGTGGAAAAGGAGAACACAAAGCCAGTAATTGCAAAGGAAAATGTTCAGTTAACACCATGGACAAGGGTAATGGTATTTCTAAGACATCAAAAATGGTTAAATGTTTTAAATTTGGAATGTATGGGCATTATAAAAACCAATTCCCTAAGGTAAAATATCATGAAGAGAATCAACATGGTCGTATGAGTAGTATTTATATTGATGATAATGAAGAGACTACCAATGATATATGAAATGAAAGATGTGTTGAGGAATAAAATGATGAATCTTGGTCAATCATTTAAGAAGGTAGTAGAATGATTGAATGTTTATCAAGAATAATCTATGGTACTATGGAATAAAGAAAAACCTAAGGATTGTTACACTATTGTTTTTTCTAAAGTATTTGAAAGTACATGTTGAATGGTATCGGTAACCATGAAAGGTTATTCAGATATTTTTGGAAAGAATATGATGTATGCATAATGAATGGATAATGACATAATGATATGTTTGATAGTATTAAGGAGATCATGACTGATATAAGGACAAAGTGATATCATGGTTTGAGAATATAGAAATTTTGGGATTTTGGTATGTGGAAAGAGTTAACTTTTGACAGCATTCATGTTTTCACAAAGATTATATGGTTATTCATGTTTCAAGAGAATACATTATTAAGGTATTCACATGTCTGGAATGTGACCAAAGAGATATATGTTATGATATATGGGGGATAAATGATGGTATTCGCATGCTCGGTAGATGATATTTCTAGTAATCGGACAAAAGTATTTTCGATAAGCCTAAAAGTTGGAATGGATTAAGTTAGACATCATATAGTATTGTTTAAGGTTAGAACTTTTGATATTATATATGAAATGTTATAATAGTATATTTTTAGAAAAAGTAGAACCTGCAGGAAAGGCGACAACTCGTCATGTCAGACAAGGTTGTGGGAATCAAACCCACAACCGAAGTGCGACATGCCTTCATCGCATACCACTAGCCTACAGAAAGTCCCTGTTTAGTAGAAATTAGTTTTATTTTATTAAGTAATATGATAGATGAAGTATAAGTCAATTTTTTGAACTATATATGATTAATCTCACAGTATATGGACTAATGTATATAATTATTGCTAACTTTATGTTTGAGACAGATGGAATGACCTATCATTCTATCGCATGATCCACTAACACTTCAAGAAAGACAAATTCAACTTCATTTATTTAAGAGATGAAGTGGAAATTGTTCAATGCATTAACAACAGTGATATTGTACCAAAATCAAGTAAGTATTTCCTTTAATTCAACAATTCTTCAAAATTAGGGAAATGATTTTGAAAACCACAAATGTTGTCATACTGCCCTCATAACTGATGAATCAGATGGTACCTTAGATCATCACAAATTTATGGCTTTGTGATTTTTTTCTTTTTCATATCCATGTTCTATACCACTCTCCATCATAACATGATGGTTATATTTCTGTTCCATATCCATATTTTCACCAATGTTCTTCTATGTGGAAACCCAGTGATGAGTTAATTTGGGTAACCATTATGTTTTATACATTAGTTTTTAAAAAATTAAGTTTTAATATTCCTTTTTATGATGTGGGTTTCTATGAATGAAACATTCAATTAGTAAACCATTTATAACCCCAATGAATTTTGAGGGCGAAATTCAATTTAAGGGGGTTAGAATGTAACACCCCGAGATTTTATGAGAAATATTATTTTTAATTTCTTTGATGTCTTGTGTTTTACGCTAAACCAAGATTATCTTGCACTATACATAACACCATATTATCTTTTAGTATATGAGACACTATTCGTGGTTTGCGTTACATGCAAGAGCAACCTTCCTCAGTAGCTTGCGTTGTATGCAATACCGAGTTTCACTAAAAAACGATATGTTTTAAAAATATTAAATAAAAAGCCGTTATGAATAGTAATACCCACTTTTTGAAATTTTATAAATTTTATCTTTCAAAATGGACATAATTTTTGGATTTGGAATATTGAAATTAGCCTAGGATGAAGTTTTGGTATTCTTCTGAAAACTTTCAATTTTTGATGAATAGTGAAAACACTGAGTTATTGGTTAAAAACCAACTATTTATTTAAATAATAATTTATTTTATTTTAATTTATTTTAATTTAAAATAAACACACAATACCTATATAAGTCCAATATAATTCATTAGAGTCATTTTATAATAATATTAGATATATAAAAATTTTATTGAACTTTTCACCGTCTTTTACCCACCTCCTAGGAGAATTTGAAAATTTACATAAAACATAATTTTACCATTTCTATGAGTGGAATTTAAAAACACCGAGAGACACCATTGATATCCCTAAGTAAAATGTGTTTCAATAAGATAAAAATAATTTTTGGTTAATAGTAACTTTTAACTTTTATTTACCATGGTTAAAAGTAAATAGGGTAATTAATGGTAAAAATGATATTATTATTACCGTAACACATGTCATAATTCTATTGGATAAGTTTAATTCGACTAAAAACAACCTTAGGAAGAAAATATTACCCTTTAGGTGCACTTGGATTATATTAGGACATTTATTATTATTTTATTTAAAGAAGAGATAAAATAGTTAAAATCAAAGTTTAATAAATAAATTTTATTTAATATAGGTTTATACATAACATAAATTAGACTATAAATATTCATTAGAAATATATAAATATTTCATACATAATGGTATTTTATTTATATTTTTTAGATATTATATAATTTAATTTATTTATGACACAATGATGATGCAGTAATTACCTTTTTAATGAAATGTTAACATAATTGATATTATAAATACCCAAATAAATGTAATTGGAGACTTTTTATTAATTAAACTAATTTTATAGGTTAATATAACAAATTATGGTTGGTTATATGAATTGTTTTAGAAGTAATAATGATTTTATGAATTTATAAAAAACAAAATAACAAATAGTGTCAAAATTGACATAAAAGAGTTTTTAAAACAAATATTATATTTTTAATTAATATAATGGTCCTAAAAATCTATGGTTCGGCCAAAATACTTATATAATAATATATATGACATTCTTTAACCAATTTTGGTACTATTTGAAGTTTATAGTATGTTTATTTACCATATAGTGTAAGAATACAAGAAGACGTGGTAAAAGTTAAATTATTTAACTTAGAGTTAAATCTAAATGATAAGGTTAAAATGGTAACCTAAACATGTCTAAAACATATTGGTTGAGAGGATTTCGACCCATCCCCACCCGATCCTCTAAATAAGACACTTTGGAGCCATTATAAACAGAATATGAATTTATTATAAAATAATAATTTAAGTTTTTCCTAAGGTGCCCCTCACACCTCTTTTAAAAGGGAACTCCCCCTTCTATCTAATTCACACCTCAAAAGCCATTTGTCTCGGCCATAACCTGACCAAATACCCTCTATATTGTCCTCCCTTCATCCTATAGGCCTTTCTTTTGTTATAAATCCAACCTAAGGATCCCTTTTGATCAAATAAAAAAAAGTACCTGAAGAGGAGGTAAATATCTCACCACCTATTTCAAGTTTCTTTCTTCTTCCACTACCTCCTTCATTGTTGTTTACATTAAAAAATAATATCTCCAGTATATTATATATACTGTTATGTTATTATAAAAATTGGGAAACCATATTAGTTATTTTATCCATCCTATGAATGAAAAAGTCACCACATGTCCGTTCGTACGACTTACCATCTCCACGTCGTGGTGTAGTTTGTTATTCAAACATTTCATCATTTCGATGGGTATAATAATGAGTATAAATGATATACATAATAAATATAACATTATTATAATTATTTATATATGATATACCATCCAATTATATAAAAGTTTAATATCAAAAGGATGATATTGTCGCTCGTGCGTAGGTATGGACTACCGTCTCCACGAACGCAATGAGATTCATTTTCCATGATTAACCATTCAAGTATGATTATAAAGTATATATAATAAATAATCATGAAATATATTACATAATAATATTACTGGATTTGTGTACATATATTTTTCATTTACTTAATTCCATTCAAATAAATAAGGAAATGAAAACATCGTTCGTGCGTACGTACAACCTATCGTCTCCATGAATAGTGTATTTGTTTCCATTTATTGATCTATCATATATATTTAGATGCTGAATATATATTATATATATCATGTTTTACATTATGTAATTATGTAAATCAGTATATATGTAATAATATCAAGAACAACAAGTCGAAACACGTACGATAAATGAAACGATTTTACCCAAAACGTCGCTTTAACATGGAATTCACAAAAGAAAGGGAAATATAAAGTCATAAGTGAATCATATATGATATCATAAATATTATTATGGTTATGCTACAAGTTAATAATATGTTTAAACCTACTATACAGGAGTCTTGGACACATACAAAAAAAATTGGACATAAGTTAATGGATTATTTTGCAATCTCATTTTTATACGAGATTGCTTATACCTAAGTATTTACCGGGGTTATATTTTCCAACAATGCCCATAAAATTTTTTTTATAAAGTTTTTAATATTATTCCATGTATGTTTAATTTCATGTTTACCCCTCTTTGGATTTTACTTTGTGTTATGGAAGAAATCTTTCTTTTGTTTACCATATGTGGCACTTTTTACTTTTCTGTTAAAAGTAGGAGGAGAATGTTTTTTAACTTATACGACATGAAAGGATTTTTATGGTTTTATAACACCTTATTTTAATGAATATTACTCTACAAAATTTCATAATTATTTTCAAAAAAATCATTTTCTTTTAAAATTTCATGGCATTTTTTGAAAAGAAAATGATTTTGAAGAAGATAGTATATTTTCCTCAATAATTTATTTCAAGTGTTTTATCAAAACCATTTTTCCATCTAAGATGACATTATTAAATATGTTTATATTTCCAGTATAATGTCTTCATTATTTACATGGTTTCATTTTTCTTATGATGAAATGATATCCATTTATTTTATACGGATTATGTTATGATGGGATGGTGTTTATGAAACCCATATTATTCTTTCAGTTATAATGAATGATTTATGTTTATTTTGTGTCACACGAAAGAATGATTTCATTATGAGATGGGTGGGAACTATATCTCCCAACAATGGATTGGGTAAAGATTTATATCTCATGATATAGACATGGATAGAATGACAAGTGAATCCAATTCAGTAATACAGGGCTAGAACGACAAGTAAACTAGGTTTAGTGAGGGACTTTTTCCACTATGATGGTCTTGGAAGAAATGCATTGGATACTATGGAAATAATATCATGTGCTTAATGGTTTTCTACAATTACATTTTTTATTCCTAGGATATTTTATAATGATTAATGTTAATTTATGATCTATACCTTACGTACTGCCAAGATTTATTTCACCACTCAATATTTTGATGTTAAAACATTTTGTTCCTGTTTTTAAGTTCAAATGTATATGGTTTGTTTTATTTTCTCCATTCTTACCCTAACTAAGAATTTGAGCTCACCCTTTATATGTTTTATTTTCCCCAAGATATAAAGAAAGGTTTTAGTTAAGAAAACAAAAGGGGAAGATCTTTATGGGAGATATTGAAGATCTTTCACCATGATTAGAAGATTATGTTCCAAGTTTCCAAAGACAATAAACTATTACGGTACTTGAGTGTTGGTTTTTGTTATATATTATGTATTCCTAAAAATTAATGTAATGTCCATGTACATCAAGTGTGGGTCTCTATAACTACTATGATGGATTTTATTTTACCTTAGATCAGTATGTCAAGGAGGTATCACAGCATAAATCATAATAGGAACCTCATGACTCCCATATCATTAATTATACCATTTTATATAGGGGCATATCATTACTTTCATTACTTGTATTACCTATGGTTTCTATGAGATCCTTGACATTTATATTTGGAAATGGGCTAATGTTTCATACAAGGATAAAATAATTGGGCTAACTAAAGCATTTACATCATCCTAAACGATGTTTTCCCATATAGATTGATAGTAGAACATTAATTAGCCAATTATATGATGATTGATCCACGGATCACTGGTCACATAGTCTAAAACGTTATTTGATTTGATTTCTTGAATGTCAATTGTAATTTACGAAGTATCTACTTCTATAAATATGTAATAGTGATTCAATTAATCAAATCATTTTATATAACCTTATACATCTTTTAAATACATGTAATTGCTAAGTCAAAATTACATGATGTGACAAATGAATCTTATAAAGATTATTCATTTATAACTTGGGAATGAAGACTCATCTAATTGGACCTTGAAACAAAAACACACACACACACACACCTAAATGATAACAAACTTAAAGAAATTTAAAATTTCAATGAAAATGCTTACCATTAAATGGGGATTTCAATTGAAAATTAAAGGGTGTTTTCCTCTATACCTTTTAATTGACCCTCCATGTATTGGGACATCTAATGCATAATATGAGACATCATCCATGACCCAACCTTATTAATGGGAAGTAGGCTGTGTATCTTATGACCGTTATGCTCTTCCTTACCACCTAGACCTTGCTTTATGAGCAGGAAAAGAGGTATGTTTTTTATAAAGGAAAGATAAATGATAATCTGATTATATTACCTATATTCTCTTATATTGTAAAATATTATATGAGGCATGCATAAAAAAATTTAAGAGTGATACAACCACGACGTCCTTGAGTTTTTCTTCAAGAGGGGGGTGACAACCATGCTTTGGAGGTTTTGGGATTGGAGACACCTGTGTTAACTCCTATAGTTCCACTTTAAGAACCTCCTAATGTTCATCCACTAGTTTTTTATGATCACTTTTGATAGACCTTCATATTATTTATTCTATATGTACAGGGTGCTCCATGACAAGCCCATATTGTGGTAGAGTTGATGAGAAAATTTCAACAACATCATCCTCCTACTTTTATTAGGGTTAACGATCATTGGGTTGTTGAGCCATGGATAGAAACCATGTTATCTAGCATCAATCAATTATAGATTCCTTTAGGGAATAGGGAAAAAATCTTGACTTATATGCTTTGTGACTCTACTACACGTTGTGGGATGTTATCACCCAGGATAATCGACATCAGGGTATGGTCTAGGTAGACTTCCAGATAGACTTCAATTATTACTTTTTCCCTCAAATGTTTATATTGGACGACATTGGTGAATTTATGCACCAATAGTAGGGTGTTATGTCTATGATGGAGTATCCAGCTCATTTTATTGAGATTCAGTATTTTTTTCCAACACTGGATTCTGATGACTTGACAACTGTGAGGCAGTTTAAGGGAGGGATTACGTATATCATCTAATTACAGTTGAATGAATTTTAGTTCACCACCATTTCAGAAATAGAGACACAATCCCTCATCACTAAGTCAAACCTGAGAAAATCTAGAAGTATGATCCAAAATGGTTCAACATCAAGGTAGGGAGGTAGTTTATCTAGCTGCAGGAAACATCACTTTGATTTTGGTCCTGGTGGTAGCATGAGTCAGATGACATTCACCAAAAGTTATTTGGTGAGTCATCAGTGTGGTAGGGTAGGCCATAAGAAGCCACATTTCACCATATACCCAATTGAGTGTCATGTATGTGGCATGATGGGGCAACATTAGTGTTTCTGAAGAATGTTTCCTCTAGTTCCTAGTGAGAAGGGATCATTACTAACCCCAGATTCGGGTATAGAACTATTAACTCCATTCCAATTAAGGATCTATACTACTACCGACTGATAAGGTCGAGTAGGTGGATATGGAAAATGTATCTAGACATCAAAGATACAGTGGTAATAGAGCAGACCTTCCCAATTTAGTTAGGTTGAATCTCAGGGTAACAGATCTGTCCATATCTATGAAGTGTAGCCTACTCTTGAGGATAAGAGTCTATAGAACTCTATTGTATGAGATAATATTCTAGTAGCCTCTACTTTAGTTCCTTTCTTGTTCAGTATAGATAAATTGTATGATTTTATATATGTAGCCATTATGGAATGTCTCGGCTTTGAATAGCATATTTCTATTACATGATGACTCTCAACACATCGTTGGGGATCTGAATGAATAGTGTGTGTCGATGTAAAGGATTCCCCCTTGAGGTAGGTGGTTATATTTTTTAAATGGAACCTTTATTCTTCAAAATTATAGTTTTTGACATCATACTCAGAATGGACTGGCTTGCATCCCTCTGTGGTTACGTTGATGGCTATCACTGAAGGGTTTCCATCACATCACCCAAGGGAGATAACTATGTACAAAAGGGAGAATGGGATGACTGGGAGAGTAAAGTTAGACCAGCGCATCATGATATATGAAAAGTGAAATCCCCTATGTATAGTATTTTTATGACTAATCAGGGAACATGTACTGTAGAGTTCCCTCATGTAGTGAACTATTTTAGGGACATCTTCCCTAAGAAGATCTCAAAACTACCACCTGAGAGAGAGGTAGAATTTACCATCGAGCTAGTTCCAAGGGAGACACCAATGTCTATTCCTCTTTATAGGATATAATATTTTGAGATTTAAGAAATTAAGAACAATATAGTGGATTTGGAAGCTAAGGGTTTCCTATGATCTGGTACTTTTCCATGGGGCTCGCCTACCCTTTTCACCAAAATGGTGGGTGGTACCCTTAGATTGTGTGTAGATTACCACTAGTTGAACCTCCTAATGGATGAGAATCAGTATCCACTTATTCATATTTTATTACTCTTCTAATATCTCTGAGATATAACAGTTTTTTCAGGTTCAATTTGAGTTCAAGCTTCCATTAGGTGCGTGTTAGGTAGTCAGACATAGCATGTACAAAATTCTAGAGTAGATATGGCTTGTATGATTATTTGGTTTTTCCATTTGAACTTATTAGCAATATAGAAATATTCATGATTATAGTAAATAGGTTTTACACACATATATAGATTCATTTATGGAACTCTTCATGGATAACATCTTGGTTTATTCTTATACTCGACACAACCATGTCAAACATCTTGAGATCATTCTAAATACACAGAGAGAGCACTAGTTTTAGGTAAATCTTATGAAATTCAACTTTTGGATTGATAAATTTAACTTCATATGTCATATAATATCAATGGTAGGAGTTTAATTTGACCTAAATAAGGTGATAACTATTTTTTCCTTAGATAAACCCAATAACATATTTGGAATACGATGTTTTTTGTCACTAGCTAGATATTTTAGTCATTTTATTTAGGACTTTTCACAACTAGAAGTGCCTCTCATGGGATTTACTAAAACATGTGTTAAGATTTTATTGTCTGAAGCCTGTGGAAAAGAATTTCAGGAGTAGAAAGATAGATTTAATTTATCTTTTATCTTAATTATTCTAGATCTAGGTAGAGGTTATATAGTTTTTTGTGATGTGTTAGGAATTGGTCTAGAAGAATATTTGATTAAGTGAATTTAGTTATAGTATAAAAGCATCGCCCTCTAATGAATCATGAGTATAATTAATCTACACACGACCTCAAGCTAGTAGTTTTGGTTCATTCTTTGTGCTATTGGAGGTAGTATTTATTGGGAGAATGGTTTATCATTTACACGGACCACAAAAGACTCAAATACATTTCCACGTAGTATGAATTGAATCTTAGTAAATGAAAGTGTGTATAATACCTATAGTTTTTGAACATTTAACTCGATTATAAACTCCGGAAGGGAAATGTAGTAGATAATGAAATGAACTGGAATACTATGAAATAGGTCATTCAAGAGGCCAATAGTGAGTATCAGTTAATGGATATATTTTCTAAGATGCACTTGAATGTTCATGAGTTTCACAGACAACCTGTTTTAGCAGCCTTGGTAGTGAAATATTCTCTTATAGAGTGAGTAAATATGTGGAAGCCTTCAAATCCTAAGGTTTTTACCCAAAGGGAGATTTTTTAAAGTGAAGACCCAACGCCTGGTTGGGTAATCGATGAGAATGAGATCCCACACTTTCACATGCATGTTTGAGTGCATGTAGGCATATGGGAAGAATTGATGTAGGAATATCACCCCTCTGTTTTTCAAGTACAACCTAGGATCACCATGAATTATGAATATGTACATCGTTGGTATTGGTATAAAAGTATGGAGAGGCACATTGAATGTTTTATCACATAGTGTTCTACCTGTCAGCAGGTGAATGCATATAAATAATGACATGATAGACTTCTACAAACTTTTTTCATTCCTAAGTGCATGTGGGATAATATCATCATTGATTTTTTGATGGACTTACTGATATCCCCTTGAGGCAGTGATGCGGTATGGTTAATCCTTAATAGGATGACCAAAGTCACCCACTACCTATTAGAGAGTTCTTCTCAGTTGATGAGCTTAGGAGGAGTTATATTCGAGATATTTTAAACCTTCATGGTATTCCCCATTTTATCATACGAGAAAGAGATGCTAAATTTATGTCATAGTTATAGAAAGGGTTGTAGAAGGCACTGGGTTCATAGGTGCTTCTAAGTACAACATATGACCCTTAGACCGATGGTCAGTCCAAGTGTATGACATGGGTATTAGAGGACATTCTCTAGTCATGTTTCCATGAATTTTGTGGCTCTTTAGAGAAACACCTACCTCTCGTTGAGTTTTCCTACAATAATATATTTTAGGAAACTATTCAAATGGCTCCATATGAGGCCCTTTACTATAGACCATGTCGTTCACACCTATGCTGGTTAGAGTCAGGTGAGGAAGCACTACTATGACCTCATCACATTCAGGAGACATCAAAGTATTTACAACTAATTTAGTAGAATATGACCAAAACTAAGTCTCGGAAGAAGTCTTATAATGATCATTTCTACTAGCCACTAGATTTATAGGTTGGACATTGGGGATTTCTACAATTTTCCCCTCGATTGTGACAAATATGAATTCAAAGATATTAAAATTTATCACTTCATTTTCTCTGGCCTTTTGAGATCTTAGAGATAGCCTGTCTGGTAGCTTATTAGTTGTATTTACCATATAGGTACTAAGATATTCACCACATCTTCCATGTATTGTAGATTTAAAATTATTACTATTATCTATCTCACTCATTTTATCATGAGTATATTAATCTAGAGGAAAATGAATCCTTTGAGGAGCATCATATATGTATCATTGATCAAAGCATGAAGGGGATTCGAGGTAGGTTAGTTCCTCTCTTATGGGTTCTATGAAAACATGAATGGGTATATAATGAGACATAGGTGTGAGAAGCCAATGTATGTGCTCTAATGTTAGAACTCTTCTCAGATGATATTGATCAACAACTCTCATGGAAACTTAGGGATGAGTTGTCTTAAGGAGGGGAGGCTGTAACATCCCAGTTTTTCTCATAAAATTTGAACCCTTAAATTTTAATATGAACCTATTGTTTTCTTTTAATGATTTTTATGGGATTAGGGATGGGTTCAGGAGCATTTGAGGCATGTTCGAAGCAAGGATCCCTAGAATTTGGAATGGATAAATGAGTCACACTGTTAATTCTAATCATGAGACCCAACCATTTTTGGTGTTGCGGTTAATTATAGAGGGGTGCATGGGTAGTTTTAACCATGAACTTTATTCCACATAGTCGTGTAGGGTGTTTCCATGAGTTGAAGGGGGTACTCATGGTTTTTCCAAACTGTGCACCCAAGGTCACACCATTAGCACCAATTAACATTTGGGTGTGCATGGTTCACCAAATGTTTTAGAAAACTATGCAAAAAACCATGTGAGAGAGGTGTGCCTTGGGATAAAGGTGGCACATAGTTGGTTTACGATTTATTAAATCATGTGGCCAAACCATGAAACTCTTAAAAATGTGAGAAAATTTTATTTTCACCTTCTATCATTTAAGTTATCTCCCTTATTTCATCTCCCCATTCACATGAAACACCTCTCCCAATCGTAAGAGCTCTCCATCATCCCCTAACCTAGGCTTTGAGGTAGGTCCTATATCTAGTTTCTGATTCATCCATAATCAGTTGCATTGGATGTGTATTGGTAAGAGATTCAACCCCATTCATTCCTTTCCTCATTTATCTAGACCTTGTGAATGTTATTTCCATGCAATATAATATGGACTATTTTCCAATAGTTTGACTATTTCATCAGTTTCTCCCATTCTACATAAATAAAATGCGAATAACATATGAGCATAGTGATACCAACCTAAGTTAGGTGGCCTATTTCTTTTTCCCTAAAGTCTCCATGTATTTATTATCATCGTTGTGTTGTGTGTTGGACCCTTCCAGTGACACCTCTTAAATTTATAACTAACTAAATATAATGATATTTTAGTGATTAGTGTAGTCCTAGAAACACGTGGATCAAATTTTGAGGTTTAACTCCTTGACATGAACCACCATTTAGTGTGGGCCATCCCTAAAGCCTAAGAGACTCATTCCCTAGAATTTAATTTAACCACCATTTATGGTATGTGAATTTCCCTTTTGAATTCATTATAATTTGAATTAAACCTAATATAAATTTTAGTCTATGTGTATAGGCCAATTCCATTCATGTTCTATCTTAAATAAACCTTATTAAATTAATTTACAGTAAGAATCAAATGTATTGTTAGAATCATATCAGTTTAATGTTAACTATTATCATTCACTTTTATCAAGACAAAGAAGATACAAAGGTCCGACATAAGGTTTCATTATATGGGCTCATCGAGATATATAATTAGAAATTTTAATTTAAATGAAAATAAACTAGGATAAATAAATGGTTGTTTTATATAATACCTAGGATAGGATCACCAAGAGGATATCTTACCTTACCCTTGAGAAATACTCGGTTCCCTAGTAGATTACATTGGACTATCTCAGTGGTCAATGCTAATGTACTATTACATGAGCCAGACTTAGCCCCCTATATGGTATATCATGGATGGGATCAGCAGGTTAATCCCTTATACCATACTGAGAGTGAGACTTGGGTTTCACTTCTGGATCACCATGCAAAGACTCTTATGTTGATGGGTATTTATAATGCTCCTAGAGAGATACATGGGTTCCACTTTACAGATCCGCTTTGATGAGTTCAGGATTCCAATTGATTAATAATAAGGACACATTTTCCAAGATAAAGAACATACTTGGGTTTGGTCCATGACTTATACTTGAATTTTTTGATGGACCAATTATATTTCCATGCATGAATTTCATGAGAATTATGAAACCCCTTATATTATGTATGGACACATTTGGTATATACCTTGAGTCCCAGCTGACATGGTGTATCTATATATATAAAAATAAATCTTTTTATGTGTATTATGTATATATATACAAACATATAATATATTTATAGGGTGACATATGTTCAAAAATATCTATCTTTGGTTGAAGTAGGTAGTGTCAATCGAGTAACCTGTGAGGAACCTGATCTGATATAGTTAATTTATTTATTACATTACCTTTGATATTACCAGCACAATGGAAATTTTATATTCATAGATTTCATAGTTTTAGTCACATTTTGGGTGGCCTACTGAGTATATCTCACACCCTATTCGGGTTGTGGATTGGTACCCAAACAGACATGATGGATGCAGGTAGTGATAAAGGGAAGTGTCCAACTTTGTATGCTTGACTTACTATCCTATTATAGAGTACAGGAGTAGCAGAAAGATCTTATATTCGTGATTCTAGTAGAGACAAATTTTTTTATTTTATCTTTTAATTTAACATGTTGTACATGCCTATACCCTTGTATCTCATGTACTTCCCTTTTTTTATAGCATCGTGATATGATCATCATTTTTGTATCTCATATTGATTTAGATTTCACATATTTTTTTATCTGGATGATTTATCATTGCATTGTTGGTTATTTATTATTGTTTTCACTACTTATCATTATTTTATATAGATTTTTTACACTATAATATTGAGGATATGGTCTATCCACTATACTATAATAGACCCTCAATGCTACTCAGTGGCCTCTAACATATGGGGAGGTGTGCTTAAAGTCATGTAGACAACCAGTTTGTGACACCACTTAGTGGCTTCCAGGTCAAGATTCTACAAATTCAATCACTTTAATAAGTGATGAAGGTTATTTGGTAGAATAACATAAAATAAAAATATTCACATATTCCCCCCTCTATTAGTGAATATGTGATAATATTTATACCTATTTATTTTTAAGTAACCTCAACACATTCATGTTCCAAACATTTTTCCATTTCAACCATAATTACTATTATATTAATCTTGAATATTGGGTATTATATTTTATCGTTAATTATATTAACATGTATCCTATATGTATGTCAACATGATAATAAAAAATAACTTTCTACACCTTTTGTCTATTTCATTTTCATTTTCATTATGAGTGTGTACTCATATTAATTCTCCATCATTTTCACAACTTTTAAATTTTATGATTTATCTAGAAGAAAAAATAAGGTTCAAATTACAAAATACTTTAGGGTTTTAATCTTCTCTATGATCTTTTTTATCACAATACATTTTCACCGTGAGTTCTATCAGTATAAAAATATATGTCTAATGATGTAGGTCGATCTTTTATTATTGAAAATTATTAAACTAAATTCCCCCTATAAAATCATTGAATATATATATATATATATATATATATATTATTTTCCCTTTTTATTACATGATAAAATATTCTTCTAGATTTAACTCCTAAATAGTAATCATAAAATTCAATAAAATAAATTGGCAACATTACCTATAAAGAGAATGTGGTTTCACTAGAGACCATGATAAAAATTAACTTAATTGATATCAATGAAAATATTATGATCACGGTTTTTGTATACTGATTGTATAGTTAGAAGGAAACTATTTTATGTTTTCAAAAAATGAAAACAAAAACCTGTAGAAACAAAAGCATGATGAAAGTGAATGTTTTTTTTTCCGAACATGAAGTTGAATTAGCTGTATGCATGTTGTATATTGAAGTATTTTGAATATATTTATCAATAATTAATTAAATTAAATGATAAAAACATTGAAATAATATTTTTATGCTAGACCATGATGCTTGATTATGATATATTGAATTTTCAAATCTTGAGTTTCTATGTAAACCCTTCAGATTTAGAGTTTAATGATATTTTAAAAATTTTCATGATTTATTTGTTCATTTTTTTTATAATTTTTTTCTATAAATATTATATTTTATATTTTATTAATAATTTATTTTACTTTATATATATATACTTAGTTTTGTTTCATTAAAAAAGGATGAAAATGTTGAATCTTATATTTTATTAGAGATATTGAAATACTATAGATCCTCAGAAAATAGTTTCCATACATTACCTAAAATAAATATTAATATTTTTAAAAAAAATTATTTTGTTCAGTGAAGTGAATGTATATAGCTTTAAAATCAATGTTTAAGTGAATATAAAATAGGAAAATTTTAAAATAATATATTTTGTCATTATGATGAAGAATATTTACATTTGTTAAATTTTATATTGAAATAGAAATATCAAAAAAAAATACTATTATTATGTTGATATAAATTAACAATGTTGTGTCATATAATCGAATTAATACCATCCCTTGAAGTGGATGATGGACTCAAAACTTTTGTAGTCATATATATTAATTTTAAAATTCAAATAGTTAAATGATAATAGTCATTATAAATAAAATAAGTATCTTTTCCATGATATGATTATTGTTGATAAATAATAAATTATCATTCAAGAATCATAAAAATCAATAAACAACTTCTCAAATTCATTTTCTAATGTGAATAAATTTTTAATAGTTTTCTTTTATACCTATATGTGAATGAAATTATTCATGAGTTTTTTATAAAATTGGTTTTGTTGAGAATGGATATTTGAGAAATCATGGAATTTAACAAACTGATTTTTAATTTATTCCTTTAAGTGAATAATATTTCAAAATTAATTTTGTGATTTATAATCATAGTCATTATGGAGAGTGTATAGTGAATCCTACATATCCTCGCACATTAATTCTTATATCTATATGTATTTTTCATAAAATACATGGGAAGATTCTCCATCTAGTACCCATTTTTTAAAATAATTTTGGCCCAAAGTCCCAAATCACTCAATTTCCACAAGGTGAAGAGCCCAACGGTTAATGATTATATTAGGAATTAATTAATTTATGGTCAACCACATTAAGTGGAAAGTATAATAGAAATAAAAAACATGATAATTTTAGTTTTTCATTTCATACCATGAACATATTAGATATTCACTGTGGAAGGTTCTATAGATATTAAATATGTTTATCTTGAAGAATTTTTTTACAAATTTTATTTTAATAAAATGATTCAGAAGAACTCATATGTTATTATTATTAATTAATAACATATATGAGTTAGTATATTCTCATGTAAGTACATTAAAGTGTAAATGAATAAAATAATCTAGAATAGAAAATATATTCCTATATGATGGTAAAAAAAATTTAATAAATAATTATTTTTTTAATCACAAGTTTTGATTAAATATATCGATCTTCAAAAATATTTTTTAAAATTAATTTCAAATAAAGAATATTTTAAATATCTTTATATATAATTAATTTTCATGATAGAAAAAAAATGATTATATAGAACTTGTTATGATTTTTTCTATGTTTAATTGCAACAATTTTTTTAATCCATAAGTATACCAATAATTATATTAAATTATTACTCAGACCATGAAAGATCAATATGATGGAAAATATTGATAAAAGTATACATGAGTATTAATTTATTGATAAAATAGAACACATCAATTAGGGTTAGAATCATTAATTTATTTTATAGATTCAAATATACTAAATTACCACTTATAAGATATCTTTGTACCCTATTCGTGATATTATGAATGTTATATATATGATAATTTACCATTGGTTTCCAATTATTAAGGGAAATTATTTATATAATCATCAACTATATTAAATTGAATTTATATGATTTATATGGAGAATCAAATATAAAATATATATAGGTCACCCACCTACTCTGTATTTAATTATTATATTCATAATGCATATACAATTTGGACTCATGTATTATTATTTACAAATGAATATATATCACATGGTTTATATGTTGATAAAAATAAATATTGTGTATCAAATACATTATATAAAATGATCTAGTATAATAATTTATATGATGCTCACAACATTTATACGAACAATTCAATTATAAATCATTGAATGTTAATAGTCTACTATATTCCCCATAAGTTTATATGAATGGATTATATAAAATCATCACTATCAAATTAGAGATGTGTTGTAATTCTATAAAACCAATAAATCATTTCCCTCTACCGCATCCCACCCCTACCACTACACCCTGAAATCATCACCCCTTATCATATATTATTACAAAAATTATACCCTATAATCATTTTCCCCTTTCATATCCCACCACCACACCATAAAGCTGTTATAATGACATTTTCTGTTGAAAATAATAGTGGCAGCACATTTCAACCACCATCTATCTTCCCTTTCCAATTATATTTTCATAACAAAACTATTTGCACACAAAATGAGGCCTTTATGATTAAATAAATATTTTTTCAATAGTGATATATTTTATACACTATTTGATGATGAAGAGATTATTTTTCCAGGAATGATTAAACATGAATTCACATTTTATTTATCCCTTAAGCATATACACATACATGTGTAAAATAATATGAGGCTTTATTACAATGAATTTGATAGAATATAATGCTATTACGCTACTCATTGGTATTTAAAGAGTATAAATGATTAATTATTTCAAACATTAGAAAAAAAAATGCTATTTATATTAATGATGAATATTTTCTTAGTCCATATAAAGACTAATCTAAGACTATATTTTTTTCAAATAAAATGGAGTGGTCATTTCATTGTGATTAATAAAATTACCATTTCTGCGACATCCTCAAATCCTGTTGAGTTTGTTAGAATTCATGAGCCATGTCAAGAATGTATTTGGATGAGACCACACATTAACCATATCAGAAATATTTGGGGATTACATATTAATAAAGACATTTCTTACTAAATTACATAAATATAATTTTTTTATATAACATAATTAAAAGTATGTTATATCGAATATGATAGGATAAAACATATATCACCTAAATAAATTTTTACCTATGAGATTCAAAGTAATGGTTTGATAGATATTCAATAAATTCAATCATATTATAATCTTACATATTTACTCACAAATCCATTACTAATTAATAATTTTAAGAAGTTTACTTCTAAAATTTGGATGGATTGACTATAAATTCAATCATGATTTAATCTGGTGGATGATATTATTATAATGTTTTCTTTACTTCATTAGGTTTTCTACCACTTGGTTTTCCAGATGATTTTTTTAATGAGACAACTACAATTAACATGAAATACAATTATATTTTCCTCCCCTATTTTTTCTCATAGTTTTTTAAGTGAAAGATAAATAATATTTCATAAAATTGATGAAATACAATGGGAAGTGTTATGAAATTATTGTGGATTGTCACAAATTTCATGGTTTTTTATTCCAACGGACTCCATTTCCGTGGATATTAATTACCATGGTCATTTATCTCCCAAAATTTATTCCATGTCAACCAGCATAGTCCTTATATTATTCTTAGTGAATATAGATTAATCGAAACCATTTATTATTTTAACATATATATCTTATATATATTTCAAAATTATAATTAAATAATAACTTTTTGGGTCAATTATTCTATCTACACATTGTCTCTATTTTATTTTTATTTTCACTATGATAGTACACCCATATTTATTAACTATCATTTTCATCATTGTTAGATATTTTGATTGATCTAAAATCAAAAATGATGTTCCGATTTCAATTTAATTTTATGGTATAAATTTAATCTTTAATTTCAATTCTGAAAAAAAAATTACCATTAATCTATCAATTGTTGATATTGGTTGCAATAAAAATGACACCCCAAATCAAAATATGGACTTAAACATTCAATTATAAACATCGTCAGAAAAGTAATATGACCTTAATTGTTGTTAGATATATGTTTTCATTATAAAATATCATTTTTCAAATTTTCTTGATATATTTCATAATTTATTTAAATTTATTCAAAATTTTACTGTATTAATAATAAAAAATATTGTAATTTTTAAAAATAAGCCAATTTTTATGTATTTTTTATTCTTAAAATTAAAAATGTTACTTAAATTAAATTGGAAAATTTTATTTAAACTCTAAATTCCTTTATTTATTCATTAATGATTATTATAGTGGGGTAATAATAAAACATGAATATTATGTTTTTTTGAATATTCATTCATGTGTTTGTATATGATTTTATGACTTTTTTTAATGTTTTTTCTTTGTATCAGAACATATGTGTGTGTGTGTGTGTGTTATTAACCTATTGTCAATATTATGTGTTTTTTTAGTAAAAATACATATAATATGTTATGTTATTATTTTTTTGTAAAAGATTTATTATGAAACACATTTAATAAATTATTATTACAATATTTATATAAAATCAATGACATGTGTCATTTTTATAGACGTTTTTTCTAGGAGGTATAATTGAAATTTTAGAAAAATAAAAATTTTAAGATCCTAATAAATAAGTTTGAAAATTGAGTTTATTTAAAAATTTATGTAAAAAATATTGGATACTACTTATTTTTTGTGTTATTTATGAACTTTTTTAGATAAAACACATATTTTATATTTGAAATTTTTAAAAAATATTTTTAATTATATAATATATATTATATTAATATTTATTTATTGAAACAAAACATATTTCATCTATTTATTTATTATAATTTTAATATTAAATTAAATTTATAGAATATTTTATGTGGTTTTTAATGATGTTTTAATCAGACACGTTTTGTGTCATAAAAATGAAAAACAATACATATTTTCATGTTATCTTAAAGGTGATTTTAACTAAAATATTTATCATGTCATCAATGTTTCTAGTTCTCTTTTTTATCACTATTACTTTCCTCATGTTTAATCTAGAAATTTCAAACCGATATTTTTCTAAATTTGGTTTATTTTTTTATTATAATAATAACACTCTTCTCTTGGAAAAAGTTTTTATATTACATATTTCTTCTAAAATTTTCTTAAATAGTTTCTGTTTTATTGAAAATTTTATAATTATGAAATTTATGTCTTCCCCTATATTAATAATTTTTAATTCAATTTAAAAGTTTTTAATAAAAATTATCTTTTCTTATCACTTGTTAGAAAAATACTAATAAATACTAATATATATTAGTTATTTATATTGAAAATAATTTATTTTAATTTTTATTTGTTAACTTTTTTTAAAAAGAAAATATTTTGTATCCTATATTAGTGTTTCAAAAAATATTAAAAGCATTATTAACACATTATTAGTTAGTATTATAAAAACACTGAAAAATGAAAAAAATAACTGATATGTTATAAATTCTCATTACTTGTGTGGATTTCATTAATCATAATGAATGAGGTCAATTAATTTCCCAAAAAGTCTCGTCATATGGCCAAAACTATTTTTATTACCACCATTTAATCTTATTCATTGGAACTAATTTTTTCTATTGGATCAAGACTTTTGTAATCTATAAATATGAAGATAGGTTAATGGAATGGTTTTTGTGATTTTGAGTGGCCATATATTTTTGTTCTTTATTTCCCATTATATTGTGATTGATACGTTTTCCTTCTTCATCATCATCCTAAGCATTCAACATCATTATATGCTTTGTTTCTCTTCACCTTCAATTGAAAAATTTCACAAAACATTATCATAATGACTACTCTGCGAAGTATAAAGGTTAGTCATACAGGTAAGATAAATTTTCCATGATGAATATTTCAAAGTAGGGATTTATCCCTCTTGACATTTCTTGGAATAATTACTTGTTATGGATTCTGGATTTAGAGATGAACCTTGATGCAAATGACCTGGATGAAGAAATTGAATTTTCAAATCACATTTCATCTCAAGACCATGCCCGAACCTTAATATTTTTCCCCCATCACCTCCATAAGGATCTAAAAAATGAGTACTTTACAATGAAGGATCCTTTAGTTATATGAAATAATCGCAAGGGGAATTATGATCACCTTCAACTTGTAATACTGCCAATAGAAAGGTTTGAGTTTAGTCATTTTCAATTCCAATATTATAAATCAGTAAGTGAATATAACTTCGCATTGTTTAAAATAACATTGAAATTAAAATTATGCAGAGATACTATCACTGATACTGATATGTTGGAAAGAAATTACTCTACATTCTATGCATAAAATGTCATTCTACAACAACAATATCATGAGAATGGTTTTACAAAATACTCTGGATTAATTTATTGCCTTATTGTTGTTGAAAAAAATAATTAAATCTTAATGAGAAATCGTGAATCTGGATCTATTAGTGTGGATTCATTCATGGAAGAGAATGCTACTTCTTTTAATAAAGGTAATGGGATGAATCAATGAAATTGAGTCCAAGAAAAGTCATTTTCTTAAGGGGGTCATACACCAAATGAGAAGAGGAATGGGAACCACCATAATTGGTCCAATAATGAACAAAAACAAATGAAGAAATAAATGACCGATGAAAATAATTGATTTGGATATGGAATGAAGGGGAATTTGTCATGTACCTATCACATTCAGAATCATTTTTTTGATTATTGTCAACAATATATCAAAGTAATGTAAAATAATATCTAAGTGAATTTTTTATTCAGATTTGAAATATGATGATGATATTACAAACTTTGATATTTCTAATTATTTTACGCACCTTGAAGGTGATGAGCATATTGATCAAACATGAATGGTTATGAAGGAATTGAAGTTTGATTTTTGGTTTCGTTATGATTGTTGTTGAAATTAACTATGGATTTTGGTTTTGAATTTTTTTTAAAAATCATGTGTTTCATTTTTGTTTCTTTTATTTTATTTCTTATATAAAAGTTTAGTTTATTATATATAAATGGATGAAATAAATTGATCCATTCGGAATAATTCCTATGATGACGATATGTTCCTCATTAACAAAAAATGACACACACTATTTTTAAATATAATAAAAATTTTATCACCGTTAAAATAGGTAGTGATCGTTTATTTACATTAACCGGTACTGAGAAATTAATTGAATGCTTTGAAAGAGAAAGAATATGTTTAACTAGTGGTACACAAATTATAATAAATAATTCTTTTTTTCCCACAATTCTTGACACAATTTTCTAAGATTTAAATATATTCATAATATTGGATATTACATCGAGATTAAGGATAAAGTTGGTTTTGAATACCTCTATATAATTAGCATTAAAAATGAGAAAAAATTGATTCAAGAGAAGATTTTGAGACATCATTTTGGATTGTACTTTATAAAAAATTTATAATTGAATCAAACATGTTACCCCATTAGTTTACCAACCATGATACATTTATTGTGTGTCATGTTCGTTTGGGTCATCCTGGATCAATTATGATGAGAAAAATAATTAAATTTATTCTTGGTCAAACATTAGTTGATAAAAGGGTTGTTACACCCCATGATTTCTCATGTGCTGCTTGTTCTAAAGGAAAATTAATCCTAAGACCATCATTATCAAACATTGGGACCGAATCCCTGATGTTCCTGGACCGAATTGATGGTGATATTTTTGGACCAATTCATCCACCATATAGACCATTCAGATATTTTATGATCATGATGGTTTCATCAACTATATGGTCTCATGTGTGGTTATTGTCCACTCCAAACCATGCATTTTCGAAATTACTTGCCCAAATAATAAGATAATGGGCACAATTCCCCGATTATTCAATCAAGCATATTAGGGTGGATAATTCTAGTGAATATTCATCACATGATTTTAATAATTATTTCATGTCATTAGGAATAAGTGTTGAACATACTATAGCTCATGTTCATACACAAAATGGTCTAGCTGAATCATTTATAAAGCGATTACAACTTATATCTAGACTATTACTTATAAAATCCAAATTTACCTTTTTGGCATTGGGACATTAAATTTTTCTTGGAGCAACACTGCATTAAATAAGACCATCAAGCTATCATGATTATTCTCATTAAAAATTATATTGTGGCCATGAACCAAATATTTCTCATTTAAAGATATTCGGTTGTGTTGTATATGTGCCTATAGCACCCCAAAAATGAACAAAAATGGGACCCAAAGAAGATTGGGGATATTTGTTGGTTTTGAATCTCCCTCGATCAATAAATATCTTGAGATTATGAAAGGATATGTATTCCCAAAAATATTTTTTGATTGTCATTTAGATGAAAAATTATTTCCAACACCCAAAGGTAGAAATCAATCCAATTCAAAATAAATATCATGGAAGGTGAGTTCATTTTTACATATTGATCCTTATTCAAATATGACTTAACATAAAGCTAAAAATATAATTAATTTGAAATTTTTATCATATCAATTTCCATATGAATTAAATAATTAAAAACATGTTTCAAAATCATATATACATGTTGTGAATGCACTGGTAATGGAAGGACAATCTGATGGCATTACCAACAATGCTTCCAATCCGCGCCTGAACTCTGGGAGACCACTTGGTCCAAAATATAAAAACCCCTATAAAATAAAGCGGAAACAACTAATTTTTTTAAATATGTGAATGAATTTTAAGATAATTTAAATGTATTATCAATAAATGAACATGATCTAGAGGAAATTTCAATATATTTCACCAGCACGAGAAGATGTTTGAACCAAGTGGAGACCATTGTTGATAACACATTTCCATACAATGTAACCCTAAACATTATGTATGAGGATCATTAATCTAAAACAATTAATGAATGTCATGAAAGGAAATATTGAGATAAATTGAATGTTTCAATAAAATCTGAGCTTGACTCACATGCTAAACAAGAGGTTTTTGGGTCGATCATGAAAACCTCTGAAGGGATTGAACCTATTGGATAAAAATGGATATTTTTTAGAAAAATAATGTATAATAATGAATATTTGTGATATAAATCATGACAATTTTCTCAAGTATTATCACATAAACCTGATATTTATTATGATGAAACACACTCCCCTATAATGGATGCAATAACCTATTGGTATCTCATGACGTTTATTGTACAGAAGCAACGTAAATTTCACCTGATGGATGTTGTTACTACATAAATTTATGGCAATATTGATAATGATGTTTACATGAAAATCCCAGAAGGATTAAAATTGTAAGAAAAATATCCTTAATCTAGATATCTTTATTCAGTTAAGCTGAATAAATCTTTATACGGATTAAAGCATCCAGGGTGGATGTGGTATAACTGTGTGAGTAAATATTTGATAAAGAAAGGTTATGAAAATGATCCAATTTTTTCATGTGTCTTAATTAAGAAGATTGGATCAAAATTTGTGATAATTATAGTATACGTCAATGATTTAAATATAATTGGGACTATTTATGGAATTTCTAATCTAGTTGAATATTTGAAGAATGAATTTGAAATGAAAGACTTTGGAAAGAAAGAGTTCTACCTTGGATTACAAATTGAACATTTTAGGGGGTAATTTTAGTTCATCAATCATGATATATAGATAAAGTACTATAGATATTTAATATCAATTAATTGCATCCTTTAAGTACACAAATGGTTGAATGATTTCTTGATCGAGATAATCATGATTTTAAACCACGAGTGTATAATGAATAACTAATTGGTCTGGAAGTACCATATCTGAGTGTTGTAGGAGTAGTGATGTACCTTGTAAATAGTAAATGACCTGATATATAATTTTTTTAAAATTTATTGGAAAGGTATAGTTTTTCTTATACTCATTGGAATTGGAATGGTATCAAACATGTATTAATATAACTTTTAGGGTTAAAAGATCAGGGAATAATTTATTTAAAATCTTCAGAACCAAATTTAGTTGGTATGATGATGGTGGATACTTGTCTGATCCACCAAAATCATGATCTTAAACATGATATGTGTTTACATATGGTGGAACTGTTATATCTTGGAATTCTAAAAAAACCAATTTCTGTAACTTCTTCCAACCATGAGGAGTTGATTCTATTAATGAAGAATGTCAGGAACGTGTTTGACTAAGATCAATAATTATTCATATTAGAATTAACTATGGATTTTATATTAATAATAATATTCTCACAATATTATATGAATACAATGCTACTTCTATAGCACAGTTGAAAGGTGGGTTTATTAAAGTTGAATGAAAAAATTATATCTCACTAAAATTATTTTTTCACTCGTGACATTCAAAAGATTTGTAGGATTCATGTCCTACAAATAAGGCCTTATGAAAACCTCACAGATTTATTCACAAAGGCATTTAAAACCTAAAAATTGGATAAAATGATTTATAAAATTGCAATTCGAATACTGCAAAGTCTATCATGATTTTATAAGAGGGATTTAGAAATGTTGTACTCTTTTCCCTTAATCAAATTTACCCACTGGGTTTTATGATATGGTATTTAATGAGGTAGCATAACATAAAATAATATTTATTTGGATTCACTTATTTTTCCCATAGGGGTTTGAAGTGAATATTTATATTAAATTCCATGGGATTATGACATCCAAGGGAGAGTGTTATAAATTCACATTAATTGTGTGGTTTTCATTAATCAAAACGAATGAGGACAAGTTATTTCCCAAAAATTCTCTTCATATGGCCAAAACCATTTTAATTCCCTCTGTTAGATCTGATTCATTGGAATTAATATTTTTCATTGATTAAATCCTTTTCTAATCTATAAATATGGTAACATGTTAATGGAATGGTGTGTATGATTTTTAGTGACCATACATGTGTTCCTTCTTTCCTGTTATATTGTGAATGAGACATTTTCCTTCGACCTCTTCATCTCAATCATTCAAAATTTTTATACGCATTGTTTTTCTTCACCTTCAACTGACAAATTTCACAACATGATAATAAATTTCATTTGTTTTGTAATGATATTACCCCACTGGGAAACCTGACCAGCTAAAATTGAACAAGTTCAACACAACACTAGAAAAACATCAATGACCCTTCAAAATGGAATCAGTTAATGAGTATGTCATTAAAGCTAATAGAAGAGTTTTTTTAACCAAGGAACAAAATTTATTATGAGAAACTGAGAATAAAGGTAAATTGAATTAAATTGGCCATATACAAATTCACCTCAAGTCACATATGTTAGGTTATGGAATTGATTAGATTTTTAATGAACCATGTATATTTTAATGGTTTTAATTTGTTAGAGGATTTAGTAGAGGATGGTGGGTCAGTATTGGAGGAAGTGGGCTTGGTGTGGAGTATTTCAAGTGATGAATGATGGAACATGGTACTCGGTGGCTACAAGCAATGAGGGGGAGGTCCTAGAGGTCCGCCAACCACCCAGTGGCCCTGAGGCAGGCACTTGATGGGGTATTGGGTATCTAGATAAGGGATGAAGTACATAGTGGCCCGTATCCCAATTTTCATTTAAAATTTTAATTCAATTAATTAATTTGATAAATGTTATAAAATTAACACCCCTCCTCATTTTTTTCAATCATCTATCTGACACCCATTATTCCCCATTAAGAACTCCTCCCTTCCAAGCATGGTTCTACATTTTTTTGGATCTTATTTTCATGCCACCTATCCTAGTGGATTTTTTATATGTAAAGACAATGTTCCGCATACATCTATTCTTTGATTCTTATTCTTTTCCTCCAAGATTTTTTTAAATACCTTAAATAATGGTTTTCATATGATTTAGGGATTTTGGTTGATTGAGATCGGTTGATTCAATGATACTAAATGAGTGTGATTCTACTATATTTTTATATGTGGTTCCTTAAAATTTTCAATCAATTTATATTATTTTTCTTTAAACATGTGATGTTCGAGATATAAGGCTCATGGTCTTCACATAGAATGGAAGAAACTTTTATTCCATTTATTTATAAATAATGAGTTAATAATATTTAGTTTGAGATAGATCCCATAAGACTTATGATTCAATAGCATAGTCCTTGATGGTTGGGTCTCTTAGGGAATGTTGTGAATTCCATATGAATGGGATTTGTGAAAGGTGTATGTAATGAACCATGTTCCCATTACCTAGATTGGGGTATTATTAAGCGTGAATTTTGGAATGTTTAGATATAGATTCTATTGAATTTTTTTTATGGTGGACTGTTTTATTATTGATGATTCATATTTGGATTTTGAATATTTAAGGCATATTTTTTAGGACTTTTCAGATGTGTTTTAAGGTCATAGTGTTTTTTTGAGAGTTCGAGAGTGTTATGGGACTTGTACAACATGCATTTCAGAACTGTTGGTGAAACAACATGCCTATTGGGAGGCAACTAGGTACCCGATTGACATAACAGAGGCTATGGAGGCCTTGGAGTTCCATTGAGTCCCTAGTGGACCAAGACTAGGTACCTTGTAGCTTAGCCCTTTATTATTTTTAAATTAATAATTTTTAGTCATTTTCCCCTTAACCCTTTATCCCCTTTCCTTGAAACCTTTAAACTCTTTCTATTCTATCCATTGGTAAAACCACCATGGCCTCATCTTGGTCTCTATTATCCCTCAATTCTTACTTCTTAATTCAAGGGTGATTCATGGGTCTTTCCCAATCCAAATCAAGTGTACTTTTCCCCCACTCCAATACTCATCCCTCTTCATTGTTGTCCATCCCATTCCAATTCATGGATTGTGGATTTTGAGATAAATTACATTAGTGAATGGATGAATTCATCCAAAATGGTTGGTCTTCCTCTTTTCTTACATAAAATAGGCATTTATTAAGGTATCACTATTTAATTATAACTTCTTTGGTAGAATATTATTGAGGTAAGTATTATTTTAGGGATTTTAAGATTTTAGGATAGAATTAGGGAATGACCCATTGGAATTATTAATGAATTTAGGTTGTTTTATTTTTGGATGTGTTTATGTATTTGATCACATAGGTGTTTATTAGGTTTTTATTATCCTTGATTTATGATGTATGTCTGAATGGATTTATTTAGGTATGAAATTTTTGTTTAATGGTTCTCAGTTGATTTTAAGATGATCATGGGGATTAGTAAATCTATCTTATGGTATTAGTGGGTGATATAAACCCTCCAAGTGATTCTTATGCATTGTATGAGACATTTCTGTCCCTTTTCCCCCAAAAAATACATAATAATACTTACTTATATTTTTGAAATATGATTGAGTGGTTTTCAAAGGATTGTTTTGGTATAATCTTAGATGTTTTAAAATAATTCATATATGATTCTAAATAGGATCGGGTATACCCCCTTTTTCATCATGGAATTGTTTATCATTAATTATTTATGGTTAATTCTTTACTATACATGCTTTTATTGTTGATGTTTACTCTGAAATGTTAATGGAGTGGCCCATGTTGTGTTATATCATGTGACCCCTTTGATTCTAAGTGTTAAACACTTTCGCCGGATGTTAAAAGATGTAACACCCTGAGACCTTATAATATTTTCATTTATAAATATATTTAATTTCGTTTCATTCTTAATTTTTACGCAACACCATGTTAAGCTTACTCAACACACAACAATGAGTCGGTTTGTGTTACATGCAAAAACCAGTTGTACTAAACAATAATATATCAATAATCTATTATTATTTAATATAATATATATCTTAGCCATTAAATTAGTGGTTATGAATATTGGTAAACACATTTTAAATTTTATATAGTCAATTTAATTTTAAAATTTATCTTATGTATTTTGTATACATGATATAAAAAAGATTCTATTTTTTTGCATAAAAGAAGTATTTTTTAAAAAGTGAAAATTTTCCAACTTTTTTTAGAACACCAATTTTAAATCTATTTTTTGAAACTTTTATATATTCTATTTAACAAAATAAACTTCTTATTTCAAATAGTAATATAAGAATTTACTTTGGATGAATTTGTGATATTTTTATGATAAATTTGACGTTTTGATGAATAGTAAAAAATACTAAATTTTAATTAAAAACATCGTTTTTCATAAAAATAATTCATATTGTTAATTATATTATTGAATGGTTTTAAAGTATAAATAGAATATATTTTAATCATTAAATATAATATTTGTCATTTTCATTAATTTAACATTGATTTCAGATGTCAAAACATTTCAATATTTTGCACTGTCTTAACTTTTTAAAATTAATTTTTCATTTCGACAACGAGATTTATTTTAATTTAATTAAAAATACTTATATGTTTTGAATTTTTAAAAATTGATTCCATATTTTTAATAAGTGGGTCAAAATTATGTTAATATAATTTTTTTATTTTTTGGTATTATGAATTTTAACTTTAGTAATTTTTTATTACTGTGGTTAAGGGTAAATCAGGTAATTAAAGGTAAAAATAATATTATAAAATTACCATAACACCTGTAAAAATCATATTGGATGAATAAATTCTACCCTTATCATATATTTTTCAAAATGGAATCATTTAATGGACCCGTTTCCATGAATATGACATGAATATTACTAAAATTAATGAATGTCACAAAATTTCACCCTCATTTGTTTTAAGTATAATAATTTTAATATAGAGATCACTAGGAGATAACATTGATTATACATTTTCTACAGAAAAATAAAATAACTCTTTACACCATATAAATTTATTTATAATCTTTAGAGAGTAAATAATTACCATTAATGATGATACAATAGTTTTGTAGAATTTATTTTATTAATAGAAATATCAAATAAATAATATTTAAAAATATTAAAATAAATATAGTTTAACTTAATAAATGGAATAAAATAATTTTATATATAACTTAGACATGTTAGTGACGTATTAGATGTATTTTTTCAATGTTATCATGCTATTTTTATATTTTTTTAAAAATGAAAATATTGAATAGTATTAAAATTGACATAAATGATATTTTAAAATAAATAAAATTTTATTAAATGATATAAATGTCATTAAAATTTAAGGTTCTTCCAAATAACTTGTATAATGTAAAATATGTCATATATTATCCCATTGGGGTTAATTTGTAATTGTATGGTAACTATATTAACCCTACAGTGGAAAATTCAAGAAGACATGCTAAGAGTTAAACTGTTTAAATACGGGTTAAATCCAAAAGATAAGGTTAATTTTATGCAATAAACATGACAAGAATGCATTGGTTGAAGGTATTTAGACACATACACATCTTAGAATCTAAATAAATTACTTTGGAGCTATTTGAAACCGAAAATCAATCTATAATAAAATGATATTTTAAGATCATCAAAAGTTCCCCTCACCTCTCTTATAAAAGGGCACTTCACATTCTCTTTAATTAACACATACAAATCCCTTTTTCTTAGCCAAAACCTACCCATTTCCTCTCTAAAATTCCCTCACTACATCTTAGAGTCTATATTTTGGGAATAATTCCATCCTAAGGAGTCCTTTTGTGAAAATCAAAAGGAGACACTCAAAAAATATGAGTTGTAGACACGTACAGGGAGTATCGTACCTATGGTATGGGAATTCCATCACTCTTATAATTTTTGTGAGATATAATACATGATACCCACGTATTTCTTGTTTGTGGTTTATTTACTTCCCCTATTATATTTGATATCTTGAATACATTTATCTTATTGGTATTTAATTTTCATTTGAAGATATTGTGCATATTATTTAAATGTTCAAAGCAGTATGGGACACTTTGAATGTTTAAGGAATTAATCCTTTCTCAATTTCAGAATTCTTTATCTTATTATACATAAATATTTATATTTATTTAAAGGAATTATAAAAGAATTTATATGCATATTTATATTTTCATTCAAATGTTTTCAAAAGGAATCTTTTAAGGTGTTACGTACGAGACTTTTTAACTAAAACATCATTTTAAGTGTTTAAAATATTTATTTTTATAAATATTTTTCATTAATGTCCATGTTTTAAATTGGTTTTAAGGATATATTTATATGGGCAAGAAAGTTTTAAAATTTTAGTTCCTTTCAAAAGTTCCAATGTGGTATAGGATGCTCTGATTCAAAAATATATTTTAAAATGTCTACTTTTATAAGTGCACATGTTTTCAAAGTAAAGAAGGGGAATTTTTCTGAAGATATTTTTCTTTATTTTATTAGAGTATTTTAATCTATATAAAAATCCTCTGTTGGATATTATTCTTAACTATGTTTTATCTTTTATGATATCATTTACCATATTTTATTGAATGGTATATTATCAGTTTGGTTATGGATGTGTTATCTAGATACCATTCTTGGATTATGTTTAAAGTATTCACAATTCATATATTAATTTTTAATATGAAAGATTATGTTTTTTATTTTTCACCAGTTTCAAATGAGTAATGTATCAGACTTAGTTTGTCACAGGTGGAGCCTGATATAGCCCCTTGATGTATTGGTAGGTCTCATGAGAAAAACTAGATATGGAATTGGCTAATGCCTTGACCATTTATTTTTAAATATAGTTTTTGGTTGTGGTATTAACCATTTTTTTAATTTCATGGATGATGCCTCAACGGTATGTTTCAGATGCCTGAAATTATGCCTTCCCTAATTATGAGATTAATTATTGATATTACATGTTATTATTCGACTAGTAGAATATCCATGTGAATCATTAAATGGCATTATTTGATTTATTCTTTCCATATTATGTTCAAATATATGTTTAAAAGGATCATGTTTCAGTTTTATACATGCCTTAACGTTTATAGTTATAAGCTTATGATGTATTGCTTAACCATATTGATCATCTGACCTCACCCCTTTCTTATGTTTTATTTTCCCAGGATTCCAAGAAGTGTTGTATGATTGATATGAAGAGTTAATCATGGAAAATAATAGCATTATCAAATGATTATCTATGTTGAATTTTATGCATTGAATTTTAATGTAAATTTCAAGTATGTAATCTATTTTCCAAGACTACTAAATTGATCATTCCATCAGGATTTAATTCATTGTAATCATGACAATGTATTAAAATAATGCATTGGCTCTGGGCATATAGGATGAGGGTGTTGTAGTTCGTATCAGAGTATGTTTAATAACAACCTTGGAAATTAGATTCATAAAAAATGGATTAAAAAACATAACCTATGAATGACTGTGAGAATAAGTCTAAGTATAGAATATCGTCCTTTAGACTTGGTAATGGATAACCTTGGTTAATCCTATGGACTTATGGATTGAAAAGAGTATGGATGCATTTAGAGATGCTATAAATGATTCTCCATGACTATGATTCGTGTTTCTCACATTATGATTTGAGTTTTGGTCAATGTTTAAAATCAGAAAGGTTATAAATTCAATAGTTATACTGCTAATAATGAAGAGGATACAAAAGAAAAATGAGATTAAGGTGGTATAAAGGAACAAAATTTGAAGTATATTAAATGGTTTACAATTTAATTTAAATGATTAAGGTTGTTTTGTATTTGGATTAAAGAATTATTAAGTAAGTGGTTCTATGGTTATAAGATTCATAAGATATATAAGGATTGTACATAAATACTTATTCTATAAGAATTTGTATCCATAATTGTTTTAATTATATTTTTAAAAGTGATAAAATATTTGGTATGTGAAAATAAGAGCTACATTACATTGTATGAGGAATATGGTGTTATGATTGATTTTGGGAATTTTGAGACCTTTTTTGATAGTGAATTTGAATGGAAGTATTTTGGTCAAGTCTTAAAGGTGGAATGAATTATGTTGAACATTGGGTATCATTATTTGAGTTTAAACAATGATTTATTGGATACTTTAGACTAACCATTTTTGTTTCATTAAACATTTAGGGGATGAAGGAAATACTTGTGGGCCTAATAATTTATCCAAAGTGCTTCATGCATGAAAAATTCATTTTGAACTATCATTTATAGGTGTAAAGTATGAATTTAAAATAGATCAAAGAATAACCAAATGATGAGATTTTACTTATTACATGGAATAAAAACAAGTAATTTTTTTGGAGTTCTTATATAGATAGTAAAATTATCCCACAACTCAAGGAAAATGTATCTAAAAAAGTGTGTTATACTAATACATTATTTTTTGTTGAACCAATGGTATTTTAAATCATCATATATTAAGGTCTTTGAGGATTCGAAATTTAAATTTATCATTCACTTTTTTTATTAATTTCTTCAATCAATACATATAAATATTTACATTTTTCTTCCATGTATATATATCTACTTTCCACTAATTTTCTCTTATTATAAAGACTAATTTGGTTGTGACCTTACCATTTACATTTCCCTCTTATTAAGTGTATATTTTATTAACCTTATTTCTGATGTGGGTTCTCAACAATGTTATTTTCTAGTATCAAGCTTTTTTTTCGAAATCCAATTTCAATTTACAATGATGGAATTTATTGAATGAGAGGAGAATGTAACACCCTGAGACCTTATAATATTTTCATTTATAAATAAATTTAAATTTTTTATTTGTTGATTTTTACACAACATAAGGTTACAATTACACTTCACACAACAATGAGTTGGCTTGAATTACACGCAAGGCCCAGTTTTATTGAAAACAATATATTAATAAAATATTATTATTTAATATAATTTATAACCTAGACATTAAATCATAATTTTTGAATAGTATTAACCACATTTTAAATTTTATATACTACATTTAATTTTAACATTCAACTTATGTATTTTCTATAAATAATCTAAGAACAAAATTCTATTTTCACATAAAAAGATGTATTTTTCAAAAAATACAATTTTTCCACCTTTTAATGGAGCAACCATTTTAAATATTGTTTTTAAAACATTTACATATTCTATTTAACAAAATAAAAATCTTATTTGAATGTGTAATATCAAAATTTACTTTGGTTGAATTTTTGATATTTTCATATAAATTTGACGTTTTGATGAATAGTAAAAATAAATTAATGATTAATTAAAAACAAATTCTCCCTAGAAATAAATCACGTGGTTAAATTATCTTATTTAATAGTTTTAAATTATTAATAGGATATATTTTTATTATTTAATATAATATCAGTCATTTTTATTAATTTTACATTGAAGTATGATATAAAAACATTTTAATCCTTCATAATGTTTTAACTTTTGAAAATATTTTTTCATTTCGACAACGAGATTTATTTTATAATAATTACTGATACTTCTGTATTTTGAATTTTTAAAAATTGATTTCATATTTGGATTCAATGGTTTCAATTTTTTTAAATATCAATATTTAATTTTTTTCATTAGGAATTATAACTTTAGTAATTTTTTTATTATCACTGTTCAGGGTAAATCCGATAATTAAAGGTAAAAATGATATTATAAGTTTCTTCTACACCATTAAAAATTATATTGGATGACTAGATTCTACCATTACAATCTATTTTTCTTAATTGAATAATTTAATGGATCCTTGTCCATGAATATGACATGAATATTATTAAAATTAATGAATGTGACAAAATGTTACACTCTCATTTCTTATAAGTTTATTAATTTAAATATAGAGATCAAAAGGAGATAAAACCAATTAAAAATATTATATAGAAGGATAAAAGAATTTCATACATCATAGAAATTTATTTATATATTTTACAGATTAAATAATTACCATTAATGATGACACAATAGTGATACAAAATTTATTTTAATAAAAGATATATCAAATAAATGATAATAAAAATATTAAATTAAATAAAATTTGACTTAATTAATGACATAAAATAATTTTATAGATAACTTAGAAATTTTAGTGACATATTTCAAGAATTGGTTCAAATTTATCATGCTGGTTTTATATATTTAAAAAATAAAATTTTTGAATATTGTTAAAATTTACATAAATGATATTTTAAAATAATTACTATTTTGTTAAATTCTATAAAAGTCATAAAAATATATGTTTTGTCCAACTAACTTTTATATTGTCAAATATTTCATAAATGATCCAATTGGGGTTCTTTTTTTTATTTTATGGTTACTATATTAACCCAATATTGTTAATGTATAAGAAGACATGGTAAAAGATAAATTGTTCAACAAAGTGTTAAATCCAAAAGATAAGGTTAATTTTATGACCTAAACATGTCTAAAATTCATTGTTTTAGGGTATTTTTACCCATACTCATTTTATCAACAAAATATATCACTTTAGTTATATTTTAAATTGAAAATCAATTTGTAATAAATTGAAATTTTAAGATCTTCCAAAAGTACCCCTCACCTCTCTTATAAAAGGGAACTTGTCTTTATCTTTCATTCACACCTTCAAATCTCTTTGTCTCAGCCAAAACCTACCAATTTTGTCTCCAAAATTCCCTCAATACACCCATAGGACATTATTTGGGAAGAAATCCATCCAAAGAGTCCTTTTGTACGGATCAAAAGAAGACACTTGAAAAAAAGAGTTTCAGACACATACAGAGAGTTTCGTTCCTCTGGTAAGGGAATTCTATCTCACTTTTAATTTTCATGAAATATTAGCCATGTTAACCACCTTTTTATTGTATGTGGGGTATATACTAAACCTATTATATTTTATATCATGAATACATTTATTTTTTGGTATTTAAGATTCATTGAAAGATATTGGGCTTATTATATAAATGTTCAAAGTTTTATGGGACACTTTGAATGTTTAAATAATTAATCCTTTATCCATTTCAATATTTTTAATATTCTTCTAAAAAATATTGATATGGATTTAAATGGATTATAAAGGACATTTTAAGTATATTTTTATGTTCATTCAAATGTTTTCAAATGGAATCTTTTAAGGTGTTATGTAAAGGGAACATTAACTAAAACATCATTTTAAATGTTTTAAAGATTTATTCTACTAAATATTTCCCATTAATGTACATGTTTTCAAAATGGGTTTAAGGATTTATTTATATGGACATGAATTTTTTAAAATGGAAATTCCTTTAAAATGTTTCAAAGTGGTATGGTACACTTGGAATCAAAAATCTTTTTTTTAAATGTCTTGTTTTATAAGTGAAAATAATTTAAAAGTAAAAAAGGAGTATTTGTCCCAAGATATTTTTATTGATTTTATTAGAGTATTTTTATCCATGTCAAAATCCGTTGTTGGATATTATGCTTAAATATGTTTGATATCTTATTTTATCTTCACCATATTTTATTGAATGGTTTATGATCATTTTGATTATGGATGTGTTATTTAGATATCATTCTTGGTTTACAGATAAAGTATTGATAATTAATTGACTAGTATTTAATATGAATGGTTATGTATTTTATGATTCACCATTTTCATATGAATAATGTATTAGATTTAGTATATAATGGGAAGGGACCGCTATAGCCCCTCGATGTATCATTATATCTCATGAGACAAACTAGATATGGACTTGGCTGGGTACTTGACCATTTATTTTCATATATGGATTTGGTCAAGGCCTTAACCATTTATTTTTATATGTCTGGGCTAAGGCATTGATGGTTTGATTCATATGTCTAGAATTATGAATTCCCTCATTTTGAGATTATGTATTGATATAACATGTGATTTTTCAACTAGTAGAATATCCATGTTAATGTTTAATTGAAATTATATTATTTATTCTTTCTATATTATATTCACTTTTATGTTTAAAAGGCATGTGTTTCGGTTTTATACTTGCCTTATAGTTTATGGTTATTTATGAAAGCCTGTTCTATATTTCTTAACCTTACAGAGCATTTGAGCTCGCCACTTTCTTATGTTTTATTTTCCCAAGATTCCAAGAGGTGTTTTATGACTAATATATAGAGTAAATCTTGCAGAATAATGAAATTATCAAAGGATTATCTATGTTTAATTTTATGATTTGAATTTTAATGTAATGTTCATTATGTAATATATTTTCCAAGACTGATAAACTGATTGGTCCTTCATGATTTTATTCTTTGTAATCATGCCAATGTATTAAAATAATGCACTAAATCTAGGTATCTGGGGCTAGGGCATTAAAAAATAGGTTGAAATTGAAACATTAGCAAATTCTTTTATTCCAAACAACCTAGTGAATAATTTATAACTGTGGAATGGTATTTTCAATTTAAAATTTTTATTATTATTTTATATATGTAAAACAAATCCTCTTGAGTATGGATGTTGTTCTTAAAAGTAGAAACAAATTTTTCCCACTTTAACCTGAATGAACTATAGGTCAATTAACCACATTTTATCATTGGTTAATAGTGTGATTTAGTGGTGATGTAGGGGCTGGGTTGATCATGCTATGGAATAAATTATTTTGTATGAAAATTATTCTAGTTTAATATTATAAAATATATTATATATAAAAAAGTTGAATGGGTTTCCTAAAAAGGTAATGGTGGGTGTGGTATTATGTAAAACCCTTTGTTTTGTAAAAGGTTTTCATAAAACAATTTCTTGTCAAAACTTATTACTCATTTTAAATGTTTTATCGAAACATGTTTTCAAAGTTATCCACTCTATTCTCCATTCAATGGTCTCTTCAAAACCATGTTTATAATCATGTTTCGTAAGTACCGTACTTAAATGGTGGTTTTATTAGTGGATCAAAAGTTGTATTCTTATCCTAGTTTTTAGGAGTAGTAAATTCTTTACTTGGGTAATCAGAATATAGGGTGTTCTCCCTAAAAACCGAATATTAAATTGAATAATGTGCCATTTTAATTTTTTTGGTAGGCCTTTAAATTAATGAAATACCCTGGACCAACTTATCCATCAAAAATTATCTTTTGTAACTTAAACATATTCTTGTTGGTTATGCATCAATCACCTTATTCCAAGAGCTCCTCCTGATGCACTTTAGTGAATTACTTATTTGGTTTTCCCATACCATGTATAAAACTATTATATATTCCTAGACTCTTACCTCTTATTAAATCATTCTAGGTTCTCTTCAGGGCTGAGTGTGTCATACCACATTCTTTATTTTGACTAAGAATAGTGTTCTTGACTATAACATTTTTTCAGTTTACTTATGAATAACCTATTAGCTTTATCATGATTGCACACTATAGTTATTATTGTCATAATATTATGGTGTTATGATGATTTATAGTGAGATATACAGTAATATTTTACATTAGAGTATGTTTTCTAGATTTATCTTTGATTATCTATATTTTATTGACATAGAATATGTTTACTACTTTGATATTTTGCACTGAGAATTATTTCATATATAACATCTCTATTGTTATAATATAGAGAATGTTAAATATTGTGATATGGAAGTCATGCGCTATGTTTTCATCATTTTATATTGATGTGATTAAAATTAATAGAGGTTTAATAATATAGTTCTGATTATGGATTACCCTGGTTTTTATGCATGGAATACATAGGTTTTTGATCATGTTTATGATGGTTATAGATTGTAGCTTGTGTACTCTCTAAAAATGATGGTAATATATATACAATTCCTACTTATATGAATATGGTCCTTATTCATGGGAGGGAGACATATATGTATATGATTATAGATATATATATATTTATATATTCATGTTACATTATACGAGAGGATGAGAGTCCTTCTACAAGATGACGATGAAAATGAATATATAAAGTTCCTCCCTATGAGGAGAGAGGCTACCCATAGACGATTATATACATATAATTATTCCATATGAGGATAATTCTCACAAGGAGGATGATTACATACATAAATTTATGTACACCACCTATTTTAGAGGATGGGTTTCAATAGACATCCTCTACGAACTGATCCCTCGAGGTGGATAGGTATACTAAATGGATTTTGTTCATGGATCAAAGTAGATTTATATAATTCCACTGAAAATTATTAAATTGTTATTAGAAAAATGATTTTTGTTTACCTATTTGGTAGAAAAGAATGTCTAACATTATAACCAACTATTTATTTGAGTGAAAATCTGATTGATTTTCACCATACATGATGATTTTTGAAACTATTTGTTTATATATGTATCTAAATATATATACAGGTTTATACATCGACCTGTTATATCAATATGCGAGTTGAGACAACAATGGTGATTCCCTTTTAATTATTTTATTCTCACAACCTGCACAGAAACCTCAATGGAAATGATGTTCTTTTGTTGCACTTTAAGTACATATAAACACACCTATAACTTTCAAATTATCTTGGATTGTCAATTAGGTATATCAATGAAGAAGGATTTATTCTCACATCATAGTTGGATTAGTTGGTGGGATGGTTGGATATCATGTTTGGAAAATCCCCCTTTTCCCTTATATTTATGTCTTAGGTCCGGTTTAGTCTTGAAATTATTGATGGTATTTTTATATTAGAAGGTTTTCATATATATTTGTATTGTATACATGTATTTAGAGAGTTTTGGTGTATTTTTACCTTTTACTACTCTTTCATGAACTTTTTAGTGTTACACATTGTTTATAAAATGTATTACTTATGGACGGGTCATGTCGAATATTCAATATAATTTAGCTATTGATTTCTACTAAAACCTATACCTTTTATCCATTCCCCAATTACACATTGAGACATGCAGTGCTACTCACCAGTCCTCGGAGACCAAGGAAAACCCTTGGGGTTAGTAGAATCTTGTTTTGGGTTGGGTGAGGGTATTTGGGTTAGGGTTCCTACAAATAGTAAAAACAATGGAAAAGTAAGACTTAAAATTCTAAAGGTGTTAATTTCATTTTAGGAGAGAACCCAATTAGAAAAACACTATTAAGAATTTTTGGCTTAGATTAGTGTTAGGATGGTTGCCCACATGGGAACACACCTAGGGTGTGTGTGAGTGAGGGAAACCACAAAAAAGTATATGTTAGCTTATGGGGAAAATCATTAGTTTTATAAGTGACCTTTCGGGCATCTAGGTGGGCCGATAGATGATAAAAACATGTCTATGGGGGTAACTAGTGGTTTTTGTTAGGCCAGGACCTAAGGGAGACAAGGAATTGTATGGGTTTTTATACTAGTTGGTAAGCCCTTGTTGTTATAATAAGAATCAAGATCCAATAATTAAATTTATGTGAAGAGGAATTGTCTAGGTTTGAGGTGTGGGGTCCATAATGAGGGAATTATACTTTAAATGGAGGATTGTATGGTAACCCTAAAAAAATGAAACTTAAAATACTAAATCTTACTACCCATGTTAATAAGGTGTTCCTTTTTTTGGATCCTAATTGATTGGAACTTCACATTTAATAATTATTGTCATAGAGTAGTATAACAACCCTGACGCATACATCAAAATCTGGTGCTAAAAAATACTCCTTACAAACTAGATTTTATAATAACTTAAGTAATAAAAACTCAAAATTACATATTTATAATGTCAATAATAATTTTTTAGTCACTTAAATACCAAATACCGTTTTAGGTTTATATTTTTAGAGAAATAGGGAAAATACTTTAGTTAATAAAACCCATTTCATACTCATAAAATTTTATTTTTTCCCATTTACCAATAACATGTTATTTTATAATAAGTATTAACCATATTGATCATACCCCGATTCACTGTTTCATTTTTACCCTTACACCACTGTGTTAAAAATGTTTTGTATTGAAAATAATAAGAAAAAATTAACTTCATGTTTGATTTCGTTATTTTGTTTTTATCACTTTTGAAATGGGCAGTTTTACTTGTTTTGATGATTTCAATGTAGGAGGTGATGATTTGGAGGACCCATGTTGAAGTTGAAGAAAAATGGGCAAAAATTGCAAGGATCCATGAAGACCTAACCACTGTTGTGCCAATTTAGAAAATTTTGTGCATCCAAATGGGCTCATATTTTGTGTGAAGGTTTAGAATTTAATGGGATACGACTTTTATGAAGGAACACAAGCCAAATTCTACTATGAAGAGGCCTGACCGACCAGATCTGTTCAGAACACCGAATTTGTGCGAAGTCAAAATTGGTGTTATGTAATATGTCCATATCTCTAGATCCAATTATCTAATTGATTCCACAATTTTTGTGGATATATTCAGGGAGTGGGGATACAACTTTCCAGTTTTGTAAAAAGAGATATTCGATTTTATATTTGCTGAAATGCATGGTATAATTGGCTTGATGAAATATGTGTGCCTAAAACCACCTTCCAATTTTATTATAAAAAGGATCCTTGGGCTCCTCATTAGTAATTTCGACTAAGAGGCAAGGTGCTACCATTTTGGAGTCCCAAAGGTGTCTCCCCATCATTATTAGAAGTTATGGAGGCTATGTGAAGTGCTTCATCAACATCTTCTTCTTCCTCTCCTCTCATGGGTTTCTAAACCTGTTGTGATCACCCGGGGAAGAATGTGATGTAATCCCGAGATTCATACATGTATTATTTTTAATGATATATTTAATTATATGATGTATTTTTTCTTTCTTCATCCTATATTTTTATTTAATTGGGATATTTACTAGTATGTTACACTCCAACTCAAATGATCATGTTTGGGGGTACCCTTTCACGTGATGTTTCACACACCGCTCATCCCTTTTTCCTCCCTCATCCAATTGTGGTGTTTGTGTGGTTCATATTGGCCAATTGAACTCACATAATAACTGTCAAGGGCATGTAAGTTTATGTCATGGTATCATAAAGAAAAAAAATACAAACCAAGAAAGAACATCGATTTCTTCGTGTGTTTCATTGGTGAGTTTCAGTTATGAAGTTGAACACAAATCACCCAATCATCAGCGGTGTATGGTGAATCATTTTGTGTTTTTGACTAAACCCTATAAGGTATCATAGTATAAACTCCATAAAATTATGTTAATATTTGTAACAAAATAGGTATTAAAAGATTTATAACCTTTCTCTTGAAGCGATGAAGGATGAGAATCCCAATGGTCCCCTGGGTTGATCACATTTAATTAATCTTGTTCATTTCTACATTGTTTTATAGCTTCAGTTTTTATATTGAAATCATTAATATTCAAAACCCAAGTTATATGAAATACAATTTCCTTTCTATTTTCATAATTAAACCCCTCTTTTTCAATTAATGAACTAAGGCTCCGTCGAGAGATGACTGAGGGTTGTTTCTATACTGCAGAAATTCTAGTAAAAACTAAACAACTAATTTGACGTGCTCGATAGCATGATCAAATTTTAGAGCCATTTTCGGGGATCCAGGATCATTTATTTTTTTTATTTCCTTTTATTTATTTATTTTACTTATTAATTAGTACTCATTTCAATACCCCACCCCCATTTGGAATGTTTTTGTTTTCTGTTTTTAATTTTGGTGGTTTTTGTGTGTTCTTTCTCTCCCTCTCTCTTATTCCTCTCCATATATTTTTCTATAATTATATAGTATAAAATTCTATTCTCCTTTAACCCTTATTAAGTTATTTTATCTATATTAAATCATAAAAAAACTTCACAACTTATTTGCATGACCTGATCAGAAAAAGAAAAACTGCTTGAATTTGACACTAAAATTGAAAAGACACTTCACACACAAATCAGGGCATCTAGATAAGGACAATAAAGTAACACAATGGAAAAACTTGTGGGACCTCATGTGGTCATAAATCAATAAAAAATTCAACCTAATAAAATCCAAGAAAACATGGCTGCAAATAATCAATCATTAAAAGAACTGACCACCTCGAATGTGGAGTACCAACCCGCGTACATTTAATATCCTGAGGAAGCAACCAACTTTGAGTTGAGATCAGGCCTCATCCACCTACTTCAAAAATCACATGGTCCTCCAAGTGAGGACCCTCACAAATATCTCAAAGAGTTTCACATAGACTGCTCCACCAGGAAACCCCAAAATTTGTTTGAGGACCTAAATATGTTTAGGGCCTTCCCTTTCTCCCTTGATGGTGTATCCAAAGATTGGCTATACTATTTTCATACCACAATTGGGGAATGGAATGACCTGAAAAGTCTCTTTTTAGATAATTTATTCCCTGCCTCCCGAACTTCATCAATTAGGAAAAAAAATTGTGGCATTAGGAAATCACAAGGAGAGAACCTTCATGAATACTGGGAGAGATTCATACGACTTTGCTCAAGCTACCCTGACCACCAAATTAGTGAAAAAATATTAATCCAATACTTAAATAAGGGACTTATTCCCATGGATCATGGAATGATTGATGCAACAGCTGGTGGTGACTTGGTTGAAACAACTCATTCTGCCACTCGTGACTTAATAGCCAATGTAACACCCCGAGATTTTATGAGATATATTATTTTTAATTTCTTTGATGTATTATATTATACACTACACCAAGATTAGCTTTTACTATACACAAAACTGTATTAGCTTGCAGTATACACAACACTATTCTTGGCTCGTGTTACACACAATTTCAAGTTCATTTTGTGGAAATTATTTTACGCAACATTAAGTATAGATTTTGTTTAATGTATAAATGAAATAAGTTTTGATTATGTTATACGCAACACCAAATTCAGCTTTCAATACACGCAACCCAGACATGGCTTGCATTACATGCAATAAAGACCTTCCTCGATAGCGTGTGTAGTATACAATACCGAGTTTCACTAAATGAGATATTATTATAATATTATTAAGAACTAGCTGTTATGAATAATAATACCCAATTTTTGAAATTTTATAAATTTTATCTTTCAAAATGGACATCATTTTTGGATTTGTAATATCTAAATTAGCCTAGGGTGAAATATTGGTATTTTTATGAAAAATTCAATTTTTGATTAATAGTGAAAACACTGGGTTACTATTTAAAAACTGACTTTTATTTAAATAATTATTTATTTTATTTAAATTAGGTAAAAATCTATACATAATACCTATATTTGTTCAATGTAATTAATTGAAGACATTTTATAACAATTTTAGATATATAAAAATTTTATTGAACTTTTCACCGTCTTTTATCCACCTCATAGGAGAATTTGGAAATTCACATAAAACATAATTTTACAACTTCTGTGAGTGGAATTTCTAAAATCAAAGAGACACGGTTAATATCAAGGACTAAAAGGTGGTTCAATGAGATGAAAATAATTTTTGGTGAATAGTAACTTTTTACTTTTATTTACCACAGTTAAAAGTAAATAGGGTAATTAAGGGTAAAAATGATATTATTATTACCCTAAAACATGTACTAATTCTATTGTATAAGTGTAATTCAACCAAAAACAACCTTAGTAATAAAATATGACCATTTATTTCCACTTGGATCAGAATAGGACATTTATTATTAATTTATTTAAAGAATAGTTAAAATAGTTAAAATCAATGTTTAATAACTAATTAATTTTTTATATAGGGTTATACATAAGATAAATTAGACTATAAATATTCATTAGAAATATAAAAATATTTCCTACCTAATTGTATTTTATTTATAATTTTTTGACATTAAATAATTTAATTTATTTATGACACAATGGTGATGTAGTAATTACCTAAATAATGAAATATTAAAATAATTGATATTATAAATACCCAAATAAATGTAATTTGAGACTTTTTATGAATTCAACTAATTTTCTAGGTTAATATGATATGTTATTATTTATGTAATTAACTTTTTTTGAACTAATAATTCTGTTATGATTTTCACAAAAATCAATTACCAAGTAGTTTTAAAATTGACATAAAATAGTTTTTAAAACCAATATTATATTATTAATTGTTATTTTATTCCTAAAAATATAAGTTTCGTCCAAATGACTTAGATAAGGGTATATATATTAATAATTAACCACATGTGGTTCTTTTGTCTTGTTATAGTACGTTTATTAACAATATATTGTCAGAAAACAAGAAGACACAATAAAAGTTAAATTATTTAACTTAGAGTTAAATCTAAATGATAATGTTAACATTTTAACCTAAACTTGTCTAAAATATATTGGTTTAGAGGATTTGGACCCATAACCACTTTATCTTTGAAATAAATCAATTTGGAGCTATTATAAACTGAATATGACTTTATTATAAAATAATATTTTATGTTTTTCCAAAGGTGACCCTCTCCTCCCTTATAAAAAGGCCACCCCTTCCATCTTCTCTTCACACCCTTTTGAGCCCTGAAGCTCGGCCAACCCCTGACCATTTCTCTTCTACACTTCCCTAGAAACATTTTGGAGGTTCTGGTATTCTCAAAATACCAACTCTACTTCCATAATATGAAGCTTAAAGGAGGTGCGTCGAAGAAGAGGTAATCTCTTCTTCCGATTCTCCCAAGTTTCTTTCTTCTTATACTTCTTCTTCTTTAGTTGGATCATTATAAAATAATAATATTAGTATTACTTATATACTGATATGTTATTATAAATTTTAAACAGCCCTATTTCACCTTCTATCCATCCTATGGAAAAATAAATCACCGCGTGTGCGTACATACGGAATACCGTCACCACGCCGTGGTGTAATCTGTTTTTGACCACCACCTTACTTGGATGGGTATAATGGTGTAACTAAATAACTATATATGATTATTTTAAATTTATATTGATTCTGAAATATTATATATACGCTTCAATACAATTCCACGATCATGGGAATGATATCATCGCTCGTGCGTACGTACGGACTACTGTCTCCACGACACGATGAGATTCATTCTCCATGTTAACCATTAATGAATGATTTTAAAGTATATATAATGAATAATAGTAAAATATATGACATAATAGTGATACTTTATTTATATATATATATATATATATATGTATTTCATTTACTTAATTCCATTCAATTCAATAAGGAAAAGAAAAAAGCGTTCATGCGTACGTACGGCCTACCGTCTCCATGAACGGTGTATTTCATTACATTTATCGATCTATCATATATATATGTATATTATGAATATATATTATATATAAATCATGTTTTTAATTCTGAAATTATGTAAATTAGGATATAAGTAATAATATCAAGAACAACAATTCGAAACATGTACAATAAATGAAACGATTTTACCCAAATCGCTGCTTTTACATTGAATTTTCAAAAGAACGGGTAATATAAAGTCATAAGTAAACTATATATGATATCATAACAATGAATATGATTTTGTAATAAGTCAATAACATTATTTAAATCATTATACAGGAGGTTCGGATACATACGAGGCATATCAGACATAAGGTAAGGGATAACTTTTCCAATCTCATTCTTATCCGAGATTGTTTATTCGTAAGTATTTACTGAGGTTATTTTTATCATCCATGTCAATATGTGCTCAAAATGTTTTCATAAAATGTTTACTTTTCTTACATGTATGTTTAAAGTCATTATTACCCTTTTTTTTACATTTACCACATCGTATGGAAGGAATCTTTTTTTTTACCATACGAGGTACTTTTTGACTTTTCCGACAAAAGTACGAGAAGAATGTTATTTTTAAACTTATACGGAATGAAAGGATTTTTATGGTTTTATAAATACTTATTTTAATTAAGCTTTCTCTAAAAGATTTCTTGATTATTTTCCTCAAAATATTTTTCCTTTAAAATTTAATGACATTTTGTGAATAGAAAATGATTTTGAAGAACAAAGGATATTTTCCTCAAGAATTCATTTCAAGTGTTTTTTCAAAACCATTTTCCCATCTAAGATAATATAGGGTTATGTTTCTATCCCTATTCTTACACTGATTTGATTATGTTATGATGGAATTATTTTTATGAGTTCCTTTTATCTTATATGGATTATGTTTTGATGGCATGATGTTTAAGATTCCCATTTTTATTATATGGGTTATGATGCATGATTTATGATCTTGTGGCACACATAAGAAAGGTATCATTATGAGATGGGTGGGACCTATATCTCCCTCCAATGAATTGGGTAATGATTTATATCTCATGAGATAGACATGGCTGGAATTGTAACTTAATCTGGTTCAGTGTTACAGGACTGGAATGAGGAGTGAACTTGATTCAGAATGGGACTTTGTCCACTAAGATGGTCTTGGCATCAATGCCTTGGATACTATGAAAATCATAACATGTGATTAATGGATTCCACAATTACATTTTTTATTACCATGCTATTTTATCATGACTAATGTTCCTTTATGATCTATGCCTTGTGTACTTCCAAGATTTATGTCGTTGCTCATGATTTTGATGTTTAGATTTTATGTTCATGTTTTTGCAATCAAATGTTTATGGATTGTTTTATGTTCTCTAGGCTTACCCTTACTGAGAATTTGAGCTCACCCTTTATATGTTTTCTTTTCCCCATGATTTAAAGAAAGTTTTTAGGTAAGAAAACAAAAGGGGAAGATCTTTATGGAAGATGTTGAAGATTATTCACCATGATTAAAAGATTATTTTCTGAGTTTCCAAAGACACTAAACTATTACAGTACTTGTGTGTCTGTTTTCGTTATGTATTAACCATTCTGAAAAAGTAATGTAATGTCCATGTACGTCAAGCTTGGGTCTCTATAGTTGGTATCATAGGAAAGGATTAGTTATCCTTTGGAAACTAGGATGCGAAAACTTTAGTGAAATCCCTAGAGATATTTATAAGGTATGTCTAGGGATGTCTATAAGGTTTGGTATAAGTATAGGTTATAGTCCTATAATTATAATAACAATCATGAATAACCTAGGATTAAACCTATGATATTAGAGATTGAAAGTACTCCCCTTGATTATGTTGTTTTCCTGTCATGATTTAAGCCTCTCACACTATTCTTTTTGGGTTTTAGAAAATGGCTGGAAACCAGAAGATTCATGTTAATGGAGAATATGATGGACAATGGAATGATATTCTTCATGATCAAGCAAATGAAATGGGATTTGGAAGGCGAAACATTGTTATTATGCCTAATCAGAAATATCATAATATGATCAATAATCTCAACTTTGGTAAGTTTCCTGACTCGGTTAATAAGTGAAAGAAGGAGTTTCATAATGATCATATAGGAAAGAAAGTTCAATTTTCCTCATGTGAATAATGTGGGAAGAGACATCAAGGAGAATGTTTCAAAGGAACTGGAAGATGCTTTGGTTGTGGAAAATAAGGACACAAAGCCAGTAATTTCAAAGGAAAAGGATCAGTTAACACCATGGACAAGGATAATGGTATTGCTAAGACATCGACAATGGTTAAATGTTTTAAATGTGGAATGTATGGGAATTACGAAAAACAATTCCCTAAGGGAAAATCTCATGAAGAGAATCCGAATGGATGTATGAGTAGTATTTATTTTGATGATGATGAAGAGACTACAAATGATCTATGAGATGAAATAATTGTTGAAGCTCAGTCAATGTTTTAAGAAGATAGTGGAATGATTTACGTTTTTCAAGAGTTATGTTGTATAGGTAATGGTACTATGGAATAAATACACATATAAGGATTGTTACTCTATTGTTTTTCCTTAAGTATTTGAAAGTATATTTTGAATGGTACCAGTAACCAGGAAAGGTTATTCAGATATTTTTGGAAAGTAGATGATATGCACATAATGAAGGGATAAGGAGATAATGAGATTTTTGAGAGTATTAATGAGATCATGATGGATATAAGGACAAAGTTATATCAGGGTTTGAGTATATTTAAATTTTGGGATTTTGGTATGTGGAAAGAGTTAACTTTTGAAAGTATTAATGTTTTCACTAAGGTTCAATGGGTATTAAATTTTCAAAGGAATAAATTATTAAGGCATTCGAATGTTTGGAATGTGACCAACAAGATATATCGTATGATATATGGCGGATAAATGATGGAATTCACGTACTTGTTATGTAACCTCTCAAGTAATAATTTTCTTTACACTATGATATTGGACATAAGTATTTTAGATAAGCTTAAAGGTTGGAATGGATTAAGTTGGACATTAGATAGAATTGTTTAAGGCTATAATTTTTTTCTATATTATTTATGGAATGTTATAATAATGTAGTTTTAGAAAAAGGAAAACATGTAGGATGGGCGACAACCCGTCACGTCGGACAAGGCTGTGGGAATCAAACCCACAACTGAAGTGCGACAGGCCTTTATCGCCTACCACTGGCCTACAGGAAGTCCCTGGTTAGTAGAAACTAGTTTAATTTTATTAACTGGTATGATAGATGATGTATAAGTTCATTTTTGGAATCATATACGTTTAAACTCACCATAAATGGACTTATGTATATTTGATAACTTTTGATAACCTTTTGATTGAAATTGATGGAATGACCCATTATTCTATCACATGATCTGCTAACACTTCACGAATGAAAAATTCAACTTCATTTTTTTAAGAGATGAAGTGGAAATTGTCCAAGGAATGACCAACGGTGAGACTGTACCAAAATCAAGAAAGTATTTCTTCTAATTTAAATTTCTTCAACTTTAGGGAAATGATCTTGAAAACCAAAAATGTTGTCCTAGTGCCCTTATATCCGATGAATCAGATGGTACCTTAGATCATCAAAAATCTATGTCTTTGTGATTGTTTGCTTTTTCAGATCTATGTTCTCTACCACTCTCCATCAGAACATGATTGTTAGATTTCTCTTCCATATCCATATTTTCACCTATGTTCTCTTATGTGGAAACATAGTGATTAGTTAATTTGGGTAACCATTACGTTTCATACTTTAGTTTTTAAATATTGGTTTTGGTATTCCTTTTTACAATGTGGGTTTTTATTAAAGAAACTTTCGAGTAGTAAACCATTTATAACCCCGACGAATTTCGATGGCGAAATTAATTTTAAGGGGGTAGAATATAACACCTCGAGATTTTATGAGATATATTATTTTTAATTTCTTTGATGTCATCTATTATACACTAACCCAAGATTAGATTGTACTATACGCAACACCATATTAGCTTGCAGTATACACAACACTATTCTTGGCTCGTGTTACACACAATTTCATGTTCGTTTTGTGGAAATTATTTTACGCAACATTAAGTATAGATTTTTTTAATGTATAAATGAAATAAGTTTTGATTATGTTATACGCAACACAAAATGGAGCTTTCACTACACGGGGCCCTGACTTGGCTTGCATTACACGCAATCAAGACCTTCCTCGATAGCGTGTGTAGTACGCAATACCGAGTTTCACTAGATGACATATTATTATAATATTATTATGAACTAGCTGTTATGAATAGTAATACCCACTTTTTGAAATTTTATAAATTTCATCTTTCAAAATGGACTTCATTTTTGGATTCGGAATATTGAAATTATCCTAGGGTGAAATTTTGGAATTTTTCTGAAAACCTTCAATTTTTGATGAATAGTGAAAACACTCGGTTACTATTTAAAAACCGATTTTTTGTTTAAATAATTATTTATTTTGTTTAAATTAGGTCAAAATTGATACATAATACCTATATAAGTTTAATGTAATTAATTGAAGTCATTTTATAACAATTTTAGATATATAAAAATTTTATTTAACTTTTCACCACCTTTTACCCACCTCATAGGAGAATTTGGAAATTTACATAAAACTTAATTTTACCCCTTATGTGAGTGGAATTTCGAAAATCTGAGAGACAAGGTTAATATCAAGGAATAAAATGTGGTTCAATGAGATGAAAATAATTTTTGGTGAATAGTAACTTTTTACTTTTATTTACCTCGGTTAAAAGTAAATAGGGTAATTAAGGGTAAAAATGATATTATTATTACCCTAACACATGTCCTAATTCTATTGAATAAGGTTAATTTGACAAAAAACAACCTTAGGAATAAAATATGACCATTTAGGTCAACTTGGATTAGATTAGGACATTTATTATTAATTTATTTAAAGAAGGGTTAAAATTATGAAAATCAAAGTTTAATAACTAATTAATTTTTATATAGGGTTATACATAAGATAAATTCGACTATAAATATTAATTAGAAATATAGAAAGATTTTATACCTAATGGTAATTTATTTATAATTTTTAGACATTAAATAATTTATGTTATTTATGACACAATGGTGATGCAGTAATTACATAAATAATGAAATATTAAAATAATTGATATTATAAATACCCAAATAAATGTAATTTGAAACATTTTATGAATTACACTAATTTTATAGGTTAATATGACATGTTAGTATTGATGTAATTAACTTTGTTTGAACTAATCATACTGTTATGATTTTCACAAGAATCAATTACCAAATAGTGTCAAAATTGACATAAAATAGTTTTTTAAAACCAATATTATATTATTAATTTTCATTTTATTCCTAAAAATATAAGGTGCGTACAAATGACTTAGATAAGGATATATATTAATAATGAACCACTTGGGGTTAGTTTGGATTGTTATAGTATGTTTATTAACCATATATTGTAAGAAAACAAGAAGACACGGTAAAAGTTAAATTATTTAACTTAGAGTTAAATCTAAATGATAAGGTTAAAATTGTAGCCTAAACTTGTCTAAAATCTATTGGTTGAGATTATTTAGACCCATCCCCACATTATCTTCTAAATAAATCACTTTTGAGCTATTATAAACCGAATATGACTTTATTATAAAATGATATTTTAATTTTTTCCAAAGGTGCCCCTCTCCTCCCTTATAAAAAGGCCACCCATTCCCTCTTCTCTTCACACCATTTTGAGCCTTGAATCTCGACCAAAACCTTCCCATTTCTCTTCTCCACTTTCCTAGAAACGTTCTGGAGGTTTTGGTCTTCTCAAAAGACCAAATTTACTTCCATAAGAGGAATCTTAAAGGAGGTACGTTGAAGAAGAGGTAATCTCTTCTTCCGATTCTCTCAAGTTTCTTTCTTCTTCTACTTATTCTTCTTTAGTTGTATCAATATAAATTAATAACATCAGTATTAATTATATACTGATATGTTATTATAAATATGAAACAACCCTATTTCACCTTCTATCCATCCTACAGAAAATGAAATCACCATGCGTGCGTACATACGGAATACCGTCTCCACGCCGTGGTGTAATCTGTTTTTGACCACCACCTTACTTGGATGGGTATAATGGTGTAAATAAATAACTATATATGATTATTGTAATGTGATATTGATTATGAAATATTATACATACGCTTCAATACAATTCCACGATCATTGGAATGATATCATCGCTCGTGCGTACGTACGGACTACCGTCTCCACGACGTGATGAGATTCATTCTCCATGTTAACCATTCATGAATGATTATAAAGTATATATAATGAATAATAATGAAATATATGACATAATAATGATACAAAATTTATATATATATATATATGTATTTCATCTACTTAATTCCATTCAATTCTATAAGGAAATGAAAACAACGTTCATGCGTATGTACGACCTACCGTTTCCATGAACGGTGTATTTCATTCCATTTATTTATAGATCTATCATATATATATGTATATGGTGAATATATATTATATATAAATCATTTTTTACATTCTGGAATTAATTAAATCAGTATATAAGTAATAATATCAATAACAAGAAGTCAAAACACGTACAATAAATGAAACGATTTTACCCAAATCGCTGCTTTTAGATCGAATTTACTAAAGAACAGGTAATATAAAGTCATAAGTGAACTATATATGATATCTGAATAATGAATATGATTCTGTAATAATTAAATAACATTATTTAAATCATTATACAGGAGGTTCGGATACATATGAGGCATATCAGTCATAAGGTAAGGGATAACTTTTCCAATCTCATTCTTATCTGAGATTGTTTATTCGTAAGTATTTGTCGGGGTTATGTTTATCATCCATGTCCATATGTTCTCAAAATGATTTCATAAAATGTTTACTTTTCTTCCATGTATGTTTAAAGTCATTCTTACCATTTTTTTTACTTTTACCACATCGTATGGAAGGAATCTTTCTTTTTTTACCATAGGAGGTACTTTTTAACTTTTTCGACAAAAGTACGAGAAGAATGTTATTTTTAAACTTATATGGCATGAAATGATTTTTACAGTTTTATAAAGCCTTATTTTCATGAAGCTTCCTCGAAAATATTTCTTGAATATTTTCATCAAAATCCTTTTCCATTAACGTTTTATGACATTTTGTGAAAAGAAAATGATTTTGAAGAACAAAGGATATTTTCCTCAAGAATTCATTTCATGTGTTTTATCAAAACCATTTTCCATATAAGATAATATAGGGTTCTGTTTCTATCCCTATTTTTACATTGATTTGATTATGTTATGATGGAATTATTTTTATGAGGTCCTTTTATCTTATTTGGATTATGTTATGATGGTATGATGTTTAAGATTCCCATTTTTTTACATGGGTTTTGATGTATGATTTATGATCTTGTGGAACACATAAGAAAGGTATCATTATGAGATGTGTGGAACCTATATGTCCCTCCAATGAATTGGGTAAAGATTTATATATCATGAGATAGACATGGCTGGAACGGTAAGTTAATCCGGTTCAGTGTTACAGGACTAGAACGAGGAGTGAACTCGATTCAGAATGGGACTTTTTCCACTAAGATGGTCTTTGCAGCAATGCCTTGGCTACTATGGAAATCATTACATGTGATTAATGGATGCCACAATTACATATTTTATTACCATGCTAGTTTATCATGACTAATGTTCCTTTATGATATATGCCTTGTGTACTTGCAAGATTTATGTCATTTCTCGTGATTTTGATGTTTAGATTTTATGTTCAAGTTTTTGAATTAAAATTTTTATGAATTGTTTTATGTTCTCTATGCCTACCCTTACTGAGCATTTGAGCTCACCATTTATATGTTTTCTTTTCCCCAGGATTTAAAGAAAGGGTTTAGGTAATAAAAAATATGGGGAAGATCTTTACGGGAGATGTTGAATATCTTTCACCACGATTAGAAGATTATTTTCTGAGTTTCCAAAGACACTAAACTATTACGGTCCTTGTGTGTCTGTTTTCGTTATGTATTAAGTATTCTGAAAAAGTAATGTAATGTCCATGTACGTCAATATTTGGGTCTCTACAGCCAATATGGCTCAAAATGCACAACAATTTGGTACATGATCTATTGTACCAAACTGAGGAGTTCATGAGGTATGTCATTCATCCCTAGAAAAAAAAGGTAGATAATAAACTTGATGAGATGCATACCCTTCTAAGGCAATTAGCTCAAGAACATGGTAACTCACAATCTCCTCCTGTTTTATTACATTGTGTTATTTTTTCTTACAATACTCATTTTTATAACCGGTGCCCACATCTTCAAGATTCACCTGAGACTTGTGCAACCGTGTTCCTAGGGCGTCCATTCCAACAAGAACCTCCTTTCAAGAAAGAACAATTCAGGCCACATCCAAACCCTAGTTGGTAAGGACAACCCCAATACCAACAAGGATAAAACCTGATCTTCCCCAAGAAAAATTGGTATCAAAAAGGCCAAGGTATGAAATCTTCTTATCCCTCAACATCTCAGAATAATCCTCCTCCTCCTCCCAAATGTGAACCAAGACTTGAGGAAATAGTGAAAAAAATGTCAGCCCAAAACCTTCAGTTCCAACAAACCACACAGTCATATATTCAAGACCTGAAAACTCAAGTGGGGAAATTATCAAAAACCATTGATGCACTTAATGTTCATGGTTCTAGAAAACTACCATCCCAACCCATTGTCAATATGAAGTAAAAATGCTAATATATGTGCATTTACACTTCATAGTGGTAAAGAAGTTTATCCTTCTATTGATTCTATGCAATAGGTATGTCCTCATCTTTAAAACTCTTTTATCTAACCCTAAAATGTTTCATGAAACACTACTGGAAAATGTACCTATCCCCATGGTTTTCACCAAAACCGTGGGATTAGACCCACCCTATACCCACGGTTTTGGAAAACCGTGGGTATAGGTGAATTTTCATGACCTATACCCACGGTTTGCCAAAACCGTGGGTATAGGGGGCTCTATCCCCACGGTTTTGGAAAACCGTGGGTATAGGTCATGAAAATTCACCTATACCCACGGTTTTCCAAAACCGTGGGTATAGGGGGGGTCTATCCCCACGGTTTTGGTGAAAACCGTGGGGATAGGTCTGGGATAAAATACCTATACCCACGGTTTTGAAAAACCGTGGGTATAGGTCAATTTAGTGTGCGCGGGAAATTTTTTTTTCCGCGAGAAGGAATTTTTTTTTGGCGGGAACCCTATACCCACGGTTCTTCCCTCTATACCCACGGTTTTTATAACTATATTTAACTAAATATATATATATATACATATATGTGAAGTTAGGGTAGTGGTTAGACGCGGTGTTTGCAGCGAAGAGGTTGCGGGATCGAAACTCGGCGCCTGCATTATTTTAGGACCTATACCCACGGTTTTGAAACCGTGGGTAAAAGCCGTTGACACCGTGGAAATTCTCTATGTTTCGGTGACACGGTGGCAGGACACCTATACCCACGGTTTTCCAAAACTGTGGGTATAGGCTGGGGACCTATACCGACGGCGTTCCAGCCCACGGTTCCCAAAACCGTGGGTATAGGCCGTTTTTCCAGTAGTGAAAAGAAAAACAAGAAAAAAAGAGTAATAAAATTATCATTAAGGATTACCATGAACAATAAGTTCCTCTTCCTTTCCTTAAAAGACTCTCTAAATCTAAGAAAAACTTTGATAATGAGATTGATAATGAAATAATGAATACATTTAAAAAAGTTCAAGTTTATATTCCATTGTTGGATATAGTGAAGAAAATTCATCATTATTCCAAATTTCTCAAAGAAATTTTCACCCATAGATGAAGGCTGAAGCGGAATGAAAGAGTTAACCTAGGAAGCAATGTTTTAGCATTGATTCAACCAGCAATGCCAACCAAATTCAAAGATCCGAGCACTTTCACGATTCCTTGTACCACAGGGGAGACCTTCTTTTCTGATTCTATGCTAGATTTAGGTTCTTCCATTAATGTAATGCCTTACTCTGTGTACACCTCTCTACAGGTTGAAGAGATTAAAATGACATGAATCATAGTGAAACCTTCCAACCAGAGCACAACACACCCATCAAGAGTGGTAGAATACGTCCTTGTAAAATTGAAAAATCTCATCTTCCCCACTGACTTCTATATTTTTGAGATGGAGGATACCTAAACCCAAGGACATGCCCCTATCATACTTGGGTGGTAATTCCTTAAAACTGCAAAGATGACCATAAATCTTCACAATGGTACGCTGTCTATGGAGTTCAGTTGAGAAAAGGCACATTTTAATATCTTTTAGGCTAAGAAACACCTCGTTGAAGAGCACTCCACTATTCCTGTATATTCAATGGAAGTTATCTCAAATCAAACACACTCACACAGTTCTTTCCTCAATCCATATTCTGATTCATATTCTTATTCTTCACCCTTGTATGATTTAAGTTTTGATTCATGTTTTGAGTGTTTTGTGGGTTCAGAAAAGTGTATCTTTTGTTATTTAATTGATGAGTGTGTTCATAATGAGGTACCCATGACCGTTGTCTATTCAGATAATATTATTTCCATAGACTCTCTATCTTTAGAGAATAAACATGAGGAGATAGATAGTTCAATGGACCTCACTTCCCCTAAATCCTCTTCCCCAATCAAAAAACCCCAGATATTGGAATTAAAACCACATCCATCTAATTTAAAATATCACTATTTTGAGAGTATTGACCAATTTCCCATCATTATTTTAAATAACCTCTTTCAACAGAAGGAATCAAAATTGATTGATCTTTTGAGAGAGTGTAAAAAATGCAATAGGATGGACATTGGATGTTATTCCCAGGATTATCCCATCTATTTGTATGCACCATATAATTTTTGATGATGAGGCTAAGACCATAAGTCAGGATCAATGCTGGTTGAATCCCACTCTCCTGGAAGTGGTAAAATTGGAAGTAAGTAAATTACTTGTTGTGGGGATCATTTATCCAATATCTAATAGTAAATGGGTTAGTATAGTGCGGATTGGTCCAGAAAATAGGAATAATAGTTGTGTCAAATGAAAGTAATGATTTGGTTCCAACACGTGTGAAAAATAGTTGGTGAGTCTGTATTGACTACAATCGAATGAATCAAGTGATGCGTAAGGACCACTTTCCTCTACCTTTCATTGAACAAATGTTAGAATGATTGGCTAGTAAGTCCCATTATTGATTCCTTGATGGCTATTTGGGTTATTTCCAAATCCATATATCCCCTGAGGTTCAAGAAAAGACACCATTTACCTATCCATTTGGAAAATTTTCATACAGAAGGATGCCATTCAGTCCATTTAATGCTCCTAGTACTTTTTAGTGATGTTTGTTGAGTATTTTTTCTGAGTAACTTGAGAATTTTATGGAATTCTTAATGGATGGTTTCAAAGTATATGGTTCTTCTTTTGATGATTTTTTGGAACACCTAGGTTCTGTTCTCCATCGCTGCATTGAAAAGGATCTTGTCTAAAATTATGATAAATGTCATTTCATGGTTGAGCCATAGATAGTTCTAAGGAATATCATTTCAAATAAAGGATTTCAAGTTGATAAATCTAAAAATTAATTAATTTAATCCCTTCCATATCAAAAATGAATTTGTGAGGTGTGATATTTCTTGGGTCATGCTGGTTTTTACCACCGATTCATTAAAGACTTTAGTAAGATCTCACTTCCCTAGTCATTGTTATTACAAATGGATTCTGAGTTTGTGTTCGATAGAAATTGTGAGGATGGTTTCAATTCACTAAAATTGAGTCTTACTTCACCTCCTATAATACAACCACAATGGTGGTATCTTCCCTATGAGCTTATGTGTGATGCCTCTAACTTTTCAGTTGGGGCAGTTTTATCACAAAGGGTTGAAAAGGCTTCTCATGTCATTGTGTATGCCTCGCGTACCATTGACCATGCACAAGAAAACTACACCACCACTGAAAAATAAGTTATTTTTATTGTGTGTGCCTTTGAAAAATTCTGTTCATATCTTATCAGGTAAAAAATCATCATCTTCTCTGATCATGATTCCCTTCGTTTCCTCCTAAATAAACCAGAAGCAAAGCCCCGCCTCATTTAGTGGATGCTCCACCTTCAAGATATTGACCTTGAGATTTGTGACAAGAGTGGAGTGTAAAATGTGGTATCACACCACATTAGTAGTATTTCTCCACCATTGGTCCATCATGTTGACTCAACCCTCCCCATTGTGGAATTCTTCACTCATGATAACCTTTGTGATGTTGTGGACCTTTCCCCCTGGTATGCAGACATTGTGAATTTTCTAGCAACAACTAGGGTCCTCATTGATTTCTCCACTTCACAATCCCAAATACTTATGCATGATTCTTGATGGTACATTTGGGATAACCCATACTTGGGGAGAATTTTTAGTGACTAAGTTATTCCTTGGTGTGTCCCTAAACATGAGTTCACCTCTCTTTTGACCTTCTCCCACACCTTGGCTTGTGGGGTCCACTTTGGATCTCAACGTACAGCTCAAAATTTTATTGACCAACTGTTAGAAATATTAGCTGGTAGATCTCACTGTTAGATCTCACAGTTAGACCTCACAGTTGGAACTCAACGTTGGACCTCACAGTTGGACCTCACTGATAAACCTCATAGTTACACCTCACCGTCGCACCTCACTGATGTACCTCACTGGTACATCTCACTGTTGGATACCTCACTGTTTGTTTTTATTTTTGCGGGAATTTGAAACGTTTTTATTTCTATTTATTATTTATATTTTATTTTGTTTTAATCCCTAAATGATAAAACCAAAGGCAACGAACATATCTCAATCCACCTTCCTCTCTCAATCTCGAACCTTTCTCTCGAAATTCTTAAACCCTAACCCTTCACTTGAACCTTTAATCCTCCTTCAATCTCCATAGCTAGAACCAAGAGACCCCCTACGGTCTATAAGGATGCGCCAAGGCCAAAGAGGACTCGAGCCGAATCCAGTGGCTCCAGTAATACTCCAGCGGGACCTGTAAACCAGCATCTGACCAAGAGATAAATCTTTCCTGAGAAGGAGTTAAGTGAAGAATGGCTGATGTTGAGAAAGTGATTAGTGCTGAAATCACTAGATGGCCAAGGATAGACTTAATGTTTTTCCAAGAACAATGAACCATACTAACCAAATCAGAGAAAAATATTAATCCAAATCTTTTATGAGGGACTTATCCCCATGGATCATGGAATGATTTATGAAACAACTATTTGGGCCTTGTTTGACAAAACTCCTTCTATCGCTCATGACATAAAAGCCAATATGGCTCAAAATAAACAACAATTTGTTACACGAGCTATTTCACCAACCCGAGGAGTTCATGAGGTAAGTCATTAATCCCTAGAATAAAAGGTGGATAATAAACTTGATGAGATGCATACCATTCTAAGGCAATTACCTCAAGTAGAAGGTAACTCATAATCTCCTCCTATGCCATTACATTGTGGTATTTTTTCTGACAATACTCATTTTTATGACTAGTGCCCACAACTTTAATTTTCACCTGAGTCTTGTGTAGTCATGTTCCAAGGAAATCTATTAAAATATGCACCTCCCTTCAACCAAGAGAAATTCATTCCACATCCAAACCCTGGGTGGAAAGCAAAACCCCAATACCAACAAGGAGGCAACCAAAGTCACCTAGATAAAAATTTGTATCAAAAAGTCCAAGTTATGCAATATTCTTATCCATCAACTTCTCAGAATAATCCTCCTCCTCCTCCCAAAGGTGAACCAAGCCTTGAGGACATTGTGAAACAAATAGAATCCCAAAACCCCCAATTCCAAAAAAACCACACATTCAGCTATTCAAGACCATATAATTCATGTGGGGCAATTAGAAAACACCATCAGTGAGCTTAAGATGCAAGGTTATGGACAACTACCATCGCAACCCATTTCCAATCCGAAGGAAAAAGGTAATGTATGTGCAGTTACACTTTGTAGTGGTAAATAAGTTTCTCCTTCTACTGATTCTACGAAACAGGTATGTCCCCCTTTTGAAAACTCTCTTACCCAACCCTCAAATGTTTCATGCAATGAAATACAATAAAAAAAGAGTAATCAAAATATCATTAAGGATTCCCATGAACAATCCATTCCTCTTGTTTTCCCTCAAGGACTGTCTAGATATAAGAGAAACTTTTATAATGAGATTGATATTGAAATAATGGATACATTTATAAAGGTTCATGTTAATATTCCATTGTTGGATGCAGTTTAGAAAATTCCTCATTATTCCAAATTTCTCAAAGAAATTTTCACCCATAGAAGAAGCTTGAAGGGGAATGAAAGATTCAACCTAGGAATAAATGTTTCATCCTGGATTAAACTAGTAATTCCAACCATATGAAAAGATCCTGGCACTTTCACGATTACTTGTACCATAGGGAAGACCTTTTTTTGATACTATGCTAGATTTAGGTGCTTCCATTAATGTAATGCCTTACTCTGTGTACACATCTCTGTAGGTTGGAGAGCTTCAACCGACAAGAATCATAGTGCAAATTTCCAACTGAAGCACAACACACCCATCAATATTGGTTGAGGATGTCCTTGTAAAAGTGAAGAATATCATCTTCCCCACTGAATTATATATTATTGAGATGGATGACACCTGAACCCGAGGGAATTCCCCTAACATACATGGGAGGCCATTCCTCAAAACAGAAAATATGGTCATAAATTTTCACAATGGTATGATGTCTATGGATTTCGGTGGAGAAAAGGTATGTTTTAAAATCCTTGAGGCTATGAAACACCCCGTTGAAGATCACTCCACTCTTCCAATCAATTTTATGGATGTGCTCTCAAATAATGCACAAACACACAATTCTCTCCTCCACCAATACTCCGATTTATTTTCGTATTCTTCACCCTTGGATGATTTGATTTTTGATTCATTTTTTGAGTGTTGTGTGGGTTATAAAAAGTGAAATTTTTGTGCTTTAATTGATGAGTGTGTTCATTATGAGGCACCCATGACCGTCGATGATTTTATAAATCTTATTTCAATAGATTATCTATCTTTAGAGAGTAAACATGAGCAGATTGATAGTTTACTGGACCACACCCACCTAAATCCCATACCATAGTCCAAAAACCAACAATGATGGAATTAAAACCACTTCTATTTAATTTTAAAAAAATTTATTTTGAGGGTATTGACCAATTTCCTGCCATTATTTCCAATAACCTCTTTCAACAGTAAGAATCAAAACTTCTTGATCATTTGAGAGAGTGTGAAATGGAAATAGGATGGATATTGGATGATAATACTAGGATTATCCCATCTATTTTATGCTCTATATAATTTTTGATGATGAGGCTATGCCCATAAGGTAGGCTCAATGCTGGTTGAATCCCACTCTCCTTGAAGTGGTAAAATTGGAATTTAGTAAATTACTTGTTTTGGGGATAATTTATCCAATATCTATGCATAAATGGGTTAACACGGTGCAAACTTTCCCTAAGAATAGTAACAATAGTTGTGTCGAATGAAAGGAATGAATTGGTCCCAACATGTGTGTGAAATAGATGGCGAGTCCATATTGACTACCGTCTACTGAATCAAGCCACATAGAAAAACCACTTTCCTCTACCTTTTATTGACCAACTGTTAGAAATATTAGCTGGTAGGTCACATTATTGTTTCCTTGATGGATACTAGGGTTATTTAAAAATACATATAGCCCATAAGGATCAATAAATAAAAAAAATTTCATGTCCATTTGACATATTTTCATACATAAGCATGCCATTCGATCTATGTAATGCTCTTGGTACTTTTTAGCAACGTATGTTGAGTATTTTTTCTGAGTTCCTTGAGAGTTATATGGAAGTATTTATGGTTTATTTCATGGTATATGGTTCTTATTTTGAAGATTTTTTGGAACACCTAGGTTCTATACTCCACTGCTGCATTGAAAAGGATCTTGTCTTAAATTATAAAAAATTTCATTTCATGGTTAAGAAGGGGATAGTTCTTGGTAGTGTCATTTAAAATAGGCTAATTCAAGTTGATAAATCTAAAATTGAATTAATTTTATCCCTTAAATATCCAAAATGAATTCATTAGGTTCGATCTTTCTTGGGTCATGCTGGTTTCTACCACTGATTCCTTAAAGACATTAGTAAGAACTCACATCCCTTGTCTCGGTTATTACAAAAGGATTCTGAGTTTTTGTTTAATAAAAATTGTGAGGATGCTTTCAATTCACTAAAAAGGAGTCTTACATCATTTCCTATAATCCAAACACCAAGGTTGGATCTTCCCTTTGAGGTTATGTGTGATGCCTCTAACCTTGCAGTTGGGGCAGTTTTATCACAAAGGGTTGAGAAGGATCCTCATGTCATTTCGTATGCCTCATGTACCCTTGACCCTGCCCAGGAAAACTACACCACCATTGAAAATGAACTTCTCTCTATTGTGTTTTACATGGAAAAATTCTATTCATATCTTATCGAGTAAAAAATCATTTTCTTCTCTGATCATGCTTCCCTTCGTTTCCTCCTAAAGAAACTTGAAGCCAAGCCCCGCCTTATTATGTGGATGGTCCTCCTCCAAGAGTTTGACCTTGAGATTTGTGATAAGAGAGGAGTGTAAAATGTGGTAGTTGACCACATTATTAGTATTTCCCCACCATTGGACCATCATGTTGACTCACCCCTCCCCATTGGAGAATTCATCCCTCATGAGAACCTTTGTGATTTTGTAGACCTTACCCCCTAGTATTTGGAAATTGTGAATTTTCTAGCAACACCTAGGGTCCCCATTGATTTCAAAACTTCACAATCCTAGAGACTTAATCATGATTCTCGTAGTTACATTTGGGATGACCCATACTTGTGGAGAATTTATAGTGACCGAGTTGTTCGTTGATGTGTCCCTGACCATGAGTTCACCTCTGTTTTGACCTTTAATGAAACGTTGGCTTGTGGGGGCCACTTTGTCTCCCAATATATATCTCAAAAGGTACTTGACATGGGAATTTATTGGCCAAGATTGTATAGATATTCCCAATACTTTTTTAAGTCATGTAGTCATTGCCAATTCACAGGGAATATCTCCAAGAGGAAGGAAATGCCCTATCATCCCATGTTATTCAATGAAATTTTTGATGCATAGGGAATTGACTTCATGGGGCCTAAATTCATTTGGATTTTTGTACATTTTATTGGTTTTTGACTATGTATCTAAATGGGTGGAAGGAAAGGCCACCAGGACCAATGACACTCGAGTGGTTTTTGATTTTGAGAGGTAACAAATTTTCAGTATGATTAGTTTACCAAGATTCATCATTAGTGACCAGGGTTCAAATTTTTTCAATCGCAACTTAAAACATTTTCTATGTAAGTATGGGTTTTTTCATAAAGTATCTATAGAATATCACCCCCAAAATAAATGACAAGTAGAAATCTCAAATCGGGAAGTTTAGAGAATCTTGATAAAATGGTACAACCCAACAAGAACAATTGGAATTTGCGGTTGGATGATGTAGTTTGGGCGTACCATACATCTTTTAAAACCCCAATCATAATGTCACCATACAGAATTTTGTTTAGAAAGGCTTGTCACCTCCTAGTGGAGGTAGAACACCATGAATATTGGGCTATTAAACAATGTAATATGAATTTCTCAGATGCAGGAGATCATAGAATGCTATAGATTCAATAGTTGGAAGAAATTCGACATGATGCATATGAGAACTCCTGGATCTCTAAATAGAAGAAAAATTATATCCATGATAGCATGATTCATCAACGAAAGTTTTATACTGGTTAGAAGGTTCTAATGTATAATTCTATGCTAAAGCTCCACCCAGGTAATCTTTGTTCTCGATGGCTTGGCCCTTATACCATTACTAACATTTACGCTTTTGGTGCTATATAGGTTTGGCATGAGAAGAGTGGACAAAGGATTATTGTCAATGGTTAGAGGCTCAAACACTTCTATGAGTATTTTCTAATGCATATCATGGAGGAAATCCAATTGATAGATGCCACATATGACACAACTTAGCAGTTTTTCCCTTCGACCTACCTATATTTACCTGTCTATTTATATAAAATACATTCATTGATGAGAATGTAACTTTTAGGTGTGTGGAGGATAACATGTCATATTTAGGATTAAACAAAAAACAAAAAATAAAAAAATAAAACAAAAACATAACAAAAACATAACAAAATAAAAATAAAACAAAAAACAAAAAAAAATGTGTTTTTATTTTTTATTTCTTTATTTTGTGTTTTTAGATAAAAACTGATCTTAAAAAGAATATCCAAAACCATTTTTCATGATTGAGTCAATTGTGTGGAAAATTCCATTTTTTTGGAAAAATGTTTTTTAAATGAATGTTAATATGGACTCTTTTTCTTGAATTTATATTTTCAAATCATTCTTAGTTGTTTAATATATTTTTTAATCCCATGCCTCATAAGCACTGACCAATATTTTAATCCCATACCCAAGAGACATTCTAAGCCCTTTATTGTATATTATTTCATTTAATCACATTATTGTGAGTCTCAGGTCATGTAAATAAACATGAAATTGCATTGATTCTGTTTTAATCCATAATATTCAAGTATGCTACATTCATGATAGATTAAATTGTTCATTAAAAATACCTTTTTACAATTATCCACTATTTTCATCCACCTTTACTTTTTATCCTTCATAATCCTTAAAGACCATGAAATGCCTATTTGGTAGCCACTTTACAAGCTAATTTTTCCCTAACTACTAATCTCTTTTGTATATTCTTGTTTTATTTTCAGAAAGTGTGGGAGTGATGGTGTTTCCATGGGAATTCTAGGAAGAGAATCGTTGTTATGGGTTCATATAAAGGGAGCCTATATTTTCCTTGGGAAATGGGTTCACAAGCCATTTTACATTATTATTTTGCACATTCTTACCTCTTCATCTCCAAAAAACTATACATTAAAAAATTATAATTATGTACATTGAAAAAAAAGTAGAACAAAAGGAAAAAATGGAGAAAAGAGGATGTTTACTCAGTAGTATTCACTTCTTGGTTGTTTCCCACAAAAATGGACCATGGGGAGAGTGAGTTAGAGGTGATACACTTTGTGAGGGGTTGAGTGTGTACATGCATTATGAACACTTGATGAATTTTGACATGTGTTGTGCATAAGATATTAAACACTCCTCTTCTTCCTCTGATTTTTAAACATTAAATCCTACCAACCATTGAAACTCAGAACAACCTATTGGAAATCCTCTTGAGTAGCACACTAGTTTCTTCAGGTAGAGAAATGAGAATCTTGGAAAGAATATGGTAAGATAACATAAACTATTTTAAAAGAGCATAAATAAACTTTCATATGTTCCTTGAGTGAAGAGGGAAATGTTTTAGGTGAGTTAGGTTGTGACATGTTGCATGGGTGAACAAATGATGTTGAAAAAATTTGAATGTGAGAAAAAAATGGTAGGAAAATTGATTGTATAAATGAGACATGATGAATTTAATTTCAATAGAATCCTGAATGTTTTCACAAATTTGATTTAGGAATAATACTTGATTAGGATATAATAATTTTCCCAAGAGTGAAAATTTTTAGGTGTGGGGGTGTGATCATACCACGATTCACTGTTTCATTTTCACCCTTACACCACTATGCTAAAATTGTTTTGTATTGAAAATTATAAAAATAAAAAAATATTTAACTTCATGATTGATTCTATTATTATGTGTTTATCGCTATTAAAATGGAAAATGTTACTTGTTTTTGATTATTTCAATGTAGGAGGAGATGATTTGGAGGGCCCATGATGAAGTTGAAGAAAAACGGGCCAAAATTGCATGGATCCATGAAGTCTTGTCCACTATTTTTCATGTTTAAAAAATTATGTTTGTTGGACTCACCTATTTTAGTAATCCCAAATCATGTTTAAATAACTAACCACAATATATTATCCATTTTCTAACCGTTCTAATCTGTATTTATAATTATTTAATCCTGAACAATGTATACTCTTAGTCTCATGAGTTTGTTGCACTATCTTACAGTTTACATTTATCTAAATATAAGTTCACTGTTAAAGGCTACTGGTTAGATTCTTCTATTCAAAGTAACTGTTATGGCTCACTATTACTATAGGTCACTGATCCTAGAAGGTTACTATTGATTATCTTTTATCACTAATATAGGCTACCGGTACAAGGTTTCTATCACAAGTCTACAGTTGAACATGTCCACCATTAGTAGAAGGCTACCTCAAGACAACTCCTACTGACGAGATAGTCGACTGTTGTTCAAATTCTACTGATGGACATACTCCACTATTAATGAAATTGCCTATTGAGATAATTCTACAGTTGGAAAGGTCACTGTTGAAGTAGTCTGATGTTTCAAAGCTTCCATTAAAAGCTTATTGTTGCAGTCTACCGTTGATCAAGCCTACTAATGAAGATCACACTTGAATAGCCTATCGACGAAGTTCACTAATAAAGAGATATTGTTATAAAGAGTAAACAACCACCGTTACAAGACATCCACTAACAGAAAGTCCACCGTTACAAGCCTACAGACAAAGAGCCTACCGTTGAAGCTCATAGTTGAATAGTCTACCGATGAACTCCACAGTTGGAAAGACCACAGTTGAAGTATACCGTGTGACATGCACCTGCTACTAGTCTAATGAAATTCTTTTCTTTTATTTACCAATTTTATTAATACTGTTATAACGGTCATTTATAGAAAAATTAATGCACCTGACATTATTTAATGTTATTTTCAGGCATATCAGGAAATAGTAAGATGTACGAGGAAGACCACACATGGTTTAAACATCTTTCCTGTCAGCCCCTGTAGAACCAAATGAAAAAGCTCCGCTGGAAAATAATATATATATATATGTATTAGTAAAGACAGACATAAAGAATTAATTGTTATAGTACCAATGAATAAAAGAAAGAAGAAGAACATTCAAGCACTCATTAAAAAGAACATAGAGCTTCACGAAGATCTATTGAATGAACCTGTTTCAAGCTATCGTGGTGTGATGAAAATAACTTCAAACCCAAGAAGCTGATCATCTTTACATCTGGAAGTTTGGAATTTGGGACACTCTGGTTTGGAGTCAACTTGAAGAGAAGGACCAAAACTTAATTTCATTCATTCCAACAAGTCCAGAGATGATCTTCCAACACAACATAGAACTCTAAACTTATCCTGACGATCTTTATCTCTATTGTGTTTAAATACTTCACATTTGTGAGAAGTGTGTGTGTGTTACACACATTGACTCTTGTGCTTGAACTGAGGGGTACTAAAAATTCATTTACCAAACCCTCTTTACATTTTTTCCCACACATAACTAGGGAAGAAGCCTGGCATGGCTTGGTAGTTATATTTTTCCCACGTATAACTGTGGTAGAGGGTGAAAAACCTGGATAGTTTGTGAAAGCTGTTGTAAATCCAGATACAAGATGTGTATCAATTTTTAATATAATTTCTTAGTGGAAGGTGATCACCAAGTGGAGAGGACTAGGTCTTGTCTTAAGACTGAACCTCTTGTTTAAGTTGTTGTGTTCATCCTTCCATTACTCTGTTTTACATTCATCCGCTGTGCTTATATTAGCAAAGAAAGAAATCTGTTTTTACATTCACTCTGATAGTTAGTTCTGGTTAGTGTGTATATCTGATTTGTTTAGTAAACTTGTTTCAAAAGAGGAATTAGTTCTTATACTGATTCTACTAAGGAGTAATCAACCTTTGATAAACCTGTTGAACAATAAGTCACTTATATCTCTACTGCCTAAATTGACTGGGCCGTTTTAATTTGGGGGATTTTAATCCTAAAAGTTTTTAATAGAAATTTTAATTGGAACTCAATTCACTCCCCTCTTGAGTATCCACTCCGACCAACATTTGGTATCAAAGGCAAAATTTTTATTTATAAAAAGATTTCAAACCCTCTATTTTTCAAACTGTGATTTTAGTTTTATCTTAATGATATTAAATTTCTGTTAGTTCTAGATTTTATCTCTTTAATATTCTCTAAAATCTAGTTATGGACAATAGACTAGAAGGTGCTGCTACTAAAAGACCACCTTTCTTAAATGGTGTGAATTATGCTCAATGGAAAATTAAAATGAAAATTCATTTGGAAAGTATTGGTTTTGATATTTGGTCTGATATAGAATCAGAATATGAGATCCCCAGAACTACTAGATCTACCTGAGATGATGCTACAAAGTCAGACTATAACAATAACTGTAAAACTATAAATGACCTTTACCACTCTTTAGGATATGAGGAATTTAACCAAATTTCTGCATGTAAAACAACTCATGAAATCTGAGACACCTTGGCTGTTTCTCATGAAGGAACAACCAATGTGAATGAAATGAGATTAAATACTTATACTATTAAATATGATAATTTTAAAATGAAACCTGATGAACCCATTTCTGACATGTACCTTAGGTTTAATGAGATTGTCAACATCATGAGTTCACTAGGAAAAGCTGTTACAGAAAAGGAGTAGATCATGATAATATTGATATGTCTTCCAGACAGATGGAGAGGCAGTTCTGTGTCTATCCGAGAGTCATGTGACATCAGCAAGCTACCTGTTAAGGAGTTGATTGGTAAAATAATGATGTATGAAGAGGAACTAAAGGTGAACAAAGAAGAAGATGATGAACCCAAGAGAAAATCTGTAGCATTCAAGTCTACTTTTTCAAAGAGAAAAGACAAGGAGAAAATACATGTACATACTGGAAGTTATACTACTGAAGATTAAGATTCAGAAAGTGATGAATAAATGGCTCAAATAGCCAGGAGATTTATGAATTTCTATCGGAATAATAAGTTTTTCAGAAAACCAAACTACAAGGGTAAGTATGATCAACAAGGTAAGTGGAAGAAGGATTGGAAGAAATTTGATAAAGAAGATGATATAGTCTGTTATGAATGCAAGAAGAAAGGACACATCAATGATGACTGTCCGAATCTAAAATTCAAAAAGAAATATGATTATAAGGACAAGAAGTACAAGAAAGCCATGAAATCAACCTGGAGTGCTTCGGAAGATAGCACAAGTGAATCAGAAGCTACTGATTCTGAAAAGAATCATGCCAACATGTGCTTCATAACTAACATATCTGAGGTACATGTTTCCCCTATTCTAAATTATTATTATTCTGGAAATAACAGTGATTTAGATAATGATATTTCAAAGGATAAACTGTTTGAATATTTCCATATATTGGAAGATACCTACAATGAACTAAAAGATAAATATAAATCTTTGAAGAAACAGTAGGCCTTGAATAGTGATATTAAAATAGATCTAAGTGTAGAAAAAGAAATGAATGCTAAACTATTGAAAGATAACACTAAACTCAAATTATCTAATGAAAAATTAAGAAATGATATTGAGAAGTTCACTGCTAGTAGGGGTACCTTGACACAGTTTCTAGGAAATCATATTACTCCAAAATATACAACTGGTCTATGATATCAGCTTGGACAGAGGAACATTAGCAAAACAAGATTTGTTCCAATATCTGGATAGTTCACGGCTAATTCCAGATTATCTTTTGGGAAACAATTTTCTAAAGGACCTAACAAGGTATTTATGTCCCAAAATATGTTTACTGATTGTAGAAAACCTATAAAGAAAATATGGGTTCCCAAAGTTTTATTGGCTAACCTTTCTGGACCCAAGAAGATCTGGGTACCAAAATTATCCCATGTTTAATCTATTTTGCAGGGAAATTGCTTAAAGAGTTCATGTAATACTCTATAGTACATGGAAAGTGGATGTTCAAGACATATGAAAAGAGACTATTCTTGCTTTAAGAGTCTAATTAAAGTTGATAGTGGGTATGTCACCTTTGGTGACAATGCAAAAGGAAAAACCATCATCTTAGGCCAGATTGGTAACCCTAATACAATATTAATTTCTAAAGTACGTTTTGTTGATGGATTAAAGTATAATTTACTTAGAATATCTTATTTATGTGATTATGGATTTAATTTTAAATTTGAAAATGATTCATGCAATGTTTTTAATTCAAAAAATGATTTAGTTTTCACTACATGTAGAAATGAGAATGTATATGTTGTTGATTTAAATTCCTTATCCAAACAAAATGTTTCCTGCTTAAATGCTTTTCATAAAGAATCGTGGCTTTGGAATAGAAGATTAGGACATTGTAATGTGCACTCACTTAGGAAGCTATCTAATAAATGTTTAGTTAGAGACTTACCTAAATTAGAATTCCCAATTGATAAAGTGTGTAATCCCTCTCAAAAGACAAAACAACACAAAGTTTCTTTCAAACCAAAGAAAGAACTTTCAACTTCTCAACCACTTGAGTTGGTTCATATGGATTTGTTTGTACCATCAAGAGTTTCAAGTCTAAATGGGAAGCACTATGTTTATGTTCTTGTAGATTACTTTTCTAGGTATACTTGGGTATACATTCTATCTCACAAAAGTGAAGCTTGTTCCTATTTTTACAAATATTCCAAATCTGTAGAAAACCTTAGTGGACTTAAGATTAAGTCCTTGAGAAGTGATAATGGTCGTGAGTTTGAGAATCATGAGTTTGAATCCTACTGCTCACACAATGGCTATAGTCACAACTTTTCTGCCCCTGGGACACCTCAAAAAAATGGAGTTGTAGAAAGAAGAAATAGGACCCTTCAAAAAAATTCTAGAACTATGCTTAATGAGTATGACTTACATATTTATTTTTGGGCTAAAGATGTAAATACAACTTGTTATGTTATCAATTGATTTTTAATTAGACCTATTCTAAAAAGAACCCCTTATGAACTTTGTAATAATAGGAAGCCAAAGGTTAATTACTTTAGAGTTTTTAGTTGCAAATTCTTTATTCTTAATACTAAAGACAATCTTGACAAATTTGCTCCCAAAAGTGATGAAGGAATTTTCCTGGGTTATTATATTTCAAGTAAATAATATATAGTGTTCAATAAGAAAACCAAATGTGTGGAAGAATCAATTCATATCAAATTCGATGAGACTGATCCACATGAGCCTAAAACCTCTTTTGAAAATCTTGTGGATGATTTATCAAATCTGAACATTAATGATAAGGATAGTGAATCCCCTGTAAAAGTATCCAGTTCTGGAAATTTTCCAGAATATGCACCTGCTGATTCTGAACCAACATACAACAATCAAGAATCTAGTTCAACCCTTACTCGAGGTATTAGGACTCTTAAGAATCATCCTCTAGATGTTGTTGTAGGCAATTTAAATAGAGGAACAGAAACTAGAGCTTCTCTAAGAAACCAGGTTAAACATCAAGATTTTATTTCACTGATTGAACCCAAAAATATTAATGATGCTATCAATGATGAATTTTGGGTAATGGCTATGCAAGAAGAACTAAATCAGTTTGAAAGAAACAATGTTTGGGAATTAGTGGAAAGGCCTAAGGACAGCTTGAAGATAGGCACTAAATGGGTGTTTAGGAACAAAGTAGATGAGTTTGGGAATATAGTTAGAAATAAAGCTAGGCTAGTTGCACAAGGATATAGTCAAGAGGAAGGAATAGAATATAAGGAGACCTTTGCACCTATAGCTAGATTAGAATCTATTAGGATACTATATTCATATGCAGCTCATCTGAATTTCAAACTTTATCGAATAGATGTTAAAAGCACTTTTCTAAATGGGTATATAGTTGAGGATGTATTTTTTGAACAACCTTTTAGTTTTACAAATCCCCATTTTTCCAATCATGTTTTTAAACTATCTAAAGCTTTATATGTCTTAAAACAAGCTCCAGGAGCATGGTATGATAGGCTCAGCTCATTTCTTATTTCAAAAGTTTCCACCAAATGGATATTTGATGCTACTCTTTTCATTAAATAGATTTCTAAAGATGTTTTGATAGTACAAATTTATGTCGATGATATTATTTTTGGATCTTCTAAAAATTCATTATGTGTTGATTTTAAAAAAATGATGCAAAATGAGTTGGAAATGAGTTTAATGGGAGAACTCAAATTTTTCCTTGGATTTCAGATCATTCAAAATTAAAATGGCATTGTTTTGAATAAAAGTGAATATATTAAGGATCTTTTAAAACGTCTTTCTTTGGATGGTAGTAAAGGTAGTGACACACCTATGATTACCACTTGTAAGTTAGAAGCTGATGAAGCCGGAGAACCAGTGGATCAAACAAACTACAGATGTATGATAGGGAGTCTACTCTATCTTACATCTAGTAGACCTGACATCATGTTTAGTGTATGCAAGTGTGATTGATTTCAAGCCATTCAAAAATAATCTCATTTAGCTGCTGTAAAAAGAATTTTTAAATATCTTAAACATACTCACAACATAGGATTATTTTATCCAAAAGGAAAATCATTTGATTTGTTGAGTTATTCTAATGCTGATTTTGCCTATTGAAAGTTAGATTGAAAAAGCACCTCTCGGACATGTCACATTTTAGGCAAGTCACTGGTATCTTGGTGTAGTAAGAAGCAGAATTCTGTTCCATTATCTACTGCCTAAGCTGAGTACATAGCTTCTGGTAGTTGTTGTGCTCAAATTCTGTGGATGAAACACACATTACTGGACTATGGATATCAATTCAAACATGTCTCTATAAAGTGCGACAATACAAGTGCTATTAACATTTCAAAAAATCTAGTATCTCATGCTAGGACAAAGAATATTGATGTGAGACATCACTTTTTGAGGGATCATTATCAAAATGGTGATATCACTCTTGAATTCGTTGGCACTGAACATCAATTGGATGATATATTCACAAAGCCTTTGAATTATGAGAGGTTAAATTACATCAAAGATGAGTTAGGTATGACAAACCTCACAGTTAAACCTCACAGTTAGACCTCACTCTTGGACCTCACAGTTAGACCTCACAGTAAAACCTCACAGTTAGATCTCACTGTTAGATCTCACAGTTAGACCTCACAGTTGGAACTCACTGTTGGACCTCACAGTTGGACCTCACTGATAAACCTCATAGTTACACCTCACCGTAGCACCTCACTGATGTACCTCACTGGTACATCTCACTGTTGGATACCTCGTTGTTTGTTTTTATTTTTGCAGGAATTTGAACCGTTTTTATTTCTATTTATTATTTATATTTTGTTTTGTTTTAATTCCTAAATGATAAAACCAAAGGCAACGAACATATCTCAATCCACCTTCCTCTCTCAATATCGAACCTTTCTCTCTAAATTATTAAACCCTAACCCTTCACTTGAACCCTTAATCCTCCTTCAATCTCCATAGCTAGAACCAAGAGACCCCCGACTGTCTATGAGGATGCGCCAAGGCCAAAGAGGACTCGAGCCGAATCCAGTGGCTCCAGTAATACTCCAGCGGGACCTGTAAACCAGCATCTGACCATGAGATAAATCTTTCCTGAGAAGGAGTTAAGTGAAGAATGGCTGCTGTTGAGAAAGTCATTAGTGCTGAAATCACTAGATGGCCAAGGATGGACTGAATGTTTTTCCAAGAACAATGAACCATACTAACCAAAGATTTTGAAAGAATTCTATAAATATCTGAAGTTCAAAGAGGAAGATGATGTGCATAAGCTAATATCTAGAGTCAATGGCAATGAAGTCAGCTTCTCGTCTTCCGAGTGAGCTGCCTTTTTGAGAGTTCCTCATGAAGGAATATATGATTACTACTCTGGAGTGGCTCCTCCAGACAGTGCTGTTTTTGAATATGAAAAAGCTCTGGAAGAACTGACAGGAGATGGAAAATCAAGGAGGATCATTGCAACTGAGATGAATGGAGAAGACAAGCTTTTATTCAAATTTATTCAGCATGTAATTAGTCCTAGGAGAGGAGACTTTGCAGTGCTGAAGTACCATGACATATTCCTGATGTAATTACTAAAGCATGGAATGAAGATTAACCTATGTAGGTTACTAATGGCATAATTGGAGGATATGACTAAGACAAGCTCAAAATCCAATGACCTATTCCATGCCAAGATTATTTCAGTAATGTTAAAGGTAATGGGTGTGGCTAGAAATCAAGAAGAGATGATAGTGGCCAAGAACAGTGTTTTTATCTCCAAGGTGATTTTCAAATTCATGAAAATTAGCTGGAATCCCTAGAACAGGACATGGTTGAATGATGAAGGAAAGGTGTATGATTAGTTTGACCCTACTACTCACCCATCTAGGCCAAAAGACAAGAGAGATCCAGGTATGAAGCCTGATGAGCTAGAACCGGCTTATTCAGATGAGGAGGAGGCTGAAGGAGCTATGGACCTCAAAAGAGAAAACACCCCCATTGATGATGGGAGTGATCCTGATTTTCCTCATAGTCCTATAAAGACAGTAGCTTTTGGAGCATCTAGCCCTCCAAAAGAACTGCCAAGAAGAGAGATTGTTCTAAAGGACAGTGATACTGAGACTACTGAAGAAGAAGAAGAAGCATATCAGAATATTGTCAAGGACACCTCTGAAGAGGATGAGGCAGAGGAATCTTGTGATAAGGATAAAGGAAAGAAGGCTGTTGGTGAAGCCGATGATGAGGAAAATGAAGAAGAAGAGCTCAGTTTGATCCCTCTGATAGATAATACAGACAAGATAGTGTCTGTTCAGGAAGCAGGAGTGGCATCTACTGCCATTGATATGGAAGTCATCGATGACTTAGTGAAGGCTATGAATCACCCCACTGGTGAACCAATAGTGAAAACTGTTTTTGAATCTACTGGAGTTGTAGAGGAGGCTGTGGAGTTACCTAGAGCAGAACAAGTAGAGGAGAATACTCCGGAGAGAGCTCTAAGTGAGGGGGAGCATCTCAATTCAGTTTCTGTGCTGTATGACATAGAAGGTTGGTCATCAGATCCAGGATATATGGTACTTGGACTCAATTATGGAGATTCAGATGAGAAAGACCAGCCTCTAAGGGATTCTGTTACCCTACCTGAAAGTATTCTGGTAGTTATGGCTGACAATTTGGCAACCAAGGAGGACGTTGATTCCTTGAAGGTTGAAATGAAAGAGGTAGTGAGACAATCAGAAGCAGATTTGAAGAATATCCTTGTTGAAGAGCTGAGGAGTGCGGAGCAATCCCTAAAGTTGTCTCTGGGATGTGATGTGTCTAGTCCAGTGAAAGAAACGATGGATGAAGTTAAAGTGTGCCATACTCAAATTGAAAGTTGGACAGGAGTTGTGGTTGCTATGAGACAATCAGTTGCTTCATTGACTGCCATGAGAAGTTCTCAAAATCAAGTGAATGTTGAGATTAGATATATCAAAGAAGTAGTCAAGCAGTTTTTGGATTTTTTTGAGGATTTTAAGAAATCAGTCAAAGAACATAGGAACAGTCAGGATGCAATTGTTCGGAAGGTGATTGGTAACTTGACTCAGTCTTTCAAAGAGATAGTAGCTTTCTCGGTCAAACCACTTCCCTCATCTAGCTCCTCTATGAACATTGACCAGATCAGAACTGTAATACAGGAATAACTTGCTAAGGCCAGTTCCAGTGGAACCTCCAATTCTCAAGTACTTGCTACCACTAGGGAAGTCAGCAATTTTGTTCATGAACACTTGTGAGCAGCTTCTGCTTCTCAAGAGGCCATTAAGAATAAGGTAGAATCTAACTTTGAGAAGGTCTATACCAAGCATCAAATGACCAACCACTTCAAGGTTTTGATAGAGAATATGAAACTACCTCTAGTGACTCAGGCATTCAAGGAGAAGGTTAGCAAGCTGAGATAATTGACCCCTTCTTTGGATAAATTTTTGTAGAATAAAGATAATTTTTTATCTTCTATGGAAAGAGGAGGAAGCATTATTATGGATTTCAGAAACCTTCTTCTACCCTTTCTCCATGTGGACTGCACCCCTGTCATCATCCCTCCTTCCTTACATGCCTCTCAACCTAGTGGTTCTTCTATGATGTCTCCTGCCGAAGCTATCCTAAGACTTACTCCACTAATACCTCAATGAGCTACCCACTACAGACCCACAGGAGCTTCTGTTGCTTCCCCTCCAGTCATTCCTGCAGCCATTCCTAAGCTTGTTGATCCACCGGCTCATCCTCCATTTTCTTCTTCCAAAGAGAAAGATCCCTTACCTACAGATGATGTAGATTGAGTCTGTTTATTTCTTTTTATAGGGACATTGTATTTCTTTTGGGTCATGTAATGTAATTTCATTAATACAAGTTGTCTCTGTTTTTTCTATTTGTGTTTCTTTTTTCTAATCATAAAGGGGGAGAAATACAGTGATTGGGGAGAAATATGATAATATGATAATATGATACTGTGCCAAATTTTTTCTGCCTTTATCTCTGATCCCATGTGCCAATATTTTCTGGTTTTACACTCTTATTAATCTCTGATACTTGAGACATTTTTTATCTACGTTTAGTAACTGTATTATATATGATCTTTATCTTTAATACATACTGTCATAATTTGTGATTATAAAAAAGGGGGAGATTGTTGGACTCACCTGTTTTGATAATCCCAAATCATGTTTAAATAACTGAACATAATATATTAAGCCATTTTCTAACCATTCTAATCTGTATTTATAATTATTTTATCCTGAACAATGTATACTCATAGTCTCATGACTTTGTTGCACCAACTTAGAGTTTACATTTATCTAAATATAAGTTCACTGTTATAGGCTACTAGTTAGATTCTTCTGTTAAAAGTCACCGTTATAGATCACTGTTACTATAGGTCACTGATCCTAGAAGGATAATGTTGAATATCATCTGTCACTAATATAGGTTAACGGTACAAGTTTATTGTCACAAGTCTATAGTTGAACATGTCTACCATTAGTAGAAGGCTACCACTAGACAACTCCTACTGACGAGATAGTCGACTATTGTTCAAAGTCTACTGATGGACATACTCCACCGTTAATGAAATTACCTATTGAGATAAGTCTAGTTGGAAAGGTCACTGCTGAAGTAGTCTAATGTTGCAAAGCTTCCGTTAAAAGCTTACTATTGGAGTCTACCGCTAATCAAGCCTACAGATGAAGCTCACAGTTGAATAGCCTACCGATGAAGTTCACTGATAAGGAGCTATTATTACAGAGATTAAACAACCAACGTTAGAAGACATCCACTAACACAAATTCCACCATTACAAGCCTATAGAAAAAGTGCCTACCACTGAAGCTCACAGTTGAATATTCTACCGATGAAGTCCACAGTTGGAAAGACCACAATTGAAGTCTACCATGTGACATCCACCTACTACCAGTCAAATGATATTCTATTATTTTCTTTAACAATTTTATTAATACTATTATAATGGTCATGTCAGGAAAAATTAATGCACCTGGCATTTTTTAATGTTATTTGCAGGCATAACAGGAAATAGTACGATTTACGAGGAAGACCACACGTGGTTGAAATTTTTTTCCCATCGGCCCCTGTAGAACCAAATGAAAAAGCTCAGCTGGAAAATCATATATATATATATATATATGAGTAGAGATAGACATAATGAATTAATTGATACAGCCCCAAAGAATACAAGAAAGAAGAAGAACATTCAAGAACTCATTCATAAGAACATAGAGCATCATGAAGATCTATTGAAAGAACATGTTTCAAGCTATCGTGGTGTGCTGCAAAGAGCTTCAAACCCAAGAAGCTAATCATCTTTACATATGGAAGTCTGGAAGTTGCGACACTCTGTTTTGAAGTCAACTTCCAGAGAAGGAACAAAACATCAATCCATTCATTCCAATGAGTCCAGAGCTGATCTGCCAACACAACAGAGATCTCTAAACTTATCCCGGCTATCTTTAGCTCTATGTGTTTAAATAATTCACATTTCTGAGCAGTGTGTATGTGTTATACACACTGAATCTTGTGGTTGAACTGAGGGATACTAAAAATCCCTATACCAAACTCTCTCTACATTTTTTTCCCACGCATAACTATAGAAGAAGCCTGGTGTGGCTTGGTAGTTATAATTTTCCCATGTATAACTGTTGTAGAGGTTGCAAAACCTGGAGAGTTTGTGAAAACTATTGTAAAGTTAGATACAGGATGTGTATCAATTTTTAATATAATTGCTTAGTGGCAGGTGATCACCAAGTGGAGAGGACTAGGTCTTGTCTTTAAAATAAACCTCTTGTTTAAATTGTTTTGTTCATACTTCCATTAATTTGTTTTACATTTATCCGTTGTGCTTATATTAGCAAAGACAGAAATCTATTTTTAAATTCACTCTGATAGTTAGTTCTTGTTAGTGTGTATATTTGATTTGTTAGTAAATTTTTTTCAAAAGTAGAATTATTTCTTATACTGATTCTACTAAGGAGTAATTAACCTTTGAGAAAACTTTTTAACAATAAGTCACTTATATCTATACTTCCTAAATTAAATGGGCCATTTTAATTTGGGGGGTTTTAATCCTAAAAGTTTTTAACAGAAAATTTAATTGGAACTCAATTCACCCCCCTCTTGAGTATCCACTCCGACCAACAGCGTCCATCAAAATGGGATAATATTTTTTTTTTGGTACAATATTTAATTGGATACAACTCTTATGAAGTTACCCAAGAGCAATTCTTCCATCAAGGGGCCCAACCGACTTGATCTTTCTAGAACACCGAATTTGTGCGAAGTCAAAAGTGGCATTCTATAATCTATCCATATCTCCAAATCCACTTGTCAAATGGATGCCAAAATTTTGGTGGAGATATTCAGGAAGTGGAGATACAAATCTACAGTTTTATAAAAAGGGATATCCTGTTGTATATTTTCCCAAACACATGGTATAAGTGGCTTTATTGAATTTGTGTGCCTAAAACCACCATCCAATTTTCTTATAAAATGGAACCTTACGCTCCCCATTTGGGAGTTCAACCAAAAGAAAACGTTATGCCATTTTGGAGTTCCAAATGTGTCTCCCCACCATTCCTAGAAGTTATGGAGTCTATGGTAAGTGCTTCCTCAAAATCTTCTTCTTTCTCCCCTCCCATGGGTATTTAAATCCCTTGTGGTCACCCGGGGAGGAATGTGAGGTAATCCTGAGCTTCAAACATGTATTATTTTGAGTGATATTTTTAATTATGGGTTTCATGTTTTTTCATTCATCCTATATTTTTATTTAATATAGTTATATACTGGTATGTTATACTCAAACTCAAATTATCACGTTTGGGGGTACCCTTTCATGTGATGTTTCACACACCGTTCATCCCTTTTTCCTCCCTCATTCAATTAGGGTGTTTGTGTAGTTAAAATTGGTCAATTGAACTCACATAAGAACTTTCAAGGCCATGTAAATTAATTTCAGGGTATCACAAAGAAACAACATACAAACCTGGATAGCACATCGAGTTCTTTGTGTGTTTCCTTGGTGAGTTTCATTTATGAAGTTGAACACAAATCACCCAATCATCGATGGTGTCCAGTGAATCATTGTGTGTTTTTGACTGAACCCTAGCGGGTATCCTAGTATAAACATAGTACCATTATGGTAATTGGTGTTAAATACTAGGTATTAAAAGATCTATACCCTTTCTCTTGAAGCAATGAAGTATAAGCATCACAATACTCCCTTTGGTTGATCACATTTAGTTAATCTTGTTCATTTCTACTTTGTTTTATTTCTTTAGTTTTTCTATTGTAATATTTAATCATCAAAACCCATGTTTTATTAAATCCAATCCCTGTTATATTTTTATAATCAAAACCATATTTTTCAATTAATTATCTAAGGATCCGTCGAGGGATGACCTAGGGTTGCTGCTATACTGGAGAGATTCTAGTAAAAACAAAACAACTAATTAGATGCGCTCAACAATGAAATCACATATTCCACCAAATTATCCCTAAATTATACCCTTATTATATATATATATCCTACTTAATACAATACTTCATAACTTAAGGAAATAAAAACATAATAAAGGGTGAGATCAGATGCTCAATAAGGGTAAACATGGGAGATATCAATCGATGATCATAACTGAGAATAAGATAAGCATAAGGGTATGATATCATGATCATAAATTATAAAAACATACCCAATAATTCATAGAATATAAATCATGAGTCATGGAAGAAGGTTTTTTCCTAATAAAGGATAATAGTCATAAGAGTTCATAATCATTAATAATCAATCATGAGCTATGAGAGCATATAATAAACATAATTCACATGTTTATTTTCATAAAAAAACATAGAAAATCATGAAATTGTGAGCATATATAACTGAAATCATTTCCACCCATAAACTTGTGAACATTGGTACCCATTATTGTGTCCACCGATTAACTTATGAACATAGTTAATCGCATTCATCTGCAAGCATTAATATGTGAACCTAGTTACCCACACTCATGTACACAAACACAATTTATGGCATAATGAGATATATGAAATTACCCAATACACTGGAGGGATAGAATAGAAATACCCATCATATAATGATAAACATTATATATGTATGATATAATATAAAAACATCAATCTTTCCTTCATAGCTTAATCAACCCATGAGAATAAAATAGAATCCATGAAAATATCATTAAAAAATAAAAATCATAAAACATTAAGAAACATAAATTGGATGTTATCATAAAATCATATCTCCAATGAAGCATAATATTACTTAATTTATTTTTACATAGATAAAAAATATTATTGAAAAGCATTATAATTGTTTTTGAAAAAAAGAAGAGACACCATTTCTTTTTTGTAACTTTTAGAACTAAAAAATACCAAAATCAGGTATATAGTATTTTCTTTATTAAAAATGGAAACATGTAGAGGAAAATTCATGATTCATAAAGGACTTGAAAATAAAAAAAATTCATTCATGCCATGAACATTTAAAAAACATTATTTTCACACTGTTGTAAAGGAAGTAAAAAATGGCATGTTTGGAAAACAACAATAATATTCCATTATTTTTTTTGTAATTAATTTAATATAAATTTTAAAAATACCTTTATCAATAATTTAAAAGTACGTAATAACTTTCATAAAACAATTTTAATAAACATGGATCTAGAAGAGAAATATTCCAAACTAAAAAGGAAAAATAAGTTCAGATTTTCCTAAAAACATTTTTTCGTTATTTTTGTAAGGAATAGAAGTCAAGCCTTGTAGTGCTCCATCCAATAATAAAATGAACATAGTGATAAATTCCTACATGGTAATAACTTCTATAAAACCACTATATAGATGTTTATTTGATCTTCTCAGCATGCATAGCGGAAAGCACCAAGCACCACTAGACAGACACCAGTGAAACCACCTGATAATAGGGATTTTTTATGGATCCATCACCAATAAATTTCTTTATACATAAGATTTAAATATAGTGTGAAAACCCCAGTGTCAATTTCAGGAATTCCACTCAAAACACACTGACTTCCTACTATCAATATTATATTCTTACTAATATAAAACTAGTATATATACTAATATAATATATGTGGGGTATGATTATGAAATTCCTGGAATATATATATATTAATGAAAATATAAAACATAAAAGAAGGAAATAAAAAACACAAAGAAGTTGGTAAAAGAAAAATGTTTCTCTTAGGGGTTTGTAGTGATGTTATCATGGTTATAAAAACAACATTTCTTATTATTCAATTAAATGTAGACATCCAAGACTTTAAATCAACACCCTAACATTCTTAGGGTATTACCATACCTATATACCTTTTTATATAGGATTAATTTATTACAAATAAATATCTAATCCCAAATCCACCATTTTAATGACATAGATATAAACGAGAAGAAAAAAAAACATTTCAATATTTAGAAAGAAAACAATAATACAAAATTTTGGGAGACCAGTCTCCATAAAAATTTTATCTACTGCTAAAATATTAGAATAAAACATGTAAATTAAATAAATCACAATAATATCAAACACCACCACTTCCTCCCATGAACAATAGTGAGGGTTATCCCTCAAAAAATATTGAGTTAAAAAGATATACAGTGGGAGAAATACAAAATTTAAAAGAATATAAATTCATAGAAAAAAGAATCGAAGAGATAAAAAAAATATATACAATATATAAAGAACTAATATAGCCTCCAAAATCCATATTTCCACCCAAAAATGGTTATCCTTTGGTATGGGAGAGGATGTGACAATTTATAGAAAAATGGGGTGAATAATTTTCACTCCAAAAGTTTTCAAATGGATGACACAATAAATGGATGAATGTGGAAAACAATTCTTCATATTATTTGTTCCTTTACATTATCCACGTGCACCCATAAAATATTATCCTGATTGGACACTTTATGAATGAGTTATGGGAAGATTAATTCGGAAACTTAATCTATCCCGGTGACTTTTTGTATTACAATACTCCAACTTCCCATGACATTATGACCTTGAAAACATCAGATCGTAATATAAACATAGTTATAAAATATGTTGATTAATTCATTATATATCTACATGTTTAATTTAATATCGTTTAGGCTTTTAGTTCTAGATATATATCCCTATGATTGAAAATGATCCATTCTATGCAAAGATTTTGAGGCCCACATTGTTATATTATTTTGGGCCTCAAGATGATGAATTGAACTTCTGGTCTAGAAGCATAAAATGAATAAAAAAACATATGGAAGAACAAAAAAAATTTAATTTCATAATTTAATTCATTTTAGAAAAATTTATTTCCAAAATACAAAAGAAAATTAAAAAAGTTAAAATCCAAAATTATGTCATTTTAGCAATTATGATTATATCACTTCTAAAACCTAAAAATATGACAATTTCCCATAAAATAACACTTTGGAATTAAAAAATTAAATTAAATAATAAAATATGTGAAAATATTAGCTTCATCCCTCCCCCAAACATAACCATTACACTCCCATACAATCATCATATGTCCAAATCAAAATGCACACAAGAATAAAAATGAGACAACATCCATGGTATTTTAAAAAATAAAATTCCATCATGTATTCTATATGGAAAAACTCCCCTTAATTTTTATTCCCCATATTTAAATTAATTCAACCACATAAATCTATCCATGTCCCAAGCACAACCTACCTCACATTGAATTTTATGTCAGTATTCACTCAAAAAAAATAAATATGGAGTTGTGGCCATACTTGGAAATTTAATGTCTCACTATAGGCTTCTGATTATTATCATTTATTCATAGGGAGAGGTATTAAAATTAATTAAATCATGAGTAATTTTAAAGGTGATCTCTATTTATTAGGTTTTATAGGTAAAATTATTTTAAAAAAATTATTCCAAAAAGAGGAGTTTGAACTATTAAGTACAATCCATGAATAATAAAGTAAAAACATGTGATGAACCACACTCAATTACCCTTAAAAATATGAAAAACAACACCAAATAATATTTTATATGACATGTGACATGAAACAAGCAATGATTATAGTGAATTACTTCATCCAAGTCCCCCCCTTTTAAATATCCATAAAGACATAGTTTTTTTATTTTTTTCATGGTGGATGAGTAGAAAATTAAATATAATGAATTAATGACAATTCATGCCCATTATTTTACAGAGTTACATGAAAAAACAACATAATAAAATATTCAAGCTCATCTAATTTTTTTTTCTTTTTCTATATTTTTTTTCTATTAGTTTTTTCAGGAGAACCAGATGGTACAAATAAAACACAATGAAATAATGACCCATGAAACATTATCTCTTCATCCACTACCCAAATATTTTGACACATATCTCACAACACCCACAAATAAAACACATCCCAAATAATACTCACTAAATTCCATTCATCCACACAAAAAACATGAAATATCTATAATGAAATACTAATAGTTCGGGTAGGTATGGAAAATTGAGCTTGTAATGTGGCATAAATATATATAAGTAAATTCATGGAATTTAAGGGATAAAAAAGGAAAATTTTAAAGTTTTGTCTTAGGTAAAAATATTCCTCGCCAAAAAAATTCCTCAATCATGTTAATAACATTCCATGAAGTAAAAATATTTGAAAGATAAAAATCACAAGTTATTATTCACAAACAAAATCCATGTTTCCCTTAAGAAAGATTGGGTATTATGAAGAATTTGTAAAAGTGGTTCAAAATAACTCATAAGACTAGAAAAACATTTTGAGCTAGTATTTCATGGGAATGGATTTTATAAATTAGGCAAACTCATAATTTTTTGGGAAAATCCAATTCAAGGAAAAAAAATTCATATCAACAGTCATTTAAAATCAATTCTCCCAAAAATCATGTCAATCATCTCAAAATAACTTGAAGTTTGAAAATGATAATAATATTCATTTCAGCACTATATTCCATGAAATATAAAAAATAATAATAATATATAAAAAAACTATATAGGTTGATGCTCCTTCCACACTTAGATTTAACCGCCCCTTATTTCAACTCAAAAAAATAATACGAAGGGCAGAAAAACAAAGAGAATGAAAGATACAAGATGTATTTTTTTTTCAATTGGAATCTTTGATTTAAGCTCCTAGATTCTACCACATTAAACCTGAAATAAATAATTAAATAAAAAAGCATGATAAAAATAGAGGAAAAAAATTTAAAGCATAAATAAAATGGATAATGTTTGGTTTGATCCATAAGTAGGTGATAGGTTTTACTACCCCAAGTGGGGTAGCTGCAATGTTTTAACACCTTTATGAATGTGGGTGTAGTTTCATACTTATGAACCACAATTTTTTCTTTCTACCAGTACTCTACAACATGAAATGCTCAAGTATGAATCCATAGATAGAGTACATCATATTATCCCAATTTTCAAAGTAGTATATCTTAGATGAGGGAGGGAGGAGAAATAATGGGGCCTCTTCTTCTTCATCAAACACATCTTCGTCAAGATTTTTGTTAACTTCATCCAAGGCCTTCATAGGTGAATCTACTTAATTCATTAGTTTAGGAAGGGTAAATTTAGTTAAAATTTCGTTTTTAGAGAATTAATCAAATTAAAATAAAGAAATAAATATTTTGATTCATTTAGAGTAGATTTATTATTGGTATCTAAAAGAAAGAACCGAGAGAATTCTTTTCCTGTAGGGTCATCATATTTATCTTCTTCCAAAGTGGGATAGAGTTATAAAGGAGTTGATTTAGAATTTTCAAATATGGGAGAATTACTTACTTTTTTTCTTCAATAAAATTTTTCCAATGCTCTTCTAAATCATGGTGTTCTCCCAAAATTGTATCCATTGGCATGACATCTATGTGAACCTCTTCATGTAAGGGAAAAGTAGAGGTGATTGGTTCTTTAATTATCATATTCAATTATTCTTTAGGTTCTTAAATTTAAAATGAAGGTGAAATAATCTGTTCATTATACTAATCTTGTATTTGTTTCCATTCCATCAATATATCTTTTAAATTCATCACCTTGAGCATCTAGTGATGCTACTAGCTTTTTTACCTTTTCAAGAATGTTGAAATTCTCAAGAATTGTCAAGGAATTTTGTTTAATTTGTTGTATATTTTTTATAATTTGAATCTTAAAAGATTAAAGCTACTATAAATTTCATTACTAGGTCATGCATATGAAAAACCACTACATGACCTAAATAAACAGTGATATTCAATGTATTCCTTTTATTAGTTTTCAAAATTTATGATTATTTTGGTTTTTTTCTGAAAAATAGAGTGTGAGTGCTCTTTGACTCCCTAGAAATAGTTCCAAATTTATAATAATGGTTTTTTATGGATCCCTTTCTGGTAATTATATTAATACCTAAGAGTAAAATATAGTATTCACACCCTAGGTTCGATCTCAATGAGGCCACTCACAACACACTATATTCCTGTTGTCACTATTTTATTCTACCTAATATAAAACTGACATATATAATAATAAAATATACATGGGAGATGATTATGAAATTAATGGAATATATATATATATTAATGAAAATATAAAACATAAACTATGAAAGTAAAAGGCACAAAAAAGTTAGAAGAAGATAACTATTGATCTCGAGGAATTTTAATGATGTTTTCATTATTATTAGAAATTTATTCCTCCATATTTTATTAAATTCTGATATCCAAAAATTTCACTCTACATTCTCTCATTCTATTGGTATTAACCTACATTAAAACATATTCATTATGTATTAATATCTTCCATATCAATACTTAATCAAAACTCTACTGTTTTAATGACTTAGATATCAATGAGAATGAAATATGATTGAACGATGAGGAAGAAGGAAGTAGTAGAGAAAGTGGTGTGACAGCTCTCCACAACCATTTTAACCACTACTAAAATATTATAATAAAAAAATGAGAAATAAATAAATCACAATACACTCAAACACCAACACTACTCCACTCGAATAACAGTGATGGTTATCTCTACACAAACATGAAGTTAAAATAAGTATGGTGGTAGAAACAAAAAATTGAAAATAATAGAAATAAAAAAAATAAGAAGAGATGTAAAAAAATATATTTAACATATAAATAACTAATACAATATCTAGAATCCACCTTTACACCATGAAAATGAAAATCATTTGTTACGGGAAAAGAGGTGACAATTTATAGAAAAAGGGGTGAATAATTTTCACTCCAAAATTTGACCTATGAATGTTTTCACATGGATGACCAATTAAATGTTATAATTGGGAATATTTGTTTGTATTTATGGTTTCCTTCTACTTTACCCCTGCATTCCCCAAAAAATGGAGCATTATTTCACACTGGAAAAGTGAGTTATTGGTATTTTATATTAGAAACTTAATTATTCCATGTGACAATTTGTAGTCCAATAATCTAAATTACGAAGCCCTTATGACCTTAAAAAGGGTATTATATCAGTTGGAATCAGTTATTAAAATTTTTTATTAAAATTTTTTCATTATCCATGTTGAATTTCATCTTGTTTTGGATTTCAGTTGGGGTGATATGGTTCCATCATAAAAAATGATCCATTCTATGCATAGATATTGAGTCTTGGATTATGATATGGTTTTGGGCCTCTAAATTACAGATTAAAATTTTCATCTAGAATAATATAATAAATGTTCAAATGTATGGAATACTAAAAAATTAATTTCACAATTTAGTTCGGTTTATAAAAGTTATGGAAAAAATACTGAATATAATGTTTACAATTAAAATCCAATATTATGTCCTTTTATCATTTTACCTAAAATAACTTCTAAGACATAAAAATGTAAAACATACCCATAAAATAATATTATTATAAGATTAAAAACATTTTATTATAGTATAAAACATGTGACAATGTTATCTTCATCTCCCCCTCACTTAACCATCGCACTCTCGGGAAATAACCATATATCCAAATAAAAATACACACAAGAATCACAAATGAGAAAAACTATGATATTTTACAAAATAAAATTCCATTATTTATATTATATGGAAAAAAATTCCAATAAATTTTAATTCATCACATTCAAATTAATTCAACCTCATAAATCCATCCCTGTCCCAATCATAACCTACCTCGCAATGAAATTTATGTCACTCTTCATTGAGGAGAAATTAAATCTGGAGTTGTGATCATACTTGGAAATTTCATATATCACCATTTTATTGTGAAAATTATCATTTATCCATAGTGTGATACATGAAAATAAATAAATTAATAGTGAATTTTTCTGGTGAATTCTTGGTCTTCGGGTCGGTGGGTAAAATAATTTAAAAAAATTATGGTTGAAAAGTGGTGGTTGAAATATTAAGTACAATGAATTAATAATTAAGTGAATCAAATGATGAAATTCACTCAATTAACCTTAAAAATGTGATACAAAAATCCACAAACCCTTTTGTATGACATGGTACATGAGCCATGTTTTGATTAAAATCAATGATTTCATCTATGTTCTCCCCAGTTTTTCTTTTATTAAGTTCCATAAAGGTAAAACTTTTTTTCTTTTTTTCATGGAGTATTATTTGAAAATTTAATAAAATTAATGAAGTAAAATCCATGCCATTTATTTTATAGAGGTACATCAATAAAAATGTAGACATAATGAATTATTCAATCTCATCTCTACCTTTTTTATTTTTATATTTTTTTCATTTTTTCATTTTTTAAGGAGAACTGAACGGTATAAATAGAGCATTATTAAATAATGAATCATACCCAATTATCTCTTTATCCACTTCCCAAAATGTTTACACACACCTTATACCACAAAAAAATGAAACAAATCCCAAATAACACACACAAATGACCCTTCCCCCACACTTAGACTTGAAATATCAAAGAAAAAATACCAAGTGTGTGTGTAGGTAAGGAAAAATGAGAATGTAATGTGTGTTAAAACTATAAGTAAATTAATGTAATATAAGGTTTAAAAATAGATGTATATAAATTTAGGTCATTGGTAATATAAATTCCAAAAAAATACTCATTCATGTCAGAAACATTCCATGAAGTCCAAATCCTTGAAAGATAAAAGACACAAGTTTTTGTTCTCACAAAAAATCCACGTCTCTCTTATGAATGTGTGGGTATTAGGATGATCATTTCAAAGTAATTAATATTACCTCACAAGACAGGAAATATATTTTAAGTCATTGTTTCATGGTCATGGATTTGAAAATTCATCCAAAATCATAAAAATTGCTTGAAAATGTAATTCAATGAAAAAGAATTCACATAAAAAATCATTTAAATTCCATTATTTCAAAAATAATGTCACTCATCTCAAAATTAATTGAAGCATGAAAAATGATAAGAATTAAAATTTAAGCTCAATGTCCCATAAATAAGAAGAAAAAAAACTAGTTAGGTTGATGCTCCCCCATCCCCACACTTAAATTTATCTACCCCTCATTTTAAGTAAAAAAAATAATATGAAGGGAAGAAAACAATGGGAAGGAAATATACAACATGTATTTATTTTTCCAGTGGAATCTTAAATTTAAGGTCCTATATGATAGAAAATTAAATATAAAATAAATAAATAAACAAAGATGGCATAAATAAAAAATAGTTTAAATAAAAAGGGTTAATTCTTGGTTTAACCCCCAAGGGGGCGCTGATTTTTTACTTCCCCAAGTTAGGTCATTCAAGTGGTTTAATCCCAATATAATGTTGGGTGTGGTTTCTTACTCATGAACCACCACATTTTCTTTCTTCTATTAGTCTTCACCTTTAATTGGTCATGAATGAATATATATATATACATATAGTGCATCATTTCCTACCCCTTTTCAATGTGGTACAACTTGGTTGATGTGGGAGGGAGGAATAATGGGTCCCCTTCTTCTTCAAAAAAACTAAGTTGAATTTTTTTCTACCTTCATCTAGGGGAATCATAGGTGAATATTATACATCCATAAGTTTATTAATTTTAAATTTAGTGATAATTTCATTTTTACTAGAATTAAATTAGGTACAATGTAAAAAAGAATTATTCCCCTTCATTTAATACAGGTTGATCGTAGGTATCTTCATGAAAGACCATTGGGAATTTTATCTCAACAAGTTATTATTCTTTATATTATTCCAAAAAATAGGGAGGTATAGAGGATCTTATTTAACAATTTAAAATATGGTATAATCACTTACCTTGTTTTCTTCAATAAAATCTAACTAAAGTTCTTCCAAATCATGTTTTTCTCCCACAATTATATTTGCTTCCATGAAATCTTCAGGAAACTCTTCATGCAATGGCCAAGGATAGATGATTGTAAATTAAAGTTACATCTTCAAGTATTAATTGGGTTCTTAAATTTAAAATATAGGTTGAATATTCTTTTCATTCTACTAATATTTTCATTTTTTTCATTCCACCCATAGAACTTTACCTTCTTAAACTTCGGCAGCCAACGATGCTACCGACTTGCATTCTTTTTCAAGAAATTTGATAATCTCCTGAATAATCACGAAATTTTGTTTCATTTATTATATATTTTATTGAATTTTAATATTCAAATATTTCTACATATTTTAAAATTCAGTACTAGGCCATGCATATGAAAAATCTCTAAAGAAATTTATAGCCTAAAAAACAATGATATGCAATTAAGATATTTTTTTAGTTTTGGAAAATTATGATTTTTGTTTATAAAAAATATTATTCACACCCTCTTGGCCACCCCATAAATGGAACCAAATTTATAATTTCTATTTTTCATGGATCCCTCACCGATAAATTTTTTATCTAAGAGTGCAATATAGGGTGCACACCCTATGGTCGATCTCAAGGAGCCCGCTCACAACACACTATCTTCCTATTATAACTATTATATTATAAATTTTATAAAACTAACTTATATAATAATATAATATTTTTAGGTTTTATTATTAAATGCATGAAATATATATATATTAATGAAATTTCAAAACATAATGGAAGAAAATAAAATACACAAATAAGTCAACAGAAGAATATTGTTTCTCTTAGGGGTTTGTAGTGATGTTACCATTGTTATTAAAAATATAGTCCTCATTATTCTATTCAATGTAGAGATCTAGTCCTTTAAACACAAAAACTCTCATTCTAGTGTTATTACCCTACCCCAATACCTCTACATGTCTGATTAATCTCTTCCACATCAATAACTAATCCAAAATCCACCATTTGAATGAAATAGATATCACAGAGAATGAATAAATTATTCAATGATGAGGAAGAATTCAATTGTTGAGAAAGTTCGGTGACCACTATAAAAAATCATTTTAACCACTACAGAAGTTTTATAATAAAACATGTAAAATCATTAATAAACAATAAACTCAAACACCACTACTTCCCCCCCTTAAATAATAGCGAGGGTTAGATCTCAACAAAAATAGAGTTAAAAAGAAGTACGTTGGTAGAACCACCAAATTAAAAAGAAAACAAATTCACAAAATATTAATAGATATAAAAAATATATATTTAATATATAAATAACTAATATAGTAGCAAGAATGTACCATTTCCCCTAAAAATGACAAATATCTGATATGGGAGTGGAGGTGACAATTTATAGAGAAAATGGGCGATTAATCTCAACTATAATATTTGTCCTCTAGAAGATTCCATGTGGATGACCCATTAAATGAAAAATTGGGAAAAGGTGTATTAGTTTAATTTCTTCTTATACTTTATCCATGTGCACCCAAAAAATTTGAGTTTAATCAGACGTCAGATGAAAGATTTGTGGCTAATTTAAGTCAGAATCTTAATATGTCCATATGAATTTTCATATTCCAATACTCAAAATTACCATGCCATCATGTCCATTAAAAAACTGAAGATTATATGGAATCAATTATTAATGTTGTTCATTATTTCCTTATATAGATCCATGTTGCATTTCAGCTTCTTTGGGCATATAGTTCTGAAGATATGGGACCACCATCAAAAAGGATCCATTCTATACATAGGTTTCAAGGATTAGTCTATAAGTTATTTTTGGGCTTCCAAATGATGGATTACTATTTCAGTACAGAATAATAAAATGAATCCCAACATGTATGGGAGAATAAAAAAAGTAATTTCATAATTTCATTTAGTTTTGAAAAAGTTATGGTTGAAATACTAAAAAAAATTACAACAGTTAAAATCCAAAATAAGGATATTTTATCAATTAAGATAAAATCACTTCTAAAACATAAAAATTTAGAAATTTTCCATCAAATAACACTATTTTGGGATTAAAAACATTTACTTATACTATAAAATTTGTGATAATGGTATCATTTTCGCTACCGAACAAAGTTTCGTTCAATAACTTCCTTCCCCTGAGTCTATGCACTAAAACTAGGATGATTGCCCACCTAATCACCACAGAAACTCATTGATCATTATTTACACAAAAAACATAAAAGAAATGGAAAACAATATTATATAGTTCATAAAAATTACCAACATCTATGGAAGAAAACTGAAACCAATTTCATTAAAGAAGATACAAGATAATACAAAACCCATCGCTCAATTCCTATCCACTTTTTAAAATCATAGAAAAAGAAGTTAGAAACATGTATCATGTAAATAGGAAAACAATAAACATAATATTTAGGTCACCACCACTATAAATAGTGGTATTTATATGGTGGACCGGTTTCAACATCTTTTCAGATTCATATTCATCATCCTATTGACCCTAGGAAACCTTCGATATAGTGTTGAACTATCCGATGCAACTACCAATAACTATTGACTATGATTACATACCAAGAATTGATTTTAAAGCTTAGTGAGTGTTATATATGAGAAATATATCCAATGAACTCCATATGATGGACTATGTCTAGTGAATGTCTATCTGGTTCTTTTGACAGACTTCTTAGTATGAAACCATAGTCTGGGGATATGCATCCAATGATATTCATCAGGAAAACTCTTTGTGATGAAATTGAATAATTACCACAAAAACCAACAATATACCACTAGAATATTACTTCAATATTTCATCCTTCTTTAAACATCCACCTGATTTCATCCTATGACGGATTTATCCATTGTTCCCCTCTCCATCCGACCATCCATGTCAAATTGAGGCACAATGTTTCCTCAAGATTTCTAAGACTATCACAATTGTAAAAATATTAGTAAGAATTTTATTTCTAGAAATATTCTAAATCCCCAAAACATTGTCTTCGAGTAGTCTTCATATAAAGTGATATTTCAACCCAATGTGTTTCATTCTTTCATGAAACACTAGATTGCAGGAAAGATGGATGACACTCTTACTACCACAATACAACTTTCCTTCATATTATCCTTTTCTAAGTTCATTCAATAAGTTAATCACCAATATTAAACATTTATATGCTTTATTAGTATAAATATACTCTACTTTTATTGTATATAAAGTAACAACTAGTTATAATGGAGACATCCATCTGAACATTCTTCCTCCAAAAGTAACCAAAAAACTATTTTAAATTTCCATGAATCTATGTCTCCAAAAAAATATATATCTATAAATCCCTTAAGTTGATCTTCTTTTATGAAATATAAATCTACATCTTTTGATCCCTTCAAGTGTAACGCCCCGACCCCAGTTACCCGGAGTCGGTGCCTTATTGCGTAACATTGGCATGATCACAAAAGTTGAAGTCTCAAAAGACCGAATAGTTTAGCAGCCTTGGAAACACTAGATACTTTCATAAATGTTACATTACATCATAAAGTGAAAAACTACAATAACATATTCTCCATAGTCTACACCCATATCCCCTTCATATTATCCCTTCAGGTCAGTCATAAAATAATTCTTCACATCCTGAGAAAAATAAAACATTGAAAGGGGTGAGATCAAATGCTCAGTAAGGATAATAATTTAGCAGAAGCTTTCATAAATAAACATAAACATTTAAGGAAATGTATAACTAAAACAAAAGCCTTTACAACATGAACTTCAAGATAATATGGAAAAAGTAAAATGAGATAATTCCATTTACTTCTTCACATGGATATTCTATTGTCGAATAATCACATGCAATATCAATAACCACTTTCATGATGATGGAATACATAATGCCAGACTATCATAACCATGTATCCAAGGCCTCATGCCAATACTACAAATAATATTTTCTCAAGGCCTCATGCCAAGACACTAGTTTGTCTCATGATACATGTCGATGCATCGAGGAGATATTTCGGGCTCCACTCGTCACTTATTATGTCCAATGCATTCCTCATATGAATAGGTTTAAACATATCATAAACCATAACATAATTTTATCACATAAAACATGCATAAAGGAAACATAACATTTCCACATTTCAATCACAAGATATCAATAAAACACCTTTATATAATAAAAAAACTTTCAAAACCATTTTCAATACCATAGTAAAGGAAAATTAAAACTTTGTATTTATTTTTCATTTAAAAAAAAGTTATGGCTTGTAGAGAAAGCCGAAACTCAAATAATGGTCACGGCGGCAGAGAAGTCGTTGTCACCGCATATGTACGACAAATAAAACATTCCCTTTTTTCGTTTAGTAAAACGCTTCGTATAAAAAAAGATTCCTTTTGAATAAACGTAAAATTCAAAGGGGTTTATACACAGTATAAAAGAAAATTGTGTATAAAACAAAATATGCCTCAATAAAAAGAGATTGAGATGAAGTCCCTTACAAAGATCATTTTTTAAAATAAAATAGATATATTATGTGTATTCAATATAAGTACACATAAAGAAAGTACAATTACAATATAGGACATAATAATATCAGGACATAATTTGAAAGTAAGAGATTAACACAAAGAATGGAAATTGGGTTAAGAAGTTCCCTTACCTCATGTCCGACTTGACTCGATCGTTCTTTCAGCTCCTGAATAATAAACTAGAGTTAATTTATTTTTGATTAAGAACCATTTTCATGTTCATTATTCCTTTTATATCACTTATTACCATGTTATGAACATTATGTAATTATTTAAGTTAATAACGGTCATTTTGTCGATCTTTGGTACTTGAGTCAAAAATAAACTTCTTATAATTACAAGTTGTTCATGTGGTGAAATATCCATTATATCCAGAATTATATTCATGATTTAGATATCATATATATCATATATATCTAGTATATACATGCATTTATAATATTACATAACATTTATATGTAAGAAATGAAATGCATCGTTCATGGAGACTGTAAGCCGTACGTACGCATGAACGCTACTTTCATTTCTATTTCGTATTTAATGGAATTAAATTATAATTATATAAAGTTATACTATAATTCCAATATAATATAATGTATAATACCATTTAATCCATCCTTTATACATCCCACATATGGAATTAACGATTCAAATCACTTTGAGGGGGCGGTAGTCCGCACTTCCTAAAATGAAATTATCGCATTTACCCATAATGGAAATCATAAAGGTGTGCCATAAATGAAAAATAAGGAAAACAAAAACATAATATATATCATATATAAAAATAGTTTCATCATAATGGCCACCATGAGTGGTGTTAAAAGAAGATTGAACAATCATCATTTCATGAGGCAGTAATTCTCCACCCACAGAAACCGTATGTTCTTTAACCATTAGACGAAGGTGTGTGTAAGTGTAAATAAAATCCTTCTCATAAAAACATCCAAGTATATTGATGATTCTGGTGTTGTTACAAAATAAAGTATTAAAAAGATTTTATGGGGTTGGAGAATCAAAATAAAACAAAAGAACACAAGAGAAGACATTACCTTAAAATCGGGTAACTCTTTTCAGATTCTTATTCATCATCCTATTGACCCTAGGAAACCTTCAATATAGTGTTGAACTATCCGATGCAAATACCAATAGCTTTTGACTATGATTACATCCCAGGAATTGATTTTACACCTTAGTGAGTGTTATATATGAGAAATATATCCAATGAACTCCATATGATGGACTACGTCTAGTGAAAGTCTATTTAGTTCTTTTGACTAACTTCTTAGTATGAAACCATAGTCCGGTGATATTCATCCAATGATATTCATCAGGAAAACTCTTTGTGTTGAAATTTAATAATTACCACAAAAACCAACAATATACCACTGGAATATTACTTCAATATTTCATCCTTATTTAAACATCCACCTGATTTCATCCTATGACTGATGCATCCATTGGTCCCCTCTCCATCCGACCATCCATGTCAAATTGAGGCACAATGTTGCCTCATAATTTCTAAGACTATCACAATTGTAAGAATATTAGTAAGAATTTTATTTCTAGAAATATTCTAAATCCCCAAAACATTGTCTTCGAGTAGTCTTCATATAAAGTGATATTTCAACCCAATGTGTTTCATTCTTTCATGAAACACTAGATTGTAGGCAAGATGGATGACACTCTAACTACCACAATAAAACTTTCCTTCATATTATCCTTTTTTAAGTTCATTCAATAAGTTAATCACCAATATCAAACATTTCTATGCTTTATTAGTATAAATATACTCTACTTTTATTGTAGATAAAGTAACAACTAGTTATAATGGAGACATCCATCTGAACATTCTTCCACCAAAAGTAACCAAAAAAACTATTTTAAATTTCCATGAATCTATGTCTCCAAAAATATATATATATATATAAATCCCTTTAGTTGATCTTCTTCTATGAAATATAAATCTACATCTTTTGATCCCTTCAAGTCTAACGCCCCGACCCCAGTTACCCAGAGTCGGTGCATTATTGCATAACATTGGCATGATCACAAAAGATCAAGTCTTGAAAGACCGAATAGTTTAGTAGCCTTGGAAACACTAGATAATTGAATAAATTTTACATTACATCATAAAGTGAAAAACTACAATAACATACTCTCTATAGTCCACACCCATATCCCCTCCAGACTATCCCTACAGGTCAGTCATAAAATATTTCTTCACATCCTGAGAAAAATAAAACATTGAAAGGGGTGATCTTAGATGCTAAGTAAGGATAAAAATGTAGCGTAAGCTTTCATAAATAAACATAAACATTTAAGGCAATGTATAACTAAAACAGAAGCCTTTTAAACTGTAACTTCAAAATAATATGGCAAAAGTAAAATGAGATAATGCCATTTACTTCTTCACATGGATATTCTACTTGTCGAATAATCACAAGCAATATCAATAACCACTTCCATAAAGATGGAATGCATAAATCCAGACTATCATAACCACGTAGACAAGGCCTCGTGCCAAGACTACAAATAAGATTTTGTCAAGGCCTCGTGCCAAGACACTAGTTTATCTCATGAGACCTACCGATGCATCGAGGAGCTATAGCGGGCTCCACCCGTCACTTATTAAGTTCAATGCATTCCTCATATGAACAGGTTTAAACATATCATAAGCCATAATATAATCCTATCACATAAAAAATGTATAAAGGAAACATAAAATTTCCACATTTAAATCACAAGATATCAATACAACACATTGATATAATAAAAACATTATCAAAACCATTTTAAATACCAAAATAAAAGAAAATTAAAACTTGCACTACAAGAAAAAAAGGTATTTGAGACGGGTCATTTGCGATCGGAGCCCGTCGCAAATGGCTTTTTGCGACGGGGTCCCGTCGCAAATGGCCTGTTGCTGAAAATGGCGTCGCAACAACAATTATTTGCGACGGGCCCATCGCTAAAGCCTTTTTTTGCGATGGGAAAAATCCCCGTCGGAAATAGTACTTTGTATATTTGTAAAAACCTTTTCAAATAGTAATGGCGACGGGCCCCGTCGCAAATACCCCGTCGCAAAAACTATTTAAAAAAACTATTAATAAATTATTTTAACGCATATAATAACAATACTATTTGCGACGGGCATAGTAACCCGTCGCAAATACTATAAAAAAATAAATTATTAATAAATTATTTTAATTAATATAATAATAATCCAATTATAATTCAAAAATAAAAAATACTAAAATATTAATAAATGATTTTAATTGATATAATATTAGAATTATAATTCACAAATAAAAATAATAAATTATTAATAAATTATTTTAATTAATATACTAATAATAGAATTATAATTCAAAAATAAAAAATAATAGAATATTAATAAATGATTTAATTAATATAATAATATTAGAATTATAATTCATAAATAAAACAATTATTAATAAGTTATTTTAATTAATATAAAAATAATAGAATTATTTTACATTCAAATATTAAAATAATTCAAGTATTACAAAAAAAATATAATTAAATTATAATATTATAAAATTTTAATATATATATAAAATTTAATATTATAAAATATAAATAATATTATTATTCATATTAATATTGTTATTTCAAAATATAATATTATTAATATTTTATAATGAGACAGAAACTACGAATAGAAAAAAAAAATCATATTTTGATTTCACAAATTTTATATCATAAAAACAAACTCTAATCTGAAGTAGGGGAGGGGGGAGGGGGGGATCTGCAGATGGTGGTGGAGGAAACTCCATCCCTAAAGCATGAGTGAGTCGGCGCATGTACTCTATCTGCTCCTGATGCTACTGCTGCCACCGACTCGTCTGCTCCTCGTACAGCTGCTACTGGCGTCGACGCTCCTCATCATGCTGCTGACGCATCTGCTCCTGCACCTATCGGAGACTCTCTATCAGTGCAGTCTGAGATCGCAACTGATCCTCATACTGTGTAGCAGAAGAAGATGCACGATCTCCTCTCGAGCTGGACGCCGACATCGCAGCACTGCCATAATAATCTCCGGGAGTCAGTCGAGAGCTGATACCAACTACCCGGCCCTTCTCGAAGGCATCCTGGGTGGCCTGCAACCATGCCGCCTCATCAAACTGACGGCCAGTGGTCTGATCTGATGACTCGGCCTGACTCTCAGGCCGGGCTTGTGACGCTGCGGCCTCATATGACTCTTGTAGTTGCAATTTAAAATTAAAATTGTGAATATATTATATGCAGTTAATTTTTAAACTTGAAAACAAATAATACTGACCACGATGTGATGTTGACGATCACCTCTAAGCTCCCCAGTAGCAGGATCACTATACATCCTCTGATATACGTCGTACTCCGTAATATCGGGGTGCTCGACAGCCTATAAGAATAAAAAATAAACTGTTAATATTTATAGTTATATAAAATATTTATAAATAATGTATGTACCAGATGCTGTCTATGAGTACTGAAAGAACGACTCCCAGCTCGATGATTCACATCCTGTCTCCCCCGATTCTGCCTCCCCACCGATGATCTCCTCTGAAAGGCACCACTCAACCAGTGCGCACATAATCCATCCCATACATGGGATGAAATTTACTCTGGTCGGTGTGCTCTATATGACTCGTCAAAATCTGACACTCCTGCTTTCTTCATGAAAGCTTTTCTTAAATTGTGCAAAAAATGACGAAGGCGATCACGCATGACCACCTCCCATGCCTCGTGGATGGCGTCACGCATGGTATCCTCGATCGGATACCATAAACCCTACAAATAAATCAAAATATCAAGTTAGAAATGAAATAATTTTCAAAATAAAAATTATTTATTTACGTACGTACCAACCAATGGCTGAACATGGCCTGCTGCACATTAATGAGAATCTGCTCCCATGTGGTCCACGGCTGAGAGAAATAGTTGCGCAAAATAGCGATGCCCTGTCCGACTGCTATATGCGGAAAACTGTAAAAATAATAAACATTTATTATGTGAATAGATTAATGAAATCTTAGTCAAATCCACAGGTTATCACATAGGTTATCACACCTCCGTGTGCGTGGATCAAACCCAAGACGTGGACGTCGCTCGGGGACGGGGTCAAGAATCATCAATCGTGCAAGACCGTGCTCCCTCCGCGTACTCCCTGGAGCGCCTGCAGGCTGAGGGTCATCTGCCAGCAACTCATCCGCATCGAAAGGCAGGTCAGCATCCGCCAACTCACGAAATGTGGCGTCGTCCATCTGAAACAGAAAATGTTAATGTTGTTAGCAAATAATTGATAATTACTATTATATATACATATATACATATTATGATTTTATATAAATACCATGGAATTCTATCAGTGTTCATCTTCATCATCATCTTCATATATGTCAATTTCATCTTCATATTCCTCCTCAACATCATCGATATCCATTCGAGTTATAGTTGCTTCATCTCTTACCATTTCAAATTCATATGTGACATCATTAACATCATCGTCATCACCGACTCTTAAATGTGGGGTGTCATCATCGATACTCATGTCTCTTTGTAAAAAAATATTGATTTTGAGTACTCTCTTGAAAAACTTCAATTCTTTGCACATCAGTCAAAGCACATTCACTTTGACTAAACTAATTTTCTCGAATTTTGATTTTTATTACACTCCACCAATCAGTTAAGTCTCTTGATGTAGCACAGTACTTTGCGTAATAAACTTGATGTGCCTGTTGAGCCAATAAGAATGGTTCATTTACTGCGAGAACACTTTTACATTTAATATCGATGATTCCATGAGTCAGATGAACATGCACACCTCTCTCTGTATCCAACCACCGACATTTGAACATGGTTATGTAATGTTGTCCAAGATAACAGAGTTCAATGATTTCATCAAGTATGCCATAAAAGTCAACTTCATTTTCTCGATGATGAGATCCTCTCAAACTAACTCCATTGTTCATTGTTTTTTTCGATTCCCCATATGCATGTGTCTGAAATCGAAATCCATTCACCACATATGCATTATAAGTTTTAACAAGTTTGGAAGGTGTGTTACTCAATACGCACAGCCGTTTGTCAATTTTAGAAGCATGTCGAGACACCTGAAAATTTGCGAAATAATTATCAATATAGTAAACTATACATTGAATGAGTTGCTAAAAGATAAAGAATTTATGTTACCAGTTTTTGAAACCACTGAGAGAAATTTTTCAGTCGACGTTCTTCGAGAGCAGCTGCTGTAATTTGTGGAATTTGTTTCCTGATATGATTATCATACAACCTATAAAAACCAAAGTTATTTACTGTAACATAAATGATAGAATAAGTGATATAAACACTTACAGTACAACTGATGTCATCTCTTCACCGTTGAGCAGAACATATGTATGAGCTCTATGATGTTCATCATCTGAAATCCAGCATTCACAAACTCCACCAAAACCAAGCTCTGGCTGGTTGAAAACAGATAATTGATTGTCGATTTCATCAATATTCCTCTCGTTCCGTCCCATTCGGTTGTGTTTTGATGGATACTCAGATTCAAAATAATTGGAGCAGAAAAAAGATATTTCCTCTTGCAAATAAGCTTCTGCAATAGATCCTTCAACATATGCTTTGTTACGTACTTTTCTTTTCAATTTTTGCATGCATCTTTCAAATGGGTACATCCATCAAAACTGTACTGGACCTCCACATTTGGCTTCATATGGAAAATGTAACATCAAATGTTCCATTGAGTCGAAGAAAGACGGCGGAAATATTTTTTCCAGTTTACATATAATTACAACAACATCTTTTTCAAGTTTTCCTAGAGCATCATAATCTACTGTAGCCGCACAAATTTCCCGAAAAAAATGAGACATGTCTGTTATGGAATCCCAAATCACAGAATTCAACAGACCTCTTAATCCAATGGGTAGAAGTCTTTCCATTATAAAATGACAATCATGACTTTTTAATCCAGTGATATGACCATTCTTTACACATCTACCCAAATTGGAAGCACAGCCATCTGGAAGTCTCAAATTTTCAATCCACTGACAAAATAATAAACGGTTTTCTTTAGACAGTGTATAAGCTGCTTTTGGTTTCATTAACCTTTCAGTTCTGACGTTCTCAAACAGTTCCAATTCTGAACGCCTGCAAATTTGGGCAAGATCTAAACGTGCATTTACATTGTCTTTGCTCTTTCCTGGCGTATCCAAAACTGTATGAAACAAATTATCAAAACAGTTCTTCTCAATATACATGACATCTAACATGTGTCGGACCAACAAATAAGACCAATATGGAAAATCCCAAAATATGCTATGTTTAATCCAATTGTGTTCTTTCCCAAAACCAGAAATTTTCTGTTGGTTTATTGTGGGACCAAAAGTGATGGGAGGTAATGAAAATACAACTGATTTTAACTCCAAACCTGATAAAAATTTTGGAGATCCATCCCTTTCTATTGTTCCTTTTCTGAAATGAGATCTGTTTCTGCGAAAAGGATGATCAGCTGGAAGAAATATTCGATGACAGTCAAAATAACAAGGTTTCTTTCCATGAATGAGCATAAATTCTTTGTTCTCTACCATACAGTAAGGACATGATTTCTGACCATGTGTACTCCAGCCAGATAACATCCCATAAGCCGAGAAGTCACTAATTGTCCACATCAATGCTACTCTCGGTATGAAATTCTGTTTCGTTGCAACATCATATGTACTGACACCAGTACTCCACAATAAATTTAATTCATCAATCAATGGTTTCAAATAAACATCAATATTTTTCTTCGGATGTCCTGGAATTAGTAAAGTCAAAAAGATATATGGCTCCTTCATCAACATCCATGGAGGTAAATTTTACGGAGTTAAAAAAACAGGCCAACATGAATATTGACTACCATAAGATCCAAACGGACAGAAACCATCAGTGGAAAGGCCCAGTCGAACATTTATAGCTTCTAAAGAAAAGGATGGATGCACTCTATCAAAATGATTCCATGAATCAGCATCAGCTGGATGATTCAAGCTTTTATCAGTTGAAATATTCTCTTTATGCCATGACATCATTGTCGTTGTATTCTTAGACATGAATAAACGCTAATGTATGGATGTAAGCGGAAAATATCTCAACTGTTTTACAGGAATCCAACCAGAATTCCCGTGTTGTCCTTCTTTATATCTCAGTTGCCCACATGTGGGACAACTATCCAACGGCTCATTTTCCCCAGAATATAAAATGCAGTCATTTGAACATGCATGAATCTTCTGACAAGTAAGTCCCAAATTTCGAACCATCCTCTTACTCTCATAGTAATTTGCAGGCAAAACATTTCCTTCGGGTAAAAGTGTTTTAAGAAAAGAAAATATCTGGTCAAAACAGGTGTTTGACATTCTGTTATCTGATTTGATAGCCATAAATTTTGCAACTGCTTCTAATTTGCTCATCTTGCAGCCAGGATATAATGCATCCTCAGCAGACCTCAACAACTCATAAAATTCAGACGGTGCTAACTCAGGATTTGAAGCTATATCAGCCGGAGTTTCTGTATGTTGAACAGATGAACCTGAAATATCATGTACTAAATCTTGAAACCGGGATGGATCCGGAATCAAGTTGGTATCACCTGTTCTGGAACTGCGTTCACCGTGTTGATACTAAAAAACATAATCTGGTTAAAAACCAAAACGCAAGAGATGTTCCCCCACTTTGTCAAACGTGTCAAACGTTCTCAATGCACATTTTCTGCAAGGGCATTTTATTTTGCCTTCTGAAACAAATTATGGATTTGATGCCGCAAATGATAAAAAAGTCTCCACACCCTCTACATATACTGGATTTAAACCAGAACCGTTTGGATTTCTACGTTGATTTATCCATATGCGGTCACCTAATAATGATTGTGGACGACCTCGTAGTTCCATATTTTTCTATAAAATATAAAAGCATTAGTGGTTTTGAATAATTTGTTAGAAAAAACACTAAAGCTAGGATAATTATAGAGTTTACATCATACACGACTGACGCAAACGTTTTATTGAGATATACCTAAAAATTGACCATTTAAGAATTAAATATGTTGAGAATAAGGCAAAAACTGTTACAAATATTGATAATTTTAATATTATATAAATTTTTTATTATTTTCACAGTACTAATATTATTGGTAATTATTACTAATTATTGGTAATTATTACTAATTATTACTAATTATTACTAATTATTACTAATTATTGATAATTATTACTAATTATTGGTAATTAATACTAATTATTGGTAATTATTAGTAATTATTTCTAACTATTACTAATTATTAATAATTATTGGTAATTATTACTAATTATTGGTAATTATTCCTAATTATTACTAATTATTACTAATTATTACTAATTATTACTAGTTACCAGTAATTATTGGTAATTATTGGTAATTATTCCTAATTATTGGTAATTATTACTAATTATTGGTAATTATTACTAATTATTGGTAATTATTGATAATTATTAGTAATTATTACTAATTATTGATAATTATTACGAATTATTGGTAATTATTACTAATTATTGGTAATTATTACTAATTATTGATAATTATTACTAATTATTGGTAATTATTACTAATTATTGGTAATTATTACTAATTATTACTAATTATTGTCAATTATTACTAATTATTACTAATTATTGGTAATTATTACTAATTATTACTAATTATTACTAATTATTGGTAATTATTACTAATTATTGATAATTATTACTAATTATTGGAAATTATTACTAATTATTGGTAATTATTACTAATTATTGTCAATTATTACTAATTATTGTCAATTATTACTAATTATTGTTAATTATTACTAATTATTACTAATTATTGGTAATTATTCCTAATTATTACTAATTATTGGTAATTATTGGTAATTATTACTAATTATTACTAAATATTGGTAATTATTGGTAATTATTACTAATTATTACTAATTATTGGCAATTATTGGTAATTATTATTAATTATTATTAATTATTACTAATTATTGGTAATTATTGGTAATTATTACTAATTATTGGTAATTATTACTAATTATTGGTAATTATTACTAATTATTGTTAATTATTACTAATTATTGTTAATTATTACTAATTATTGTTAATTATTACTAATTATTGTTAATTATTACTAATTATTGTTAATTATTACTAATTATTGTTAATTATTACTAATTAATACTAATTTTTACTAATTAATACTAATTATTACGAATTATTCCTAATTATTACTAATTATTGGTAATTATTACTAATTATTGGTAATTATTACTAATTATTGTTAATTATTACTAATTATTGTCAATTATTACTAATTATTGGTAATTATTACTAATTATTGGTAATTATTCCTAATTATTACTAATTATTGGTAATTATTGGTAATTATTACTAATTATTACTAATTATTGGTAATTATTGGTAATTATTACTAATTATTACTAATTATTGGTAATTATTGGTAATTATTATCAATTATTATTAATTATTACTAATTATTGGTAATTATTGGTAATTATTGGTAATTATTACTAATTATTGGTAATTATTACTAATTATTGGTAATTATTACTAATTATTGTTAATTATTACTAATTATTGTTAATTATGACTAATTATTGTTAATTATCACTAATTATTGTTAATTATTACTAATTATTGTTAATTATTACTAATTAATACTAATTATTACGAATTATTCCTAATTATTACTAATTATTGGTAATTATTACTAATTATTGATAATTATTACTAATTATTGTTAATTATTACTAATTATTGTCAATTATTACTAATTATTGTTAATTATTACTAATTATTGTTAATTATTGGTAATTATTACTAATTATTGGTAATTATTACTAATTATTACTAATTATTACTAATTATTTGTAATTATTACTAATTATTGGTAATTATTACTAATTATTGGTAATTAATACTAATTATTGGTAATTATTATTAATTATTACTAATTATTGGTAATTATTTCTAATTATTGGCAATTATTACTAATTATTACTAATTACTACTAATTATTACTAATTATTACTAATTATTACTAATTATTGGTAATTATTACTAATTATTACTAATTATAACTAATTATTCGTAATTATTACTAATTATTGGTAATTATTACTAATTATTGGTAATTATTACTAATTATTATTAATTATTACTAATTATTGTCAATTATTACTAATTATTGTTAATTATTACTAATTATTGTTAATTATTACTAATTATTACTAATTATTGGTAATTATTAGTAATTATTGATAATTATTCCTAAATATTACTAATTATTGGTAATTATTGGTAATTATTACTAATTATTACTAATTATTGGTAATTATTACTAATTATTGGTAATTATTGGTAATTATTACTAATTATTACTCATTATTGGTAATTATTGGTAATTATTTTTAATTATTATTAATTATTAATAATTATTGGTAATTATTGGTAATTATTACTAATTATTGGTAATTATTACTAATTATTGGTAATTATTACTAATTATTGATAATTATTACTAATTAATGTTAATTATTACTAATTATTAGTAATTATTACTAATTATTACTAATTATTGGTAATTATTACTAATTATTGGTAATTATTACTAATTATTACTAATTATTACTAATTATTGGTAATTATTACTAATTATTGGTAATTAATACTAATTATTGGTAATTATTATTAATTATTACAAATTATTGGTAATTATTACTAATTATTGGCAATTATGACTAATTATTACTAATTATTACTAATTATTACTAATTATTACTTATTATTGGAAATTATTACTAATTATTACTAATTATTAGTAATAATTACTAATTATTACTAATTATTGGTAATTATTCCTAATTATTACTAATTATTACTATTTATTACTATTTACCGGTAATTATTGGTAATTATTGTTAATTATTCCTAATTATTGGTAATTATTTCTAATTATTGGTAATTATCGGTAATTATGGGTAATTACTGATAATTATTACTAATTATTGGTAATTATTACAAATTATTCCGAATTATTACTAATTATTCCTAATTATCGGTAATTATGGGTAATTATTGGTAATTATTACTAATTATGGGTAATTATTACAAATTATTTCTAATTATTACTAATTATTACTAATTATTGGTAATTATCGGTAATTATTGGTAGTTATAGGTAATTATTCCTAATTATTGGTAATTATTGGTAATTATTACTAATTATTGATAATTATTCCTAATTATTGGTAATTATTCCTAATTATTGCTAATTATTGGTAATTATTACTAATTATTAGTAATTATATGAATAATTACCAATAATTAGGAATAATAACATTATTAAATTATTAGTATATTTTATTATTAATATTAAAATAATATAATTTTCTATATTATATACAATTCTCCTTTCATCTGTGTGTTTTCTGTCTCCACATACAAATAATACATATAGAGACAGAAAACACACAGATGAAAAGAGAATTGTATAAATAATATAAAAAATTATATTATTTTAATATTAATAATAAAATATACTAATAATGCAACAATATTATTATTCCTAATTATTGGTATTTATTACTAATTATTAATATTTATTCTTAATTATTAAAAATTATTACTAATTATTCTTAATTACCATTAACTATGAACAATACTAATAATTTAAATTTATTAAGTAACAAAACAATGTAAACATAATTAAATTACAACTAATTAAGAATAATTGAAACTAATAAAAAATTTAAAATAAATATTAAATTAAAATGAATATAAATATCTTGAAATTGGTCTGAGGTTGATCTCTGATCGTTCTTGAAAACTTCAAAATCAACTCCGAAGAAAAAAATTAAACTTCAGAAACGCTCAACTCTAGAACTAGAATTTTGAGAGAAGAAGAAGATGGAGTTTGAGAATGAATTGAAAAAACGGATGGGGGTATTTATAGGTTAGATTATTTGCGACGGGTCCATTTGCGACGGGCTACCCGTCACAACTACTATTATTTGCGACGGTGCCCGTCGCAAATACGTTAGCCATCATTTATTACGGTCAACGGTTAAATAGTTATTTGCGACGGGACCCGTCGCAAATAACCACCTGCCGACATACTATTTGCGACGGGGGAATATGTCCGTCGCAAATACCTTTTACCGCCGCCGGTTATTTGCGACGGGCAATAACTGCCCGTCGCAAATATGTTTCCTGCGATTTGGCGCGCAAACGCGCCATTTCTTTTGCGACGGGGAAAGCAATCCCGTCGCAAAAGGCTACTTATTTGCGACGGGCAAATACCCCCGTCGCAAATAAGTTTTTAACGGGGCTATTTGCGACGGGATTTATACCCGTCGCAAATAACCCGTCGCAAATACCCATTTTTCCCGTAGTGTTGGTATTTATTTTTCATAAAAAAAGTTATGGCTTGTAGAGGAAGCCGAAACTCAAATAATGGTCGCGGCGGCAGAGAAGTCATTGTCGCCGCATACGTATGACATGAAAAACATTCATTTTGGTCATTTAGTAAAACACATTGTATAAAAAAATTCCTTTTGAGTAAATGTAAAAGTCAAAGGGGTTTATACACCGTATAAAAGAAAGTTGTGTATAAAACATAATATGCCTCAATGACAGGAGATTGAGATGAAGTCCCTTACAAAGATGATTTTTTTAAATAAAATAGATCTATTATGTGTATCTACCATAAGTACACATAAATAAAGTTCAAATACAAGATTGGACATAATAATATCAGGAAATAATTTGAAAGTAGGAGATTAACCCAAAGAATAGAAATTGGGTTAAGAAGTTCCCTTACCTCGGGTCCGACTTGACTCGATGATTATTTAATCTCATAAATAATAAACTAGAGTTAATCTATACTTGCTTAAGAATCCTTTTTCAAGTTCATTATCCCTTTTATATTATTTATTACTATGTTATGAAAATTATGTAGTCATTTAAGTTAATAATGGTTGTTTTGTCGCCCTTTGGTACTTGAGTCGACAATAAACATCTTACAATTAAAAGTTGTTCATGTGGTAAAATATACATTATATCCAGAATTATATTCATGATGTAGATGTCATATATATCATACATATCCATTATATACTTGCCTTAATAATATTATATAAAATTTAGACCTAAGAAATGAATTGCACCGTTCATGGAGACGGTAAGCCGTACTTACGCATGAACGCTACTTTCATTTCTATTTCGTAATTAATGGAATTAAAAAAAATGAGATATATATATATATATTATAATTATAGTATAATATATATGTTATATAGGTCACATAAGTTCATTAATTTCATTCTTTATTCATTCCATGTATTGCATGAAAGAGTCACATCAGTTGAGGGGGCGGTAGTCCACACTTCCTCAAATAAAAGTATCGCATTTGTACAACATGCAAAGCATTAAGGTATGAGTTAAATGTAAAATAAATAAGCATAGATAGGAAATAAATATAATATATATCATAAATAAATATAGTTCCATCATAATGGCCACCATGAGAGGTGGTAGGAGAAGATAGAACAATCATCATTTCGTGAGGCAGTAATTCGCCATCCACAGAAACAATATGTTCTTTAACCATTAGATGGAGGTGTGTGTAAGTTTAGATTGAATACTTATCATAAAAACATCCTAGTATATTGAAGATACTGGTGTTGTTACAAAAGAAAGGAATAAAAGGAGTTTAAGGGGTTGAAGAAGAAAAATAAAACAAAATAGAATAAGTGAAGGCATTACCTTTAAATTTGGTAACTCTTTTTGATTTGAGCCAAAGGCTTCCTTGGGAAGTCTTCTGCCCAAAGTGAGGCTTCTAGGAGTAAGATAGGGAAGTTGAGAGAGTATTTGTACAGATTTTGGCCGAGGAAAATGGATTGAAGGTGTGAATAAGGTGGTAGAGGTGGGGGCCTTTTATTAGAGGAGAGGAGGGGCACTCTTAGAAAGTCATGAAATGTTACATTATTATGAAGTGCTTTTCAGATTTCAAGGGTCCCAAAATTATATATTTCGAGAATAAGATGATAAGGGTTCTAAATATACTCATCCAATAGGTTTTTGACAAGTTTAAGTCTTATATTTTACATTATATTTTCATTTTATTTAAATCGTTAATTAATGAGTTAATCGTTGCATCATCATGGTGTCATAAAAACATTAATTTATTTAATGTCTAAATATTATAAAAAAATATCATGATGTAGGAAATATTTTTAGATTTCTAATTAATATTTATAGTCGAAATGTTAACTTATATAACCCCATGTAATAATTATTTTAGTAAAACAACACATGTTTGTGACAATTTTATTTTTACTTTAAATAAAAAGTTATTGATGTAATTTTCTTACCCAAGTGGCTCCATGGGGTCCCCAAGTTGACCCATGTGTCGTATTGGTCGTCCAAGACTCATCCAATAAGGGTAGAACAAGTGTCAAGATATTTTCATATTTTTATAATATCATTTTTACCTTATATTTTACTATTTACCTTTAATCGTGATTAATAAAACATAAAAGTTACTATTCACCAAAAAATTATTTTAATCCCATTGAACCAAATTTTACATCCTAATTAAAACCATGTATGTCAGATTTTTGAAATTCAATTCATAGAATCAGTAAAGTTTCATTTAAATGAAAAATTAGTTTTTTAACTACCACATAGTGGTTTCACTATTCATCAAAATTTGATGTTTTTCAGAACAATGCCAAAAATTCACCTTAAGCTATAATTGATATTCTGAATTCAAGAATGATTTCTATTTTACAAAATTCCAAACATATAAGTTGCATTAATTAATTTTATAATTAATTCCCGCTGTTAAAACAAATAGCATGTTTTTAAGAAATAATATATATCAAAAGATTGACAATTGTTTATGTCCAATTTTAAAGTGATTTTAATTATAATGACCACCATTGGATAAAATGGTAAAAATATATTCTAATTATACTTTAAAACCACTCAATAGTATAATTTATCATTATAATTTATTTTGATTAAAAAAGTTGTTTTTAAGTATTTATCACTATTCATAAAAAATTGGAAGTTCTCAGAAAATTACAAAAAATTCAAATTAGGATAATTTCTATATTCTGAATACAAATGAAATCCATTTTTAAATATAAAATTTCTATAATTTTAAAAAGTGGGTATTACTATTCATAATGGCTAATTTGATTATTCGCGGTGTGTTAGAACTCGAAGTTGCGTACAATGCAAGCTATTGTATTATTGAATGAGAAGCGTACCGTGGAAGCTTGTGGTGTTACATTCTCCCCTCCTTCAAATAATTTTGTCCTCAAAATTTGAAATTGTTCTTCCAAAATAAAAGGTTGAAAATAGAAAATACCTTTGTGGAAAACCCACATCGGAAATAAGGTTAATAAAAATTAAACTTTAAAAGAGAGAAAGAGAAGTACAAAGGTCACCCGAGATAGCCCCTACTAGGATTCTATGAAAATATGGATGTGGAAGAAAAACAAACCATCAAGTTTTGATAGAGTTGTAGAAAACGGGATTAGGAGAAAGTTAACCACAAGAAAATCACAAACTTGTGATTGGTTAAACGGTCATTGAATCCCTAGTTGTAAAAGCTAACCAGCAACGTTTTTGTTATAAGTTACCTTTCATAAATTTGAGAAATTTATTTAAGAGATTTACTAAGAACGTAAGTAAATATACTTACTTGTCATGTAGACTTTCATTCTTTAATAAATTTTTACCACAAACCCATCTTTCACTCCAAAAGGTAATAGAACTCAAAAATATTCTATTTATCCTAATTGTATAAGGTTCTAAATATTAACACATACCATTTAGATTAGGAAAACTATTTTTTAATTACCAGGGACTTCCTGTAGGCTAGTGGTAGGTAATAAAGGCCTGTCGCACTATGGTTGTAGGTTTGATTCCTGCAGATTTGTCCGACGCGACGGGTTATCCCCCGACCTGCAGGTTGTCCTTTTTCTAAAAATATAGTATTATAATATTCCAAAATTAATCTTCAGAAATGTTTTAACCTTAATCAATACTATCCAAAGTTCTACTTAATCTATTCCAACCTTTATAGTTATCCAAAATACCTCTGCCCCGACTTTCTCTAAAAGGTCTCTAAATTCCAAAATCAATTGTAACATCAGATTCTCTAAACAAATTAAAGTTTCTCTTATTGTCACATACTAAAAATATGATTACCTTAATCATATTAAAACCTTAATTAAATCAAAAAGTACTATAGTACAATCCTTATATATATCACATTATTATTATAACCAGAATATAATCCTTAAGTTCAAAAGCACCAATACATTAATTATTCCACATCAACTATAGTAAAAACATAAGTTTGGCCTTGATCCCTTGGCCTTTTCTGAGGTAAGTATCCCTGATTCTTAGAACATTTATTTGAATAATGCCCCATTTTCCTAAAATTGTAGCATTAATCATTGATAGCCTCTTTCTTTCCCTTGCAATCATGAGCCTGGTGACCTTTTTCTCCACATTTATAACAAACTCCCATTCCTTTTAGGCAAGTACCGGGGTGATTCTTCCCACAATTATCGCATAATGTAAAATCCTTCTTTCCCCTTTCCCTTTTATCTGTCTCTTGTTCCACCGTTCTCTTCTTATCTTGCTTTACTTAATTGTCATAAGATTTAGAGAATTCCTTTTCTGTCTTCATAGTACACGAGACTATATCTTCGTACGACGAGAAAGATTGTGAGACTAAGGCTCGACGGAGAAACGGTTTTAACCCATCAAAGAAATGATAAATCTTACTTCTTGGGTTATGTATATAATCTGCTCCATGCCTTGCTAACCTTGTAAAGTTAGCCTCATACTTTGCGACATTCTCATCCTCCTTTTGTCTCAGACTCAGAAATTGCCTTTCCATATCTGCTCGATGGTCACGAGGGAAGTATTTTTCTATGAAAATCTCTTTGAACTCCCTCCATTCCATATTTGATACTTCATCATCTTCCTTTGTGTTTTGAATCAGCGACCACCATTGATCGGCATCCCCAGTAAGGCGGTAAACTTCTATGACAACTTTCTCCCTTTCGCTACTCCCAAGGCGTGGAATATTTTCTCTAAGGAGTTTATCCATTACTCAGCTACTAATGGATTTGTACCCCCATTAAATTTTGGCGATTGTTGCCTCATGAAGAGGTCTAACATTGATCCTCCATGTTGTGGATCAGGGTGCTCCATACGAGTAAGGTTATTATTCATAACCTGAGTGAGTTGTCCCAGTCTGGTGATAAGCTGATCAGCACCAGTTGTATCACCAGCTCCATTATAATTATCATAAGCCGGAGGGAAATCCCTACATGGAGTGCATGTATTGATACAGTTTCCATTACTACCACTAGGCGCCATTTCTATACAATGTCATAAACTAGATTAGTTCATGAATCGATATACACAATAACAAACTTGAAAAACACTTAACATAAATTAAACTACTTGTGGATATAATCCATAATCATAAAAATGATTCCTTTAAGGAAGTATACACTCATAAACCCATCATAATGGTTTGTAAAGAAAATGAGAATAATCCTAAGAACATCCCTTGGGGGTGTCGTAACCAAGAGTGCAGCAAGGCCTGTTGTCGTGAACCAGTTCTTGTTCGATTCTAGCTCAAAGCGGTGTTTTCGGGTTTTACCCCTAGGTACATCTGTGCCAGAGCCACCTCTACCTGCTCGTATCCAGACAGGAATGTATTGCTCGGAAAATTCACAAAATCTCTATAATACCAAAATTATAGGAAGTTCTTCTATAATAATCCTCAAAGTCTATCTTTGGGATATGTGGGCTAATCAGAGTTTATCTAAATCTAGCTTCTAAGGTTATTACTAAACTGCCTCTGATACCAAATGTAATGCCCCGACCCCAGTTACCCAGAGTCGGTGCATTATTGCGTAACATTGGCATGATCAGAAAAGATCAAGTATCGAAAGACCGAATAGTTTAGTAGCCTTGGAAACACTAGATACATTCATAAATATTACATTACATCATAAAGTGAAAAACTACAATAACATAGTCTCTATAGTCCACACCCATATCCCTTTCAAACTATCCCTACAGGTTAGTCATAAAATATTTCTTCACATCCGGAAAAAAATAAAACAGTGAAAGGGGTGAGCTCAGATGCTCAGTAAGGATAACAATTTAGCGGAAGCTTTCATAAATAAACATAAACATTTAAGGCAATGTATAACTAAAACAAAAGCCTTTTAAACATGAACATCAACATAATATGGAAAATGTAAAATGAGATAATTCCATTTACTTCTTCACATGGATATTCTACTGGTCTAATAATCACATGCAATATCAATAACCACTTTCATAAAGATGGAATGCGTAATGATAGACTATCATAACCACATAGCCAAAGCCTCGTGCCAAGACTACAAATAAAATTTTGTCAAGGCCTCATGCCAAGACACTAGTTTGTCTCATGAGACCTACCGATTCATCGAGGAGCTATAGTGGGCTCCACCCGTCACTTATTAAGTCCAATGCATTCCTCATATGAACAGGTTTAAACATATCATAAACCATAACATAATCGTATCACATAAAACATGTATAAAGAAAACATAAAATTTCAACATTTCAATCACAAGATATCAATACAACACATTGATATAATAAAAAAATTATCCAAACCATTTTAAATACCAAAATAAAAGAAAATTAAAACTTGGTATTTATTTTTCATAAAAAAAAGTTATGGCTTGTAGAGGAAGCCGAAACTCAAATAATGGGCGTGGCGGCGGAGAAGTCGTTTTCGCCACATACATATGACAAGAAAAACATTCCTTTTTATCATTTAGTAAACCGCATTGTATAAAAAAATCTTTTTCAGTAAATGTAAAATTCAAAGGGGTTTATACATCGTATAAAAGAAAGTTGTGTATAAAACATAATATGCCTCAATGAAAGAAGATTTAGAAGAAGTCCCTTACAAAGATCATTTTTTAAATAAAATAGATCTATTATGTATATCCACTATAAGTACACATAAATAAAGTACAAATACAAGATTGTACATAATAATATCATGACATAATTTGAAATTATGAGATTAACCCAAAGAACGGAAATTGGGTTAAGAAGTACCCTTACCTCGTGTCCGACTTGACTCGATCATTCTTTAATCTCCTGAATAATAGAATAGAGTTAATATATACTTTATTAAGAAATTTTTTTCAATTTCATTATCCCTTTTATATTACTTATTACCATGTTATGAAAATTATGTAGTCATTTATGTTAATAACGGTCGTTTTGATGCTCTTTGGTACTTGAGTCAACAATAAACATCTTACAATTAAAAGTTGTTCATGTGGTAAAATATAAATTATATACAGAATTATATTCATGTTGTAGATTTCATATATATCATATATATCCATTATATACTTTCCTTTATAATATTATATAACATTTAGAGGTAAGAAAAGAAATGCACCATTCATGGAGACAATAAGCCGTACGTACGCAAGAACGCTACTTTCATTTATATTTCGTAATTAATAGAATTAAAACAAAATGAGAGAGATATATATATATATATATATTATAATTATAGTATAATATATATGTTATATATGTCACATAATTTCATTAATTTCTTTCTTTATACATTCCATGTATTTCATGAACGAGTCACATCAGTTGGGGGGGCGGTAGTCCACACTTCCTCAAATGAAAGTATCGCATTTGTACAACATGCAAAGAATAAAGGTATTATTTAAATGTAAAATAAAGAAGCATAGAGAGGAAATAAATAAAATAAATATCATAAATAAATATATTTCTATCATAATGGCCACCATTAGAGGTGGTAGGAGAAGATAGAACAATCGTCACTTCGTGAGGCAGTAATTCGCCATCCACGAAAACAGTATGTTCTTTAACCATTAGACGGAGGTGTGTATAAGTTTAGCTCGAATAATTATCATAACAACATCCTAGTATATTGAAGATACTGGTGTTTTTACAAAATAAAGGAATAAAAAGAGTTTAAGGGGTTGGAGAAGCAAAATAAAACAAAAGAGAATAAGTGAAGACATTACCATTAAATGGTGTAACTCTTTTTTATTTGAGCCAAAGGATTCCTTGGAAAGACTTCCTCCCAATGTGAGGCTTCTAAGAGTAAGATAGAAAAGTTGAGAGAGTATTGGGGTAGATTTTGGCCGATCCAAATGGCTTGATGGTGTGAATAAGGTGGTAGAGGTGGTGGCCTTTTATAAGAGGAGAGGAGGGGCACTCTTGGAAAGTTATTGAATGTTACACTATTATGAAGTGATTTTAGGATTTAAAGGGTCCCAAAATTATATATTTCTAGGATAAGGTGATAAGGGTTCTAAAAATACTCATACAATAGGTTTTTGACATGTTTAAGTCTTAGATTTTACATTATCATTTCATTTTATTTAAATCATTAATTAATGAGGTAATCACTGCATCATCATGGTGTCATAACAAATTTAATTCATTTAATGTCAAAAAATTATAAAAAATATATCATGATGTAGGAAATATTTTTATATTTCAAATGAATATTTATAGTCGAAAATTTAACTTATATAACCCCATGTAATAATTGTTGTAGTAAAACAACACATGTTTGTGACAATTTTATTTTCACATTAAATAAAAAGTTTTTAATGTCATTTTCTTACCCAAGTGGCTCCATGGGGTCCCCAAGTTGACCCATGGATTTTCTTGGTCTGCCATTACTCATCCAATATGGTTAGGACAAGTGTCATGTTATTTTCATATTTTTATAATATCATTTTTACCTTAAATTTCACTAATTACCTTTAATCTCGATTAATAAAACTTAAAAGTTACTATTCACCGAAAAATTATTTTAATCACATTGAACCAAATTTTAAATTCTAATTAAAACCATGTATGTCAGATTTTTGAAATTCAATTCATAGAATCGGTAAAGTTTTATTTAAACGAAAAATCAGTTTTTTAACTACCACTTAGTGGTTTCACTATTCATCAAAAATTGAAGTTTTTCAGAACAATGCCAAAAATTAACCCTAATCTATAATTGATATTCTGAATTCAAAAATGATTTCTGTTTTCAAAAATTCCAAACATATAAGTTTCATTAATTAATTTTATAATTAATTCCCGTTGTTACAACAAATAGCGTGTTTTTAAGAAACAATATATATCAAAAGATTGACAATTGTTTATGTCCAATTTCAAAGTGAAATTAATTCTAATGACCACCATTGGATATAATGGTAAAAATATATTCTAATTATACTTTAAAACCAATAAATAGTATAATTTATCACTATAATTTATTTTTATTAAAAAAGTTTTTTTTCATTATTTTTCACTATTCATAAAAAATTGTAAGTTCTCAGAAAATTACAAAAAATTCAACTTAGGATAATTTAGATATTCCGATTACAAAAATAAAGTCCATTTTGAAATATAAAATTTCTATAATTTTAAAAAGTGGGTATTAATATTCATAACGGCTACTTTGATTTGTCGCGGTGTGTTAGAACTCGAAGTTGTGTACAATGCAATATATTGTATCATTGAAGGAGAAGCGTACCGTGGAAGCTTGGGGTGTTACATCAAGTATCTAATCATCAATTTCACATCTTCCCTAATGTTTCCATCCAGTATTTGACATGAAACGACTAATAACCACCACTAAAAAATCATTGTCTAGTCATGTGAAAACCACTGCATATATCAAACTTCTAATAGTTGAAGAAAAAATAACATTTCCCATTTCATGAAATTCTTTTTCCCTTGATAGTATAAATGCTTTATAATTTTGAAGTGTCCAGCAAGGGGGTTGATACAGGTTTAAAACAAGTCATTCTGAACTTCTCAATAACCATCCTGAAATATTTCTTATTGAATAAAACAAAACTACAAGTATTTATATCCCTCTAAATTCTCATCCCCATGACCTTCTTGTAATGTTCATGGTTCTTCATCTTAAACATTCTAGAAAAATCTCTCTTCAATTTCCAAATTAGATGGAACTCATGACCGACAATCAATATATCATCAACATATAATAATAGTATGATATTATTACCATAATCAGATTGCCTTTGGAAAAAAATTATCAGAATCACATAAAGTAAAACATTCCTAAATATTCAAAGTGTCCAAATTCTGATTCTACCATAGGGAATATTGATCCAATCTATAAAGACTTAATTTCAACTCATAAACAAGATTCACCATCTCATGATCTCTTTAACCCATGGGTTGTATGATGTAAATTTCTTCCTCAAAATACCTATAATGAAATGGTTGTCCTTACATCCATATTCTCCATGTTTATATCATCAGATGCAATAATTTTTAGAACTATTTGAATTTTTTCATGCTTCACCATTAGTGAGAAAATATCAAAACAAATAACCTTTTATTTTGATAAAACCATTCACCACTACCCTTTCATTCTATCTCTTACCTTCATAAACATCCTATTTAAAATGAAAATCTCTTTTATTTTATAGTGTTTTTTATCTATTAGTTTGGACAAATCCCATGTATTGTTGTAATTAAAGTAATTCATTTCCTCCTCCATGGATGACTCCTACTATTTATAGTCTTTGAGAGTATCTTCATCATCCAGACAGTATCGTTCTCTTGTGTCTATTAGAAATATGAAGTTCATATCAACCCCAAACCTCTAAACTAGTTATTTGACACTGGTAGAACTTTGAAGTAAAACTTCAGGTTCATTAATTGGTAATTATCCATCAGGTATAAATTTGTCTAAATATTCTATGTCTAGTATGAATCTTTTGAGAAAATCTTTTTTTGGTAGACTGACTATCAGATCACCAACATTTGACATTTCCTATTAGAATTTAATATGTAGATCATGTTCTATAACAAATTTCTAATAATCTTGAACTTAATAATTGATCTTACCTCAACATCCTTCTCAACCATGTTTTGATCTTTCCAAATAAGTTCTTTATTAAAAAAAACATCTCTACTTCAGGTTATTTTCTCTTTTTAATCAACCCATAGATGAGATCCAATGTTCTCATCACCATATCCGATGAGAAAGAACACCTTTTAATTCACCTACAACTTATATTTTTCTATATTATCGATATAAACATACACGGTAATTCCATAGACATTGAGTTATTTTACATTTGGTCTCTTACTAGAACAATGTTCCTCTAGATGTTCTTATACCATAATTAAATATGGACTTTTATCCACCAAATAGACTATTATTTTTAATGATTATACCAAAATACCCTTTGTAATTATGGGGTGAGGCCTCATTCTTGGGGATTTATATTAAAAGGTTTAAATATTCCTTTTAGATACTCCATTTTGTTATAGAGTTCCTGGAATAGTATTCTCATACACGATTCCCATCATCTAGTTAAATTTACAAAATTCATGTATTGTATAATCCCCACCATTGTCTATCTATAGACAATTCTACTTTCATTTACACTCTCTTTCATCTAAAACATTCCTCTGAATAAAAAAAATTATACATATCAGTTTCTTTTCAATAAGTCAACCCAAGTTTTATGAGTCTCATCATCAATGAAAGTCATAAAGTACAAAGATCCTCCATTATAGTGAATAGGGGCTGGGCCCTAAATATTGGAATGAACAATTTCCAAATTTTGATTCCGTAGTTTTCTACCATCCAAGTTAAAGGAAACTATCTTATTTTTCCCTATCATAATACTCTCACATCATCCATGGTCACTGTGATCAATTTTAAGTATTCCCTTCACTACTTGAAATTTTGAATTATTTTCACATATGAGACCGAACCTACAATGTTGAACTTTTGGACCATCTGATGAGGTACTTCCGGTCACCACGACATATTCCTTGAATCTGATTAAGTATAAGGTTAAATTCTTTATTTTGTGAGAAATCACCATGAAACCTTGAGTTATTTTCCAAATTCAATGCAAAAAAGGTTCTCTGAAACAAACATCATTAATTAATCCCACTAATATGAGCATTTTCTCCAGACTTTGAATATGTATAAAATCATTAGTCTCAATAAACATCCATTTTTCATTAAGATATTAACATCCCCCTTCCCGACTATATCCAAAGCTTTATCATCTTCTAGATATACACAAACCAATATTCATTGTACATAATTTACCATGAACCCTCACTCACCAGTTGAATGAAATATTCACTTGATTCAATAAACCAAGATTCTTTTAAAATGTTCACACTTAGAAAAAAAATGTTGCTTCATTTCATTGAAATGGAAGAGTTTTTCTTCCTGAAATTTTAAGACTTTATTTGATTCTAAAAATATTTCTTGATATGTATATTATTCACAAAAATAGAACATATAAAACATATACCATCAAATTTATATATACTTATTCTCTTAGACTTATCATCTAAATAAATCTTCTTCTTACTATACTTCAATTGAGTTGATTATCCCCATCTGGTAGTTGTAAGATCATTTCTAGATGAAGCTTACAAATAATTCTACATTAACATTCCATTCAAGGTCAAGTTTATAATATCATAAAATAAATGATTTATTATATAATTAGTCTTACTCACTACTATCACCATTGAAACCATTATTTCTATAAATGAATATAAAACAATAAAAGCCTATAGATTTTCTGCGAAATTACCATCATCTATTAAATATTCCCTCATATCATATTGAAATCATTCACATGATATTTGGGAGCTCTTATATCCAATAAATTCAAGATGAACAAACATTGCATCCTGGAATCTTTGTTGACATCCATTGGTTTCTCATACAGGTGATCCAACACTTTCACAACTTATGTAGTATTTTTCTCCTCTCTAATGAGGAAATTAACATTCCAAGTGAGTGAAATATTTATCAAGGTTATGTAATTCCAATCCAACCACCCCCATTCCTTCTTTTTCATTGTCTTGAGACATTCATATGACATTGGGAAATATATATCTTTCTATATATATAACATCATCCAGTTGCATTCATTAAATAGAAAAGTATGATCCATCAAACTTATAGATTTGATCCTTCCCTTAACTTAAGTACATTCTTTATATAATTGTAAAACCAACTAAAATCATATAACTTACAAGTCAAGGAGAAGAGAAACCTAAATGATATGATTGAAGTAGAACCTTCCCTTTGATACACCTTATACGAAATAAAAGGAAAGTCTTGGGTCACCTTATCAAATCACCAAAAAAATTATAATGATCACTTCTAACATCATACAGTCTCTTGTTAAAAAACCTAATATATTTCATTATGATTGTCTCATCCATCATATTGGAAATATCAAAACATCATAAAACAAACACTAGTGGAACCACTGGACAATGGATCTTCTGATAACCACTTTTCCAATGTATGTGAACTATAAATTGGATGATATCCCACACAATCACCAAAAAAACTCACTAATAAAGCTTTACACAATTAATAGAAAATAAACATACATTCAAGATTATGTGGATCAAAAAGATTTCCTAAATCCACGGGAGGAATCTAAAAACATTTTCACTAAATGAGATACAAATAAAAATAAAACACATCACTCACCTACTATCTACATTTATAGTCTCAAATAATGAATTTAGAGACTCACATAAACTCAATAGAAAACCCATACACCTCACAAAGGGAAACCACCTCTATTTTTAGAGTTCTTCCTTTATTGGAATGGTTACAGTGACCACCAAGATTCATGGTCACTGTAATGATCCGACCCACCGGGGGCCTCTTAGACTATGTTAATATGAGTGTGACACCCTAAGACAACCTCCAATAGGCCAGGGGATGGTGACCAGCATTGAATAGGAAATCATACATATGGAAGTCCTTATTATGAGGTACCTATACACTTGCAAACATCTCTAAATGCCCATACAATATTGAAAGGTAATATAAAACCAATACCCAAATTCATGCATATATATATATCCCATAATCAGAGTATGTCAAAATAATTGAAATAATAAAGGTCTAAATACAGTCACTACAAAAACTATAACAGAGTCCAGCCTACTAAGATGGAGGGGACTATTTTTAGATGCAACACCTGGTATGAACCAAATTTAGTCTAACTCAACAATGATTCACCTACTCCTCATCCTCCTATGGAACCAACAAATGGCTTGTTTTCTTCATAAGACATCACATGTAGTGGAAGGGCCCATGTATGGGTGAGTATAACAATACCATGTAGGACCCAGAATCACTAAACATAAAGAATCACAAGAGTGGTCAGCTCATCTCATAAAGGTATTTCAATTAGGATATCAGATATAAAAATAATAAGGGTATATATATATATACACTCATGATAGAAACTTATTCTCAATGACTTCTTAGCCATTCTACCAACAACATTATTCTTCCTGAGTCTTTCTGGTAACACTTGTCCAGGAGAACTCACTTCCCAATCCATGTTGTCAATGATGATGCTCATATGAGAGGTCAGCTTGATGGGTTTCACAAAATGAGAAATTACTAGAAACTAAAAAGATCTTGAAACTCAGGTAGGGGATCTCACCAAGGGCCTCTAGCATATAACAGACCCTAAAAATCATAACCTACTATGTATGAGATCATATAACTTTGTAATCTGGTCAAATCGATCACACATACCCCACCCATGGAAGAAGAAGGAATGATAAAGGATCACACCCCAGGTCATATGGAGTGATTCCTAAACTATATCCATGAATCATTTGATAGAGGGGATCGAAATCAAGTTCTTAAGATATAATGACTCACTATATCCTCATAAGGATAGATCAAGGGATTAAATCCGACCAATATAGGTGTATACTGAAGATGCAGAGGACCTCATCATACCATGGAAGAAGTATGTAGTGTGTACTGGGAGCACACAACATGTCCCATAAAAACCATACCTACATGTGTCTATTCCAATGTTCCTCTGCCCATGCTCATGTGCACTGGTCATGCCCATTTTCTCTGAACAATTTGTTTATAGTGTCCATGCTTAGGTACCTTTCTATTATTATACAACCTAGACATTCCCATGTGTCTAGCCATGTCCCTACCCATGTACTCATAGAGTACACATCATTCCACCAACATTGTTTCACACAACATGTGATATTTTATTTCATACATAAACCATATATCCATATCCAAGGTACCACACAATGTGAGTTCTTAAGACTACAAGACAAATAATATGGGAATTTGCAGAAACATCATGAAATTTCACCCTAAACCTACACTACTGCCAAATACACCATTAGACTTGTCATTAATCATGGATCATAGTTCAGCTGAGCCTTTCCACTGGTAGTGGTTTTATTTTGACCATCAAATCTAATCAGAAATCACATCTGGTGCACTGTGTCATTACCAAACATTAAATCATGAAAATGGGGAACATTGATCCGATCTAAATCCATGACTAATCAATCATTTTCGTCATCATGCCATAGTCTCACCTTCAATATAAAACGTAAACTCAAAGTATCGATCTGTTGCACTAGATAATAGTTGTTCAATGATTGATTACTAATTATTTTTCAAACCGTTGGTCAATGAAATTACTATCGATGAATGTTCTTATAAAAGGGGAAGAAATAGATAAAAATAAAGGGGAAAAACCATAAAAATTGTTTAGGTTGGCCTTGATTAATTTTTGTTAGAATAAAGAATGAATAACCATGAACTATTAATAGTATCAATTACCCAAAACCTGGGAAGAGAAACCTTCACCCAAATAGCATGATCAAGCCATGAATCTATCTATTAGTGGGGTTAATTCACATTCGTCATGGGATAATTAATGAGGAAAATAGTACAATGTGAAATGAATTCCTTGCCATGGGGTTTGATTAACTGCTGAGGAATAATGGTAGTGTGTCACTATCATTAGAGAGATCCAGACGCTCTTATTGGAAAACATATTTTCAATCCATGATCCTCAATTGAACTTCTAGGAATCATCCTCTAGTGTCCCCCTCTCAACTCGATTGCATTATACGGTCAACCTTATGGATTTTTCATAACAGGGAATTTATCGGAATGGATTTGTTTTATGGATTAATAGTAATATATAAAAAAAATTAATTTATTATTTCTGCCTGTGAATTCACTAAAAAATTCCAAAAAATAATAAATGTAATGTCACACCTAGCATAAAACCTACATTCTAGAATTAATGGTGGTCTTGGATTTCCAATATGATCCCTTATTCTGGTGCTATTCCATAATTTCTTAAAAAACATGTGTGCATGATATACTATATTTAATATTATGATTATATCAACATTGACACTCCCTGCACCTCATAATCTCATGTTGTAAGAGTGGATAGTTCCAAAAATAGTCCCTAATATATTTCAAATTCATAAAAGAAAAAATAAAGACATTAAAATTTTCCCACCTCAAGGATTATCATCCCAAAAATAAAAAATCCTAGTAAAAAATATGAGGGTATGAGGATCACATTTGGGTCTCTCTTCCCTAAGTGCTCTCCTAGAGATTCCTATTCTACCACTAGACACGAAACAAGTGAATCACTAACCCATGAAGGTTATTCTTCTTTTAATCCTTGATCTATACCGAGTAATTTGATAAGGTATATCCATTATCAATGTACAGATCACCCCAGTCAATAACATATGATAGGTCATATAAAAACCTCCTTAAATACAACATATGAGAGACATCATCTACCCAATCTAACTATGCCAATAGAGTTCACTAGTATTCCATATTTCAAAATCAACCTAGTATCTAGAAGTGGATAATGAATCTTAGAGATAACTTTTAACTCTTGAAAAATATCTATAATCCATTTCAAGATGAGACCTTCAAGAATATATGGTCTCCCACAAAAACACCAAAAGATTATGTCATCAGTACACAATAGATTTTTGTTAGTTATTTGAAGTCCTCATTTTGACAAAGATAATCTACACCTTCTCTATTGTTTATCACACCAACTCTAGATCCATGAGTGTAAACTATCCGAGGTCAGTCTAACACTGTGGTGACCTACAGATTCTCACATACAAAGCCTTGAATGAGGTCATACTAATTGTGGAATAGTAAGTGTTGTTATATTCAAACTCCACCAAGGGTATGTGATCCAACGAACTATGACCAAAGTCTAAAATTTAAGATTGATTCATTTCCTCAATGACTATAATGGTACACTTAATCTATCCATCCATCTCAGGGTGAAACATCATGTATAAATGTAACTGAGTCACAAAGGCCTCCTATAATCCTCTCCATAATCAATCATGAAGCAAGAATCATAGTCTAAAATGATCATCAAGGGGAATTTTTGAATCTAAAATATCTTATGCATGTAATGGAATCCAAAAATCTCTAATGAACTATTTTCTATTATAGTAAATAATTGGGTCAACTTGGTGAGTTGATCCAGGATTCACTAGATGGCATCATGTCCTCTAGATGATCATGGAGTCTCAATCATGGATTCTGTAAAAATACCACCCCACTTACACTCTGTAACTTCAATGGGTTGGGCTAATACTACTATACCATGGTGCTCATCCTTCATCTACATACAAGTGAGGCATCGAGAGACAAACTCTGCTAAACCCTTGTTCATACCTATAAACCATAACAAATGTTGAAGGTATTGGTATATTTTCTTCACTAATGGATATACCAATAAAGAGATGTATAAAACATCCTCATCACCTCCCCTCACGACATCACTGGTAACAAAGTTTTTCATAAAAAATGGTGTTCTCCCCACAATAAAAAAAATCCATTAGCATCACATCTAGTGGATATCTGAGTATAAAAGGTGTGATAGTTATTATATCCAAGTCGATCCTCCCTAACACACTTAATAATAGATGGGGTAATAACCATTGATTATATGTAAGCTGCACCATTCTATTCCAGTAAGGAAAAATGATTCAATGTATTACCCAGCAGTTACAAACAATATATACATGAGACTATTGTGTCATGAATAAATGATAAACCACTCTCCCATAAGGTAGTTGCTCCACATCTTTAGGGTAAAGACCACCAATTCCTTCTCTAGATCACAAGTCTAATAGTTCTTATCATTAGGTATGAATTATCCAGACCCATAGGAAATCAAAACCTACATCTGCATCAGAAAACATATAATCTCGGTACTAGAGGCATCACAAAACACTACATACTCAACACCCTTCTCTAGTAGCCTCATGTTGGTGGTTCTCATCAAGCTCTACCTCAACTTCTAAAAATCTAGCTGGCACATCTCTATCCACAAAAAATCCTTCCCCTTCAAAGTTAAAGTTGTCAAGGGTGTTGATATCTTGGAGAAAAGGGTCATGAATCTCTAATAGTATCCTTACAACCCCAAAAAATATTCACACTTATGTCATGCTCTTGGTTGGATCCCAATATAACCCTACCCCAACCTTGGCTGGGTCCACTGTGATACCCTTTGCTGAGATAACATGTCCTATAAAGTGGACCTCTAGAATCTAGAACAGACACTTTAAGAGATTCCCATAAATTTGGTGCTCCCTAAGTAAGACTAGAAACATCATCAAGTGTCTCTCAGGCTCCTCCTATAATACTAAATACACTAGGATTTCATTGATGAAGACTATTGTGAAACAATCTTAAAATGGATGAATGATATTTTTCATGAGTCTGATAAACACTATGGGGGAATTCATCATGCTGAAATCCATAACTAATTACTCATAGTAACTGTAGATACATTAAAATTTTGACTTTAATATATCCCCATATCATACCCAAAACCGGTGATAGGCTGATCTGAGGTCAATCTTCAAGAACCGTCATATCCCTCTAAAATAGTCAAAGTAGTCAATGATCCTCATTAGTGGATACTTATTCTTTATTATTACCTAATTCAGGAGATAATAGCCCATCAAAAACATCAATCTCTCATCCACCTTCTTGGATAACAAAACAAGGGCTTCCTTGGGTGACACACAAGGTCTAAAAAAATCCATTTCTTTATAAATCCTTCTACTACACCTAAAGCTAACATAGCTATATAGGAGCCATTTGATATACTGTCACACATATTGGGGCATTTAATTATAGAAAATATATGAATAATTCTATCTATCAGTGAAGAGGTACGTCTAGAACATCCTTAGGAAATATATCCTCATACTCTACCACCACTAAAGAAAACTAAAATCTCATAACATCCACTGACCCAAGGGTAATAATAGAAAAATGACAAGTAATTGGTTTTATCCTCCAGGATATAAGCACATCCTACTCTTCTTGGGTTTCCTTCTCACTAGTGAAGGAAAACCTCATTCTATCACCATAGATACACCACATATTCCACATGAAATAGTTGATCTATGCATGAAATTTGGATAGATAGTCCATGCCTAAGATGATTTCGTATGGCCTCATCACTAATAAAAATAAATCTCATGATAAGTTATCTCTTATGAGATTTAGATCACATTATTAGAAGAAGTGTGTGATCGTTGTATCCTCTATAGTAGGAGTCTCCAAGAGAAACTGTTGAACTAGGGGATCAACTTGAATATATAAGTTATGAACCAATGAAGTGCTAAGAAATGAGTAGATAACTCATATGTCTATCAAAATAGTAGCTAAGGTAGATAATACATAGATCATACCTTGAATCATCCCTTGAGTATTGGTGTCATAATCCTCAAGCACCAATATCATTCCACTTCTCTGAACACAAACTCCATGAGCCTGGCATGGACCACCTTGGTGGGGTGTTGGAAATAGATTAAACATCTATCACCTCATTCTTCTCTCCCAAATCCTATTCCATGTCTGCTAACCTGTGGGTCTCTCTACACCAGCTGCTACCTCAATCCAGCCCACAGCTACCTGGGGGTTTGGCTCACCCTGAAACCTGAGGGTTCGCTACCTTTGAAAATCATGGTGTTTACTCCTCCTACACACATCCATAGTCTTAACTACTAGAAGAATATAATGCTTAATGGTTGGTGATAATAATGAAAAACAATCCATAGGTACCACTTTCTTTGTAGGACCATGCACTAATGCCTCTTCTCTAAGTGGATAATCATCATGATCCTACTATGGAATCCTTGTTTTATATAATCATACAGGCATACTAAAATAATCAATATGTACCATGGTCAAAGAGTATATCTGGGGATCTCACTGAAGAAGGAAATGGAAACCAAAACTCATTATAATATGTTTCATGTACCAATTTGTTCTCTACAAAGGTTCCTACATGTATCGAGTTGACCAGTAGGTTATTAGAGTCCTATGGAATGGATACATTGGACACCACACCAACATTGGAGTCCCTATCCTAAGATATGAACTCAAAACATTTTAATATTATTTCTCTAGTTCCCAAACTAATCCCCATAACTAGAATGTCTCTAAAACCAATGTCATTAGGTAGAACTACCACATATAAAACCACTATCTCACAACCCAACCCACTAATTCCTTCCTGGCCTATGTTAAGATGAGTGTGACACCCCAAGACAACCTATAATTGGATAGGTTTTAGCAACCAATGTCAAGAGGGGAAATCACACAAATGGGAGGCCTTATCCTGAGGCACCTGTACATGAACACACATCATTAAATAACCATACAATGTTGAAAGGTAAAATATAAATAATACCAAAATTCATGGATACATCTATGTCCCACAATTAGAGTAAGAAAATTTATATGAAATAATAAAAATCCAAATAAAATCCCACTAAAACAAAAAAAGATTCCAAGATGCTACGAAGGATTGGACTGTTATTAGATGAAACGCCTATTATAAACCACAATCAGTATATATCAATTATTTTTTACCATATTTTGGGGTCCTCCTAGGAAACCTTAAAAAGTTCTATTGTCTACAAATGACATTAAATGTGTGAGAAGAACACATATAGCGGTGAGTATAAAAATACCAAGTAGGTCATCCTGAAATCACCAAACCTAAATAATTAGAAGAGTAGTCTGCTAATTTCACAAAGGCATGCCAATTAAAATATGAGACATAATAATAATAAGATTATAATCCCACATATACTCATGATAAATAATTAGTATCATAGAGTTCTTAACCAGACTGCCAACCATAATATTCTTCATGAGGCTTCAAGGTAACACTCATCCGGGAGAACTCACTCCATGAGTCATACTATCACTGATGATGCTCATATGAGAGGTCATCTCATCGGGTCTCATAGAAAAATTATTTACTAGAAACTCTGAATATATAAACACTCTAATAGTGGATATCACCTAGGGCCTCTGAGTTATACCAACCCCTACCTAGAATAACCCACTGGGTAGTGGATCGTACACTTATGTATATTGGTCACCTTAATTCCACAAACCCCACTTAGGGAAGAAAACGAGATGATAGAGGATCACACTATAAGTCACAGAGAGGCATTTTTGAACTCTATACAATACTTAACCCATATAGGGGATCATAATACTATGATCATGATGTAATTTCTCACTATACCCTCATAGAAATAGACCAAGGGAATACACCCAGCAAATATAGGCCTATACTGATGAGGTGGAGGTCCTAAACCTATCCTGGATGAAGTACATGATGTGTATTCGGAGTGCACTACATGTCTCGTGAAATCATGAACTTCCTATGTATGTTCTTGTGTTAATTTTTTCATTCCCATGTACACTGGTTTTGTTTGTGTTCTATAGTCATGTTCTGTAGAGTGGACATGTTTTAGTAGCTGGTATTGGTCATGTACCCTGCCCATGTTTATGTGTCTAGACATAATCTTGTTTGTGTACTCTCAGAGTAAAAATCATACCACTATCTTTGGATCATAATTCATGTGACATGTGTCATAAGACATGTGATATTTTATTTCTTGTGTAAACCCTACAAATAAATCCATGTTCCCACATGAAGTGTGTTCTTCAGACTACATGTCATGTGACATGAGATTTTATAGAATCTCGATGTAGTTTTCCTCATGCCAATACTGCCACCAAATCTTCCTTGTGTTTCTCTATTAATCAAGGATCTCTGTATGACTAAGCCTTTCTATTTCTGGTGGTTGGATTCTGGAAATTAAATCAGATCAAGAATCGCCTATGTTTGACTTCTTCATCTCTGCACATCAAACCGAGAAAACTTGGAACATTAATCTAATCTGAATCCACCTTTGATTGTCTTCCATCATCATCAATCCTTGGTATAACCATCAATATAAAACTCAAACCCATAGTATCGATCCATTGGTCCAAATAACCATTACATATTGATATATTATTTTGTATTTTACAAACTTTCATTCATAGAAATTAACAATGATGAACGCACGAAGAACAATGGATGAATTCCACAAGAAGAAGACAAGAGGAACAAACCTCAACCATTATTTAGGTTGGCCTTGATTAATTTATATTAGAATGATGAATGAATAACCAATATTAATTAACAATATCAATTCCCCAAAACCCATGATGATAAACCTACACCCGAAAATCATGTTCGAACCGCGAATAAATCTGTTAGTGGGGGTTGATTTGTGTTTTTCATGGGATTATTAATTGGGATATTAATCCAACGAAAAACATATAAACTAAATCATGTTTTGATCAATCACTAAAAAATAATGTTTTTGTGTCATTATCATTGGAGAAATCTACAACTTCTGATTGCCACACCAATTTCCAATACATGATCTATTGTTGGTCATTTGGGAATACCCCTCTATTGGTCTTCTCCCTATTACTAAGGGTATCATTGATAACCCTATGTATTAAGAATAACATGGATTTTATATTAATGTATTAGGTTTCTATGTTAAGAATAATAAATAAGTAAATAAATTTGTTTTTTTATTTATTTTAATGTTTTCACTCGTGACAACACTTAAACAAACTACATGACCCCGAAAAAAGTTATGTCAAACCTAGGGTTAAAATCGAATTATAAACTCAATAGAGATCTCAAATTTTTCATATGATTTCATTTTCATGAGTTATTCCATTATTTTATAAAAACTTTTCACACTGGTTATATTATATTTAATATTTTTATAATATCAATACTAAGGATCCCCGAGCCTCATAATCTCTCATCATCCTAGCACTTGATTTGGAAAATATTCCTTAATATATTGCAAATTCCAAATTTTTACAAGGAAACAAATAGATACATTATATTCAAACTATCATTGACATGTGGAAACCTCTAATACATTGTTAAACCATCTAATGAAACTACAAAAAACTGGTAACCTTGATTACAACCCAAGTATTAAGTTTCCACCCTGGTAAACACCATCTATGGGAACTCCATTTTATGGACTACATCTGATGGACTCTTTTTAGTTTAGGAATATCTTGTGAACTCTTCCTCCTGAACAATTTGAAATAGTCTAGTAGGAAACCACCATCTTAAGATCTTTGTTTGATGATCTCTGTCTGGTTAATTCAATCTGATAAAACTGAGGAATTTTCACAAAACCCAACTTTTTTAGTATAAAAAAGGTTGAAATTTGAAAGAATACTTGAAAAACAAAGAAATAACCATATTAGAGTAAAATATATGTTTTTTATATTATAAATAACAAACAATTTTCTATAATGTAAATTGAAACATAAATAATCTCGATAAAAAGTGAGATTGTAACATAAAACCATTATAACTTTAGAAACCTTTAAATTAAAACTACTTGGAAGAGATAACCTTAGATGGATTTGAAAATAACCATAATATTTATGAAAATTATCATAAAATAAATTCTCTAGTATAATATACACCATGAAAAACAAATAAGGTTTTGAATATTGATCATATCGCAATAAAGGGAAATTGAGGTGGGGAAACCCTTAAAACGTTTGTATCTCTTGAATCAAATTCCTATGAAAGATAGAAATTGATATAGATATATAGATCCATTTAATTTCATGATATAATGATAAAAATCAATAGGCTAGTATAAGATCCACCTAATAAAAAACAATTGGTGAATATGACATATGTTTCATTGAACGAAATGTGAAATAAGAAACCGCTACCTCAAGCCCCAACTTTCTTTATACATAATCTAACATAATGTATAATAAATATTGAATTTCTATAAATATATACTATATAAAGACAAATAATTTACATACATTGATATTACTTGAAAATTGAATTATATTCATTTCAATATATAATAAATCCATGATAGTACCATATGGGTATAGTGTCTTTAGAAACTAGGAAACACAAACAACTGGTACATAAAACATCTAGATTGTCTCCCACTTATTTATTCATAACTAGAGTCCTTTTTTCCATATCTTAATCAATACCCTTCTTTATGACTTTGGAAAAAGAAACATATAAAAGGGTGAGATCAAATTCTCAAAAAGGGTAAAAAAGGAAAATATAAATCATATTATAATCATAATACATTAGAACATAACATTTGGAAGTCTTATCCTGCATATGAAATATCATGATATCATTTCAAGGGATAAAATTTAATAATAATTAATTCTTATAATAAAAAAAATACATAACATAAGACATGAAGTTTTGTGGAAAACGCCTAATCATAGAAAATCATTTCATATTAGTCGATGTTCATTGCCAAGACCATCATAACGAACAATGTCCATTACTAAACTTGGTTCACTTGTCATTCCATCCATGGTTTACTAAAATGGATTTACTTAACATTCAAGTAATTTATATCTCATGAGATATAAATCATTATCCAATGAATTCTATGGAGATATAGGTTCCACCCATCTTATAATTACTTCATTCTTACATGTTCCACAAAACATAAATCATTCTTCATAGCATAACCCAAGAAATAAAATGGGGTTCTTAAACATCATTCCATCATAACATAATCCATATAAAATATAAGTCCATAACTAACATAATCAAATCATAGTAATAATAGTAATATAGACATAACTCTATTTTAAGAGCATCATCTTATATGGAAAATAATTTTTATAAAACACTTGAAATTAATTCTTAAGGAAAATATCCTTTCTTAATAAAAATCATAATCTTTTCTCAAAATGCCGTAAAATTTTAAAAGAAAAGAATTTATTTGAAAATAAAAATGAAATCATGTAGAGTAATTTTCATGAAAATAAGGAATTATGAAGATGTAATAATCTGTTCATGCGGTATATGTTAAAAAACATTCTACTTATACATTTTTTTGAAAAAGTCAAAAAGTACCTCATATCGAATAATGACAGAAGATTCAGTTCATACCATTTAAAAAAAATCACCAAATGGAAAAATTAACTTTAAAAAATTGTAGAAGAATGGAAATAATATTCCATACTTAGGAGACATTGACATGGATGATAAATATACCCCAGTAAATACTTACGTATAAAATATCTCGAATAATAATGATATTGCAAAATTATCCCTTACCATAGGTATGATATCCTTGATATGTATATGAACCTCTTGTATAATAATTTAATTAAAGTTATTGAATTATTATATAATCATAGTCATTTTTTATCATATAATATATGAGTATATTATCATCTATTTGTTAGTAACATTTCATTGTCACTCGTTATTCAGATATTAACTATTTTATGTTCTTATTAATGTTTTCTTGGATAAGTTAATATTTCAGTTATTTGGTTATAGTTATATTATTTATAGAAATAAATTAGAATAATATATATTATATTTATTCATTCCCTTAATTTATATAATCATGGTTTAATGAAGATCATGAAGAATGAATCGTATCACATCTTGGAGACGGTAGGTCGTACGTACACATAAGCAATGATATCATTACCAAATTGGTTCAATGGTATTGAATTGGATGGTGTATAATATTTTATAATAAGTATAATGTTTTAATATTCATATATAGTTATTATTTTCATAATTATACCAATCCATGTAAGGTGGTGGTGAAAAACAGATTACACCACAACATAGGGATGGTAAGCTGTGCATACGCACACATGGTGATTTTATTTTTTGTAAGATGGATAGAAGGTGGAATATTATTTTTTCATAATTATAATAGTATATCAGTATATTTTTTATAATGATTTAGTTAATTTATAAAGAAACAACTAATGAAGTGTATGTAGAAGAAGAAATAAGTTTTAAAGAATCGGTATAAGAGATTAACTCTTCCTCAACTTGCTTCATAAAAATCTCTTCTTAGAGCACTAGAGTTGGTCATTGAAGATGACCAGAAGTTATAGAATGTAAATAAGGAATTTGATAAGTTAAAAATCATAGGTTATGGTCGTACATGAAAGTTCAAAGTGAAGTGAAGAGGTGAGGGAGGAGGTGCCCTTTTTTAATTGAGGTGATGGACACTTTTGGAAACACAATAAATAATATTTATAATAAAATCAAAACCTACCCAAAAACATACAAAATGACCCAATTTATAAGATGAGATGAGATAGGGTTGTAATATAATTATCAAATAAATTTTGGAAAAGTATTCAGGTAAATTTAAAAATTATCCTTTTAATTAACACTTAGCTATTCTATTTAATTTTTAACTATGGTAACAAATAATTTAATATTAAAAGGGTGAAATATTTACTTATTTTATGTAAAATAGACCATATATAAATAAATTATATCATTTTATACCATATAATAATTAATATATATTTTTAAAACGTTTTATTATCTTCAAATAATTTAATAAAACATTATTTTGTTAAAAAATATATAGTGTCAATTTTGACAGTATTCATTTCATTGATTTTTAAAAAATTTAGTATAACAATATAACATTGAAAAAACAATTTTATTATATTTCTAGGCGTTAAAGGTCATATAGAAAGTTTATTAAACATGTTAATTAGTCCAAATTATATTTACATTATTATTTTTAATAACATCTATTTGATATTTCTCTTAATAAAATAATTATTGATTTTTTAATTATATAATATGCATATTTGTTGAATAAAAATTGTAAATAAACTACTATGATGAAGATAAATCTACTAAATTTCATAATAATACTTTAAATAGACTTTATCTTCTTTAAAATCCAATATTTAAAAAGTTATACTTATTAAATAATGAAGGTTACAACATTAACATCACTTTAAATAAAATAATATAAGTGTCATAATCCATTTTATAAGGTTCCAAATGATCCATAAATTGACCCTTGGATGATTATTGTCGATATATACTCAACCAATAAGATTTGTCCATGTTTTTTTTATTTTTTATGGGTATTATTATTTTAATAAAAACTATATTATTGATTTTTCATCAATTAAATAATCTCTTCATCATTAATGTATAAGGTATTACTATAATTATTTATTTCCTAGAAATTATAAATAAATTTCCATAATAAAAAAAAATTTATATTTTGAATTGTTATTTATAATTGAAATTATCTTTAGTACAACCATATATTAAAAATGATGAAAATTTGAGTGAGTCATATTTAACATTTCTTTAAATAAAATAAATTAAATGTCCAAATCTAATCCAAGTGAATTCAAATGGAAAACAATTAAACCCAAGAATGATTTAGGTCGAAACAAACACATTTAATGATATTTAGATAAGTGTTATGGTATTTTTATAATAGTAATTTTACCTTTAATTAACTGGTTTACTCTTTTACCGTATTACTAAAAATTAATGAAGTTTTTATTCATGATGCCCAAAAATAATATAAATATATTTAAAAAAATTTTACCTAATGATTCCAAATATGGAGTCAATTTTTCAAAATTTAAAATAAATTAGTTTCAGTAATTAATTTATAATTAATACTATTTCCAGAAACAAAGAACAAGTTTTAAAATCTAAAACGTTGCAAAAGATTGAAATGTTTTTAAATTTGAATAAAATGTAAAATTATTGCTAATGAAATAATTTATACTGAATGATAAAAAATAATCTATTTATAATTTAAAAACATTACATATTATAATATAACCAAATAAATTATTTCAATGAAAAAAGTTTTTTTCATAAAAATTAGTTTATTTCTACTATTCATCAAAAATTGAATGTTATTAAAAAAATTGTAGAAATTAATCCAAAGTAAATTTTTATATACCATATCAAAAAAAATGTTAATGTGGTCATATAAAAATTATTCATGTTTCAAAATCTTAATTTAAAATGGGTTCACCATTCAACGGCGTAAAATTACACTTTTAAAAAATATAGTTTTTTATAAATCAAATTGGGTTTATACATACCCTATGACAAAAATACCCATTGGATTAATATAGAATATATGAAAATAATTTTTTTTATTAATTATATAACATATATATCTCATTTATTTAATTAACAATAATAATTCAGTCAAAAAATATATCTAATTGATTTATATTTTTCATAAATAATTGATTGCTAATGAATTGACAATGCACTTTCATAATTTAGTTATACATATTATTACTAACCTAACGAATAGTCTATAATTGAAATTTTATACTAAGTGTGACTTTTGGTTCTTTTAAACTCACGATTGCGTGCAATGAAAGCTACTGAATAATTACAATTATTTAAGGAAAATATTTCATAAAAAAACGAGTGTAACATTATACCTCCCTTAAACTGAATTTCACCCTAGAAATTCATAACTTGAAAACAAAAATATGAGGATACCTCTCTATCATCATATCCATAAGTTCCCATGTCACTTCTTAAAATTTGTGGTTCTCCCATAAAATTTTAAACAAGTGTGTGGTATTACATCATATAACTTTTTCGCTATGATCAATAATATCTATCGGCTTTTTATTAAAAATATTTATATTTCTCTAGATGTATGACTTCAATGTTAAATACATATGAAGGATTATGTATGTACATTCTCAAGAGACATACATGGAAAAAATCATTATCTTGAGAGAGATTCGATGGAAGCGCCAATCGATAAGCGTCCTTCTCAACATGATCCCGAATTTCAAACGGACATATATACCTTGGGCTTAGCATGACCTTATTTCCAATTATAATTACTCTCATCCATGGAGATATTTGTAGAAACAACTTGTCACCCACTTCAAAATCTAGGTCTTTTCATAAATTTTTAGCATAATTTTTTTGTCGAATATGAGATGCTCTTATGTATTATTGAATAGATCTAAACATTTCCTCTATTTCGTCAACAAGATCAGGTCCTAATTGTTTTATTTCTTCAACTTCATTCCATTAAGTTTCATTTATGCAATTATTTATATATAGGGCTTCAAAAATATCCACCTAATTAGTGGTGTAAAATCTATTATTGTATGGAAAATCCACAAAAGTTAAGTGTTGATCCCAACTACATTTGAAATCCATATAGAAATCTCTCAACAAGTATTTTAAAGTTTTAATTATCCTCTCAGATGGACCACCTATTTGGGGATGAAAAGGTGTGCTGAAACTTAACTCTGTATCCATAGAATGCTAAATAATTCACTAAAACATTGAGGTAAACCTCGGATCCTAATTAGAAATAGTGGAAACTGGTACTCCATGTATTCTTACCACTTCATTTACATATATCCTGGAAATCTGATCAAGAGATAAATCTTATCTAATAGTAATGAAGTTTGCTGACTTTTTAAGGCAATCAACTATAACCCAGAAAACATTATTGCCTTCAGATGTTTTGAGAAGTTTGATGAAAAAGTCCATAGTGATGTTTTACCATTTATATTATTGTATGGGTAGTGGTTATAACATCCCCTTATAATTTTATCTGTCAACTTTAACTTGTTCCCAAACCAAGCATCAATAAACATATTCAGAAACATCTCTTTTCATGCATCCCACTAGAAATACTCTTTAATTTCTTTATACATCTTTGTGCTTTCAGGGTGAATAGATAATGAAGAACTATGAGCCTCATCCAATATCTCCATCTTTAATTTTAATATGGGAGGAATCCAAACCCTATTCCTAAACCTTATTATTTCATCACAATCATGGTTGAATTCAGAAACATTTCTCACCTTCTTTTATAGCACTACAACTTTCTTCTGCGCCTCCTTAATCTTCACATGTATAGATGGATGAACATTCATTCGATGAAGATAATATTTCCCCAAATCCTTTAAAACTTCAAGATCCATCCTTTTCAAATCCATAAATATAGGATCTTTTGTGATCCTCATCATAGATAGGCTAGCATGGTCTTTTCAACTAAAATCATCTTCCACCTTCTTCACTTTCCCAGGGTGGTAATGTATTGAGTAGTTGTAATATTTAATCAACATCAAACATATTAATTGTTGCATATTCAGTTCTTTTTTTGTGAAAATATACATTAAAATTTTATCATAAATATAAATATAACACCTTTTAACATAATGATATTGCCTCCATATCTATAATGCAATGATTACTGCAGCTAACTCCTAATCGTGAGATTGGTAATTTTGATGATGGATTATCAACTGTAGTGAGGAATAAGGTATCAACATATCATTTTTCATGAGAAAACATTCCATCCTATTCTTGGGTTCATCACTATAGATCACAACCCTTTCTTTACTACTAGGTAGTGTGATCACATGTGCACTAGATCACCTTCTTTTTAGGTCTTTGAAATTCTCTTCACATTCCTTTATCCATACGAACTTACTTCCTTTCTGAGTCAACATGGTGAGTGGATTATATAATCCTGAAAAATATTTCACAAAACATCGATAATATCCATCCAAACCAAGAAAACATTAAATACTAGTTACCTTTTTGGGTATCTGCCAACTTTCAACAACTTCTGTTTCTAATGGATACACAGAAATCCCATCTATTGAGATTATGCTACCCAAAAAAAACTTTTCAAAGACAAAATTTACATTAGGTAAATTTTTCATAAAGCTTCTCCTTTCTCAGGGTCTTTAGTAAAATTATCAAGTTTCCTTCATGTTATTAATTTCCCTTTGAATATACAAGAATATCTTCTATAAAGACTACCACAAACTGGTCATGATATTATATAAAGACTATATTCAAAAGATCTATGAATATAGCAGAGGCATTAGTAAGACCAAAATGAATCACTATAAATTCATAGTGTCCATACCTTATATTAAATTTCATCATTGGTATGTCCTCTTTCATTACCCTTAATTGATGATATAATGAAATAATATCATTCTTGGAAAAGTATTGAGCTCTATGTAGTTTCTCAAATAATTCATTAATGTGGGGAAGATGATATTTTCTCTTGACAATGATCTTTTCAAGTTCTCGACAATCAATGTAGAGTCTCATTGATCCATCTTTATTCATAACAAATGGAATATGTGATACCTATGGTGACACACTATTGTGTATTAATCCCTTATCAATATTCTCTTGGGGTTTCTTCTTCAATTCCTACAACTCAATTGGGGCCATTTTCTATGGTGTCTTCGAAATAGGCATAGCACCCGGTATGAGTTCTATTGAAAATTCAGCTTCACGATTTGGTGGAAGACCTTGAAATTCCTCTAGAAAGACAACATCAAACTCTGGTAAAATTGGTGTATTCATAATAATGAGTTTTTCCCAAGCATTTTAGATAAATAAGCTTCATTTATAGTAATAAATAACCATAAGATTCAATAAATTTATATTGGAAGGTTATATTCATCCTTGCATCGATAGATGATCATAGATTGATCTGGAATAAGAAATGTGTCTTCCATTCCTTTGAAATTGATATGAGCTATATATAGAGAATGTCAATCCACGCAATGAATCGCATCAAATTCCACTATAAGAAGGATCACAATATTTTTGGGAAGCACTCTTCCATAAACATCAACTAGAGAAGAATTATAAACTTTTGATGTGGCCGTTGTGCCATTAGGAGTTGTCATAGCTAACTCGATATCTAATTGTTGAGATAATACAATGATACCCTTATAAAATTAATCATAAATAAATGAATGGTAGGATCTAGAATAAAATAATGATTTTGAATCTTTATAGTGGAGGGTATGTTTACCTTTCACGACGGTATTATCATACTCCACATCGTTGATCATGATTGCATATTACATTCATTTTTATTTGGCCTTAAGAGTTTACTAATATCGATCATCATCAATAAACCTTGGATTAGGTCATTGATTGGTATAATTCCCCATTTCCTTGAACATGTATCATTAAAGTGTAACAGGTGTATTCTTTGTATCATATTCTCTATTCAAATCATCAGTCATTTTTTCCCATCACTTTAGCATTCAACCACCTAGTGACCTTATTTTCCACTCTTAAGACATTTACTAGTCCCTTTAGAATAATTTCCTCCATGTTTCTTTCCACAAATTGGGATTAAGGGAAAACTCATCTTGTTTTGAGTATGGTCTTTAGATTTTTTATTTAGTTACATTTTTCTCTTCTTATCAAACCCATGGGACTATTTGGTTTATCCAATCTTTATCTTAACCTTGAGAGTACATCAAACGATTTCCACATATCTAGTAAAGTAAATTATGGATAATACCATTCAGAGACTTGGTTTTAAGCCACTAAAGAATCAATAAATTTTAGTCTCATGTTGGATAATAATTCCAAGAGTGTACCTTGAAAGTCTTGTAAAAATTTCTTCGTAGGTACCAACAGATTCATCATCCTTTTTATTAAGTTAAAGGAAATCCTTCTTCATCTTTGTTCATAGAATACGGGGAAAATACTTATGGAAAAATAATTTCATGAACTAGTCCCATTCCATGTCTAAAATTTCATCACTTTATCTATTATTATTGATATGATTTAACCATTCATCATCTTCACATTCCAAATAATAGACTGGTTTGATGACTTTATCATATTCAGAAAAATTTACAATAGAAAATTTATTTTCAATGGTACTAATCCATTGTTCCACCATTAATGGATGAGAAGACCCACTGAAATAAGGTTGACGTTACTTCATGAAAGACTCAACAGAATGTTTGTCCCTCCTTTTCTCATTTGGTAGCCCAGTATGATTCATATCTATAGAATGTTGTGTTAGAATAGATACAATAATTTTCATTCCAACTTCAACAAAATTTGGATTTTTAGGAGTAAAATCATTGCATTGATCGTCACATTCAGTAATAACGTAGTTCTATTAGGTTCCATCCATTGAATAAAACCAAGAATAATAGTGTGAGTAACACTAATCATAAGAGGAAAACAACATAAACAAGAATAAATTTTCAATTTAAGACACATTAGGTTTTATACAAGGTTATTAATGGTCATTTATAAAACACTAGAATTGTAACATATTCTTAGACACATCCTTAGGGTTCATTCTAAGTATTTCTGATCCTAGTTTAAAAAGGTTATCTATACCTTTCCTATGATACCAACTATAATGACCCACACATTAAATACATTTATATAACATAAAAAGTTAATTATATTCATTTCAACATATAATAAATCCACGATAGGACCATATAGGTAGAGTTTCTTTAGAAATTAGGAAATAGAAACAACTAGTTCATAAAACATCTGTATTGTATCACACTTATTTTTCAAAACCAGACTCTTTTTTGTCATATCTTACACAATACCCTTCTTGATGACATGAGTAAAAGAAACATAATAAAGGGTAATATCAAATTCTCAGTAAGGTTAATCAAAGGGAAATATCAATCATAATATAATCATAATACATAAGAACATAAGATTTGGAAATCTTATCATGCATATGACAGATCTTGATATCATGTCATGGGATAAAAGTTCATAAGAATTAATTTTCATAATCCCATAAGTCAAAACATAAGACATGAAATTTTTTGGCATACACATAAGCATAGAAAACCATTTCATATTAGTCAAGGCTCATTTCCAATACCATTATAGTGAACAATGCCCATTACTAAATCATGATTAATTTCCATTCCAAAAATTTATTAATGAAACAGATTAACTCTCCATTCCAATCATGTCTATCTCATGAGATATAAATATTTATCCAATGCATTAGAGGGAGATATAGTTCCCACCCATCTCATAATTAAATAATTCTTACATGTTCTACCAAAACATAAATCATTCATCATACCATAACCCAAGAAATAAAATGGGATTCTTAAAAATCATTCCACCAAAACATAATCCAAATAAAATATCATTCCATCATTATCAGAATAAAATATTAGTAATAATAGGGATATAAACATAACCCTATTTAAATTGAATCATCATATATGGAAAATAATTTTTATAAAACACTTGAAATTAGTTCTTGAGGAAAATATCATTTCTTCTTAAAAAACATCATCTTTCTCAAAATGACACAAAATATTAAAAGAAAATAATTTATTTGACAATAAAATTGAAATTTTGTAGAGGAATATTCATGGAAATAGGGATTCATGTAAATTTAAAAATCCATTCACGCTGTATAAGTTAAAAAAATATTTTTCTCATACTTTTTCTCGAAAAGTAAAAAAGTACCTTGTATCAAATAATGAAAAAAGATTCCTTTCATACCATTTAATAAAAATTCACCAAAGGGTAAAATTAACATTAAAATTTTTTATAAGAATATAAATAATATTTCATACTCAGGAAACATTGACATGGATGATAAATATATCCCAGTAAATGCTTACGTATAAACAATATCAAATAATAATGACATTGCAAAATTATCCCTTACCTTATGTATGATATCCTCTGTATGTATCCGAACCTCCTGTATAATTATTTAAATTATGTTATTAACTTATTCCAAAATCATATTAATTTTTATGTTATCATATACGATCAAATTATCATCTGTTTATTAGTAACATTTCATAGTCACTCGTTATTCGGATATTAACAGTTTTATGTTCTTATGCAAGTTTTTTCGGATAAGTTCATGTTCCAAATTTTAGTTTATAGTTATATAAATTGAATAATTATTTTAGTATAATATATATCATATTTATTCATTCCATTCATGTATATATTCATTGTTTAATTAAGATCAAGTAGAATAAATAACATCGCTTCGTGGAGACGGTAGGTCGTATGTACGCACGAGCGATGATAGCATTCTCAAAATTATTAAATGTTATTGAAGTGGGTGAAGAATAAAATTTAAGAATCAGTATAATATTATAATAATAATATATTGTTATTATTTCCATCATTATACCCATCCATGTATGGTGGTGGTTAAAAACAGATTACACCACAGCGTGGAGACAGTAAGTCGTACGTACACACTCGTGGTGATTTCCTTTTTCATAGGATGGATTGAAGGTGGAATATGTTTGTTAAATATTTATAATAAAATATCTGTATATGATTGATAATAATGTTATTTATTTATAATTAAACAACTAATGAATAAGAAGTTGAAGCAGAATAAAATTTAAAAGAATGGATATAATAGATTACTTCTTCCTCAACGGGCTACCTATAAATCTTTTCATATAGCACTAGAGTTGGTCTTTGAAGATGACCAAAAACTCTAGAATGTAAATAAGTAATTTTATCAGGAAAAGTGGTAGGGTATGGCTGAGCTTGAACGATCAAATTGAAGTGATGAGGTGATGGAGGAGGTTTCCTTTTTTAATTGGGGTGATGGACACTTTTAGAAACACCATAAATAGTAATTTATAATAAATGGGTGAAATATTTACTGATTTTATGTAAAATATACCATAAATAAATAAATTAGACAATTTTATTCCATATAAAAATTATTATATATTTTTTTAAATGTATAATGTTTTTAAATAATTTAATAAAACATTATTTTGATAAATAATCAATAGTGCCAATTTTGACACTATTCAATTCATTGATTTATGAAATTATTAATATAACATGATAACTATGAATTTTTTTTATTATATTAATAGGAGGTCAAGTTAAACTGTAAAATTCTTTAGACATTTTAATTAGTCAAAATTTTATTTACTTTATTATTTTAAATAACATTTATTTGATGTTTCCCTTAATAAAATAATTACTATAACAATCTTGTGTAATTATTTAATATGATTATTTGTTGAATAAAAAAAAATACTATTATAAATAAAAATCTACTATATTTCATAATAATACTTTATTAGAATTTATCTTCATTAAAATATAATATTAAAAATTTTATACTTATTAAATTATGAAAGTGATAACTTTTACATCACTTTAAATAAAGTAATATAAGCGTCATAATCCCTTCTAGAAGGCTCCAAATGGTCCATAACTCGACCCTTGGATGATTATGGTTGAGATATACTCTACCAATAATATTTTTCAAGTGTTTGGGAGTTCATGGGTATTATTATTTTAATAAAAACTATATTATAGATTTGTCATCAATTAAATAATTTCTACATCATTAATGTATTGTTATTAAGGAAATTATTTATTTCTAAAAAAGTTACAAATAAATTACCATCATAAAGGAAAAAAATTTATATTTTTAATGATTATTTATAATATAAATTATGTTTAGTATAATATTATATTAAAATTGATTAGAAATTGAGTGATGCATATTTAAATTTTCATTAAATAAAATAAATTAAATATCTTAATCGCATCCAAAAGCATTCAAATGGATACCATTTCGACCAAAGGATGATTTAGGTCGAGAAAAATCATCCAATGATATTATGACAAGTGTTATGGTAATTTTATAAGATTATTCTAACCCATAATAACTCGGTTTATCCTTTAACCATATTACAAAAAATTCCAAAACATACTAATCATAATGCCTAAAAATAAAATAAATGTATTTAAATAATATGGACCACATGATTAAAGATATGGAGTCTATTTTTGAAAGTTTCAAACATAGAAGTTTCAGTGATTAATTTAAAATTAATCTACTTTTTCAGAAAGATAGAATGATTTTTAAATGCTAAAACATTGGAAAAGATTGACATTGTTTTACATCTGAATTCCATGTAAAATTAATGCTAATGAAATACATTATATTGAATGATAAAAATAAATTATTTTCATACTTTAAACCCATTAAATATTATAACTTGAACATATAAATTATTTCAATGAAAAATTTGTTTTCATAAAATTTAGTATATTTTTACTATTCATTAAAACTTGAATGTTATTATAAATATATCAATACCCCATCCAAAGTAAATTTTTATATCCCAATTAAAAAGAACATGTTTATGTTTTCATATAAAAATTATTAATGTGTCAAAATATTAATTTAAAAGGGGTTTTCCTTTCAAAGGCTTAAAATTAACCTTTTAAAAAAATATTGGTTTTTATACATCAAATAGGGTTCATTGGTACACTATATATAAAATATCCATTGTATGAATATCAAAAATATTTTATTAAATATATAACATATAAATCTCATTAATTTCATTAATAATATTAATCCACTCAAAAATAAAAATATCTAATTGATTTTTGCTATTCATTAATAATTGGGTGCCAATGAATTCACCATGCATTTTCATAAATTTGTTATACTTATTCCTAATAACCTAATAGCTAAGATATAATGGTAATTTTATACATAGGTAACCTCAAGGTTCATTCAAACTCATGATAGCGTGCAATGAAGACACTAAAGAAATAAAATTATTTAAAGAAAGTTTTTCATAAAAACATTTGGGTGTTACATACTAGATTTATATTCATACTTATCTTTCTATATATCATTTTCCCATAATTTTAAATTCCACATTTAATGAAAATTATTTGTTAAAATAAATATTTGTGTGTCAACTGCTCTGTTTTCTATGTATGTTTCGGTTTAACGATTCTAGTCCTTCCGCTTTAGTCCTAGTTTAATCATATATAAAATATTAATAATTTACTAAATATAATATTTATTCATTATATAAAATTTTACAACCAACCAAGTAAGACAGTGATTAAAAATGAGTCACACCACTTTGTGGATGTGATAATCCTCATGTATGCACCGTTAATGATTTCATTGTTCAATGGAAAAATATAAATATAAATATTGATTTATCATTATATAATAATAATTATATTATAAATAACATATATATTCATTAAATGCATCCTTACAACTATCCATGTCAGACGGAAATGAAAAATTAATAACATCGTTTCTTGGAGGTGGTGGTACACACGTACGAACGTGGGATGTTTCCAATTCTTATAGGATGTAAAGGAGGTAAACAAATAGTTGTTAAATTAATATAATAACATTTAAATATAGTAAAGATACAGATATAATTATATCATCATGATTATAATATATTTTTAGGAGTTATAAAAGAAATAAATATGAAATATTTTTGTTAAGACTTATACCTCCTCCATGGATATCTTCCTTTGGTTTACACCTTAAGGCTTCTAGGATAGGTATTTTTGTGTGAAAATGAAATATAGGACATGGGGAATAATGTTTCTAAGATATTGTTTCAGATATTGATCAGTATAGGGTGATAAAAGTGTGTGGATAAGTGAGTAGAGGAGATACCCTTTTTTAAGTGTGAGGAGTGACACCCTTGTAAATATTAAGAATTTTAAGATATAATAAATGTATTTTAGAAAAATTGAATTTTTTTAGAACAATGCCAAAAATTCACCCTAAGCTATAATTGATATTCTGAATTCAAAAATGGTGTCTATTTTACAAAATTCCAAACATATAGATTTCATTAATTAATTTTGTAATTAATTCCCGTTGTTACAACAAATAACGTGTTTTTAAGAAACAATATATATCAAAATATTGACAATTGTTTATGTCCAATTTCAAAGTGAAATTAATTCTAATGACCACCATTGGATAAAATGGTAGAAATAAATTCTAATTATACATTAAAACCAATAAATAGTATAATTTATCACTATAATTTATTTTTATTAAAAAAGTTTTTTTTAATATTTTTCACTATTCATAAAAAATTGGAAGTTCTCAGAAAATTACAAAAAATTCAACTTAGGATAATTTCGATATTCCGAATACAAAAACGAAGTCCATTTTGAAATATAAAATTTCTATAATTTTGAAAAGTGGGTATTCATATTCATAACGGCTACTTTGATTAGTCATGGTGTGTTAGAACTCGAAGTTGCGTACAATGAAATATATTGTATTATTGAATGAGAAGCGTACCGTGGAAGCTTGGGGTGTTACATCAAGTATCTAATCATTAATTTGACATCTTCCCTAATGTTTCCATCCAGGATTTGACATGAAACGACTAATAACCACCACTAAAAAATCATTGTCTAGTCATGTAAAAACCACTGCATGTATCAAACTTCTAATAGTTGGAGAAAAAATAACATTTCTCATTTCATGAAATTCCTTTTCCCTTGATAGTATCAATGCTTTATAATTTTGAAGTGTCCAGCAAGGGGGTTGATACAGGTTTAAAACAAGTCATTTTGAACTTCTCAATAACCATCCTGAAATATTTCTTATTGAATAAAACAAAACTACAAGTATTTACATCCCTATAAATTCTCATCCCCATGAACTTCTTGTAATGTTCATGGTTCTTCATCTTAAACATTCTAGAAAAATTTCTCTTCAATTTCCCAATTCGATGGAACTTGTGACCGATAATCAATATATCATCAACATATAATAATAGTACGATATTATTACCATAATCCCATTACCTTTGGAAAAAAATTATCAGAATCACATAAAGTAAAACATTCCTAAATATTGAAAGTGTCCAAATTCTGATTCTACCATAGGGAATATTGATCCAATCTATAAAGACTTAATTTCAACTCATAAACAAGATTCACCTTCTCATGATCTCTTTAACCCGTGGGTTGTATGATGTAAATTTCTTCCTCAAAATACCCATAATGAAATGGTTGTCCTTACATCCATATTCTCCATGTTTATATCATCAGATGCAATAATTTTTAGAACTATTTTAATTTTTTCATGCTTCACCATTAGTGAGAAAATATCAAAACAAATAACCTTTTATTTTGATAAAACCATTCACTACTACCCTTTCATTCTATCTCTTACATTCATAAACATCCTATTTCAAATGAAAATATCTTTTATTTTATAGTTTTTGTTTATCTATTAGTTTGGCCAAATCCCATGCATTGTTGCAATTCAGGGAATTCATTTCCTCCTCCATGGATGACTCTTACTATTTACAGTCTTTGAGAGTATCTTCATCATCCTGACAGTATCGTTCTCTTGTTTATATTAGAAATATGAAGTTCATATCAACCCCAAACCTTTAAACTAGTTATTTGACACTGGTAGAACTTTGAAGTAAAACTTCAGGTTCATTAATTGGTAATTATCCATCAGGTAGTCATTTGTCTAAATATTCTATGTCTAGTATGCATCTTTTGAGAAAATCTTTTTTTGGTAGACTGACTATCAGATCACCAACATTTGACATTTCCTATTAGAATTTAATATGTAGATCATGTTCTATAACAAATTTCTAATAATCTTGAACTTAATAATTGATCTTACCTCAAAATCCTTCTCAACCATGTTTTGATCTTTCCAAATAAGTTCTTTATTAAAAAAACATCTCTACTTTAGGTTATTTTCTCTTTTTAATCATCCCAGAGATGAGATCCAATGTTCTCATCACTATATCCGATGAGAAATAACACCTTTTAATTCACCTCCAACTTATATTTTTCTATAGTATCGATATAAACATACACGGTAATTCCATAGACATTGAGTTATTTTACATTTGGTCTCTTACTAGAACAATGTTCCTCTAGATGTTCTTATACCATAATTAAATATGGACTTTTATTCACCAAATACACTATTATTTTTAATGATTATACCAAAATACCCTTTCAAATTATGGAGTGAGACCTCATTCTTAGGGATTTATATTAAAAGGTTTAATTCTTCCTTTTAGATACTCCACTTTGTTATAGAGTTCCGGGAATATTATTCTCATACACGATTCCCTTCATCTAGTAAAAGTTACAAAATTCATGTATTGTATAATCCCCACCATTGTCTATCTATAGACAATTCTACTTTCATTTACAATCTCTTTCATCTAAAACATTCCTCTGAATAAACAAATTATACATATCAGTTTCTTGTAAATAATTCAACCCATGTTTTATGAGTTTCATCATCAATGAAAGTCATAAAGTATAAAGATCCCCCATTAGAGTGAATAGGGGTTGGGCCCTAAATATTGTAATGAACAATTTCCAAATTGTGATTCTGTAGTTTTCTACTATCCAAGTTAAAGGAAACTATCTTATTTTTTCCTATCAAAATACTCTCACATCATCCATGGTCACTATGATCAATTTTAAGTATTCCCTTCACTACTAGAAATTTTGAATTATTTTCACATATGTGACCAAACCTACAATGTTGAACTTTTGGACCATCTGATGAGGTACTTCCGGTCACCACGACATATTCCTTGAATCTGATTAAGTATAACATTACATTCTTTATTTTGTGAGAAATCACCATGAAACCTCAAGTTATTTTCCAAATTCAGTGAAAAAAAGTTTCTCTGAAACAAACATCATTAATTAATCCCACTAATAAGAGCATTTTCTCAAGACTTTGAATATGTATAAAATCATTAGTCTCAATAAAAATCCATTTTTCATTAAGATATTAACATCCCCTTTCCCGACTATATCCAAAGCTTTATCGTCTTCTAGATAGACACAAACCAATATTCATTGTACATAATTTACCATGAACCCTCAGTCAACAGTTGAATGAAAAATTCACTTGATTCAATAGACCAAGATTCTTTTAAAATGTTCACACTTAGTAAAAAAAATATTGCTTCCTTTCATTGAAATGGAAGAGTTTTTCTTCCTGGAATTTGAATACTTTATTTGATTCGAAAAATATTTCTTGATATGTATATTATTCACAAAAATAGAACATAAAAGACATATACCATCAAATTTATATAGACTTATTCTCTTAGACTTATCATCTAAATACATCTTCTTCTTACTATACTTCAATTGAGTTGATTATCCCCATCTGGTAGTTGTAAGATCATTTCTAGATGAAGCTTACAAATAATTCTACATTAACTTTTCATTCAAGGTCAAGTTTCTAATATCATAAAATAAAAGATTTATTATACAATTAGACTTACTCACTACTATCACCATTGAAACCATTATTTCTATAAATAAAGATAAAACAATAAAATCCTATATATTTTCTGCGAAATTACCTTCATCTATTCAATATTCCTTCATATCATATTGAAATCATTCACATGATATTTGGGAGCTCTTATATCCAATAACTTCAAGATGAACAAACATTGCATCCTGGAATCTTTGTTGACATCCATTGGTTTCTCATACAGGTCATCCAACACTTTCACAACTTATGTAGTATTTTTCTCCTCTCTAATGAGGAAATTAACATTCCAAGTGATTGAAATATTTATCAAGGTTATTTAATTCCGATCCAACCACCTCCATTCCTTCTTGTTCATTGTCTTGAGACATTCATATGACATTGGGAAATCCATATCTTTCTATATATATAAAATCATCCAGTTGTATCCATAAAATAGAAAAGTATGATCCATCAAACATATAGATTTGATCCTTCCCTTAACTTTAGTACATTCTTTATATAATTGTAAAACCAAATAAAATCATATAACTTACAAGTCAAGGAGAAGAGAAACCTAAATGATATGATTGAAGTAGAACCTTCACTTTGATACACCTTATAAGAAATAAAAGGAATGTCATGGGTCACCTTATCAAATCACCAAAAAAATATAATGGTCACTTCTAACATCATACAGTCTCTTGTTAAAAAACCTAATATATTTCATTATGATTGTCTCATCAATCATATTGGAAAGCTCAAAACATCATCAAACAACACTAGTGGAACCACTGGACAATGGTTCTTCTGATAACCACTTTTCCAATGTATGTGCACTATAAATTGGATGATATCCCACCCAATCACCAAAAAACTCACTAATAAAGCTTTACACAATTAATAGAAAATAAACATACATTCAAGATTATGTGGATCAAAAAAATTTCCTAAATCCATGGGAGGAATCTAAAAACATTTTCACTAAATTAGATACAAATGAAAACAAAACGCATCACTCACCTACTATCTACATTTATAGTCTCAAACAATGAATTTAGAGACTCACATAAACTCAATAGAAAACCCATACACATCACAAAGGGAAACCACCTCTATTTTTAGAGTTCTTCCTTTATTGGAATGGTTACAGTGACCACCAAGATTCATGGTCACTGTAATGATCCGACCCACTGGGGGCCTCTTAGCCTGTGTTAATATTAGTGTGAAACCCTAAGACAACCTCCAATAGGCCAGGGGATGGTGACCAACATTGAATAGGAAATCATACATATGGTAGTCCTTATTCTGAGGTACCTATACCCTTACAAACATCTCCAAATGCCCACACAATATTGAAAGGTAATATAAAACCAATACCCAAATTCATGCATATATATATATCCCATAATCCGAGTTTGTCAAAATAATTTAAATAATAAAGGTCTAAATACAATCACTACAAAAACTATAACAGAGTCCAGCCTGCTAAGAAGGAGGGGACTATTTTTAGATTCAACACCTGGTATGAACCAAATTTAGTCTAACTCAACTATGATTAACCTACTCCTAATCCTCCTATGGAACCATCAAATGGCTTGTTTTCTTCATAAGACATCACATGTAGTGGAAGGGCCCATGTATGGGTGAGTATAACAATACCATGTAGGACCCGGAATCACTAAAAATAAAGAATCACAAGAGTGGTCAGCTCATCTCAGAAAGGTATTTCAATTAGGATATGAGACATAAAAATAATAAGAGTATATATATATATATACACTCATGATAGAAACTTATTCTCAATGGGTTCTTAGCCATTCTACCAACCACATTATTCTTCCTGAGGCTTTCTGGTAACACTCGTCCAAGATAACTCACTTCCCAATCCATGTTGTCAATGATGATGCTCATATGAGAGGCCAGCTTGTTGGGTTTCACAAAATGAGAAATTAATAGAAACTAAAAAGATCTTGAAACTCAGGTAGGGAATCTCACCAAAGGCCTCTAGCATATACCAGACCCTATAAATCATAACCTACTGTGTATGAGATCATATAACTTTGTAATCTGGTCACATCGATCACACAAACCCAACCCATGGAAGAAGAAGGAATGATAAAGGATCACACCCTAGGTCATATGAAGGGATTCCTAAACCGTATCCATGAATCATTTGATAGAGGGGATCAAAATCATGTTCTTAGGATATAATGACTCACTATATCCTCATAAGGATAGATTAAGGGATTGAATCCGACCAATATAGGTTTATACTGAAGATGCAGAGGACCTCATCATACCATGGAAGAAGTATATAGTGTGTACTGGGAGCACACAACATGTCCCATAAAAACCATACCTACATGTGTCTATTCCAATGTTCCTCTACCCATGCTCATGTGCACTAGTCATGCCCATTTTCTCTGAACAATTTGTTTATAGTTTCCATGCTCAGGTACCTTTCTATTCTTATATACCCTAGACATTCCCATGTGTCTAGCCATGTCCCTACCCATGTACTTTTAGAGTACCCATAATTCCACCAACATTGGTTCACACAACATGTGATATTTTATTTTATACATAAACCATATATCCATATCCAAGGTACCACACAATGTGAGTTCTTCAGACTACAAGGCAAATAATATGTGATTTTGCAGAAACATCATGAAATTTCACCCTATACCTACACTACTGCCAAATACACCATTAGACTTGTCATTAATCATGGATCATAGTTCATCTGAGCCTTTCCACTAGTAGTGGTTTTATTTTGACCATCAAATATAATCAGAAATCACCTCTAGTGCACTATGTCATTTCTAAACATTAAATCGTGAAAATGGGGAACATTGATCCGATCTAAATCCATGACCAATAAATAATTTTCGTCATCATTCCATAGTCTCACCTTCAATATCAAACATAAACTCAAAGTATCGATCTGTTGCACTAGATAATAGTTGTTCAATGATTGATTACTGATTATTTTTCAAACCGTCGGTCAATAAAATTACTATCGATGAATGTTCGAATAAAAGGGGAAGAAATACATAAAAAAGGGGAAAAACCATAAAAAAAATTAGGTTGGCCTTGATTAATTTTTGTTAGAATAAAGAATGAATAACCATGAACTATTAATAGTATCAATTACCCAAAACCTGGGAAGAGAAAGCTTCACCCAAATAGCATGATCAAGCCATGAATCTATCTATTAGTAGGGTTGATTCACATTCATCATGGGATAATTAATGAGGAAAATAGTACAATGCAAAATTAATTCCCTGCTATGGGGTTTGATTAACTGCTGAGGAATAATGGTAGTGTGTCACTATCATTAGAGAGATCCAGACGCTCTTATTGGAAAACATATTTTTAATCCATGATCCTCAATTGAACTTCTAGGAATCATCCTCTAGTGTCCCTCTCTCAACTCGATTTCATTATGCGGTCAACCTTATGGATTTTTCATAACAGGTAATTTATCGGAATGGATTTGTTTTATGGATTAATAGTAATATATAAAAAAATTTATTTATTATTTGTGCCTGTGAATTCACTAAAAAATTCCTAAAAATAATAAATGTAATGTCACACCTAGAATAAAACCTACATTCTAGAATTAATGGTGGTCTTGGATTTCCCATATGATCCCTTGTTCTGGAGCTATTCCATAATTTCTTAAAAAACAAGTGTGCACGATATACTATATTTAATATTTTTATTATATCAACATTGACACTCCCTGTGCCTCATAATCTCATGTTGTAAGAGTGGATAGTTCCAAAAATAGTCCCTAATATATTTCAAATTCATAAAAGGAAAAATAAAGACATTAAAATTTTCCCACCTCAAGGATTATCATCCCAAAAATAAAAAAATCCTAGTAAAAAATATGAGGGTATGAGGCTCACATTTGGGTCTCTCTTCCACAAGGGCTCTACTAGAGATTCCTATTCTACCACTAGACACGAACCAAGTGAATCACTAACCCATGAAGTATATTCTTCTTTTAATCCTTGATCTATACTGAGTACTTTGATAAGGTAGATCCATTATCAATGTACAGATCAACCCAGTCAATAACATATGATAGGTCGTATAAAAACCTCCTTAAATACAACATATGAGAGACATCATCTACCCAATCTAATTATGACAATAGAGTTCACTAGTATTCCATATTTCAAAATCAACCTAGTATCTAGAAGTGGATAATGAATCTTAGAGATAACTTTTAACTCTAGAAAAATCACTATAATTCATTTCAAGATGAGACCTTCAAGAATATATGGTCTCCCACAAAAACACCAAAGGATTATGTCATCAGTACACAATAGATTTTTGTTAGTTATTTGAAGTCCTCATTTTGACAAAGATAATCTACACCTTCTCTATTGTTTATCACACCAACTCTAGATCCATGAGTCTAAACTATCCGGGGTCAGTCTAACACTGTGGTGACCTACAGATTCTCACATACAAAGCCTTGAATGAGGCCATACTAATTGTGGAATAGTAAGTGTTGTTATATTCAAACTCCATCAAGGGTATGTGATCCAACGAACTATGACCAAAGTCTAAAATTTATGATTTATTCATTTCCTCAATGGCTATAATGGTACACTTAATCTATCCATCCATCTCAGGGTGAAACATCATGTAATAATGTAACCGAGTCACAAAGGCCTCCTATAATCCTCTCCATAATCAATCATGAAGCAAGAATCATAGTCTAAAATGATCATCAAGGGGAATTTTTGAATCTAAACTATCTTCTGCATATAATGGAATCCAAAAATCTCTAATGAACTCTTTTCTATTATAGTAAATAATTGGGTCAAATTGGTGAGTTGATCCAGGATTCACTAGATGGAATCATGTCCTCTAGATGATCATGGAGTCTCAATCATGGATTCTATAAAAACACCACCCCACTTACACTCTGTAACATCAATGGGTTGGGCTAAAACTACTATACCATGGTGCTCATCCTTCATCTACATACAAGTGAGGCATCGAGAGACAAACTCTGCTAAACCCTTCTTCATACCTATAAACCATAAGAAATGTTGAAGGTATTGGTATATTTTCTTCACTACTGGATATACCACTAAAGGGATGTATAAAACTTCCTCATCACCTCCCCTCACGACATCACTGGTAACAAAGTTTTTCATAAAAAATGATGTTCTCCCCATAATAAAAAAATCCATCAGCATCACATCTAGTGGATATCTGAGTATAAAAGGTGTGATAATTAGTATATCCAAGTCGATCCTCCCTAACACACTTAAGAATAGATGGGGTAACAACCATTGATTAGATGTAAGCTGTACTATCCTATTCCACTAAGGAAAAATGATTCAATGTATTACTCAGCAGCTACAAACAATATATACATGAGACTATTGTGTCATGAATAAATGATAAACCACTCTCCCCTAAGTTAGTTTCTCCACATATTTAGGGTAAAGACCACCACTTCCCTCTCAAGATTAAAAGTCTAATAGTTCTTATCATTAGGTATGAATTATCTAGACCCATAGGCAATCACCACCTACATCTGCATCAGAAAACATATAATCTTGGTACTAGAGGCATCACAAAACACTACGTACTCAACACCCTTCTCTAGTAGCCTCATGATGGTGGTTCTCATCAACCAATACCTCGACTTCTGAAAATCTAGCTGGCACATCTCTATCCACAAAAACTCCTTCCCATTCAAAGTTAAAGTAGTCAAGGGTGTTGATATCTTGGAGAAAAGGGTCATGAATCTTTAATAGTATCCTTACAACCCCAAAAAATATTCACACTTATGTCATGCTCTTGGTTGGATCCCAATATAACTCTACCTCAACCTTGGCTGGGTCCACTGTGATACCCTTTGCTGAGATAACATGTCCTATAAAGTGGACCTCTAGAATCTAGAACTGACACTTTAAGAGATTCCCATAAATTTGGTGCTCCCTGAGTAAGACTAGAAACATCATCTAGTGTCTCTCAGGCTCCTCCTATAGTACTAAATACACTAGGATTTCGTCGATGAAGACTATTGTGAAAAAATCTTAAAAGGGATGAATGATATTTTTCATGAGTCTGATAAACACTATGGGGGAATTCGTCATGCTGAAATCCGTAACTAATTACTCATAGTAACTGTAGATACATTAAAATTTCGTCTTTAATATATCCCCATATCATACCCAAAATCAGTGATAGGCTGATCTGAGGTCAATCTTCAAGAACCGTCATATCCCTCTAAAATAGTCAAAGTAGTCAATGATCCTCATTAGTGGATACTTATTCTTTATGGTTACCTAATTCAGGAGATAGTAGTCCATGAAAAACATCAATCTCTCATCCACCTTCTTGGATAACAAAACAAGGGCTTCCTTGGGTGACACACAAGGTCTAAAAAAATCCATTTCTCTATAAATACTTCTACTACATCTAAATCTCACATAGCTATATAGGATCCATTTGATATACTGTCACAAATATTGGGGCATTTAATTATTGAAAATATATGAATAATTCTATCTATCAGTGAAGAGGTACATCTAGAACATCCTTAGGAAAGATGTCCTCATACTCTGCCACCACTAAAGAAAACTAAAATCTCATAACATCCACTGACCCAAGGGTAATACTAGAAAAATGACAAGTAATTGGTTTTATCCTCCATGATATAAGCAAATCCTACTCTTCTTGGGTTTCCTTCTCACTAGTGAAGGAAAACCTCATTCTATCACCATAGATACACCACATATTCCACATGAAATAGTTTATCTATGCATGAAATTTGGATAGATAGTCCATTCCTAAGATGATTTCATATGGCCTCATCACTAATAAAAATAAATCTCATGATAAGTTATCTCCTATGAGATTTAGATCACATTATTAGAAGAAGTGTGTGATCGTTGTATCCTCTATAGTAGGAGTCTCCAAGAGAAACTGTTTAACTAGGGGATCAACTTGAATATATAAGTTATGAACCAATGAAGTGCTAAGAAATGAGTAGATAACTCCTATGTCTATCAAAATAGTAGCTAAGGTAGATAAGACATAGATCATACCTTGAATCATCCCTTGAGTATTGATGTCATAATCCTCAAGAACCAATATCTTTCCACTTCTCTGAACACAAACTCCATGAACCTGGCATGGACCACTTTGGTGTGGTGTTGGAAATAGATTAAACATCTATCATCTCATTCTTCTCTCCCAAATCCTATTCCATGTCTGCTAACCTGTGGGCCTCTCTACACCAGCTGCTACCTCAATCCAGCCCACAACTACCTGGGGGTTTGGCTCACCCTGAAACCTAAGGGTTCACTACCTTTGACAATCATGGTGTTTACTCCTCCTACACACATCCATAGTCTTAACTACTAGAAGAATCTAATGCTTAATGGTTGGTGATAATAATGAAAAACAATCCATAGGTACCACTTTCTTTATAGGACCATGAACTAATGCCTCTTCTCCAAGTGGATAATCATCAAGATCCTACTATTGAATCCTTGTATTCTATAATCATACAGGCATACTAAAATAATCAATATATACCATGGTCAAAGAGTATATATGGGGATCTCACTTAAGAAGGAAATGTAAACCAAAACTCATTCTAATATGTTTCATATACCAATTTTTTCTCTACAAAGGTTCCTACATGTATCAAGTTGACCAATAGGTTATTAGAGTCCTATGGAATGGATACATTGGACACCACACCAACATTGGAGTCCCTATCCTAAGATATGAACTAAAAACATTTTAATATTATTTCTCTAGTTCCCAAACTAATCCCCATAACTAGAATGTCTCTAAAACAAATGTCATTAGGTAGAACTGCCACATATAAAACCACTATCTCACAACCCAACCCACTAATTCCTTCCTGGACTATGTTAAGATGAGTGTGACACCACAAGACAACCTATAATTGGATAGGTTTTAGCAACCAATGTCTAGAGGGGAAATCACACAAATGGGAGGCCTTATCTTGAGGCACCTGTACACGCACACACATCATTAAATACCCATACAATGTTGAAAGGTAAAATATAAATAATACCAAAATGCATGGATACATCTATGTCCCACAATCAGAGTAAGAATATTTATATGAAATAATAAAAAGCTAAATAAAATCCCACTAAAACTAAAAAAGATTCCAAGATTCTACGAAGGATTGGACTGTTATTAGATGAAACACCTATTATAAACCACAATCAGTCTATATCAATTATTTTCTACCATATTTTGGTCCTCCTAGGAAACCTTAAAAAGGTCCATTGTCTACATATGATATTAAATGTGTGAGAAGAACACATATAGCAGTGAGTATAACAATACCAAGTAGGTCACCCCGAAATCACCAAACCTAAATAATCAGAAGCGTAGTCTGTTAATTTCACAAAGGAATGCTAATTAAAATATGAGACATAATAATAATAAGAGTATAATCCCATATATACTCATGATAAATAATTAGTATCGTAGAGTTCTTAACCAGACTGACAACCATAATATTCTTCATGAGGCTTCAAGGTAACACTCATCCAGCAGAACTCACTCCATGAGTCATACTATCACTGATGATGATCATATGAGAGGTCATCTCATCGGGTCTCATAGAAAAATTATTTACTAGAAACTATGAAGATATCAACACTCTAATAGTTAATATCACCTAGGGCCTCTAAGTTATACCAACCCCTACCTAGAATAACCCACTGGGTAGTGGATCGTACACTTATGTATATTGGTCACCTTAATTCCACAAACCCCACTTAGGGAAGCAAACGAGATGATAGAGGATCACACTATAAGTCACAGAGAGGCATTTTTTAACTCTATACAATACTTAAACCATATAGGGGATCATAATACTATGATCAAGATGTAATTTCTCACTATACCCTCATAGAAATAGACCAAGGGAATACACCCAGCCAATATAGGCTTATACTGATGAGGTGGAGGTCATAAACCTATCCTGGATGAAGTACATGATGTGTTTTCGGAGTACACTACATGTCTCGTGAAAACATGAACTGCCTATGTATGTTCTTGTGTTCATGTTTTCATTCCCATGTACACTGGTTTTGTTTGTGTTCTATAGTCATGTTCTGTAGAGTGGACATGTTTGAGTACCTGGTATTGGTCATGTACCCTGGCCATGTTTATGTGTCTAGACATATTCTTGTTTGTGTACTCTCAGAGTAAAAATAATACCACTATCTTTGGATCATAAGGCATGTGACATGTTTCATAAGACATGTGATATTTTATTTCTTGTGTAAACCCTACAAATAAATCCTTGTTCTCACATGAAGTGTGTCCTTCAGACTACATGTCATGTGACAAGAGATTTTCTAGAATCTTGATGTAGTTTTCCTCATGCCAATACTGCCACCAAATCTTCCTTGTGTTTCTCTATTAATCTAGGATCTTAGTATGACTAAGCCTTTCTATTTCTGGTGGTTGGATTCTGTCAATTAAATCAGATCAATAATCACCTCTGTTTGACTGCTTCATCTCTGCACATCAAACTAGGAAAACTTGGAACATAAATCTAATCTGAATCCACCTTTGATTGTCTTCCATCATCATCAATCCTTGGTATAACCATCAATATAAAACTCAAACCCATAGTATCGATCCATTGGTCCAAATAACCGTTACTTATTGATAGATTATTTTGTATTTTTCAAACTTTCATTCATAGAAATTACCAATGATGAACGCAGGAAGAACAATGGATGAATTCCACAAGAATAAGACTAGAGGAACAAACCTCAACCATTATTTAGGTTGGCCTCAATTAATTTATATTAGAATGATGAATGAATAACCAATATTAATTAACAATATCAATTCCCCAAAACCCATGATGATAAACCTACACCCGAAAATCATGTTCGAACCGCGAATAAATCTGTTAGTGGGGGTTGATTTGTGTTTTTCATGGGATTATTAATGGGGATATTAATCCAACGAAAAACATATAAACTAAATCATGTTTTGATCAATCACTAAAAAATAATGTTTGTGTGTCACTATCATTAGAGAGATCTACATCTTTTGATTGCCACACCGATTGCCAATACATGATCTATTGTTGGTCATTTGGGAATACCCCTCTATTGGAATTCTCTCTATTACTAAGGGTATCATTGATAACCCTATGTATTAAGAATAACATGGATTTTATATTAATGTATTAGGTTTCTATGTTAAGAATAATAAATAAGTAAATAAATTTGTTTTTTATTTATTTTAATGTTTTCACTCGTGACAACACTTAAACAAACTGCATGACCCCGAAAAAAGTTATGTCAAACCTAGCGTTAAAATCGCATTATAAACTCAATAGAGATCTCAAATTTTTCATATGATTTCATTTTCATGAGTTATTCCATTATTTTATAAAAACTGTGCACACCGGTTATATTATATTTAATATTTTTATAATATCAATACTAAGGATCCCCGAGCCTCATAATCTCTCATCGTCCCAACACTTGATTTTGAAAATATTCCTTAATATATTGCAAATTCCAATTTTTTACAAGGAAAAAATAGATACATTATATTCAAACTATCATTGACATGGGGAAACCTCTAATACATTGTTAAACCATCAAATGAAACTACCAACAACTGGTAACCTTGATTACAACCCAAGTTTTAAGTTTCCACCCTGGTAAACACCATCTATGGGAACTCCAATTTATGGACTACATCTGATGGACTCTTTTTAGTTTAGGAATATCTTGTGAACTCTTCTTCCTGACCAATTTGAAATAGTCTAGTAGGAAGCCAACTTCTTAAGATCTTTGTCTGATGATCTCTGTCTGGTTAATTCTATCCGATAAAACTTATGAATTTTCACAAAACCCAACTTTTTTAGTATAAAAAGGTTGAAATTTGAATGAATACTTGAAAAACAAAGAAATAACCATATTAGAGTAAAATATTTTTTTTTTATATTATAAATAACAAACAATTTTCTATAATGTAAATTGAAACATAAATAATCTCGATAAAAAGTGAGATTGTAACATAAAACCATTATAACTTTAGAAACCTTTAAATTAAAACTACTTGGAAGAGATAACCTTAGATGGATTTGAAAATAACCATAATATTTATGAAAAGTATCGTAAAATAAATTCTACAGTAGAATATACACCATGAAAAACAAATAAGGTGTTGAATATTGATCATATCGCAATAAAGGAAAATTGGGGTGGGGAAACCCTTAAAACGTTTGTATCTCTTGAATGAAATTCCTATGAAAGATAGAAATTGATATAGATTTATAGATCCATTTAATTTCATGATATAATGATAAAAATCAATATGCTATTATATGATCCACCTAATAAAAAACAATTGGTGAATATGACATATGTTTCATTGAACAAAATGTGAAATAAGAAACCGCTACCTCAAGCCCCAACTTTCTTTATACATAATCTAACAAAATGTATAAAAAACATTGAATTTCTATAAATATATACTATATAAAGAAAAATAATTTACATACATTGATATGACTTGAAAATTGAATTCTATTCATTTCAATATATAATAAATCCAGGATAGTACCATATGGGTATAATGTCTTTAGAAACTAGGAAACACAAACAACTGGTACATAAAACATCTACATTGTCTCCCACTTATTTATTCATAACTAGACTCCTTTTTTCCATATCTTACTCAATACCCTTCTTCATGACTTTGGAAAAAGAGACATATAAAAGGGTGATCTCAAATTCTTAGTAAGGGTAAACAAGGAAAATATAAATCATATTATAATCATAATACATTAGAACATAACATTTGGAAGTCTTATCCTGCATATGAAATATCGTGATATCATTTCAAGGGATAAAATTTAATAATAAATAATTCTTATAATGAAAAACACACATAACATAAGACATGAAGTTTTGTGGAAAACACCTAATCATAGAAATTCATTTCATATTAGTCGAGGTTCATTGCCTAGACCATCATAACGGACAATGTCCATTACTGAACTTGGTTCACTTGTCATTCCATCCATGTATTACTAAAATGGATTTACTTAACATTCAAGTAATTTATATCAATTGAGATATAAATCATTATCCAATGAATTCGATGGAGATATAGGTTCCACCCATCTTATAATTACGTCATTCTTACATGTTCCACAAAAACATAAATCATTCTTCATAGCATAACCCAAGAAATAAAATGGGGTTCTTAAACATCATTCCATCATAACATAATCCATATAAAATATAAGTCCATAATTAACATAATCAAATAATAGTAATAATAGTAATATAAACATAACTCTATTTAAAGAGCATCATCTTATATGGAAAATAATTTTTATAAAACACTTGAAATTAATTCTTAAGGAAAATATCCTTTCTTAATCAAAATCATCATCTTTTCTCAAAATGCCATAAAATTTTAAAAGAAAAGAATTTATTTGAAAATAAAAATGAAATCATGTAGAGGAATTTTCAAGAAAATAAGGCATTATGAAGATGTAATAATCTGTTCATGCGGTATATGTTTAAAAAACATTCTCCTTATACATTTTTTTGAAAAAGTCAAAAAGTACCTCATATCGAATAATGACAGAAGATTCAGTTCATACCATTTAAAAAAAATCCCCAAATGGAAATATTAACTTTAAAAAAATTTAGAAGAATGGAAATAATATTCCATACTTAGGAGACTTTGAAATGGATGATAAATATACCCCAGTAAATACTTACGTATAAACAATCTCGAATAATAATGAGATTGAAAAATTATCCCTTACCACAGGTATGATATCCTTGGTATGTATATGAACCTCTTGTATAATAATTTAATTAAAGTTATTGAATTATTATATAATCATAGTCATTTTTTATCATATAATATATGAGCATATTATCATCTGTTTGTTAGTAACATTTCATTGTCACTCGTTATTCAGATATTAACTGTTTTATGTTCTTATTAATGTTTTCATGGATAAGTTCATGTTTCAGTTATTTGGTTATAGTTATATTATTTATAGAAATAAATTAGAATAATATATATTATATTTATTCATTTACTTAATTTATATAATCATGGTTTAATGAAGATCATGGAGAATGAATCGTATCACATCTTGGAGACGGTAGGTCGTACGTACACATAAGCAATGGTATCATTCCCAAATTGGTTCAATGGTATTGAATTGGATGGTGTATAATATTTATAATAAGTATATTGTTATAATATTCATATATAGTTATTATTTTGATAATTATACCAATCCATGTAAGGTGGTGGTGAAAAACAGATTACACCACAACATAGGGACGGTAAGCTGTGCATACGCACACGTGGTGATTTCATTTTTTGTAAGATGGATAGAAGGTGGAATATTATTTTTTCATAATTATAATAGTATATCAGTATATTTTTTATAATTATTTAGTTAATTTATAAAGAAACAACTAATGAAGTGTATGTAGAAGAAGAAATAAGTTTTAAAGAATCGGTATAAGAGATTAACTCTTCCTCAACTTGCTTCATAAAAATCTCTTCTTAGAGCACCAGAGTTGGTCATTGAAGATGACCAGAAGTTCTAGAATGTAAATAGGGAAGTTGAAAAGTTAAAAAGGTTAGGTTATGGCCGTACTTGAAAGCTCAAAGTGAAGTGAAGAGGTGAGGGAGGAGGTGCCCTTTTTTAATTAAGGTGATGGACACTTTTGGAAACACAATAAATAATATTTATAATAAAATCAAAACCTACCCAAAAACATACAAAATGACCCAATTTATAAGATGAGATGAGATAGGGTTGTAATATAATTATCAAATAAATTTTTGACAAGTATTCATGTAAATTTAAAAACTATCCTTTTAATTAACACTTAGCTATTCTATTTAATTTTTAACTGTGGTAACAAATAATTTAATATTAAAAGGGTGAAATATTTACTTATTTTATGTAAAATAGACCATATATAAATAAATTATATCATTTTATACCATATTATAATTATTATATATTTTTAAAACGTTTTATTATCTTTAAATAATTCAATAAAACATTATTTTGTTAAAAAATATATAGTATCAATTTTGACACTATTCAATTCATTGATTATCAAAAAAATTTAGTATAACAATATAACATTGAGAAAACAATTTTATTATATTTCTAGGCGTTAAAGGTCATATAGAAAGTTTATTAAACATGTTAATTAGTCCAAATTATATTTAAATTAATATTTTTAATAACATTTATTTGATATTTCTCTTAATAAAATAATTATTGAATTTTTAATTATATAATATGCATATTTGTTGAATAAAAATTGCAAATAAACTACTATGATGAAGATAAATCTACTAAATTTTGTATTAATACTTTAAATAGAATTTATCTTCTTTAAAATCCAATATTTAAAAAGTTATACTTATTAAATAATGAAGGTGACAACATTAACATCACTTTAAATAAAATAATTTAAGTGTCATAATCCATTTTATAAGGTTCCAAATGATCCATAAATTGACCCTTGGATGATTATTGTCGATATATACTCATCCAATAATATTTGTCAATGTTTTTTGATTTTTTATGGGTATTATTATTTTAATAAAAACTATAATATTGATTTTTCATCAATTAAATAATCTCTTCATCATTAATGTATAAGGTATTACTATAATTATTTATTTCCTAGAAATTATAAATAAATTACCATAATAAAACAAAATTTTTATATTTTGAATTTTTATTTATAATTGAAATTATCTTTAGTATAACCATATATTAAAAATGATTAAAATTTGGGTGAGTCATGTTTAACTTTTCTTTAAATAAAATAAATTAAATGTCCAAATCTAATCCAAGTGGATTCAAATGGAAAATAATTAAACCCAAGAATGATTTAGGTCGAGAAAAACAAATTTAATGATATTTAGATAAGTGTTATGGTATTTTTATAATAGTAATTTTACCTTTAATTAACTGGTTTACTCTTTTACCGTATTACTAAAAATTACTGAAGTTTCTATTCATGATGCCCAAAAATAATATAAATATATTTAAAAAATTTTACCTAATGATTCCAAATATGGAGTCAATTTTTTAAATTTTAAAATAAATTAGTTTCAGTAATTAATTTATAATTAATACATTTGTCAGAAACAAAGAACAAGCTTTAAAATCTAAAACGTTGCAAAAGATTAAAATATTTTTAAATTTGAATAAAATGTAAAATTATTGCTAATGAAATACATTATACTTAATGATAAAAAATAATCTATTTATAATTTAAAGACATTACATATTATAATATAACCAAATATATTATTTCAATGAAAGATGTTTTTTTTCATAAAAATTAGTTAATTTCTACTATTCATCAAAAATTGAATATTATTAAGAAAATTGCAGAAATTAATCCAAAGTAAATTTTTATATACCACATCAAAATAAAATGTTAATGTGGTCATATAAAAATTATTCATGTGTCAAAATCTTAATTTAAATTGGGTTCACCATTCAACGGCGTAAAATTACACTTTTAAAAAATATAGTTTTTTATAAATCAAATTGGGATTATACATACCCTATGAAAAAAATACCCATTGGATGAATATAAAAAATATGAATATAAAAAATATTTTATTAATTATATAACATGTATATCTCATTTATTTAATTAACAATAATAATTCAGTCAAAAAATATATCTAATTGATTTATATTTTTCATAAATAATTGATTGTTAATGAATTCACAATGCACTTTCATAATTTAGTTATACATATTATTACTAACCTAACGAATAGTCTATAATTGAAATTTTATACTAAGTGTGACTTTTGGTTCTTTTAAACTCACGATTGCGTGCAATGAAAGCAACTGAATAATTACAATTATTTAAGGAAAATATTTCATAAAAAACTGAGTGTAACATTATACCTCCCTTAAACTGAATTTCACCCTAGAAATTAATAACATGGAAACAAAAAGATGAGGATACCTCTCCATCATCATATCCTTAAGTTCCCATGTCACTTCCTAAAATTTGTGGTTCCCCCATAAAACTTTAAACAAGTGTGTGGTATTACATCATATGACTTTTTCTCTATGATCAATAATATCTATCGGTATTTATTAAAAATATTTATATTTCTCTATATGTATGACTTCAAAGTTAAATACATATGAAGGATCAGGTATGTACATTCTCAAGAGACATATATGGAAAAAATCATGATCTTGAGAGAGATTCGATGGAAGCGCCAATCGATAAGCGTCCTTCTCAACATGAACCCGAATTTCAAACGGACATATATACCTTGGGCTTAGCATGACCTTATTTCCAAATATAATTACTCTCATCCATGGAGATATTTTTAGAAACAACTTGTCACCCACTTCAAAATCTAGGTCTTTTCATAAATTTTTGGCTTAATTTTTCTGTCGACCCTGAGATGTTCTTATGTGTTATTGAATAGATCTAAACATTTCCTCTATTTCATCAACAAGATCAGGTCCTAATTGTTTTATTTCTTCATCTTCATCCCATTAAGTTTCATTTATGCACTTATTTCTATATAGGGATTCAAAAATATCCACCTAATTAGTGGTGTAAAATCTATTATTGTATGAAAAATCCACAAAAGATAAGTGTTGATCCCAACTACATTTGAAATCCATATAGAAATATGTCAATAATTATTTTAGAGTTTTAATTATCCTCTCAGATGGACCACCTATTTGGGGATGAAAAGGTGTGATGAAACATAACTCTATATCCATAGAATGCTTAATACTTCACCACAACATTGAGGTAAACCTCGGATCCTAATTAGAAATAGTGGAAACTGTTACTCCATGCAATCTTACCACTTCATTTACATATATCCTTGAAATCTGATCAAGAGATAATTCTTATCTAATAGTAATGAAGTTTGCCAACTTTTTAAGGCAATCAACTATAACCCAGATAACATTATTGCCTTCAGATGCTTTGAGAAGTTAGATGAAAAATTCCATAGTGATGTTTTCCCATTTATATTCTTGTATGGGTAGTGGTTATAACATCCCCTTATACTTTTATCTGTCAACTTTAACTAGTTCCCAAACCAAGCATCAATAAACATATTCAGCAACATCTCTTTTCATGCATCCCACTAGAAATACTCTTTAATTTCTTTGTACATATTTGTGCTTTCAGGGTGAATAGATAATGAAGAACTATGAGCCTCATCCAATATCTCCATATTTAATTTTAATATTGGAGGAATACAGACCCTATTCCTAAACCTTATTATTTCATCACAATCATGGTTGAATTCAGAAACATTTCTCACCTTCTTTTATAGCACTACAACTTTCTTCTGCGCCTCTTTAATCTTCACATGTATAGATGGATGAACATTCATTCGATGACGATAATATTTCCCCAAATCCTTTAAAACTTCAAGATCCACCCTTTTCAAATCCATAAATATAGGATCTTTTGTGATCCTCATCATAGATAGGCTAGCATGGTCTTTTCAACTAAAATCATCTTCCACCTTCTTCACTTTCCCAAGGTGGTAATGTATTGAGTAGTTGTAATATTTAATCAACACCAAAAATATTAATTGTTGCATATTCAGTTCATTTTTTGTGAAAATATACATAAAAATTTTATCATAAATATATATATATAACACCTTTTAACATAATGATAATGCCTCCATATCTATAATTCAATGATTACTGCAGCTAACTCCAAATCATGAGATTGGTAATTTTGATGATGGATTTTCAACTGTAGTGAGGAATAAGGTATCAACATATCATTTTTCATGAGAACACATTCCATCCTATTCTTGGGTACATCACTATAGATCACAACCCTTTCTTTACTACTAGGTAGTGTGATCACATGTGCACTAGATCACCTTCTTTTTAGGTCTTTTAAATTCTCTTCGCATTCCTCTATCCATACGAACTTACTTCCTTTCTAAGTCAACATGGTGAGTGGATTATATAATCCTAAAAAATATTTCACAAAATAATGATAATATCCATCCAAACCATGAAATCATTAAATACTAGTTACCTTTTTGGGTATCTGCCAACTTTCAACAACTTCTGTTTCTAATGGATACACAGAAATCCCATCTATTGAGATTATGCGACCCAAAAAAAACTTTTCAAAGACAAAATTTACATTAGGTAAATTTTTCATAAAGTTTCTCCTTTCTCAGGGTCTTTAGTAAAATTATCAAGTTTCCTTCATGTTATTAATTTCTCTTTGAATATACAAGAATATCTTCTATAAAGACTACCACAAACAGGTCAAGATATTATATAAAGACTGTATTCAAAAGATCTATGAATATAGCAGAGGTATTAGTAAGACCAAAATGAATCACTATAAATTCATAGTGTCCATACCTTATATTAAATTTCATCATTGGTATGTCCTCCTTCATTACCCTTAATTGATGATATACTGAAATAATATCATTCTTGGAAAAGTATTGAGCTCTATGTAGTTGCTCAAATAATTCATTAATGTGGGGAAGATGATATTTTCTCTTGACAGTGATCTTTTCAAGTTCTCGATAATTAATGTAGAGTCTCATTGATCCATCTTTATTCATAACAAATCGAATAGGTGCTACCTATGGTGACACACTATTGTGTATTAATCCCTTATCAAGATTCTCTTGGGGTTTCTTCTTCAATTACTACAACTCAATTTGGGACATTTTCTATGGTATCTTTGAAATAGGCATAGCACCTGGTATGAGTTCTATTGAAAATTCAGCTTCACGATTTGGTGGAATATGTTGAAATTCCTCTAAAAAGACAACATCAAACTCTGGTAAAATTGGTGTATTCACAATAATGAGTTTTTTCCCAATAATTTTAGATAAATAAGATTCATTTATAGTAATAAATACCCATATGATTCAATAAATTTATATTGGAAGGTTATATTCATCCTTGCATCGATAGATGATCATAGATTGATCTGGAATAAGAAATGTGTCTTCCATTCCTTTGAAATTGATATGAGCTATATATAGAGAATGTCAATCCATGCCATGAATCGCATCAAATTCCACTATATGAAGGATCACAATATTTTTGGGAAGCACTCTTCCATAAAAATCAACCAGAGAAGAATTATAAACTTTTGATGTGACCGTTGTGCCATTAGGAGTTTTCATAGCTAACTCGATATCTAATTGTTGAGATAATACAATGATACCCTTATAAAATTAATCATAAATAAATGAATGGTAGGATATAGAATAAAATAAATCATTTTAATCTTTAAAGTGGAGGGTATGTGTACCTTTCACGACATTATTATCATACTCCACATCGTTGATCATGATTTCATATTACTTTCATTTTTATTTGGCCTTAAGAGTTTACTAATATCGATCATCATCAATAAACCTTGGATTAGTTCATTGATTGGTATAATTCCCCATTTCCTTGAACATGTATCATTAAAGTGTAAGAGGTGTATTCTTTGTAGCATATTCTCTATTGAAATCATCAGTCATTTGTTTCCCATCACTTTAGCATTCAACCACCTAGTGACATTATTTTCCACTCTTAAGACATTTACTAGTCCCTTTATAATAATTTCCTCCATGTTTCTTTCCACAAATTGGGATTAAGGGAAAACTCATCTTATTTTGAGTATGGTCTTTAGATTTTTTATTTAGTTACATTTTTCTCTTCTTATCAAACCCATGGGACTATTTGGTTTATCCAATATCTATCTTAACCTTGAGAGTACATCAAACAATTTACACATATCTAGTAAAGTACATTATGGATAATACCGTTCAGAGACTTGGTTTTAAGCCACTAAAGAATCAATCAATTTTTGTCTCAGGTTGGATAATAATTCCAAGAGTGTACCTTGAAAGTCTTGTAAAAATTTCTTCGTAGGTACCAACAGATTAATCATACTTTTTCTTAAGTTAATGGAAATACTTCTTCATCTTTGTTCATATAATATGAGGAAAATACTTATGGAAAAATAATTTCTAGAACTAGTCCCATTCCATGTAAAAAAATTCATCACATTATATATTATTATTGATAAGATTTAACCATTGATCATCTTCACATTCCAAAAAATAGACTGGTTTGATGACTTTATCGTATTTAGAAAAATTTACAATAGAAAATTTATTTTCAATGGTACTAATCCATTGTTCATCCATTAATGGATGAGAAGACCCACTGAAATAAGGTTGACGTTACTTCATGAAAGACTCAACAGAATGTTTCTCCCTCCTTTTCCCATTTGGTAGCCCAGTATGATTCATATATATAGAATGTTGTGTTAGAATAGATACAATAATTTTCCTTCCAACTTCAAAAAAATTTGGTTTTTTAGGAGTAAAATCATTGCATTGATCATCACATTTAGTAATAACGTATTTCCATTAGGTTCCATCCATTGACTAAAACCAAGAATAATAGTGTGAGTAACACTAATCATAAGAGGAAAACAACATAAACAAGAATAAATTTTCTATTTAAGACACATAAGGTTTTATCCAAGGTTATTAATGGTAATTTATAAAACACTAGAATTGTAACCTATTCTTAGACACATCCTTAGGGTTCATTCTAAGTATTTCTGATCCTAGTTTAAAATGGTTATCTATACCTTTCCTATGATACCAACTATAATGACCCACACATTAAATACATTTATATAACATAAATATTTAATTATATTCATTTCAACATATAATAAATCAACTATAGGACTATATAGGTATAGTGTCTTTAGAAATTGGGAAATAGAAACAACTAGTTCATAAAACATCTGTATTGTATCACACTTATTTCTTCAAAACCAGACTCTTTTTTGTTATATCTTACACAATACCCTTCTTGATGACATGACGAAAAGAAACATAATAAATGGTAATATCAAATGCTCATTAAGGTTAATCAAGGGGAATATCAATCATAATATAATCATAATACATAAGAACATAACATTTGGAAATCTTATCATGCATATGACAGATCTTGATATCATGTCATGGGATAAAAGTTCATAAGAATTAATGTTCATAATCCCAGAAGTCAAAACATAAGACATAAAATTTTTTGGCATAAACATAAGCATAGAAAACCATTTCATATTAGTGAAGTCTCATTTCCAATACCATTATAGTGAACAATGTCCATTACTAAATCATGATTAATTTCCATTCCAAAAATTTATTAATGAAACAGATTAACTTTCCATTCCAATCATGTCTATCTCATGAGATATAAATCTTTATCCAATGCATTAGAGGGATATATAGTTCCCACCCATCTCATAATTAAATAATTCTTACATGTTCTACTAAAACATAAATCATTCATCATACCATAACCCAAGAAATAAAATGGGATTCTTAAAAATCATTCCACGAAAACATAATCCAAATAAAACATCATTCCATCATTATCACAATAAAATATTAGTAATAATAGGGATATAAACATAACCCTATTTAAAGTGAATCGTCATATATGGAAAATAATTTTTATAAAACACTTGAAATTAGTTCTTGATGAAAATATCATTTCTTCTTAAAAAACATCATCTTTCTCCAAATGCCACAAAATATTAAAAGAAACTAATTTATTTGACAATAAAAATGAAATTTTATAGAGTAATATTCATGGAAATAAGGATTCAAGTAAATTTAAAAATCTATTCACGCTGTATAAGTTAAAAAAAAATTTTCTCGTACTTTTTCTCGAAAAGTAAAAAAGTACCTTGTATCAAATAATGAAAAAAGATTCTTTTCATACCATTTAATAAAAATTCACCAAAGGGTAAAATTAACATTAAAAATTTTTATAAGAATATAAATAATATTTCATACTCAGGAAACATGGACATCGATGATAAATATATCCCAGTAAATACTTACGTATAAACAATATCAAATAATAATGAGATTGAAAAATTATCCCTTACCTTATGTATGATATCCTCTGTATGTATCCGAACCTCCTGTATAATTATTTAAATTATGTTATTAACTTATTCCAGAATCATAGTAATTTTTATGTTATCATATATGATCAAATTATAATCCGTTTATTAGTAATATTTCATAGTCACTCATTATTCGTATATTAACAACATTATGTTCTTATGCAAGTTTTGTCGGATAAGTTCATGTTCCACATTTTAGTTTATAGTTATATCATTTGAAGAATTATTTTAGTATAATATATATCATATTTAGTCATTCCATTCATGTATATATTCATTGTTTAATGAAGATCAAGTAGAATGAATCACATCGCTTCGTGGAGACGGTAGGTCGTATGTACGCACGAGCGATGATAGCATTCTCAAAATTATTAAATGTTATTGAAGTGGGTGAAGAATAAAATTTAAGAATAATTATAATATTATAATAATAATATATAGTTATTATTTCCATCATTATACCCATCCATGTATGGTGGTGGTTAAAAACAGATTACACCACAGCGTGGAGATAGTAAATCGTACGTACACACTCGTGGTGATTTCCTTTTTCATAGGATGGATTGAAGGTGGAATATGATTGTTTAATATTTATAATAAAATATCAGTATATGATTGATAATAATGTTATTTATTTATAATTAAACAACTAATGAATAAGAAGTTTAAGCAGAATAAAATTTAAAAGAATCGATATAAGAGATTACTTCTTCCTCAATGGGCTTCCTATAAATCTTTTCATATAGCACTAGGGTTGGTCTTTGATGATGACCAAAAACTCTAGAATGTAAATAAGGAATTTTATCAGGAAAAGTGGAAGGGTATGGCTGATCTTGAAGGATCAAAGTGAAGTGACGAGGTGAGGGAGGAGGTTTCCTTTTTTAATTGGGGTGAGGGACACTTAGAAAAACTATAAATAGTAATTTATAATAAAAGGGTGAAATATTTACTTATTTTATGTAAAATATACCATAAATAAATAAATTAGACAATTTTATTCTATATAAAAATTAATATATATATTTTTAAATGTATAATGTTTTTAAATAATTTAATAAAACATTATTTTGATAAAAAATCAATAGTGCCAATTTTGACACTATTAAATTCATTGATTTTTGAAATTATTAATATAACATGATAACTATGAAATTTATTTTATTATATTAATAGGAGGTAAAGTTAAACTATAAAATTCATTATACATTTTAATTAGTCAAAATTTTATTTACTTTATTATTTTTAATAACATTTATTTGATGTTTCCCTTAATAAAATAATTACTATAACAGTCTTGTGTAATTATTTAATATGATTATTTGTTAAATAAAAATTAAAAACAAAATACTATTATAAATAAAAATCTACTATATTTCATAATAATACTTTATTTGAATTTATATTCATTAAAATCTAATATTTAAAATTTTATACTTATTAAATTATGAAAGTGACAACTTTTAGATAACTTAAATAAAGTAATATAAGTGCCATAATCCCTTCTAGAAGGCTCCAAATGGTCCATAACTCGACCCTTGGATGATTATGGTTGAGATATACTCTACCAATAATATTTTTTCAAGTGTTTGGGAGTTTCATGGGTATTATTATTTTAATAAAAACTATATTATAGATTTTTCATCAATTAAATAATTTCTACATCATTAACGTATAGTTATGAAGGAAATTATTTATTTCTTAAAAAGTTACAAATAAATTACCATCATAAAAGAAAAAAATCTATATTTTTAATGATTATTTATAATATAAATTATATTTAGTATAATATTATATTAAAATTGATTATAAATTGAGTGATACATATTTAAATTTTCTTTAAATAAAAAAATTAAATATCTTAATCGCATCCAAAAGCATTCAAATGGATACCATTTCGACCAAATGATGATTTAGGTCAAGAAAAATCATCCAATGATATTATGACAAGTGTTATGGTAATTTTATAAGATTATTCTAACCCTTAATAACTCAGTTTATCCTTTAACCGTATTACAAAAAATTCCAAAACATACTAATCATAATGCCTAAAAATAAAATAAATGTATTTAAATAATTTGGACCACATGATTAATGATATGGAGTCTATTTTTCAAAGTTTCAAACATAGTAGTTTCAGTGATTAATTTAAAAGTAATCTATTTTTTCAGAAAGATAGAATGATTTTTAAATGCTAAAACATTGGAAAAGATTGACATTGTTTTACATCTGAATTCCATGTAAAATTAATCCTAATTAAATACATTATATTGAATGATAAAAATAAATTCTATTTATACTTTAAACCCATTAAATATTATAACCTGACCATATAAATTATTTCAATGAAAAATTTGTTTTCATAAAATTTAGTATATTTTTACTATTCATTAAAACCTGAATGTTATTATAAAAATATCAATACCTCATCAAAAGTAAATTTTTATATCCCAATTAAAAAGAACATGTTTATGTTTTCATATAAAAATTATTAATGTGTCAAAATATTAATTTAAAAGGGGTTTTTCTTTCAAAGGCTTAAAATTAACCTTTTAAAAAAATATAGGTTTTTATACATCAAATAGGGTTCATTGGTACACTATATATAAAATATCCATTGTATGAATATCAAAAATATTTTATTAAATATATAACATATAAATCTCATTAATTTCATTAATAATATTAATCCACAAAAATATAAATATCTAATTGATTTTTGTTATTCATAAATAATTGGTTGCCAATGAATTCACCATGAATTTTCATAAATTTTTTATACTTATTCCTAATAACCTAATAGCTAGGATATAATGGTAATTTTATACTTAGGGAATCTCAAGGTTCATTCAAACTCATGATTGTGTGCAATGAAGACACTAAAGAAATAAAATTATTTAAAGAATGTTTTTCATAAAAACAGTTGGGTGTTACATACTAGATTAATGTTCATACTTATCTTTCTATTTATCATTTTCCCATAATTTTAAATTCCACATTTAATGAAAATTATTTGTTAAAATAAATATTTGTGTGTCAACTGTTCTATTTTCTATGTATGTTTCGGTTTAACGATTCTAGTCCTTCCACATTAGTACTAGTTTAATCATATATAAAATATTAATAATTTACCAAATATAATATTTATTCATTATATAAAATTTTACAACCAACCAAGTAAGACAGTGATTAAAAATGAGTCACACCACTCTGTGGATGTGATAATCCTCATGTACGCACCGTTAATGTTATCATTGTTCAATGGAAAAATATAAATATAAATATTTATTTATCATTATATAATAATACATATATTTTAAAAAACATATATATTCATTAAATTCATCCTTACAACTATCCATGTCAGACGGAAATGAAAAATTAATAACATCGTTTCTTGGAGGTGGTAGTACACACGTACGAATGTAGGATGTTTTCAATTCTTATAGGATGTAAATGAGGTAAACAAATAGTTGTTAAATTAATATAATAACATTTAAATATAGTAAAGATACATATATAATTATATCATCATGATTATAATATATTTTTAGGAGTTAGAAAAGAAATAAATATGAAATATTTTTGTTAAGACTTATACCTCCTCCATGGATATCTTCTTTTGGTTTACACCTTAAGGCTTCTAGTATTGGTATTTTGGTGTGAAAATGAAATATAGGACATGTGGAACAATGTTTCTAAGATATTGTTTCAGATATTGATCAGTATAGGGTGATAAAAGTGTGTGGATAAGTGAGCAGAGGAGATACCCTTTTTTAAGTGTGAGGAGTGACACCCTTGTAAATATTAAGAATTTTAAAATATAATAAATGTATTTTAGATTGAAAGTGGATAAAATGTATTAAAATTTAAACTATAGGGTAAGTAATGGTCTCAATATACTTATAAATTCATACTTAGATAAGTTTTAGAATATCTTTTGTCTTATCTCTTAGTTCAACCCCTCTTTAATTCTTTTAACCATTACTATGGTGAAGAACATTTACCATTTTAACAATATATTATGACTAAAAAATAAAATATAAATTATTAAATAATTTAAATGTTATTATTACAAATATATAATAAATTTTCCAAGATTTAATTTCTATAGGTGGTAAAATATTACTTTTAATATAAGTACAAGTAACACAATATAATTTTTTTCTTCAAAAAAATGTATTTTAAGCATTAAAATTATTTTACACCAAAATTATGTATTGTATTAATCCCCATGAAATTTCATTATTTATTATTAAAAAATAATCTTATTGGATATTTATATTAATCAAAAACTGAATATAACCTTCCAGAAACTTAATTGCATACAAAGAATGAAAAATAGTTATTTTATTAGATTAAAATATAATTTAGGTTCCAAAAAGATAAGCATGACTTGAAAAATTCAACATAATAATTTTAAATAATTTATTTCACTTCTTATATATATATTTGGTAGATTAAAAATGTTTTTAAATAATTTTAATTTCTTCTTATATCATAATGACATCATAATAGTTAAAATATTTGTAAAATCGATAATTTTTACTATTTACTCAAAAATCAATATTTTCAAAAAAATCCCAAAAAATTAACTTGGTCTAATTTTTAAGTTCTGGATTCAGAAATTAAGTTCATTTCATGAAAGAATTCTAATATTCATAAATTTTTCTTTTAAAATAAAATATAAAATATAAAGGAAGTACGTTTATATAAAAAAACATTTTTAAATTTAGCATTTTTAATTTTATTTTATCTAAATAACTAATTAAATTAATTTTAATATATTAGTTCATAAATTTAAATATTACATATATTTATAATCATAATTTAAAAGTGATCAATTATAATAAAAACATAGTGCTTACCACTTTTTTTGAAAAATAGTCATTTTTAAACATTAAATCATATTTATTATTTGTCTTCTAAATGTAATTGTTTTTAATTTAATATTGTAATATTATTAACTATTGGATTTAATATTTTTGTAATTTTAATATTTTATAGGTAATTTTATATTTATGTTTCATGTGATGCAATTTATTGAATAATATATTAACTTAAAGTGATACATACTCAAATCTCAGTGTGTTACATTATTATCCCTTAAATAAATTTTGTCCTCGAAATTGTGATTATCACTCACTAATAGAAATAGTTAAGATTATAAATAAGATGTAAATGACCCAAATTATAATTTATAATGAGATTTCAACCTTGTTATCTTAGGTAATATTAGATAAACTCATCTTTTCCCTCGTGATTAGGTATTCAGACCCAAATAATGGAACTAATTCCCATAGGATATTCATTGTTAGCATCACACTAATGGTGGATTAGGGATTGATTTGAAATATCAAACATGACTTCTCTATCCCATAATTAATATGGTATTTATATAGATAGTTTTTATTCCATTCCTAACATAACATATAATTTTACTAAAGGAATAATTTTATCTGTAGGCATAATATTCCCATAAGCTTCTTTTAGAAAGGAGTTATAAACATAGGATTAAATCATCAAAACAATAATAGTTTTCACCTATAATTCATTGTTTATTCATTTATTTGGTGGTTTTACTCCCATAGAAAAAATTATAGATATCATGGAGTGGGTAAAACCATACTCAAATTGGAAATTTTCTGTTTTAGAGTGGATGATGAGTGTACCTAACACTACATAATTTTCATGGCCCACTTCAATGGTCATGATCAAATAATACATCCCTTCTCTCCTAAATTAGAATGATGCTAACAATGATTGTCTTCATTAACCCTTGGACTGGGGTATCAATTTTTATAATGTCAAAACTTCTTATAATTTAAGAATTGAAGTGTAGATGATGCATTAAATGAGACCTCTATAACATCCATTATATTATCCAAAATCATTATACCTTGTCAAAAATCACTAGCTTTATGGCCAATACTTCCACAATTTAAACATTCTCTTATTCCTTTATGAAAATTTATTGGGTGATTCATCCCACATTTATGGTCTGTGGGTGATTTAATTTTCTTTCCTTTATGTGACTTATCAGTGTAGTTTCCATAGAACTCAATTTTCTATTTTGTGCCTCAAAACCCTTGGAAATGATGGAAGTCTCTAGATTCTATTTCCACCTTAATCACATATTTAACAGTTTATTCATAGCTACTGAAGTCTATTATAGATAATTCATTTCAGATAATTAGTTTTAAGCCAACAAAAGAACTGATCAATCTTTCTTTTAGAGTCAATAGTAAAACATAAGGTGTACCTTGAGACTCACATGAAGTTTGCCTCATGGGTTCTAATGGATTCTCACTCCTTTTTTAGCTCTCTAAGATCCCACTCTATTTTATTGTGAAGAGTTATGGAAATATAGTTATTGAAATATAAATTCCTATACTCCTTTCATTCTTTGTTCCAATTTCATCCACTAGTGTCATGTTGTTAATAAGTATCCACTATTTGTGTCATAACCCGACCAACCAAGGTCCTATCTGTGACTACCCTAAGACTGCCTCTAATAGGCCAAGGGTAGGCTACCATCACTGAGTTTGAATATCCCACAAATGGGAGGAATTAGCCTAATGTACTTGTATAAAAACACATATCCAAGCCCACACAATGATGAAATGTAAAACAACTAAAACAAATGCATACATACATCTAAAATTCCACAAAAAAGTATGATTATAAAGGATCAGAATCACAAAAGGGGGGAAAATAAAATCCCATCAAAGAACTGTAAAGATTCCAACTTGATCCAATAGTGTGGACTAGAGTCAAATGAAGGATCCCAGTAAAAACAACAGTCTCTCAAGATCCATCTCCACTCCACCTACTCCCTATCCTCCAAGGACACTGACAAATGGGTCATCATATACATAAAAAATGAAATGTTTAGGAAAATATCATGCATGGATGAGTATAAAAATACCCAGTAGGATATTCTGAAAACACTAAGCACGAAGCACCATGTATAGTTACCTCAATAAAAGATATCGTAATACATTTATTTCAGAAACTCCTAGATATGCTCAATAAGGACAACATGCCACCAGGCGGTCATAACCAACTATCAGTCGTATGATTCTTCTTGAATCAATGCTCATTATAAGAGAACCGACTCCATGATCCATTCTATCACTAGAGACACTCGAATAAGAGGTCTACATCATTGGTCCCTACCCATGAAATCTCATCGGTCTAAGAATACCTTGATACTCATAAATTGGGGCATGCCCAAAATTGATGGCGGAGACCAAGAACCAAATTTGGGTCAACCTGCTACATTGGGGATCATATTCCAATGATACCACAAACCCTACCAATACAACTTTTTTGATGGAGGATAAATTCTCCAATCAAGGATTTCATGTCGATTCCACAAACCCAACCTAGGGAACAATTATGGTAGATTATCACACTCGAGTCTCACGAAAGGACTCCACAAATGTATCTGAGACTTGACCTCTAGAGGGGATCATAATCCGGTGATATTGATGTAATTTATCATTGTACCCTCAAGGGAATGGACATAGGAAACACGATCAACTATGACTGGTCCAATATTAGGAAACAAAGAGCTACAAACCCTCTGTAGGGGGGATACATGGTATGTTCTAGGGGTACATGGTGTGCCCATCTATCCTAAAGTCTTCTTGTATGGTAAAGCCTACCAATGCATGTAAATATATGAAAAAATAATGTGTACAAAAGATACACAGCATTTATAGATCACCTAAAACCATCCCATGTGCCAATGGCTATTTTTGGGTACTTTGGTATGCCCATATTTAGGTTTCCATGTCTGTGTTCACCTGGAAGTGTCTGTGTCTGAGTACACAACATGCCTTTAGACATGTACTTTTTCCCTTTTCAATGTATTATCCTAAGTACACATCAATCCTTCATAGAGGTTTTACACTTCGTGTACTTGGAGTTATATGTCATGTGATCCTTTAATTCATCCCAATCCTTAAGGTTCCACTGTGAGGGCCCCAAACAGTGTGTAATTTCGAAATACAGGTTTTTTTCTTGTTATTTTCTAGAAAACCTAGTTCCATTATGCGTTATCTTTCGTGTCACCAAAGACACCATGCTCACAAGAATCTATAAATATAGGGTTGAGAAACCCTCACGTCACTAGAGATCATAGATTAAGGCTTTGAATCCACTATAGAATTATCTACTCGCACCATCCGTAGTCGCACCATGTGTCGCTTGGGAAAAATGAAGAACACCATATTCAGTCTCATTCTCCCTCAATCCGTCCACTATCATTATTGATCCTAAAACTGAAACTACCATCAAATTTTGTACTAATGGTTTTGATCTGTTGAGTCAAAGAACATTCCCACAATGATTAAAAACTAGTTACTGGTTGAACTATTGGAAAAAACAAATACCAATGATGATCGAATGAAGAAATAGTTGAAAAATCTAGAAGTTAAAAAATGCAAGGAACAAAACTTATCATTTTTTAAATTTTCCTTGATTTTTTCCCTTATAATAATATGATCAAAGAGGAGTTATTCACAATGAACTTATAAAATTCCATCAATTTAATTCTAATGATGATGTATATATCAATTCTGTTCTTAAAATTGATCTACATTCATCCAGGAATATAGAATATGATGGAAAATAGATAATAAAATATCTTAAATGGAGTTTGGATCGATAATTGATGAAGAATAATTATGTTACCATCTTTGATGAGATTCAAAAACTTTTTTAGTGCAATGATCCACAATCCAGTCTTGATCCATCATTGTTCACCAAGAAATCTCTCCAAAGGTCATCTGAATCTCTAGGGTTTGAGAATCAAACCCTGAGTAAATCCTATAACTATATACTTATAGGGGAAAATATTCACTGCATAAAAATAAATAAATCAAATAAATTAATTAATTTTTTTTATTTTTTCCCATGATAATGTTTTTACAAACGGCCTGCACCAACAAATATTTTACCGTTATTAGGGTAAATCAAAATTCTAAACTCAATAGCACCCTCATATTTGTGAGTTGGGACCCCAATATGGATTTTTTTTATTTTTCATAAAAAATATGCTCACATGCTATTTAATATATTAATATATTTCAAACATTTATTTTGGGAAGACCGGGCCCCAAAATCAGATGTTGTCTCAGTTACTATTCTCGAAAATAATTCATATAATATCCAAATAATAATACATGGAAAACCCAAGTCATTAATGTTTCCCCACCAAATGTATTTTCATCCTAAAAAGAAAAAAACCTACTCAAAAAGATGAGGGTATTGGGTTCACATTAGGGTCTACCACTCCTACGTTCTCTTTTGACGATTCTTGTGCTTCCATCGAACACACACAAGGGGAATTTTTCTCCCATGTAAGATCCTCTCATATCGATCCACGATCACCCCAGAGTATTATACAAAGGAATATCCATCCATGATTTATATCTTGTCCCAGTCTATAACATGTGATGGATCATTCACATACCTCCTTAGTTGTGACATGTGGAAGATTTTGTGTGCCTGGTCTGACTATGGTGGTATAGCCAACCGTTACACCACCCCTCCAACTCTGCACAGTATCTGGAAGGGGCCATTAAATTTTGGAGTTAACTTGCCACAATGGCCAAATCTCCTCAATTCACATCAAGGTGACACCCTTATGAAAACATGGTCTCCATAATTGAAATATATAGGTTTATTTCATCATTCCACCTATGACTTTTGATGACTCTATGAAGTCCTCATCTACTCCTACATGATTTTTACATTCTCTATAGTATCTCACACCAACATTGGGCCCATGAGTACTGAATCACCTTGATTAGTCCAATAAAGTGGTGACTTGTAGGGTTGCCTATACAAATCATCGAATGTTTCCATACTAATGGAATAACAGTATCCTTTATGGTATGAAAACTCCACCAAGGGTAGGTGATCCTATTAACTACAGCCGAAGTCCAACATGTAATCCCACTGCATGCCCTCCAAGATATGAATGGTCCACTGGGTCTGGCCATCCATTTTGTAGAGAAACATTGTGCTCAAGTGTAAATGATTCCCAAAGTCCCCCTAAATCCCCTCCACAACTGAGATGTGAAGAAAAAATAACCATCAAATATAATCATAGAGGTAACTCCATGGATTCAGAATAACTTTTCCATGTAGAGGCATCACAATCTCTTTACTGAACTCTACTCTCTAATTTCTATAAAGTGGTCCATCTTGGTGAGTCAGACTATGTCTATGCAGATGGAATAATTTCCCATGGACATACGTGGTAATTCCAACACAAAGTACATGGAAATCAAATCCCACTTCCACTCTTCCACCTCAAAGGGTTGAGCTAAACCCACTGGAACCTAGTGCTCTGCCTTCACTGAATGACATGTGAGGAATTGGGAGAAAAACTCTAAAACTCCCTTCTTCAGTTCTGGCTACCAAAACTAACATCGGAGGTCCTGGTACATATTTTATACACCTATATGTACGACCATAGTGGATTATGAAATTATTGCATCACCTCTTCCCACGACGTCAATGGTACCATCACCTGTCCTCTAAAAATGATAGTGTGTTCCCCACCTTCAAAATATCCATTGGGAGGTTGTCTAGTGGATATATGAGTATGTAAGGTCTCACAGTCAGCATATCCATGTTGAGAATCCATGACACACTATAAAAGCTGTGGGGTAACAACCATCGATAAAAGATATGAAGCACTATCCTTGTCCACTAAGGACAACTACAATGAGGTTATCTTCTCTGATGCCTTGACAAACAACTGAGAACAAGATCTCATACTAGGGGAGTCTGCCACCATGTTCCCCCTTCTCAAATTATAGAAAATCATGAAGTCATTTTCCTAGAGGAACTCTAGTCATTACTTATACCTCAAGTTAAGATTATTCTATAAGAATATATACTTGAGATAATTATGGTCAGAGTAAACACTAAATCTATTTCCCATCAGGTATTTTCACCACATATTTAGTGTGAAGACTACTGCTACTAGCTCAAGATTTTGGTTCATGTAGTTCTTCTCATGTGTGAAGTTCCTTGTCAGGATCCAAGTATCACTGAGAGGTGGGGGGGGGGGGGGGGTAAATCAGTGATATATTTTCCTATTATGTTCCCTTTCTTTTTGAAACAACCTTATCCTCCTATTAAATAGTTATTTCCCTGCTGAACGCACACAATCACAGAAACACTAGATTTACAAGGTTCACTACTCAACATGGGTATATCATCTTTGGTATGGTAAGAAAATAATCCAGTACGACACAATACACTAGAAAAAAATAATTTGTTGTTTAATGTAATGAGTAGGATATGCCCTTTCACTCATGTAGTTCTTGGGAGACAATCCATGTGTGCACCATCTTAGCACAAATAGGGTAATGAAATATCTCTTTAATTCTTGAAAAACATTCTCAAATCTGATATTTGAAAAAAAAAATATTTTTCTTCCTATCCATAATATGATAGTAACTACCTATAATCTTTAATAATACATTGTATTATACGCTAGTCATATATTGATCCACTAGAAATCACTTCTCACTTAATTTGGGTACTCAAATATTCAGGTCATAGAGCTCCTTCATGAATCCCCAAGCATTGTAGAGAACTCTAGTTTTCAAAGTTCCATAGTTTTTAAAGCTCACTAGATCACAGTGCTCACTATTTCTCAGAACACAGATTGGTATTCGAGAAGTTTACTTCTTTCATGAAGCTCTACGGCTTTCCAAGAAGCCCCTTTCCTTTGTAGAGCTCACTACCTTCAAAGATCTTTCTTTCCCCATGGACATTATTTTCAACATGATATCTCTAAAATCTCTGTTAAATATATCTACTATTCTTGAGAGAGTAGGGGCCTATTTATAGGTATTTAACAAAAACTATAGAACCATCCAACTACCTCGATGCCATGTCAGCACCAAATCATTGCACTCTAAAATTTTTGCCAAAATTCACTCTGTTTTGCGAAGCACTATGGCTATTTTTCATATTTTCAAAGCTCGTTGTAATCACGGAGTATTCAGTAAAAAAATTTGTGCTGCCACAATTCTCCTTCATCCCTTGCGCCACCACAATGCTCTTCACCTTCACCACCACAATGCTCGCATACAATTCCCCTTTCCATGGCCATTCCAAAAGCTCATCATAATCATGAAGAACCCCATCAACATTCTTCATTTCATAGTGAAATCTACTTCATGAAGCCCATATTCGAGAAATTTCACCACCTTAGACACCTGCTTCTCCAAGACCAACCATACTAATTGACAATATATGTTATCCCCCTTTCCTTCATAAATCTTTAATCACATGTTCTTAAAAAAATCTTATGATCTTTGTGAAATAAATATCAGCAAATAATCATCATATTTATCATTTAAAGTGTTGTATCTTTACTATATTTCACCACCCACTTATTCAAAGTGAAGTGATTTCCTTTCTTCTCAAACTTCCTTGAAAACAAAATAAAATACTTCATTAATATAAAAACATCATCATCCAACTTGTTCCCAATAATGTGTTCTCAAATGACATGAACCATAGATAATAATTTCCTGCCTCTAAAATAGAACACGATAATGTCTGGTCCCTGGTTCATCACATAACACTACATATTCAACACCCTCCTTTGGAAATATCAAGATGGAAAATCCCATCAACATCTACCTCATCTTTTTAAAGTACCGTTGGAACATTTTTATCCACATGAATGGTTTCTCCTTTTATGTCAAAGCTATTAAGGGTTCTTCCAAACTAGAGAAATTGGTTAAAGAACTCCGATATTACCTTTCCAGCCCAAGGAAACTACACACCTTGGTAGAAATCATAGGTTTCTCTCAAACAGGAATTGCCTCAACCTCTTCTAAGTCCAATACTACTCTTTCCTATGAGATTATGTGTCCCAGAATATGGACCTCTCGAATCCAAAAGTGACACTTAAATAGCTTTCGAGAAAGCAGTTTCTCTACAAGTCAGTCCAGGACAATCCTCAAGTGTCTCACATGCTTTTCCTCAGATGTTGAATACACAATGATGTCATTAATGAATACCAATATGAACCGGTATAAAAAAGGTTCAAAGATACTTTTCAAGAGTCCTGGGAAAATATAAAGGGTGTTTATCATTACAAAATGACTAACCAAGTACTAGTAGTGAATGTAACAACATCCTAATTTCATCTTTGGTATATCCTTGTCTCGTAATTGTAGATAGTGATAGCTAGATCTAAGTTAAATATTCAATAACCATCATGAGACTCTCAACTAATCAATGAGATTTTTGATCCATGGTAGTTGATACTTATTATTCATGGTCACCTAATTAAAGAACTCATAATACACACATAACATCAACCTTCTTTCTACATTCTTGGTGAACAACACTCTGGCCGCCCATGGGGAAATGCTTGGTCTCATAAATCCCTTCTATTTCAAGTTCTACAACTACACCCTAAACTCTATAATCATTGAATGAGACATCCAATATACTGGTGTAGATACCAGTTCCATATCAGGTTGCAATTTGATGTATAATTCTACCTCTCAGGGGGGAGGTAAACCTAGTATGTCCTTAAGAAATTAATCATCATACTCTTCCACCACTGGAAGAAACTAATCGTACAAATCATTCGCTTCTCCAAGAGTCATGGTATCCAACTGGTGAGTAATTGAATTCAATATTTTTTTCCTAAGCTCATCCTTCTTTGCCAAGGTTTTCTTTTCACCCACAAAAGAAAACCTCATTAAGTCACAAGAGACACTTCACATCCAACTCCAAAAATAGTCAATCTGGGTATGAAATATGGGTAGCCAGTCCATACCTATGATGATTTTGTATGGACTCATTGCTACTACCAATAGATCACATATATAACTATTGGTTCTAAGCATCATATCTCACAATCAACAAAAGTGTTCAATCATTGATTCACTACCTATCAATGTCTCCAACCATAATGGTCTAGCCAGTGGCTCAACCAGAATATTTAAGTATCAGACTAGTGAAGTGGAATTGAAGGAATAAATTTCACACATGTCTATAAATACTATAGATAAATTAGAAAATAAATGAATAATAACTCGTATCATCCCTTGATCCTCGAGTTCATAGGCCTCTGTAGCTTGTAGCTAGCCTTATCATTGACCACGAACTCCATGATCCTAGCATGGACCATCTAGAGGTGGTGTGGTTGTAATGACCGATCCTCTATGAATAAAATTCCCATTCATTTAATGTCTTATAGAAAAATCATGCACAATTTTTTTAATTTATTTATTATTATTGGGTTTAAATGACTATTATGTATCATTACCACTGACAATATTTTCTTTGAACAGTGATAACAAGACAGATATAAATTTATGGTCTTTAAAAATAATTAATTCGACAAAGAAAAAGGGGAGTATGGCCTGATCCATTAGACTCGGGCCAAACAAAGATCATTTTTTAGAGCTCAGAATGAATGTAGTGTCACTAGGATTCACTCTTGACCAATCCCATGCTGATCATCAACACATTAATCTTGAACAGAAATGCCTACGGAAGAAGTTCAAGTTAATACAGGTTACCAATCAGGTGATGTAATCCAAGTTGCCCTGAGAGTTTCTCATCATCGCACACCTTACCCTTAGGTATTATTCGGTTGTTATAAGGGGTTATGTAATAAGTTATTAGTTATTTGTTGTGTAATTCCTTTTTATAAATAAAAGTCTTATTCCATCAATTCCTTTATTGAAATGGTCTTTCTTAAAAAGTGGCGAATTTGATAAATTGTCCTTTCAGATAAAAAATGGTACTTTTGAGATATATATACATTAAAAAATATTATTTTTATTAATAATATTATGAATACAATTCTTATAAATTATGATTATACCAATTCCTTATATGTAAATGATTAGGTAATCAGTTTGATAAGAATCATATTTTTTATATGATAAAATAGAAAATGCATTTTAAAAAAATTATTAAAAAGAATTATTTAATTCAAGAATTAATTAATATTTTAAGAAAAAAACTTGTAAAATTATTTTTATTAATAATAATTGAGTATATATTTTTTATGAATTCAAATTCAATTTTTATCAAGGTTTGAAAATTGTTTTTGTCAAAACCCATGAATTTTCAATAAATGTCAGTTTTCATTTTAATAAAAAATAACATATTTAGAAAATTATTTATATAAAATGAATATTATTTTTGGAATCATGCTTTTGAAATTATCCAACCGTGATTTTTTCATATTTTTTTGAGACATTCTAATTTTTGGGTAAAAATTAAATGTCGTCTAAATAAAACATGTGTTTTATGACATCATAATTACCCCAAAATGATGTAATAAATACTATAAGGGGTATTTTAGGAAAAATATATGTTTTACCATTAATATAATTAGATTATATATTTTTTTACTTATTTTATGAAGCCTTAGTGAATCCTCCAAAAAGTATAACATACTTTATGATTTTAAATTCATTTCATTAATAACGTGACTCACCTCCACATAAGAAAGGCTAATATTTTAATATGTTTGGACATTTTCATTATAAAGTAATTTTTTCAATCCAAATTGACAAAAACCATGGAACAAACCATGGTAAGGTTTTTATTTTTGAATATTTAATTATATAGATTCCAAAACCTATGTTTGTGAAATATTAAAGAATTCCCCTCTCAATTCCTATATAAACCCAGCCAAGATCCAACTTTTATTCACTAAAAATCATTGTAGAACGGCCCTTATATTCCCTCCTTTCTCTATAATCCTCCAAGGTTCCCCAATCTATCAAGAATCCCCTCTTCAAGATCTTGAAGCCACACACTCAAGTAAGGGATTCCTTCCTTTTTGGTTTTTATCCAACTTTCTTTATTTGTATTACCTTTTTATTTTCAATAAAAAATGTTGGGGTATGATTTTTCACATCCCCCATACTACCCAAATTATGTTTTCATGATGATATACCAATTTTTCTCTCATTAATTCCTTCTATGTAAACCCGTTACCATGCCGAAATTTCATAACGGATTTTTCTCTTCTTATTTCCATTCATGTATTTCTCCCATATTATGTATATAAATTCCATTTCATATGTTGTGATATTATGTTACATGATACCATTTCTAACTATTTCATGTTTAAATGATGAGGTAACTCTTTCTCTCTCATCAACCCAACTTATGAATTTCTATATGATGACGTTATGCTTCCCAAATTGCAACACGATTTTCCAAGACAAAATCATCGTGTAGTGAATACCATACCCATTTGTCTATCAAGGGTATTCACCTATATGAACATACACATATTGAATGGTACAAACATGTATGTATTCCAAATTCCATAATAATTGAATAAAATATGATGTTTAGTGATTCCTTGTTATATAATCCATGTTGCAGACTTATGCATGAAATTAAATGTTTATGAAGGGTTCACCTTGATAGCACTCCAATGAAATGGGTAATGTTTATTATCATGATACTCCATGTGAAATGGGGGTTTAATCATGATAATACATGTGTAATTAAGGTTTACTCAAGATAATTCATGCTCAATTAGGGTTTACTCATGATAATTCGTGTGCAATGAGCCTTGGCTCATGCTAATATCATGTTGTATATCATTACCAAATTTCCATGTTATGATAATCATGCAATGTCATGCCTTTATGTTCATGTTTCTCTTATGATCCATTGATATGCCTCTTTTGTAACATGTATTTTATTCTTCATTTTTTTATTTGTTTACTCTCTTACTGGGCTTTATAGTTAACCCCTTTCTTAGGGATGTACTCAGGTCATCTAATGAAGTGTTAGGTATAAAGGAATGAGTTGGTCATCTCAATGAAGATTGAACGAAATATTATTTATTTCATTTTTTAATTTGTTATGTAATATTACTAATTTCCAAAGACACTAGACCTCTCGATCACCAGAGTTGTATTATGTTCATGTTTATGTAACAAATCTTGTTTAAGTGTGTAATAAATATCAGGGTTATTACAGTTGGTATCAAAGGATATGATTAGTTATTTTTGGGATTAGTATTATAAAACTGTAGTGAAAGACTTCGGGATAAGAATAAGTATAAAGAAATTATCCCTAATTTTTTTGGTATATTGTAATTGGTTTATAAAGAAAATACATCATTGTATGGATACGAACATGTTGACGTGGCTCGGGAACAGATATATCTAAGGGTAAAAACAGAAAACAACGCTTTGAGATAGACTCGAATTAGAACTTGTGTATGAAAATGGGCCTCGATGCACTCTTGGTTTGACGCTCTCAGGGGATATGAATTGGTAAATTCATAATCTTAGTACAAAACATTATTAAGAGATCAAAAAACCCCACAATAATATACCTTAGGAGATAGATCATTGATTATATATATGGAAACCAATAAATTTATATGGTATGGAGATAAATGTAACTTACAAGTTATCCTTTTAATTTTATTGGATTCTACTTTATGTTTTTAAAAATTTTAAGATACTCCTAACTAATTTTCTTTTTAATCAAGACAGTGGCCAATAAAATGAATAATATGTATAACAACCTATGTAATGTTAAACATGATGAATGTCCCAATGAGATTCCCAATCAAATGGGAGATCCAGTAGAAAATATCATGATTACGCCAAACCAACTATCCAAAATCACAATTAACAATTGGCTCATTTTTGAATGCCCATGGAAATAAAGGAATAGGAATATGACATCTTGTGAAAGTTTATCTAATAAAGGGGATAATATAAATAGGTCCCAATTTCCTTCATGCAACATGTGTGGAAAGTGGTACCAAGGAAAATGTCACAAAGGGACTATGAGATGTTTTATGTGTTGAATATAAGGGAAAAAAGTAGCAAATTTCTATGCCAAAACAGATAATATGATGAATGGAAACATATTTCCATCTAAGGTATCAAATACAGTTCTATGCTATAAATGTGGAGAATTTGATCATTACCCAAGAAATTTCTCTATTTTAAGGGATGAGAATCATGATTGAATCACCAATATCCATGATCAAGGGAGCATGTGAAGTCTTATACTACAATGGATAATGATGAATGGATTACATGTTATAACTACTTCAAGGTAGTGTATGACATGATGTATTTCAGTTCAAGTCCTATTAGTATATATTTTATGTTTTTAAGAACATTGAGTCCCCAGCATAAATGATATTAAATAATTAGGGAAAAAACTTCTATAAGTGTTTTATCACATGTCGATGTTTATAGGAATGTTCTTGAAAATATTCTTACTCTCCATTTGATATAATTTGAGTAAAAAAGACAAATTCATTTCTTATGCCACGAGGTAGTTGAAAATTCACGAGTAAAACTGTCCCACACATGATCTAGAGTTGGTGGCAATGATCATTGTGTTAAAAATCAGGCAACATTATTTGATTGGGGAGAAGTGTAAAATATATACGGATCAGAAAAGCCTCAAGTATATTTTCCCAAATAAAGAGTTGAATATTCACTAATGATTATGGTTAGAGCTCATTATGGATTATGACTGCTTAATCCATTACCACCCTGGGAAAGTGAACATGTTCTAGAATTCTCTATATAGAAAAGACCCAGAAATTTTATCATTGATGAGAATTAAAAAAAATCAAATCTTCTTAGATTTGATTAATATGGACATGGGAATAATAAAGAAGGAAACACCAGAAATCCTTTCACAAATGATTGATCAATCGTCTCATTTGGAAAGGTTAAAGGATTCTCAAAAGTATGATGTTGGAAGTCAATAGTAAAAACTATCAAAAAAGGTAAATCCATGGAGTTCAATATTAATGAATAAGGATATGTCTGAATATACATCAATGTGCCTGGTATTTCAGAAAGTGAATGTAAAGAGGTATAAGTCTAAGGGGATGATTTAACCATTACCCATACCAACATGGAAATGGTAAAACGTCGTCATGGTCTTCATCACTGGACTTCCAAATACCAGAAAAGGAAACAATGATATCTGGGTTGTTGTGAATAGTCTTACAAATACTACACACTTCATTGAAATTCTGGAGGATTTATCATTGTATAAACTATCAAAAATATACATCAAATAAGTTTTAAGGTTTCATGGTGTACCACTGTCGATTGTATATGATCAAGATCCATGATTCAACTATATGTTCTAGAAGAGTCTCTAACATGCTCTGAATACTAAGCTAAACTTTAGTACGGATTATCATCCTCAAACTGATGTCCAATCTGAGTGGGATATCCAAACACTTGAGTACTAGTTTAGATCATTCTCAATGGACTTCAATATATTATTGGATCTAAATATTCATTTATTTGAGTTATATTACAAAAACAATTTTTACTCAATCATCCAAATGTCTCCAAATGAATTCCTTTATGGGAAGAGATGCAGAACACCTGCATGTTGGGATGATGTTGGGGAGTGAAATATTCTATCTCTTGAAATGGTAAAAGAAATGGTGGAAAATGTTAAGACCATCTAGTATCACATTAAAGGTTCTCATAGTCGATAAAAGATCAATGAAAACAAATGTCGATGAGAACTAGAGTTTGATTTTGGAGACATGGTATTTCTCGGCATATTAAAATTGAGTAGAGTTATGATATTTTTGAATAATGGAAAGTTTATTCTAAGGTACATCATCCCTTTTAAGATCCTCAGTCGCATTAGAGTAGTGTCCTGCCAACTAGAAATCCCATCAAACATGTCTCAAGTACATGATGTATTCCATGTATAACTCTTAAGGAAGTACATACATAACCCATCACTTATACTCAATCTAGAGGTGGTACTATTGGATAATGACCTCTCCTATGAAGAGAAGCTGATGAAGATCTTAGATCATAGGGAAAAAGTTCTATGAAATATGACAATTCCCCTTGTCCAAGTGTTGTGGAGAAACTACAAGTTTGAAGAAGAAATGTCGGAACTAGAGGAAGCAATGAAGAAGAGTTACACTCATCTTATTTAATGTGGGAAAACGAAATTTAGAGGGAGATATTTTTTAAAGGGGGAATTTTGTAATGACCCAATAATTTATGAATAAAATTCTATTTCTTTTAATGCCTTATAGAAAACACATACACTATTTTTTATTATTTTTATTATTATTGGGTTTAAATGAAAATTATGTATCATTACCATTGATAATATAGTTTTTTAACAGTAATCACATGACTGATATAAATTTAAGGTTTTTAAAAAGAATCTTTTTGACACAAACAATGGAGATGATGGCCTCATCCATAGACCCAAGCCATATGGAACTCATTTGTCCGAGCTCAGAAAGAACTTAGTGTCATTAGGATTCTCTGTTGACCAAGCCAAAAATGAGCTTCAACATGTTATGTTTGAATGGAACTTCCTATGATATAAGTTCAAGTTAATTGAGATTACCACCTAGGAAGTATTATCTAAGCCACCCTAAGAGTCTATCACCATTGCAAACCTTACCCTTTGTTATTATGTGGGTGCTGTAAGGGGTTATGTAATAAGGTATTAGATAATTTTTTGTGATTCCTTTTTACAAAAAAGGTCTTATTAATTCATTTCCATTATGAAAATAGTCTTTCTTAAAAATGGATAAATTTGATAAATTGATTTTTCAGGTAAAAATTGTAATTTTGAGATATATATACAACATAATAAACTATTATTTTTATTAATATTATTATAAAAAATTATTATAAATGAAAATTATACCAGTTCCTTATATGTAAATGATTAGGTAATCCGTCTGATAAGAGTTATATTTTTTATATGATAAAACAAAATATTTATTTTAAAAGAATTTATTATAAGGAATTAATGAATTCTTGAAATAATTAATATTTTATGAAAATATTATTATAAAATTATTTTTAGGATAAATAAATGAGTATATAATTTCTATGAATTCAATTTCCATTTGTATTAATGTTTGAAAATTATTTTTTTCAAAACCCTTTAGTTTTCAATAAAGGGAGATTTTCAATTTAACAGTAAAATTTCAAATATTTATAAAAAAATTTAGATAAAATGAATATTTTTTTTGAATAATGATGTTTAAATTACCCAATGGTGAATATTTCATAAATTTATGAGACATTCCAATTTTTGGGTAAAAATTTAATACCGTATAAATAAAACATGTGTTTCATGAAATCATAATGACCCAAAAATAATGTAATAAATACTATAATGGGTATTATTGGGCCAATATATGTTTTACCATTAAAATAAAGTGATTATATATTTTTTTACTTATTTTATAATTCCTTAGTGAATCATCCATAATGTATAATATACTTTATGATTTTAAATTCATTTCTTTAAAACCGTGACTCACCTCCACATAATAGAGGCTAATATTTTAATTTGTTCATCCATTTGACTTATAAAATAACATTTTCCACTCCACATAGTAAATAAATATGGGAAAAATACTTGGGGAGTTTTTTGGTTTTCGAATATTTAATTATATAGATTCCAAAACCTATGTTTGTGAAATATTAAAGAATTCCCCTCTCATTTCAAATGTAATCCCATCCAATACCCAACTCATATTTACTCAAAATACTTGTAGCATGTCCCTACTCTTCCCTCCTCTCTTTATAATCCTCCAAGGCACCCCAATATCTCAAGAATCCCCTCATCATGCTCTTGAAGTCACACACCCAAGTAAGTGATTCCTTCATTTCTCATTTTAATCCATGTTTCTTTATTTATAATACCCTTTTATTTTATATTAAAAATGTTGGGGTAGGATTATTAACTTCCACAATACTACCGTAATTATCTTATAATGAGGATATACCAATTTACCTCTCATTAATTCCCTCTATGTATACCAGTTACCATGCCGAAATTCCGTAAGGGGTTTCTCTCTTCTTATTTCCTTTCAAGTACTTATCCCATATTATGCATATAAATTCCATTTAATATATTGCGATATTATGTTACATGATCCCATTATGATATATTTCATGTATAAATGATGAGGTTCCCCTTTCTCTTTCATAAACCCATCTTATGAATTTCTATATGACGACGTTATGTTGCTAAAATTGCATTGTGATTTTCCAAAACAAAATCCTTTTTTAGTGAATACAATACCCATTTCTCTATCAAGGGTATTCACCATTATGAACATAAACATATTGAATGGTATATACATGTATGTATTCCATGTTCCTTAATATTGTAATAGTTATGATTTTGAATGATTCCATGTTATATAATTCACGTGGAAAACTTATTTTTTAAATGAAATGTTTATAAAGGGTGTGCCTTGATAGCACTCTAATGCATTGATTAATGTTTATTATCATGATAAACCATGTATAATAAAGGTTTACTCTTGATAATTCATGTGTAATAAGGGTTTACTCATTCTAATTAATGTGCAATGAGGGTTTACTCATGATAATCCATGTGTAATGATCCTTGTCTCATGCTAATATCATGTTGTATATCGTTGTCACATTTCCACGTTATGATAATCATTATATGTCATGACTTTATGTTCATGTTTCTATTATGATCCACTAATATGCCTATTTCCTAACATGTATGGTATTATTCATGTTTTTCTTTGTTTACTCCCTTATTGGGCATTATAACTCACCCCTTTCTTATGTATGTCCTCAGGTTATCCCATGAAGTGTTAAATACTAAGGAATGAGTTGGTTATATCAAATAAGTTTGAAATAAATTTGTTGTATTTATTTTTTTAAGTTGTTATATAGTTTTCCTGACTTCCAAATACACTATAACTCTCTATCATCAGAGTTGTCTTAAGTACAATTTTATGTAATAAATAATGTTTAAGTGTGTAATAAATAGCAAGGTTGTTATAGTTGGTATCAAATGATAGGTTTAGTTATTTTTGGGATTATTATTACAATTACCTATTAAAATCATTAGGGATAAGACTAAGTATAAGTAAATCATCCCTACTTTTTTTTGTGTATAGAGTAAGAAATTTATCAAGAAAATACATCCTTGTATGGATATGAAGAAGTTGAGGTGGCTCTATCCCAGATGTATCTAAGAGTTAAAACCGAAAACAACACGTAGAGCTAGACCCGAATTGGAACTTCTTTATGAAAATATGCCTTTATTCACTCTTGGTTCGACACTCCCAGGGGATATTATTTTGGTAAATTCTTAAGATTAGTACAAACCATTATTACGAAAAAAATACATTAGAATATACGTTAGGAGATATATAATGGATAACATAGATTAAAGCCTAGAAATTTATAAGGTATAATGACATATTTAATTTACAAGTTATCCATTTAATTTTATTGGGTTCCCATTTATGTTTTAAAATGTATAAGATACTCATCCCTAATTTTACATTTATTCTTTCCAATGTCCAGTAATATGAGGAATATGGAAAACAAATGATGCCAAGGGAAACATGATGAATGTCCTAAAAAGATTCTGAATAAAATGGCAGCTCAAGTAGGACATATCATGATTACGCCAAACCAGCTATCAAAAATCACTATTATCAATTGGAACTTTAATGAATGACCTAGGAAATCAAGGAATAATAAGATGGAATCTCGTGAAAGTTCATCTAATAAAGTTTATAAGGGAAAGAATTCCCAATTTCTTTTATGCAACAAGTGTGGAAAGTGGCACCAATGAAAATGTTTCAAAGGGACTAGGAGATGTTTTACATGTGGAAAATAAGAGAAAAAATTAGAAAATTTTGTTTCCAAAATGTATAATGTGATGAATGGAAAAAAAAGTTCCCTATAAGGCATCAAATACATTTATATTCTATAAATGTGTAGAAGTTGGGAATTACCCAAGAAATTTCTCTATTGCAAGCGATGAGAAGCATCATGAGCATCACCAATCTCCTTGATCAATAGAGCACGTGAATTCCTATAATAAGATGGAAAATGTTGAATGAATTACATGTAACCACTAATTCAATGAAGTGTATGTCATAATGTATTTCAATTCATGTCATAATAGTATATCTTTTATGTTTTCTATGAACATTGAATCCCCAACAGAAATGATATTAAATCATTAGGTAAAAACTTCAATAAGTGTTTAATCATATGTTGATGTCTGTGTGAATGTTTTCATGAAAATATTATTAGTATCCCTTTGATGGAATTTGAGTCTAAAAGACAAATTCATTGCCAATGCTGCATGGTAGTTGAACAATCATGAGCAAAACTATCACACGCATGATCTGGAGTTATTGGTAGTGATCATTGCATTAAAAATCAGAAGGAATTATATCTTTGGGGAGAAGTGTGAACTATATATGGATCACCAGATCCTCAAGTATATGTTCACACACAAATAGTTGAATATGCACCAAAGATTACGGTAAGAGCTCATTAAGGATTATGAATTCTTAATCCATTACCACCCTGGGAAAGAGAACATGGTCGTGGATGCTTGAAGTAGAAAAGACCTATTGATTCTACCATTGATGAGAATTTAAAAGGATCCAATATTCTTATATTTGATGATGATTGGAATGGGAATCATAAAGAAGGGAACATCATCAATCCATTCACAACTTATTGATCAACCATATATTTTGGAAAGGTTAATGGATGCTCAAAATGATGATGTGGGAATTAAAAAGAAATTAAAAACTATAAAAAATAGAAATTCTCAGATTTCAGTGTAAATGAAGAAGGATATCGCTGAATATGAATCAATGTGCCAGATATTTCAGCTAGTTAATGATGAGAGGAAGAAGTCCAAGGGGATGATTTGACCATTACCCATACCAATATGGAAATGGTAAAACATCACCATGTACATTGTCACTAGACTTCTTAAGACATCCAAGGAAACAATGATATCTGGGTTATTGTGGATCATCTTACAAAGACTGAACACTTAATTGCCATTTAAGAGGATTTATCATTGGCTCAACTGTCACAAATATACATCAGTGAAGTGGTATGGTCACATGGTGTACCACTATCGATTTTATGTGATCGATATCCAAGATTCACTTCTATGTTCTGAAAGAGTCTTTAACATTCTCTGAATACAGATATGAACTCCATTACTTCTTATCATCCTCAATCTGATGGCCAATCTAATCAAACTATCCACACACTTGAGTACATGTTGATAGCATGCTCAATATACTTAAAATGAGTATGGTATCAACATCTTCATCTAGTAGAGTTCTCTAACAACAACAATTTCCACTCAAGAATCCAAATGGATTTATATGAATCCTTTTATGGGAAGAGGTGCCGAACACAGGAATGTTGGGATGAAGTTTGGTAGTGAAAAATTCTATCTCCAAAAATGGTCAAAGAAATGGTGGAGAAGGTTAAGTCCATCTAGTAGTAGAAAATTAAAGGAGCACATAGTTGAAAAAAGTGCTATGCCAAAAAACATCGATGAGACCTAGAGATTGATTTTGGAGACAAGGAATTCCTATGCATATCATAATATAATAGAGTTATGATATTTGTGAATAAGGGAAATCTTAGTCCAAGGTACATCATCCCTTTTGAGATCCTTGATCGTATTGGAGCAGTGTATTACGGACTAGAACTCCCATTGAACCTATCTCAAGTACACAATGTAATCCATGTTTCACTATTAAGGAAGTAGATACCTGACCCATCGCATGTACTCAATAGAGAGGTGGTACCATTATAGAATGAACTCTCCTATGAAGAGAACTCGGTGAAGATCTCATATTGTAAGGAAAATTTTCTAAAAAATATGGAAATTCCCCTTGTAAAAGTGTTGTGGAGAAACCACAAGTTTGATGAAGAAACATGGGAACCATAAAAAGTGATGAGGTAGAGTTAACCTCGTCTTATTTAGTGTGGGAAAAAAAAATTCACGGGTAAAATTTATTAAGGGTGAATTTTGTAATGACCTGATCATTTATAAATAAAATTCCCATTCTTTGAATTTCTCATAGAAAAAGCATGCAAATTTTTTTTACTCTATTTATTTTTATTTGGTTTAAATGACCATTATGTATCATTTCCATTGATAATATAGATGTTGAACAGCGATCACATGACTGATATAAATTTATGGTTTTAAAAAAAATCTATTTGACACAGACAAAGGATAGAATGGCCTAATATAGTAGACTCAGGCCGTATGAAGCTCATTTGTCCGAGCTTGTAAAGAACATTGTGTTACTGGGATTCAATCTTGACCAAGCTCAATATGAGCTTCCACACATTAATCTTGAACGGAATTTTCTACCAAAGAAGTAAAAGTTAATAGAGATTACCACCCGAGTGATGTTATCCATGTTGCCCAAGAGTCTGTCACCATCGCACACCATACTCTTAGGTATTATGTGGTTGTTATAATGGGTTATGTGATAATGTATTAGTTACTTGTTTTATAATTCCTTTTTATAAATAAAAGTCATATTCAATCAATTCCTTTATGAAAATTTTCTTTCTTAAAAAGTGACGAATTTGATGCATTGTCTTTTCGGGTTAAAATGGTACTTTTGTGATATATATACATTATAATAAACTATTATTTTTATTAATAATGTTATAAAAACAATTCTTATAAATGATTATTATACTAGCTCCTTGTTTGTAAATGATTTGGTAATCGATTTGATAAGAGTTATATTTTGTATACGATAAATCAAAAAATGTATTTTAAAAGAATTTATTTTAAGGAATTAATGAATTCTTGAAATACATAATATTTTAATAAAATATAATTATAAAATTACATTTATGAATATGAAATGTGTGTATAATTTTTATGAAGTAAAATTCAATTTTTATTAATGTTTTGATTTTTTTTTTCAAAACCCATGAATTTTCAATAAATGTCAGTTTTCATTTTAAAAGTTAAAATTAAAATATTCAAAAAATTATTTTGATAAAACGAATATTATTTTTGGAATCATGATGTTGAAATTATCCAACGGTGAATTTTTCATAATTTCTTGAGACATTCGGATTTTTGGGTAAAAATTAAATACCCTATAAATAAAACATGTGTTTTATGACATCAAAATGAACCCAAAATGATGTAAACAATACTATAATGGGTATTCTCGTCCCAATATATGTTTTCCAATTAAAATTATTTGATTTTAAATTTTTTTCTTATTTTATATAGCCATAGTGAATCCTCCAAAATGTATCATATACTTTGTGATTTTAAATTCATTTCATTAATAATGTGACTCACCTCCACATAAGCAAGGATAATATTTTAATATGTTTTTCCATTGTCCTTATAAAATAATTTTTTCCAATCCAATTTGTAAAAAATGATGTGAAAAAACATGGTAAGGTTTGTGGTTTTGAGTATTTAATCATATAGATTCAAAAACCTACGTTTGTGAAATATTGAAAAATTCCCCTCTCATTTCATATATTAACCCACCAAATCTCCCACTCCTCTTTAGTCAAAATCCATGGATCACGTCCCTAATCTGGACTCCTCTCTCTATAATCTCCCAAATGTTACACAAGATCTCAATAAGCCCCTCTTCAAGCACTTGAAGTCACACACTCAAGTAAGGGATTCCTTCCTTTCTCATTTTTATCCAAGTTTCTTTATTTGTAATACCCTTTTATTTTAAATTAATAATGTTGGGGTATGATTTATCACATCCCCCATACTGACCTCCTTATTTTTGGATGATGATATACCACTTTCCCTCTCATTAATTCCATCCATGTATACCTATTACCATGTGGAAATTTCGAAAGGGACTTCTCTCTTCTTATTTCAATTCAAGTATTTCTACTATATTATGCATTTAAATACCAATTAATATGTCGGGATATTATGTTCCATGATCACATTACTATATATTTTATGTATAAATTATTATGTACCCATTTCTCTTTCATAAACCCCGCTTATGAATTTCCATATGACGACATTATGCTGGAGAAATTACGGCACAATTTTCCAAAACAAAATCATCTTGTAGTAAATATCATACCCATATCCCTATCAAGGGTATTATCCTTTATGAAAATATACTTACTGAATGGTATTTATATGTATTTATTCCAAATTACTTAATCTTGGAATAACTTATGATGTTGAATGATTCCATGTCATATAATCCATGTGGAAAACTTATACATGAAATGAAATGTTTATGAAGGGTGAGACCTGATAGTGATCCAATGCATTGGGTAATGTTTAGTATAATGATACGCCATGTGAAATGAGGGTTTACTAATGATAGTGCATGTAAAATGAGGGTTTAATCATTCTAATTCAAGTTCAATGAGGTTTTACACATTCTAATACATGTTCAATGAGCCTTGGATCATGCTAATATCATGTTGTATATCATTGCCACATTTTGATGTTATGATAATCATGATATGTCACACATTTATGTTCATGTTTCTCTTATGCTCCATTGATATTCCTATTTCATAAAAAATATTTTATTATTCATATTTTTTCTTGTTTACTCCCTTACAGGGATTTATAGCTCACCCCATTCTTATGTATGTTCTAATGTTATCTCATGAACTGTTAAGTACAAAGGAATGAGTTGGTTGTGTCAAAGAAGTTTGAAATAAATATGTTTTATTTCATGTTTTAAGTTGCTATGTAATGATACTAATTTTACCATACACTATACCTCTCTATCCTCAATGTTTTCTTAAGTAAAAATTTATGTAATAAATCCTGTTTAAGTGAGTAATAAAGATTTGGGTTGTTATACTGGTAATAGGTCAAACCTCCATCCACCTCCTAGTTCTCTATCAGTCCCTCTACCACATCTACCACCTTGTGGACCAACCTGATCCCACCACTATCTCTATCTTTATGTTCCCTCAACCATATCACAATTATCTATAGGATGGTTCAAACAATCCTGAGCTAGATATCCCTGACCGTCATAGGAGAAACATTGTCTCTCTCTTGGATGATTTGAGCCACCCTAAGAGCCCTAAACCACTGAACCTGTGTCCCATGATCTACTCCAGAAGTGTCTGACATACTTAGATCCTTTTTTGTGTCATCAGATACCTACTACTGAGGTTTCACCTATTGGGAGCCCACTTTTAGCACCCATTGTCGGTTCCTACTCTTCCAGAAATATCTCCACCACCAATGCTCACTCAAGCACCCCAACATAGGTGGGAATCCAAAGGGATGCCACTAAAGCCTTGATGTCTTAGTGTAATCCCTTATAAATGGGCTTTTTACTGAATAATGGATCTAGAACCATATCTATGGAGTAATGTGGGAGATCCGTAATCCTCATTGAAAACACATCCACGATCAAACTACCATACTACAGATGCAAAAGATCTTATATGCATACTGATCACAATATGGAAAAATAGAACTCCTCACTGAAAATATTCTCAAAGTATGACCAAGAGTGAGATGTCTCATCATGTGACTGAGTCAATAGGCACTACCATCTTCGAGTAAATCCCTGAAAAAGTCTCACTGTAAGTACCACCATCTGATCTCCAGATGTCCTTATAAGGAAAAAAAATGGGATCGACTATCTCTAGCCAGTCCTCAACCACCTGGGGGTCTGGTCCACCCCAAAACTGGGGAGGTCACTACATATGAAATGCATGAAATTCACTCAGCCTACGTGTATCATCGGTCATTATTATCAGTTCTAGCTACCACTCAATTTGTAGTGGTGTAGCTATTAATCCACATGAAGGTTCTATCTATGATATAGGCCCCTACACCAATGTCTCGTAATTAGGTCGACAATCCTTGTGATCATGTAGTGGAATCCTAGTTGGATGCCTATGTGGAGGCATCTTGAAATATAAAAATATGTACAATGGTCAAAATAGTATATTTCAGGAGCTAACTCAAGGACATGTAAAACAAAACACATTCCAATATGATGAATGTACAAAAAAATTCCCTGCATCCAATGTTTACATGTACTGAGTCAAAATGTAGGTGATCAGAGTCCTTTAATATTGATATGTCAGCCACCACACCAACACTGGAGTCTCTAGCCTGAAATAGAAACTAGAAACACTAAACATTGTTTCTCCAAACCAATCTCACTAGCTCTGGTCCTTATTTAGATCTGACTACTCTGATAACACACTATCAAGACATGACCCACCAAGGTCCAACCCATGACTACCCTTCACCCTCCTCCAACAGGACATGGGCTAGCGACGAGTGCCAAGTAAGCATATCCCACAAATAGGAGGCATTAACCTAATGTACCTATACACAAGCACAGATCTCCAAGACCACACAATTCTAAAATGTAAAAAAACTGAAACTAATGCATGAATATATCTAATATCCCAGAACAGAGTATGATATAAAAGTAATGAATGTGGGAAAATGGTTCCAAATAAAATCCCAACAAAAAACTATAAAGAGTCCAAAATTCTCCAAGGGAGAGGAATAAAGTAATATGGAGGATCCTAGTTAACATCGAGGTCTATATAGCACCAACTATGTTTCACCTTCTCCTTATCCTCCCAAGACATCATCAAAAGGGTTTTCAGGTTCATAAGACATGACATGTGCAGGAAAAGACCATGCAGGGGTGAGTATAACAATAACCACTCGGACACCCCAAAAATAATTATAATCAAGCACGATGTATAGTAATCCCAATATAGGATATCAAAATCAATTTATAATAGAAACACCCACATATGATTAGGAAAGACACCATTTCACCAAGTGGTCATAACCAATTTTCAGCAACATGATTCTTCTTGTAAAAATGCCTGTTCTAGGAGAAAAGGCTCCAAGATCCATGCTATCACAAGAGAATTTAACAAAGAGGTATAGATTATTGGACCCCACATAAGAAATATCACTAATATAATAAAACCCTGACACTCTGAAAGGGGGTCATGCACAGAATTACTCAGGAACTCCACAAACCCAATATGGATCAACCCACTATGTAGGGGATCAAATACCAATGATACCACAAATCCTACTGAAACAACATACTAGATAGTGGATAAATTCCCTACTCAAGTATGTCACACTGATTCCAAAAACCACACACAGGTAAAAAATATGATAGAGGATCTTAGTCTAGTCTCATAAAGGGACACCATAACTCTATCTGGGACTCGACCTCTAGATGGGATCACAATACTATGATATGGATGTAATATCACAATGTACCCTCAAGGGAATGGACTAATGGAACACAATAATCAAGTACTAGTTGAGAATAATGAAATAAAGAGCTATAAACACTCATTAATGTGGGATACATGGAATGTACTATGGGTACATAGTGTTCCCAATTATCCCCAAGTTTGCCCATGTGGTAAAGCCTCACACAACATGTGAATCTCTGAATACACGTCACGTAGGAAGGATACACGACGTGTAGAGATCACCTGGATCCTTCCCACATGGAACTGGATGTCTTTGTATACTTTGTCTTTCTCATGTACCAACTCATGTATAGGTGTTCATGTCTATGTAGACCTAGTTGTGTCCATGTCCAACTACACAGTGTGCCTCTAGTCATGTAATTTTTCCCATGTCTATGTACTTTCATAAGTATACACAAAGCAATCTATTTCGGGTCACACGCCGTTTGATAGGGGTCATACACTGTTTGATCCTTAACTTCATCCTGAAACCCTATCATCTACTGAGATGGCCTCCATGGAATGTAATTCTTAAATACACGTCATGTTTTTTGGGATTTTCATGAAACCCAAGTTCTCTTCTGCACCATCTGCCACATCTTTTGAGCCACCATCCTTGTCAGAATCTATATATATGAGGTAGAACAAGACACATTTCTCCAATTATTGTAGATCTGAGCTTTGAATCTACATAGGAATCATCCACTTGAACCCTTCGTAGCCACACTATGCATCGCTTGAAAAAAAATAACATGTGATTTTTTCTTGTTCTCCCTCGATCCATCCTCCATAATCAAATATCCTATGACTGTAACTACCATCACGTATCATACCTAAGGATTACATTTTTTATTCCAAAGAATAGTCATGGAATGTTTGATAATTAGGTATTGGTCAAAATATTGAAAACAAATAAATGCCAACGGCGATCAAATAAAGAAATATGGGAGAAATACATAAGCCATAAAATATAAGAAATAAACCACTACATTAGTTAATTTTTCCTCTATTAGTTGTCATAGAAGAATATGAACAAAGAAGAATTAATAAAAAAATAAACATATAAAATTCGATCAATTTAATTCTACTGATGATGCGAGTATCAATTCTATTCACGGAATTGATCCGCATTTGTCCAAGATTAAAGAACAGGATGAAAAACATAGAATCAAACATCCTACCTAGAGTTTTGATCAATCATTGATGAAAAATAATTTTGTTCTCATCATTTAAGAGATCCATGAAATCCTTTGGGGAAATGATCTGTGATCATATCTCGGCCTATCATTATTATTCAAGAAATATCTCTAACAGTCGTACGAATCTCTATGGTTTGAGTTCCCAACCCTATGAAAATATTATAACTATACACTTATAGGATAAAAATTTTTCTATATAAAACTAAACAAAACAAACAAATAAATTATTTTATTTTATTTATTTACTCCCTTGATGATTTTTTCAGAAAAAACCCATGATGAAAATGATAATGCCTTTCCTAGGGTAAAACCCATGTTCTAAACTCAATGGTTCCCTCAAATTTCTTATCCAGGCCCCCATTCTCAAATTTTTAAACTCTATCAGAAAACATATGTGTGTGTTCTATTTAATATATTTAATATATTTCAAAAATTTAATCCAGGAACGCTGACCCTTATAATCGCACACAGTCATAGTGTATGGTCTCTAAAATAATATATATAGAATCAAGAAATAATACATAGAAAATATGTGTCATTAAAATTGTTAAGTCTTAACTTACAAGTGATAAATAGATAAAACAACCTCCTCAATTTCTAAGCACTAGATAACTAACAATATAGTTTCCATCACATCGATCAATTTCTCAACAACTTGTGGAATAGAACACCCACTAAATAAAGGTGTAAATTTCTTCATGATGAACCCTATAGGAAGATGATCTATCCTTGGTTCATTTGGGAGTACAAAATGGTTCCCATTATTATTAATTTCTTGAGACAGTTGAACAAGAATTTTTATGAAGTTTATTATTCTAGCATTCATCCCATTTGTTTGAATGAGGGGGAAATCACTATGTTGTTCTTCACACCCATTGTCAACTCAATTTCTCCTAATTCTAACCATTTACTAAAATAAAGAAAATTTGGTGATGAGAATACTTATAAAATTAAAAACATTAACTTAGAAGAAATAAATCCTAAATAATGAGTATGAAATAAATATATATTCTCCAAAATATACTAATATTTTCCCAAATAACATGAATCACCATGATATAAAAATATTTTCATTCAAAAATAAACTAAATAATGATAATTCAAGAATAATATATCATCCACTTATACACTATCCAATATACACCATAATCCATAAATATGGTAAACATATTTCTTAATCACTTTATCATAAAATTATATTTCAATACTAATGGTTATATATATATATATTCTAAAATGAAGATAACCATTTTTCCACAATTAATTCAACATCAATGAACTTATTAATCCTATTTTTTATTTATGACTTTAAACTCATATACCCAAAATTATAATGAGATTCATCCTAAATAATCTTAATACCAAATCACATAGTAAACCAACAGGTTATATTCACCTTAATCATGTAGTCCTTATACAACCCCATAAATATTTCCAAAAATATCTTTAATCACATTAACATATAGTCACATAAGTATTAAAAAGGAATTATATATCATTGAAATTATGATCATCCTTAAATTTATTTACCCATTATGGTATCTGAATCTCTAAAATATCCTTATATTATTACATCATAACATCTAAAGTAATCTAAACCCTACTATAATTCCAATAGTAACACACCATACTCGTACACCCAGATTCGGTGCTAAAAACATACTCTTTATATTCTAGATTTGATACCAACTTAAGTGACCCATACATAAACCTCTATATTTATAATATCAATAAAAAAAATACCAAATCACTTAGACACCCAAGAAATTTTTAGGTCTATTGAAAACCACTTTACGTAACAAAACTCATTTCATTCTCATCAAAATGGTTATTTTTGTATTATATCAAGAACTTATTATTTAATAATAATTACTAAACATCTCCCACAAAATTCTACACACATGATACTATTCTAAGCCATGTCCTACTTAATACCTTCCTTTAAAACCTAGGGAATTGGAAACATGATAAATGGTGAACACAAATACTCAGTAAGGGTAAATATAAGAGATATTAATTGATGATTTTATGTGAGAAAAAGATAAGAATAGGGGTATGATATCATGATCATAACTTTCAAAAAGACACATAGTAAGTATGATACTATAAATCACGATTCATTAAATAAGACTTTTTTCTAATAAAAGACAAGATTAATAAGAGAATGAAATCATCAATAACCAGTCATGATCCATGAGAGTATATCATAAACATAATTTATAAGTTTGTGGAATAAATAAAAACATAGATAACAATGACATTGTGAACATAGATAATTGAAATCATGTCCACCCACTAACTTTTGAACATGGATACCTACTAATATGTCCACCCAATAACCTATGAGCATAGATAACTACACTCATGTACATGCAGAAACTTGTGAACATAGCTACCTACAATCGTTTAAATGAAAAAAATTCATTAGATCATTAGATTTAATAAATTATCCAATACATTTTCGGGATATAATGGTCTCACCCACCACATAATGATAAACCGAAGATATGTATATTATAAGAAAACAACAGTTATCTTTCCTTCATAGCTTAGTTAACATATGAGAATGAATCAGGTTTCATTTAAATGTCATAAAAACATAATCAACATAAGTCATCCATATAAATAAAGTGCATGGTATCATAAGATAATGTCTGTAGTGAAGCACATGATTCCTTAAATGATTATGACATATATAAAAATACTTTTATATAAGAATTAAAATGATACTTTAAAAAACAGGGATAAATATACATTTCATTTTATATCTTCCAAAAAACTCCTATAAAAGGGGAATAATATTTTCTTTATAAAACAAGGGAAACATATAAATTAATTTTCACGGTGAATAAATACATGAAAATTGGAAAATATTTTTATTTTATAAATGTTTGAAATAAATTACATTCACACTTTTTTAAAGGAAGTAAAAAAAACAACCCGTTTAGAAAACAAAAAGAGGGTTCCTTTAAAACTTTTCAAGATAAAGGCAAACATAGTAGAAAAATAACTATAATAATATTTAAAATGTAGATAAAAAATTCCATCCATAAATTTAGTATAATAAGTATATGGAAAATAATGATTTCTCAACCAAAAAGGATAAATAAGATCATATTTTATTCAAAAAAATAATTTTGGTATTTTTGAGTCCCAAAAAAGAGGAAAATAGAAAAACACTTTAAAATCCATGAAATAACCAGAGTAAAAGATAATATACGGGTTTTTTTAAGAGAAATAACATTCAATTCCCTGAAATGTAAATTTAAACATAAACAATCATGATAAAAAGTGAAACCATAACATAAAACCCTTACATATTTGGTGACCATTGGATTAAAACCTCATGAAATTGGGAACCTTATATGAATTTATAAATCCACATAATTTTCATGAAAAGTATCATATAATAGATTCATGGGAATTATATAAACCACACAAAATAAATAGGGTAGTGAATAAGAAACATATCTCAATTAAGGGGAATTGAATTTCAGAAACCCTTATAACATTAGTATCTCTTGAATCAAAATCTCATTAAAGATAGAACATGAGATGAATTTTTAAATATATTTGGTTTATTGAAAGTATAATAAGAAATAAATAGGTAGTTATATACACAACACAAAATTAAAAAAATTATGAATATGGAATATGTCTCAAAGAAGGAAAAATGATATGATAAACTCTAACCTCAAGTCGTGAATTTCATTCTATGCACTGTAATCTCTTAATTTTTTTGGGTGTCAACTGTTCTGTTTTTCACATATGTTTCAGTTCTGGGATTCTAGTAATTTTACATTGGTCATGGTTTAAACCTTTAATTAATATTAATAATTTTATAAATATCATATTTATTCATTATATGTAAAACTATAACTATCCATGTGAGGTGTTGATGGAAAAAGAAACACATCACTTTGTTGAGGCAGTAATATTCACATTCACATGGGTGATGTTTTAATTTTTCAATGGATGAAAATAAAGAAAGGTATATTATAATTTTTATTATTGAATAATAATAATATTACAAGTAGCATATATATTCATTATATCCATCCTTATAATGATTCATGTGAGACGGAAATGAAAAACAAATTACATTACTTCGTGGTGGTAGTAGTCTGCACGTACGCATGAGTAACTTTCTAATTTTATATAGGATAGAAAGGAGTTATAAAAAAGATCTTCCAAAAAAACAATATCATTTAAATTTATTAAAATACTAATTTACTTATATTAGTATAGTTATTATATATATTAATGATGTTGAAGATGAAATAAATTTTAAATAATTCGGTTAAGACTTATACCTCCTTTTTTGATATATTCTTTTAGATTACACCTCAAGCCTTATAGTATTGATATTTTGGTTTTATCAAGACCTATAATATATTATTAAGAGAGGTGATTAGAAATTTATGCAGATACTAGTTGATATAGGGTTCTAAAAGTGTCTGTAGAAGTGAGGATAGGATGTGCCTTTTTTATAACTGTGAGGATTGAAACCCCTGTAAATATTAAGAACAGTAAAATATAATAAACATCTTTCTCCAGAAAAGTGGATCCAATTTAGTCCAATTTTGAATATATGATATTTTTAGGCCTAAATGAGGTCATACAATCATATTTAAATAAATGTTAGAGATATTTAAAGCCTTATCACTTTGTTTAACCCCTCATTAATCATTTTAACCTTTACTATGGAGATAAACTTTTACCATGGTAACTATTCATTATAACTAAAAAAATGAAATGGAAGTTATTAAATAATATAAATATTTTTATTCCAAATATTGCATCCATTTTATAATATTTTATTTCAATAATTTTTTAAAAATTACTTTTAATATAAGTATGAGTAACATAATGGAAAACCGTTGTTTATCATTTTTTATGAATAAAAATTATTTTACACAAAAATTATGTATATAATTGATAAAAATGAATTTTATTGGTTAATTATCAAACAAAGGAAGGTTATTTGAAGTTTATACCAAGAAAAAATCAAATTAAACCATCCAAACAATTAATTAAATGCAAAGAACCAAAAATAGTTTTTTATTAGATTAAAATATTACTTAGATTCCAAAAAGTCAAGAACAAGTTTACAAAATAAACATAACACTTCTAAATGATTTATTTTAATACTTAGATATATATATTTTTAGTAAATGGTTTTATATAATTTTAATTCGTGCTTATATCAAAATAATGTCATAATAGTTATGATATTTGTAAAATCGATATTTTTCACTATTTAATAAGAATAATACTTTTAAAAAAACCTAAAAAATAACCCTAATATAATTTTTAAACTTTAAATTTATAAATTAATATTATTTTAACAAATTCAAATTCTAAAATAAAAAAAATTCTTCTAAATAAAAATATAACATATAAAGAAAAACTTCTTTTATAGAAGAAATACCTTTTAAAATTTAATTGTTTTTCATATTATTTCTTATAAATTACTAAATAAATTAATGTTAATATATTATTTAATACACTTAAATATTAAATATTATCATAATAATAGTTTAATAAAATCAAGTTGGTTAAAAATATAATACTTTAAAACAATTTCATTGAAAAACAATCCTTATTTAATGTTAAATCATATTGGTCATTTGTCTTCTAAATGTAAATATTTTTTATTTATTATTATCCTTTAATTTTAAAGTGATTTTATTATTCCTGTAATTTTAATATATCATCTATCATTTTAGTTTCGTGTTTCATGTGATAGAATCTACTCAATGTTATGACTTGATAATTTTCTTGGGGTGTTTATAAGTGAGTACAAGTCACACTAAAAGAACATGTGATGTACTATAGGTGTAGTTATTAGAATGATAAGTGACCATTCAAGAACATGGGTGGGCCGGTAAATGAAAAAACATGTGTATGAAAGGAAACTAGTGGTGCTTAGTTGCCCATGATCTATGGGATATATGGGGTGGAGGGGGTTCTTGTGATGATTGGCATGACCCATTTGTTGTAGTTTCGTTATTTATTTTCTTATCTGAGGATCCATGTAGGAGTCGTAGAACTTTCCTTTTTCAAAAGAAGCATGAGTAAGAGTTAGGATAGTGGTGAATTAGTCTTGTCATGGAAATTTTGGATAGTTAAAGGCCACATTGGAATAAACCTTATGAGGTGGGTAGTTTATTAGAATAATAAGACTCAGTAAAGGTGTGATAACTCATTAAAATGTTTGGTAAATATTGTTTTATAGATCACTCACTTTAATTATTTTTTTTTATAAAATGAAATGGCATCAACTCTTGATTGTTGAATAATGGTGATATGTTATTCACTTAAATGATCATGTTGGTGATAAATTATCCAAACTTATTCTATAGACGGTGATACAACATTTACCTTGAAATTGTTTTTTGGTGGTACACCACCCAACATTCATTAATGTCTATTGGTGATATATCATTCACTTTGAGTATTTAAACCTAGTGGTACAACTCCCATCTTGCTTATGGATTAGCGGTACATTATCTATAAAGTGGTATATTGTGCATATTTATTGATCGAAAAAATGATATGTTATTCACCTCAGGTATAACTAGTAAGCAGTATATCATTCACCAAGAGATGAATCAGTGATACATCATTCACCTTTGATAATAATTATGTAAATATATCATTAACCTATAATTTATGTTAGTGAAATTTCATTAACCTTTATTAGTGTACATGTGATGAATTATTCCCCAAGATGTTGTGATTGGTGATGTATCATTCACCCTAAAAGGTCTAATGATTACATATCATTTACATAATTTGATATGATGGTGATTCCTTATTTCCCTTAGATAAATATATTGTAACGCCCTGACCCCAATTACCTAGAGTCGGTGCATTATTACATTACATTGGCATGATCACAAGAAAGATCAAATCTCGAAAGACCGATTGGTTTAGTAGCCTTAGAAACACTAGATATATTCATACAGTTTTACATTACATCATAAAGTGAAAAACTACAACAACAACATAGTCTTCATATTCTACACTCATATCCCCACATACATCCCTGCAGGTCATTCATAACTTACTTCTTCACATCCTAGGAAAAATAAAACATAGAAAAGGGGTGAGCTCAAATACCCAGTAAGGATAAAAATATAGAGTAAGCTTTCAAAAATAATCATAAACATTTAAGGCAATGTATAAAAAAACAAAAGACTTTTAAACTTGAACTTCAACATACTATGGCAAAAGTAAAATGAAATAATTCCATTTAATTATTCACATGGATATTCTACTAATCTAATAATCACATGCAATATCAATAACCACTTTCATAATGATGGAATGCATAATGCCAGACTATCATAACCACATAGCCAAGGCCTCGTGCCAAGACTAAAAATAAGATTTTTCCAAGGCCTTGTGCCAAGACACTAGTTTGTCTCATTAGACCTACCGATGAATCGAGGAGCTATAGCGGTCTCCACCCGTCACATATTAAGTCCATTGCATTCCCATATGAAAAGGTTTAACCATAACATAAAAATTCCTATTAAAACTAGCATACGAAATGTCAATACTTTCACCATAAACTATGAACGGTATAAAAATAGCACATCCACAGTAAAACATATCACAAAACATTAAATACAATATAGAAGTTTTGTATCATAATAAATCAACTTCAAATAAGCATAAAATCCATCAAAGGATGTTGACATAGATGAAATAAAAACTCTTTTTAGAGAAATATCTCTTTCTATTTTAGAGTAATATATTTATAAAATAAAACATTTTCTCTGAAAATATTCTTATAAGATTGTAAGGGAAGCTTTGATGATTTTATAATGGCGGAAAATAACCTCACCCGCCATATATGTTAAAAAAACATTCTTACCTTAATTCTGTCGAAAAGGTTAAAAAGCACCTTGTTTGGAAAACGACGGAAATATTCCTTTATAAAACACTTATAAAAATTTAAACAAGGGTATAAATGACTTTAACCCATAATCTTTTAAATAGTAAAAATGTTTTGAAATACATTTTTAAGAAACATGGATGTGGATGATAAAGAGATCCCAGTAGATTATTTCGTATAAACAACCTCAGATAATGATGAGATTGTGAAATAACCCTTACCTTGTACTTTTCCTTGGTTGGGGTAGGTTAACCTAATGTATAATGGTGAAATAATTGTTATTATATTTTACAATAATCATATACATTAATATGATATCATATATGATCTTTTAACATTGATTTGTTAATAATATCTTAGTATTATTATTGTTTCAGGTGTTATCTTACTCATTTTCTTTTATATGTTTTGTTACGTAAGCCATGTTTGTCATGGATAGGTTGTATCTTAGTCATATCCATAATGATATCAAGTCCTTATATACTATTATTAATCATCAAATGAGAATTATACTTGAATGGATATGATGGAGAATGAATCTCATCGCGTTCGTGGAGACGGTAGTCCGTACGTACGCACGAGCGACAATATCATTGTTTTGATATTAAAATAATATATAATTGGATGGTATATCATATATACAGAATCATTATCATGTTACATTTATTATTTACATTAATTACACATCATTATTATACCCATCCAAATAATAATTTATTGAATAACAATTACACCAAGACGTGGAGACGGTAAGCCGTACGTAAGCACATATGGTGACATGTTATTAAAAGGATGGCTAGAATACGGAATATGGTTGTACCATTTTTATAATAACATCACAGTATATATATGATACTAGAGTTATTATTTTAGAATGGTAATAACAAAGGAAAAAGAAGTGGAAGAAGAAAGGAACTTGGAAAAGGGTGGTGAAATCATTACCTCTTCTTTGGGTTCTTCCTTTTGATTTGATCAAAAGGGCTCCTTAGGTTGGATTTCGGATCAAACTAAGGCCTCTGTGTTGTAGTGAGGGAAGTTGGGAGAGTTTTTGGGAAGATTTTGGTCGAACCAAATGGCTTTGAAGGTGTGAAGTAATGAGAAGGGGGAGTGCCCTTTTATAAGAGGGGTGAGGGGAACCTTTGGAAAAGCTAGAAATATTAATTTATAATTAATTTATATTCGGTTTCTAATAGCTCCAAAGTTGATTATTCAAATGTTAAGGTGGGGATATGTCTAAAACCATTCAACCAATATAATTTAGACAGGTTTGGGTTACTATATTAACCCTATCTTTTAGTTTCAACTCTTAGTTAATTAGTTTGACATTTACCATGTCACTTTGTATTTTTATATTATATAGTTAATAAACTTACTATATACATCCAAGAGACCCCCAAGTGGTCCATTAATGATACACATATCATGATATAAGTATCTTTGCTGAACCTTATATTTTTACGAATTTAATATCAATTAATAATATAATATTTGTTTTAAAAACTCTTTTATGTCAATTTTGACAGTACTCAATAGTTGATTTTTGTGAAACTTATAACAGAATGATTACTTCTAACAAAGTCAATTAAATCAATCCTAATATGTCATATTATCCTTGAAAATTATTTTAATTCATTAAAAGTCTCAAATTATATTTATTTGGGTATTTATAATATCAATTATTTTAATTTCTCATTATTATGGTAATTACTGCATCATCATTGTGTCATAAATAAATTAAATTATTTAAAGTATAAAAATTATAAATAGAATATCATTATGTATGAAATTCTATTATATTTCTAATGAATATTTACAATCTAATTTATCTTATGTATAACCCTATATTAAATTTTTTTTAGCAAATAAACATTGATTATAACTCTTTTAACTCTTCTTTGAATTAAATAATAATAAATGTCCTAATCTAATCCAAGTGGACCTAAATGATAATATTTTATTCCTAATATTGTTTTTTGTCGAGATACATTTTTCCAATAGAATTATGACATGTGTTAGGGTAATATTAATATCATTTTTACCCTTAATTACCCTATTTACTTTTAACCGTGGTAAATAAAAGTAAAAAGTTACTATTCACCAAAAATTATTTTCATCTCATTGAACCAAATTTTATTTATTGATATTAACCGTGTCTCTCAGATTTTAGAAATTCCATTCACAGAAGCGGTAAAATTAAGTTTTATGAAAAAATTCAGTTTTTTAACTACCACTTAGTAGTTTTACTATTCATCAAAAATTGAAGTTTTTCAGAACAATGCCAAAATTTCACCCTAAGAAATAATTGATATTCCGAATTCAAAAATGATGTCGATTTTACAAAATTACAAACATATAAGTTTCATTAATTAATTTTATAATTAATTCTTGCTGTAACAACCAATAGCGTGTTTTTAAGAAACAATATATATCAAAAGATTAACAATTGTTTATGTCCAATTTCAAAGTGAAATTAATTATAATGAACACCATTAGATAAAATGGTAAAAATATATTCTAATTATACTATAAAACCACTAAATAATATAATTTATCACTATAAATTATTTTGATTAAAAAAGTTGTTTTTAAGTATTTTTCACTATTCATAAAAATTGGACGTTCTCAGAAAAATACCAAAAATTCAACTTAGGATAATTTCGATATTCTGAATCCAAAAATGAAGTTCATTTTGAAATATAAAATATATATAATTTCAAAAAGTATGTGTTACTATTCATAATGGCTAGTTTGATTGGTTGTGGTGTGTTAGAACTTGATGTTGCATACAACACACGCTATCACATTATTCAAAGAGAAGCGTACCATAGAAGCTTGGGGCGTTACATTCTCCCCTCCTTAAAATAATTTCGTCCTCGAAATTTCTAGAATATTATCACATGAAAAGACTCGGGTGGTTCTTCATCATAAGTTCCTCGGGTTCCCACGTTACCTCTTCCATCTTTTGGTTTCTCCACAAAACTTTTACCAGACGCGTCGTCCGGTTTCTTAGTACTTGTTCTCTCGTATCAAGAATCCTAACAGGATCTTCGCAATAAGATAGATCGGGTTCCAGTTCCAATTCCACGTAGGTGAGTACATGCATTGGGTCAGGCATGTATTTCCTCAAAAGATATACGTGGAAAAAATCGTGAACTTTCGAGAGACTTGGTGGCATTGCCAATCGGTAAGCTACAGCCCCAATTCGTTCTAGAATTTCGAAAGGTCCGATGTACCTGGGACTCAATTTAACTTTCTTACCAAAACGTATGACTCCCTTCCATGGAGATACTTTCAGGAAAACATGATCACCGACTTGAAATTCCAAATCCTTCATTCGATTATCGGCATATCTCTTTTGCCTACTTTGAGTTGCTTTGATGTGATTTTGGATTACCTTCACCTTTTCGATCGTTTCCTCCACCAGTTCTGGACCTACAAGTTTTCTTTCACCAATGTCATCCTAACAGGTTGGTGTACGACATCTCTTTCCGTATAACGCTTCATATGGTGCCATATGAATACTCGAATGGAAGCTATTGTTATAGGAAAATTCTACCAGAGGTAAATATTGATCCCACATACCCTGAAAGCCAAGTGAGAAAGATCTCAACATGTCTTATAAGGTTTGAATAGTCCGTTCTGATTGTGCATCTGTCTGAGGGTGGTAGGCAGTGCTCAAATGAAGTTCAGTATCCAGGGATTTCTGAAGACTCTTCTAGAATCTTGAAGTAAAACGGGGATCACGATCAGAAACAATCGATAGGGGTACTCCATGAAGTCTCACAACTTCATTAATATATAGTCTTGCTAGACGTTCTAGTGGTAGATCTTCTCTTATAGCAAGAAAATGTGCTGACTTGGTAAGACGATCAACAATAACCCATATTGCATCATTCCTTCTAGGAGTCTTTGGTAGCCCCATGACAAAGTCCATCGTAATATTGTACCATTTCCACTCCGGTATGGGAAGAGGTTGCATGACTCCTCCAGGTTGTTGCCTTCCAGCTTTCACTTGTTGACAAACCATACATCTTGACACAAAATCAGCAATCTCCCCCTTCATGTTGTCCCACCAAAAATGTTCCTTCAAATCTCTATACATTTTGGTGCTCCCAGGATGTATAGAGAAATTGGAACTATGAGCATCATCCAGCAATCCCTTTTTAGATCAGGTATATCGGGAACACAAAGTCTCTTCCCAAATTTCAAAATTCCATCTTCATACACAAAGTCTCTCAATCTCCCATCATTCACAGATTTAATCTTCTTTTTAAATTCTTCATCATCGGTCTGAGAACTCTTAATCCTTTCTAGTAAAGATGGTTTGGAAACCATTTGAAAAGGAATTGATGTTTCACCTTCCCTGGTTATTCCCATGTCCATCTTCACTAGATCCATCAAAATTGGATCCCTTTCAATTCTCATCACATTCAAAACTCCATGGTCTTTTCTGCTCAAATCATCTTCCACCTTGTTTGCTTTCCTGGGGTGGTAGTTTATCGTACAATCATAATCCTTGAGTAATTCAAGCCATATCCTCTGCCTCATGTTGAGTTCTTTTTGTGAGAAAATATACATCAAACTCTTGTGATCAGTATAAATCTCACATTTTTCACCATAGAGGTAGTGCCTCTATATCTTCAAAGAAAAGATCACAGCTGCTAACTCGAGATCATGAGTAGGATAGTTTTGTTCATGAATTTTCAACTGTCGTGATGCATATGAAATAACCCTATCATTCTGCATAAGGACACAACCAAGTCCTTTCTTCGATGCATCACTATAAATAACGAACCCATAATTCCCCGATGGTAGAGTCAATATAGGAGCATTGACTAATATTCTCTTCAGTTCTTCCAAACATTCTTCACACTCTTTTTTCCAAACAAATTTAACCCCTTTACATGTGAGCTTCGTTAATGGGTTAGCCAATCGGGAAAAATTCTGGACTAAACGTCGATAATAACCTGCTAAACCATTAAAACTACATACCTCAGTTATATTCGTAGGTGCTGGACATTCTTAGATTGCCTTGGTCTTAGAAGGATCAACAGAGATTCCATCTTTAGAGACAATATGGCCAAGAAAAGAAATCTCATGAAGCCAGAATTCACACTTACTAAACGTCCCATATAATTCATGTCTTCTCAGAGGCTTCAGGATAATGAGCAAGTGATTTTCATGATCTTCGTAGCTTTTGGAGTATACCAAGATATCATCAATAAATACCACCAAAAATTCATCGAGATACTCCTTGAAAACTCTATTCATCAGATCCATGAATACAGAGGGTGCATTAGTCAATCCAAAAGGCATTACAGTAAACTCGTAATGCCCGTACCTGGTTCGAATTGCTGTCTTCGGAATGTCTTCCTTCTTCACACACAACTGATGGTATATAGATAGAAGGTCAATCTTTGAAAAGTATTGAGCTCCATGCAGTTGGGAAAATAAATCATCAATTCGAGGTAGGGGATACTTGTTCTTTATTGTTATAGCATTGACCTCCCTGTAGTCGATACATAACCTCATAGATCCATCTTTCTTTTTAACAAAAAGAACAGGGGATCTCCATGGAGAAACACTAGGGCGAATAAATCCCTTATTACTCAATTTCTCTAGTTGTTTCTTTAGTTCAAATAATTCTACAGTGGCCATTCTATAAGGGGTATTTGATATAGGCCTTGATCTAGGAATTAAATCAATGGAAAACTCAAATTCTCGTTATGGATGATGTCCTGGTAAATCTTCCGGAAATACATCTACATATTCTTTAACAATAGGTACATCCTCTATTTGAACATTCCTTTCCTCACCCACAGTTATTTCATTCCCTTACTCCCCAATAATTGAATTTAGTTGAGCTACTGGGGGTAGATCTAGATAAGAATTAGGTGGTGACGATTCTACTCTAAAGATTAGGTGTTCCTTATCATCATCATCAAAAATTGTAACCTCTTTTTTCTTGCAATAAATCTTCACATCATAGTCCGAAAGCCAGTCCATACCGAGGATTATATCAAACTCAATCATAGGTATGACGATGAGATCAGCAGATAAAGAACATTTATGTGCTCTAATGGGGACTGATTCACAAAACTTTTTTGCAATGATACTTCCCTTATGAGTTTTAACTGACAACTCCCTTGTTAAATCAAATTGGAAATATCTAATATTCTTAGAAAACTGGGAAGATATGAAACAATGCGATGATCCAGAATCAAATAATGCATTTGCTAAACTCGAGGAAACCATTAAATTACCTGCCACCACGTCTTTCGGAGCTTCTACCTCAGCAGTAGTGATAGCATAAGCTTGGCCTTGATCCCCTGTCATTTTCTGAGGTAAGTTCTTTTGACGCTTAGGACATTCATTTGCATAATGCCCCATCTCCCTGCAATTGTAGCAATGAACGTTGGTGGCTTCCTTCTTCCCCTTACAATCACGAGCTTGGTGGCTTTTTTCACCACACTTGTAACAGACTCTCGTTCCCTTCAAGCAAGTACCGGGGTGTTTCTTCCCACATTTACCATAGGATGGATATTCAACCTTTCCCTTCTTCCCCTTATTTCCATTCCCAGATTGATCAGAAGGTCTCTTCTTCTCTTGATTTGCCTTAAAGTCATAAGACTTAGAGAATTTCCTTTCGGTCTTGATAGCACATGAGAAAATGTCTTCGTACGATGAGAAGGATTGTGAGACTAATGCTCGACGGAGAAATGGTTTTAACCCATCAAAGAAACGATCAATTTTACTTCTTGGGTTATGTATATAATCTCCAGCATACATTTCTAACCTTGTAAAGTTATCCTCATACTTTGTGACATTCTCATCCTCCTTTTGTCTCAGACTCAAAAATTTTCTTTTCCATATCTGCTCGATGGTCGCGAGGAAAGTATTTTTATAAAAACAGATCTTTGAACTCCCTCCATTCCATATTTGATACTTCAACATCTTCCATCGTGTTTTGAATCAATGACCACCATTGATCAGCATCTCCAGTGAGTCGGTAAACTGCCATGATAACTTTTTCCCTTTCACTACTCCCCAAACCCTGAAATATTTTCTCTAGGGAATTTATCCATTGCTCAGCTACTAAGGGATTTGTACTCCCATTGAGCATTGGTGGTTGTTTCCTCATGAATCGATCTAACATTGATCCTCCATGCTGTGGATCAGGGTGCTCCATATGGGTAAGGTTATTATTCATAACCTGAGTAAGTTGTCCCAGTATGGTGATTATCTGATCGGCACCAGTTGCACCACCAGCTCCACTATAATTATCTTGAGCCAGAGGGAAATCCCTACATGGAGTGCATGCATTGATACGGTTTCCATTTCTTCCACTAGGCGCCATTTCTAAACAATGGTATAAACTAGATCAGTTTATGAATCAAAATACATAATCCCATACTTACAAAACTCTTAACATAAATTGAACTATTTATGGATATAATCCATAATCATAAGAATGTTTTCTTTGAGGAAGTATATACTCATAAACCCTTCATAATGATTTGTAGAGAAAATGAGAGTTATCCTAAGCATATCCTCCGGGAGTGTCGTAACCAAGGGTGCAGCAAGGCCCGTTGTCGTGCACCAGTTCCCGTTCGAGTCTAGCTCAAAGCGGTGTTTTCGGGTTTTACCCCTAGGTACATTTGTGCCAGAGCCGCCTCTACCTACTCATATCCAGACAAGGATGTATTGCTTGGAAAACTCACAAAATCTCTACAATACCAAAATTCTAGGAAGTTCTTCTATACTATTCCTCAAAGTTAATCTTAGTTATACATGCTCTAATTAGAGTTTATCTAAATATAGCTTCCATGGTTTGTACTAAACCTCCCTCTGATACCAACTGTAACGCCCCGACCCCAGTTACCTAGAGTCGGTGCATTATTACATTACATTGGCATGACCACAAGAAAGATCAAATCTCGAAAGACCGATTGGTTTAGTAGCCTTGGAAACACTAGATATATTCATAAAGTTTTACATTACAGCATAAAGTGAAAAACTACTACAACAACATAGTCTCCATATTCCACACTCATATCCCTACACACTATCCCTGCAGGTCATTCATAACTTACTTCTTCACATCCTAGGAAAAATAAAACATAGAAAAGGGGTGAGCTCAAATGCCCAGTAAAGATAAAAATATAGCGGAAACTTTCAAAAATAAGCATAAACATTTAAGGAAATGTATAACTAAAACAAACGCCTTTTAAACTTGAACTTCAACATAGTATGGAAAAAGTAAAATGAAATAATTCCATTTACATATTCACATTGATATTCTACTAATCGAATAATCACATGCAATATCAATAACCACTTTTATAATGATGGAATGCATAATGCCAGACTATCATAACCACATAGCCAAGGCCTCGTGCCAAGACTAAAAATAAGATTTTGCCAAGGCCTTGTGCCAAGACACTATTTTGTCTCATTAGACCTACCGATTCATCAAGGATCTATAGTGGGCTCCACCCGTCACATATTAAGTCCCATTCATTCCCATATGAAAAGGATTAAACATAACATAAACATTCGTATTAAAACTAGCATATGAAATGTCAATAATTTCACCATAAACTATAAATTGTATAAAAATAGCACATCCACAGTCAAACATATCACAAAACCTTCAAAACAATATAGAAGTTTTGTATCATAATAAATCAACTTCAAATAAGTATAAAATCCATCAAAGGACGTTGACATAGATGAAATCAAAACTCTTTTTAGAGAAATATCTCTTTCTATTTAAGAGTCATATATTTATAAAATAAAAAATTTTCCCTGAAAATATTCTTATAATCTTGTAAGGTAAGCTTCGACGATTTTATAACAGCGGAAAATAACCGCACCCGCCGTATAAGTTAAAAAAAACATTCTTACCTTAATTCTGTCGAAAAGGTTAAAAATCACCTTGTTTGGAAAACAACGGAAAGATTCCTTTATAAAAGTCTTATAAAAAGTCAAACAAAGGTATAAATGACTTTAACCCATAATCTTTTAAATAGTAAAAATGTTTTGAAATACATTTTTAAGAAACGTGGATGTGGATGATAAAGAGATCCAAGTAGATTATTTCGTATAAACAACCTCGGATAATGATGAGATTGTGAAATAACCCTTACCTTGTACTTTTCCTTGGTTGGGGTAGGTTAACCTCCTGTATAATGGTGAAATAATTGTTATTAGATTATACAATAATCATATACATTAATATGATATCATATATGATCTTTTAACATTGATTTGTTAATAATGTCTTAGTATTATTATTGTTTCGGGTGTTAACTTACTCATTTTATTTTATATGTTTTGTTATGTAAGCCATGTTTATCATGAATAGGTTGTATCTTAATCATATCCAGAATGATATCAAGTCCTTAGATACTATTATTAATCATCAAATGAGAATTATACTTGAATGGATTTGATGGAGAATGAATCTCATCGCGTTCATGGAGACGGTTGTCCGTACGTACGCACGATCGACAATATCATTATTTTGATATTAAAATAATATATAATTGGATGGTATATCATATATAAAGAATCATTATCATGTTACATTTATTATTTAGATGAATTAAACATCATTATTATACCCATCCAAATAATAATTTATTGAATAACAATTACACCAGGACTTGGAGACGGTAAGCCGTACGTACGCACGCATGGTGACATGTTATTCAAATGATGGATAGAATACGGAATATGGTTGTACCATTTTTATAATAACATCACAATATATATATGATACTGTAGTTATTATTTTAGAATGGTGATAACAAAGGAAGAAGAAGTGGAAGAAGAAAGGAACTTGGAAAAGGGTGGTGAAATCATTACCTCTTCTTTGGGTTCTTCCTTTTGATTTGATCAAAGGGCTCCTTAGGTTGGCTTTCTGATCAAACTAAGGCCTCTAGGTTGTATTGAGGGAAGTTGGGAGAGTTTTTGGCCAGAGTTTGGCCGAACCAAAAGGCTTTGAAGGTGTTAAGTAATGAGAAGGGGGAGTGCCCTTTTATAAGAGGGGTGAGGGGCACCGTTGGAAAAGCTAGAAATATTAATTTATAATAAATTTATATTCAGTTTCTAATTGCTCCAAAGTTGATTATTAAAAGTTTAAGGTGGGGATAGGTCGAAAAAAATTCAACCAATAGAATTTAGACAGGTTTGGGTTACTATATTAACCTTATATTTTAGTTTCATCTTTAAGTTAATTAGTTTGACATTTACCATGTCACTTTGTATTTTTATATTATATAGTTAATAAACTTACTATATACATCCAAGAGACCCCCAAGTGGTCACTTAATGATACAAATATCATGATATAAGTCTCTTGGCCAAACCTTAGATTTTTAAGAATTTAATATCAATTACTAATATAATATTTGTTTTAAAAACTCTTTTATGTCAATTTTGACACTATTCAATAGTTGATTTTTGTAAAACTCATAACAGAATGATTACATAAAAAAAAGTCAATTAAATCAATCCTAATATTTCATATTATCCTAGAAAATTATTTTAATTCATTAAAAGTCTCAAATTATATTTATTTGGTTATTTATAATATCAATTATTTTAATGTTTCACTATTATGGTAATTACTGCATCATCATGTGTCATAAATAAATTAAATTATTTAAAGTCTAAAAATTATAAATAAAATATCATTATGTAGGAAATCTTATTATATTTCTAATGAATATTTAAAATCGAATTTATCTTATGTATAACCCTATATTAAAAATGGTTTAGTAAATAAACTTTGTTTTTAACTCTTTTAACTCTTCTTTGAACTAAATAATATAAAATGTCCTAATCTAATCCAAGTGGACCTAAATGATAATATTTTATTCCTACGATTGTTTTTGGTCGAGATACACTTGTCCAATAGAATTATGACATGTGTTACGGTAATATTAATATCATTTTTACCCTTAATTACCATATTTACTTTTAACCGTGGTAAATAAAAGTAAAATGTTACTATTCACCAAAAATTATTTTCATCTCATTGAACCACATTTTACTTCTTGATATTAACCGTGTCTCTCGGATTTTCGAAATTCCATTCACAGAAGCGGTAAAATTAAGTTTTATGAAAAAATTCAGTTTTTTAACTACCACTTAGTAGTTTCACTATTCATCAAAAATTGAAGTTTGTCAGAACAATGCCAAAATTTCACCCTAAGCTATAATTGATATTCAGAATTCAATTTTTTTTTCTAGTTTACAAAATTCCAAACATATAAGTTGCATTAATTAATTTTATAATTAATTCCCGTTGTTACAACAAATAGCGTGTTTTTAAGAAACAATATATATCGAAAGATTGACAATTGTTTATGTCCAATATCAAAGTGAAATTAATTATAATGAACACCATTGGATAAAATGGTAAAAATATATTCTAATTATACTATAAAACCACTAAATAATATAATTTATCACTATAAATTATTTTGATTAAAAAATTGTTTTTAAGTATTTTTCACTATTCATAAAAATTGGACGTTCTCAGAAAAATACCCAAAATTCAACTTAGGATAATTTCGATATTCTGAATCCAAAAATGAAGTTCATTTTGAAATATAAAATATATATAATTTCAAAAAGTATGTGTTACTATTCATAACGGCTAGTTTGATTGGTTGTGGTGTGTTAGAACTCGATGTTGCGTACAACACATGCTATCGCATTATTCAAAGATAAGCATACCGTAGAAGGTTGGGGTGTTACATATATGGTGATAGATCTCTTACCATGGCTATTGATATGAGTGGTAATGGACAATTGACACCCAGGTTGTGTTCAAAACTTGGGTGCATCATCCTATTTCCGCATTGGATGAAATAAGTATGATTGTACATTAGTTGTTATATAAACAATAATGTATTCAATGAATTTATTATTATTCATGTTTGGTTAGTATATCACATTCCAAACGCAGCTATATATTATGGATTTATTTAGAAACACCATTGTTCGTAATATATTGAATTTTTGTTCTAGGTTTTTTGATGTTATATTTTTTATTTTTTTCAGGAAATATAGTATGTGATTTACTCTAAGAACAGGGTGGAAAAAGGGTGTTCATTTATACATTATATTTTATACATAATATTGTCATGAAATTTATAAGCTCATTTGTGTTTGATGATCCGATTATGATGGGGTTTAGTTATTTATAATTTTAACAATATATTAGCTATAATTTTTCAATATATTTTATTGGTGAAAATATATTTGACTGAAACCCTAGTTACTAGATATTTATTCTGGAATATTATGATGATTATATGGAATAAAATGTATTTTATTCCTAGAATGAGAGTTCGTAGGTTGTATATACTCTAGCCGAGATATGTGAAACCCTTATATAATAGGACTTGTGTATAGGGCAGTAAGACTTTTATCTGTTACTATTCTCCCTAAACCATTATATCAAGAACTGTCATTGATGGGCCTTGAGATATATGTTTGTGATTTTAGAGATATAATACCTTGAAAAGATCTAGTTGACTATTATGAGGGTAGGTATTGCCATTCCTCATTGGTTGTGTTGTTGAAACCTCATATTCTGACATTACCTACTATGGTTTAGAAAAACATGGTGGGCTTGTTACAGATCCTATATTTTATAGGAAATTGGTTACCAAGATCTAGGATATCCACGTCAGAGTTTACTAAAGATTTCTAGACATAGAATCCACCTCTCTTTGTTGGTGAGGATGGACACAAGCTTTTATGTACTTGATTGAGTTATTATAGTGATATTTGACTAGATTGAGGCACCCTTGAAGACAAGGGAGAAGATTGATACCTATATACTACGAGGGAAGACCAAGAACTTGTGGGATATATTAGTCGAGATACAACTATAGGTTGGGATATCATGGAAGACTTATAAAATTTATTCTTTTACTAGTTCTTTATTAAGAATGTTGGAATGGATATTTCCTTAAAGAGGTATATCAATGATGGATTATTCCACTCATATTATTGAACTTATATGGTTTTCACCCATGTCGGCGGTTGATGATGCCTATTGGTTAAAATGATTTGATGATGTAATGAGGAATTCACCTTGGTCTTATGTGGATATCTGTATTAACGCCTTTTCATTAGGTAGTGAACTAGCCCATCATTTTTGGGAGGAATTCAGTTGATTGTATACCCTATGGGTATCTAGCTTCTTCTGCTAGGATAAAGAGTGGTTCATCAGGTAGTGGAATACAAATTTATAATGGTTCTCACTAGGGAAATGATGAGTAGACTGATTAGAGTACCAGTTTATCTCATCCTCTGAGAGGGAATACTTCCTCCATGTGCTACAAATATAAGAATCCAGGGAATCATCAAACTAATTGTGACGTGATACCTAAGGAGTGTTGTTTTTAAATTTTGATGGGTCATTTAAAGATATTTTATGTGATCACACCAAATATAGTTGGTGGATATGGTTTTAAAAAGATTCTGGGTTCTGAATCAGGGATAGGAGTGATGAAGTATAGTTGTAGTTTTGGTTCATATAATTGATTGAGATGTGGAAAATTATTTGGTTTCAAATAGTATGAGAAAAAAATCAATCGGGCGATACTCCTCAATGTAGTCATGCGATTGGAATTCAGGTTTGAGGCTTCTTGAGGATTTATGCTCTGAAGTATACTCTTACCAATCATGGAAAGGGGACATCGACTATTCGATGTATGAATTTAGTGAAATCCACCCTATAATATGTTTTATTCAATAAGTTTGAATTAAAATCATATATATTTTCTTTATTGTTTGATGATCTTGGTCTGGTTGGGAAGTATCTAGTTGGGATGATGACTATTGATATTCCATGAGGGCTGGCATATAAGGGTATTTAGAGGTTTCCAGGATGCACTATCATGACTAGTGGTTATAGGAATCTTCATAATTTGTCTATATTAGAGATTCATATCTTCTATGTGATACATGAGATTTGTTGAATGATTTTGTATCGACTACACGCTAACTTATACCATTTATTTCTAACTTTCACATCTATTCAGGGTGATTTTTATACCTTTATCAAAGAGTGATATTTATTGGTAGGCTGTTTGGGACCTGACCATTAGTAACCAATAATGTTTATAGTATAGATTTTTAAAATTATTTTGGTAGATGGAGAGATGATAAAATTGTTCCCTCCTCCTATAATTGAGTAATTTTATGTATTCTTTCCTAAAGAATAATCGAAGTTACTTACCAAGAGTGTGGAAAATCTCATGATTGAATTGATACAAAGTGAAAATCCCGTATCTATTCATTAAATTAGGATGACTCTTATAGTTATTAGAGATATAAATTTCAAACTAGAGGACCTAGAGGTGAAGGGATTCATTTACTTGAGAATTTCCTCTTGGAGTGATCTTATTTTATTCATCATAAAGGGTGACTATTTATTTCATTTATATGTAGATTAATAGAGGATGAAACAATATAAGATTAGGAACCAATATTCACTTCTTTATATAGATGGCCTATTTGATTAGCTTAGGGGAGATAAGTTGTTCTATAAAAATTGACCTAAGATATAGATATCACCAGTTGTAGGTGAGTCTAGATGATGTTACTTATACTTAATTCAGGAGAAGGTATATCTTCTATAAGTTCCTCATAATTCTATTCATTTTAGATAACACAATTATAGTGTTTATATCCCTAATGAATATGGTTCTCCATCCATAATTGTATTTTTTTCATTGTGTGGATTTTCTAAGATATTTTTGTTTACTCTTAGACATATGAGGACCATTCTTAATATTTATAGACTAGTTTTAGCACACTAAGAGGGGATTAAATATTTTCCAATATTTTAAGTTTTCATTTTTGGCTAAGTTATTTTTATTTCATCCAGCATGTGATATAAAATGATACAATATTATTATACCATAATAAGATTTAGGTTAACGTTTCTTGGGAGTGACCCAAGAAATTTTTTAAAATTTTTAGATCATTGGGAATGGAAGGATACTAAAGGATATTCACTGATGACTTCTCTAGAGTAGAAACCATGATGGTGGCTCTAACCTAAAAGGGGACATGTTTGAGTGGTCTAGTCCTTATGAGAGATCCATCAAGGATCAAAATGATAGGTTGATGGCCACATTAATCATGACCATACTAGTATTGAGTAAGGAATATATGTTTTGTTATGATGCATCAAATGTTGTTATGAGAGTTTTGTTGATACATGATGGGTTAGTAGTCCCTTATAGATATAGGATGATGAGGTTACATGATTGGAACTTCCTAACACATTATCTATAGTTTTTGGTAGTGGTTCATGTTTTAAGATATTTGTAGTAGTACATATGTTTTTAGAGTTTTTTGGTGTATACAAACCATAAGAGCCACATGTTTATCATTTCATAGCAAGACCTAATCATTCAATAAATATGGTTGTTTAAGTACCCCTGGTCCATTAACTTTGGGATGAAATATACCCATGGTAAAGGGAATTTTGTTACTAATGAATAGAGTAGTAAGAATCAATATTATATGTCTTAGAGTCTTGTAGTGAAATATAGTTGATGAGATTTTTTTTTGATGCATCTTGGCATTCATACAGATGAAGGAAAATATTCCCCAATGGATTTTGTATCTCATTATCACTCTTAAATAGAGTGAATGAGATTCAACTTTTATAATCATATTGTGGGTTATGAGAGATGGTTTATTGGGAGGGGGGTCAACCACCATATTGGTCGTAAGATGATGATGGTATCCTTTTTGTATAAGGTCAAATTTCGATCCATATGAGTATGTGTGAGGATCTTATACTTGATTCACATACCTTGAGATTGGTTGTTCACCTAAGGATTAGAAAGATATATCAAGATATATGAAGGTAGTATTGGTGTCCTTATATAAAGAATTATATTATGAAGTTCATTTCATGATACCTCACCAATCATTAGGTGAAATAAAAACACTAGTGTCCCACCACTCTTCTTCAGCCTCTACTCATTAGAAATTAGAAGTGGGATAATGTAAAAATGGATTTCAAAATGGGGTCATTATTTTTCCCATGAGGCAATGATGTGGTGTAGGTTATAGTTTAGCTATTGACCAAAGTGGATCATTTTAGACAAATCATGAAGACCCATCCCATTGAAAACCTAGGAAAGATATTTCTTTGAGGGATATTCTATATGAATTATATACTTAAGGGTATCATATCATGTCAGGATGCTTGATTTATATATCTCTTTTAAAAGGGATTGCAGAAGTTATTGGATATTTTGGTTCTTTTGAACATTATATAACCTCTACAGATCAATAAAAAGTCAAGATATTCCATTAAAATATTATTGGAAATGTTGTAAACAAGTTATCTTGATTTTTGTGGTTCATGTTATAATTATCTCTACTTAGTAGAGTTTTTCTATACTAATAGTTATCAAGTGTCAATTTGATGATGCCTTTTGAATACTTGCATGACAGGTCATGCCAGTAACCTTTATGTTATCTAGAGGTGGGAGAGTCCTCTATTACTGGGAAAATCATCATATAAGATACATTTGTGAATAGATACTAAATTAAAAGAATATAGTGACTTTTCAAACTAGTTATCACCAATATTCAAACTCGTGGCATCATTTACTTAAGTTTGAGGTTGGAAACTAAGTATTCTTGAGGGTATAATCTTGTTTGGGACATGCGAAAATCATGAGGTAGGGGAACTTTTCACCTAGTCTCATGGGGTCATTTGATGTTGTGGAGAGGATTGATCTGATAGTATAATGTTTAGTTCTACCTTAGATATAAGGTGAGATTCATTTTGTTTTCCATATATCTTAGCATTCAATATATCACCAAGAGCCTTATCACATGATTAGTGTTAACGATGCTGAGTTTGAGGTTGATGCGATGATCAAGGAATAAACACTTTTTATAGTTGATTGAAGTGAAAATATACCATTAGGGAATATAGTGAATCTAGTATACGTTCAATGGAATCATGATTATATCTAGGTGGAGATGTGTGAGTGGGATATTAATATGTGAACATTTTGGCCAATGTTTTTTATGGTGTTTCTCGGTGATGAATATTGATGATAAACTGCTATATAGTGGGAATTTTATATTACCCCACATATGAAAAGGTATTAAATAGATTGTAATATCATTAAAACATGTGTATATTAATGTTTTTAGTCTATTATGGGATTTCAAAGAGGACGGTTTGGTATTTTAGAAAGAAATATCATTATGGAATATGTCAAGTGATGACAGATGGAACTCAGTACCTGATGGCCTGAGACTTGGTACATGGTGGTTTAGTTATAAATAGGGATTCCTTTGATGGACATATGCCTCACGGTGGCTCTGGGGATGGTACTCTATGGGGGTACAAAGTAATTATTGTTAGTAGACTGAGTATTTGGTCTCCCTATATCCAGTTCTTTAAAATTTTATTAAATTAGTGGATTTTATAAAAACATTATGAAGTTATAATCCCTCCTCAGTTATTCCTAGTATCCACAGAACCCCCACCATTATCCTTTGTGCTCTCCTCCTTTCTAATGATTTTTATCCTCTATTTATGATTGTATTTTCATGCCTTATATTCTGGTGGATCTATATGGGTAAGGTTAAGCATCTTCTTTTATTCATTAATGGGTTCTTCCAACATTTCACTATTCTTTTAGATAAATCACTAAAATGAGGGTTCTAATCGAATTTTGGGATTTTGGATAAACTATATTGACTCATTAAATAATATTTGATGAATGAGATTCTCATATATCAAGTTATGTGGTACATAAACAACCCTTTTAGTTTCTATTAGTTGGAATCAAACATGTGATGTGTGATGTATGAGGGAATTTCCTTATTAAATGGTAACTGATAGTCACACCACTTAGGGAAAATTGAAAATTACATATGAAAGGGACTGGTTAGGGGTGTCTATGTTTATGTTAATATTTGAGGATCCATGTGAGGTGTCCTCAAATGTTCTTTTGTTATGGGAAGTAATGTTAAGGTTTAGGCTTGTGATGAATTATCACTGTATTTCAACTTTCAAGATGGTTAGTGGCTACATTAGCATGACCCTTGTGAGATTGGCAGTTTATTGTAATATTAATCCTTGATGATGGGGTGACAACATGTTTACCGATATGATAACTGTTTGATGAAGGATAGTTCAAATTAATTTCTTTTTTAGATAGTGATATGTCATCCACTCATGATTTTTTATTCCAATGATATGTTTTTCACCTTAATGATCATGTTGGTGGAAAATCATAGACCCTTATTATATCGACATTGATACATTGTTCACCATGAATGTATTTTTCGATGGTTCATCATCCACATTTAATTAATTTGTAATGGTGATATATAATTCACCTTCCGTAGTAAAACCTAGTGGTACATCACCCATCATTCATATACATTGGCGGTACATCATCCACCCTTGGTATCAGTCTTAGTGGTATATTTTCATCCATTTCATTGAATTAGAGGTATTTCATGCACCTTTAATGTGTGCACAATAATGCCCCGTTTACATTGTTCATAACTAGTATGTGATAAATCATTCACCTATATATGAATTAGAGAAAAATCATTCACCGTACATAATAATGGTGATGATATATCATTCACCTAGGATATGATTCTGATACATGTAGTTCACTTTTATTAGTATACTGGTGATGTATCACTCACATAGTTATTAGGAATTGGTGATGAATCTTTCACCCTAGATATTTAAAAGGTGATATATCATTTGTATCATGTGAGATTCTGGTGACTCTATATTCACATTACATAAATGTATTGTGATAACATATTAACCATAGATAAAGATATTAATAGAGATAGATTGTTTACACTCATGTTGTGCTGAGATAATGGGTGAAACATAAATTTTGACACTTCATGAAGCAAGTACGATCACTCAGTTATTGTTATTTGAGAATTAACAAAAAAATGTTTATAATTATGATTTTTCAGTTTTTATATCACATTATGAATTCACTTATATATTCTAGATTTCTTTAGTGACATCATTGGTGGTGGATTACTGAGTATTACCTACTCCAAGCATGATCGTTTTAGAGTGCATGAAAATTTAATGATTAGTAATGTAGGTATGAGAAAGGGCCATGAAGTTGATGGATGAGCTAGTTGGGTGGCTATAGTAGGAGAAAATGTCATATGGGAACCCAAATGCAGTTTATTTTGTTGTGATTTCCATTATTTTTTACATTTTGGACCATTTTGTACATGTTCTTCCCACAAGTGACCACACTTATTATTTTTTCTCATATTGAATTATAGTATATCACCTTTTTCTACATAATATTTGGATTATTAATATATGTTTGGCCAATCATTTTAATTTCCACATTATGTTTTTCATTGTGGTTTATTATATATCCTTACTTATAATATTATTTTTGGATATTTTATAGTCGGTGTAATCTCCCAAATTTTTGTATATCAACACTCAACATTAGTCAATAGAATCTAGAATATAGGGATGTGCACCTATGAAAATATGATTCCACTAATTTGGTTATCATTTGGGTATGCTAGATGGGAGTTTATAGGGGTAAATATGTCATACTACCTTCAAATCTTACAAAATAAAATATCTCATCTTTCCTTGAAGAAATCAAAAGATCAATGTTAGACATAATAATACATTTGTAGATGGTGAAGGACCCAGCCATCAAAAATTTAAAGTTTCATAAATTCAATTAAAATATTAAAATCCAAATATATTGGTTTATTCTACATGGTCTCCATATAACCCAAAAAATAATTCAATCATAATTTAAGACCAAATATTTTCATGAAAACCTATAAATGCAGCTATTGGTCAAAATCCAAAATTTCCATCACATGATACATAGTTTACATACATGACAAATGGATGAAATAAATCCAAAATTTCATTAAGTAATATATGTGAAGGGTACACCTAGTTCAAATTTGACCTATGGATTGTGGATTCTGGGTTAAAGTCCAACAAATCTAATCTTAAAAAAGGTGATGTGGTTGAATAACTATGTCTTTGATAATATTGGGTTATAACATCAATATTTTTGAATTTTGGTCATTTTCCCTTTAAATTGGGTCATCCATGGGGATTTTTTTGAACAATATGTTCACTATGCTAATTTTATCAGAAAATATCCCACTTATCTTTCTAACAAAAACTAATATTGATAAATTTTGTTTGGATTTCAAAAAAAAATTATATTTAAAATCTATCTTTATAATGAAGATCATCATGAAGAATAAATATAAACAACATAAAATTAAATTTTCTGTAAAAAATTGATTGAATTTAATTGAATAGATAGATCTATACAAAAAAAATAAAAAATCAAGTTGATAGCAAAGTCAATATTCATAAAAAAATATCAATTTACAAGGGTGAAATTGACTAACCTGAATTGAAATAAAATTCATGTCCATGCATGCATGTTGACCCAAAAAAATTCCACATGTGACAACATACTTTTTAATATATTAACTCAAGACCATAAAGAGAACTTTTAATTTTTAGAGGCTATTCTCATGTTTTTTAAGACTCATTTTCATGCATTTTCATTATAAGATGATTTTTACTTTTTACGACTTTTTTTCATGTTTTTTAACTGATTTGGGGTTATAAATATATCAGCCACTTTAGATTCAGGTAGGTTTCAAGAACCTATGATAGAGTACCCTAAACCCAAGCCCATTTATAATAATAATTATTATTATTAAATTTTTTATCATAATAAATATAAAAAAATAGGTTGGGCATATCCTAAGAAGTCTATGATAGACTTGACCCCATCACATTATCACCATAGAATAACACTTCCCATATCCCTCCTTCGGATGTGATATCAAATCTTTCCCAAATACTTGATCATATTCTAAATGGATTAAGAAATTATATTCGTATAAAATGTTACCTTTTAACTCATATCCCTTATATAACCCTTATTTCCCAAATGAAATTTTTTTAACATTTAAATTTATTCTTTGATTCATTAAAAAATATAAATCAAACATATAAACACATTTTTATATTTTAATCCATTTATTAACTATTTTATAGTTATACTGATTTAATCTTAAAATAATATTATAAAAATAATAGATAAAAAAGTAAAGTAATAAATTGTTTCGGGTTTTAAAAGGTTATTTAATCTGTTATTCAGTTTTTGGTTCAGGTATTAATTTTCAATATTAAACGAGTTCAAATTCAAATTCATCTTTAAATTTATTAAAGGGTTTCTTATTCAATTGCCTTAATTTTAACGAGTTCTTGACCCATTGTCTTCCTTATCAAAATTTTTTTAATAAATTTTTAAAAAAATTAATATAAGTTTAAAATAAAAGTAGAAGATAATATTTTTATAGTTTTTAAAAAATAATTATATATCAAAAAATCAAATAACAAATTATTTATAATTAATTTTTTTAAAGATAAATGTTTTATAAAAATAAAAATATTTAATAAAAGTAAAAATAAAATTAAATATTTTGAATCAACTATAATTTTTCTAATTATCATAAATAATATATGTAAGTGTTTAAGATAATTAATTAATGGTAGATAATTATAATAATAATAATAGAAATATAATAAAAATATAATGTATGAGAGATAAATATGTATATTAATGGATTTGATTAAGAGGGGTTGTTTTTAACAAAAAAAGGTAATTGATGTTATTGGGGGGTGTTTAATAAAAATATAGTGTTGGGGTGAAGTGCCTCAGACTTAAAAATCAATATTTGGTGTTACACACACATACTTCCTATACATTACATGGAATTATGACCAACTCCCAAATTCAAAAGTCTAATGTCTTTGGAAACACGGTACATAATACATTATCAACCAATACTTATAATATATAATTAATAAAATCCTTTATCATATAACCATTATAATCCATTCATAAAATCTTTAACACCTACGATCACTTGAGAGAATGGTGTTATATAAGAAAGGAGTTTACTCAAATTATCATTAAAGGGTAAAGCATTATAAATGTGACATAGTGAATTTATCAATATATCATAAATAATTGAGAGACATGAACATGAGGGAAATGTAATGATTAATGTAATAAGGCCATGAAATCATGATAAATGATCATAAAGTGTTACATATATGGATTTTATGATTCCCCATGGATGTGACAATCTCATAATAACATGATATAAAGAAAATATTTCATTACATACATTCCTAATAACATTTAGGTTTAGAGTTTTATAGAGTTAGAAAAAAACATTAACTAATAAAACCCATGTCTTTTTCAACCAAACACCATTTTTACCACTATATAACTGACTGCAGAAATAATAAAAAGTTTGTAATATATCCCACAATTTTTTCACACAATATAATCTTCTAGACACATCATACTTATTACTTTTATTCATAATATTTGGAAATGAAGACATAAAAAATTAGTGATATCAGAAGATCAATATGGGTTAAAAAATGAAATAATAACATAACATGGGTATGAATTGGGGCATAAAATAAGACTATGAAATTTAGAACAAGTAGATATGTATTTGGGCCATATCATGATCATAATTACATGAATCATAAATCATAAATTTTTCTAAAACATAAAAATGAGGGATTCATAATTATATCAAAAAAATTTCATCAATAAGGTGTCATAAAATCATATGACCTAGGTATCATAAAACATTACCAAGTATTTCTTCCAATATATCACGAACATGTATTCTCTAGAGATTAATTATTTACTGAATTCATTGTAGAGCTATCAGGGAAGTCCCTCCATATGCTTAACACAATATGAGCATAATCCATCCTAATAAATAATGTTGATGGTATAATTTTTATAATTTGTTTGATCAATCATATGATATGTTGAAGGACAATTACTTAGATGAAAAATACCTTTTTTGAGTTAAAAAATCATTTTGGAGATAAGAAGTATCCTTGATATTTTGAAAGAATTTCAAAAGAAAATATTTTTTAAGAAAATGAGAAAAATAATTTCTTTTATAAACCATTAAACTATGGATAGAAAGTTTCATATAAAAAGAAAAAATATTGGAAATATTTTTTCAAATTGAAAATGAAAAAAAAGATATTGTTTTCCCACTTTAATGAAAACGACCCATAGTGAAAATGTAAATTTTTTTTATAATTTTTAAATAAGGTCTACTAGGATAAAATAACCATAATAAATTATTGATTCATAGATAAGAAATTTTTTAAAATCTTACAATATATATGCACATGATAAAAAGGAGGTTCCCAACCAAAACAGAAAAGGTTGGTCCAATTCCCTTATAATGGGTAACATGCTAATGGGAAAATGAAATAGGTAGAAGAAAATTAAAACCCAAATACTGAATAAAGGAGAATACGATGATATGAGTTTTAGATATCAAAATTATAAAAATTTTGTAGTTGGATTATCTTTCCAAATAAATCTCTATTTGAAAATGATATTTGGGATGAATCTGTCATTGTATTGGTAATGTAAGAATCAAAGGAGATTGATTGGAAGATAATGAAATGGAAATTAAAATCATATAGAATGGATGTTATTTCTTATATGAATGTGATAAGATAGTGAATAAACTATATAAAATAAATAATGGTGTGCAATATCAAAAATGTCTCAGGAAATTAAATTTGAGACAAATATATCCTTACCATAATTCTAGACTTCCACTGAAGTTCTTTAATATATGGTATAAAAATTACTACTTTAATAACCAATTTTAGAACCTTGTTTATATTTATAACCTTTTATATACTTCATTTATAATAATTCATCACATTAAAATTAGTTATATTTTTTCAATATCTGGTGTGAGTAATCATGATCGTTTTGAACTAGTTTTGTAATAGTGGTGTAGTTATTCATTCTTTTCACAAATTCCATAATTTAAAAATATGACATGGTCCCTAAATTGATGTTTTATAATTATTTATTATTTTATAATTTCATTTAATAAATATCTTAGTTAATATTTGTGATAACGAAGTCTGCAACAAACGTGTTCTGGTAATTTATAATTAACTAATTGTGTTGTCTTAATTAATGAGTAAAATGTTTATATTTACATTATAGAACCAAAAAAATAATTATTTAATTATCAATATCCTATATTAAGTTTCCAAATCCTTACATGAGAAAAATTTATAGCGTTTTTATTTTAGGTGGTTAAACTGGACCTATCAGAACATGCTGCAATTTTAGGGAAAGTTTGGGTGGAGAAGAGATTATTTTTTTATAATATCATTTTAAAAAAATTATAATTAAATTATTTAGATTTTATTAAGGTTATTTAGGTGAATTGGGAAGAGTTATTAGAATAAGGTAAATGAAAAAAGAAGTTTTCACTTATAAATAAATTACTTTTATTCTTGGTATATTGGCATTAGGATGTTAGTTTTAAAAAGGTTGATTATTGTTAATATTACTTTAATAATGAATAATTTATATTTATTTAATATAAATAAAAATATAAATAAAATATCTTTTCAGTAAATCCATTTCTATATCCATACTTGAAAGGTGGCGATGAAAAATGAAACGTTTCATTCAGGGAGACTGTAGTCTCCACTCATGCATGAGAAGCATTTTCATTTTTTCCATTGAATGGGACTGGAATGTGTAGTGGTTATACCTTAAATAAAATAACATTTAATTATATTATTGACACATATTTAATTATATAAATATTTTTATAATGGTGTTGTAGTAGGGTGTATGAGAGGGATAAATAAATGAAGTTAAAGGGTAAGTAAAACATACATTGATAATTTTGATCTTCTCTTGATGTATCCATTTTAAATGAAGAATTGAGGAAAATTTTTAAGGATAGATTCTATAAAAAATTTACAGGGTTATAATAAGAAGTAAATTGGAGAGATTTTCATGGTAATTTTTAACAAGAGGTGTGATTTGAAATGGGTGGATGTGAGCTCCTTTTACAAGCGAAAACAAGGGACAAATCTGTAAAAAATAATGTATTGTAAGGGGTAAGAATAGATTTTCATGAGAGTTATCTGATTTAGGTGGTTAAATATTGGTGAAACATGTAATTATAAATTTAAAACCAAATAAATTTTTTCTAGAAGATCTATGTTCCAAATTGATTTGGTAAAAATTGAGCCACATTAGATTACCCATTTTCATATTTATTAATGTTAATTAAAATTTTATCATGGTAATTATTATATTACTAAAATATAATGTTACCATTATTAACAAATTTTATGTGATAAATCCGAATATGGATTCCATTTAATCTAATTTAATTTCTAAATATTATAAAATTTACTTTTAAATTAAAACATATAACGTTTTGAGAAAAAAAATTGTAGAAAAATGTTGTTTTAATTATTAAGTGTTCTTAGTATTATTTAACATTGATTGAAAATAAAATGAGAGTTATATATTTTTATATGTTTCTAATAAAATATTATATTATTAATTAATAATATATAAATTTAATTTAAAACTACATAATATTTATAAAAATATTATTCTTTGAAAAATAACTCTTTTACCATGGTAACTTATTTTTACACATAAAAATGAAATTGAATCGATTAAATAATTTTATAATATTGATTTAAAATATTAAAATAATTATATATAATTAAAATTCTCAAATCTATAAAAATAAATTTTATAAAAATTACACATTACAAATAAAAATAATTTTTAAGAAATATATTTCTCCCAAGAATAAAAATTATTATTACTTTCGTAGTAATAACTATTATATTTATTTCCACTTATTTTATTGAATATATTATCAATATTTTCCATCAAAAACGTGATTTTACCATAATATATTAAACATTATAGAAAAGTAAAATGAATTTTTTTTAAGAAAATATATTTTTATGCATACAAAGATTTTCTATGTTAATTAGCTATACTAATTGAATTTTATCAAGGAATTAGTATTAAAAATTGAAATTGTTTTTTTTCTATAAATATTTAATAAAACAGTTACCTATATATTTTCCCACTAATTCAATGAATATATTTTTACATTTATATACTGTTTCGTGGTTCATTTGGTTTGATGTTGCGTTTGAAGTTAGTTATTGAACAGATTCTATTTTAAATAAAAATGTATTTTTTCAAATCTTAGGGGGTTGCATTCTCCCCTACCTTTAAATAAATTATTTCCTCAATGTTTTAATTTCCACTCACTATTAAAATTATTTAAGTTTATCTAATAGATATTCATAACTCATGATATATTTTCAAATGAGGTGTCTATATTAATGTTCATGATACGACTAGAAAAAAATATCTTTTACCATCAACATGTTAACTAATTTATTAATTTTTCCTCTACAAGTTGTTTCTATATGGCCTCCTTTTCCACAAATGAAAAATATTTTAGTACCTTTAAGGAATTACCTTGGGTTCCTATTTTCACATTCTTAACATGTAGGAAATTTAATCTTCTTTCCTTCATCATCTTTGTCTCCCAAAATTCCAAGAGACTCCATCCTTCTATTCTATGGTTTGTTTGGGAATTAAATAATGTTCACATTATTAATCATAATTTTTAATAGTTTGTTTTATATAATCACAATATTTCTCACTTAATTTCTTATATTGTTAGGTTCCTCATTTTTATAATATCCACATTGTTTGTGGTACCCATTTTTAACATGATTCCTTTGAGTATCAAACATTACTAAAAAAGGAGTTAACATGAGTGGTGACCAATGAAGAGAAGTCCAATTCAACATCAAAATGTATTAATCTTTAAAATAATTACCCTATATTTTAGTTCAATATAAATAACTCTTGATTAAATCTAGGTTTGGTTCTCTCATATTCCATAAACTAATTACTTAATATAATAAATCATTCACTATGTCTTGTAAAGAAAATTTGATTAACCAAATCATATCCCCTATGAGTGTCTATCCAAGTGTGTAGTCTTATGAACACTTATCGTGGACTAGATTAAAGATTTATTTGATACTCAATAGTAATTTTTTAGGGTGATTACCCCTTGGTGCATCGGGGGCCCAACCACATCCACTTTCCAGTATAAATACGGATTTGTAATTTAACGGAGAACCACACAATCACTACTTTACCAAGACTTTGATAAGTTATTCTATACTTTGACTTATCACTTAAACATATCCCTAGAGGTTTAACAAAATTTTTCTTAAAAAATACCTACAATATTCTATATTACCTTAACTAACATAAAAAGTTATCTATACCTTTGAATGTATGAATAAACATAACTTATCAACCCTAAAATTATCCCCAAATAACATCCTAACCACTAAATTTACCTAATCTTAGCTATGATACCAAATATAACACCACACAAATGTGACTATATCATAATTATATGACCTAAATGAAATATTTCATTGCATGCATTACCAATACCTTTTAGTTTAAGAGTTTTAGAGAGTTATGGAAAAACCTTAATAAACAAAATCCATGTATTTTTTAAACAGTTAACATTTTTTCCACTATATAAGTGAAGACATAAACAATAAAAAGTTTTTTAAATATCCCATAAATTATTCACATATATTACTCTTCTAGACACATCATGTGTAATAATTTTTTTCATAACTTTGGGAAATGGAATCATAAGAAAGGGGTGATCTCATATGCTTAATAAGGGTTAAATAATGAAATTATTACATAACACGGGTAATAATTTGGACATAACATAATAATATGAATATTAGAATATTAATATAAGTACATGAGATATATCATGATCATAAGTAAATTAATAATAACTTGGAAATGATATTATAACATAAACATGAGACATACATATGAATATCACCAAATTTCATCACTAAGGTGTTGTAAAATCATATTACCAGGGTTATTCACCAATGTATCATAAAAAATTACCAAGGAAGGAATCCAAGGTATCACGAATATTCCATCAATAGAGATTATTTCTTTACCCAATGAATTTTAGTTCTATTGGGGTGCACCCTTCATATTTATATCATTATGTGTTCCATATAAATAAGTCATACATAATTCCCTAAAAGCATAATTAACCCAAGAAAGAAATGGGTTACATAATAATATGATACATTAGAATAATCTATCTAGATAAACATGTTTTATGGTATAATTTAAATAATATCCATGACCAAAAATAAGACATGTCAGAGGATAATGACATGGATGAAAAAACTTTTTAGGAGTTTTACAAAAAAAATCATTTTTGAGATAAGGAATATCCTTGATATTTTGAAATAATTTTTAAAAAATTTATTTTATAAAATTAAGTGATAGATAATTTCTTTTATAAATAATGGAAAATGTAGAAAGGAAGTTTCATTGAAAAATAAAACAAATGAGAAAAAATGTGTTGATTCCGAAATTTTAAAAAGATATTTTTTTACACTTTGTTTTGGTGGGGAAGATACGACTCGGAATCCCTCAGTGAGGTAGGTTTGGTTCAACCTAATGGTTTATTTTGGTGGGTTTGACTGCTTTCAAAATAATTAATATCATTTAATTTTCATTCATAATGGAAAATCCCAATGGTTCCCTCATCCGTAACTAGGTACTGTCCTACTTTCCAAAGGCCAGTGGCCAGCTAGGGTTTCAGACCCAATGACACTTAGGGACTCACATTGGTCAATAGGATGGGAGGTAGTGCTCATAACACCCTTATGAAAGGAATATTATCCTACTTTGGGACTCTCTAATATATTTAAGACATGTTCATGAATCTCTTAAAAATCCCAATGTGGGACTAGTTACTCTAACCAAATGATTATATGTTAATTATAATTATATGAAAAAGAAAGGGAATCTCATCAATGATCAGAGGGAAGGGAATCCCATTAATGAACTTATGAAAGAGGGTATCATTAGTGAATCCATTTGTATATATCTGAGGTTATTCATCCATTTCCCTAATGGTGGGTTGCTTCTTTATATATTGAATCTGTATAACCAGATGCTTTGTAATATGCTTCTATGTAGGGTGGCATTTAATATTCAAAGGAGGGGATTGAGAAATTATGAGGTGTCCTATGTATCCTGAGTATTTAACAAATCAAAACCCACATAGTTCATTAAACCCATGTTGTTTTCCCTTATGTTGAGAGTATATATGTGTGGCCATTGAGGCATCAAATATTTGAGCTCGAGTCTCGAGTTGATGCCCTACGTATCCAAGTTACATCAAGAATCAGAGTTACCATAGTTCAATCACACCCTTTTGATAGTACCGATAGTAGATTCCAACATATGGTAGAGGGATATATCATGCCACTCATCAGGTATTACAAACTAGGATTTCCCTAGTCGGTGGATATTTATGATTCCAATGAGGTGTTCATTGTAGCTCTCTATTCCCACATAAGCTACGCTCATTGTGAGATGCAAGGGTTGATAAGTGATCAGCCTCATGACATATGAATTATGGGGGATTATGTACATCGACTACCCTTGGGATTCTTAATATATGGATCAGAACTCTAGGAGGCATCCTATGTATCCTTATTATAGAAGGAATTAGAGTCATCATTGTTTTGTTCGTTTCTCAATCTGTTGATGGATGAGCTATAATAGTTATCCCATGGTATTGATCGGGTCCCAATGGTTTAAATTTTGGAGATATGGCATGAAATAAATTGATATAGATGCCCATTTGTGTTTTGGCTTAGGCCTTAAGAAGGCATGCTACATATCTAGGTCATGGAAGTTATCAGAGTCCTTGTAGTTCAACAAATTGGGGATTATACTCTAAGGTTTCCCTTGATCATGGGATATCATAATATATCATTGATTAGGGATTACAAACTGATGTTTCCCTATTGATGTATGTAATATTATATTATTCCCATATTCAGGGCATACACACTGATGTTTCTTTTATGGTCTGATCATACACACTTAGGTTGTCCTTTCATTTTTAGAGTCTTATAACAGAAATGATATGATTATTGGAGTACCTTAAGCCCATGTGATCTATGCTCGATGTGAGAAACAAGGGATGGAAAATAATTAGTCTCATTTCTTATAGATGTGGGAAATATTCATTGAGGCACCCCTTTGGGTGTTTTTAATATGGATCTTGGACCTTAGGGAGGCATCCTACGTATCTTGGTTCTTATAGTAATCAAAGTCACCACTATTACCTTGATCAGAGATTTTACTCTATGGTTTCCCTATTGATCGAGGCTTAAGCATTGATGTTTCCCTATTGATTCATGGAATATATTTTATGCCCCTGGCCAGGAGTTACATACTGACGTTGACATTATATTTGGGGCTTATACTCTGAGGATGGACAATGTCATCAAATCCTAGGATGATCTATTGACTTGGCCTACTTTCCTGCATGACATGCATTGATTGTCTTCTCGACATACCTTGATTGTCTTTCTAACATGCCAGATGATGTTTTCCTGACATGTTAAAAGTAAATTATATGAACTAGTTGACTCTCTAAATGACATTGCATATCATTGATGTAATTTATTATGGTTTTCATATGATCAAGACTGGATTGTCTGTAGGACATCACAAAACCTAGATGGTTTGTCCTGGAAGCCATCGCTTGACCTAATTGACTTGTCCTGATGGTGTCATACGATCTGGTTGTCTTTTCCAGGTGTCATCTCAAGATTAGGTAGCAACATGGGGAGGGTGTCGTGAGATTCAGTGTGACATTACTCAGAGGGTGCTGCATGTCTTTGATGACATGTATGGAGGGCATCGCGAGACCTGGTTTGTGTTCCCAGGGGGCATCGTGAGAGCTAGTCGACATTCCCAGGTGCTACCGCAAGACTTAGCTAATATGTACTTTTTCCATTATATTATTCAAGTGACATGTTTTGAAGGAAATCACAAGGCCTGAATGTTGATCCCATAGTGATTCACAATACTAGGTTGATATGCCCGGGGGTTCTGTAAAACTTGATTTGACATGTCTAGAGTACTTCGCATGATCCAAATAGTATACCGAAGGGGTGTAGTGAGACTTGACTAACATTCCTTGGTGTTGTCTCATGTATTTGGTGGTTTTCATAGAGTATATGAGGATGAACATATATGTTTTATCTTCATTCTCCAATTTATTAGTCATAGTTTCATCCTTTATATTGGAAATTCCATAGATTTGTTCAATGATAGATTCTTTTAAGTATCATGTGATCTAGTGGGTGTACAGGATGTTCTTCACATGTTCGTCAAAGATTCATTATCATGATCAATATGTGATCACACCAAGTGGTTATACATGACGCTTGATTTATCTAATGGTTTCCTAGTCCTTTACCTAGCAGGAAGCTCTTTCTGTGTAAAGATCATCCACTCTATGAAATTTGATCTAGCGTTGATGCATCTAAATGAAAAAAATTCCTTGCATTGAGAGTCTAAAGGTCCATATCTATGGTCATGGTAGTGTCTCATTTTTTATTTTTGTGTGGGGGATTTAAATGCCTCATCACCCTAGTTGTTCAGAACATTTCACGGTGTATCTTTTGTGAATATAGGATGGAGTCAGTGAAGGGATTTGGAATCACATGTCTTCGTGAGTCCATATAATAGATTGTTCTAGGGGAATATCCTAATTTTCAGTGACTGTGAGACCCTCCCAATAAGGACTCCTTTATTGAATTATCTCTATTTAATGGGGACTTTTTGAATCATGAGAGTATGTCAGATGAATCATTTATTCTCTTACTAACATTTCAAAGGGCCTTCATGAGATTAGGGTGCATGTTGAAAGGACTTCACATGATCTCAGGTGCTTGTCTGGGAATTTTGGGAGACAAGGATGATTTTTCAGGGGGCCTTCATGGGATCAAGCTGACTTTTCACAGGGTCTTGAGAGACTATACTACAATAATCCATAGTGTGTCACGATAGTTTTATGACTGTGAGAGGTTCATGTCTCCTCCCATTTTTATTTCAATTATTTTATGTTTCAATGTTTGGGGAGTTCCTGACAGTGCTTGAGTATTATCGAATACAAATACTCCATCTCTTGGTGTTGCATCGTGTGAACAGAAAAGGTCCTCTGGGGATATGTGAGAATTTCATGGACAATTCCATCTAATTTTACTAAATGGAGATAAAGGGGGAGATCAAGGTCACCTGGACAAGCCCGTTTCTTTGCTCGTGATGAGGATGATATGCTAGTGGGAATTCGCGAGATGAGGCAGACATATCTCTAGTGGATTTTAGTGTCTTGTGGACTTCTACGGGCAGGTCGTCTGATATTTACAATAGAAAATATCTTATTCCTCCTCTCCTATTATTTCCTTTGTTTTCTTTTAAAATGTTACGTGGGTCTCTTAAGTTTGATTTAATATTGTCGAGGTCAATAATTCTCTCCATCAGTGATCCACCGCGGGTCTTTTAAGACCACAATATGCCTCTATCTTTTGGATATTTTCTTCCTATTTTCAAAGGATTTTTTGTTGGTTTTCTAGGTGCTCACTGATGTCAAAATTTGTGGCATAGGGGAGATTTTTAGGCTACCGTTGCATGAACACTAGTTGTCAGTAAAGCCTTCGCAATAGTAGGAGGAATTGTTGAAGTGGTTTTTGGGGGGATCCATTGTAGTTTATGAACTACACACGGTTATTTTGTGTGATCTTATGATAGTCATGTGATCATGAGTCTCTTAGAGGATTTTGTTATCTGTGACCTTCATCCACCTTCCACCTCCTTTTATTTTTATATGGTAAATAATACACATATCCAGGTATTTCTTCCTTTTTTAATTTTCATATTCTCTTTTGATGGGTGTAAAAAATCTCCCCCCCCAGAAGTGATATCCTTAGGGATAAGGTCTCAGTTATATGGAATGTAAATGCCCTCTTAAGTCCTCAGAGGGGTCATGAACTGATGCATTGGGAGACATTTTGTCTATCGAGAAATGATAGCTATTATTTGAGATTACTTGTATATAGAGGTGCAGATCTACTCATTTCACCTTCTAATAATCTTTTAGAGTTTTCTCACTTTGAATCTATCACATTCCTCAATCGCAATACCATTTTGCGAGACCTGGTTATGAGACCTATTCGTGAACCTTCATCACAAGACTATTTCTCAAGATTTATATTGCAAGACTGATTTTTCATACATTAATGCTCGATCCCACTAAAAACCATACATAGGTAATTTCATGAACTTCTTCCATGAGGACTCTGATTTTATTCATGGCTTCATAGGATCCACTAGCTTCATCCTATGATCGATCTATTATCTTGCGATTTTCATGACTATGTCTAGGTAATGTGATCGTGAGACTCCAAGTGTTAATAATACTGTATGATTCCCTAGGGGGTTATGCAACCCATGAGAACTTTTGGTTTTAGGTGGTTCATGAACTTTTTATGTTATTTAGGAATCCCTTATTGATTCATCTAATGCCCATGATGCTACTACTCTATGTATTTTCTTATAAAATATTTTATTTTATCTTTTTAACATATGCCACTTAATTTTATTCATATGGATTCTAGTTCTTTCCAAGGTTTCTTATACATTTCCAATCAAAGGTCCATGACTTCCATAAATTTCAATTTCAATCTTCAATATCATTTATATACTGATACTGAGATTCTGAAGAGGATCCTCTTATCCATGATTTATAACTATCCGTACTCTAACCAAATTCCTCTGTATGGGTTCAGTTTGATGGATGATGTTACTATTCCTCCTCCAATCTCTAATATTCCATATTGATGGGTGTCATATTTTCTCCACTATGTTCAAAAAACAATTTCCATGGATGGTGACTGGTAACAGCTCATTCCCATGGTTTATCTTATATATTGGAAAATTATCCCTTATATCTCGATGGCTATGACATCCCTCATTATCCAATTGTTTATATATATTCGAGTATATTTTACTCCTCTATGAACAACCCAAGTTAAGTTTGGAGTTCGAAATGGGATCTTCATAAAAGTGGTAATTTCTTTAATGAATGGTCATGGACATTCTTGGTTAGGAAAAATTGAAAAAAATTTGATTAATTATGTAAAGTTCAACTTTATGTAGTTGTGTTGATTTCCTAATTAATCATTTACCGCAAGCCTGATCTCCTCCAAGAAAAGATCAGTCATTGTTGTCCTAGAACTAACACATTCCATCTATCCCATGGTGAAGTGGGCATCATCCTATGAGATATCTTCCAAAAGGGTGGGATTCCCCATCTCGAGGAGATGTATGATGAATTTATCCCTACTGCATATATTCGGTACAACCCCTCAAAGACTGCAGTCCTGGTTAGGGATATGCTCTTCATTGTGAAGAAAATTTTTGGGGAGGATATGACAATGTGTTTTCTCATTTACTTCAAGGATTGGATAAATATTTTTCTCTACAATAGTGGGGCCAGGTCAACATTCATATTCCATCATCAGTTCCCTTACCAATATGTTTGCGATAGTTCTATCTCATATTGGGCCATATTGGAAGTTGGGAATTATGCCTAATGGTGTTATTAAGTAAACTTGAACATCTCCCTGAACCATATGTTGTCTGGTTACACGACCATGTTTTTGAATGGATGGATTTTCCCGACTGGGGATTCGTGTTTAGGGATCTGTGTCAACACATTGGTGATGGTGGCTTATATTGTGGAAGGACAATGACTCAATTAGGATTTCTTAGTCATAACACACCTTTATTACCACTTGGTTAATATTCAAAATGGTTTCACCCCTTATAGGATTAGTGGTCCTATCCAATTCCTGTTTGGATTGAAAGGGGATAATTTTCATTGTTATGAATACTATAACACCTCTAGGATTCTAGATGCCTTATCCCATCCTAGAAAGATTAATATATCTAGGGTAGGGACTATGTATCTATTCCATGATAAGGTTAAGGATGAACTGATACAATCTGATAGCTTCTATTTTTCTCCTATCTTGCACTGACTAGGCCAATTATTGATAACAATAGTGGTTCTCTTGATGAATGGTTGTATATGATCTCTCTTTGGGATGGGTTTTTTGCAACTAGGCTAGATGATCTAATCATCTCTGAGACTTATACACCCTATATATTTACTCATCATTTTGTCTACATCCAAGGGGTATCCCATCTTCCCTTGCCTCACGTATGAGGAGAACATCAACCTAGGGTTATCCACAAATTTTGGATGATGTAGGTACATGGAGATTCTAAGGTTGAGATCATATATTTGCATATTGAATCTTCTTCCTTTAATACCAAATATTATTCCTAGTCTTGGGTAGTAGCTTTGCTAGATGGTCTTCTAGGACAACTAGTCCTTCATGTGGATAGGCCTTTTCCCTCAACTACCCATCTATTTGTGGTGATGATGGAATTGATTGAATATTTGGGTGAAACGTCAAGGAAGAACCATCATTCCAGTGATGAATACTTCAACAGTGAGTCTGAATCTATTGAAATGGTTAGTCCTATAGCATAGGTTGTGGATGAAACACATGTTGAGAAAATAGTTCGTGAGGCCTCTTCTCCTTATTTTTTACTAGCTCAACTATTTAATCTTCCTTCCATTCCTGCTTCATTGGTCAGAGAGGCTTAGAAGAAACGTAGGCTAATCTAGAGATAGATTCATTCTTTAATTATTGAGACTCCATTGGAAACATTTAATATCCTAGGGGACCGCCTCCATCAGCTGTTTGATGACATGGTCCATATGGTTTTGATGAGAAACCATTTTATGATATCATGATGGAAATCATCATAACTCCTTGATATTTGGCCATCAATGAGAGGTATTTTCAGGATTTCGCAGACAAGGGTCATATCACTGGGTAGATAATGGTTACATCGGAGGCATTAGAGTAGGTTTGTTAGTTGATATCTAAACTACAAGCTCAGATAGATTCTGAAACCACACAGATATGGAGATTCAAGGAGATCATTGCCCATCTATGGTCTAAACATTCAACATCATCATCCTCAATGGATACTTCTCAGAAGATTTTTGAAGAGTTGATCACTTCGGTGAAGGTTCTCTGTCCTGGCGAAGAATCAGAAGAGGTGGAGAGAGAGGTACTCCACCATTTAAGTGACTCTTCTTTCTAGACTATAACTGACCATTCTAGCATAGCTGGCCAATTTTTAACATTTGTTGGCTTTTGTAGTGCATCCCATTTTAATAAGACATCATAGAGACTCTAAAATGTGGATATTACTCCCCTTTTTTCACATCATAAATGATTTTATTTTCTAAATATTCCACATTACATTCAATTTTATTTTTATCCATGATATGAAGGACATTTAGTTGCTCCAATATTATTTAAATCACCAATTATACCAATCATTTTCTTGATATCAAGAAAACCTAAATTTTGGGATCTAAATATTGAAATCATAACATATTTGTTTTGGGAAGCACTAATGAATTCCCACCAACATGATCTTTCGTACTAATAAATCTGCTCTAGATATCTTGAGATCAATTGATTTGAGAAAGGTTAACAAGGTAGAATATAAGTCTTAGAGGGATATTTCTCTATTGTTTTCCAAATATGATAGGCTTGGTTAGAATAACGTGATTTTTATAAGGCCATATAAAGGTCCTTACAAGCTTTGTTAGACTAAATAACTATTAGACTATAGTTTAGGGTCTTTTAGCTTGGACCTGATATTGATCTAGTTTTGGGTATTTTATATTGGACCTGATATTTCTTTAGCTTAATGTCTTAGACATGATATTTCTTTAGTTTATGGTCTTTTGTCTTAGACCTGATAATGCTTTAGTTTAAATTATTTTATCTCAAACATGATATTACTTTATTTTAGGGTTTTTAGCTTGGATCTGATAATGCTTTTGTTTAAGGTCTTTTATCTCGGAGATGATAGTTCATTAGTTTAAGGTCTTTTAGATCGGACCTAATATTTATTTAGTTTATTGTCCTTTAGATCAAACTTAATATTTCTTTAGTTAATGGTATTTTATATTAGATCTGATATTTCGTTAGATTAGGGTATTTTAGCTCAAACCTGCTATTGATTTAGTTTATGGTCTGTTAGCTCAGACCTGATATTTCTTTAGTTTATGTTCTTTTATCTTGGACCTAATATTTCATTAGTTTGAGGTCTTTTAGATAACACCTGATTTTTTTTAGTTTAATTCCGTTTAGCTCGGAACTGATTGATGATCATGAAATATTGTAGAGACATATCCGGAGTGACCAAAAACACTATGGGGTGTTAGGCTCTGTCATTGTGTTACTGAGGCTCAGAAGGATTAAAAAGTCCTTTTTTAGAGTGATGCATTTGGTTGATGACCATAGGCACACATGAAGGATCCATAGGCATACATGCATAGTCATGAAAAAGGTCTCTTGAAGCTGGGTATCTTTTTTAGGGGATATAAAGGATTTATGGAGGTAATATTGATTTGAGTGAGAAATACTAGGGATGATAGTTGCACCTGGATAGTTGTACTATGGGTTATGTAAATCATAACCCAAAATTTTGAGTCTGTGAATATGAGATGGAGTAGAAATAACCTATATGTACCTTGACATTCTGAGATTATAGGTTCCACCGTGGTGTTTTCAGGGATTACAGGGATCAAATCTCCTTTCTGGGAAGGAGGAGATGCCTTTAGTTGGTGGGTCAAGGCTCTTATATTTTGGAAGCATTGTCGATAAAAAAATGATCTACACTTCTCTTTGAGTTTTAAAAAAGATTTTTAAGACTCAATAATCCAGATAATGTGGTTGGGAATGGAAGGAAGGCTATTGAGGAAGGGTTTAGGTACCCTAGGGTAGTTCACGTCTTGATTGTTATTCTTGAGCCCTGCACCCTATGATTTGAATCATGAGGTGTGGGTCATCAATGGTTCAGGAATGTAGTGTCACATTCCATCCTTGATAAAGGTTATAAAACATGGTGATGTAATATTGAGGATGTCGAATACAGTTGGATAGTTTTTGCTAGGGATAATATGTCATGAACCAAAGTGCTCAGGCCAGAAGAATGATATGGGACATTCATAATGGGAGAGGACTAGATCACAATGGGGTGTTGAGTTCTGTTGTAGTGATTTCAGGGCTTATAAGGATTGGAAATACCTTTTTACAGTGTGAATAATTTGGTTGATGACTATAGTCACATATGCAAGATCCATAGGCATGCCTTCATAGTATTGAAAAGGGTCCCTTGAAGTGGGGTACCATTCCAAGGGATATTGAAGTTTGTGGTGATCTGATATAGCCAAATCGTGAAGTGTGATTTTTAAAATTATAATATTCATGAAGGGTTTAGGCACCCTAAAAATTGTGTCACCTCCTAGAGAAAATATTCTCATGGAATGGAGATGTGAAAAATCATTACTCTAACATTTACCTCAACTGGGGGGTCCAGTGAGCCTAGCCAAACTTTAACTAGGGTTACTAAGTAGAAAAAATGAGCTTTATGCCTCATTTATTTTCACACTAATTTTTTCCTAAAGTTTTATTGTGAAGAGTTTAATGAGTGAAGACTTTAATTTTTTCCGGCCCACCCTTTGTAGGTTTTCAACATGACCATTTTTTTGTCTCTTTTCTGAGCATTTTAAGGTCTTGTGATTTGGATCATTATAGGATAGATTTTTAGGTTGTACATATTTGAAAAAAGTGTAGGTAGTTTAAGGGCTTAATGCACATGGAACTAATATGGGTAATGATACATAAGATCCTAATTAGGATACCCAAGGTTAAGGGTACCCCATTATCCATATGAGCAGGAGACTAAAATATTGTAAAAATGGATCAAGGTTATCAGGTAATGAGTGATGACATGGTATATTCATACTAAGAGGGGTTCAAATCACACTGGGGTGTTGATTTTTTCCACAGTGATTTCAGGGCTCACAAGGATCAGAATTCCCTTTTTGTAGAGTGACACCTTTGGATGATGACCATAGGTCCATATTCAAGAGCCTTATGCATACCTACATAGTCAAACAAAGGGTCTCTTGAAGTCGGGTATCTTTTCCGAGGGTCATGAAATATTTTTGGCAAAAAAAGTTGCTCGAGGCTTGAAGTGTGGTTTATGGATTGAGGTGATTTAAAATATGATGGATTCACCCCGTACTCTGATTGACCAGGGCATAGTTCTTTTGGTCCTTTTATAAAGAATAAAACATGGATGGTTGTCTGAATAGTTTACAAACATATAGTAGGCACATATTTTCTTCTGTGTAGTTTAACATCATGCGTTAAAGAAGTATCCCATGTAGTTTATTGTCATGCATTATGGACATTTTCCTTTCAGTTTAACTTCATGAGGTAAGGATTAACTTGTTGACAATTTTAATAACATGTGACCCGGATGTTTTCCTTGTATTTTAATGTCATTTTTTTAGGATGTGGGATCCAACGTGATATATTTTAACATGATATATTTCGTTCACAATCATCCTTTCTTTTTTTATCAGTTTCTATAAATGGAACCAAAATTGGGGATATGGGAATCACTACATATCCTGTGAAAGAAGTAATCAAGCCACACGTTGTTATTGAGGGTTTGGGTAGTTCAACATCATGAAGTGAGGGCGTGGGTTCCCTGACATTAAATGATGATATTTCATATAGCCCTAAAAATGGAATTTTGTGTGTCACTATGTTCCCCAAGGTGATGTGAATAAAGTTGCATGTAGTTATTGAAATGTCATTCACTTTAACATCATGTGGTTGGGAAGAAGATGGACTTTTGTGAAAGCACAGAAATGTTGCATTTGGGCCCAAGGATGGATGTATTAGCATCACTACATATCTCATGAGGTTGATAATCAATCCACACATATTTCTAAATAAAGTTTTTTATACAGGTATGACCCATACACAATAGGGGTTATACTTTTCTGTTACGACTAGGCTTATATTTAGAAATCTTGGTGTCACTACGTATCTTATGAGGATAGGAATCAAGTCACACATATTTCTTGAATAGTAAATTCTATACATAGGCTTGTCCCATATGTATAGGTGGTTATTATTTTCATTGATTGGTTTAGATAGGCCCGGGGTTAGAAATCCATGCGTCAAAATGTATCCTATAATGTAAAGAATAAAAACACAAATATTTCATGAAGAACCATGTAGTTTAAAATTTTGTGTCAAGGATGTGGGATTTCTACGTGAAGATGGATATAGTGGATAGACTCAGAGATGGAGATCTGGGTTTCACAAGGAATCCTTCCGTAATATGAATCAATCCATACATACTTCTTCGAATGTGTATGTGGTAGAAGACCAACACTCGCTATAGTGGTCCCCTCAGGTGATTTCCACTAGAGTGTGTAGTTTTCTGGTGTACAAGGGACAACAATAGAACAATTTAATGTCGTGAGTCAAGGAATCATGATATTCCTTTTATGGTATTTCATTTAGGACCAATATGAGCCAGTTGAAATCTATCATGACTTATTTTTGTGGGGAATCCCTTACTGAAACTCCTAATCCCACATGAGATGTGCTATGTGTGAGAAACAAGGAACAGAAAGGGTTCCCCTCACCATGTATAAGCATTTAAGAAAAGGATAGGGAAATATTTCATCTTGTGGTCGTTGGTCCATGATATAGGATTGAGGATTCCCTACATATCCCATCGAAATGAGAATCAAACCATAAGTAGTTCTATGAATCTCACACAGTTTAATGTCAGGCATAAAGGACATCTTATTATGAAGTTTAACATTATGAAAAAATGACGGAGATCACCCATCATGAAATAAAAATAATATTATTGATTCGTATACTTTTACATCATGCGGTAAGGATGAGGGTCACCTGACATGAAAGAAAAAGTATATTATGGATATGTTTAGTTTTATGTCATGTGTGTTGATGCTCCTTTCCGTCACAGAGTCTAAATTAATGAAAAGGAAAATACCTTAAAACCAAAGTGATTCATCCTTTGAAGAAACATCAAAAATTGTCAAAGGCATGAACAAAGGTTCAAATACACTTGGGTCGCACATGTTCCACCAAGGTCGCGCAAGTATACTTGTGCGCCGCCCATTGGTCGCACAGGTGACTTGCACGCCCTCTTTGAATTTTGCTCAGGGTCTTCTCCGGCCTATAAATACCCTTGTGGGCCCCCAATTTCAGGATGGAAAATTCCAGAACCTCAGATTTGAGCTCCCTGCTCCCTAGTCTCTTCTCAAAGCTTCTGAACACTTCTAAGGTAATCTCTTACCTAGAAAGGAAGATCTTAAGAGGGGGTGGGGGGAGGGGGGGAAGGCCTAATTGTTGAAACTCATCAACACTTGCATGCCTAGGTGGCCATCCCTTAAGAGAAATGACCACACTTGCACGCCGCCTTACCCCTTCAACATAACATTTGCGTCTCTATTATCGAATTCTCTAGGGGTAGTATTAAAGGCTTGATCCAAGCCTTGCCCAAGCTCTGCCCTAAGGATTGATCGTCGTGCAAGTACACATGTGTCGCGCAGGTACACCTGTGCGACCAAGACTTGCATGCCCAGGCTGTACTTACGTGCCTGCGTAGGACTTGCACGCCAACTTCTTTTTTGGGTGCCCCTCCTGCCAATTTCACCACTTTTATGTTTATCCACCTATCCTCTTCAAGATTAAGCCTTCATAACTCTCTCTAAAACCATATATGGCATGATCTCCTTGTTTGATTCCTTATCTGAAAGGAATTCTGTGGAACATCTCTTAAAACCTAGTGATTTACATATCTTTATGTCACTAAGGTCAGATATTTCATTCATTCAACCTCATCCTTTAAGATGAGAGAATCCCTAACCTAGGCATCCTACTTAGGAGTAATCCCAAGTTCTAGTTCCCAAACCTGGGCCTCCTTTTTAGGATTAAGGCCCAATCCATGTTCTCATTAATTTGGGAATCCTCCTTAGAAGTAAGCCCTAAGTTTCTTAACATGGGCTTCCTTTTCAGGATTAAGCCCCAAGTCCCCTAATCTGGGCATCCTCCTTTGGAGTAATCCCCAGCCATAATTTTCCAAATCTGGGCTTCCTTTTCAGGAGTAATCCCCAGTCTCAAAATCCCAAAATATGGGAATCCTCTTCAGGAGTAAGCCCCAACCATAATTCCTTTAACCTGGGCTTCCTTTTCAGGAGTAATCCCCAGTCTCAAATATGGGCATCCTCCTTAGGAGTAAGCCCCTAGTCCCTTAATTTTTCAAATCCCTTTCACCTGGGCCTCCCTCTCAGGAGTAAGCCTCAGTTTTAATTTCTCTTAACCAGTCCTAATTTACTTTTGATCTGGGATTCCTTCTCATGAGTAAAACCCAATCATAAAGTCCAGTCCTAATTTTTTCATATTCCTCAAGAGTAAGCCCCAAGTTAGAGTATCCAAATCTCCATAAAGTACATATACCTTTATGGACCTTGTTACTGGGTTTCTTCCCAGAAGTAAAGCCCAATATTCATCTATTTTGGGAATTCATACATACATAAGACCTACATCATTGCATCTTTCGTGGCACAATTGTCTGGTTTCCCCAATACCTCTTGTTTCTCACACCAAGCCTGACTCACATGAGCTTAGAGTGTAAAATTAATCATGACATCTTTCTTTGAGCCATCAATCATGCATAAAAAACGTACTCCCACACTCGAACTACGTGGGTTCTGATTCCTTTTCTAAATAAAGGATACGTAGGTAGACAATCTGTGGGTATTATCCCAACTCTGAAATAATCCATGTCCTTCTGAATGACAATAAACTTCAAGTGCCTCACTGAGTGGCTTTAAAACTAGTATGGTCATCATAATGACCAAGAGACATTTATGTATTGAAGGATACCATTAACTAAGAATCTCTAACAGATACAGATGATTCTCTATCAATGAAGAACCTCGAATACATATAAAAGATTATCTAAATCTCCTACATATCAATCATTGATTGTTAGATCTAGGGGAAAGTTCATTTTATACTTGGTAATGTAATAAGGATTCAAGAACGTAACTTAAATCTATAAAGAGAGTCTCAGAGTAGACAATAATTCCCCTCAAAAAGGTGTGATGAGTCCGACCTCCCATCCTCTCGAACAATGAAAATTCCTAAGCCTCATCAATCCACAACTATTGAGCGCATACCTTTGGAAAGTAGGTCCAAATGGATATGGAATAATTGGGTGTTTCCAGTTCTACGAACAAACCTATTAGAAACCGATTGGAATGTTTAAACCTTCAATAAATGAGGTCACACCCAATTCCATAGGAAACAAAAAATGGTGAACCTGACGTGAATTCTTATCAAAGTTAAAGTGATGTTTTACCTATTTGTTAGGCCCCTATTTAAACTCAATGAGAGGGCTAACAAAGTAATCAATAACATATGTTCTCATCCAAAATATGTAGCAGTTGAAATTATCTTGATTATGTTTGTTATATCAAACAGGCACTCTTTTCCAAGATCTTATGCATTACAAGAATGGATTATCTTAAATTCACACCTGTGAATACCTCTGCTATGAATGCCTCTACTGTAAAGGCCTCTGCTGCTACTCCAGCTGTATTGCCGTCCGCTCTGAGGGAGACATCACCTACTCAACGTATTCAACGCTGGGTATTGAATGCACTAGTTAAGGAGTACCGTCAACACGGTACCATTCCAACTCTAGAGGCTACTCGACAAGCCCTCCAAGTGAACAACTCTCCCTGGTCATTTGGACAGCGACGACCAGTGATCAAGAAGCAGGCAGTGCTAACTACCGTCTCTAACTGTTTCGGGTCGTTATCCTCGTAACGCAATCACCATTACCTCCCGTACTCTAGGGAAGTAAATTATAAGGCCGCTCAAGGCCGTAATTCAAGGAAACACGAGTCCTTCCCAAGGGCTCCCACCAACAATTGCCGCCAGAATCGTGCGGTAGTGCACCCTCCACATGATGAGGGTATCGTTTCCAGGCATTCGGCTCAGGTTCTTCGAACCCGAGCACGCAAGACAATCTGGCAGAGGCCAAATCTGGTTAACAGTGAGCAAGTTCTTATCTCTGCCATTTATGGAAAAGTTCACCAACCTAGCTTAGTGGTAAGAAATGAGCGGGCACACACACACATCTGTTTTAATCCCGCTGTCCAGCAGACTCATCTGGCAGCAGCATGCCAATCCCGCTAGGCAATTCTGGTGGAGTACAATAGACAGGAACATACACCTGTTTATAAATCATCGTCTAGTCAGCAGGCTCTTCTGACTACATGTGATGGAGCCCGCCAACCCAATGTATTGAAAACTGGTAAACATGCACATACACCTGCCTACACTCATCAATCCTGCCAGCAGCCTCGTCTGTCAGTATTGAAGGAATATCATCAACCACGTTCAGTAGAGTGCAATCAGCAGGCACATACATCTACTAGTATTGATCAAGACTACCAATAGTCTCATTTGTTAGCAATCAGAGAAGTCAGTTAGAAAGCCCCGGTGACAAACATGAGGAAGACTCAACTCTCTACCCCCACACATGAGTACTATCGGAATTCACTGACAGGAAAAGGAGGAAAGCAGCAGGCATATACAACTACTCCAAGCACAGAATGGACATATATCCATGTTTCGGTTGCTGAAGTCTCCAAGAACATTCTTTCAATGGTGAATGTGCAAAAACAAATCCATGGTCATATTTTGGATGCCTGCCAGGATATTGTAACAGCTTCAGCAGCATCTCAGGGAAATACACATAAATCTATCCCTACCAATGGAGTGACACATCAACAGTTCATTCCGGAACATGCACAAACATTTGTTCCAGTCCAAGAGGGTTGTGGGGCGTACTCCCCCATATCATACGGACAACCAAGTCAGGCACATACACCTGTTTTGAGCAGAGATAATCAGCCTAACCTGATCATTTCTCCTAAGCAGACACATAAACCTGCCAAATTGAGTAAGAAGACATCTAAGAAGAAGACCCGCCCAGCACAGTCAAGAAATCCAAGGCCCATCTATGAAAAGGCCTTACTCGATGCTGGAGTTCTTGAAGCCCTCATACAATTATCTGTTGGAATTTAAGATTTTACTCTCTCAGTTTCCAATAGTGGGAACATTAATTCCAAAGGTCTGCATCAGATACTTCCTCATTAAGGCTTTCTTCATGACAATTCGGTCAATCTCGAAGTTTCATCTTCAGATGAGAGCCACAAGAACCCTTTGGGTGGCCAGAAGATCAAGGAGAGAATTTTTTTCATATTTTGATGTAACCCACCATTGTGGTCCTACCCATGATGATGAATTTAGCTGCGAAAGTCCTCTCCGTAGTAGTGATTCACATTGCTTGGAAAATTCTCCAACAGACAATGTAGTGACAAGAAATCCATCTTATCTTGAGGAACTTGAAAATGTGAAGCCAGTCATGTCTGATGCTCTACCATTAGTAGGTGAAATAATTTCTCAACTAGAAGATAGCCTAGGGTGTAGGTTATTCTCCGAACCACCCCTAAGTCATGCATCTTCTAGTTTGATCAGTGATTTCTCTACCAATCTCGTTGAATCCGATTAAACAACAAGGAAGCACCATCTATGGTCTAATTAGGTAGAATAATCTTCATTGAATGATAAAGAGGAAATGATGAACATGAGAAAACAACTGGAAAAAGGTGAAGTGCCAGTCATGTTTTGGCCTCTGGCTAACTCTCAGTATGACATTCCAGAGATGTTGACGGAATATGGAATTTAGGATATTCATCTCAACATATAGAAAACTCATTGTCAGTTGAAAAATAGAATATTTTCTTATGATGAATATGAAAATCATGTCAAGATAATATAAGGTTTAAAATGCCAAATTGATTTGGCATCTCTCTCAGTTTCATGATATCTGATGGATGAAAGGCAACAGAGAGCCCTTCAGATTTCATGCCTTGGCGCACTAAGAAGATTGCGCAAGTTAATTTCCAATGCCCCATCTGGTATTCATATCAGGGGATGTGGTGTTCATGGAGCACTACATTTCATTGTACTCGCCAGTTAGCAAAGCCCGGTGAAAATGGTCTCATGCAATGCTATTGCCCATGGCTGGACACAATCAATGGGTTTTGTTTTTAATCAAAAGCTTTACCAAGAACAGGACTCAACTAGTTCCTCTAAAAATCAAGCATACAGATTACTAGTTGTTGAATTACTCCTGCATCAAGAAAACGATAATATTGAACAGGCCTCTCATTTAGAGCAATCACATCATCAAGTGACAAAAGTGTCAGAAATCATCCAACTGTCTTTTGAGATAGGTGATAAAAGTGGATGCAGTTTGATGCATCCAGCTAATTTCTGGACTCAAGTCTGCATGATCAGGAGAGATTTCATGAAAGTCTTCGATATAGCATGTCAAGAACCACCCCAGCTTGCCAGACTAGGGACTCTTTTAACCCAACCCTCAGAATCAACAAATAGGATTCGAGGAGTTGAGCAGGAACAACCCCAGTCCACCGGACTGGGGGCTTTTTCAAATCCTCAATCCCTCCCTCAGAGAAATTCAGTATTATCTAGATTGGGGCAGAAACCTCAAGAGGAATGAAGAGCCAAATTATTAGGAGATTCCCTCCAAATTACAGTTTTTCAAGAAGTTCTTGAGGGATCAAATCAACAAAAGGACATGTCTCATCAAGGACATGGAAGAAGACAATATCACAGAAATTACAATATAAGGGATGCAATGCATTATTCATCAATCAATGTCATCATTGACATAGTTTCTGATCAACTAGATGAATCTCACATGGAGGGATCAGATGAAGAGGTTCCTTCTCAAGATGTTGTACGCACAGACACAAATGAAGAAGGTGTGCGTACACAAAATCAAAGGATTAATCAGAACCTAGGTAATCCTTCAAGGAACTCACTTCCCCCTCTCCGAAAGGTGTCCAATAAGGGGAAATGAAAGAATCAGGTTACATACCCTTCCTTTGGAGAAGACCAATCTCTCTCACTAGAGCAAAGATTTGCACAACAAGAGGAAGAAATGAATGAATTTAGAAGGATGAATGTATAACTACTTCAAGGTAATCTTCCTCTTAATCATTCTGGAGTTAGTCAGCCAAGGGAATTTGTTGTGGCTATTGAGATCGATCAAGAATATCCTCCTCTATCAGTACACCCTCCCAGGTCTAATCCTACGAGTCAAGTGCAACAAAAATCAGAAGTGATGCCATCAGTTGCAGTACCAGCTGCCACATCTGTACCAGCTCCAGTCACTACACCTATTCAGGTCCAAGCTCAACCGGATGTTTCTCAAAAGTTAATAACTTCTATTGAGTTATTAACAGCTTGGTAGGAAGCTATGGAGGGAAAGAGTTCTCAAATTCAACCAGAAAAGAGAGCTTATCCTGAATGGGTATATGCAATTCCTCCCCCATCAAATTTTGCAAGTACCACATTCCCAATATTTAATGGTTCGGGAGACCCAGATTAGAATTTAATACATTTTTTTTCTTGTTTCGATCCTATGATGGGAACCCTTCAGCAATAAGAATTAGTTAAGCTCAGGTGTTTTGTACAGGAATTACAAGGGCCTGCTCTTTTTGGTACACAAGCATGCAATCCCGGTCAATTACCGGATGGGAGGATCTTCGTAAAAAATTCCTTCTTCAGTTCAGCTCAACATTCACAAAGACACTAATTTTTTATCTTACAAACTGTAAGGAAAGAAAGAATGAAAGGGTCTCATATTTCATTGCTCGCTGGAAGGGATTAACATATTCCCTAATCTTAGCACTCCCTCAAGAGGAATTGTTGCCAATATGTGTGTCGAATTTATGTGATGAGTTTTGCTCACCACTGATCCCTGTGAAATACACAAGTGGGTTTCGAGACCTTACTTCAATCACTCAACAAATTGAGTATTCTCTTATAAAGACTAAAGATAAAACTCGTGTAATTCCCTCAACTACAGGAAGGAGAATGGGTAAAGCAGAGAGTGCTACAGTTATGCTTAAACAAGCACCTGTACCTGCTTTTACTTAAAAAAATTCATCTTCTCGAAGGGATCCACCTCCTGAGTGTCAGTAACAGTGGTCGTTTCGTCAAGATGATCAAAGAGATCAAAGAAGGAAACAATTTGAGGATCTAAAGAGCAAAGTTTACTCTTTCTGAAATGAACAAGTTCCTGGATACTTCATTTCAGCTCTAGAAAATAATTTGGTTCAATTACCAAAGCCCAAGAGGCCAAACAAGGAAGGAGCTTAAGACCATCCCAACTATTGCCCGTTTCATCAGATGTTGGGGCATCCCATTTATGAGTGTTTTGTCTTTAAGGACCTCCTGCAAAAAATGGTCGACTTGGGACAAGTGAAACTGAAAGGTTATTCCGCTCAGGTATCATGTGTTACTACAATAGTTCCATAGGAGGAGGGTGAGTGGCAAGAAGTCAAGAAAAAAATGCACAAATATATGATGATTGGATGGTCAGAAAAACATTCAACCGAACTCATGCTATTTTGTGAACACAATTGAAGAAACCAATTGTATCTTCTTCAATGAATGCCGCAGCAAAACCCTCTTCATCAGAGGGAAAATTATCAAATAAATGGAATAATTCCAAGAAATAGGAACAATCAGAAGAAGATGAGTATGTGTCAAAGCTTAAGTTTCCTTTGACTCTAGAAGATTTCATGCCATCTACTTCAAAGCAACGGGCACCACCCCACCAAATGGCGCAGCGTAAACAGGCTAATTAGGTAGAGTCTTCATCGGATGAAAAGTTGATTTTTAGTTCTATTAATATGATTCCATTAACAGATCCATATGCCAGACACAGTTTCGATTTTGATGAGCCCAAGTTACCGGTATCAAACAGAGGAATCAGAGGAAGTTCTAGAGGCTCAGGATACAGGGGAATACGTGGACCTTTCATAGGCCACTATTCTAATTCTACCCCTTCTAGAACTTTGTATGCGGCAGAAAATCGTGGAAGATCCCTTCAACGAGCTCAACAAGAACAAGCAAGCTCTCCCACACATGGCAAACTCAGTCCTGGCCCAATTCTTCTGGAAGATCGGTTGAAGGTTCCATCTTCTTCCTATCAGCAAGTAAATAGACCTAATAGGTATAATATTCTAAATCCACGAGTATTACCAACTTCTATCCCGGTACAAGATGCATCAACTTCCAAAGCATCAACTTCCAAGGCACCTGCTAAACCACATGTTCATATTGGGAAACACAGACCTTTGGATCAAAATTATGATGTATTGAAACACTTGGACCAAATACCGGCCATGTTATCAATTATGGATGCTTTGAATTTATCAGAGGATCTTCGGGAGGCACTCATCGAGGCTTTGTCAAGTCCTCAAGAGTTTGAAACTGAAATTACTGCAGCTGAAGTCTACCATGTAGAGAAAAATCCTGCAGAATTCTATGCAGTGATATCTTTTATTGATGAAGATGAAGATGATGTCATGCATGGACATATTAGACCATTTTACTTATCTAGAAAGGTTAATGGTGTAGGTGTCTGAAGAGTTTTCATTGATAATGGTTCATGAGTCAACCTCATACCCATTCGTACACTTCGTTGATTGGGCCTCACAGGATCTGATTTATCTCCTTATACTTTGATGTTACAAGGATATGATAAAAATGAAGAAGAACCACTGGGTGAGATTACACTCAGAACATAGTTTGGAGATCTTTTATCCAATTCAGATTTCATGTTTGTTGATCAAGACTCAGCCTTCAACATCTTGCTTGGTAGACCCTGGCTACATCAACATGCTGTTATCCCTTCATCATACCATCAATGTCTCAAATATTGTTTCGATGGTCAAGTTGGGACATTGTATGGTGATAAGGCCCTGTTCAAGACATGTGAATCTCAATACATTGAGGCAGAATTCTACCCCATGAAGGGTAAGGAGAAATCTACAACAAGGGAGATTACCAAAGTTAATGCTCCATATGGTTTGGAAAAGATTCCAGTAAACCCATTAGTACATGTGAGTACAGATTATGTATTTCCTATTATTCAAATTGACAGGATAGACCCAAATCAAAATACTCTTGTGGAAACTTCCATAATGTAAATTACGACAATCAAGATATACAATATGGGAGAAAGTGGTGATCCACCAAGCAGTGATGAAAGCCCAAATGGGGATGTCTTTATTTCATCTGCTGAAATTCAGAAAGTATATACTTCGCCAACCAGGCCAGAAGATATTATAGCAATGTCAGAGGTGAACAATGATGTCGATTCTCAATCCATCATCTCCTCTTTAGATGAACTCAGATAAATAAATCTGGGTACAAAAGAAGATCCACGCCCACTTTAATTAGTGCGGCTATGACTCTTGAAGAGCAAGATATGTATATTTCCTTTCTAAAGAAAAATAGAGATATATTTTCTTGGAACTATACAAAGATTCCAGGGCTTGATCCTGATGTTTCCACTCATCGTTTGGGTTTGCCAGAAGAACATCGAGGATTCAAACAAGCTGCTAGAAGAACACACCCAACCTATGCTTCCAAAATTAAAGCTGAAGTGTATAAGCTCGTCAAAGATAACTTCATCAGAGAAGTTCAATATCCCAAATGGTTGGACAATGTTGTCCCAATGAAAGAGAAGAATGGGAAAATTATAGTATTCATTGATTTCAGATATCTTAATTGGTATTGTCCTAAGGATGATTTTCTAGTTCTGATCACAGAACTGTTAATTGATGAAATAGCTGGCTATGAAGCACTTTCCTTCATGGATGAATATTCTGGGTATAATCAAATCCAAATGGCTCCAGAAGATGAAGAATCTATAGCCTTCAGAGCCCATCAGGGTGTGTTTTGCAATCGGGTAATTCCCTTTGGCCTAAAAAATGAAGGCGCAACATATCAGCGTGCCATGCATCGTATCTTAAAACCCTTTTAGGGAAGTTTGTTGAATTTTATGTGGACGATTGTGTGGTTAAATCCAAACAAATTTCTAATCACTTGGATGATTTGGAAATCATATTCCACAAACTTCAGCAACATAATTTGAAGATGAACCCCTTAAAATGTGCTTTTGGGGTAACCTCACGAAAATTTCATGGCTTTTTTGTATGCCATCGTGGTATCAAAGTCGATTCTGAGAAAAAAAGTTAATCCTTAGTATGTCACCTCCTCTAAATTTAAAATAATTGAGAGGAATTCAAGGACACTTGGCCTATATTCGGCGTTTCATCGTCAATTTGGAAGGAAAAAGTTTACCCTTCACCAAATTGATGAAGAAGGGAGTCACTTACAAGTGGACTGTAGAATGTCAAGAAGCATTCGATATTCTTAAGAAGGATCTACGGAGTCCATCGGTGTTAATTCCACCTATTTAAGTAAGACCACTTATCCTCTATGTGACAGCTTTAGAGCGTTCATTGGGTGCCTTTCTTGCTCAGAAGAATGATGCTGGGAATGAAAACAACATATACTATCTCAGTCAGACTATTCTTGAATCAGAAACCCGATATTCAAATATAGAGAAGTGCTACCTAGCATTAATCTTTGCAGTTTAGAAATTGAGACACTACCTGCAACATCACGATGTCCGATTTGTATCTCGCAATAACCCGCTCAAATTCATCCTTAGTCGTCCAATGCATACATGACGTATGGCAAGGTAGGTAGTTATTTTGCAGCAATTTGATAATCAATATATGTCTCAAAAGGCAATAAAGGGCCATGCTCTGGCTGATTTCCATGTTGAACACCCTTTAGTAGATGATACATCTTCAGATATTGGACTCCCTGATGAGTAAGTCTTCTCTATTCAAGAATGTCTTCAAACATGGGAAATGTACTTTGATGGTGCTTCCAGGAGTCCAACAGGGAGGAAAATGGAAGATGCTAAGTTCAAAAAAGTTGGGTTAGGAGTTGTACTCATTTCCCCAGAAAATTCATTGCTACCTTATTCCTTCTCATTATTGGGAGGAAGAACAAATAATGAAGTGGAATACCAAGCTCTTATTGCAGGATTAGAGTTGGAACTTCAAGCACAAGTGAGTCACTTAAAGGTGAATGGTGATTCAGACCTGGTAATCAAACAAGTCAATGGGGATTACACAATCAGAAAAGAATAATTAATCTATTTTTATGATTACGTCATAGATTTAATGGTGGAGTTTCCTTCAGAACCGATATTTTCTTATGTCCCAAGATCACAAAATTCCCAAGCTGATGCACTGTCTAATATAGCCATAGCTCTGGAAGATCCAAATTGGGATGAGACAACCACCAGTATTGCCCACCGTCATACAATTTCACCTTATTTTCAATCCAGAATAGAGGAAATCAATGAAATTAGTCTCATCTCTAAACCATATGGTGATACTACAGGATGGATGACACCTATCAGGGAATACCTTCAAAATGGAACACTTCCACCTAATAGAGCCAGGACAGAACAAGTCTGGAGACATGTGGTCAATTTCACTCTTTATGATAGCCTAGATCACTTAGAGAAAGTTCTATACAAAAGGGGTTTTGATAGAGTTATCTTCATATGCATTTATGGTGAAGAGACAATGGCTGTCACGAAAGAAGTGCATGTTGGAATTTGTGGTGCCCATTAGTCTGGACACAGAATATCTGATCAAATTTGAAGGCTTGGATACTTTTGTCCTTAAATGATACAAGATTGTGTTGATTTCACAAAGAAGTGTCATTCATGCCAAGTACATGAAAACTTCATTCATAAACCCCCAGAGATTATTTATACAGCTAGATACTCGTGGCCATTTGCCACATGGGGAATAGATGTAGTGGGACCTTATCCTTTGGCTACATCCAAGCAGTTTAAGTACATTATTACTCCTACTGACTTCTTTTACAAATGGGAAGAGGAAGTACCCATCAAAGAAGTCAGTTCTAAATTCATTGTTATCTTCATCAAGTCTAACATCATTACCAGATTTGGTGTCCCTCATACCATATTGACGGACAATGGCACCAACTTTTGTTCATCCAAGGTGAGGAAGTTGTATCAAGAATACAACATTAAATCCAATAATTCCTCTCGATATCATGCAGCGGCCAATGGCCAGATAGAAGCTTTAAACAAGACTCTATCAAATATACTGCAAAATATGGTGGATAAAGATAAAAAGACATGGCCTGATAAACGCTTTCATGCTTTATGGGATTATCGAACCACCACCCGCACTGCAACGCGGTCAACTCCATATTCAGTGGTATATGGAACGGAAGCAGTCTTTTCAATTGAGGTTCAAATACCCTTACTCAGAGTAGCCATCTGTGATCAGTCATCTACAGATGAAAAATCTCAAAAGTGATTGGATGAATTGGAATGGTTAGATGAGAAAATTTTGTGCACCCTGCACCACTTGGAAGTCTATCAGAATAGAATCTCATGAGCTTTCAATAAAAAATTTGACTTTGTTCATTCGTTAATTCAGAATTGGTATTAGTTCACATAACTCCAATGATACCAGGAAAGAAACCTCCCAAGCTTGAGCCAAAATGGGTAGGACCTTATTCAGTACATAAGGTCTACTCTAATGGAGCTTATTCTTTAGTATCAATGGATGGCGAACTCATCACTACTCCAACCAATGCCAGATTTTTGAAGAAATATTTTTTATGAACACAAAATACATCTTGGGTCCATGCATACGACTTTAAAATATTTTCACTTACATCCAACATGACTTTAAACTGTGAAGTCCTAACTACATGATGTTAAACTATACAGAAGTCCCTTATGTCCAGCAAGACATTAAATTGAATAGCCAATGGTCCATGCATATGTCCTTAAACTATTATCATTTCTCTCATCCAGAAAGACGTTAAGCTACATCATCATCTTTGGTCCATGCATATGACCTTACACTATTTTCACTTTCATCCAACATGACGTTAAACTGTGTCTCTTTCATCATCCTATACGACGTTAAACTATACAGTTATGGTCCATTCATATGACCTTAAACTATTCACACCATCGTCCAACATGATGCTAAACTGTATCGTCCCTTTTTTACAACATGACATTAAACTGTGAAAAAGACCCTAATACGTCCAACATGATGTTAAACTGTGTCCTCTTTTGTCCTTACTGCATGAAATTAAACTGCACAGTCCCCTTTTTGTCCAAGATTACATTAAAATGTATTGTCCCCATCGTCCTAACTACATGACGCTAAATTGTACAGAAATCCCTTAATACATCCTACATGACATTAAACTGTATTTTGTCCCTGCTACATGACACTAAACTATACAACACAAATAGTCCTAACTGAAAGACTTTAAACTGAATAGTTCCTTCATATGTCCTACATGAGATTAAACTGTGCATCGTTAAGGTTGTTACCACCTCTAGTTTCTCACACTGAGTGTGACTCACGTGAGCTTAGAACAAACTTCAACCATAACACCCTCTCTGGGACGCTAACCATGCATAAGTCCCAACACCATTTTTTAGGTCGTAGTCTCCAAGAACAACTTGATCACTAATTCATTCTTTAATTTAACTATGCAGACTTTGATCCTTTCCTTCCAGGCTGGGTACATAGGCAACGTCCCAAGGTTCAATCCCAAAAAAAAATCTCTTCACATTGGTTCACCTTTTTCCTTGATACATGACATTAAACTGTACAACACCTTTTGTCCTGTATGATAGTAAACTACAACATTATCTGATACCCTTATCCAAGAGGGAATCATTATTTACATTAATATCTAATCATGTTATATTTCAAAGACTATGTGCATACATGGTAATGCCTGAACCTTTTATCTTGGTTCAAACCATCATTGCACTAAAGTCCCATTTCACCCTTCACATGTTCGAACCAAATATGTACAGAAGGAATTTCTAGAACCACGTGGGCTTGATTCGCATCCTTATGGGATAAGTAGGAACGTTCGAGTGTCCCTCAAATCCAGCCCCAAGTCTTTGAGCCTAACCCCAAATTCCACTTTCAGTCTCCTCACTAAAAAGTCCCTATGAAAACACACATTGTGTATTCATTATAATGGTTTGAGTTCTATGAACCTAAACTAAGATCTCTTACACTTTCATCCAATACGACGTTAAAATATATTTCAAGAACTATGTACGGATTGATTCCCATCCTTATGGGAGACGTAGTGAAGTCCAACATTTCAATTCAGGACCCAGCCACTACATGATTATGGTTAGCATTGATCTGTGTATCTCTATATGCATTGGAAAATACACAATTTTATGTGTCATAATCCTAACCTTAAATATTTTCAGATCTTCATAACCCTTTTCTCGACTTCTAGTCACAAAAAGTAAATTTCTGAGAGTTCTTTTGCCTGAATTTACAGCACGTGCCCTTAGGTGGCCTTTCCTAAACAGTCTACATAACGGACTTGTCAGCCATATGGTACTATTATTTGACTATGCAGTCAATTCCCTTAGGCGGCCCTGCATAATTCAACCCCCTAACGGGTTTGTTAAATAATGGTAACTTCATTCTTGGGAAGAAAACCTCTTTTGTCCCTATTGGTCTTATCAAAAATATGTAAAGGATCCTCAAAAAAATAGTCATCCTTAACATATTTGGCCCATGTACTTTTTCATGATCTGAAAGTATCCAAGTCTATGTTTTATACTTGTCTTCCCTATATTTGGGTCAGACCTTCATAAGAGTGACATTCATCTAGTTCTTAGATAATCTTATTTGGAAATATCTTCTCCATATTCAAGTACCTCTCTCCATACATCAAACTCTATTCTTTGGAAAATTTGAATCTCCATAAACTTCCACTAGCTTTTTAGCTGTAGAAAATTAAATTTCTGAGAGTTCTTTTTCCTGACTATGCAGCACGTGCCCTTAGGCGGCCTTGCATAAACAGTCTACATAACAGACTTGTCAGCCAAAAGATACTATTATTTGACTAAGAAGCCGATGACCTTAGGCGGCCCTGCATAATTCAACCCCCTAACAGGTTTGTTAAATAATGGTAACTTCATTCTTGGGAACTACTTCTTCTAATTCCTTTTAGACCTTTTTTGTATCATTTCTCAGATTCAAAATTTCTTAAGTCATAGTTTACATGTTTTCCTTCATACTTGAGTGTGGTAAAATGTTTTCAGATAAGTTTTCAAGGAATTGAGCCAATTTTAATCCATTTGGTCAAAAATATTTCGACCATAAACATTAGCCTTTTTATGTCCAATGTGCATGACTTTAAACTGCCCACAAAAGACAAAGGAACTCTGGACAAAAGTCAAGTTCCATCTCACTAAAAAAATATCTTGTATGATTTTGGGTAATATTGAGAAATTAAAAGATTAAAAAAATTTAGGGTTATTTATAATAATCCTAGTAAAAATCAAACTATTCTTACTAGGCCCATTGGATTAGGTAAAAATTTAAAGCAGTTAGCGGGAAAATGCGTGCACAGATGATTGAAGATTAAAGTGTTTTTCATTGATCCACAAGTGATAGAAGGACATCCACAGATTGGAGTCTCTTCCCTTTTTCATGAATTACAAAAGGCTTTCAACATAACTTGTCATTTGATTTGAGGCCTTCCAAGCTTCATCAGCAGCCTCATGGAATTCATTCATTCAATGGGATACAATAAGAGATGTAGTGATACTAGCTATTCTTGGAACAATTGAAAAAGAATGTTCTTGAGTGCAGTTTTATAAAATTTTCTGCTGATCAAACACTAACTGTGTTTCTGTCCAAGAGACTTGGAATATGGATATATGGATTTGAGATTGGAAAATTGGAAGTAAAGAGCCATTTGGAGAGAATATTCTTTTTAGATATTGTTTCTAATGACATGATAATCTTCTCTCCATCAACCGGCATCAGAAAACATATCAGCCCATGGTTTTCCATTTTCATATTTTCAAGGAAATGGCATGGACAGAAAATTTAAAATTTCACACAATTTTTGTTTCTCTTAATGCACAACATAACCGAAATAGAGGAGTAATAGTGCAGCTGCATCTCAGGCAGATAGTTCTTTACATCAGGAACGTTGACTTCTTATAGATGACCATGCCCTTACAGATCTAGGTATATGCTCTGTGGTAAATTAACATGATATTTCTTCAAGTACATAGCCATATCTGGGAGAGTGCTGTCACAGATATCATAGTAATCATGGCCAAAAACATTCATCATGTCATCAATCGGCTTTCTAGAAAGTTCATCAGCTGTCCTGATTCTCTTGGGATCCATTGAATTTGCACAAAGGTTGAATAATTAACTCTTAAGTGAGTTGATTTTTCATAAAATTTGTGAACAAAAAAGTAAAAAATGGCAAAGTCATTAAGGTGCGCAAGTCCAATTTTTTGGTGCGCAAGTATAACTGTGTCGTGCAGGTTTTTGGCGCACAGGTATCACCGCGCAGGTCAAAATACCTCTGCAGCAGCGCGACATAAACAGAAGCAGTAAAACCTCAGAAAATCAGTAACCTGCGTGACAAGGACAACTCGCACGGTGATACCTAGAATCTTTGAGAACCGTTTTCTTTGCACGAGGAATGGCCGCATATTTATTGTCAAGTCCGCACCCCTGCGTGCCGACGCCTGCGTGGCTCACACCTGCACGACGCTATCTGCACGCTCAAAACTTGCGCGCTGCAGTTCCTTGGTTTTTTCCTTTTTTCCTCAGAGTCACATCCTCTTTCTTTCAGATCCAACATTGAGGGGGGACTTTTGTTGACGCTCCTTTCCATCACAGAGTCTAAACGAATGAAAAGGGAAATAAATTGAACCATAAAGTGATTCATCATTTGAAAAAACATCAAAAATTGACAAAGGCATGAACAAAGGTTCAAATACACTTGTGTCGCGCAAGTTCCACCAAGGTCGCGCAAGTATACTTGCGCTCCACCCATTGGTCGTGCAGGGGACTTGCGCGCCCTCTTTGAATTCCGCCCAGGGTCTTCTCCAGCCTATAAATACCCCTGTGGGCCCCCCATTTTAGGACCGAAAATTCCAAAACCTCCTATTTGAGCTCCCGATGCCCTAGTCTCCTCTCAAATCTTCTGAACACTTCTAAGGTAATTTAATACCTAGAACGGAGGATCTTAAGAGGGTGGGGGGAAGGCCTAGGTGTTGAAACTCATCAACACTTGCGTGCCTAGGTGGCCAGCCCTTAAGGGAAATGGCCACACTGGCGCACTGCCTTACCCCTTCAACATAACTTGTACGCCTCTCTTCTTGAATTCTCTAGGGGTAGTATTAAAGGCTTGAGTCAAGCCTCGCCCAAGTTATACCCTAAGGATTGACCGTCGCGCAAGTACCCACGTGTCGTGCAGGTACACCTACACGACCAAGACTTGCACGCCCACACAGTACTTGCGCGCTTAAGTGGGACTTGTGTGCCACCTTCTTTTTGGGTGACCCTCCGGCCTATTTCATCTCTCCTATGTTTATCCACCAATCCTCTTAATGATTAAGCCTTCAGAACTCTCTATAAATACTTCTATGGCATAATTTTCTTGTTGGCATCCTTATCTAAAAGAAATTCTGTGGAACATATCTTAAAACCTAGTGATTTACATATCTTTATGTCACTATGGTCAGATATTTCATTCATTCAACCTCATCCTTTAAGATGAGAAAATCCCTAACCTAGGCAACCTCTATAGGATTAATTCCCAGCTCTAGCTCCCAAACCTGGGCCTCCATTTCCGGAGTAAGCCCCAATACAAGTTCTCATTAATTTGGGCATCCTATTTAGGAGTAATCCCTAAGTTCCTTAACCTGGTCTTCCTTTTCAAGAATAAGACCCAAGTCCCCTAATCTGGGAATCCTCTTTATGAGTAATCCCCAGTCATAATTTTCCAAATCTGGGCTTCTTTTTCTGGAGTAAGCCCCAGTCTCAAAATTCCCAAAATATGGGCATCCTCCTCAGGAGTAAGCCCCAACCATAATTCCCTTAACCTGGGATTCCTTTTCAGGAGTAAGCCCCAATCTCTAATATGGGCATCCTCCTTAAGAGTAAGCCCCAAGTCCCTTAATTTTTCAAATCCCTTTCACCTGGGCCTCCTTCTCATGAGTAAGCCCCAGTCTTAATTTCTCTTAATGAGTCTTAATTTACTTTTGATCCGGGATTCCTTCTCAGGAGTAAAACCCAGTCATAAAGTCCCCTCCTAATTTGGGAATCTTCCTCAGGAGTAAGCCCCAAGTTAGAGTATCCAAATCTCCATAAATTATGTAGACCTTTATGGACCTTGTTACTGGGTTTCTTCCCTGAATTAAATCCCAATATTCCTCTATTTTGGGTAGTTATACTTAAATAAGCCCCACATCATTGCATCTTTCATGGCACAATTGTCTAGTTTCACCAATACTTCTTGTTTCTCACACCAATCATGACTCACGTGAGCTTAGAGTGTAAAAGTAATAATGACATCTTTATTTGAGCCATCAATCATGCATAAACATCATACTCCATCACTCGAACTATGTGGGTTCTAATTCTTTTTCTAAATAAAGGATATGTAGGTAGCCCATCTGCAGGTACGATCCCAACTCTGAAATAATCCATGTCCTTCTGAATGAAAATAAACTTCAAGTGCCCCACTAAGTGGATTTAAAACCTGTATGGTCATCAGAATGACCAAGAGACTTTTATGTATTGAAGGATACCATTGAATAATAATCTCTAACAAATACAGATGATTCCCTATCAATGAAGAACCTCGAATACATATAAAAGATTCTCTAAATCTCCTATATGTCAATCATTGATTTTCAGATCTAAAGGAAAGCTCATTTTATACTTTGTAATGTAATAAGGATTCAAGAACATAACATAAATCTATAAAGAGAGTCCCAAAGTAGAAAATAATTCCCCTCAAAAATGTGTGCTGAGTCCGACCTCCCATCCTCTCGACCAATGAAAATTCCTAAGCCTCATCAGTCCACAACTAATGAGAGCCTACCTTTGGAAAGTAGGTACAAATGGATATGGAATCATTTCATGTTTCCGGTTCTATGAACAAACTCATTAGAAACAGATTGGAATGTTTAAAGCATTAAATCAAAGTGGTTATCCCCATTTCTAGAGGAAACAAAAAAAAATTTGTTTCCTCTGGAATTGGGATGACCTCGTTGATTGAAGGGTCAAACATTCCAAACGGTTTCTAACGGGTATGTTCGTAGAACCGAAAACATCCAATGATTCCATATCCATATGGACCTACATTCCAATGGTAGGCACTCATTAGTTGTGGACTAATGAGGCTTAGGAATTTGCATTGGTCGAGAGGATGGGAGGTCAGACTCATCACTCCTTTTTTAGGGGAATTATTTTCTACTCCAGGACTCTCTTTATAGATATAAGTTATCTTCGTGAATCCTTATTACATTACCAAGTATTAAATGATCTTTCCTTTAGATCTGACAATCAATGATTGATATATAAGAGATTTAGAGAATCTTTTATATGTATTCGAGGTTCTTCATTGATAGATAATCATCTGTATTTGATAGAGATTCTTAGTCAATGGTATCCTTCAATACATAAAAGTATTTAGGTCATTGTGATGACCATACTCGTTTTAAAGCCACTCAGTGGGGCACATGAAGTTTATTGTCATTCAGAAGGACATGGATTATTTAAGATTTGGGATCGTACTTGTAGATGGGATACCTACGTATCCTTTATTTAGAAAAGGAATCAAAACCCACATAGTTCGAGTGAGGGAGTATGACGCTTATGCATGATTGATGGCTCAAAGAAAGATGTCATGATTACTTTTACACTCTAAGCTCACGTGAGTCATGCTCGGTGTGAGAAACAAGAGGTATTGGTGAAACCAGACAATTGTGCCATGAAAGATGCAATGATGTGGGGCTTATGTATGTATGACTGTCCAAAATAGCTGAATATTGGGCTTTACTTCACGGAAGAAACCCAGTAATAAGGTCCATAAAGGTATATGTACTTTATAGAGATTTGGATACTCTAACTTGGGGCTTACTCCTGAGGAAGATGCCCAAATTAGAAGGGGACTTTATTATTGGGTTTTAATCCTGATAAGGAATCCCTGATCAAAAGTAAATTAAGACTGGTTAAGAGAAATTAAGACCGCGGTTTACTCTTGAGAAGGAGGCCCAGGTGAAAGGGATTTGAAAAATTAAGGGACTTGGGGCTTACTCCTAAAGAGGATTCCCATATTTGAGACTGGGGCTTACTTCTAAAAAGGAAGCCCGGGTTAAGGAAATTATGTTTGGGGATTACTCCTGAGAAGGATGCCCATATTTTGGGAATTTTGAGACTGTGGCTTACTCCTGAAAAGGAAGCCCAAATTTGAAAAATTATGAATGGGCCTTACTCCTAAGGAGGATGCCCATATTAGGGGACTTGGGGATTACTCATGAAAAGGAATCCCAGGTTAAGGAACTTAGGGATTACTCCTAAGGAGGATGCCCAAATTAATGCTAACTTGGATTGGGGCTTACTCATAAAAAGGAGGCCCAGGTTTGGGAACTAGAACTGGGTCTTACTCTTAAGGAGGATGCCCAGGTTAGGGATTCTCTCATCTTAAAGGATGAGGTTGAATGAATGAAATATCTGACCTTAGTGACATAAAGATATGTAAATCACTAGGTTTTAAGAGATGTTCCACAGAATTCCTTTCAGATAAGGAATCCAACAAGGAAATCATGCCATTGATGGCTTTAGAGAGCGTTCTGAAGGCTTAATCTTGAAGAGGATAGGTGAATAAACATAGGAGAGGTGAAATAGGCAGGAGGGGCACCCAAAAAAAGGTGGCACGGAAGTCCTGCGTAGGCGTGCAAGTACTGCATGGGCGCGCAAGTCTTGGTCGCACAGGTGTACCTGCGCGACACATGGGTACTTGTGCGATGGTAAATCCTTAGGGGAGAACTTGGGTGAGGCTTGGCTCAAGAATTTAATACTACCCCTAGAGACTTACAGAAGAGAGGCGTCCAAGATATGTTGAAGGGGTAAGGTGGCGCGAAAGTGTGGCCATTTCCCTTAAGGGTTGTCCACCTAGGCACGCAAGTGTTGATGAGTTTCATCACCTAGGCCTTCCCCACCCACCTCTTAAGATCTTCCATTCTAGGTAAGAAATTACCTTAGAAGTGTTTGGAAGCTTTGAGAAGAGACTAGGGCGCTGAGAGCTCAAATATGAGGTTTTGGAATTTTCCGTCCTAAAATGGGGGGCCCACAGGGGTATTTATAGGCTAGAGAAAACCCTGGGCGAAATTCAAAGAGGGCGCGTAAGTCACCTGTGTGACCAATGGGTGGTGCAAAATTATACATGTGCGACCTTGGTGGAACTTGCGTGACCCAAGTGTATTTGAACCTTTGTTCAGGCCTTTGTCAAATTTTTATGTTTCTTCAAAGGATGAATCACTTTTTGTTCAAGGTATTTCCCTTTTCATTCGTTTAAACAATGCGACAGAAAGGATCATCAATAATGTGGTAAGGATGAGTGTCACATGACATGAAATATCATTGTTGATGGGACAAAAACCAAGGGTTAGGGAATCACTGCATATCTTGGAATGGTAGGAATCAAGTCACATGTAGTTGTTGATTTCTCATGCAGTTTAACATCATGCAAAAAGGGTGTATCTATACAATTTAATTTCATTTTTTCAAGAAGAGATTGTATTGTTTAATTTCATTTAATTAAGATGAATGGTGTGACTTATATTTATTTGGATTCCCATTTGATTATAGCTATTAAAATTAATTCTTGAGAAACCTTGCATTGGTGTGGGTGTGACAGGCTCTCCATCCATTGTGTCCAATTAGTAAGCCCTATTGTGATAGACCTTATGTATGATGTATGGTCCCTCCCATTTGGGTTCCAGATTTGGGGGATTCATTCCTAGTATCATTGGGTTCCTAAGGGCCAACACCAGCTCCCTTTGGAAGAATGAGCTGAGGAAAATCCTTTTATTGATGGCCCATGCAATCTGATTCAGATAGACTTTAAGGATGTGCAGTGTGCACACCATGTTCTCATCCTGATACTCCAATTCATCCAGCCACTTTTTTAATTTCTCACCATCTGAGAGTTATACACATATTGATATTTGGAGTAAGGGATTCTGGATATCTGTGGGTAACACTGCCTTGGTCCCATACACTAGTGAGTGCAGCATTTCTTTTCTAGTAATATGCATGGTGGTTCGGTAGTCCCATAAAGAATGGAGGAGTTTTTATATCAAATAATTCTTATCCATGTTCACCATCTTCTAGAGAATATTCAATAGGGTCTTATTTCATGCCTTTTTCTATCCATTTTGCACTTCATGACAACGATATGACTGATTGGACTCGATGTTTTACTCCTAGTAGAGTTTCTTCAAATCCATAGAATAGAAGATGGTTTCATTTTCTGTCAATATTGTGTGAGGGACCCCGAACATAGTGATGATATGAGAGTTTATGAAGTTAATGATGTTGTTTTTTCCCAAATTCCTTGAGGGGTATTTCCTCAACCAATTTATAAAAGAAATCAGTTTCAGTAAGGATGTACATAAACTACTTAGTTGTGCCTGGCAGATATGGCACCATGACTTCCATTCCCAAAACAGAAAATGGTCAAGAACATTTAACTTCATGTAGAAATTAAAAGGGTTGATGGATGAAGTTTTCATGTATTTGGAATTTATGAAATTTCTTGTTTTATTCTACATAGTCATGTATCATGGTATTTCAGTAGAAAACTACCCTCCAGATTTGGTGGGAGAGCCTATTCCCAGATTTATGGGAGTCGTAAGAGACCGCATAGACTTCTTCCTAGATGATGAAAATCTCGTCCTTTACTACATATATGAGGATTATTCCATCAAATACAAACATTTATAGGGCCTTCCACTCATTTGGACCATCTTGTAGGGTGAATTTTGCTACATGGGGTTGAATATACCCTTTCCATCTCTATCTATTGGGAGAGTCCAATTTTAGAGACAATATATTATAGGTTTTGACCATCTTGGGGTGTAAATTGTTTCATCATGCTTTGGGGATCTTTTGACCGGATTTATTTTATCCATATCACAAATGATGATCCCTAAGACCATTCTTCGATAGGCGATTAGGAAGATTGCTTCTTCCTTATTAGGGTCGGCCAGGACAATGGTTGTATTTTCCAATACGTCGGCATGAGCATTCTGTGATCATGGAACATGATGCAATGTGGGACTAAAAGGGAACTCTTCCATCAATCCCCATACATAGCCAGTGATAGGGGCTATTTCTTTCTTTTTGATGGAATATTCTCCATTAATATTCATTATCACTATATCTAAGTCCCCTTTGATATATAGGTAAGCTATTTGCAGTTTTAGGGATAATTCTATGCAAAAAATGAGGGATTAGTACTCTGTCTCAATATTCATGAAGCGTTATGATATTGAGAAAGTGTATGGAAAGACTAATTTGTTTGGAGAGACAAATACAACCCCTAATAAAACTTGATTGATCATATGGTTTTCCATCCTTTGGCTGATAGAACATTGGAAGGCACCATCAAAATACATCTCCCATGTCCTAAAAGTGTCATGGGTATAAAAGACCTCATATTCTAAAAGTTCGGTGTCCACCAATGTATTTTTTAGGGTAGAATGGGTTGTAAGTAAATCATCTAGGGATTTTTCTTTCACTGATTTCTATGACAGTAAATGAATATCATATTGATGGAGAATGACTTCTAATCAGGCCAGGAACCTAGTGAACATGAGGTGGTCAAGGGAGTACTAGAGTATATCGATATGAGAGACTAGATGGACATTGGGGTGCTATAAGTAATACCTCAGCTTTTTTACTATGAAGATGAGTGCAAGGAAGTTCTTCTCAACATTAGAGTATCAAGACTCGGTACTTATCATCATCCGAATGAGGTATTAGAGATTGTTCTCACTCCCCGTATCATTTTTATGTGTGAGGATGAAACCCAAGGATAAATCCATGGTGGCCACATACAAGATGAGTGTCCTCTATTCCACTAGATGAATCAGAACCAATCGGTATAGTAAGTACCTATTGATAACTTTTAAGGCTTCTTTGAAATCATTATCCCATTGATAGGTGATTCCGTTATTCATTTGTCTGGTGATGAGGCAAGCATTGCTAGTCAGGTTGGCATTGAATTTCCAAATGTAAGCGAGGTTCCCTTAAATCCCCCTCAGTTATATGATATTTCTTGGGGTGAATTTTATAAGATAAAACTAGTATTCTTGGGTCTGAAATTGATGTTGGGGTTGTGTACCACGATGACAATGAACTTCCTTGATGTTACCCCAAAAGTGAATTTTTGTGGATTTATCTTCAAACTATGTTGTCGCATCTTATTAAAGATTGTTTGAAGTTCTGCGAATTGATCAAATCATAGTTGTGATTTGAAAACTTGGTCTTTTACTGGACATTCATCTATCTTTCCCAATAATTCTTTAATGATATCATTCATGCTGCGTTGTTATGTGTCACCATGGTTCTTCAAGACGAAGGTCATGTCCAGAGAGAAAAATATACCCTACTGATTTTCTAAGGAAGTATCTTATTCAACTTTAGGGGACATTTTTATAGTTACCCTATCCTTTTAAATATAACATTACATGATTTTAAGAATAATTATACATCAGAGTACAAGCCACATAGCGTATAGTCTGGTGTCTTGGAAGACTAGGTTCGTAATCAAACATTATAAAAAACTACTTTTTATTTAAACACCATAATGAGATACTATCTTACATTGTTCTCATAAATATAAATAGTGTAACCTAGAGATAACATGATCAAAGGTATGAGCTAAAATCCTAGTAAGGGAATAACTAAAAGAACAAATCATTAGAACATGGGATAGAAGGCATGACATGATGATACAAATAGGCATGTAACATATGGAATCATAACATATAAACATGGGATCATTTAAACATGGAATCATAGAAATGTGGCAGAAACATAAAACAATAATTTAGTATGATTCAAGGATAACCTCCAAGACCATTTCCCATAGTAGAACAATCGAAGGCTAACTTCCAAGACCATTTCACATAGTAGCACATGCCATGGCTAACCACTAAGACCATCACACATAACGTCTCATGAGAATAAACTTTACCCAATACATTGGAGCTCTATATGGGTTCACCCATATTAAATTTCATGAATATGTTTTCCACATAAAAATTCATACATAATCAACCTTACATAAACATATGGGTTACTCATGGATATAATTGGGTTCCATAATCACGACATAAAGCATAACCAATGGGAATATCATGAAAGTGTCCATAGAAGAAAGGAATTAGAACATAAATGGCCTTAAATAAGGTAAAATAGGAATATATCATGGTACATAATGTCAAATATAAGTTAAAACATGCATGAAATGTATTTGAGAGATTTTATCATTAAAATAATTCTGTATTGTTTTAAAGAAAATACAGTAGAGATTTTAAAATAAAAACGGAAAAAATCTTTTTATATAAAACCAGAAGTTGAAAAATAATGTTTTCATCATAAAAAAAGACTGATTTTATAAACACAATAGTGGCTTAAAATAGAGGATCGAGTGCACTTGAAATTGGGTAAAAATTTGGGAAGTTCCCTTAAACTACGTTTTATTATTGGGAAGTATTGAGGAGGGAATCACATAAAAGCATGTGTTCCCCAAAATATAATGAGGGATGGATCCTGAAACATGATTATGGACCATATAAATATAATTTTAAATTTTTACATAAAAATAAATTTCAACTTCATTTGGTTAAAAAGAAAGATAGAGAAACTCGAAGAAATAAAGGTGGTTCAGGTAGAATTCCTTACTGATTATCGGCATGATAACGGGTTTACGAAAGATGGATTCATGAGAGAGAATGGGGTTTATAATCACTTATAAATCATTAATAAATTATGTGTTAGGTGCGAAATCATACCCTAGCCTTATGTTTTTCACATAAAATGGTATAACATAAGGGAAATTCTTGAGTAAAAGTGAAATGGAGAGGATCCCATACCTTAAGTCCAATGGTGTTCTCGAATTGAACTTAATGACCTGAATAATAAAATTAGGTTTATTAATTAATAACTCCAGAACCTATTATATATGTAAAATATTTATTATAAACTTTTTTAGTTCATTTATAACCAATTTTATTAGTTATGAGGTTCAATTTCATTGTTCAGGTCTGTTTGCTTTCTTGGTTTTAATGACTAGCCCATGTTTGGATAAACATGTATGGTGAAGGTGGTTATCTTGAATTAAAGTAATATTTTATTATTAAACATACATAAGTTTACATGGTTGAAAATTTAATTTAGTTACTTGTAGTGAAGTTGAATCATTATATAAAACATTATTGACAACCATTTGGGTTAATTGGCGGTTTTTGACCACAAACAACATGTTTTGTCCAAAACCATGGGTAAAAAATGATTAAATCACCAAAGATGAAGCATAATACATATATTATGGTCTATTTCAACCATTAAAATGGTTTCAATAGCTGAATTGAAGATATTAATGAAAATTGAATACCCATCGTCCTTGAATGTGGTAAATTAAGACGTCTTGTAGGGTGTCTTCACTATTAAAATAAAAGAAGAGTAAAGAAGAGATGATAATAAATTATTCCATTATTATAAAAAATTTCTAGTATGTTTATGGTACTATATTTTTCATAACATTTGGATGAGTAGAGGTATGGATAGAAAAGAAAAAATGAATTTGAAAAGAAAAAGAAAGAAAAGATAAGTGGAATTTACCTCTTGAATCAATCTACCCTGAGAGCCTTCTTAAGGGGAGAGATTTGGTATTTTGAAGAGACTAGGGGATTTTATATTTGGGGGAGGAGCTTAATGATAGATTTTGGAAGAATATAGGCATGGAACAGGTCTTTAGAGGAGTGAAGATAAGTGGGAAGGAGGGGTGGTGTTTATAGTGGAGGTGAGGAGGGTTTTCATAATATTTAATTCCTTAGTTTATTATTATTTCTCAAGACCATAAATAGTGATGATTACATGACCAAAAATAGAAATAAGTGCATGTGAGTTTGAAAAAATTGGTCTTACATCAGCATATCATCATCAATGACTCAATAAATCAATTATTTATCATTTATAAAAAAATTTCATATTTCACTATTCATCAAAAATTCAAGTATTTTAGAAAAATCCCAAAAATTAACCCAAACCATTTTTCTACGTGTAGAATCCAAAAATTAAATCTAGTTTTCAAAAATAATTTTCTAAATAAAAATAAATTATTTTTTACTTAAAAATAAAATTTACTCGAAAAATAACAATTTTAAAACATTTATTTTCTTATTTCAAGATATAGGTATATCATACTCCCACTTTAATTTTATTATATACTATCATATTTAAGGTTTCTATTCATTATGGTATGTCACTATTAGTAAGGGAAACATTACTATTCATAAGGGTATGTTACTATTCACCAAAATATATGTTGTTCATACTAGAATCCAAATAACTCACTGATCATAACCATGCATGTCATACTTTTAAAATTCAAGTTGCAGAAGTGAAAAAATTATGTTTAAAGGTCACATATAACATAGTAGTTCATTATGATGTGATTTTAAGTGATTATAAGGAATAATAATAAGGTGTAAATTTCCATTGAAAAACATTTTGTCATTACATTATTACCCCCTTAAGAAATTTCTCCCTTGAAATTTTGTTTTACATTCTTGGCCATACAAAAGTGCAGTAACTTTTCCGTCATTTTTCTTCCATTTCCCATGTTGCCTCTTCATACTTATGGTTCCACAATAGTACCGTGACCATGTGAGTAGTCTTGTTATGTATAACTTTATCTCTACAATCTAAGATCTTCAGAGGTTGCTTCTCATAAGAAAGATCATCCTCCAACTATACGACCTCTAAAGAGAGTACATGTGAAGGGTCTCGTATGAACATCCTTAAGAGGGATACATGATATACATCATGTACTTTGGAAATGGTATGTGGAACTTCTAGTGTATAGGCCACAACCCCTACATGATCAAGAATCTCGAAGGGGCCGATGTACCTGGGACTTAACATCCCTTTCTTTCCAAACCTCTTGACCTTCTTCCATATATATATGCCTAGAAATCCCATGTCTCCAACATTCAACTCAAGGTCTCATTGACGATTGTCTTTATAACTCTTCTGTCAAATTTGGGATGCCTTGATATACTACCGAATTGTTTTCACTTTCTACACCATTTCCTAGACCATTTCATGTCCTAAAAGCTTATGTTCACCAGCTTCATCCCATCACGTCGATGTTTTGCACCTTTTCCGATAAAGGGATTAATATTGTTCCATTGGGATGCTCGAGTATAAACTGTTGTTGTAGTATAATTCAACCAGTGGACGATGTTGGTCTCATCCTCCTTTGAATTCCATAGAACTTGATCTCAACATATCTTCCAGTGTTAGAATAGTTCGCTCATATTGAACATCATTTTGAGGATGATAGGTTGTACTAGAGTTTAGTTAAGTGCATAGAGCATGTTGGATACTTTTCCTGAACATCGAAGAAAATCTTGGATCACCAACCGATAAAATAGATGGAGGTACTCCATGAAGCCATACAACTTCTTTAATGTATATCCATGCAATGTAATCCAATGAGAAGTCCTCTCAAATCAAAATAATATGGTATGTCTTTATAAGACGATCCATAATGACCTGTATAGAATTGTTTCCTATGGATGACCTAGGAAGTCTAGTGACAAAGTCCATGGTGATGTTCTCCAACTTCCCTGGTGTTATGGGTAGGGGTTGTATCATCCCCTTAGACTTATTTCATTTATCCTTCACTTTTTGACATACCAAGAAATTTAATGTATTTTCAGAAATCACCTTCTTCATATTTTCCCTCCAAAAGTTATCTCGGAGATCTCGATGCATATTTGTGCTCCCTGGGTGAATAGAAAATATTGATCAATGTGTTTCATTCAAAATATCTTTCTTTATCTTTGGATTAGATGGTCCATATAATCGTGAACCAAATCCTACAACTCCTTCCTCATCAATCATTAACTATGAGGATTTTCTATATCTCATAGCTTCAACCCTTTTCAGAATTTCCACATCTTTTCTTTAAGCATCCTTTATTTTCTCAATGTGGGATGGTTGAGCAATCATTTGAAAAAGGATTGATGATGTTACTTTATTAATGATTCCCATGTCCATCCTCTTCAAATCTATAAAGATCAGATCCTTTTGAATTCTCATTATTGATAAAGATGCAGGATCCTTTCTACTTAGAGAATATTCCACCATGTTTTCCTTATTGGGATGGTAGTGAATTGAGAAGTTATAATTCTTTATGAGATCTATCCATCTTCACTATTTTATATTATGATATTTTTTGTGAATATATATCTCAGACTCTTGTGATCAGTATATATCTCACACTAATCCCCATAGAGATAAGGTTACCATATTTTTAATGAAAAAATCACTACCGCCAACTCTATATCATGCATGGGATAGTTTTGCTAATGTATTTTCAGCTTCCATGAGGCATAGGCTATCAAATTATCATTTTGAATTAGCACACAATCTAAGCCCTTATTTGAATTATCATTGTACAACACAAAGAGTTATCCACTTGTTGAGAGTGTGAGTACTGGATCAGTGATTAGACTCTTTTTCAAATCCTAAAAATAGTCTTCACAGTCCTGAGTCAAGACAAACTATACTCAATTTTGTGTAATCTTGGTCATTAGGTTCTATATTCATGAAAAGTTCTTCACATATCGTTGATAATATCTATCTAGATCCAGAAAGTAGTGGATATTCATTAAAAATGTTGGCCTGGGCCACTCTTCAATTGCTTTTATCTTAGAAGGGTCCATAGATATCATTTTGCTTGTGATAACGTGCCCCAAGAATGATACATCCTATATCTAGAACTCACATTTTTTGTACATTGCATACATATTATACCATCACAAAGCCTTTGACACAATATTCAAATACATATCATGCTCCTCCTTGATCTTGGAGTATATTAGAATATCTTCAATAAATACTATCAATATTTTTTTGAGGTAATCTCTAAAGACTCTATTCATTAATTCCATGAAAATTGCTGGATAATTAGAGAGTATAAATGGCATCACTATTAATTCAAAGTTTCTATACGTCGTTCAAATGAAATTCATGGGAATATCTTCTTTCCTCACTATTAATTGAGGATATCCAAACCAAAGGTCCCCCTTATAGAAATAATTTCCCCACAAAGATGATCGAACAAGTCATCTATCTGAGGAAGAAGATACTTGTTCTTTATCGTGATTCTATTAATCTCGTGATAATCAATGAAAAATCACATTGATCCATCCTTGTTCATGATAAAGAGGACTGGTGCACACCACGGTAAAACACTCGTGCGTATAAAACCCTTCTCGAGATTCTCCGATAACTACTTCTTCAGCTCTTCCAGCTCTACGATAGCCATTCTATAAGATTTCTTTGATATAGGCAGAGATCTAGGAATAAGTTCAATTGAGAACTCAACCTCTCTATCCAGAGGAAGACTAGGAAACACTTTAGGGAATAAATCAGTGTAATCCCACACGATGGTTATGTATTCATGCATGATTATATCCTTTGTCCTAATAATTTGTTAAAGAAATTCCTGCTCATAAAGAATTTGTTGGACAAATATCCCTCATGGTAACACTGTTGCATTTTTTTTGGTTGGTTGTGTTTGTTGAAAATGCAGGTTTCCATGGTAAATTGTTGAGTTCCAAATATTTTGTTGACAATTCATGCTTAAAAAAAGTCATGATAAAGGAACGGACGATCTGGAGGTGGTACAAAAGAACCGATACAAGGTGGCGCTATTTTCCAGTGCTTTCCAAATTTTTTTGGTCTACAATTTGGAGTTTTGTTAGCATAATGAGAAGTTTATATCCTTGAAGTTATCATCAAAATATGGTAAAGGTATAAATTTCATGAAGATAGGCTTCATGGATTGGATTTTGCGAAGACATGAAAAATGTTGACAGCGATTCTTCGTGATTACGACAAGCATCGCGAACAGAAGCGTTGAAGAGCATTACGGTAGTGAAGGGCATTATGAGTAGAGATTCATGGCGAAGGTGAAATGTAATTGATTGAACACTCCACATTTACGACGAGCTCCGCGATTGGAAAATTTCTATGGTGATTCGTGATATTGAGAGAATTCTGGCGGGAATTTCGGAGCATCACAATTTCAGATGATGTGGCGCTGACATCGCGCGGTTGGTTCGAGGATATATGGAATTTCCAATAAATAGGCCTCAACCCTCTCGAGATAAGTATGGAGTTTTCCAAAGAAATATTCTTAGCTCTCTAATTGCGAAGGTGGTTCCTGAAGGTGGTTTGTGAAGGCAATGTGCTTTGCGAAAGAGAGGAGCTTCGCAACGGCTAATCTAGCTCCATGAAAGTCGTGTGCTCTGCGTTGGCTCAGTGAGCTTCACGAAGGAAATCGCTCTATGACGAATTGAGTTCCACAACTGCTTGAGATCTGTGAATGTGTGAGATTCACAAAAGGCAAGAGGTTCTCAAAGGATTGTTTGAGCTTCACAAAATTAGGATCTCCACAAAGTAGGGTGCTTTGCGAAGGTACTTCCCAATGGATTGGTTCCTAGTAGTCAAGGGAAAAGGGGTATTCATCAGTAGATGAAATTTTTACTTCAATAGGGCATCTACATACAGTGAATGATGCATTCATTTTTGATAATGAAGAGACCTATAGGTCTATAAATTGTGAGTGGATCCCTTCCAAGTGCAGTGAGCATAGGAAGAGGAAGAAGGTAATCCATTCTACCAGCAGTGGGCTAGTGAGAGAGAAACATGGAGTGTCCCTTGGGAAAAGAGTGATCTGACCCTAAACATTGTAAAGGCAGTGAGACTAGGGATAGAAGTGATCTAGCTCGAACATTATTGGTAGTGAGATTTAGTGGATTTGGTAGAGCAGCACATCGTGTTGTATGCTCCTTGGATGTAGCCTAGTGAGGGTGAACCAAGTAAAAATCTATGTGTCTGTTTGGTTGCTTCCCTACATTGCATCTAAAGCATCACCATCAGATAAATATAAAAAATAAGTTATCAACATAAACACACAAGAGAAAACAAAATGACCCAAATAAAAAAGAGTTCAAGATCCCATGGGGAAAAAAGAATATTGATAAAGAATATTCATACCCCGATTCACCCCCCTCTAAAGGTATCTAGGCCCCTTTTGGTCCTAATAGAATTAATATCAACACTTGAGACAATGATTCTAAATTAGATTCTTCTTCCATCTTACACTTTTAAAGAATTAGAGGATGCTTTCGGATGCGAAGACTGATATCCCCTTCCCGACAGTTGATATTGTCTTTTCATAAATATAGCCAATCCATGCCCATGATAGCATCGAACTCCACTAAAGTAAGTATGAAAAGATTTTCTGGGAGGTTCAATCCACAAACATTAATTGGGGAGGAGTTATATTCCATGTATGCAATAATTTACCTATTTGCTCTTCTCATAGATAACTTGTCCTCCAAATTTTGAGGCGGTGTTTGAATAGTTATACTAAACATGCATGATATGAAATAATTATTAGAAATAGAATCAAATAGTTCATTCACTATTATTGAATAAATAACATGAATACATGTCATCACATCATTTTTCAGCTCCACCTCAGTAGTATTGATATAATAAGACCTTCCTTGTTTCCATGGAGGTTGTTGTTGATTTCCTTAGACAACCCTTGTCTTAGAGAGATTGATTTCATAATTACCATACTCTTTGTTGTTGTAACACTGAACTATTGGATGAGCATCGATCAGAACCTTCTTTTATTCTTCCAAATTAGTGGGATTTTTTATAACCCTTCAGAAATTCTTGGCTACATGTCCTAGATTTACACATTAGAAGCAATTCATAGTTCCCTTAAGACAGTTTTCAGGATACTTCTTCCCACAAATTTTACAAGTAGGATATTTGGGATTCTTTCCATTATGGTATTTTTTTTGTTTAACCACCCATGTTATTCTACATTTTACGCTTCTTGTCAGTTTTCCTACGAGACCACTGAGAGTATCCAATCATCATTTCAACCTTGAGTCCACAACCGACAATCTCCTCATAACTGTAAAAGTCTTGGATCGCCAACACCTCCATAGACTCGGCCTTATCCTACTAAGGATGTGATCCAACTTTCCTTCAGTGTTAATGACAAAGAAAATGGCGTACCTTTCAAGTCGTGAAATTTTTTTTTCATACACCTCGATGGACTCATCTTCCTTCTACTTGAGTCCAAGGATATCTCTTTCCATCTTGATACATAGGGTTTGAGGAAAATGATTATTAAAAAACAAACTATTGAATTCCTCCCAATCCATGGAATCAATTTCCTCTTGGGACATTGTATTCTTGATCAGTGTCCCCCACTGATTAGCTTTTCCTTCAAAATGATAGACCTTCATTACAAATTTCTCTTCATAGAATCACTAGAGGATGGATAATAACATTTCAGTGGAGTTAATCCACTATTTCGTGAGGAGGGGATCACAAGATCCTATAAATATGTGAGGCCTTTTTTGAATGAAAAATTAAGGGGAACCCATCTCTTTTCATAGAGGATAAGGTCATTCCACAATATTAAATTTATTAATAAAAACTTGAGCAAGCTAAGCAAGTACTATCAGGATGTTTTGAGCACCCATTCCCATCATATCAGGCATATCAATAAGGAAATCATCACATTGCCTATCACATTGTTTATTGGAATGTGTTCTTCTATTTCCGGCCATTAACTAAGAAAAATAACATAAAATTAAAGTTCTTGAATACTTAGTTATTGACCAAAAAAAAAGGAATATTTTGAACATAAATGGATGAATCTGTAAAGAAAAAGTATATACTAAATTGTGATTCCTTATTTTCAAATCTATGGAATTATCGATCTATTTCATAACTTATATTCTTGTGGGATTTTTTCCCTTAATAATGGTTGGTATTAGACTAATGAATTTACCAAAGCATATCCACTGGGAGTGTCAATCCAAGAGTGTAGAAAGGCTCGTTGTCATGTACTAGGCTACCCCAGTGTAGGCCTAAAACTCCTTGTTGGAGTTTTCACACCTAGGTACATCTGTTCTAGAGACACATCTACTTGTTTGTATCAAGATATGGATGTATTTTCTTGATAAACAACTTACTCTATACTTACCAAAATTTAGGAATGTTTTCTTATACTTCACTCATACTTAATGGTCCCACTAAGATTATCTATTCCTAATATTGAAAAATAACTACATCGTCCTCTGATACCAACTATAGCATCCCTATCCTTTTTCATATAACATTTCAAGATTTTTATAATAATTACACATTATAGTGAAAGCCAAGGATCATAATGTCTAGTGTCTTGGAAGACTAGGTACATAATCAAACATTATAAAAAAACTTTTTATTTAAACTCCATAATGAGCTATTATCTTACATTGTGCTCATAAATCTGCATAAAGTAACCTGGGAATAACATGAACAAAGGTATGAGCTAAAATCCCAATAAGGGAATAACCCTAAGAACAAAGCATTGTATCCTGGGATAAAATGTAGGACATGATGATATAAAAAGGCATGTAACATATGTAATCATGACATGTAAACATGGGATCATTTAAATATGGAATCATATAAATGTGGTAGAAACATAAAACATGAATTTATTATGAGTCATGGCTAACCACCAAGACTGTTTCCCATAGTATCACAAGCCAAGTCTAACCACCCAGACTATTGCACATAATATCAGAAGCCAAGGCTAACTGCCAACACTATCGCACATAACATCACAGGAGACTCAACATTACCTAATTCATTAGAGCTCTATCTAGGCACACCCAACTTATATTTCATGAATACGTTTTCCACCTAAATAATCACCCATAATCAATCTTACATAAACGTATGGGTTACACATGGAAATAATTAGGTACCACAATCATGTCATAAAGCATAACCATTGGGCGTATCATGAAAGTGTCCATGAAAGAAAGGAATTATAACATCCATGGCCATTCATAACATAAAATATGTATATATCATGGTAATTAATTTCAAAAATAAGTGACAACATGAAATAAATGCATTTTAGTGATTTTATCATTAAAACATTTTGTGTGGGTTTAAGGAAAATACTATAGAGAATTTAAAATAGAAAAGGGAAAAATCATTTTTATAAAAGTAGAAGTGAACCAATAAGGTTTTCACAGTAAAAATACTGATTTTATAAAGACAGTGGTGGCATAAACCATAGGATAGAGTGCACATAAAATGGGGTGAAAATTTGGGAAGTCCCCTTAAATTGAGTTTTCTTATTTGGAAGTAACGAGGAGAGAATAACTTAAAAGCATGTATATACCCGAAAGAAAATGCGGGATGGATCCTGAAACATGAGTTTGGATAATATAAACATAATTTATAAGTTTTATATAAATAGAAAACACAACTTCATTTTGGTAAAAATAAATATAGAGCAACCCGAAGAAATAAAATTTGTTTGGGTAGAATTCCTTACGGATTGTCGGCATGGTATCAGGTGTACTTAAGAGGGATTCATGAGATATAACAAGGTATCTCATCACATATAAATCATAAAGGAAGTATGGCTGAGGTACTAAATCACATCCCATCATTAGGGTTTACACATAAAATGGTAGACCATAGTGGACATTTTTGAATAAAAGTGGAATGGAGAGGATCCCTTACATTAAGTATGGTGGTGTTCTCCACTTGATATTAATGACCTGAATAATAAAATTAGGTACATTAATTAATAATTAAAGAACCTATTATATATTTAAAATATTTATTATTACTTTTTTAAGTTCATTTATAACTATTTTATTGGTTATGAGGTTCAATTTCATTGTTCGGGTCTGTTTGCTTGCGTAGTTTTAATGATCGGTTCATGTTTAGATAAACATGTATGATTATATTTTTTGTCCTGAATTGAAGTTATATTTTATTATTAAACATCAAAAAGGTCAAATGGTTGAAATTTTAATTTTTTTACTTGGAGTGAAGTTGAATCATTATATAAAGCTTTAGTGACAACCATTGGGGTTAATTGGAGTTTTTTAACCACACAGAACATGTTTTTCTTTATAAACCAAATCCATGTGTACAAAAGGATTCTAGAACAAAATACAAGACATAATTAATAAAATATGTTCTGTTTCAACCATTAAAATGGTTTCATGATGCTAATTGATGACGTTAATATAAATTAAATAATAATCATCCTTGAATGTGATAAATTAACACATCTCTAAGGGTATCTTCACTATTAAATTAAAATAAGAGTAATGGATATATGATAATAACTTATTCCATTATAATAAAAAAAAATTGTAGTAAATTTATGGTACTGGAGTTTTCATAACATTTTGAAGAAGATATGTAAGGATTAAAAAGAAAACTAATGAACTTGAAAAGAATAAGAAAGAAAAGAAGATAGGAATTTACCACTTGAATCAATATTCCTTGATATCCATCATAAGGGGAGAGGATTTTGTATTTTGAAGAGACTATGGGATATTGGATGTGGGGGAGGAAATTTAAAAGAGATTTGGGTAGAATATTGTCAAGGCACAAGGCTTCAGAGGAGTGAAGAGAAAAGTTAAGGAGGGTGGTATTTATAGTGGTGGAGATGAGGGTTTTCATAATATTTAATTACTTTGTTTATTAATTTCCATAGAAACCATAAATAGTGATGATTCCATGAAAAAAAATAGTAATAATTTCATGTTAGTATGATCCAATTGGTCATACATTAGCAGATCATCATCAATGAATCAATAAATCCATTATTTGACATTTATCATAAATTATCGTATTTTATTATTTATCAAAAATTCACGTATTTTAAAAAAATCCGAAAAATTCACCATAAAAATTTTTCTATGTGTAAAATCCACAAATTAAATCCAATTTTGAAAAATAATTTTCTAAATATTATTAATTTATTGTTTAATTAAAATCATCATTTACTCAAAAAATAACAATTTTAAAACATTTATTTTCTTATTTCAAGATATAGGTATATCGTACTCCCAATTGAATCTTACATGTATACTATCATATGTAAGGTTACTATTTATTAGGGTATGTCACTATTCATAAGGGTAACATTACTATTTATAAGGGTATGTTACTATTCACCAAAAATTATGTTGTTCATATAAGACTCCAAATAACTTACTGTTCAGAATCGTGTAGGTTAGATTTTCAAAATTCAAATCACAGTAGTGACAAAATTAAGTTTAAAGGTGACATATCACTTAATAGTTCATTATGTTGTGATTTAATGTGATTATATGGCACAATAATTGGGAGGAAATCTCCATTGAAAAACATTGGGTTGTTACATTCTTCCCCCCTTAAGAAATTTCTCCCTTCGATTTTTGTTTTACATTCTAGTCCATAACCAGGTGATAATACTTTTCCTTAATTTCCTCTTAGTGTTTATAGTTCTTCTATAATACCTTGGCCAGGTGATTAGTCTTGTTATGTATAACATTATCTCTAAGATCCAAGATCTTCACGGGCCATTCCTCATAAGAAATATCATCCATCAACTGTACCACCTATGAAGAGAGTACATGTGATGGTCTTGTATGTACTACCTTAAATGGGATGCAAGAAAGAAATCATGTGCTTTGGCCATAGTAGGTGGAAGTTCTAGTCAATAGTCCACAAGCCTGGCACGATCAAGAATATCGAAGGGGCCAATGTACTTGGGAATAACTTCACTTTCTTTCCAAACCTCATGACCTTCTTCTACGAAGATATGCATAAAAATACCATGTCTCCAACTTTGAACTCAAGGTCTCATTGACGATTGTCTACATAACTCTTCTGTTGGAATTGGGCTTCCTTGATATACTGCTAAATGGTTTTCACCTTCTCCACCATTTATTTTACCATTTCAAGTCCTGGAAGCTTACGCTCATAGACTCGATCCCAACATGTCGTTGTTCTCCACCTTTTCCCATAAAGGGTTTCATATGGTGCCATTCGGTTGCTTGAGTGGAAACTGTTGTTATAGGAGTATTCAACCATTGGAAGATGATGGTCCGATCCTCCTCTGAAGTCCATATAACATGATCAGATAATATTTTCTAGTGTTTGAATATTTCTCTTTGATTGACCATCAGTTTGATGATGATAGGCTGTACAAAAGATCAGTTCAGTGCTTGGAGCATGTTGCAGACTTTTCCAGAACATCTAGGTGAATCTCAGATCATGATCGGATATAATATATTGTGGTAATCTATTAAGGATTACCACTTTCTTTATGTATATTGTTTCAATTTTATCTAATTAGAAGTCCCCTCCTATCATGGTAATGTGAGATATTTTTGGAAGATGATCCACAGTGACCCATATAGTATTGTTTCCTATAGATGTCCATAGAACTCTAGTGAAAAATTCTATGGTGATGTTATCCCACTTCCATGGTGGTGTGGGTAGTTTTTGCATCATCCCTTTAGACTTCTATCCTTTAGCCTTCACTTTTTGACATACTAGGCACTTCGATGTATATTCAGAAATCTCTTTCTTCATATTTTCCCATCAAAAGTTCTCTTAGAGATATCGATACATCTTTGTGATACCTGGGTGTATAGAGAAGGTTTACATATTTTCTTCATTAAAAATCTCATTCTTTATCTCTAGATTAGATTTTGTACATAATTGTGACCAAATCTTACAACTCCTTCCTCATCAATCATGAACTATGAGGATTTCCCATTTCTAATATCTTGCACCACTTTAAAAACTTCCACATATTTTCTTTGAGAATTCATTATTTTCTTTAAGAGGGATGGTTGATAAATCATTTGAGAAAGGATTGATGACCTTCCTCCCTTAATTATTCCCATTTCTATCTTATGTAAACATACGAATTTCATATCCTTTTCAATTCTCATCATTGATAAAGATGAAGGATCCTTTCTGCTTAGATCATCTGCCACCTTGTTTTCCTTACCAGTATACTAGTGAATTGAGCAGTCATAATCCTTGATGAGCTCTATCTATCTTTGATAGTTCATATTAAGATCTTTTTGTTTTAACATATATTTGAGACTCTTTTGATTAGTATATATCTCACACTTCCCTCTATAAAGATAATTCTTCCAGATTTTCAATGCCAAGATCACAGCCACCAACTCCAGATCATGTGTGGGATAGTTTTTCACAAGGATTTTTAGCTACCTTGAGGTGTAGGCTATCGCTTTATTATTTTGAAATAGCACACATCCTAATCTTATCTTTGAAGCATCATTTCACACCACAAATTCTTCTCCACTTGTTGGGATTGTGAGTACTGGCACATTGATTAGCCTATTTTTAAACTCCTTAAAAAGTATTTACCTTCCTGAGTCTAGAAAAACTTTACTCCCTTCTATTCTAGCTTGGCCATTGGGTTTGACAATCCTGAAAAGTTCTTTAGAAATCCTCAATTATACCCAGATGGACCCAAAAAGATACAGATATCCATTATATATGTTGGCCAGGGACACTCTTCAATTGCCTTTGTCTTAGAAGGGTACACATAGATCCATTTTTTGGTGATAACATTCCCCAATAATGATACATCCTCCATCCAAAAGTCACATTTACTATAATTTTGATACATATTCTCCCTTCATAACATATTTAACACAGTATCAAAATTCTCCTCATGTTCCTCCTTGATATTGGAGTATATCAAAATATACTTAATAAATACTACCACAAATTTGTTGAGGTAATCTATAAAGACTCTATCCATTAAATTCATGAAACTTTCTATAGCATTAGTGAGTCCAAAGTGCATCACTATGAACTCATAGTGTCCATACCTCGTTCAAAAGGTGGTCTTTGGAATATCTTCCTTCCTCAACTTTAATTGGTGATATCCCAAACGAAGGTTCGCCTTAGAGAAATAACTATCCCCATAAAGAAGATCAAACAAGTCATCTATCTAAGGATAGGGATAATTGATCTTTATCTTGATTTTTTTAATCTCACGATAATCAATGTAGATGTGCATTGATACGTCCTTATTATTTATGAAGAGGACTAACGCACCCCATGGTGCAGCACTCGATCATATAAAACCCTTCTCTAGATTCTATTGTACCTACTTCTTCAGCTCTTCTATCACTACGGTGGTTATTCTATATGGTTTCTCTGATATAGGCAGAGATCCAGGAATAATTTCAATTGAGAACTCAATCTCTCATTTAAGAGGAAGACTATGAAACTCTTCCAGGGATAGATTAGTGTAATCCCTAATGATGGGCATGTCTTCAAGCATGATTCTCTCCCTTTTCCCAATCGTTAGAGCTAGACATGCTTGCTCATAATAAATTAATATCCACACATGATACAATGATTCTAAAAGAGATTCATCTTCCTCCTTAAACTTGAAAATAATCAATGGATGCTTCGGGATGTGAAGAGTAATCCCCCTTTCTCAATATTTTATATTGTATTTGAATAAATATATCCAATCTATGCCTAAGATATCATCGAACTCCACTAAAGGAAGTATGAAAATATTTGATGGGAGTTTCAGTCTACAAACATTAATCAGGGAGGATTTATAAACCATGGATGCAATAATTTATACATTCATTGTTTTCATAGATAACATGTCCCCCAAATTTTGGGGTGTTGTTCGAATAGTTATACTAAACTTGAGAGATATGAAAGAATGCATAGAACCAGAATCAAATAGTATGTTAACTTTTCGTGAATGAATAACTAGATTACCTGTCACCACATTGTTTTCCAGCTCCATGTCAGTAATAGTGATAGAATAATCCCTTGTATTTTTCCTTGGAGGTTGTTGTTGATTCCCTCCAGCAACCCTTGGATTAGGGAAATTCTTTTCATAATTCAAATTCTACTTGTAGTTGTAACACTGCACTAATAGCTGAGAGTTGATCTAAACCTTCCTTTCTTCTTCTTCCACATTAGCGGTATTTTTTATATCCCTTCGGTAGTTTTTGGACATATGTATCATCTTTACACATTTGAATAAATTCTTATTTACCTTTAGATAGTTCCCAAGATTATTCATCCAATAAATTGTATAAGTGGGATATTCGGGCCTCTTTCCATCGTTGTATTTGTTTGTTGAACCACCCCTATTGTTCTCCATTTTCTACTTCATGTCACCGATCCCATGAGACCACATAGAGTCTCTAGTCTCTAATTCAACCTTGAGGTCACAATAGAAAATTTCCTCATAACTATTGAAGTCTTGGATCACCAACATCTTCCATAGACTCAAATTTATCCCATTAAATAAGTTATCCACCTTGATTTCAGTGTTCATCACAGAGCCATGGTTGTACCTTGCAAGTTATGTAATGTTTTCTTCATACGCCCCAATGGAATCATCTTCCTTCTACTTGTGTTATAGGAACTCTCTTTACATACAGAGACAAAGGGTTTAAGGAAAATATTTATTGAAAAACATCCACTTGAATTCCTCCCGATCAATGGAATCAATTTCCTCTTAGTACATTGTATTCTTAATCAGTGTCCACCACTAATCATATTCCCCATCAAAATAATAGACCTCCGATACAACTTTACCTTCTTTCGAGGACAAGAGGATGGAGAATATCTTTTCAATGGAGTTAATCCGATGTTCCATGAGGTGGGGATCAAAATATTTTCAAAACATGTGATGCATTTTCTGCAATAAGGATTCTATGGAAACATTCTCTTTCATTGAATGAGGGAGTTTTACATGATTCAATTTATTATTCATAACTTGATCCATTTAAGAAAGTAATATCATGAAGTTTTGAGCACCCATTCCAATTATATTAGGCATAGCATTAGGGAAATATTCACATTTCCTATCACATTGGTCTTTGGAATGTGTTATTATATTTCTCTCCATTAACTAAGAAAAAGAACGTACAATTAGAGGGATTGAGTACTTAGTTATTGAACATAAAAAAGAAAACTTTTTAACATAAAAGGATAAAATTTTAAAGGAGAAGTGTATCCTAATTTGTGATTCCTTAGGTTTAAATCTAGTTTATTCTTGTTATATTTCATAACATATTTTATGATGAGATTTCGTTTATTCCCTTAATAATGGTTTGTAGTAAGCTCATGAATTTTCCAAAGCATATCCCATGGGAGTGTCAAAAAAAGAGTGCAGTAAGGCCCGTTATTGTGTACCATGATACCCTAGGTCATGCTTGAAACTCTGTTTCAGAGTTTTCACTCCAAGGTATATATGTTCCAGAGCCACCACTACCTGTTTGTATCTAGAAATGGATGTATTTCCTTAATAAATTATTTAATCTATACTTACCAAAATTTTGGGATGTTTTTATATACTTAGTCTCATCCATAGGGTTCTCACTAAGGTTATCTATTCCTAATATCAAAAAATAACTATACCATCCTTTGATACCAACTATAGAGACCCTAGCCTTTTACATAAAACATTACATGATTTTTATCATAATTATACATCAGAGTACAAGACAAAGATTGTAAAGTCTAGTGTCTTGGAACACTAGGTACATAATAAAACAATACAAAAACAATATTTTATTTAAAATCTATAATGATATTCTATCTTCCATTGTTCTCATAAATCTTCATAGAGTAACCTTGGGATAACATGAACAAAGGTATGATCTAAAAGACTGGTAAGGGAATAAGTATAAGAACAAAGCATTAGCACATGGGATAGAAGGCATGACACGATAATATAAAAAGGCTTGTAAAATATGGAATCATAACATATAAACATGGGATAATTTAAAAAATTAATCATTAAAATGTGGAAAATACCTAATACATGAATTTCGTATGAGTCATGTCTAACCACCAAGACCGTTTCCAATAATAGCACAAGCCAAGGCTAACCGCCATGACCATCACACATAACATCTCATGAGAATCAAATTTATCTAATGAATTGGATCCCTATCTAGGTGCACCCATCTTACATTTTATGAATATGTTTTACATATAAATAATCATACATAATCAATCTTACATAAACATAAGTGTTACCCATGGAAGTAATTTGGTACCACAATCATGACATAAAGCATAACCAATTGGCGTATCATGAAAGTTTCCATGAATGAAAGTAATTAGAACATAAATGGCCATTCCTGAGGTATAATAGGAATATATCATTGTAAGTGATGATAAACATAAGTGACAACATGAAATAAATTTATTTGAGAGATTTTAGCATTAAAACATTTTTGTGCGGTTTTAATGAAAATACTATAGAGCTTTTAAAATAAAAAAGGGAACAATCCTTAATATAAAACCAAAAGTGGAACAAGATGGTTTTCATTGTAAAAATTACTGATTTTATAAAGACAATAGTGGTTTAAAATAGTGTATAGAGTGCACTTGAAATTGGGTAAAAATTTGGGAAGTTCCCATAAATTAAGTTTGCTTATTGGGAAGTATTGAGAAGGGAATCACTTAAAAGCATTTATATCCCTGAAAGAGAATGAGGAGTGGATATTAGAAAATGATTTTGGAGAATATAAACATAATTTATAATTTTTACATAAAAAATAAATTGAAACTTCATTTGGGTAAAAATAAATATTGATCAACCCTATGAAATAAAGGCGGTTTGGGTAGAATTCCATACGGATTATCGGCATGGTATCAGGTGTACTTAAGAGGGATCCATGAGAGATAATGGGGTTTATCATCAGTTATACATCATGAATCCAGTATGGTGTAGGATCAAAATCATACCATGTCATTAGGGTTTACACATAAAATGATATATCATAGAGGACTTTCTTGAATAAAATTGAAATGGGGAGGATCCCTTACCTTAAGTCTGATGGTGTTTTCCACTCGATATTAATGACCGGAATAAAAAAATTAGTTTAATTAATTAATAATATAAGAACCTATAATATATATAAAATATTTATTCTATCTTTTTTATGTTAATTTATAACCATTTTGATTTGTTATGAGGTTCAATCTCATTGTTCAGGTCTGTTTTCTCTCTTGTTTTTAATGATCGGTTCATGTTCGGATAAACATGTATGATGAAGGTGGTTGAACATAACTGAAGTTAAGTTTATTATTGAAAATACATAATTCTACATGGTTTACAATTTAATTGGGTTACTTGGAGTGAATTTTAATCATTATATAAAACTTTAGTGACATCCTTTTGGGTTAATTGGCGGGTTGTGACCACAAAGAAAATGTTTTGTTTTATAAACCAAAACTAGGTGAAAAAAAGGAATCAGGACCCAAATTTAGAGAATATTACATTTATTATGGTCTGTTTCTACCATTAAAACTATTTCATGACCATAATTTAATATGGTAATAGAAACTGAATACCCATCGTCCTTGAATGCGGTAAATCGATCATATCTCATAGGGTGTCTTCACTATTAAAGTAAAAGAAGACTAAAGGAGAGATGATAAAACCTTAATACGTAATCATAAAAACATTACAGTACATTTAATGAACTGGATTTTTCATAACATTTGGATGAGTATAGTTAAGGATAGAAAAGAAAACAAATGAACTAGAAAAGGAAACGAAAGAAAAGAAAAGAGGATTTACCTCTTGAATCAATATTCCTTGAGAGACATCTTAAAGGGAGAGGATTTGGTATTTTGAAGAGACTAGGGGATTTTGGACGTGGGGGAGGATCTTGAGAAGATATTTGGGAATAATATAATCAAGGTAAATGGCTTTAGGGGAGTGAAGAGAAGAGGTAAGGTGTGGTGGTATTAATAGTGGAGGAGAGGAGGGTTTTCATAATATTTAATTCCTTAGTTTATTATTTTCCCTGAAGACTAGAAATTGTGATGATTCCATGAAAAAAAATAGTAATAAGGGCATGTGAGTTCAAAAAAATTGGTCTTACATAAGCAAACCATCGTCAATTACTCAATACATCCATTATTTATCAATTATCGTAAATTATCATATTTTACTATTCATCAAAAATTCCAATATTTTAGAAAAACCCCAAAAATTCATCCCAACCATGTATTGACATGTAGAATCCAAAAATTAAATAAATTCTTTAAAAATAATTTTCTAAATATGATTAATTTGGTTTTTTATTAAATCACAATTTACTCAAAAAATAACAATTTTAAAACATTTATTTTCTTATTTCAAGATATACATATATTGTAATCCCAATTAAACCTTATTTATATACTATCATAGGTAAGGTTAATATTCTTTAGATTATTTCAATATTAATAAGAGTAGAATTACTATTCATAAGGTTATGTCACTATTCACTAAAAATTAAGTTGGTCATATTAGACTCCAAATAACTTACTGATCGCAACCGTGTATGTCAGATTTTCAAAATTAAAATCACAAAAGTGAAAAACATATGTTTAAAGGTCACATAGAACATAGTAGTTCATTATGTTGTGATTTCATGTGATTATATGGCATAATCATAAGGAGGAAATTTTCATTTGAAAACATTGGTTCGTTATAATTTTTATCAAATTATACCATGAATACCCATCCATGAGGAAAAGGTCTTGGAAGCTAGTTGTTTCATTGATCAAGAGTTCTGTGATTAGTAATGGGAAATCATAATTTGGGAATGGTTGATTAAGGTCTATAAAGTCAATGAATTCCCTAATATTTTCATTATTCTTCTTGATAGGGGTGATGTTTGAAATCCATATTAGGAATTTTACTTTTGAGAAAAAGTTGGGTTTGATCAATTTTTCAGCTTCCGCCTCTACATTGTTGGAATGAGAGGGGTTCATCCTCTTAGATTTCTTATTCAAGCCTTGATTCTCATCGGCTTATCTGAGATGGTTCATATCCACATCTAGATCCAGTCTTTGAATTTATCTGTACTTACAAGAGAACACATATCAGCGATACTTTAGAAATGTGATGCACATCTCTTTAACTTCAAGGGAAATTGTGGCACTAATCGGTGTAGGGTAGGTCTTCTTAATTGCCTAGTTTTTTTTGCCTAATATCATCAATGGTGGTGGAGACATGATCCTCCAATATGGGAGGGGAATTTTTGAGGTCATCCTCATCTTCTTCCATCTCTGATTCTATGGAGAAATTTCCAAATGAAATTTTCAATATGGGAGAATTTTAGTCACTATTGGGGTGAGATAGGAAAAGAGAAGAGACATTATCATCCCATACTACATGATATATTGCAAAGAGATATCGGAGTAGATTATATTTTGTGATGTCACTGGGGATAGAAGAGGCTTGTAACTCTAGGGTCACATCTATCACCTCGACCAAATTTATGGGGATCACAGTGTTGCTATCAAACATACTCCAAGAATGCACAGGGGAATCCTCAAACCATTGGGGGCTGTAAGCTATATACCATTATCTAAAACAGGTTGCTTTCCTACCCTTTTATAGAAATTTACTTCATCTTATGTGTCTTTTAATGTCTCAAAGGGGGTGATCTCACCATGTAGTATGTCAGCATTTCCATTGACTGGGTACTTCAAACAATAATGGAATGTTGAATATATTACTATGTGGCTATGGAGCAAGGGCCTCCCAAGAAAGAAATTATATACGTTTTATTTCTTGATAAACATAAAATTAGCATTAGATATGAGATCCCCAAACTATTCTTTGAGTTTCATCTTCCTGAGGGGTCATTGAACACTCTTATCATACCCTTGAATGGTCAGCCTTATGAGTGAAAAATCCAATTCACCATATCCCAAATGTAAAAAGGCTAAAACCGGGATGATGATGATCCCAAAACCATTATCAATTAGATCCCTCTAGAGATTGATATTATTAAGATTTCATGAAACATATAAGGGCATGATGTTCCCCAAGATGACCTCTTCTTGATCTTGTTCAGTGAACGAGATGGCAACATGTAATTAGGACGAAATAATTTCCACTTGATATACCTCGGATACATGGACTTATTTCTTGAACTCCTTTGGGATCTAGCGAGATTTATCAATTTCCTCCCTAAGTTCTTTCAAACTATGAAGCGCATCAATGACTTAGATCTTTTCTAGGACCACAAACCATTTTTTTAGAATGTCATACTTTTTTTTCTAGAGGTCGGTGCTTCCCGATGTGGGGTTTCTCCAGGGTATATAGCTCTGGAGTAGAGGCATTTGAGGTGAAAGGTCATAATGCTTCTATAGAGGCTGTGGGAGAATATTTTACCCATGGTGTGGGGCATTTTTTCCTTACCCTATGTCTTGGATGATCAGACAATTGAAACCCTTCTCTGTGGTCATGCAAGACAATTGGGCTTGAGTTACTGCTAGAGGGTTCTGGGGAACATATTTTTCTCTTTTAGGCCAACTGGAGTGATTTCCCATGTGTCTCTGCTTCATATGTGTCCTCTACGATGAAATGACTGAAATATTGGGTTCGACCACATCCATGTTGTCCTCTATATCCTCGGTTCCTAAGAATGTGGCCTCCTATTCTCTAGTTATGTGTAAGAAACTCATCATCTTGGGAATATTCATCATCAGAGAATGGGCCAACCAAGTGTATCACATTGAAAAACCCAAAGATGATCTCTTTTTCTGAGGAGAGTTTTATTTGGTGGGGCGGTTCCCCTGCAATGTGTGTCATAGTAATGAAATCTACAAGGTTAAGAGCTTTTGATAGAGTAGAATATGACTCATCACCTTCTATTTCTTCCTGCTTCTGATGGTCGCACCCACTTTTGGGTGGTATATCTGATGTCTTCTTATTAGGTGGTGTAGTTATTGTGGGTCTACATATCCATTGTCTAAGGGTGGCATGAGCTTGATCCACTATTTTTCAAGTCATCTACTTGTTGGACTTATACTCATAACTGGCTGGAACTTTCTTCCAGTCACCCTCTTCTTCGGACTGGACTAAGGTTATATAGGACACCTGCTCTGACGATTTCTCTAATACAACATATCTAGAATTGACCATTCCATAAAAAAATTTTCTAAACATGAATCATTCCTAGATTTTATGACCCAACCTTCTATGGAAAAGGGAAATAGTTGGGAAGGTCGGTGAGGTTGACCTCACTAGGATTCCAGGGATTTAGCAACGTGAGTAGGTTATTTACCATGGCTTCCATGAAATAATCGGGGACTTGTTAATTCTGAAAGAAATATTATTTATCCATTTCTTCTTCAAATATTGGGAAACCCTGATTTCTCTTTGCTTCCAGTGGAGGGTGAATATATGGTTTTTGTAGATCTAAAGGAGGTGATGGGAAGTTCTGGAACAACCTAGGTGCTAGAATGGGCACGACTTCTCTTTTGAGAGTTATATCCATAGCTTATAATTTATCTAGCTTTTTCACCTATGATGAAGGAATGAGTGGACATTTGGATTAGGTTCACTGAATGGAGTCTTTGAGATCTTTTTCCATTTCTGGGTCTCATGGAACCCACCTAAATACTTCATCAGGATCATATTTGTCTACAACTCATCCTGGAGATTTTAATCATAAAGTTCCAAAAATTTCTCATGCGAGATAGGGATACTAAGAGAATAGGTTAAACCTTTCCATCAGTTTGTAAATTCAGACACCCTCTCATTTTCACATTATGTGCAGTTCATCAGGATGTAGATCATAATTCTCCTTTGTTTATAATTGAAATACTAAAACAAGTAATGACACAGGTATTCCCATCCTACAATGGATCCTACTAGTATACTATTGTACTAAACAAACGATGACACTGTGAGATTCTACACAAAACACCACAACTTTGTTTCCTCCTATTGATCTCGAGGGCCTGTCACTAGCCCACATTAGGATACGAAGTGTGTGAGATGTTGTTGGTGGTCTCATGTACTATCAAAAGTAGATAAGGTGGGATTTCATAAATTGGGTGGAGGCAGAGTATCATCAACCCATTAAGATATAGATTCCTCTCAGGTTGTGCAGGTGCATATTTCCCTTCCATCGCTTCCATTCAAGTAGATAGGGACTTAATTATGTTATGAAACTCTAAGGGGACTACTATTTGATCCATCTTACACCTATAGGGAGAAATTGGGGATCAATGAGGTGGGAAAAACTTTTTCTCCCACTAATTTTCGTTTCTTACCAAGATTTAATAATTTCCCTAGAATGGGAGAGGTTTTCATCACAATAGAGGCATTTCATGATCATTTAAGACATCCTAATTTATGTATATTAGTTTCATGGATCTAGAGCCAATCTTATGCTCAGATATAATTCTTACCAGTATTTCGACTATGAGAGGGATGCTATTTTTCTCTTCCTGAAGGTGATACCCATTGGGAATATTTCTCATGATTATCTCCTTTTTTATATGTTAGAGGGCATGTATCTCACAGTTGTATTGTGACAACTATTACTCCACGAAAGGAACCAAAAATATTTGATTTGGTGATTAGGATGTAGTCATACCTTTCACTTTTTATATGGCAGTGTTCTTATGTGGAGGGGGAAACTCAATATTCAGAGGATCCAGGTTTTGGATCCTTCTTTGGTTCTAGGGGCATGCAACCTCATTTGGTTCATCTAAATCACCCTCCTCCATATGTATGTTTTCTATTTTTCAGTCCTCTGTATTTTTACCTTGACCCATGATGTCTTCCATGTTGATAATGATGACACTCAAGAAGAATATCAACTAATCATAGTTGTTTCATTACATTCATCACAATCGGTTGATTCTACACTACCTTTATTAGAGTCATTATTCAAAACCTTGTCCATATTGGGATATTTTGGATTGTGACTTCAGTGGGGTTTGATCACCTTTTACTTAAGTTCCTCTCTTCTTGGTATACGAATAGTGTCCTTGAGGGATTTTCCAATCAATATTTAGAAATGGGCCCCAACCCACAGAGGTTTGTCCTGTGGTTGGAGGAATAGGTGGGATGTCGGCTGTTGATTTTTTCCTCCCAACCTAGAGAAGAATGATTCTATCTATGGAAATGATGATTATGAGAATTACCTATTACTTTGAAATGGGGGTTATTCAAGGCCATAATTTTCATTTATTGGTCCTATTGTTGAGTATCCAATGCTTCTAGTTATGGATTTGATGACTCCCGGGATAGACATGAAGATATAAATAACCCTAGCCTAGTGGGATGGGGTTGATTTGAAATCATTGTTGATGTCATCCGGACCCTCTTAGGGGAAAATTAATTTGGAGATGGTGGATGAGATATAAATTCCCCCAGCCCAGTGGGATAGGGTTTTTTCATAGATGATAACAATGTGTCCCAAATCCTATATGGAATTGATGATCTAAGAGGTAGAGGTGGTGGTAGATATTCTTTTAGCCTGTTGAGTTGGGTCCTCTCGTAAATAGTTTATATTGAAGCTGGTACTTTGGTTTATATGAAGTGGCCAAATAATAATCATGTAGCATCTGGGTGCAATGGTAGTCCAGGATGAGAACTATTCCTTATGGGAAGTTTTCCGAGTGATCGCTACTTCATTATCTGTGTCTAAAATAAATTATCACTACTTCAAGGGGGATAATTTAATGTCCTATTAGATATAATGTCTCTCCACTCATGATTTATTGGCATCGTTGAAGTGGGGGTATTATGTTGTAGTGACCAATCTTCCCAATCATTGCTCTATCCTATGATTTCACTAGAGGTAATGAAATTATGGGATGTCATATCTGAGGTTTTATTTTATTCCAGGGGTTTGGAAAAGTGTAACGCTCTATACTATACCATTCCTAGAATATGGATGCATGACGTAGCTTTGGTGACCTACTGCGGAAGAGTTGTGATGTAGTGGAGGAAAACATGCTGTAGATTTGTGATGTTCTTTTTATGATTTTGGGTCTCAAGCTAAAAAGTTAGCTTCCAAATATATCCAACAATAATTATATTGTTGGTATTAAGGTGACCCTCATATCCTTAATAAGGTAGGTGTTTATCCTTCATCCACTGATGAGTAGCCATCATATTCGGGCGTATGTAAGGAATGTATTCATTTTATAACCCATCTGGGAACTCATATTCAGAAGTGGTGAGGGGCCAAAATATGATGGGGAGGTTGTATCTATATAAGACTCTCCATATTTCAATGTTGGATTCCTCTTCATAAGACTTACATGCCTCCATCCATTTAGTCTATAAAAGATGACTCTTAAGTTTTCTGGTTGAAGAGAGTCGAGTACTGCTGGAACATGATGGGGAACAGTATACCACTAACCCTGATGTTTCGAGCACCTCTCTTTAAAAAGGAATTAGATTTTGGGACACCTCTCCATATGGAGGTTTCTTGGAAATGAGAGGATTTCTTTATCTTTGGGAGATATCATTGTGGTGTGGTTGACCACGATGGATGTTAGGAGTATATTTTCTATGATCCCTCTCCACACTACCAAAAGAATTAATATCATGTTAATGATCATATTATATTTCACAGAAGAGTTGAAGATACCTTGTGGTGTTCATAATTTGTCTCAAATAACTCCAAGGACACTGGCATTGAGCATATTATGGATATGATACATTTTCTATGTCATGGTCGGTATATGATGGCCTTCCTATGGGTTTTTTTCAAGGACATGAGCCTGATGTATGAAGGTTGACATAACCTTCTTATAAAAATATGATTCTATGGGAATATGATCCCACTACTGATAAGTTTCTGAAATATACCAATGATATTTTTCATTATTGACAGTAATAAATGCCTATCCCGAGGCATATTCCATTCTCACTTGGTGATCCCTGGTTAGGATGGGAGTATGATCCTGATCCTTATCCATTGGAATATGCCTCTAGTCTATCTTTACATTAATATGATTATGCTGAAAGGTGTGTTCCACTCTCAGTTGGTGAGCCCTGGTTGGAGCAGGAATACGAGCCCAGTACAAATATACATTCCCCACTGAATATTCTAGGAAAATTATATGATGGGAATATGTGCCTATCATGAGGATTATATAATTATCACATGGTTATCTCTAACTAGAATCGGTATATATGCCCAATCGTGGCCTTTGAAGTATGTAACTTGACATCCTCAATAAATAATATAATCCTATCTTGAACCATGTGCCCCTCTCACTTTGTCAGCCCCAGCCAAAATGGGGATATGAGCCTGATCTTGGGCCTTTGGAATATGCCACCAATTTTTTTATTGGAATGTTCCTCTTTCCTGAGGCGTGTTCTTCTATCACCTGGTGATCCCCTGTTGGAATGAGAATATGATCCTGGTCTGATGCCTTGTCCTTTATCGAAATATGCTAATAATCCTCCTTTTTGGGATCAAGAATTTGCGCTTGCTTTGGTACAACCACTTATTTATGATAATCAGACTGTTATGTTGTCCTGGCTATAGGGATTAGAATATGTGCATGTCTGTTTATCTGTAATAGTGTCGAAATATGATGAAGGAGTTCTTTAGATGTTTCTATAATGTATTGGCATTTTATAAAAGTGTGTGTACTAATATAAGCCTCCACTTTTTCCGTCTTCGTTATACACTGCAAGATAACTTCAATTAAATTGGGAATATGTTACCAAATCTATCCTCCTTCTTTCAATAGAATATTTTAATGGGATTCATGCATGTGGGGTGGTTATATATTCCACCCTCATTCCTACTATGAGAATATGCCAATAATATTTTTCTGAGTGAGCAGGCATATGAGCCTACTTACATGTTCCTTCTAGAATTTTGTAGCATTAATAATCAGTACGGGTGGAGATATGATACATGTACTAGATATACAATGCCCTCCTCCCCCGAAGAGTCTTATTTGTTTCTCGTACATGGGAATCAGAGGAAGTAGTGTGTCGAGTGGTACCCTCATCATGAGATTGGTGGGTACCAGTGGGACAGTGGTGGTGACGGCGGTTGGAAGGAGCCCTCCTGGGTGGCCCCTAAACCATAAGGGAGTAGTATTTGGATTCAGGGTCCTACTTCATTAGATATTGAATGTTTTGGTTGTCACACTTAAGGGATAAGCCCCTGAAGTTGTTGGTTGTGGTGACGAGGGCCACTGGTTTAGCTGGAGATTTCCCTGGGCGATGTAGACTCACCGATTTCAGTACTTAGAGAGCTTCACAGGTAGCTTCTAGGGTCAGTATTGTACCACATCATTGGTACTCCCAGTCCATAGAACTCACCACCTAGAATTGGCTCTATCAAGCATGTGAGATAATTTTTTAACCCACGGGGTTACATTCGTATGTGATTTACCAGATTGATTGCTAGAAGAAGAAGACATTGTCTTATATCCTGATTTTTCGATGGGATAAGTGTATGTATAAATGAAAAAACAAGGAAAAGGTTAGATATTAGTGAAATATCATAGGTATGATATTATGAATTAGATATACATGGTTGAAACAATTTTCTAGTTATTCCTGATCCATCCATTCTACTCATTTGAACTTGTCAAAATGAGGATGGACTTATTTTATGAATAATGGTTATAGATGATCATATTTAAGATAAGGGAAATATTAATTCTTTTTTTATATGGTATGAAGAATAAAGTGGCTTGAAAATTATTCATTGATAATTTTGTTATATGAGAGATACAAATTGATTTCACTATTCTTTTTTGCATATGGGGTGAAAAATGGCTTGATGGAAAATAACTAGTCATATTTTATTAGAGATGTTCATGTTTCTTACACAATTTCTTCTTGAATATAGTGTGAAAACAAAATGGGAGGATGGATAATAAACCAATCATTTTTTATTTCGGAGATTCATGTCGGGTTCACTGGTCCAGTATCAATGGGAAAGAGATGACTATGTAACCCTTGCAAGGGTGGGTTTGGTTAATCTTGATGGTTGGTTTTGGGGGGTTTGATTTCTTACAAAATAATAAACATTGGTTAATTGTTTTTATTAACAAAAACTCACAATGGGTTACTCATCCATAACTAGGTACGAAACTACATTCCAATGGTAGGTGGTCAGCTGGGGTTTTAGAACCAACAATACTTAGGGACTCACATTGTTCAAGGGGATGAGAGTTTGGGATCATTTCACCCTTCTGGGGGGAATTTTTTCATTCCTTGGGAATCTCTTATAGATTTACGATATTTTCAATAACATATTCTTAATCTTAATGAAGGATCGGTTACCCTAAAAAAATGATTATAGGTTAATTCGCCTTATATTAAAAAGAAAAGGAATCAAATCAATGATTAGTGGGAAGGGAATGTCATTAATCAACAGAGGAAAGGGGATCTCATTTGTGAATCCATTTGTATGTATCTGAGGTTCTTCATCCATTTACCTAATGGTGGGTAGCATCTTTATATGGTGAATTTTTATGACTAGAAGCTTCAGAATATTCTTCCATGTAAAGGGGTAGTTAATATTTTGAGGAGGCGATTGAGCCACTATGTTGCGTACTATGTATCCTAGATATTTTAGGAATTAAAACCCTCATAGTTCATTAAAACCGTGTGGTTTAACTTCATGTGGAGAAAAAATATGTGTGGGCACCGAGGCCCAAAATATTTGAGCTCGAGTCTCGAGAAGACTTCATATGTTACTTGATTACAGTAGGAATCAAATTTACCATAGTTCGATCACACCCTGGTGACTTTCCCACTGGTAGATTCCCTCATATGGGGGAGCTTTTTCTCATGCCACTCATCGGGAATTACATATTGGGATTTCCCTAGCTAGTGTAGATTCCTGGTGCCAATGTTCTTTTCATTGAATCTCCCTCAAACCACATTATCTATACTTAGTGTGAGAAACAAGGGGATCCAAGAAATTAACCTCATGAAATATGGGATGTGGGGGATTTTTTAATTGGATTTCCCTTGGGATGCATAATATAAGGCTCATTCCTAAGAGAGGTATCCTATATATCCTCATTGTAGAAATAATTAGATTCATCATTGTTTAGTTTGTCTCTTAGTCCGTTGATTGATGAGGTATGATGGTCAACCCATGGCGATTATCAGGTCCTTATGATTGAAATGTAATAGATATGGTAGGACTTGTGTTGATGTAGATTCCCATTTGTGTATAGGCTCAAGGCTTAGGAAGGAATAAAAAGTATCATGGTTATGGAAGGAATATGAGTCCTCACAGTTCAACTAGTTGGGGATTATACTCTGAGGTCTTCCTATTGATGTGGGGCATATTATACTGTACTGTTGGTTTGGGATTACACACTGATGTTGCCCTTATGATCGAGGCTTACACACTGAGGTTTACCTTTCCTTTATATATTCCTACAACACAAATGATATGAATATTATATCTTCTTAAAACCATGTGATATATGCTCGATACGAGAAATAAGGGATGGTAAATAACTAGTGTAACATTCCGACCGGGACGCCACTAAACTGGTGCCCCAAGCTGGGGGGTCACTAGGACTCAAGCATGCCTCCCCATAACTTAGAGGCTTCTAACTAGCAGTGAGGGTGTAAAGGTGGTAAATTGGGGATACTATACCCACATACCAGTGTAAGAAACACCGTAAATAGATAGGTATCATACACAATTGAAAGTAAACAGAGTTTGGAAGTAGTAAACAACTGAAATAAAACAATTTGTAATAGAAAAATTTTGTAAAAAACCCAAAAAGATATACATTAAAATACACCACTATTCACCCACTAGGACAACCATATATATACAGGTACAAAATAAAATGAAATTAAAATTATAGTTATCTACTACTAACTCTGAGCCAAACAAAATACCTGATCTCCAGGAACTACTGAACTGCACTAACCCGATCAGTAGAACCACTTGAGAATCTCTTCTTGATCATGAAACACTGGTCCTCATCCCTATCCACCATGAAACTCTTTATCAACCAAGAATTTATACTTAATGTCTACATGTACACTATGGTTCATGTGTAGGGGTGAGAAAGAATCTTTGTAGGACAACCTGACAAGAAACCTGTAACTGTGCAGCTAAAAGTGTATGAAAAATCAGAGTGGTCAGCATTGCTAAAATACAAATAAAAGGAATTAAACCAACATGAAACCACATTCAAACCCATGGTCTGTAATCCTTGTCAACTAAAAAAGTTCCACCATGGATATCCATTACTATATACATACACATGTATAGTACCATACCTATATATATACATAGATATGAATATTAATTGGTATGTGAATCAATAACATGAAACCACATTAGAAGTTGATCCTTGGGTCTATAATCCCAATATCTTAGACATCATGTGCAAGGGAATTATGCTGGTTGTCGTGCCACTCATGTCATGTACCATTAAGTTGATCTATGGGTCTGTAATCCCAATCAACATCTACCTACTTCGGCCAATGGTGAAAAATTATCTGAGCAAGGTATGTCGTCACATGATGATACTTTCCTGGCCCTGGGTTCTCACGTACTCACCTCTAATCCCCAAAAAAAGGATTCCATATACACATGGTCAATCCTATCAATAAATATTTCAGAATAACTGCCCGGATATCCAGGGAGATGTTATGCTACCCCTTGAGTTATGTAACTAATTTATAAGAGCATTGTCATTCTGATCATTGAACATCCGGCCTACGAGCCCATCTAAGGAATCCCTCAAATGGATCCAAGTATCACTCATGGGATGGAGTTCATCAGCCCTCTAAGCTCATCCAGGGAATCCCTCAACTAGACCCAAGTACCACATAAAGCACCCCAGTTATTACCCACTGAGCTTGTCTAAGGCATCCATCAATTGGATCCAAGTATCACTCAGGGTATAACTATAATCATCCAGTGAGCCCATCCATGGAATCCTTCAACTGGATCCATGATTCACCTAAGGATTAAACATAAAAAACGATGGAGTCTATCCCTATAATCAATCAATTGGATCCAGGTTTCACTAATGGTTCATGAAACGATAACCCACTGATCTCGTCCAAGACGTACCTCAACTAGATCCATGGTTCAATCAATGTTTAATTAAATTACCCACTTAGCCCATCCAAGTAATTCACCCAACTAGAATTCATGTATCGCTTAGGGCATACAATAAACACATAAGGGTCAATATCTGAATACCAAGAATCACCTATAGAGAATCCAAAAAATATATATATATATAGCAAAATATATATATAATCAAGATTAATACCCAAATCCTAGGTAATACATATGGGTACCAGTAAATTATTATAAAAAACATGGCCTAGAAGCCAAATATCATGAAAGAAAATATGAACATCCTAATAAGAAATACAGATCCTAGGGAGAGCATCTAGGAATCCCAAGAGAAATAAAGATGCCTTGTGTCAGACTCAATAGAAACCAACCAGGAAACACCTCTGGTAAACACTATTGCATTAGAAAAACCAATTCAGAGACATAAAAAATGAGTGAGGGTGGCATGAACTCCCAAAACAATACTCCGACCACAACCCAATGGGAATATCAGTTTAACACGGGTTCTAGAAGACACTCAAACACTATATATACCCAAACCCAATGTAAAATCTCTGGGTCAGTCAAACAACGGAGCGCCTAGTGGGTCTCTCAAGGAAAGAACTACAGAGGCATCCTACTTGGGATCCTCCAGGTAGAAATGTGCGAAGGCATCTTACTCAGGATCAATAGCTGTAAAGGTAAAGGATGAATCCTACAAGGTATCCTTGAATGATAAAACACAAGAAAGGGATCCTACAAGGGACTCCCTAGACCAGCATGTAAGAAAAGGCATACCTCAGGGGATCCTTAGAAGGAACAAGTCTCATGGCCTCATAGGCCAGAAGGGAACATCTCATAAGGAGAACATCCTCAAAATCAAAACATCATGGGGGATAACTCATAGCTCATATTAGATCAAAGTTCACCACTAGGTTGGTCTGAACACCCAACCTATTGTTCACATTCATGTCTCTCTTAGGAGAAAACTAAATTCCAAAGTCAGAGGAAGAACCTATTCATTTAAATAGAATCACCAAAACACCCATTAAGAGTGCCTAAACATCTACATGGGTTTTAACATCCTGATATATATGGATAACTACTCAAGATGGACTACTCATAGGTCCTATTCTAACTTTGAGGTTATAAGGCACAAAAAACCCTCAAAGGGTCGCAAGGTATTAGTACACGACCTGTCCCCATGGGTACATGATGTGTAATCCTGAAGCCCCACATGGGTGTGTACCTCTGTCAGTTTGGGTGTGTAAACACCAAGGGTACACGACATGTACCCAACACATGGTACATGTTCGTGTCCTTCAACCGGACTGTCTATTTACCTGTTCAAGCCATGTAATTCTACATGGTATGCCACCCTACACGAGGTATGTTCGTGTACTCCATATGGTTGTGTACCCCTACATAGGTAGACAAGCCCATATACATGACTACATGGCTGAGTATCAGTACACGGCGGGTATAACCCATATACATAATGTACTCCTTAAAACATCATAATCCCCAAACAAGAAGAAAACACAGTGTGTCACCCTGGACTACACATTGTGTAACCTGGTTTCCCTAAATGGGAAACCCTTGGATCTCCAAAAACCCTTATTTAATCCCCCAAATCAACAAATTCGGCCACTATGGCTCTCCTAAAATCATAATAGGGCCTTTAAATTTAGGGAAAAAATTATATAGGGATCTATATTGAAAACATAAATAGAATATCTTTGGGTGGAAACTGCCAAATCATCGCTTGATTTCAAGGTCCACGATCACCATACACCAAATCAGTGTGTTAATGAGGAAGAAAGAAAAAAAGAAAAGAGAATGAAAATAAAGAAAAATTAATGAAAAAAGGGGTCTCAGGGCATCCCCAATTCCCAACTCAAGTTTATGACTCAACTAGGCTAAAATCCCCATTCCAGACCCAATAGTGGAAACAAAATCCCAATCTGATGCTCCATTAAAAAATTATGACCGAACGAACCTATGAGAATAATTTAATATTTAATTTAATAAATATTAATTATTAATTATTCCTCTAAAATTTGAACAACTCAGATTCCTACCAAACTTCTATCCTAGGGTAAAAACCCCTATTATGGGACAAATAGAATGGTCAAAAAAATATCTGAGATCATCTTCCGGGAGAAAATGACCATTTTACCCCTTTTTAAGCATCCGAAATCAAAAATTTGAATTTCTCCTCAAAATTGTTCTCTGAAAAAACATAGTTTCCAACAATCAGTATCATTGATTGTATATTTGGGCTATATACACTGAGGTGGAAATGTGAGTGTTTTTAATATGGATCTCAGGCCTCGAGGAGGAGTCCTACATATCCTAGTAATTACAAGAATCTGATTCATTATAGTTCCTTTGATCGAGGATTGTACCTTGTGGTTACCTATTGATCGGGGCTTACACACTAATATTTCCATATTTATGTGGGGAATATTATATTATACCACTGTTTGGGTCTTTTACACTGATGTTTCCCTTACATTAGGTGATTACACACTAAGGATGGACAAATTCATCAAATCCTATTGACCTGGTCTACTTTCCTTCCTGACATGCATTTATTGTCCACTCAATATGTCTAGATTGTGTCCATGACATATCTGAGGATGTCTTCCTGAAATGTTTAAAGGAAATCATGTGATCCATTTGACTCATTCAAAGGACGTCGCATTTCAAGTATGGTACATCCAAAGTTTTTTTAATGATCAAGACTGACATATTTAAAGGACATCATAAGACCAAGATGGATTGTCCTGGAAGCCATCGCATGACCTGGATAACATGTCCAGAGGGTGTCGCATGATCTGTTTGGCTTTCCCTAGTGTCATTGATAGGACTAGATGAAACATATAAAGGGTGTCTCATGAGTCAGTGGGATATGCCTTGGAGGTTTTTGAATGTCAATGGAAAACATATTTTGATGGCATCACGAGACCTAGTTGGCATGCCTATGGGCATCGCAAGAGCCAATCGACATGCCTGAGTGCTACCGTGAGACTCATCTATCATGTGTTGGTTCTATTATATGAGTCAAGAGACATGTTTTTAAGGATATAACAAGGTTCAAATGTAAATCCCAGAGGACTTCAGGAGACTAGGGTGACATATGGTGGGAGTCTTATGACTTGCTTCGACATGTTCAGAGGACTTTGTTTGATCCAAATAGTATGCCCAAGTGGTTTCGTGAGACTTGGGATACATACCCTAGTGTTGTTTCATGTACTTCGTTGTTCTCATAGAGCGCATGGGGATTAGTATATATGTCTTCACTTTACTCCCACATTTATTATTCTTAGTTTTATCCTTTATATCTTGAATGCCTTAGATTAGTTTAGTGTTATATTTTTTTAAGACATTCATGATCTAGCATGTTTGCGGGGTGTTCTTCACATTTCATACTAGGATTCCTTCATGTCATCGATATGGGATCAAATGACATGCTTTTTCTTGTTGAATGATTTATTGGGTGGTTCCCTAATACTTTACCTGATGAGAATCTGTTCCAATCACAATATCATCCACTCCTAGAAGTCCACTCTTGCACTGGTTTATCTAAATGTGAAAAATCCCTTACATTGAGAGTCTAGAGGTCCTCATTCTTGTTCATGTTAGTGGTTCTTTTTACATGCTGGGGTGGTGGATATATAGGCTTTACCACCCTGGTTTTTACCAATTTTCATGGTTTATCATGCATGAATCCAGGATGGAGTCGGCAAAGGTTGTTCGCATCATTAGTCTTTCTGAGTCCCTATCATGGATCACTCTGAGGGAATAATCTTATTTATAGCAACCATGAGACCCTCCCATCAATGTCCCCTTTATTTTAATATTACAAAGTAATGGGGACTTGTTGAATCATTCTGGTATGTCGAAGTAATTCCTTGTTGTCATATTGACATGTCCAAGGGCCTTCACGAGACCAGGGAACCTGTTTAATGTCCTTGTCATTATCTCAGGTGACTTGTCTAGAAATTTTGTGAGACAAGGGTGGTTTTTCTATGGTCCTTCATGGGATCAGGATGACATTTCTAGGGGACTTGGGAGACTATGTTGTAGGAAACTTTATCATGTCATGAGATTTTTACAACCGTGAGAGGATCCAAACTCCTCCCCCTTTAATTTATTTTGTTTTACATTGAAAAGTTAAAGGATCTCACGTGGTTGCATGATTATTTTAAAATAAAAATACTCTATCTCTAGCTGATGTGTCGCATGACTAAAAAATTTCCTATGGGGGTGCATAAAAATTTTATGGAAAATTCCATCTGTTTTTCCTCAGGGAGCCATAGTGGGAGTGTGAGGTCACCTAAACATGCCTGAGGCTCTTCGCTTGATGAGGATAATATGTCAGTGGTATTTTTCAAGATGAGGAAGACATATCATCAGGGGATTTAAGTGTATTGTGGGACACTAAGTGTGCATCATGTGATATTTATGACCATGAGTAGATCCCTCCTCCTCCCCTTTTATTTCATTTATTATTTTATGAAGTTATGGGGTCTCTCAAGTTCTCTTGAATATTGTCGAGGATAATCATTATCCACATAAGTGATCCATCATGTGTCTTTTATGACCCTAAGAGGCCTCCCTCCTTATAGATATTTTCATCCTATTTTCAAATTATTTTTGGATGGTTTTATAGGCGCTCATCGATGTCAAACTACATGGCATGGGGGAACTTATTCGTCTGTCGTCTTGTGTCCACTTATTCTATAGAGTTCCTTTGAAAGACCATGATGATTTTTCGAAAGGGGCTATGTGGGATCTACTTCAATTTATGCACTGCACATGGTTCTTTTGTGTGACCTTATGATGGTCTCATTATCGTGAGTCTCTTATAGGCTTTCGCGATCCATGAACTTCGGCCACCTTCAACATCCTTTTTTTTCAGGTAAAATAATACCCATATCCAAGTAGTCCTTCCTATGGGAATTTTTCGATTCTCATTTGGAGGGATTAGACACACATTAACAAAAATTAATCACACAAAAAACATTAAAAACTAATTTAAAACCATTAAATAAGGTTAATTAGTATAAAATGATGTTAATAAATTATTGATATGTATATAAGGTCATTGGTAAAACCATCAAATTAATATAGACATTAGAAAAAGAGGATCATGTTCGAAAATAAGAGGTGGGTCATTAATATTACAATATGTAAGTAATGTTTCAAGGAGGAAATTAAATGGGGAGAATCCATGTATAACAAAAATAATTACCATAGGAGAATTAAATTGTATGTGTTTTGAGATAAAAGTATACAAATTACCCAAATGAGTTTTTTTCAAAATAAATCTCTTTTTGAAAATGAGATTTGGGGCCAAAACCTCGTGTTATTGGTAACATAAAAATTAAAGGATAATGAGAGGAAGATCATGAAATTAAAATTAAAATCTTAGGATATTTATGTTATTTCATACATGAATTCAACAGTGCATTGAATACACCATATAAAATAAATAGTTGTTTGCAATGTTAAACATGTCTCATGAAATTTAATTTGTGACAAAGAAACCCCTACCTTAATTCTTGAATCCCACTAAAGAGCTTGAATATCTAGTATAAAAAATTAACTATATTAATCACCAATTTTATAAACATTTTTGTATCTATATACTTTTAGAAAATTCATTTATAAGTATTATATACATGTAAATTTGTTGTCTATTTTCAATATTGGGTGTGAGTAATCTTGATCATTTTGAACTAGTTTCATAATAATAGTGTAATTCATTATTATACCAAAGTTCATCATTCTGAGATCATAAAAGGTTATGGACTTTATTATTCATATTTATTTATAATTTTATAATTTCATTTCATAATTATTTTAGTTATGATCCGTGATGATGAATTTGATGATGATATTGTTTTGGTAATTTATAACGAACAAATGGTGTTGTCATAATTAATGAGTAAAATTTTTATATAACCATTATAAAACAAAATAATAATAATTATTTACTTATTAATATCTAATATTAACTTTCAAAATCCATCTATGATATAAATATGTACCATTTCTCGTGTAGGTGGTTAAACTGACCCTATAAGAATGGGCAATAATCAATGAGTTAGTATCGCTATGGAAGAGAAAATTTTATTGTAATATCATTAAAAAAATATATAATGAAATTATTTAGATTTTATAAAGTTGATAAATAATAATTTTTAGGATTTAGAAGAATAATTTAAATGAAAAAGAATTTTTCACTTATAAAGAAATCACATTTCCCTTTGATATATTCATTTTATCCGGTTAGTTTTTCAATGATTGCTTATTGATAATATTTCATATAGAAAACCTAATTTATATTTCCAAAATAATAATTATGAAATAGAGAACATATATATTTACTAAAATCATTTATTTAACTATCATTTAGAGGTGTTTCTGAAAATCAAAATGTGTGGTTCCTGGGAAGTAGTCCGCACGCACAGATGAGACACATTTTCATTTTTTCGATTGAATGGGAAAGAAATAGATAATGGTTATACCATTAATATGATAATATTTAAATTATACTATTTATTATTATGTAATTATATAAACATGAATATAATGGTTTTAGAGGAGGGTGGATGATAAGTATTAATAAATGACATTAAAGGATAAGTAATACTTATGTTGAGAATTTTGTTCTTTTTTGATGTATCCTTTGGAAATGAATGAATTAAGGGAATTTGTTTAGGATAAAGGCTAATAATTGTGTATATGGACTATAAAATTATTAAATTGGGTATAGTTTCAAGTGAATGTTTTACTATAGTTGTGGCTTGAAATGGTTGGAAGTGAGATCCTTTTATAGGTGAAAAAGAGGGACACGTCTTTGGAAAAGAGTGTTAGGTAAGGGGTAAGGAAGTAATTCCGTGAGAGTTAGGTGGGTTAGGGTTGGAAATTTTGGTGATACATGTACGTATGAATTTAAATCCAAAAAATTTATTATATAAGGATTATGTGTAAAATTTATATTGTAAAAATCGAGACACATTAGATTAACCATTTTAACACTTATTAATCTTGATTGAAATTTTACCATAGAAATTATTTTATTTATGAAAATATAAAGTGACCCTTCTTAACAAATTTTTATGTGATGAATCTGAATTTTTACTCCATTTTATCTAATTAATTTTCAAAATATTAGAAAATTAACTTTTATATTAAAACATATAATGTGTTCAAAAACTATTTTTATAGAAAAATATCATTTTAATCATTAAGTGATCTTATTCTTATTTGACATTTAATACTAATTAAATTATTGTTAATTCAATTTTATATTTATTTAAAAATAATATTAGAGTATTAATTTAAATATATATCCATTCTATATAAAAATTCATAGTATTCATAAATGTATCATTTTTGTAAAATAAATGTTTTATCGTGTCAACTAATATTTACCTTTGTAAATTATTTTAGTTCCAAAAGATAATATTGAACCCATTAACTAAATTGATCATGATGATAAAAAATATTAAAATAATTCAATCCGATTCAATTTCTAAAAGTGTTAAAAATAAATTTTAATATAAGTGCGCATAATGCATAAAAACAAATTTATGAAACATGTATCTTATATGCATAAAATTTATTTATTACATACCTCATAATAACCACTGGAAGGATGTTAACTTATTTTATTGAATATATTATCAATACCTTCCATTTAAATAATTATTTTACCATGATATAATAAAATACTTAGTGTATTAAATTAATTTTATTATGAAAATATATATTTATGCATAAAATGATTTTATTTGTTATTTATCTATACTAATTGAAGTTTTTTAACCCATTAGTATTAAAAAGGGATATTTATTTTTATTTATAAATATATTTCATAATTCATTTTCTTTTATATTTACCCACAAATTAAACATTTATATTTTAATGGTTATATAATGCCTTTTTGTTCATTTGGTTTGATGTTTCATGTGAAACAAGAAATCGAACACATTCTGTTTTAAGAGAAATATAAATTTTTAAAATCTCATGGTGTTACATACCCCCCCCCCCACAATGAAACTTTATCCATGAAATTTTAATTTGCATTCACAAACAAAATTAGTTAGTGGTATTTAAAAGATATGTATAACTCTTGATATATTTTCAAATTAGGTGACTATTTTAATATCTTAGGTACAACTAGAAAACACATCTTCTCCCATAATCATGTTAATCGATTTCTTCATTTTTTCAACAAATATTATTTTTATATTCCATAATTGTACCCACATGAATAATATTGTAGTTCATTTTATACATTCCATTAGGTGCCTCTTTGTACATTCTTGCCATGTAAGTAATTGGATCTTCTTTCCTTTATCATTTTTATCACCCAAACTTCCATGAGACTCCATCCTTCTCTAGTTTGGTTTTTTTGGTAATTAAACCATGTTCAAATTGTTAATCATAATAATTCATAGTTAGTTTGGCATAATCACAAGATTTTACACTTCATTTCTTATCTTGTTAGATTTATCATTGAGACATTCTTCGCATGGTTTTTAGAACTCATTGTTAATTTGATTCCTTCAAGATTCATACATTAATAAAGAAAAAAGGATTCAATATGAGTGATTAGAAATTAACACAGTAATAGAATCATTATAAGATGAAAAATTCAACATCAAAATTTCATACTCTTCAAAATTATTAAATTAAATTTTAGTTCAATAAAATTCACTCTTGGATCAATATAGGTTTATTTAGGTTGGATTATATAATATTACTTAAACTAATTCATTAATATGTAAAATATTTATTAATTTCTTGAAAATGGAATTTGATTAACCAAATAATATACCACAAGAGTTTCTATACATGTGTGCAGTTATAGGCCCACTCATCATGTATTAGAGTGAAGATTGAGTTGATACTAAACCATCTTTTTTCAGGGTGATTAACCCTAGGTGAATTTTTTCCACAACTATAACCACTTTATATTATCTAAATAAGGATTTAATTTCTTGTAGAACCTCACAATATCTACTTTACCAAGTCTTCAATGTGTTATCATATACTTACACTTATCCCTGTCACTTATCTTTAGTTTTTTTACTAAATTTTTCTTATCCTAATCCCTAAAATATTCAATATAACCTCAAATAACCTAAGAGGATATATATTCCTTTAAAATTATGATCAACCTTAAATTATCAACACTTAAATTATCCTCAACTAATATCCTAACCTCTAAAGTTATCTAAACCAAACCCTAATACCAACTTTGATGCCCCAAATACATGATTATGTCATAATTATATGAATTAAGGAATATATTACATTAAATACATCCCCAATACCTTTTAGGTTTAAGGTTTTAGAGAGCTACTACAAAACATTAACTAAAAAAACCCACATATTTTTCAACCAATAGACATTTTTCCACTATATAACTGAATTATTAAACCCTAAATATTCTTTAATATCTCCCATAAATTATTTACATGAGATACTCTTTTAGACACATCATGTGTATTACTTTTATTCATAACCTATGGAGATGGAAAGATAAGAAATGGGTGATCTTATATGCTTAGTAAGGGTTAAATAATGAAATAATAACATAACATGGGTAATAATTGGGGTGTAATATAAGAATATGAACATAAGAACATGAATGTAAGTACTTGAGTTATATCATGATCAGAAGTACATGAATGATAACATGGAAATGTGGTTCAACATAAACTAAAGACATTCATAATAATATTACCAAAGTTCATCACTAAGGTTTCATAAAATCATATTACCAAGGTTAATCACCAAGGTATCATAAAACATTATTAAGGAATACTGCCAAGGTATTATGAAAATGTCATCACAAGAGACTAATTCTTTACATAATGCATTTGAGCACTATTATTGTGAACCCTTCATATATCTAAAATTATCTATTACACATAATAAAATCATATATAATTCCATAAATCATAATTAACCTTAGATATAAATTATTTACATGATAATACACAACATTAATCTATATAGAGAAAGAAGTTGGATGGTATAATTTAGAGAATTTCCTAAATCAAGCATAAGATATATTAAAGGGAAATGACTTAGATGAAAAATACTTTTTAGGAGTTTTAGAAAAAAACATTTTAGAGATATGAAATATCCTTGATATTTTGAAATTATTTTAAAATAAATATTTTATAAAACAAGGAGATAAATAATTTCTTTTATAAACCAAAAAAATGTAGATAGGAATTTTCATAGAAAAAAGAAAAAATATAATGATATGTGTTCACATGGAAAATGTTAAAGAGATAATCTTTTCACACTTTAATGAAAATGACCCATACATAAAATATAAAAAATTTATTTAAAATTTTTAAATAAGGATGAGTATTAGAAAATAACCTTAATCAATTATTGAGGCATAGATAAGGATATTTAAAAATAATCCAATGAATATGGTCATAATAAAAGGAGGTACCTGACCAAAAAGAAGAGGTAGGATTTGTTTCCTTACAACAAGTAAGTAATGTGTGAAAGTGGGAAATTGAATAGGTAGAAGACATTTCAATCCCCAAAAATGACCATATGAGAATAAAATGATAAGTGTTTTAAAGAAAAAATTATATAAATTACCCATATGTATTATCATTCAAAACAAATATCTATTTTAAAATTATATTTGGGACAAAACCCTCAGTAGTACCACAAAATTTTAGTGTAAAATAATTATATTCTTGATAGCTTTCTTAGCATGCAACAATAATCTTTAAAAGAATTACGAGATATTGTAAAAATACTATTATTTAAATATGACCATTACAACCTATTCATATAATTTTTAGTATGAATATGGATAATAATATTATGAAAAATATGTATAAGGTTTTTTATAAAATTAAAATATATTTATTAATTCATAATAAATAAGTACACAATTCTCAGTAAAGTCGTTTTATGCTTCAAATATATGTTTTCATAAAATATGGTTTTTATTGCATTTTGAACGAAAAAATTATAATTAATTTCAAAAAATTGTAAAAAATTTATATTTGGGAATTAATAAAAAATTTAAATCATAATTTAAACATTATATTATGGGGAATTATTCGTATTTTTTAAAAATGATTTATTTTTTAGTAAATAGTGAAAATTATCAATTATTGATAATCTTCCATTTCATTTCATTAAATAAAGATAATTAAAATTACTATTATATATTTTATTTGTTTTTAAAGTAATATTATATCCATTTAATTAAACATAATATAAATAATTCTATAGGAATCAATAATATATTTTATTTTTGTATAAGTTCATTTTTAATCTTAAAAACACATATTTCTATAAAAAAATTCCTTACATTTTACACATTTATATTAAAATTGATTTTATGAACTTGTATTAGATAAATAATGAAAAATAAATTTCATATTTTTAATTTGGAGTCTCAAATTTTGTAAAAAGATCTCTTTTTGCATTATGAATAGTAACCATGATAAATATTTTTTCACGAGGGTTGGGGTAAAATAAGTTAATTAAGGTTAAAACTAAGCGATAAGGTCTCAAAATCAACCTGAAACCTTTATTATTTAATTTAATAATATAAATTCAACCATAAACATTACAACTTATAATATATTTCATTTTTGTACCATCTTCCATCGATAATGACATTTATATTATTTTAAGAAAAGGATAAATACAAAATGTGACTCTGTTGACTTTAATTTATGTTGTATGTTATCCTATTGTTCAAACATTGTTATGAATGAAAATAAAACATAATTTTAAACATAAATATATTATTTTTATGATGATAATTTATTTTTAATTTTTTTGTAATTTGAATATTATCTTAAATGATTACGCAATGCTGACGTAGTGCCTGGGCAGGAATTTGAAAAATCAATTAAATGATTTTAAAAATTTGAAAAGTAATACTTTGTTGAATTTATACTGGTACATGAATTTTTAAGATAAATATAATGTATTATAGATATGTTAAAAGTTTATTTTCAAACTAAATTATGGTATTTGTATTTTTTAATGTCAATTATGTGAATACTCTTGAAAATGACTTTAACGATATCCTATGTTAAATAATATTTTATTAAATGATTTAAAATTCCAAAAAATTATATCTTTTTTCAAGTGAATGGTATATGGTCTATAATATTAAATATTTTACACTTATGGGTCACTTTTACTTTTACATTAACTTTATTGACCCCTAAAGAGTTAATAAATTTGATATCATGGTAATCATCAAAATGGTTATCTAGGGGTTAAAACTAAGAGATAGTGGTTTAAAAATCATCTAAACATCAATAATTTTTTTATTTTGAGATAATGTTTACTTAAATTCACTCTATTTTAGGAATATATCAATTTAGTTCATTATTAACATCAAAATAAATTTATATTAATTTAATATTTTCAGTATTTTCAAGGGTTCCTCTCTCCTCTCACTACTAAACATAAGGCCTTTAATAGCGCTATAATATGAATTTTTCAGTGAAAAAAATAGATAATAATAAGAGTTCCCTTAAAAGCTCTTGGAATTTATCAGCACTAAAAAAGCACTAATAAAGGACACCTTTTTCATCACTTCTTTAAGTGCACATAATGGATACCTTTATCAACACTTTTCCTTGCACTGCTGAAGAATCATTTTATCAATGCTTTTACTAGCACTGATAAAGGGGAATACTATTGTAGTGAACTATTATAATTATAGAACACTGTATATGAAAAAATAGGGATCAAATAGATGGATAAAATACAGAATTTAATTGAAATAAAATTTACAACACCAATACAGGAAAAATAGATTATTATAGACATTTCAAACATTATTTTGTACAATTACATGAGTAAGTAAATTTTTTCACATATAGTAAAAAAAATCAATGTTCCTTTGTAGTTAGCCCTTATCCCCATGTTATGATATTAGTTTCCAAAAAAACTACCCTATATTGAGTAAATGAATTCACCTATATAAGAAAAGAACTATTATATTAGTAATATTGTAAAACAAATAAATTAAAAACAAAGTTTCAATTTTAAACTAAAAATATATTAATTGGGTCATACTAAGAACATTGTGTATCAAATTGAATTGTGATTGATTCTTACATGTCACACCATTTCTTTTTATTCTAAAAAAAACTTCTATCTAATTGGATCACATCTATAGTAATAAAAATCACTACAGATATGATCTAATTCAAGAGCACTTGCATTTTGAGAACAAGCCTTCAACTATCACACCATTTCTTATTCATCTTCAGTAAATATCTCTTTGAAAATTAACTAAATAAGTACCAAATAAAAATGATGACAAAATTAATTAAGTAATAGAATATAAAATGAAAATAAAACAGTTAAAGCTTCTAATGTTCAATTTTTTCTATTTAATGCATGTTATAAAATAAAATGAAACTTATATACTAAAAACAACAACTCAGAGTCATACCAACCACATCATGTGTCAGATTGATTTGTTTTTCAATTTCTACAAATCCAAAATGAATTACGGATCATTTTCCTCAGGTTTGAAAATAATCTGAGCTCATTTTCTTAGTTTTGGCTAGTGACGTGCACTTAAATATAAAATGAAACCTTTGTATTGAAAACACACACATCGGCTCATATCGGTCACATCATATGTCAGAATTATGTGATGTCAATTATTACACATTACAAATGAATTATGGACCATTTTTCAAAAAAAAAGTAATATGATCATTTTTTCTCAGTTTTGGCTATTTGATGACACTTTTTTATGGAAAACATAAAATGAGTCATATTGAGAAAATCATGTTTTAGATTAATGTGTAGTCAATTCCTTCATGTCAAAAATAAATTATGGATCATTTTCATAAAGTTTGATAATAGTCTAAGATATTTTTATTAGTTTTTTCTATGTGATGCTTGTTTCAAACTAAAATGATACATTTGTTTTGAAAACATACAGTTATAGTTATACTAACCATATCATGTGTTAATTGACATGTGATCAATTTATACACTTCACAAATGAATTGTTGATCATTTTATTAATGTTTGTAAATGGTATAAGTCCATTTTCTTGATTTTGGTTGTTTGGTGAAAATTTTAAACTAGAATGAAACTTTTATTTTTAAAACACACATTTAATTTCATTTAGGTCACATCATGATTCATATTGATGTATGGTAAATTATTACAAATTAAAAATCAATTATGGATAATTTTCCTAATGTTTGAAAATAATCCAAACTTGTTTCCTCAGTTTTTTCTATTTGATGTGTGTTTTAAACTAAAATAACACTTTTTTTAAAACATGTAATTTGAGTCATATGGACCACATCATGTGTGAGATTGATGTGTGATCAATTAATACCCATAGAAAATTAATTGTAGAAATTTTACTAAATTTTAAAAACAATCTGATCCCATTTACGTGGTTTTGGTGATGGGATGTGTGTTTTAAACTAAAATGACACTTTTATATTAAAAACACGTACTTTGAGTCATACTGACAAAATCAGGTTTTATATTGAAATACAGTTGATTCCTATATATAAAAAATTAATTATAGATCCTTTCCCTAAATGTTGAAAACAATACTAGCTTTTTTGCTGAATTTTTGCAATGTGACACATGTTTTATATTCAAATGGATCTTTTATATTGAAAACACACACATCAAGTCATATCGACCACATCTTGTGTCATATTTATGTAAAGTGAATTATTTCCTATAAAAACGAATTATGGATCATTTTGTTAATTTTTGAACATAATACGATATCTTTTTCTTAGTTTTAGCAATGTAACATGTGTTTTAAACTAAAATGACACTTTTATATTGAAAACATTAACTTCACATCATAATGACCACATCGTGAGTCAAATTGACGTGCGGTCGATTCCTACATGTTATAAATGTATTATTGATCATTTTCCTAAATTTTGAAAAAATCCAAGCTCTTTTTCTTATTTCTGGATATTTTATTTGTGTTTTAAACTAAAATGAAACTTATGTATTGAACACGTACTTCGAGTCCTACTAACCACATTAGGTATCAGATTGAAGTGCAGTAAATTCTTACACATAACAGATAAATTATTGATTATTTTCCAAAATTTTGAAAAAAATATGATCCCATTTTCATTATTTTTTCTATGTGATCAATTTTAAACTAAAATGGCGGTTTTATATTGTAAACACGTATTTCGATTCATACCAAACACATCGTGTGTTAGATTGGTATGCAGTCAATTCATACAAAAGAAAATGAATTATGGATATATTTTCTAATATTTTAAATCAGTATAATATTGTTTTATTAGTTTTGCTGATATGAAACACATTTTAAACTAAATTGGAACTTTTATATATAAAAACACACACTTCGAGACTTACTAACCATATTGGGTGTTATATTGATGTGTGGTTGATTCCTACACATAAAAAATGCATTATGGATCTTTTTTATTATGTTTAAAAACAATCAAATCTAATTTTACATGTTTTGGCGAGGTGACATGTGTTTTAAACTAAAATGTCACTTTTATATTGAAAACATGCACTTTGAGTTATACCCACCACATCGGGTGTCAGAGTGATATGTGGTTGATTCCTACACCTCACAAATGTATTATCAGCAATTTTCTTAAAGTTTAAATTTAATATGAGCTCTTTTTATTGGATTTGGATATTTTATGTCTGTTTTAAACTAAATCGACACTTTTGTATTGAAAACCCGCACTTTTTAGTCATACCAACCAAATCATGTGTCAGATTGATATGTGGTAAATTTTTACGATTCAAAAATGAATTATAAATAGTTTTCCTAAAATTATAAAAAAAATAAGCATGTTAGTCTTTTTTTTGTTTATGTGATGGGTTTTAAACTAAAATGACACATTTATATTGAAAACATGAACTTCAGGTCATATCGACTGTGTCATGTTTGAGATTGGAGTGTGATCAATTCCTATATATGAATAATGAATTGTGGATAATTTTCCTAAAGTTGGATACAATATGACCTCACTTGATCTATTTTGGCAATCGGACATGCATTTTAAACTAAAATGTGTCTTTTATAATGAAAACATACACTTTGAGTCTTACTGACCACATCAGGTGACAGATTAATTTGTGTTCAATTCCTACATGCCAAAAATAAAAAACGTTTCATTTTAATAATTATATAAAACAATACAAGATCATTTTCTTGTTATTAGAGATGTGACATGTATTTTAAACAAAAATGTCACTTTTGTATTGAAAGCACACACTTTTAGTCATACCAATCACATCAAGTGTCATATTGACATGTAGTTGATTCCTACACATGAAAAATAAATTATTGACCAATTTATTAATGTTTGAAAACAATATGAGCTCCATTTTTTAGTTCTGGATATTTTATGTGGGTATAAAACTAAAATGACACTTTTTATATTGAAAATGCACACTTCATGGCATACCGACCACATCTGGTGTCAGATTGATGTATGGAAAATTCTTACATATCACAAAATTAATCACTAATTATTGTACAAATGTTTGAAAACAATTTGATATCACTTTATTGATTTTTATATGTGATGAATTTTAAACTAAAATGACACTTTTATATTGAAAACATGTACTTTGTGTCATGCCGACCACATCGTGTGTCAGATTGGTTTGTGATCAATTCATACACATGAAAAATGAATAATGGATGTTTTTCATGATGTTTGAAAATAATCCAAAATATTTATCTCTATTTTGGTGACGTGACATGCATCATAAAATAAAATGGAACTTTTATATTTGAAGAACACACTTTGAGTCATACTGAAAACATCAGGCATTGGATTGACTTGTAGTTGATTTCTACACATAACAAATGAATTATAAATCATTTTCAAATAGTGTGAAAATAATATGAGCTCTTTTTCTTGATTTTATTGATGTGATGTGCATTTTAAACTAAAATGAAACTTTTATATAGTAAACACATACTTCCAGTCATACCTACCCCATCAGGTCTCTTTTTGGAATACATTCAATTCTTATAAATGAAAAATGAATTATGGATTGTTGAACTCAATTTTCAAAATAATCTGAACTCGTTTTCTCAGTTTTTTCTATGTGATATGTGTTTCAAACTAAGATGTAACTTTTATACATAGTGTTATACCAACCACATCGAGTGTTGGATTGACGTGAAGTCAATTCCTACATGTCAAAAATTTATTATAGAACATTTTCATAAATATTGAAAATAATTCAAACTAATTTTCCTTATTTTATATATGACATATGTGTCTCAAACTATAATGAAAATATTATATTAAAAACAAAAAATTCAAGCCCTACCAACCACATTGTGTGTTATATTGATGTGTGTTCAATTCATATATATCAAAAATAAATTATGGATCTTTTTTCTGAAGTATCAAAACAATTTGATTTTTTTGTATGATTTAGAGAAAATATCGTGTGAATTAAACTAATGTGTAAATTTTAAAAAATAATTATCCGATAGAAATTGGTAAGGAAATTAACTAATAGAATTATATAAAATGAAGAGAAAAATTACTAAATAGGTAGTGAGAAGTCACCTATTCATGACGTCTGTAAACATTCTGACACTATATATTTTGCCTGTCCATTTTTCAACAAATCAATTACCTCCATTATACTTATACTTAAGAAATAGATCAAAAATAATATATAATAACTTCAATATTAATGTTTCACATCCCATGTTTATCTCCTAGGTCATATCCCATACTATATCACAAACATAATAGGTAATCCAGTAAATTTGATGTTGGAAAACATTCTGACACTATGTACTCTACCCACTCATATCTAATCAAATTTACTAATTATTTTAAGTATGTATATTGTTGGAAATATTGATAGTACTAAGAAAATATAGTCAAATATTTGTAATAAATATTTTTAATTAAATCATAATTACATTTGAAAATTACCAATTTAAGGATAATAGTCTTTTGATGGTATATGCTATATTTCATAAATTTTCATATGTAATATCCACAATCATTACCATTATCTTGTTTCAAACACTAAAAAACATTCACCAAAATAAGTAAATAGTTTTGAAATATTTTTAAATAGTTAAATATTTATATATATATATATATACCGTAATCTATTTCCATTTAAATAAATCCATATGCTTACTATGTTTAGTGACCAAACTCATACCATGATTTAGCCTATATTTATAGATCACCATATCTTAAAAAAATTATCATTAAAGAACATACTGAAACATATAATTCAAGGTTTATGAATAAAATATTAATTGAAGTGTATTACAAATTAATAATATGCATCATGTGTAGTTGGTTTGATTGAAATCAATGAATGGTGTCCAGAAAATAAATAATTTGGGTATCTAAATTGATTTCTATTATTATCTTGTGCTTTCTCAAAAAAGAAATTCAAATATGTAATAAGAAAATAAAAAATTATTTTATGTTATTAAATTACAGAATTTCCCCCCTACACTATAGGAATAAATAATATTTTTTAATCTCTTAATTTCTTCTAAAACACCTTTCTTAGTTCAACTTTTTCCTAATAAATTTAATTCAATTTCAAAGAAATTTCTTACTTAGAAATTATTTAGGGATTAAAGAATCAAAATAATTATTTGTAGAGTTTTCCATTTATATATTATTAATATAAATTCCTATATAAAATATGAATAGTTATTATGTTTAATAAAAATATTAGATCATTTTTTGGACAGACAGATTATGAAAATGTACCTCATGTATGTATTCACAACTGAGACTCTAAACCATTCAAACATAAGAATCTAATTTATACTCTCGAGAAAATTTTGTCTATAAATAAATATCTAAATATTTATTCTTAATATTTAATATAGTAAATATTTCAACATTTGAATGTGGTGTATGCATGAACCTGTAATGATAATATATGATGTAGTGGAACTGGCAGGGAGAAGGTACTCTAAGAAGGACCTTTTGTTTTCTTGGTCAATTCACAGGATTATCTTTATCTGAACTTCTATTTCCCCATCATTTTATCCTTATTTAATACCATACCTCGCTTCAAAAAAAATTTCATCAACTATTATTGGTTTATCATTTGAAAAAAAAATGTTAAGGACATAGCTCATGTATCATTATATGATTTGATGGACATACTATGAATGTTCAAATACAATCATTTACCATTGTAATATCTGAATCATCAAGTGGAATAGGAAACTCTATGCTCAACTCTTAATATACTTAAATATAACACCCCAAGACTTTCTATTATGTTTTTTTGTAAATAAATTTAGTTTATTTGATATCTTTTATAGCACTAAACACTGAGCTTTAAAGAACTGTGATATAAAATTAAATATTAACATTACTATTGAAGTAGTAATGGGACCATTAGGAATAGTAATGTGACCATTAGAATAATAACCCCACCTATGATATTATAAATAAAATTTAGGTATCTCATAAATGTAAATGTGATATATTTATAACATATAATAAGTAAATAAATGTTTTAAAAATGATAAATTAGGTGTTGGTGTTTTTGTGAAAAGTAAATGTTTATTTTCAATTTAATAATTAATATAAGGATTTAAAATAAACTTTATTTAATAAAATATATTCATAAATTAATATTGTTTTTATTATAATTATAAAATAATTTATAAGACCTTAATTAATACTTCAATGTTATATAAAATATGTAATAATTTTTAATGTGATATTTTTTGAATAAATAATGATTTTAATATAAAATTAAATTTATCATATTTGGAAAATTATTTTCAAAATATGGAGTCCAATTTTTAAATCTACACATTGAAAAAAAATTTGGGTTAATTTTTTTTATTTTTCTAAAATAATTGGATTTTTCAGGAATAGTGAAATACAGTAATTTATGGTTTTTAGCATTATAAGTTAAATACATGATTTTTTTAGTCATTTATAAAGTAATAACCCATTAGTTTTAACTAACACGATCTAGTTACTATACTTAGTCAAAATAATCAATAATATTAATAGTCCTGATCCATAATAGTAAACAAATGTATAAAATAATCAAAAACACTCCTCTCCTCCCCTTATAAATACCACCAATTCCCCTCACACCTTATAAGACTTGAGTCTTAATAATGTTCTTCCCAACTCACTTAAAAATCCTCTTACACATGTATGTAACCTACTAGTATTACTAAAAGATTAAATCCATGTGTCTTAAGGAGGTTCCCAAGGAGATGATATTCCAGAGGTAAAATCCTCTTTCTTTCTCTTTTAGTTTCCTTTATTTTATTATCCTCTCTTCACCTCCCCTTATTCAAAGGATAATGATAACTCCAGTATCATATATATAATGGAATTTTATTGTGTTAATGTAATTAAAATCAGAAAATCTATTATATTATCTTTTTAATTCTAAAAATGAAAACATCATTCGTGAGGTGTCAATTTGCCGCCTTCATGGATGAAGAGTTTTCATTTTTCACTACCACCTACAAGGATGGTCATAGAACCATTATTATGGTTAAATAAGATATTAATATACATATTATAATTCATATAATTAAATATATCAAATATATATTCATAATATTAAATAAAATGACACAAGTTCATAATGGTCATAAAAACCACTGAAATAAATTAAGATGTTTTCATCAATGTTTTATCTAACGAATCATCCTCATACAATATAAAAAATTATATATGATAGAATTTAAACCATTTTAAATTAATTAATACTAAATAATTTCACTTCTAGAGATGTAATTCACATTTTACCAGATCTTCCATAATTATACACAAGGAAACCGACCATAAAACCCCAAAACAAACAATCCTATAACAACAAAATTTTACATTATAACTCATCAAAATGGACATAAATGAACATAATAAAATTATAAAAAATAAAATATATGTTTAATAGTTTATGAATTAAGTAATTAATTAATATATTTTTATTATCCAGTACATTAAGTACAAGTAAATAATGCTTTCAAACACAAGGTAAGGGTTTTCTCATCTCACTTTTATTTCTATGAGATATATGCCTTGTTCACCAATTATTTTGTTTTTTGTGGTGTATTTTCATTTTGATATATCATATCATGAATATTTTAATATTAATGTTATTCAATATTTCATTTGAATATTATTAATTTTATGGGGCATGCGATTCGACTGATCACATGTAGTAAAGGACTTTGTCCCAATTTACATTTCATTGAGACTGACATGGTATTGTGTACCTAATCATTTTTATGTGGTGAATCTAATATAAAGATGATATCGTTTTTCATTCAAAATTATATTTCATTAAATATCTATATTTATTGTATCATGGATGTGATTATTTTCTAGGTCGTATACCTTTTAATATAAGTTGTTTACTTTAAATGTTATTTTAACTAGGGAAATATTGATCAATCTTTATCCTCTACTCAATAGGGATATTTTGATAAGGAATAATTTTCATGAATTAAATATATGTATGAAGAATTATTTGGAATTATATTTATGGGTGGGGATTGATATTTTATATCCCCTCGTTGCATCGATAGGTGTCATGAGATAAATCAGTTGGTGAAAAACCCTTCGTGTTTGTTTCCAAGAAGAATAAGATGGGTTTCTACCCCCAGATATAAACCATATTATGAAAAGTATTAACTATAGTGGTTCACGTGTTAGATACATAACGTCCAATAATTAATAATTTCCTTTATTCAGTATTTATTTATTCTTATCTGTGATATTTTAACTATGAAAAATTCTATGGACGCATAACATTATCTAGTTATTGATTAAATGGAATATGTGTTCAGTTATTTAACTTTCCAAATTTATTATTACTTTTTTAATATGCTTCACTTATTATTGATTCATTTTTTTGTTTTATGTAACCCTCACTAAGAATTTGATGTCACCCTTTTATTTTTTTTCCTTCCCTGGGTTATAAAGATGAAATCTTTAAATAAGTGTCAATGAAGTGGATTATTTTCCATTGTTATGTTATATATTTAATTACTAATATAATAAGGGAACCATGTTTGTATCTAGTTCATGAAGACTACTAAACTCATCAATATATGGTGATGTGATCTCTTGTATCTATTTCATTATAGTAAAATAACCATCGACTCTGGGCTACTGGGGGTCGGGGTATTTACAATTGGTATCATAGAACGTTTATTAGAAAACATAGAAACTATATATTAAATAAACCTGATAATTTTAATAATCCCATATAGTGACTTTTTTACTAAATACTCATGGTGATTATGAGATAACTCAATGTGTGCAAATATTTAGTGATGATGACCAGTGGAAGAAATGGATCAACACTCACTGAAAATGTAGGGATTTCCCCAGTAAGCAAGTCAATACAGTTTTTGTTGGAGCTATGTAGATCATGACCATATTAGGAAAAATTACTCTGATAATTATTAATAACCTTACTACACCTATGTTGGACTGTTTTTGGTTGTAGAATACCACATCCTTTAGTGGGACTAATAATCTATTTGTATCTGAGAAATAAATCAAGTCTCTTGAAAATATATTTCTGGCATTGGGATGTGATTAATGGGAAATGGTAGAACTAGTGCTATTTTGTATCATGGGTGATGCTGGAAAATGGTAGTCATTATTCCATAATACTATGGAGGATGGTGAAATATAATACGTGTAATGAAGAAATTTTAAGGTAAAATTATTTGACAAATACTTCACTCATGATAAATTAACTGAAATGAAGAGAAAATTCCTTAACATAAAGAAAAAGGAAGAAGAGAGTGTTACTGAGTATGATTATGCCTTCAAAAAACTAGCCACATGTGCAACAGATTACATACATGATTAAGAAAACAATATTGATCATTTCTTTGAATATCTTAATCCAATTATCTGAAGGGAACTAGATTCTCAAACATTTTTATCATATGATGAAATAGTATTATGTTCCATCAAAATGGAGAAGGAATTTTCTAGTTCATATGTGTTCAAGGTAAATCAAGAGAAGAATATATCTCATAATACCATGAAAAAGTTAAATCATCAAAGAATAATATGGGAATAAATAAATTCCAATTATGCACAAATTTTGGAATAAATTATCATGGGAAATTCTTGAAAGACATTGGAATTTTTTATAACTATGGAGAAATGGGTCATCAAGATAATAAATTCAAGGGGAAGACACAAATACATGATTTTAAATGATTTAATTTCAAATAAATGGGGTATTAATCAAACCAATGCCCTAATAACATGGTAATCTACCATAAAAGAGGCCAAGGGGATATGTCTAAGATTATACGATCACTACAGCTGAGGTAGAAGTACCCAATGATGTGGTCACATGTACATTAATTGTAACATCCCAAGTAAATAAAGAATAATAATTTTGAATGTTTATTAATATTTTTGAATTAAGTATTAATTTTACTTTAAAGAGGGTGCCATGTTTGATAGCGTACTCAATATGCAACAGCGGGTTTCTTTGAAATCTTATGTTGCACACTAATAATATAATATTATTATTTTAAATGGAAGTTAACGCCTATCCATTTTATTGTCGGGAATTAATATAACTAACTAAAATATGATTATACATTTTTGTTAAATGTTTTTACATTTATCCAATAAAATTTAGAGGCTTAAAATGTAAATGAATCTAAGCATAAATACTCTAATATTCTTTAAAAAGTCGATTTACTGCCTTTTGATGCTGAACCCTCTTTAAATATAGTTTTGGTAATTTTTATATGTTCTATTTGAAAAACTAAAATTCTTTTTTAGATTAGGGAAATCAAAATTTACTTTGGGTAAATTTTTGGTATTTTTCTGATAAAGTTCATTTTTAATGAATAGTGAAAAATACTGTATTTTAATTCAAAGGTGCCTTTTAATATAATTTATATATATGGATAGATTATATTTTGAATTGGTTATAAAGTGTAATTATAATATATTTATACTAGTTAATCCGATGATGGACATTGGAATTAATTTCACTTTGAAATTGCACATAAACAAGTGTCAATCTTTTGATAGTTAATATCTCTTAAAAACACGCTTTTTGTTTTGATAGTGGAAATTAATTTCAAATTGATTTTTTCCAATTCTGTGTTTTGGATTTAGAGAAATGGATTCCATATTCGGAATCAGTATTTCTAAATTTTGTAAATAGGTATCTTTTATTTATAGACATAATAAATATTTACTTTAGTAAATATTTTATTTACCATGATTAAAGGGTAAATATAGTAAATAAGGGTAAAATATAATATTATAATAATATTAAATTACCCTAACATGTGTCCTAATACTATTGAATGATACATATCCGACCATGGGCATCTTTGGGTCGAATTTTGGACCTCATGGAGCCACATGGGAGTAATAATGACATTTTATATTAATTAATTAAAAGTAAAGACAAAAATGACATAAAAAATATCTTTTAGTAAATAAATTTTTATATGGGGTTATATAAGTTATATTTTTGACTATAAATATTTATTGGAAATATAAAATTATTTCCTATGTCATGGTAGTTTTATTATAATTTTTGGATATCAAATAAATTAAATTATTTATGACACAATAATCATGCAGTATTTAACTCATTAATAAATGATTTAAATAAATAATATTATAAATATTAAATAAATATCCAAAACCTATACAATTATTACTGGATTATTTTTTTCTACCATGAGTCATCTTAAATTTTATATTAAAGAATATTTGACCTTTTCAAACGGAAGATGAGGTTATAATAAAATAATTGTTTCAAACTTTCCTAAAGAGCCCCTCCTCTCCCTTTTAAAAACCATTCAATTCTAACCCATTTCTCAACCCTTATCAAGCCTTTGGCTCGTGAAACCTCCACTCCAATAAGCTCTCAAGATCCCTCTACTCAACCTAGAAGCCTTACCTTAGGTTGAAAAAACTTCAAGAAACCCTTTTGGTTCAAACCAAAGGGAGTTACCCGATTTAAAGGTAACATCTTCTCTTAAGTTCTTTTGTTTTATTTTACTTCTCCATCCCCCTAATCACATTTTATTGCTTTCTTTTGTAACAACACCAGTATCCTCAATATACTATTATGTTTTTATGAGAAGTATCTGAACTACACTTACACACACATACATCTAATGGGTAATGAACATACTTTTTCTATGGATGAAAAACTAACGCCTCACGAAACAATGATTGTTCAATTGTCTCCTACCGCATCTCATGGTGTCCATTATGATGAAACTGTATTAATATATCACATATATATTATTTTTATGTTTTATTTATGCTTCTGTATTTTTCATTTATAGCATACCTTTATTGTTTCTATAATGGGTAAACGCGATAATTTCATTTTAGGATGTGTGGACTACCACCCCCTCAAAGTGATATTACTCGTTAATGCCTTATGCGGAATGTATAAAGGATGGAGTAAATGATTTTATTTAAGTTATTATACTATAATTATAATATAAATATGTATCACTATGTTTTAATTCCATTAAAATACGAAATGGAAATGAAAGTAGCGTTCATGCGTACGTACGGCTTATCGTCTCCATGAACGATGCATTTCATTTCTTACCTACAAATGTAATGTACTAATATAAATACATTTATTTACTGGATATATATGATATCTACATCATTAATATGATTCTGAAGATAATGGATATTTGACCACATATACAACTTGTAATTATAACGTGTTTATTTTTACTCAAGCACCAAATATCGATGAAATAATCGTTAGTAACATAAATGATTACATAATTTTTATAACATTATAATAGGTGATATAAAAGTAGTAATAAACTTGAAAAATGTTCTTAATAAAGTATAAATTTACTTTAGATTATTTTTTAGGAGATTAAATAATGATAGGGTCATGTCGGACACGAGGTAAGAGACTTCATCTCAGTCTCCTTTTATTGAGGCATATTTTGTTTTATTCTTAACTTTTTTTTATACGGTGTATAAATACCCTTGACTTTTCATTTCATTAAAATGGAATATTTTCATATGATGAGTTTTACTAAACAAAAAATAATAATGTTTCTCTTTAACGTAAGTGGTGACAACGTCCTTCTTCGCCGCCGTGAGTATTATTTGATCTTTGGATTTCTAAACAAGACGTACTGTTTTTAAATGAAAAATAAATACCATATACTCTTTTTATGTATTTTGGTATTGAAAATGGTTTTGATAATGGATTTTTTGTCTCAATATATTTAAATGATATATTGTGATGAAAATTTTGAAATGTTATCTTCACTTAATTTTTGTTTTATGAGTTATGAATATGTTATGGTTCTTGGGCATTGTATATGAATACAGGTGGTTCTATGATAATCCTATGGAGGGTGAGCCTGAGATATATCTCCAATGCATTGGGTAACATAATGGAGGTAAACATGAATGTTTCTCCTAAGATATTTAGGGAATATACTATGATGGGTATTCTAAATGTAACTCCCTACGTAGCTGTGATAGCTATAATGTAGGTATGATATCGATGCCACAAGTTACCTTTATGATTTATGTTTCTATGTGTTATTCATAAATCTTATGATTTCATGAGGTATGTTAAAGAGATTATGTTATGTATGTAATGATGAACTAATGTTTTCATTCTTTGTTTTGTAACACTTATTGAGCTTTTTATGCTCATCCCATGTTTTGAATTTTTTTTCACAGGACTTAAAGATAAATAGGTTTAAGGATGGGATAAAGGAAAATTCATGATGTCTAAAACATGAAACTATACATGAATCTTTTTTTCAAGAGTTTTTATTTTGTGAAAATAATTGGAAACTTAGTATAAGTGTCTAGTTTTTAATCTTTTGTGATATAATATTTATGACCTAATTCTCTAAAACACTAAACCTAAAATGATCCTCAATGTGAATTATTCATTTAATTCAATATTATGTAATGTTTTAAGGTCGGGTCTTTATAGTTGTTATCAGATGTCGGCTTAGATAACTTTAGGAGTTAGGGTATTATTAAATTAATATCCATAAATTAATTTATGTTAATATTGAAATGATATAGCATTTACAGATTACCATGTTTCTTTTCCTAATATATTTCTCTGTTCAGAATAGTTTTCCATAGATGAAATAGGGCAGCTATGTTGGGATGACATCTAGGGAAAGACAACCTTCTAGATCAGCAACCTGAGATGGTCGGAATCAGAACTAAACAGTTTTCTGCAGTGATGGCACAATTGAATCGGGCTATAAATGGCGGTGGTATCCATGCGCGAGATCAGACAGATCAACCATAGAGGAACAAGTTAGTAATATAGAATTTCACGAGGCAACATCCCCCATAATTTAGAGAACCATCTGACTCTATTCTAGTAGAAGGGTAGATTGAAGCTCTGGAGAAATTTTTTTATGTCATGGGGTGTTTAAGAAACCAAAATGTTAGTCTTTCTATTTACCGTTTTGAAGGTGAAACTGATCAGAGGTGGTCTATGGTGAAAACATATCAGGGATAGTGATGAGATTGATGCATTTGATTGTGATTAATTCAAAGGTATGTTCCTTGAGAAATATTTTAAAAAGTTGGTTCGACTTAGGATGGAAAAAAAATTCCAATAATTGAGGCAGGAGGATGACTCAGTGGCTAATTATGAAGCAAAATTCACATGACTCACAAGGTATGCTCTAAATTTCATACAATATCTTAATAGTAAAATCAACCATTTTTACTTAGTATTAAATCCAAAGTATCGAAGGGCATTAGATTCTCATGAGTTCAAAAGTTATGAAAAACTTGTTCGTTGTGCGGAGAAGGAGGAAATAGAGTTTGCCGATGATCTGCTGTACCTTGACAAACAACAGAATAAGATTTCAAGGTGGCATGTGAATGGGAAGAACTATTCAAAAAAGTCTGATGGTAAGAAACTTAAGTTTACATTTTGTGAAAATTGTTGTAAAAAACATTCTGGGGAATGTCTTTTGAATTCAGGTAAGTGTTATTGATGTGGAAAAATGGTACATAAGGCTCATAATTTCACTGAAAACGATCAATGTAATGGTAATAAAAAATATAATTTACAATCAGTAAAATGTTTTAAGTGAAATGAAATGGGTCATTATGAAAATGAGTTTCCAATGAAGAACTCAACTGAGGGAAAGCATCTGGACTACAAGAAGAAAGGGGTGGTGAAATCCTCTGCGACTACTTCAACAGATGTTGGGCCATCAAATGAAGTAGTATCAGGTACATTGTTTGTTTGTTCAGATTATGCCAATGTGTTGTTTGATTCTTGGTCTACAAAGTATTTCATTTATGAGAAGTTTTCTAGTAATGTGGTAATTCCATCTCAAGATATGAATACATAGCTTATGGTAAAAACACCTGGAGGAAATATTGAGACAAAAAGAAAATATAAGGACCTTCTTGTCCTTGTGTGTGGAAATAATATACCTGAAAACCTTATTATTTTGCCTCTAGTATGGTTTTATTGTATTTTGGGTATGGATTGGATTTTTGTGTATCATGCTAAGATTGACTACAGAGCTAAAGAGGTTTCTTTTCAGAAATATTTTCAGTTTGTGTACAAGAATACACCCTTACTTTTGATAACATATCAGGAAGCTGAGAAACTAGTAAAAGATGGAAATGAAAGTTACCTTGCCCTTATTGTTTAAAATAAAGGAAGTGTTTAGATTAATGATGTTCCTGTGGTAAATGAGTACCTTGATGTTTTCTCTGATGATTTTCGTGGTATTATACCTGATCGGGAAGTTGAATTTACTATTGACTTAGTGCCTGATGTTTAACCAATTTCAAAACCCCCTTATCGAATCGCTCAAATTGAACTTTCTGATATAAAGAAGAAATTGCAGGAGCTATTAGATAAAGGTTTCATTCAACCTATCACATCAACATGGGGTGCTCCTATATTATTTGTTAAAAAAAATATGGTTCAATGAGACTTTGCATTGATTATAGAGCATTGAATAACATCAATGTTAAGAACAAGTATCCTTTTCCTCATATTGATGATTTGTTTGATCAGCTCTAGGGAGCTCAGTATTTTTCAAATATTGATCTGAGGTTGGGGTACCATCAGATGAAAGTAAAGGAAGAAGACATTCCGAAGACCGTGTTTTGTACTAGATATGGCCATTATGAATTTTTAGTTATGCCTTTTGGTTTAACCAATTCACCAGCTGTATTCATGGATCTTATGAATATAATTTTCTGTGAGTTCTTGGATATTTTTGTGGTTGATTTCATTGATGATATTTTGGTTTTTTTAAGTATTGAGGAGCATGAAAGTCATTTAAGGGTTGTCATGAAAACATTAAACGGAAAGAAACTGTATGGAAAATTCAGCAAGTGAGAGTTTTGGTTACAAAAAATTTCATTCCTTGGTAACATTGTTTCAAAAAATGGCATAACTATTGATCCTACTAAAACAAAAATTGTTGCAGAATGGCCAAGAACCACAAATATAACCGAGATTTGTAGTTTTCTTGTTTTGACAGGTTATTACCGAAGGTTTGTTGAGAAGTTTTCATGGTTATCTAGTCCAATGACTAAATTAACTCAAAAAGGTGTTATGTTCATTTGGACAAAATAATGTGATGATTGCATTCAATATTTGAAAAGAAAATTGGTGAATGCTCCAGTTTTGGCACTGCCTTCCAGAAATGGTGAGTTTGTTATTTATAGTGATGCTTCGTTCAAAGGACTTGGTTGTGTCCTTATGAAGAATGATTAGGTAATTTCTTATGCATCACGTGAGTTGAAACCTCATGAGTTAAATTACCCTACACATGATTTGGAATTATATTCTATTGTTTTTGCTTTAAAAAATTGGATGCATCATTGGTATGGAGTAAAATGTGAAATATATACTGACCACAAAAGTTTGAAGTATACATTCACACAGAAATAATTAAACATGAGACAGAGTAGAGGGTTGGAATTAATCAAGTATTATTATTTCATGATTCATTACCATCCAGGAATGGAAAATAAAGTGTCAGATGCTTTAAGTAGAAAAAGAAATGATTCATTAACCACGCTACATTTAGAACGAGATACTTTGGTTTTTGATTTCATAAATTTTGGCATAGAAGTTTTTGGTACATGAAATTCTTATGTTTTGTTTTAGATGTCAATGGAATCATCTCTTTCAGACAGAATTAAGTGAGTGTAGAAAGAAGACAGTGAGTTTCAGAAAAAGGTAGAGTTGGTTAAGAAGGGTAGGTTTTCTGAATTTAACATTGATAATGATTATGTTTTTAGGATTGGGAAAATATTATGTGTTCCTTGTGTTACACATTTGTAGAATAAGTTGTGTGTGAATCTCATAGTTCCCCATTTTCAGTTCATCATGGAAGTACTAATATGTACAGATATCATCGTGAGTATTACTGGTGGGATGGGATGAAACGAGATATTGTTGACTTTACTACAAAGTGTTTGACTTGTCAGCAGGTTAAAGTAGAGCTGCAGTTACCAAAAGGGATGCTGCAGTCTTTAGCGGTGCTAGAGTGGAAATGGAAAAATATATCCATGGAATTCTTTGTGGGATTACCAAATACATCTAGAGGTAACAATGAAATCTGGTTTATTATTGATCGATTGACTAAATCGGCTCATTTCCTTCTTATTTGAGATACTTTATCTCATGATCAAATTTCTTTGTGGAATATTAAAAAGATAGTCAGGTTGCATGGTGTTCCCCTCTCCATTGTATCTGATCGTGATCCCAGGTTTACTTCTAACTTTTGGAAAGGCCTTTAGAAGTCATTGGGTAATGAATTAAATTTTAGTACATCTTTTCATCCTCAATCAGATGGGCAGTCAAAAAAAAACAATTAAGACCTTATAGGATATGCTATGAGCTTGTTCACTTAATTACTAGGGAAGTTGGGACCAACATATTTCTTTGGTTGAATTTTCATATAATAACATTTTTCATTCTAGTATACATATGGCTCCATTTGAGGCATTATATGGAAAGTGTTGTCGAAATCTAGATTTTTGGGATGAAGTATGTGAAAGAAAGATGATGGGACCAGAATTGGTAGAAGAGATGGTCGATAAATTTCAGTTGTTTCAGAAGAACATGAGAATAGATCAGAATAGGTTGAAACTCTATGTGGATAACCGGAGTAAGGATTTATCTTTCGTGGTACGTGACCATGTAATTTTCAATGATTCTCCATGGAAAAGTGTGATGCGTTTTGGTAAGAAGGGAAAGTTGAGTCCGAGGTTCATTGGACCTTATGAAATTCTGGAGAAAGATGGAGCAGTTGTGTACAGAGTGGCTTTACCCCCATGTTTATCTCAGGTACACAATTTTTTTTATGTTTCTATGTTTAGAAAGTATATGTCAGATCCACCTCATTTTTTGAGCCCAGAGGTAGTTCAGTTGGAATAGAATCTCTCCTATGAGGAACAATCAATCCAGATTCTTGACCATAAAGAGAAAGTGTTGTGAAATAAGGTAATTTTTCAGGTAAAGGTATTGTGTAAAAACAATATGGTTGAAGAGGCAATGTGGGAATCTGAAAATTTTATGAGGGATAAATACCCCCACTTATTTGACAAATGAATAAAATTAGCGTGGACACAATTCCCAAAAGGGGGAAGGATGTAACATCCCAAGTAAGTAAAGAATAATACTTTTGAATGTTTATTAATATTTTTGAATTAAATATTAATTTTACTTTAAATGGGATGTTGTGTTTGATAGCGTACCCCATACGCAACAGCAGGTTTCTTTGAAATCTTACATTGCACACTAATAATATAATATTATTATTTTATATGGTAGTTAATTCCTAGCCATTTTATTGGTGGTAATAAATATAAATAACTAGAATATGATTATACTTGTTTGTTAAATGTTTTTACATTTATCCAATAAAAGTTAGAGGCTTAAAATGCAAATGAATCTGAGCATAAATACTCTAATATTCTTTAAAAAGTCGATTTAGAACCTTTTGATGGAGACCCCTATTTAAATCTATTTTTGGTCATTTTTATATGTTTTATTTGACAAAATAAAATTCTTCTTTAGATTCAGGACATCAAAATTTACTTTGGGTAAATTTTTGGTAATTTTTTAATAAAGTTCATTTTTTAATGAGTAGTGAAAAATACTGTATTTTAATTCAAAAGTGCCTTTTGATCTAATTTATATATACGGATAGATTATCTTTTGAATTGGTTTTAAATTTTAATTAGAATATATTTTTACTAGTTAATACAATTTTAGACATTGTAATTAATTTCACTTTGAAATTGAACATCAACAAGTGTCAATCTTTTGATAGTTAATATTTCTTAAAAACACACTTTTTGTTTTGACAGTGGGAATTAATTTTAAATTAATTAGTACCACTTATGTGTTTCGAATTTATAAAAATGTATTCCATATTTGGAATCAGTAGGTACAAATTGTGTAAATTGGTAACTTTTATTTTTAGACATTTTAAATATTTACTTCAGTAAATATTTTATTTACCATGATTAAAGGGTAAATATAGTAAATAAGGGTAAAATATAATAATATAATAATATTAAATTGCCCTAACATGTGTCTTAATTCTATTTGATGATACATATCCAACCATGGTCATCTTTGGGTAGAATTTGTTACCCCATGGAGCCACATGGGAGTAATAATTACATTTTATATTAATTAATTTAAAGTAAAAAACAAAAATGACATAAACAAATATCTTTTAGTAATTAAATTTTTACATGGGGTCATATAAGTTTTAATTTAAACTATAAATATTATTTGGAAAGCTAAAACGATTTCTTTCATCATTGTATTTTTTTTTATAATTTTTGGACATCAAATAAATTAAATTATTTGTGATACAATAATGATGCAGTATTTACCTAATTAATAAATGATTTAAATAAATATGATTATAAATATTAAAACAATATCCAAAACCTACCAAATTCTTATCATATTATTTTATTTTGACCATGACTCTTCTTAAAATTTATATTAACAAATATTTGACTTTTTGAAACTGAAGATGAGGTTATAATATAATAATTGTTTCAAACATTCCAAAAGATCCCCTCCTCACCCTTATAAAACCCCTCACTTCTAACCCTTTTATCACACTTTTCAAGCCTTTGGCTGGAGAAACCTCTCCTCAAATAAGCTCCCAAGATCCCTCTCTTCAACCTAGAAGCCTAAACTTAGGAAAAAAACACTTCAAGAAACACTTTTGGTTCAAACCAAAGGGAGTTACCTGATTTAATGTTAAGGTCTTCTCTTAAGTTCTTTTGTTTTATTTTACTTCTCCAACCCCCTAAACTCACTTTATTCCTTTATTTTGTAACAACACCATTATCCTAAATATACTAGGATTTTTTATGAGAATGACTCGAACTACAGTTACACACACCTCAATCTAATGGGTAATGAACATACTATTTCTGTGGATGGCGAACTAACGCTTCACGAAACGAGGATTGTTCAATTATCTTCTACCGCCTCTTATGGTTGCCATTATGATGGAACTGTATTTATATATGATATATATATATATATAATGTGTATGTTTTTTATGCTTCTTTATTTTTCATTTTTATCATACCTTTATGGTTTCAATAATAGGTAAACGCGATAATTTCATTTTAGAAAGTGCGGACTACCACCCCCTTAAAGTGATTTGAATCATTAATGCCTTATGTGGGACATATAAAGGATGGAGTAAATGATATTATGTAAGATATTATACTTTAATTATAATATACATATGTATAATTATGTTTTCATTCCATTAAAATACTAAATGGAAATGAAAGTAGCGTTCATGCGTACGTACGACTTATCATCTCCATGAATGCTGCATTTCCTTTCTTACCTCCAAATGTTATGTAATAATATAAATACATGTATATACTGGATATATATGATATATATTATATCTACATCATTAATATCATTATGAAGATAATGTATATTTTACCACATGGACAACTTGTAATTATAAGGTGTTCATTTTTACTCAAGTACCAAATATCGATGAAACAACTATTAATAACTTAAATGATTAAATAATGTTTATAACATGGTAATAATTGATATAAAAGGAATAATAAAATTGAAAAAGGTTCTTAAGAAAGTATAAATTATCTTTAGTTTATTATTCAAGATATTAAAGAACGATCGGGTCAAGTCGGACACGAGGTAAGGGACTTTGTCTCAATCTCCATTCATTGAGGCATATTTTGTTTTATTCTCAACATTATTTTATACGGTGTATAAGTACCCTTGAATATTCATTTCATTCAAAGGTAATATTTTCTTACGTGGTGTTTTACTAAATGACAAAAAAGAATGTTTTTTTTTACGTATGCGGTGACAACGACCTTCTTCGTCACCGCGAGTATTATTTGATCTTTGGCTTCCAAAACAATCTGTAATGTTTTTAAGAGGAAAATAAATACCATATACTCTTTTTAAGTATTTTGGTACTAAAAATGGTTTTGATAATGGATTTTTTATATCAATATATTTAAATGATATATTTTGATTAAAATGTGGAAATTTTATCTTTCCTTTTTTTGTTTCATGAGTTATGAATATGTTATGGTTCTTGGGCATTGTTTATGCATACGGGTGGTAATGTGATAAACCTAGGTCGGGTGAGCTCAAGATAGCTCTCCAATGCATTGGGTAACATGATGGAGGTAAACGTGAATGTTTCTCCTAAGAGATTTATGGAATATACTGTGACGGGTATTCCAAATGTAACTCCCTACGTAGCTGTGATAGCTACAATGTAGGTATGATATCGATGCCACAAGTTACCTTTATGATTTATGTTTCTATGTGTTATTCGTAAATCTTATGATTTCATGAGGTATCTTAAAGAGATTATGTTATTTATGTAATGATGAACTAATGTTTTCATTAATTGTTTTAAAACCCTTATTGAGATTTTTATTCTCATCCCATGTTTTGAAATGTTTTTCACAGGACTTAAAGATGAATAGGGTCAAGGATGGGATCAAGGAAAAGTCATGCTGTTTAAAACATGGAACTAGACATGTCTACTTTTTTCAATAGTTTTTATTTTGTGAAAATAATGGAAACTCAATAGAATTGTCTACTTTGTAATATTTTGATATGTAATAGTTATGACCTAATTCTCTAAAACTCTAAACCTGAAAAGATCATCAATGCGAATTATTCATTTAATTCAATTTTAAGTAATGTTTTAAGTCAGGGTTCTTATATTAATATTATCTTCAAATTTATCTAATGATTTATTTGATTTGGTATCATTGAAATATTTTATATCTACCCTATATTCCAAGAAAATATGATATTTTCCTTTTTATTTAATAAGGTTGTTTTTAGTAAAACCTCCAAAGGGGAATATCATTGAAATAAATATTTGTCAGGAAATACCCATTATGGAATTTAAATGTTCCTTATTTTCTAACCATATCACCATAACTATGATTGAATTTGATACAATCATATATATGGATTTTATTTTATAATATGATGTGCAAAATTATTGTAAGAACAAGGAAATTAAAATTTGCGAGGAAGATGTAAAACTCATTTTCATTGGAGTAGAAACTTTGTCATGTGATTCTTATCTAGATCCACCGTACTAGCTCTACTGAATGATTTTTTTGGGGAGGAATAGAAAAAAAACTAGGTATGAGGAATGTAATATTAAAATTGAGGATGTCCCAATTTTATAAGAATACATTGATTTATTTCTTAAGGAATAACTTTGACACCCCACAGCATGAATTTGATTTTACCATTGACATAATCCATGATGAAAGACCGATATAAAAGGCACATTATAGAATGTCCAATGTGGAATTATAGGAGATGAATAAAAAACATGAGGAGTTGATTAATAAGGTATTAATTCTCTCTAGTGTTTCTCTAGGGGGAGTATTTGTTCTCTTTGTTAACTAGAAAGACGTATCCATGAGGCTATGCAATGACTATAGAGAAATCAAGGATATAACAATAGAGAACAAGTATCCTCTTCCTCACATTAAGGATTTATTTGATCAGTTTCATAGAGGTCAATATTTTTTAATATTTTCCTTTATTCTTGGATTCATTAATTTTGAGTAAAGAAAGAAGACATTATAAATACATATTTTGGGATAATGTATGGACATTACAAGTTTACAGTAATGAATTTTGATTGACTAATTCACTCTCCATTTTTATAGATTATGAACATAGTCTTCATGTAATATCTTGATAGTTTTTTTGAAGTATTAATTGATTATATTTCAGTGTATTCTAAAATATATAAAGACCATGAGAATAACTTATAGATCATTCTTGAGACTCTCACAAGGAATGATTTATAAGGTAAATTTAGAGAGTCTAAATTCTGGCTTCAGGAAATTTATTTTATTTTCTATATTACCTCAATGAATGTGATCCCAGTTGATACTTTAAAGAAAAATAAATTACAATAATGGAATATTCCAACGAACATAACTGTGGTACATCGTTTCATTGGTTTTGCAGGTTACTATTGGCATTCTGTTTAGATTTTTTCTCAATTAGATAACCTATTAACCATGTTCACATGTAACATATTAATGTTTGTATGGAAAAAATAATTTGGATAATTTTTTAAATAATTGAATAGAAGATTGGTCAATTCTATGATTTGGACTCTTCCATAATGAAATTATGGGTTTGTGATATACAGTGATGCATCGATGAAAGGAATAGGTTTTGTCCTTCTAAAAAATGATAAAGTTATTGTATATGTATCACGGAAATTAAAAATTCATGAAGAAAATTATCCAACTCATGATCTTGAATTATACACCGTAATAATTGATATGAAGTTATGGAGACACTCTCTGTATGGTGAAATAAGTGAGATATATACAGATCACAATAGTTTGAAATTCATATTTACACAGGAAAACTAAACATGAGCCAAAGATGATGCGTTGAGTTACTCAAAGATTATTATTTCTCAACACACTACCACCCATGAAAATAAAATATGGTATCATATGAATTATGATGGAAATATCATGGACTTCTAACAGAAATGGGGATTCAGAAAGGTCCTATGTTTATGGATTTAGTAAATAGGATACGGTAATTGTTAAGGAAGGGGAAACATCAATACTTTTTTCTAATGATTGCAAATCCATCTTTATTGGTAAAGATAAAAATATCTCAATCTAATGATGATAATTTTTAGAATAATAATTAAGCCGTTAATGATGGAATATTGGAAGAATTCATGTATGAGTATGAAACATTGAAATTTTGAAAGAGGTTATTCATTCCATTAATAAATGAGCTAAAAAACTATTATATGATTCTCATAGATCAAATTTCTTTATACACCCTGGTAGAACCAAGACGTATAGAGATATGAAGGAACATTTTTGGTGGGATAACATGAAGAGGAGAATTTCTAAATATGTGTCAAGAATCCTAGTTATTTGAAAAGTGATGGTTGAGAGACAACATCTTATAGGAACCATACAACCTCTACCAAATCATATGTGGAAGTGGGATGACATTATGATGGTCTTTTTCATAGTAATACCATGGAAACCAAGAAGGAATGATATAATATGGGTTATTTTTGACCTTCATAAAAAATCAGCACATTTTCTTACAATATGTTAAGATATACCTCTTGATAGCCTAACAATACTCTATATTAATGAAATTTTAAAATTCATGGTTAACCTCCATCAATTGTTTCTAATCTATTTCCCCATTTTACATGAAAATTTTGGAAAATTATTCATAATTCTAAACATAATGAGCATCATTTGAGTACTTCTTATCATCCTTAAATAGATGGATTATCTAAAAAGAATATTAAAATATTGGAAGACATCTTGAAATCATGTTCACTTGACTTTCAATGTATGTGGGACTAGTAGTTACCTTTGGTAATGTTTTCCTACAAAAATAGTTTCCATTATAGTATTAAAATGGTTCCATATGAAGCATTGTATGGAAAGAGATGTCATACTCCTACTTATTGGGATTAATTTGGTGAGAGGAAACATATAGGTCTATAACTTATTAAAGAGAAAATGATAAAGGTAAGTATTATTCAGGATCATATTAAATCATCTCAAAGTAGGAAAAAAGAGTTATGCAGATAGCCATAGAAAGGATTTGGAATTTCAGGTGGGAGATCATGTCTTTTTGAATGTATATCCATATAAGAGTGTCATAAGGTTTGGTAGGAAAGGGAAATTGAGCCCCTAGTACATCATACCATTCGAAATTCTAGAAATAATTGGATCTGTAGCATACCGTTTAGCAATGCCTATAAGTCTCTCAAAAGTTCATGATGCCTTCCACATATCTTTTTTAAATATGTACATGAAAGAACCAATGCATGTAATCCCCTATGAATAAATAGAACCAAAACCAGATTTCTTGTATGGGGAAGATCCTACTGAGATTCTTGATACTAGATAGAAAGTATTGAAAAATCAAACAATGTAACTAGTAAAAGTTAATTAGAGAAACCATTAAATGGAAGAAGTAATGTGGGAACCGGAGGATTTTAGGAAGAATAACCACCCTCATTTTTTAGAATAAAATATTCATGGAAACTTTTGAGGATGAAACTTTTGAAGGAGTGAAGACTATAACACCCCATGATTTTTCAGAATGTACTTCTTAAATAAATTTAATTTATTTGATAACTTACATAGCACGCAACACTGAACTTAAAAAAACTGTGATATACTATTAAATATTGACATAACCATAGGAATAGTAATGTGATCATTAGGAATAGTAATGTGGTCATTAGAATAATAAATCCACAATTGAAATTATAAAGAAAATTTTGGTATCTCGTAAATTGAAATATGATATATTTATATCATCGATTAAGTAAATAAATTTTTTAAATATAAAAAATTATGTTTTTGTATTTATATGAAATGTAAATGTTTATTTGAAATTTTATAGTTAGTATAATGATTTTAAAGAAAATTTATTTTCATTAATATTTTCATAAAATAATAATTTATTTTATTATAATTATAAGATAATTTTATGAGACCTTAATTAATTTTTCAAAGTGTCATAAATCAGTTATAATTTTTAAATCGATATTTTTTGAATAGATGATGATTTTAATTAAAAATTAAATTTATCATATTTAGAAAATTATTTTCAAAAAAATGGAGTCTATTTTGGAAATCGAGACATTGAAAATGGTTAGTTTAATTTTTTTGATATTTTTCTGAAATAGTTGTATTTTTGGTGAATATTAAAATACATTAATTTACTGTACTTAACATTATAAGTTGAAAACATGATTTTTGGAGTCATTTATTATAAATTAAACCATTATTTAGAACTTACATGAACTAGTAAATTTATTTAGTCACAAAAAAACAACACACTAAGTGTTCTTGATCCAAAATAATAAACAAATGAATAAAATGATAAAAAACGCCCCTCTCTTCTCCCTACAAATATCAGCCCTCACTACCCCTTCTCCGAACAACATATAAGCCTTGGATCTTGATAATATTCTTCCCAACTCTCTTTATATGCCTTATACCCATGTCCAAGACCTTCTGGTCTTACCAAAAGACCAAATCCAATTTTCTTAAGGAGGTTCCCAAGGAGATGATAATCAAGAGGAAAAATCATCGTTCTTTCTATTTTAATTTAGTTTCTTTTATTATCCTCACCTCCCATTATACAAATTGTCATAATAACTCCAGTATCGTATATATACTATAATTTTATTATGCTAATATAATATCCATCATCAAATCTCTTCTCCTCTCCTTTTAATTCTAAAAATGAAAACATCGTCTGTGATGTGCTGATTCATCGCCTTCTTGGGAAACAAGTTTTTTTCATTACCACCTTCATAGATGGTCACAAAACAATTATAATTATTAAGGAATATTTTTATATAAATATTATATGTTATATCATTCTCTACAACCAATATATAAACATTATATAAAATAAAATTACACATGTTCGTGATGGTCGTAAAAACCGCCAATGTAAATTAATACATTTTCATCAACGTTTTATCTAATGAATCATACCCATAATATATAAAAAAATGTTAAATGAGACCATTTAATCTTATTTATGTTCATTAATACTAAATAATTTAACTTATTGAGAATTTATTCCCATTTTAAAAGAACTCCCATAATTATAAACAAGGCAACTGAACATAAAACCATGTAATGAACGCTCCCAGAACAATGAAATTAAACATTAAAACACATCAAAATGAACATAAATGAACATATTAAAATTTTAATAAATCAAATATTTATTGAGTAGATTTTGAATTAAGTAATTAATTAATCTAATATTATTACCCAGGATATTAAGTATAAGTGCAAAATGCTTTTGGATATAAGGTAAGGGTTTTATCATCTCACTTTAATTTATGTGAGATATATTCCTTATTCACCAATTATTCCTTTTTTGTGTTGTACTTACCATTTTATATATCATATAATGAATCTTCTTATATTCATGATTTTGAATGTTTTATTTATGATTATTAATTTTATGGGGCATGTGATTCGACTGATTACAAGTCATAAGGGACTTCTGCTGCTCAATTCTCCATTGTGCACCAAATAATTTTTTTCCGCGTATCTACAATCTATTTGAGATCATTTTTCATTAGAAATTATATTTTTTTAAATATCTGTATTTCTCTAATCAGGGATGTGATAATTTTATAAAATATATACCATTTTTATATACTGTGTTTACTTTGAATGTTATTTTAACTCGGGAAATATTTGTAAATCTGTATCCTCTACTCAATATGGATATTTTAATAAGGCATATTATACGTGAATTAAATCTATTTATAAAGAATGATTTGAACTTATAGTGATTGGTGGGGCCTAAATTTATATATCCCCTTGATTCATCGACATGTATCATGAGGAAAATCAGTTAGTGACAAACCCTTTGTGTTTGTTTCTAAGAAGAATCAGATGGTTTTCACCCACAAACTTAAATCTTCTTATGAAAGGTCTTGACGGTAGTGTTTCATGTCCCAGATACATGATGTTCGAAAATTAATCATTTCCTTCATTCAAAATTTATTTATTCCTATACATGATATTTTCACTATGACAAAATCTATGGATGCATAAGATTCTCTACTTATTTATTAAACTACATGTGTGTTCAGTTATTTAGTTTTCCATATTGATTATGCCTTTTTTATTATTATTCACTTATTGTTGATTCATGTTTTTACTGTATGAAACCCTTAGTGAGAATTTGATCTCACCCTTTTATTTTTTTCCCTCCCCATGTTATGAAGATGAAATCATTGAATAATTATTAAGGAATCATTTTATTTTCCTTTGTAATGTTCTATGTTTATTTACCAATGTAATAAGAGAACCATGTATGTATATTGTTCTTCAAGACTACTAAAATGATTGATCCTTGGTGATGTGATCTCATGTATCTATGACATTATAGGAAAAAAACCACTGACTCGGGGTCCCTATGGTGAGGGTCTTTACATTCATTCCCCACTATCATGCACTGCTAGAAAAAACATTTATACCCATAGTTCAAAACTGGGGGTATATCCCCTAAAACCATGGTATAGGTTATACCCATTGTTTTGGTATCCATGGGATACCGAGTCATTTTTGTATCTCTATGATATACCCACGGTTTAAAAATCCTATACCCACGGTTTCAAAACCATGGGTACAGGTATTTTCCACCCTGTCATAACCCTATACCCGCAGTTTTAAAACTGTGGGTATATGTTTTATTAAATTGTTCGTCACAGGTGTTAATCATGTGACCTGTTCATCGCAAACTCTATGCCTAACCACTAACCCAACAATGATTTTGTGTGTTTGTGTCTATATATTTATTTATTTATTTATTTACTTAAATATATTTATATAAAATATGGATATAGAGAGAAACCCATGGGTATAGGTGTTCCCACCAAAAAAATTTGTTCCCGTGAATTTTTTTCCCTGCACTCACACGGTGAAGCTATACCCATGCTTTTTCATAACCATTGGTATAGGTTTGTAGCCCAGATCTATCATCATGGTTTTGGAAAAACCATGGGGATAGTTTCAACCTATACACATGGTTTTTTTGAGAACCATTGGTGTAATGACCTAAACTTTTGAATAATATTCTTTTTGTTGAAAATGTATGTTTTACTATGTAACATTAATTAAAACTAAATAATTATAAATTGAAATGTAACTATCAGTTTTTTAACATTATATAACCATTGGTAAATTTTGACTTAAGATCAATATGAATTTTGGAAACAATAATAATATTAACATTATAATTATTGTTTATAAATTGAAATGACAATGAAAAAATTAATTCAGAAAGAAGAGTTGATGGCCTATACTAGTAGAATTGATCCATATGAAGCCCATTTTTCAGATCTTGGTAATGATTTAGTGCCACTAGGATTCACTATAGACCATGTCCAATCGGATCTTCAACATGTAAAGCTTGAACTAAATCACCTACAGGAAAAAGTTCAAGCTTATCGAGATCACAAACCAAACCATGTTCACCAAACAGCCCCATGAAAGCCCCATCATCATGCACCATACACTTAAGAAATATTCTGGTTTAATAAATGTATATGTATCATGACCCTATCATTATGATTATGTACATTATTTTTTTATAGAATAATGAATATACTTTCATTCTGTTAACTTTAATTTTTAAATGACTTTTTAATGCACAAATTGTATTTTGGGTTAATATCCAAATTAAATTAAGAAATCTATTTTGATAAGTTAATGTATAAAATAATATTTTAATAAAGTATTATTAATTAATTAATTTTATCAAATATAAATGATCACTTAATTTTTTATGAAGTTAATTATAATTTTTATTATGGTTTAAGAACTTTTTTTTTTCAAAACCATCAATTTTCAATAAATGTCAATTTTCATTTTAAATGTAAAAATTCCCATATTTAGAAAATTAATCAGATAAAATTATTATTATTATTGGAATTTTTACATCGATTTTATCTAACAGTGAATTTTTCATAATTTTCTGAGATAGTCGAATATTTGGGTAAAAATTAAATACCGAATAAATATGTAATGTGTTTTATGACATCATAATGACCCAATATTGATTTTATAAAATAATATAAAAGGGTTATTTATCCAATATATATTTAAGCATTAAAATAATTTGATCTTATAATTGATTGATTATTTTTATAATTCCGTAGCAAACCCTCCAAGACATATAAAATATTTTTAACATTTTAAAATGATTTCCTTCGGAGTGTGACTCACCTCCACATAAGAAATCCTAATATTTTAATATTTTCAAACCTTTTCCTTATAAAATATTTTATAACACTCTAATTTGGAAGAAACCAGGGGCAATACAATGGGATGGTTTTTGGTTTTGAATATTTAGTGGGTTGTTTCAAAAACCTAAATAATAAAGAATATCCCCTCCTTTCCTATATAAAATCACTCAATATCCCACTTCTATTCACTAAATATCATTGGATCACGTCCCCAATCTCCCCTATTATATCTATATTCCTCCAAAGTCACCCCAAGCTCTCAATAAGCACCTCTTTAATCTCTTTAAGTCACACACTCAAGTAACATATTCCTTCCTTTCTCATTTTTATCCAAATTTATTTATATTGTTGTGCCCTTTTATTTTCAATTAAAAATGTTGGGGAATGATTTTTTTACCTCCCCCATACTTCCCTTATTATTTTTGAATTATTATATACCCCTTTATCTCTAATTAATTCATTCGGTGTACACCTATTACCATGCCGAAATTCAGTAAGGGATTTCACTCTTCTTATTTCCATTCAAGAATTTCTTGTATATTATACATATAAATTCTATTACATATGCTGAGATATTATGTTCCATGATCCCCTTAATGTCTATTTCATGTATAAATTATGAGATACCCCTTTCTCCCTCATCAACCCAATTTATGAATTTCCATTTTCACGTCGTTATGCTACCGAAATTGCACCGTGATTTTCCAAACCAAAATCATCATGTAGTGAATACCATGCTCAGTTATCTATCAAGGGTATTCAACTTCATAATAATATAATTATTTATTATATACTTTCATGTATTTATTCTATATTCATTTATCCTAGAATAAATTATTATGTTGAATGAATCCATGTTATATGACTTATGTGGCACACTTAAGCATGAAATGAGATGTTTATGAAGGGTGCGCCTTGTTATCGATCCAATGCATTGGGTAATATTCAGTATCATGATAATCAATGTGAAATAAGGGTTTAATCATACAAATTCATGTGCAATGAGGGATTAATCATGCTAATTCATGTGTAATGAGGGTTTACTCATGATAATCCATGTCCAATGAGCCTTGGCTCATGCTAATATCATGTTGTATATTGTTGCCACATTTCTATGTTATGATAATCATGATATATCATGCCATTATGTTCATGATTATCTTATTATCCATGGATATGCCTATTTTATAACATGTATTGTATTATTTATGTTATTACTTGTTTACTCCCATGTAGGGATTTATAGGTCCCCCCTTTCTTATGTATGTCCTCAGGTTATCCCATACAGTGTTAAGTATGAAGGAATTAGTTGGTCATGTAAACGAAGTTTTAAATAAATATGTTGTAGTCTATGTTTTAGGTTATTATATATTGTTCCTAATTTCCCAAGAAACTAGACCTCTCGATCCTTTGAGTTTTCTTAAGTGGGATTTTATGTAATAAATCATGTTTAATTTTGTAATAAAGAGTAGGGTTTTTATAGTTGGTATCAAAGGATAGGTTTAGTTATTTTTTAGATTAGGATTAGAAAACCCTATTTAAAGCCTTATGGATATTACTAATTATAATTAAATCGTCCCTAAATTTGATTGAGTATATAGTATGTGGTTTATCAAGAAAATACATACCTGTCTGGATACAAATAATTAGAGATGGATATGGCACAGATGTGTCTAGGGGTTAAACCTGAAAACACTTCTTGAAGCTACACTCGAACGGGAACTGCTGAATGAAAACATGCCTTTTTGTACTCATATTTAGACACTCTCTGGGGATATGTTTCAGTAAATTTCTTAAGCTCAGTATGAACCATTATTAAGGGAACCAAAGAATCCCATAAGAATATATGTTCTTGAAGTAGATCATGGATAACCTAGATTGAAAATTTGGGTATCATAAGTTAGGATATATTATAAAATATTATCCTTCTGTGTCCAAAGTTTTATTTTTAAATTACTATTATCTAAGTATCTAGAACCCCTAATTGTATTTTCATTTTCTTAGATAAAACATGGCTAGAGGAAGATGAATAACAACCCTTCACCCTCTTCTTAAAGAACTACTTGGAGATATTATCTTGAATTCATGCATAGATGGCTTTGAAACTTTTAGTAATATCAATGTTACATTGAAACAAATTTATGAGGCATCCAATACCTAGAGAATTGAACAATTATTTCAACGATTAGGAACCATCTATTGGAGAATCTTGCACTCTCAACTTTCTTACCATGATAATCATGGGAAGTACCATCAAGGTCTTTTAAAATAATCCCTTTATTTTAAAATGATGAAGCACTAAATTATTTTCTAGATCTTGTAAAAGAGGGAGACCTCTAAGAAACTTATATGTATCAAATTATATATTTCAATCCTTGGGGAAACACCAAAACTGATATACCAAAACCCTATTTTAAAATATTTTAAGATAAATCATTAAGTATTTTTTATAAAAAAACATGTTCAAGAAGATAATTCAAAATTACATATATGAAATAACTTTTTAATAACTTATTGGTGCTTCCATCGATATAATCCAAGATTATTTAGGTTATTTTGGATAAAGGAAGTAATTTTTTTTGGAAATATCTGGAGGTACCATGGTGATGCATGAACCCTTTTTACTTAAAAGAAATGCTAATTGGAAAGACTAAAGACCTCATTTAAGAGATGAAGTAGAATTACCCTATCATTTTTTCCTTAGTATGTGAAAAAAAAATTTGGGGCGAAATTTCATAAGAAAGAAGAATGTAACGACCTGAACTTTTGAATAATATTTTGTTTACTAAAAATGTATATTTTACAATGTCCTATTAATTAAATCTATATATGTATAAATTGAAATGTAACTATAATTTTTTGACCTTTATATGGCCATTGGTCAGTTATGACCAAAGATGAATATGAGCATTGGAAAAAATAATAATTTTAATATTATAATTATTTTTTATAAATAGAAATGAAAATGGAAAATTAATTTCGAAAGAAGAGTTGATGGCCTCTACCAGTAGAATTGATCCATATGAATCCCATATGTCGGATCTCAGGAAGGAGTTATCATCACTAGACATCGCTCTGAACCAAGCCCAATCTAAACATAAACATGTGAAGCTTGAACAAAATTTCATACGGGAGAATTTCAAACTCATCGATATCAGAAACCAAACCATGTTCACCGAACAACCCCATTAAATCACCATCATTGTGCACCCTACAATTAGGGCATATATCGGTGTAATAAAGGTATATGTATCAATAACTTATCATTATGATTATGTACATTTTTTTATAGAATAATTAATATACTTTCATTCCATTAACATTAATCTGTAAATGAATTTTTAATGCACAAATATTATTTTTGGTTAATATTCGAATTCAATTAAGAAATATATTTTGATAAATTAATGTATAAAATTATATTTTAATAAAATATAATTATTTAATTACATTTATCAAATATAAATGATCACATAATTTTTATGAAGTAAAATATAATTTTTATTATGGTTTAAAAACTATTTTGTCAAAACCTGTCAATTTTCAATAAATGTCAGTTTTAATTTTAAATGTAAAAATTATAATATTTAAAAAATTATTTAGAAAAATTTAATATTATTTTTGGAATCAGGATGTTGAAATTATTCAATGGTGAATTTTTAATAATTTTATGAGACACTTGAATTTATGGGAAAAATTAAATACAAAATAAATATATAATGTGTTTTAAGACAACATAATGACCCAATATAGATGTAATAAATTAATATTAAATGGATATTTGTCCAATATATGTTTTAAAATTAAAATAATATGATTTTATATTTGTTTTATTGATTTTATAACTCATTAGTGGACCTTCCAGGACTTATAAAATATTTTAACATTTTAAAATTATTTTCCTGAGTGTGACTCACCTCCACATAAGCAAGCCAAATATTTTAACATGTTCGTCCCTTGTCCTTATAAAATATTGTATACCACTCCCATTTTTCAGAAACCATGGGAAAAACCACTGTATGGTTTGTGGTTTTGAATATTTTAATTTGTAGTGTCCAAAATCTAAATAATAAAGAACTCACCCTCATTTCTTTTATAAAACCACCCAATATCTCACTTCTATTCACTTAAAAACCTTTAATCACGTCCCTACTCTACCCTGCACTCTCTAAAATCCTCCAAAGGTTCCCTAATGTCTCAATAATCCCCTATTCATGCTCTAAAAGTTACACAATCAAGTAAGGGATTGCTTCGTTTCTCATTTTTATCCAAGTTTCTTTATGTTGATATACCCTTTTATTTTCAATTAAAAATGTTGGGGTATGATTTTAAATCTCTCTAATACTTCTATACTTATGTTTTAATGATGATATACCCATTTATCTCTCATTAATTCCTTTTGTGTACACTTTTTACCATACCAAAATTCCTTAAGGGATTTCACTCTTCTTAATCCCATTCAAGCATTTCTTATATATTATGCATCTAAATTTCATTTTATATCTTGGGATATTATGTTCCATGATCCCCTTAATTTCAATATCATGTATAAATTATTATATACCCCTTTCACTATCATCAACCCAATTTATAAATTTTCATATTGACGTTATTATACGGCCGAAATTTCACCGCGATTTTCCAATCCAAAATCATCGTGTAGTAAATACCACGCCCAATTATCAATCAAGGGTATTAACCTTTATGAACAAATACTTATTTATTATATAATTTCATGAATATATTCCACATTCATTTATTTTGTAATAAATGGTTATGTTCAATGAATCCATGTTATATTATCTATGTGGCACACTTATGCATGAAATGAAATGTTTATGAAGGGTGTGCCCCGATAGTGCTTCAATGCATTAGGTAATTTTTAGTATCATGTTACGCCATGTGAAATGAGGGTTTACACATGATAATTAATGTGCAATGAGGTTTTAATCATGGTAATTAATGTGCAATTAGGTTTTACTCATTCTAATCCATGTGTAATGAGCCTTGGCTCATGCTAATATCATGTTGTATGTTGTTGCCACATTTTCAGGTTATGATAATCATGCCATATAATGCATTTATTGTAATGACCCGGCCCCAGTTACCCAGATTCGGTGTATTATTGCGTAACATTGGCATGATCACAAAAGATCAAGTCTCGAAAGACCGATTAGTTTAGTAGCCTTGGAAACACTAAATACATTCATAAGTCTTACATTACATCATAAAGTAAAACAAAACTACAACAACATCTTGTCTTCATATCCCCTCATACTATCCCTACAGGTCATTAATAATATACTTCTTCACATCCTAGAAAAATTAAAACATTGGAAGGGGTGAGCTCAGATGTTCAGTAAGGATAACAATATAGCGGAAGCTTTCATAAATAAACATAAACATTTAAGGCAATGTATAACTAAAACAAAAGCCTTTTAAACATGAACATTAGCATAATATGGAAAAAATAAAATTAAATAATTATTTTTACTTATTCACATGGATATTATACTGGTCGAATAATCACATGCAATATCAATAACCACTTTCATAATGATGGAATGCATAATGCCAGACTATCATAACCACGTAGCCAAGGCCTCGTGCCAAGACTACAAATAAGATTTTGTCAAGGCCTCATGCCAAGACACTAGTTTGTATCATGAGACCTGCCGATGCATCGAGGAGCTATAGCGGGCTCCACCCGTCACATATTAAGTCCAATGCATTCCTCATATGAACAGGTTTAAACATATCATAAACCATAACATAATCGTATCACCTAAAACATGCATAAAGGGAAGATAAGATTTCCACATTTCGATCACAAGATATCAATACAAAACATTTATATAATAAAAACATTATCAAAACCATTTTCAGTACCAAAATAAAAGAAAATTAAAACTTGGTATTTTTTTCATTTAAAAAAATTTATGGCTTGTAGAGGAAGCCGAAACTCAAATAATGGTCAGGGTGGCAGAGAAGTCGTTTTCGCCACATACGTACAACAAAAAAACATTCCCTTTTGTCGTTTAGTAAAAGGCTTCATATAAAAATGATTCATTTTGAATAAACATAAAAGTCAAAGGGGTTTATACACCGTATAAAAGAAAGTCTTTTATTAAAACAAAATATGCCTCAATGAAAGAAGATTGAGATAAAGTCCCTTAAAAAGATCATTTTTCTAAATAAAATAGATCTATTATGTGTATTCACTATAATTACACCTAATGAAAGTAAAAATACAAGATTGTACATAATAATATCATGACATAATTTGAAAGTAGAAGATTAACCCAAAGAACGGAAATTGGGTTAAGAAGTTCCCTTACCTCGTGTCTGACTTGACTCGATCATTATTTAATCCCCTGAATAATAAACTGGAGTTAATTTATATTTTCTTAAGAACCTTTTTCATGTTCATTATTCCTTTTATATCACTTATTACCATGTTATAAACATTATGTAATTATTTAAGTTAATAACGGTCATTTTGTCGATCTTTGGTACTTGAGTCAGAAATAAACTTCTTATAATTACAAGTTGTTCATGTGGTGAAATATCCATTATATCCAGAATTATATTCATGATTTAGATATCATATATATCATATATATCCAGTATATATATGAATTTTTAATATTACATAACATTTAGAGGTAAGAAAAGAAATGCTCCGTTCATGGAGACGGTAAGTTGTACGTACGCATGAATGCTACTTTCATTTCTACTTCATATTTAATTGAATGAAATCATAATGATATAATGTTATATTATAATTACATTACATTATAATATATAATTTCACTTAGTCCATCATTTATACATCCCACATATGGCATTAACGATTCAAATCACTTTGAGGGGGCGGTAGTCCACACTTCCTCAAATGAAATTATCACATTTGCACAACATGAAAAGCATAAAGATATATTTTAAATGTAAAATACAGAATAATAGAGAGGAAACAAATATAATATATATCATAAATAAATATAGTGCCATAATAATGGAAACCATGAGAGGTGGTAGGAGAAGATAGAACAATCATCGTTTCGTGAGGTAGTAATTCGCCATCCACGGAAACAATATGTTCTTTAACCATTAGACGGAGGTGTGTGTAAGTGTAGCTCGAATAATTATCATAAAAAAAATAATATTATATTGAAGATACTTGTGTTGTTACAAAATATAGTAATAAAAAGTGTTTGGGGGATTGGAGAAGCAAAATAAAACAAAAGAACCCAAGTGAAGACATTACCTTTAAAATCGGGTAACTCTTTTTGATTTGAGCCAAAGGCTTCCTTGGGAAAACTTATGACCAAAGTGAGGATTCTAGGAGTATTAGAGGGAATTTGGGAGAGTATTGTTTCAGATTTTGGTCGAGCTAAATGGCTTGAAGGTGTGAATAAGGTGGTAGAGGTGGGGCCTTTTATAAGAGGAGTGGAGGGGCACTCTTGGAAAGTCATGAAATGTTACATTATTATGAAGTGATTTTCGGATTTCAAAGTTCCAAAAATTATATATTTAGAGGATAAGGTGATAAGGGTTAGATATCTACTCATACAATAGGTTTTTGAAAAGTTTATGTCTTATATTTTACATTATCTTTTCATTTTATTTAAATCGTTAATTAATGAGGTAATCACTGCATCATCATAGTGTCATAAATAATTTAATTTATTTAATGTCTAAAAATTATAAAAAAAGTACCATGATGTAGGAAATATTTTTATATTTCCAATAAATATTTATAGTCAAAAAGTTAACTTATATAACCCCATTTAATAATTGTTTTAGTAAAATAACACATGTTTGTGACAATTTTATTTTTACTTTAAATAAAAAGTTATTAATGTTATTTTCCTACCCAAGTGGCTCCATGGGGTCCCCAAGTTGACACATGGATTTTCTTGGTCTTCCATGACTCATACAATATGGTTAGGAAAATTTTATAGGTATTTTCATATTTTTATAATATCATTTTTACCTTAAATTTCACTAATTACCTTTAATCGCGATTAATAAAACTTAAAAGTTACTATTCACCAAAAAATTATTTTAATCCCATTGAACGACATTTTACATCCTAATGAAAACCATGTATGTCATATTTTTTAAATTCAATTCATAGAAGCGGTAAAGTTTCATTTAAATGAGAAATCAGTTTTTTAACTACCACTTAGTGGTTTCACTATTCATCAAAAATTGAAGTTTTTCAGAACAATGCCAAAATTTCACCCTAAGCTATAATTGATATTCTGAATTCAAATATGATGTATATTTTACAAAATTACAAACATATAAGTTTCATTAATTAATTTTATAATTAATTCCCACTGTCACAACAAATAGCGTGTTTTTAAGAAACAATATATATCAAAAGATTGACAATTGTTTATGTCCAATTTCAGAGTGAAATTAATTCTAATGACCACCATTGGATAAATTGGTAAAAATATATTATAATTATACTTTAAAACCACTCAATATTATAATTTATCACTATAAATTATTTTGATTAAAAGAGTTTTTTTTAAGTTTTTTTCACTATTCATAAAAAAATTGTGAGTTCTCAGAAAATTACAAAAAATTAAACTTAAGATAATTTCGATATTCCGAATACAAAAATGAACTCCATTTTAAAATATTAAATTTATATAATTTCAAAAAGTCGATATTTCTATTCGTAACAGCTACTTTGATTGGTCATGGTGTGTTAAAATCTCAAACTTGCGTACAATGCAAGCTATTGCATTATTGAAAGAGAGGTGTACCATGGAAGATCAGGGTGTTACATTCTACCCTCCTTCAATAAATTGCATCCTCGCAATTTTGAAATTTCGCTTCGAAAATAAAATGTTGAAAATAGATAATACCTTTGTGGAAAACCCACATCGGAAATAAGGTTAATAAAATTTAGCCTTAATAAGAGGGAAAGGGAAATGAAAAAGTCACCACAAAATTATGATCTCGATAAGGAGAACATTGGTGGAAATTAGAGACATATAATTGGAGGAAAAATGTAAATATTTGTAGGGAGTGATTGAGGTCATCAATCACAAACAAGTGTAAAATTGAGGGCCTCAAAGCCTTCAATCTATGGGGATTTAAAATATCATCAGTTCAACAAAACATAAGGCATTAGGATAACACTTTTTTTAATATCCCTTTCCTAAAGTTTATGAATTAATTTATTCATAGAATAAGAGAGAGGTATATATATATATATATATTTGACAAGTAGAGTTTCAACCTTCAACTATTTTCTACCACAAACTCATCTTTCACTCAAAAAGATAATAGAACTCGAAAATATTATATTTATCCTAATCGTACAAGGTTCCAAATATTAACACATACCATAAAGAAAAATATTTTGTAATAACCAGGAACTTCCTATAGGCTATTGGTATTTAATAAAGGCATGTCGCACTATGGTTGTGGTTTCTATTCCTGCAGTTTTATCCGACGCGGCGGGTTATCCCCTGACCTACAGGTTGTCCTTTTCCTAAAACTATAGTATTATAATATTCCAAAATAATCTTCAGAAATGTTTTAACCTTAAACAATACTATCTGAAGTTCAACTTAATCCATTCCAACCTTTATAGTTATCCAAAATACCTATGTCCAGACTTTCTGTAAAAGGTCTTTAAATTCAAAAATCAATTGTAACATCAGATTCCCCAATAACGTAATGTTTCTATTATTGTCACATACTAATAATATGATTACCTTCATCTTATTAAAACCTTGATGAAAACAAAATGTACTACAGTACAATCCTTATATATATCACATTATTTTTATAACCAGAATATAATCCTTGAATCCAAAAGCACCAATACATTTATTATTCCACTTCAACTGTGGTAACAGAATAAGCTTGGCCTTGATCCCTTGGACTTTTCTGAGGTATGTTTTTCTGACGCTTAGGAAATTCATTTGCATAATGCCCCATTTTTCTACAATTGTAGCATTCAACATTGATAGCCTCTTTCTTTCCCTTGAAATCACGTTCCTGGTGACCTTTTTCTCCACATTTATAACAAACTCCCATTACTTTTAGGCAAGTACCAGGGTGATTATTCCCACAATTATTTCATAATGGAAAATCCTCCTTTCCCTTTTTCCCTTTCTCTGTCTCTTGTTCCACCGTTCTCTTCTTCTCTTTCTTTACTTTATTGTCATAAGATTTAAAGAATTCTTTTTCTGTCTTGATAACACATGAGACAATATCTTCGTACGACGAGAAGGTTTGTGAGACTAATGCTCTACGGAGAAATGGTTTTAACCCATAAAAAATGATCAATATTACTTATTGGGTTACGTATATAATCTGGAGCATGCCTCGCTAACCTTGTAAAGTTAGCCTCATACTTTGCGACATTCACATCCCCCTTCTGCCTCAGACTCAGAAATTTCCTTTCCATATCTGCTCGATGGTCATGTGGAAATTATTTTTCTATGAAAATTTCCTTAAACTCCCCCCATTCCATACTTGATTCTTATTCATCTTCCTTTGTGTTTTGAATCAGTGACCACCATTGATCGAAATCTCCAGTGAGGCAGTAAACTTCCAGGATAACCTTCTCCCTTTCGCTACTCCCCAAGGCATGAAATATTTTCTCAATGGATTTTATCCATTGCTCAGCTACTAAGGGATTTTTACCCCAATTAAATTTTGGCGGTTGTTGCCTCAGGAAGCGGTCTAACATTGATCCTCCATATTGTGGATCGGGGTGCTCCATATGAGTAAGGTTATTATTCATAACCTGAGTGAGTTGTCCCAGTATGGTGATAAGTTGAGCCGCACCAGTTGTATCACCGGCTCCACTATAATTATCTTGAGCAGGGGGGAAATCCCTACATGGAGTGCATGCATTTATATAGTTTTCATTCCTTCCACTAGGCACCATTTCTAAACAATGGCATAAACTAGATTAGTTTATGAATCAAAATATATAATTCCATACTTGTAAAACACTTAACATAAATTGAACTATTTATGGATATAAACCATAATCATAAAAAGAAATGTTTTCTTTGAGGAAGTATATACTCATAAACCCTTCATAATGGTTTGTAAAGAAAATGAGTATTATCATAAGCATATCCCCCAGGAGTGTCGTAACCAAGAGTGCACCAAGGCCCATTGTCGTGCACCAGTTTCCGTTCGAGTCTAGCTCAAAGCAGTGTTTTTGGGTTTTACCCCTAGGTACATCTGTGCCAGAGCCACCTCTACCTGCTCGTATCCAGACAGGGATGTATTTCTCAGAAAACTCACAAAATCTCCATAATACCAAAATTCTAGGAAGTTCTTCTATACTAATCTTCAAATTCTATCTTAGGGCTATGTGCTCTAATCAGAGTTTATCTAAATCTAGCTTCCAAGGTTAGTACTAAACATCCTCTAATACCAAATGTAATGCCCCGACCCCAGTTACCCAGAGTCGGTGCATTATTGCGTAACATTGGCATGATCACAAAAGATCAAGTCTCGAGAGACCGATTAGTTTAGTATCCTTGGAAACACTAGATACATTCATAAGTCTTACATTACATCATAAAGTAAAACCAAACAACAACAACATCTTGTCTTCATATCCACTCATACTATCCCTACAGTTCATTCATAATATACTTCTTCACCTCTTGGAAAAATTAAAACATTGGAAGGGGTGATCTCAGATGCTCAGTAAGGATAACAATATAGTGGAAGCTTTCGTAAATAAACATAAGCATTTAAGGCAATGTATAACTAAAAAAATGCCTTTTAAACTTGAACTTTAGCATAATATGGAAAAAATAAAATGAAATAATTCCATTTACTTATTCACATGGATATTCTACTGGTCGAATAATCACATGCAATATCAACAACCACTTTCATAATGATGGAATGCATAATGTCAGACTATCATAACCACCTAGCCAAGACCTTGTGCCTAGACTATAAATAAGATTTTGTCAAGGCCTCGTGCCAAGACACTAGTTTTTCTCATGAGACTTGCCGATGCATCGAGGAACTATAGCGGGCACCACCCGTCACTTATTATGTCCAATGCATTCCTCATATGAACAGGTTTAAACATATCATAAATTATAACATAATCGTATCACATAAAACATGCATAAATGAAACATCACATTTCCACATTTCAATCACAAGATATCAATACAACACATTGATATAATAAAAACATTATCAAAACCATTTTCAATACAAAAATATATGAAAATTAAAACTTGGTATTTATTTTTCATTTAAAAAAAGTTATGGCTTGTAGAGGAAGCTGAAACTCAAATAATGGTCACGGCGGCAAAGAAGTCGTTGTCCCCGCATACGTACAACAACAAAAATTCCCTTTTGTCGTTTAGAAAAATGCTTTGTATAAAAATGATTCTTTTTGAATAAATGTAAAATTCAATGGGGTTTATACACCGTATAAAATAAAGTCTTGTTTTAAAATATAATATGCCTCAATGAAAGAAGATTGAGACGAAGTCCCTTAAAAAGATCATTTTTTTAAATAAAATAGATATATTATGTGTATTCACTATAAGTACACATAAAGAAATTAAAAATACAAGATAGTACATAATACTATCATGACATAATTTGAAAGTAATAGATTAACCCAAAGAACGGAAATTGGGTTAAGAAGTTCCCTTACCTCGTGTCCGACTTGACTCGATCATTCTTTAATCTCCTGAATAATAAAATAGAGTTAATTCATATTTCCTTAAGAACCTTTTTCATGTTCATTATTCCTTTTATATCACTTGTTACCATGTTATGGACATTATGTAATTATTTAAGTTAATAACGGTCATTTCGTCGATCTTTGGTACTTGAGTCAAAAATAAACTTCTTATAATTAAATGTTGTTCATGTGGTGAAATATCCATTATATCCAAAATTATATTCATGATGTAGATATAATATATATCATATATATCCAGTATATATATTCATTTTTAATATTACATAACATTTATAGTTAAGAAAATAAATGCATCGTTCATGGAGACGGTAAGCCGTACGTACGCATGAACGCTACTTTCATTTCTATTTCATATTTAATGGAATTAAATCATAATGATATAATTTTATATTATAATTCCAGTATAATATAATGTATAATATCACTTACTCCCTCCATTATACATCTCACATATGGCATTAACGATTCAAATCACTTTGAGGGGGCGGTAGTCTACATTTCCTCAAATAAAATTATAGCATTTTCACAACATGAAAAGCATAAAAATATGTTTTAAATGTAAAATACAGAATAATAGAGAGTAAATAAATATAATATATATCATAAATAAATATAATGCCATAATAATGGCCCCAATGAGATGTGGTTGGAGAAGATAGAACAATCATCGTTTCGTGAGGCAGTAATTCACCATCCACGGAAACAGTATGTTCTTTAACCATTAGACGGAGGTGTGTGTATGTGTAGCTCGAATACTTATCATAAAAACATCCTAGTATATTTAATATACTGGTGTTGTTACAAAATATAGGAATAAAAAGAGTTTAGGGGGATGGAGAATCAAAATAAAACAGAAGAACCCAAGTGAAGACATTACCTTTAAAATCGGGTAACTCTTTTTGATTTGAGCCAAAGGCTTCCTTGGAAGACTTCTTCCCAAAGTGAGGCTTCTAGGAGTAACATAGGTATGTTGGGAGAGTATTTGGGTAGAGGTGTTCCGAGCCAAATGGCTTGAATGTGTGAATAAGGTGGTATAGGTGGGGTCCTTTTATAAGAGGAGAGGAGGGGCACTCTTGGAAAGTCATGAAATGTTACATTATTGTGAAGTTATTTTCGGATTTCAAAGGTCCAACAATTATATATTTTGAGGATAAGGTGATAATTGTTCTATATATAGTCATTCAATAGGTTTTTGACAACTTTATGTCTTATATTTTACATTATCTTTTCATTTTATTTAAATCGTTAATTAATGAGGTAATTGCTGCATCATCATGGTGTCTTAAATAATTTAATTTATTTAATATCTAAAAATTATAAAAAAATTACCATGATGTAGGAAATAGTTTTAGCTTTCCAATAAATATTTATAGTCTAAAAGTTAACTTATATAACCTCATGTAATAATTTTTTTAGTAAAACAACACATGTTTGTGACAATTTTATTTTTACTTTAAATAAAAAGTTATTAATGTCATTTTCCTACCCATGTGGCTCCATGGGGACCCCAAGTTGACACATGGATTGTCTTGGTCGGCCATGACTCATCCAATAAGGTTAGGACAAGTGTAAAGGTATTTTCATATTTTTATAATATCATTTTTACCTTAAATTTCACTAATTACCTATAATCGCGATTAATAAATCTTAAAAGTTAATATTCACCAAAAAATTATTTTAATACCATTGAACCACATTTTACATAATAATTACAACCATGTATTTCATATTTCTGAAAATCAATTCATAGATGCAGTAAAGTTTCATTTAAACGAAAAATCTGTTTTTTAACTACCACTTAGTGGTTTCACTATTCATCAAAAATTGAAGTTTTTCAAAACAATGCCAAAATTTCACCCTAAGATATAATTGATATTCTGAATTTAAAAATGATGTCAATTTTAAAAAATTCCAAACATATAAGTTTCATTAATTAATTTTATAATTAATTCCTGCTGTCACAACAAATTGCGTGTTTTTAAGAAACAATATATATCAAAATATTGACAACTGTTTACGTCCAATTTCAAAGTAAAATTAATTCTAATGACCACCATTGTATAAAATGGTAAAAATATATTCTAATTATACTTTAAAACCCCTAAATAGTATAATTTATCACTATAAATTATTTTGATTAAAAAAGTTGTTTTTAAGTATTTTTCACTATTCATAAAAAAATTGGAAGTTCTCAAAAAATTACAAAAAATTCAACCTAGGATAATTTCGATATCCTGAATACAAAAATGAAGTCAATTTTGAAATAAAAAATTTATATAATTTCAAAAGGTGGGTATTTATATTCATAACGGCTACATTGATTGGGCGTGGTGTGTTAGAATCTCGAACTTGTGTACAATGCAAGCTATTGCATTATTGAAAGAGAGGTGTACCGTGGAAGCTCGAGGTGTTACATTCTACACTCCTTCAATAAATTGCATCCTCGCAATTTTGAAATTTCTCTTTGAAAATAAAAGGTTGAAAATAGAAAATACCTTTGTGGAAAACCCACATTGGAAATAAGGTTAATAAAATTTAGCCTTAATAAGAGGGAAAGGGAAATGAAAAAGTCACTACCAAATTATGATCTTGATAAGGAGAACATTGGTGGAAATTAGAGACATATAATTGGAGGAAAAACGTAAATATTTGTAGGGAGTGATTGAGGTCATCAATCACAAACAAGTGTAAAATTGAGGGCCTCAAAGCCTTCAATCTATGGTGATTTAAAATATCATCAGTTCAACAAAACATAAGGTATTAGGATAACACTTTTTTTAATATCCCTTTCCTAAAGTTTAAGAATAAATTTATTCATAGAATAAGAGATAGGTATATATATATATATACCTAACAAGTAGAGTTTCAACCTTCAACTAATTTCTTCCACAAACTCATCTTTTACTCAAAAAGATAATAGAACTCAAAAATATTATATTTATCCTAATCGTACAAGGTTCAAAATATTAACACATACCATGAAGAAAAATATTTTCAGGTTATGATAATCATGCCATATAATGCATTTATTGTAATGACCCGACCCCAGTTACCCATATTCGGTGCATTATTGTGTAACATTGGCATGATCACAAAAGATCAAGTCTCGAAAGACCGATTAGTTTAGTAGCCTTGGAAACACTAGATACATTCATAAGTCTTACACTACATCATAAAGTAAAACAAAACTACAACAACATCTTGTCTTCGTATCCCCTCATACTATCCTTGCAGGTCATTCATAATATACTTCTTCGCATCCTGGAAAAAAATAAAACATTGGAAGGGGTGAGCTCAGATGCTCAGTAAGGATAAAAATATAGCGGAAGCTTTCATAAATAAACATAAACATTTAAGGCAATGTATAACTAAAACAAAAGCCTTTTAAACTTGAAATTTAGCATAATATGGAAAAAGTAAAATGAAATAATTCCATTTACTTATTCACATGGATATTCTACTTGTTGAATAATCACATGCAATATCAATAACCACTTTCATAATGATGGATTGCATAATGACAGGCTATCAAAACCACGTATCCAAGGCCTCGTGCCAAGACTACAAATAAGATTTTGTCAAGGCCTCATGCCAAGACACTAGTTTGTCTCATGAGACCTACCGATGCATCGAGGAGTTATAGAGGGCTCCACCCGTCACTTATTAAGTCCAATGCATTCCTCATATGAACAGGTTTAAACATATCATAAACCATAAAATAATCATATCACATAAAACATGCATAAAGGAAACATAAAATTTCCACATTTCAATCACAAGATATCAATACAACCCATTGATATAATAAAAATATCAACACAACCATTTTCAATACCAAAATATAAGAAAATTAAAACTTGGTATTTATTTTTCATTTAATAAAAATTTATGGCTTGTAGAGGAAGCCAAAACTCAAATAATGGTCACGGCGGCGGAGAAGTCATTGTCACCGCATATGTACGAAAAAAACATTCCCTTTTGTCATTTTGTAAAACTTTTCATATAAAAATTATTCATTTTGAGTAAACGTAAAAGTCAAAGGGGTTCATACACCGTATAAAATAAAGTCTTGTATTAAAACAAAATATGCCTCAATGAAAGAAGATTAAGACAAAGTCCCTAACAAATATCATTTTTTTAAATAAAATAGATCTATTATGTGTATTCACTATAAGTACACATAAATAAAGTAAAAATAGAATATAGTACATAATAATATCATGACATAATTTGAAAGTAGGAGATTAACCCAAAGAACAGAAATTGGGTTAAGAAGTTCCCTTACCTCATGTCTGACATGACTCAATCGTTCTTTAATCTCCTGAATAATAAACTAGAGTTAATTTCTATTTGCTTAAGAACCTTTTTCATGTTCATTATTCCTTTTATATCACTTATTACCATGTTATGAACATTATGTAATTATTTAAGTTAATAACGGTCATTTTGTCGATCTTTGGTACTTGAGTCAAAAATAAACTTCTTATAATTACAAGTTGTTCATGTGGTGAAATATCCATTATATCCCGAATTATATTCATTATTTAGATATCATATATATAATATATATCCAGTATATATATGCATTTTTAATATTACATAACATTTATAGGTAAGAAAAGAAATGCATCGTTCATGGAGACGGTAAGACGTACGTACGCATGAACGCTACTTTCATTTCTATTTCATATTTAATGGATTGAAATCATAATGATATAATGTTATATTATAATTACTGTATAATATAATATATAATATCACTTACTCCATCCTTTATACATCCCACATATGGCATTAACAATTCAAATCACTTTGAGGGGGCGGTAGTCCACATTTCCTCAAATGAAATTATCGCATTTGCACAACATGAAAAACATAAATATATGTTTTAAATGTAAAATAAAGAATCATAGAGAGGAGATAAATATAATATATATCATAAATAAATATATTTCCATCATAATTTCCACCATAAGAGGGGGTAGGAGAAGATATAACAATCATCATTTCATGATGTAGTAATTCGCCATCCACAGAAACAGTATGTTCTTTAACCATTAGACAGAGGTGTGTGTAAGTGTAGCTAGAATTATTATCATAAAAACATCATATTATATTTAAGATAATGGTTTTGTTACAAAATATAGGAATAAAAATAGTTCAGTGGGTTGGAGAAGCAAAATAAAACAAAAGAACCCAAGTGAAGACATTATCTTTAAAATTGGGCAACTCTTTTTTATTTGAGCTAAAGGCTTTCTTGGGAGGACTTCTGACCAAAGTGAGGCCTCTAAGAGTAAGAGAGGGAAGTTGGGAGATTATTTGGGCAGAGTTTGTCTGATCCAAATGGCTTGAAGGTGTGAATAATGTGGTAGAGGTGGGGGCCTTTTATAAGAGGAGAGGAGGGGAACTCTTGGAAAGTCATGAAATGTTACATTATTATGAAGTAATTTTTGGAATTCAAAGGTCCCAAAATTATATATTTCGAGGATAAGGTGATAAGGGTTATATATATACTCATCCCATAGGTTTTTGAAAAGTTTATGTCTTATATTTTACATTATCTTTTCATTTTATTTAAATCGTTAATTAATGAGGTAATCGTTGCATCATCATGGTCTCATAAATAATTTAATTTATTTAATGTCTAAAAATTATACAAAAATTACCATGATGTAGTAAATCCTTTTATATTTCCAATTAATATTTATATTCTAAACTTTAACTTATATAACCCCATATAATAATTTTTTTAGTAAAACAACACATGTTTGTGACAATGTTATTTTTACTTTAAATAAAAAGTTATTAATGTCATTTTCTTACCCAAGTGGCTCCATGGGGTCCCCAAGTTGACTCAAGGATTTTATTGGTCGGAAATGACTCATACAATAAGGTTAGGATAAGTTTAAATGTATTTTCATATTTTTATAATATCATTTTTACCTTAAATTTCACTAATTACCGTTAATTGCGATTAATAAAACTTAAAAGTTACTATTCACCAAAAAATTATTTTTATCCCATTTAACCACATTTTAAATAATAATGAAAACCATGTATGTAGAATTTTTGAAATTCAATTCATATAAGAAGTAATGTTTCATTTAAATGAAAAATCAGTTTTTTAACTACCACTTAGTGGTTTCACTATTCATCAAAAATTGAATTTTTTCAGAAAAATGCCAAAATTTCACCCTAAGCTATAATTGATATTCCAAATTCAAAAATGATGTCTATTTTAAAAAATTAAAAACATATAAGTTGCATTAATTAATTTTATAATTAATTCCCGTTGTCACAACAAATAGCGTGTGTTTAAGAAACAATATATATCAAAAGATTGACAATTGTTTATGTCCAATTTCAAAGTGAAATTAATTATAATGACCACCATTGGATAAAATGGTAAAAATATATTCTAATTATACTTTAAAACCACTCAATAGTATAATTTATCAAAATAAATTATTTTGATTAAAAAAGATGTTTTTAAGTATTTTTCACTATTCATAAAAAAATTGGAAGTTCTCAGAAAATTACAAAAAATTCAACTTAGGATAATTTCGATATTCAGAATACAAAAATGAAGTCCATTTTGAAATATAAAATTAAAATAATTTCAAAAATTGGGTATTTCTATTCATAACGGCTACTTTGGTTGGTCGCGGTGTGTTAGAATCTCGAACTTGTGCACAATGCAAGCTATTGCATTATTGAAAGAGAGGCGTACCGTGGAAGCTTGAGGTGTTACATTTATGTTCATGTTTCTCTTATGCTCCATTGATATTCATATTTCCTAACATGTATTGTATGATTCATGTTATGCCTTTTTTACTCTCTTATAAGGATTTATAGCTCACCCCTTTCTTATGTATGTCCTCAGGTTGTCCTCTAAAGTGTCAAGTACAAAGGAATGTGTTGGTCAGGCAAACAAAGCTTTCAATAAATATTTTGTATTTTATGATTTATGTGTTTATGTAATGTTCCTAAATTCCCAATACACTAGACCTCTATATCCTTGGAGTTGTATTAAGTGAAATTTTATTTAATAAATCATGTTTAATTGTGTAATAAAGAGAAAGTTTGTTATCATGGGTATAGGTTCTAAAGAAATCTCTATACCCACAGTTTTTGGAAAACTATGGGTATAGGTCCATTTTTTAGTAGTTATGTTATCATTTGGGACTTTTTTTTATGTATAATTTCTCCCACTTTTATACACCATACCCCTTGAAACAGGGAAGTTTGTGGGTGTTGATAGATAGAAATCACATACAACTTTACCCTACATAATTTTTGTGATATAATGTTATCGAAAGTTGTTTGATTCAAATTTAAGAGAAAGTGTAAGGGAAAAAATTATTACCTCAGGTAAGTTATTCGGCTGAGTGAAATGACTAGCCTTAATGCTAGTAGGGTAATTTGGTTGTTCATATGGTAATATTTTTTCCACTTTTGATTCTCTTTGATCCTTTCAAATATATTGGTTTGTCAAAATAGGACATAAAATAGTATCTTATAAAAAATATATTTTCACCTAAAATCCTTTAATTATATGATATGTATCTTTTTTCAGATTTTTCTTCTTGAAATATGTTTAAGTACACACTCCAAAACCAAAACCTCTAATGCGACCTTATTATTCTAGCCACTTAAAAGATGATGAAAGTAGTTTTTCTTTAGGTATAGTTGTTTTTTATTCTTATGTCTGAAAAATATAAAAAATAGGAACATAAATAGATATTTTTATGTAATACTGTTATAAATTATAATTAATTACTATAATTCCATACTTTGACATTTTTCTCATACTTATTTTGTGTTTACATAACCTAGTTTACCCTCTTTATTTACATAGCCCTCCTTCTATAGTACATGATGTGGGGTAGAAGTGGATTTGGATTTGGATTCATCAATATTTTTATTAAAAAAGGAACATATGTTATTTCATATAACATAATATTTTATTTTATATTTAAAAGATATACAATTTTATTCTCTAGTGAAATGAACCACATCCTTTCTCTGAAATAGGGTTACATTGGTTTCGAAGCACATTGTTTATTTTCATCACTCTATTTCTGTTTTATAAATTAAAATATTAGAATCAAATTGGATAAATTTAATAATTTTAAATAATATATTATCAACTACAATGTACTTGAAATGATTTCTCATCATGATGACTGATGAAGTAATTCTATGTTTCCTTCATTATAATGTGTGTATAAGAAACCGATGGGTGGGTCTTTACTTTACCCTCAACACCCCTAAGATGAAACGTGGTAAGAAGTGTCTTGAAGTCTTTTTGGGATTTTCTGGAGTATATTAAGAAATATTTCTTGTAGAAATCATCTAAAATAATTGAACTATGAAAGGTAAAATGATAAGTAAATAAATGTTTCAATATATAGTTTTTTGGTATAATAGAGAATTCATATTGTAACATTACCTTAATATCTTTCCAAAGGGTTTACTTCATTACAAGACAGACATGGTGACATGAATATATATGAATTGGAACATTCATTTTCATTATAACCCCAACATAACTAATGAACATTGATTTATTGGGTTCCAAAGGTTGGTCGTGTTGATTCCATCGAACCAGAAATTTTATATCCTTACTTCTTGACTTGATAATTTTAGGCAACACAGTGATGCTCTATCATTCTTGTTTTTTTCATCAATATGTTGTTGATCCCCTAATAATTCTATAATTTTTTGCATCAAATGATTATTATTCCCTAACATTGGTAACATCATCATGTGAATAAGTAATTTTCTACATGAGAAGTCAAATATTTAATTTATATTATGTTAGTATAGTAGATAACACATAATATTATGAGGAAAATAATAGTATATTTAGAAAAACATTATCATTATCATTGAAATATCATTCTTTTAATTAAATTTTAAGGGATTATTCTCCTTTATCAAGATTCCAAATCCCCCTTTTGTAGTTTCCTATAACATAAAAGATATTTTCTATATTGTAACCTCTATGAAATTATTGTAATATCCCAATTAAAGGGACATCCTTCATTGAATTTTAATCTAAATATGTAGTTGTTTTAATCACCAATAATAAAATTGATCAATTAGTGTTCACTGCATTTGATACATAAAATTATTTCACTACTTTTGATTCCATTATGAACGGTTTTTTCTTATACCCCTCTACACTAAAATTTACCTTCACAAAGCCCATTTCAACATTCACTACACACCTATTTTCAATCGATTTTTAATAGAAAATTTTTACTTGAAATGTTGAATAATCCAACTCATATATCTGTTTGATGGTGTAAATTTTTTACATATTCATATAAATTAGATTTAAATCTTTGAAACAAGATATGTGCATGGCTTCCTACACAATTGTTACTCTACTATTTTGCATCATACTTTGGTTATTGTTTTCACTTGTATAAAACATAAAATCATTAATTAAAAAAACAATGTAAGATATAAGATTTTCATTTGGTCCCTTAAATAGCTAGTGAATCATTTGGAAATTAAATTCAGACTTTCATATAACTCCTTAAAAATATGATATTGGAACCATCCTATAAAATATTGATTAGGTGTATTCATATCCATCCTTTATCAATTTATGGATTCAAATATCTAGAAATTGGTTTGTGGGATTAAACATACGAATAAAAAACTTCAATATTATGTAAAATATAAAGTTGGGATTTCTTCCACTCTATGATAGTAATTACAACAACATATCTTCTGGAAATACATTCTCCCCAGAGGAATCTCTTCGGTAAGTCTTTGGGAGAACAATGTTATCAACATCTGATAAGAAATTAGAATATAATTCAACAGCTTCTTCAATAATATTTTTTTTCTTCAATAAAACTTTCTGGCCAACTTCAATTCTTGAAATACCCTTCCAAATTCTTCATATACCATTCAATGGGGTACAAACATCAATTATGGACAGGACTACATACTTTAACTTCTCTAACCAAGTGAATCATCAAGTGGACCATTATATAAAAGAATGATTGGGGGAATAACTTCTCTCTATTTCACCAAATATGACTGCAACCATCTTATTTGTGATTGGAAAATTCCTAGTGTCTATAAACATACTGTATATATCTATGAAAAAAATTTGATTTTGGTTAATATATATCTGAAATTTTTATCCAGAATGCAACCTAAAGTAATGGGAATCAAATCTTGCATCAAAACATGAAAATCATGTGATTTTAATCCTTATAAATTCAAATTAGTCACTTAAATGATAGTATTTATATTTTAGGAATACACCTCGAGAACTTTTAAACCATTAAGGAAAATAAAAATTTTCAAAAAAAATCTGGATAAAGTGTAAGCTTCTGCAGGAAGAGAATTCCTCCTTTTACCCTTCACTGGTTGCAACTCTTCCTTTATCTCCATGTAAATCATAACCAACTTAGACATGGTGTATATTTTTTAGGAACATTTAGTAACATTTCAATAACACTATCAGATACATTTTATTCTACAAGCATGGCATCAATAAAATTTCTGACGTACAAACAATTATAGTATGATAATTCAATGAAAATTGATCACTTTTTTAATACTTTTTTAATTAGGTTTTTCAAAATTGGTTTACCAAAAATAGTGTAAACATATTTTACTTTAGCGAACAGTTTATCACCCTTTAGTGGATATAGTGTTGTACCTTTTTTGGTATTCCCTTCGAATTCTATCATCCATGAGCGAAATTTATGTCACTAAGGTAAAAATTTCATATTTACTCAAAACACAGTCTTCAAGGAATGTTTCAACTGAACTGAGTGTGTTCATTCTTCAAAAAATGGGACACCACAACATTCCCTTAATGCTATAACCTAAAAAATTTCCACAAGTCGTAATGTAATTTATCATCCCATACAACATAGCCCTCAATGTGAATTCTTCACTTTTATCAGAATCATACATTATAACACATGTATCTGACCTCAATTTAATATATTTGATAAATGGATCCAAATAGATATCAATATCACTAATGGGTTGTTTGGGGGTAGATATAAGTAGAGACGAAATGATTTATTTTAACATCATACATAACCATGGAGGAAAGTTATAATTTACCCAACATAACATCCCATGTACTATTAGTACTACTATGTACACTAATATTATTTATTCTATATGTAGGTAATGTAAGATGGAAGTTTCTCAGACCATTTAAAAATTTAGGATACCAATGATCAATTTTTTCCCACAAGAGAAATTTCGTTGGTCGATTTAGTTTCCCATATTTAATTATCATATCTGTGCACTATGTTAATTGTATCTTAGTCACTTGACATCCATATAGTCTACTAAACCATGGAATAATATGAAAGTGACATAAAACATTCAAAGGAATTGATTCATATATCTTATATTCATTTGCAACACATATAGGGATTTTTATGAGTGATTTATGGTTCTTGTGAAACAATAAGCTATCATTTGTAAAAGCATGTATTTTTTTAGAGATCATTCCCATTGGACATAGAATTCATTTAGTGATATATGTTTGAAAAGGAAGTTCATTATCTTCCGGTATCATATCATCCAAGTGACCAATTAGTTTTTTAATGCTCATATTGTTCTATCCACTACCAAATTTCAAATTATATACCTTCAGTATAATTGAAAATGTAGTGTATTTAGTATAATATGTATACTATTGTCTCTTAGCACATCAATTTAACTTCTCATACAACTTTGGACAATCACAAAGGTAATCTTCAATTTCCATTTTCATTTCTTCCATTTGATATCTATAATAATTTAAACTAGTATTAAAATAAAATTATCCATAAACCATAGTATCATCCTAATAGATGTTCATGTTCTGTTTTTTCCTTTGTCTAGTCCAATCTTTATAGAAATGATATCTTCCTTGAAAATAAAATGATCTTACAACTCTTCCAGACTAATTATTATTGAATAAAAAAAATTAATCACAAAAAATATATTTGAGAAAGATTTTATGCATGCTATATTACAAACTTCATGTACTATTTAAGTGAAAATTCATACTCTTTTTTCATATGATTAGTGTGCATATATTTTTTATTCATATTCATAATATTTGGTTCATAAAATGTTCATTTTTTATAAAAAAAATAAATAAATACACATAATATATTCATAATCAATGGAGAAAGATATAAATAATTATAATAATGGGAACCAGACATTTGAGTGGAATTGATTACGATTTCTAACAATTAATTATTTTACACAAGGGTGACATGAAAATAAAAAACATGAGGTAAACATGTGGTGGTCGGTCTAGGTTCTCAGCTTGATGTTGTGTGGGTTAAAAAGGTGGTAATAAATATAATATAAATCTAGGTTTATTTATTTTAGATAGAATACTTCCCTCATAAATTCTTATTCTTTCTGGTAATCTAATTATAACCTGGCTTTCTAATTTTTATTAAAAATATATTTCCTCAAAACATACAAGGTCATGTAATCACTAGATTTTGACACAAGATCAAGGAGCATGGAATTTCATGAAAAAAATGAATTAAACTATTATTGATGACAAAACTGAATTTGGATTCCATGTTTATCATTTTTTATATAGATTATCCTCAACCATGTATTATAGGAATACCAAAAAATATATCTGTATTATAACCCAATTATTAAACATTATTTCAAAAATAGTAGAGTTTTTAATATTCAGTTTATTTCACATATCCTATAATATCAAAAAACTCAATTCAATTTCCTTAAAGACACCACAAATACTTTACGTTAATAAAAATTACAAAGAAAATAATTAACATGGATTTCACATTATTTAGATCCAAATAATTTTAATTCCACCTCTAGCAATGACATAGATCATTATAAGTTATCTCCCACATCTATTAGAAAAAACCTTCAAATGTATATCCAAAAGAGTATAATCATTCTTAATAAAATATATGCCACTTATATGGTTTGGAGAGATTATAATAAATGTTATAAAATTAGTCCGCAATCTTATAATCTAATATGTGACTAATATAATTGTGTTTTATATTACAACTTTTTATGGGTGACACTCAAACCATTCCTAATGTAAAAAAATAGATCAAAATAATAATTATATTCCATACGTGGACTATTAAAAATAAATAATATCATAAACAAGAATTTGTAACTTATATATACCCACACACCTCATATAATGACTAAATGTTTCCTTGTCCACCCCTCATATTTACCAAAAGTAGATAAGAAAATGAATCTGAAAAATTATTTTCTCAACATCTATATTAAGAAAGTAACACTCAAAAAACCTTAAATACTAGGAGTCCCATTCTAATACAAAAAAAGAAATAGAAGACTCTAAAACACTTTGAAAAATACTGATGAATTGAATGGTATATCAAGAAGAAAAACAATAACACATTCAATCAATTAAGTAGACAAACCCATACAATAAAAGTAATTTAATGATCATAGTGAGTTATCAAATGTAAAAATAAAGAAAAATTTCATAAATAATTCTTATAAATTCATTATATAATAAACATCAAAACATTATAAAATATATCACTGCTAATTTAACTATAATATCATTTTAATACATAACTCGCCACTTAATTATTTCAGTAATTATTTATTTTAAAATCACCTAATGAATTAAACACGACCACTTAAAGCTGTGAAACATCCTTATATTACATCCTCTAATATATGATTCCTAAGATAAAAGTGACCATAATTTCCCAATATTAATTAATCAACCCAAATTACACTACATGAATTATCAGCCATTAATTTCATGGTTTTTTTCAATTTTTATCTTTTTATAATCCTTAAATAATTTTCTATATACACATTAAAACATAATGTGGAAACTTATATTTAACACTTAAAAAATAATTGGAAGGACAAAAGGGTATTAGAGAAACATTTTCATTATTTCTCATTATGCATTCCAATTTCAAATTCTAGACATCCATTATACTTCTATCACATTACCATTATTTTGATCATTTGACATTTAGAATCAAAATTTATTACAACTTTTTAAGATTCATTCAAGTAAAAATACACATATGAGATACAAAATGTAATTATTAGTTTAAAGAAATTCAAAGTATATACAAATATTAACCATAATATAAAGAAATCATGAAACAACACAAAAATAATTTTTTAATGTAATCAAATCAATGTTCTTAACATATTGTTCATTTTCATTCTAATTCCATTCCAAAAAATATATTCTACTTCTCATGGAAAATCACATAATTTAAGTAGAATATGAATATATTTTAATAAACATTGTAGTATATCATAAAAATAATGAAATACCTCAAAATTATTGTTCACATAAAATATGAAAAGACCTATGTAAATCCAACATGAAAAAATAAAAAAAATAGAATTTATATGGATGAAGAAATATATATTAAACCCTTACATTGTGAGGTATAGGTGAAGGGATAGGGGGAAGGCTTGTGATTGGATAAGGTAGTGAACTATGGAGAATGGGTGGTTACTAGAGGACTCCTTCATGACGGAGGGTGATCAGCCCAGGTAGAAGATAGTGATGGTGGAGACGTGAGGTAAAAGAAGGAAAGAAAGAAATGAGAAATAATAATATGGTTTGAATCAGTTATATGCGAGAGAGGTGATTGATGATATTGATAAACAACAGAGGAGGAAAAAAACATAACTTTTCTTTTCAAGAGTTGACTTTTCTGAGAGAAGGAAGAGGGGGGTAGTGGTAGAGATGAACTTCTATGAGAGCTTGAATGACACAAAGGAAATCAGTTCAATTAGGGTTCTATTTAAATTACTGGGAAGGGTTTTATCAACACTTCCAAAAAACACTGATAAATATGGGTTTTATCATTGCTTCTAAAAAAGCGCTGATAAATATAGGTTTTACCAATGCTAAAATAATAAGCACTAATAAAATACACCATTATAAACATTTTTTAGCATTGATAATGACCTATATAATTAATTTTAATAATGTAATTAATATAATTAAAAAATATAAATGTATATAAATATAACTAAATAAATAAATATAAATGTATATAATTATAAATATATTAAAATAATTTACAATATATTTTTACAAATATAATTATAGATTTATATTAATAATTATAATTATAAATATTTTTTTTAAATATATTTATAAATATATGTATACAGTTATAAATATATTTATATATATATAAGTATATATATAATAAATATATATTAATATTAAAATAAATATATTGAATATATTCATTATTTAAATATATTTATTATAATTTTATATTTATTTTAATATATAATTATTTATTTATAATTATATAAATACTTTTTTAAATGTATATATTTATTTATAATTATTAATATGTAATTTTATAGATATAGTAAATATGTATTTATAAATCTCTTTATTTATAAATATTTATTAAAAAAAATTCACGTTATTAATGAATATATAATCTTTAATGCATGAATGTTAAAAATGAGTATACTTTAAAAATATTAAAAAAATGATATGTTTTATTAATTATAAGTATTATTAAAAAAATAAAATATGAATATATATTATAATGAAGATTAATACATTTTGAAAATATTAAAACCAAGTAAATAAAAATTTATAAATAAATATTATAAAATGATTAAATTCTTAAAAAAATAAAAAATAAAAAATATTAAAAATGAATAAATAATACTAACTGAAATAATATTAAAAAATAACCTATTAAAAAAATAATATATTAAATCTATTTTTTTACTAAATTAAATTCTAAAATGAATATTAAAATTTGAACATATTACATAAATATTAGGTGTGTGTGTTTCAATATAATATTTCATTAATTACGTAAATATTTGTGTGTGTAAAATTAGTGTGTGTGTGTGTGTGTGTCTACAAGTTTGATATGTGTTAAATAGAACAATTACAATATATAATATATATATTTTCATAATAAAATAAATAATTAGAAGAATGGAAAAACTATAAAAAGAATAAATGTTATTAATGATAAAGATAATATAGAAACATTAAAAATTAATATTTATATATGTCTAAATTAAATTGAATACATACTAATTATAGATATTATAACCATATTATAACCATATTAAAAAGTGTCCAATGAACCGTGAGGGTTCAAGAACACTTCAATTTTGGATGCCAAGAATCACTCCATGTCTTTTAAGAACTCCAAGCCTTCTCAGATTCTCCATGAGGACTCATCTTCAAGAGAGATTCTTTTGTAATATATTTATTAAGGTAAGTCTTCGGATCTGAATCAAATGATTTTCTCACCCCCTCATGATGATGACTCTAGTTGGATATTCAAAAAAAGTGATACTACTAGTGTGATCATAAGGCGAGATACAGTCTCAGAATGAATTTCTCTATGTCGTCAATCCATTATAAGATTATTTTTGATTCTTAAAAGGAAGAAACCGTGTAAAATTAATGATCTAGTAAGGAAGCTATAACGACCCATACATTACAAACATTGTTATTACTTCAAAATTTAAGCATACTTATTACAAAATATAACAAAACCATGAAAATACTGTATAGGTATAGTGTCTTTAGAAACTGGGAAACATAAACAACTGGTTCATAAAGCGTCTATACTGTCTCCCATTTATTTCATCATATCTATAGTCCCTTTTGGAATATCTTACTTAATAACCTTCTTCCTGACCTGGGGAAAGAAAACATACAAAATGGTGAGCTCAAATGCGCAGTATGGGTAAACAAAAGAAATATCAATCACATCATATTCATAAGAACATAACATTTTGGAAATCTTAACCAGCAAAAGAGAGCATAATTTCATAACATGGGATAAATCATAGTAGTGAAATGAAATCCCAATAATCATAACTTAAAACATCAAACTTTGTGGCATATACACATAATCATAGAAAATAATTTCTTATTAGTCAAGACTCATTGTCAAGACTATCTTAGTGGACAAAGTCCATTTCTGAACCGAGTTCACTCCTCGTTTCAGTCCTGTTTCACTGAACCGGTTTAACCTGCCGTTCTATCCATGTCTATCTCATGAAATATAAAATCTTTACCCAATGCATTGGAGGGAGATATAGGTCCCACCCATCTCATAATGATTATATTCTTATGTGTGCCACAAAATCATAAATCATACATCATTGGATAACCCATGTAATAAAAATGGGATTCTTAAACAACATGACATCATTAAACAATTCATATACGATAAAGGAATTCATAAAAATAATTCCATCATAACATAATCAAATCAATTTAATAATAGGGATAGAAACAGAACCCTATATTATCTTAGATGGAAACTAATTTTGATAAAACACTTGAACTCCATTCTTGAAGAAAATATCCTTTCTACTTTAAAAAAATTTTACTTTCTTAACATGTCATAAAATTTTAAACTAAAAGAATTTGATTAAAAATAAACTTGAAAACTTGTAAAGTAAGCTTCTTGGAAATAATGTTTTAAAAATCCATTCATGCCGTATAAGTAAAAAAATCATTCTTCCCGTACTTTTGTTGGAAAAGTCAAAAAGAGTCTCGCACGAAAAACGACAAAAGATTCCTTTTATATCTTTTACTAAAAACTCACCGAAGGGTAAAATTGAATTTAAAAAATTTTAGGTGGATGGAAAAAAATTACATATTGAGGAAACATGGATGTGGATGATAAAATACACCCCAGTAAATACCAAACTATAAACAATCTCGGATAAAATGAGATTGTGATATTTTCACTTACCTTAAATCTTATTTTCTTCGAAAGTGTCCGAACCTCCTGTATAATGATTTAAATAATTTTATTGACTTATTCCAGAATCATACTTATTTTTATGATATCATATATGGCCATATTCTTAACTTCTTATTAGTAATATTTCATTACTACTTGTTATTCGGGTGTTTATTACTTTTTGTTCTTATGCGTGTTTAGTCGAATAAATTCTTATTTTTCTTTTTAGGTTATAGATACCTCATTTCCAGAATGGTATTAGTGTAATATATATCATATTCATTCATTCAATTCATTTATATAATCATTATGCAATGAAGATCATGTAGAACGAGTCGCATCACATCGTGGAGACGGTATTCCGTTCGTACGCACGAGCGATGATATCGTTCCCATGATCGTGAAATTGTAATGGAGTGTATGTATACTATTTCAGAATAAATATCAATTTACAATAATCATATATAGTCATTATTTACACCATTACACCCATCTGAGTAAGGTGGTGGTGGAAAATAGATTACACCACAGCATGGAGACGGTATTCCATACGTACGCACGCGGGGTGATTTCGTTTTCCGTAGGATGGATAGATAGTGAAATAGGGTTGTTTCATACTTATAATAACATATCAGTATATTAGTGATACTAATGTTATTACTTCATAATGAAATAACTAATGAAGAAGAAGTGGAAGAATAAATAAAGATGAAAGAATCGGTAACGGGCATTACCTCTTCTTTGAAGCGCCTCTTTGGACCTCCTCTTAGGGCACTAAAATTGGTCTTTGAAGAATATCAGGACCTCTAGGTTGTTTCTAGGGAAGTGGAGAGGAGATATTGGCAGGTTTTTGCCGAACTTGAAGGCTCAAAGTGGTGTGAGGAAGAGAGGGAGGAGGTGCCCTTTTATAAGGGAGGAGAGAGGCACCTTTGGAATAACTGAAAATATTATTTTATTATAAAGTCAAATTCGGTTTTTAATAACTCCAAATTGATATATTTCGAAGCTAAGGTGGGGATGGGTAGAAATCCTCTCATAAAATAGAATTTATAAAAGTTTAGGTATCATTTTTAACCTTATCATTTAGATTTAACTTTAAGTTAGATAATTTAACTTTTACCATGTATTCTTGTTTTCTTAATCTATAAGGTTAATAAACTTACTAAATCAAGAAAAAAGAACCCCAAGTTGTTTATTATCAATATATATAACCTTATCTAAGTAATGTGGCCGAACCTTAGATTTTTAGGAATAAAATAACAATTAATAATATAGTATTTGTTTTAAAAACTATTTTATGTCAATTTTGACCCTATTTGGTAATTCATTTTTGTAAAATTCATAACAGAATGATTAGTTCTAAAACATTTAATTAAATCAATAATAAAATGTCATATTAACATATAAAATTATTTTAATTCATAAAAAGTCTCATATTACATTTATTTGGGTATTTATAACATCAATTATGTCAATATTTCATTAATAAGATAATTACAACATCATCATTGTATCATAAATAAATTAAATTATTTTAAGTCTAATAATTACAAATAAAATACCATTATGTAGGAAATCTTTTTATATTTCTAATTAATATATATAGTCTAATTTATCTTATGTATAACCCTATATTAAAAATTATTTAGTTATTAAAATTTGATTTTAACTATTTTAACCCTTCTTTAAATAAATTGATAATAAATGTCATAATCTAATACAAGTGGGCCTAAATGGTCATATTTTATTCCTAAGGTTGTTTTTTGTCGAATTACACTTATCCAATAGAATTAGGACATGTGTTAGGGTAATAATAATATCATTTTTACCCTCAACTACCGTATTTACTTTTAACTGTGGTAAAAAAAGTAAAAAGTTACTATTCACCAAAAATTATTTTCATCTCATTGAACCACATTTTTGTCCTTGCTATTAACCGTGTCTCTCAGATATTCTAAATTCCACTCACAGAAGCGGTAAAATTAAGTTTTATGAAAAAAAATTCAGTTTTTTAAATACCACTTAGTGGTTTCACTATTAATCAAAAAATGAAAGTTTCCAGAAAAATACCAAATATTAGGCCTAAGATATATTTGATATTATGAATTAAAAAATGATGTTTCTTTTACCAAATTCAAAACATATCAGTTACATTAACTAATTTAAAAATTAATTCCCGTCGTCAAGACAAATAGCGTGTTTTTAAGAGATAATAACTATCAAAAGATTGATATTCGAAAGGACCGATATATCTAGGGCTCAACTTCCCCTTCTTTCCAAATCTCATGACCCTCTTCCATGGAGATATTCCTAAGAACACTTTATCACCCACATCAAACTCTAGGTCTTTTCTTCGGTTGTCGGCATAACTTTTCTGTCGACTCTGAGCTGCTCTTATGTGTTGTTGAATAGATCAGACCTTTTCTGCCATCTCATCACCAAGATCATGTCCTAATAGCTTTCTTTCCCCAACTTCATCCCAGCAAGTTGGAGCCCTGCATTTATTTCCATTGAGAGCTTCATAAGGAGCCATCTGAATACTGGAGTGAAATATATTATTATAAGAAAATTCCACCAAAGGTAGGTGTTGATACAAACCACCTTTGAAATCCATAGAGCAAGCTTTCAACATATCTTCTAGAGTTTGAATTGTTCTCTCAGACTGACCATATGTCTGAGGATGATAAGAAGTACTGGAACTCAACTATGTATCCAGTGTATGCTGAAGACTTCACCAGAACTTCGAGGTAAATCTCAGATCCCGATCAGATATAATAGAAAGTGGTACTCCATGCAATCTTACCACTTCCTTTACATATATCCTGGCAAGCTGATCCAGAGAGAAATCCTCTCTAATAGAAATGAAGTGTGCAGCCTTTGTAAGACGATCAACTATGACCCATATAGCATTATTGCCTTTGGATGTTTTAGGAAGTCCTATGAAAAAGTCTATATTGATGTTTTCCCATTTCAATTCGGGTATGGGTAATGGTTGTAACATCCCCTTAGACTTCTGTCTCTCAGCTTTAACTTGCTGAAAACCAAGCATCGAGAGACATATTCAGAAACATCTCTTTTCATTCCATCCCACCAGAAGTACACTTTCAGGTCCCTATAAATCTTTGTGCTTCTATGATGAATAGAGAATGAAGAACTATGAGCCTCATCCAGTAGCTCCTTCTTTAATTTAGGGATGGGAGGAACACAAACCTGATTCCTGAACTTTATTATCCCATCACAATCAAGGTTGAATTCAGGAATATTTCTCACCTTCTTTTGCAACTCTACATCTTCTTTCTGCGCCTCTTTAATCTTCACATGTATAGATGGTTGAACATTAATTTGAGAAAGATATGATTTTCCCCCTTCCATTAAAATTCCAAGATCCATCCTTTGTAAATCCATAAATACTGGATCTTTTGTGATCCTCGTCATGGATAAACTGGCATAGTCTTGTCGACTTAATGCATCTTCCACCTTGTTTTCTTTCCCAGGGTGGTAATTAATAGAGCAGTCGTAATCCTTAATCAACTCTAACCATCTTCTTTGGCACATATTCATCTCCTTTTGTGTGAAAATATACTTTAAACTTTTAGGATCAGTATAAATGTCACACCTTTCTCCATAAAGATAATGCCTCCAAATCATTAATGCAAAGATTGCCGCAGCTAACTCCAAATCATGTGTTGGGTAATTTTACTCATGGATTTTCAACTGTCATGAGGCATAAGCTATCACCATATCATTTTGCATAATAACACACCCCAGCCCCTTCTTGGATGCATCACTGTAGATCACAAACCTTTATCCACTACAAGGCAGTGTGAGCACAGGTGCACTGGATAACCTTCTTTTCAACTCCTTGAAATTCTCTTCACATTCCTCCGTCGAAACAAACTTAACTTCTTTCCGAGTCAACCTGGTGAGTGGGTTAGATAATCGTGAAAAATCTTTCACAAAACGTCAATAATATCCAGCCAAACCAAGAAAAATTCAGATCTCAGTTACTGTTTTTGGTCTTGACCATCTTTCGATAACCTCTGTTTTTGCTGGATCCACAGATATCCCCTCTTTTGAGATTATGTGACCCAAAAATGCAACTTTTGAAGCCAAAATTTACACTTGGTAAATTTGGCATAAAGCTTCTCCTTTCTCAGGGTCTTAAATATAATTCTCAAGTGATCTTCATGTTCTTCCTTACTCTTTGAATAGAAAAGAATATCGTCTATAAAGACTACCAAAAATTGATCAAGATAGTCTCTAAAGACTCTATTCATCAGATCCATGAAGATAGCAGGGGAATTATTAAGACCAAATGGCATCACTATAAATTCATAGTGTCCATACTTTGTATGGAAAGCTATCTTTGGTATATCCTCCCTTTTGACCCTTAATTGATGATACCCTGAATGAAGATCAATCTTGGAAAATTATTGAGCTCCGCGTAGTTGGTCAAATAATTCATCAATGCGTGGGAGAGGATATTTGTTCTTGATAGCGATCTTGTTAAGTTCTCGATAATCAATGCAGAGTCCCATTGATCCATATTTCTTCTTAACAAATAGAACAGGTGCTCCCCAAGGTGACGAACTAGGGCGTATGAATACCTTATCAAGATTCTCTTGGAGTTTCTTCTTCAATTCCTGCAACTCAATTGGGTCCATTCTATAAGGTGTCTTTGAAATAGGCAAAGCACACGGTATGAGTTCTATTGAAAACTCAATTTCACGATTTGGTGGAAGACCCGGCAATTCCTCCGGGAAGACATCATCAAACTCCTTTACGATGGGCATATTCATAATTGTGAGTTTCTCACCAAACATTTGAGATAAATAACCTTCATTCAGTGGAATCAAGACCCATAAGATGGATGAAATTCCCACTGTGAGGTTATGTTCATCCTTGCATCGATAGACGATCATATATTGATCTGGAATATGAATTGTGACTTCCCTTCTTTGGAAATTGATATGAGCTCCATATAAAGAAAGCCAATCCATGCCAATAATTACATCAAATTCCACTATAGGAAGTATCACAAGATTTACAGGAAGGAATTTCCCACAAACTTCAACCGGGGAAGAATTATAAACTTTTGATGCGACTGTTGTGCCATTAGGTGTTGTCACAGGTAACTCAACATCTAATTGTTGAGGTAATACGGTGATACCCTTAGAAAAATCTTCAGAAATAAAAGAGTGGGTGGATCCATAATCAAATAAAAGATTTGCTACTTTAGAGTGGATGGTAAGTGTACCTTTCACCACATCGTTATCGTACTCCAAATCACCGATAGAAATTGCATGTGACTTTCCTTTGTCTTTGGCCTTAAGAGTTTGTTGACGTTGATCATCATCATCAACCCTTTGATTAGGGAATTTATTGGCATAATGCACCATCTCCTTGCACTTGAAACATTGAAGTGTAGTAGGTTCATTCTGTGTGTCCCTTCATTTGTTTGCATCATTAGACATCTTCTTCCCATCATTGCAGCATTCAAATTCCCGGTGACCTTCCTTTCCACATTTGAAACATTTACTTGTCCCTTTAAGACAACTCCCTACATGTTTCTTTCCACACTTTGAGCATAAGGGAAAGCTTATATTCTTTTCAGTGCGCTCTTTAGAGTTTCCTTTGAATTCCATTTTCCACTTCTTATCAAACCCATATGACTGATGGGTTACTCCAATCTCCATCTCAACTTTGAGATCACATCGAACGATTTTATCATAGCTATTGAAGTCCCTTCTGGATAAGTCCATTCGAAGACTTGTTTTTAAGCCACTAAAGAATCAATCGATCTTACTCTCAGGTTGGATAATAATACCGGAAGCGTACCTTGCAAGTCTTGTAAAATTTGCTTCATAGGTACCAACAGATTCATCATCCTTTTGCTTCAGTTCAAGAAACTCTTTATCCATCTTTGTTTGGAGAATACGAGGGAAGTACTTATTGAAAAATAAGTTCTTGAACTCGTCCCCTTCCATGGACTCAATTTCATCCCTTTTCCTCATATTCTTAATAAGATTCCACCATTGATCAGCATCTCCTTCGAAACGATACACTACTAGGATGACTTTATCATGTTCAGAACATTGAAGAACTGAAAATATCTTTTCAGTAGTACTAATCCATTGTTCAGCAACTAATGGATCAGTAGACCCGCTGAAAGAAGGTGGACGCTGCCTCATGAATGATTCAACAGAATGTTGCTCCTTCCTTTGCTCGTTTGGAAGTCCATCATGATTCATAGCTTGAGAAAGTTGTGTGATCATGGCTACAAGATTTTGGATTCCAGCTCCCATAAAGTTTTGTTTCTCAGGGGGGAAATCATTGCATTGCCTGTCGCATTCCGCATTAACACGGTTCCTTCGGGTTCCAGCGATTGACTAAAACCAAGAAGAATAGTGTGAGCAACACTATTTATAATAGGAAAACCACATAATCAAGAATAAAATTTCACACTTAAGGTCTTATCCTAGGTTATTCATGGTCATTTCTAAAACACTAAGATTGTGTTCTATGCTTAGAATTATCCTTAGGGTTCTTACTAAGGCTTTCACATCTTAGTTTCCAAAGGATGACTATACCTTTCCTCTGATACCAACTATAACGACCCATACTTTACATACATTGTTATTACTTCAAAATTGAAGCATACTTATTACAACATATAACAAAACCATGAAAGGACCGTATAGGTATAGTGTCTTTAGAAACTGGGAAACATAAACAACGGGTTCATAAAGTATCTACACTGTCTCCCATTTATTTCATCATATCTATAGTACCTTTTAGCATATCTTACTTAATAACCTTCTTCCTGACCTAGGGAAATAAAACATACAAAAGGGTGATCTCAAATTCCCAGTAAGGGTAAACAAAAGAAATATCAATCACATCATATTCATAAGAACATAACATTTTGGAAATCTTAACCTGCAAAAGATAGCATAATTTCATAACATGGGATAAATCATAGTAGTGAAATGAAATACCAATAATCATAACTTAAAACATGAAACTTTATGGGATATACACATAATCATAGATAATCATTTCTTATTAGTCAATACTCATTTCCAATACTATCTTAGTGGACAATGTCCATTTCTGAACCGAGTTCACTTCTCGTTTCAGTCCTGTTTCACTGAACCGGTTTAACCTGTCGTTCTAGCCATGTCTATCTCATGAGATATAGAATCTTTACCCAATGAATTGGAGGGAGATATAGGTCCCACCCATCTCATAATGATACCATTCTTATATGTCCCACAAAATCATAAATCAAACATCATTGCATAACCCATGTAATAAAAATGGGATTCTTAAACAACATGACATCATAAAACAATTCATATAAGATAAAGGAATTCATAAAAATAATTCCATCACAACATAATCAAATCAATGTAATAATAGGGATAGAAACATAACCCTATATTATCTTAGATGGAAAATAATTTTGATAAAACACTTGAACTCCATTCTTGATGAAAATATCTTTTCTACTTTAAAAACATTTTCCTTTCATAACATGTCATACAATTTTACACTAAAAGAAGTTGATTAAAAATAAACTTTAAAACTTTTAAAGTAAGATTCTTGTAAATAATGTTATAAAAATCCATTCATGCCGTATAAGTTAAAAAAACATTCTTCACGTACTTTTGTCGAAAAATTCATAAAGTACCTCGTACGAAAAACGACAAAAGATTCCTTTTATATCTTTTACTAAAAACTCACCGAAGGGTAAAATTGTAATTAAACAATTTTATGTGGATAGAAACAATATTATATATTGAGGAAACATGGATGTGGATGATAAAATACACCCCAGTAAATACCAAACTATAAAAAATCTCGGATAAAATGAGATTGTGATATTTTCCCTTACCTTAGGTCCGATTTGCTTCGTAAGTGTCTGAACCACTTATATAATGATTTAAATAATGTTATTGACTTATTCCAGAATCATACTTATTTTTATGATATCATATATGATCATATTCTTATATTCTTATTAGTAATATTTTATTACTACTTGTTATTCGGGTGTTTATTACTTTTTGTTCTTATGCATGTTTTTTCGAATAAATTCTTATTTTTCTTTTTAGGTTATAGATAACTCATTTCCAGAATGGTATTAGTGTAATATATATAATATTAATTCATTCAATTCATTTATATAATAATTATGCAATGAAGATCATGTAGAACGAGTCGCATCACATCATGGAGACAGTATTCCGTACGTACGCACGAGCGATGATATCGTTCCCATGATCGTGAAATTGTAATGGAGTGTATGAATACTACTTCAGAATCAATATAACTTTACAATAATCATATATAGTTATTATTTACACCATTATACCCATCCGAGTAAGTTGATGGTGGAAAATAGATTACACCACGACGTGGAGACGGTATTCCGTACGTACGCACGTGTGGTGATTTCGTTTTCCGTAGGATGGATAGATGGTGAAATAGGGTTGTTTCATACTTATAATAACATATCATTATATGAGTGATACTGATGTTATTACTTCATAATGAAACAAATAAAGAAGAAGAAGTGGAAGAAGAAATAAAGATGAAAGAATCGGTAACGGGCATTACCTCTTCTTTGAAGCGCCTCTTTGAGACCTCCTCTTAGGGCGCACTAAAATTGGTCTTTGAAGAAGAACAGGACCTATAGGATGTTACTAGGGAAGTGGATAGGAGCTATTGGTAGTGGTTGTCCGAGCTTGAAGGCTCAAAGTGGTGTGAGGAAGAGAGGGAGGAGGTTCCCTTTTATAAGGGAGGAGAGGGGCACCTTTGGAATAACTAAAAATATTATTTTATTATAAAGTCAAATTCGGTTTTTAATAGCTCCAAATTGATATATTTCGAATATAAGGTGGGGATGGGTGGAAATACTCTCATCAAATAGAATTTAGACAAGTTTAGGTACCAATTTTAACCTTATCATTTAGATTTAACTTTAAGTTAGATAATTTAACTTTTACCTTATCTTCTTGTTTTCTTACACTATAAGGTTAATAAACCTACTATTCAAGCCAAAAGAACCCCCAAGTTGTTTATTATAAATATATATAACCTTATATAAGTCATTTGGACGAACCTTAGATTTTTAGGAATAAAATAACAATTAATAATATAGTATTTGTTTTAAAAACTATTTTATGTCAATTTTGACACTATTTAATAATTGATTTTTTTGAAAACCATAACAGAATGATTAGTTCGAAAACATTTAATTAAATCAATACTAACATGTCATATTAACATATAAAATTATTGTAATTCATAAAAAGTTTCAAATTACATTTATTTGGGTATTTATAACATCAATTATGTCAATATTTCATTAATAAGATAATTACTGCATCATCATTGTATCATAAATAAATTAAATTATTTTTAGTCTAAAAATTACAAATAAAATACCATTATGTATGAAATATGTTTATCTTTATAATTAATTTTTATAGTCGATTTTATCTTATGTATAACCCTATATTAAAAATTCTTTAGTTATTAAACATTGATTTTAAATATTTTAACCCTTCTTTAAATAAATTGATAATAAATGTCCTAATCTAATCCAAGTGGGCCTAAATGGTCATATTTTATTCCTAATGTCGTTTTTTGTCAAATTAAACTTATCCAATAGAATTATGACATGTGTTAGGGTAATAATAATATCATTTTTACCCTTAGCTACCTTATTTACTTTTAACCGTGGTAAAAAAAAGTAAAAAGTTACTATTCACCAAAAATTATTTTCATCTCATTGAACCACATTTTAGTCCTTGATATTAACCGTGTCTCTCAGATTTTCTAAATTCCACTCACAGAAAAGGTAAAATTATGTTTTATGAAAAAAATTCATTTTTTTAACTACCACTTAGTGGTTTAACTATTCATCAAAAAATGAAAGTTTACAGAAAAATACCAAAAATTAGGCCTAAGATATATTTGATATTATGAATTAAAAAATGATGTTTATTTTACCAAATTAAAAACATATCAGTTACATTAACTAATTTAAAAATTAATTTCTGTCTTCAAGACAAATAGCGTGTTTTTAAGAGATAATAACTATCAAAAGATTGACACTTGTTTATGTCTGGTTTAAATGTGAAATTACATCCAATGAACAACATTTTATTAAATTGTGAAAATATATTCTAAATATACTTAAAAAATACTCAAATTAATAATTTATCACTATTAATTATTTCAATTAAAAAAGTTGTTTTTAAATAAAATTTAATAATTTTCACTATTCATCAGAATATGAAAGTTATCCGAAAAGTACCAAAATTTTACCCTAAGCTGATTTCGATATTCTGAATCCAAAAATGAATTCCATTTTAAAAAATAAAATTTAAAAAATTTCAAAAAGTGGTTATTACTATTCATAACGGCTAGTTTTAATAATATTTTAACAGCATATCGTTGTTTAGTTAAACACGGTATTGCGTACGATACAAGCTATCGAGGATGGTCGTGGTTGCGTGTAAAGCAAGACAAGCTAGTGTTGTGTGTAGTGAAAGATTCCTTTGATGATTTATATAAAATAAAAAAAATATTTCTCATAAAAGTCTCGTGTGTTACAGAAGATTTCTTTGATTTTGGGATTTCGAACTAGAAATATATCCCAGCGGGGCATCGCTTCTTTCGCATTTGTTTCCAAATTCAGAACTGATGAAGACTGAATGGGTATTTGGTAAGATCTCTCTGAATCCATGTGCTTTGAGAATTTAGGAATAAAAATCAAGATTCAATCCTTTTGAGGTGAAAAAAACCTTTTCCCATGTATAGGTCAAATTATTTGGTTTAAATTGGATATATTATCACCCTAATATCATGTTTGATTTAGCTTATTCAATTAGAGTTTTAATTAAAATGGATCGGAACACTGATCATGCTAGATTTGGATACATTTCCATGGTCTTAATGTAAGTTTATTTGGGATCAATTATAATTATGAAATTGGTTTTGTCTGCAGGGAATGATGACTTGAGAATACAGGTTATTTATGATAACCCCCTCTCTTTTTCTTTGCTTTCAAGGAAATTGACCATACTGGGAGTTCATGTAGGAAATACTTAACCTTATAAACCTATCTTAATAGTGTTCATGATGCCTCTATGTGTACGAAAGGATTGTATAACCCAGGAAAAAATGTTGATTATTCTATTGAACCTTGTCATAATAAGAATGTGTTTAATTCCTTTTCTAGTGATAAGAATGAAAAGGAATCTGGGAAGAAGCATTCTTCTGTATTTGATGATTTTTCGAAGGCCACCTTACATCATCAAGGACTTCCTGGTCTTATAGATACTCTCAAAGGGAATGCCTCTTATTCAGAGAAGAGGTTGGATGAGGCTGAGTGTTCTTGGGATAATGCACCATAGGGTTGTGTTGTTCTGGATGGTCTGGCAAGTTCGAAAAAAATGGAGTCCTCATCTAATGTATCTTAACATACTTTTCCTAATATTTTCCCCCTCAGAATTGGTATCCCAACCATGAAGAAGTCCATTTAGTGAAGCAATTTATGGCTTTGGATGTGCCAATAGTTTCCAATGAGGCTAGCCTTCAGGAAGGGACATGAATGATGGAAATTAAGGTGGTTTCCATGCCTCTGGTTTATTCTTCTCTGAATCGAAGTGTGGGTAATCAGAAGGGTGATCCAAGGTAGTAATTACTCTCCAATTAGGATCCCAATGTATTTGATTTTACTCTTGTACATGAGCATCATGAAATTTATTTCCAATAGGCCATTAAGGTGGTTTACAAATCATCGGAAATTACATGTAAATGGGGAGATATTGACTTAGATAAAATGATTTGAAGCAAGGGGTAAGAATGATTACAAAAATAGAGTGATCCACAGAATTAGGATGGATGAAAAAGGAGTATCCCGTGATCTAGAGAAGAATATTAGGCCTAGAAAGGACTACTCTAATCTCAGGCCAACAATGAGCACCAGGAACACTCCTTTGGGAATAATGAATGCAGACTACTCCAACATGTTCATCCCATTGAATGATGACTCTAACTTGTATGAATATGGTTTTGATTATAATTATGATTATTATTTCAAGTGGTAGACTTAATTATTCAGTTTTTGGTCTATTATTTTAGGTTGATGGAAGGAATTCTTTGTCTAACCCCTTCATCCTCTTATTTTGTGTCTTTTGCACTTCTCTTTTTTATTTTCCTTTAATAAATGGGGATTTGACCCCAACCTTTTTTGTAATTAGTATGTTAAGTATTTAATTATAATATTAAGTGTTTAATTAGTATATAACAATAAATATCACATTAATTATTTAATTAGTATATTATGTATTTAATAATTTTATTCATTTATATTAATTATAAATAGTATATTAATTATATAATTTTACAAATATATATATAATTAAGAAACTATTTATTACTATATATATATATATATTAAATTTAATAAATCTAATTATAAAAAATTTGGGGGTTGTCTTAGTCCAACACATTAACCCACGTGAATATATGATCAAATAAAAATGAATATCTATTAATTATTTAAATTACAACTGTATTAAAAACATTAATTATAGGAAATTATTAAAAATATTATTAATTATTTTTTTATTAATAAGAATGAATTAATTAAATATAAATATATATATATAGTAATAAATAATATACTAATTAATTATATATTATATTAAGTATTTTATAAATTTATTCAATTTTATCAATTATAAACTATTTATTGTTGTAGGGTCCTGAAAACTTCATAAAGGGAAAAAAGTACCACCACTAGCACATTACAGAAGGAAGAAAGCATTTTTAGAGGTCCAGTAAGTCAAATGGATGATTATTGAATAGAAAACTTTGGAAGAAACTTGAAGAAATTGAATTTTTCAAGAGTTTTTAGTGATCGACATACCATTAATGGGAAGGGTTTACGGAATGCTTGAGCCAGGAACCACCATTACACGGAAAGACCCATGAGGTGCTGCCCCACAGAGCGATGTCCAGCAAATCCAAGAACCCACAAACCACATCGTTAGTATAATATAGAGTTCAATGGCCATCCACATTCCATCTTGCAAACTCACTAGTTCACGGACAAAGAAAATCGGTAGGGCTCTTTGAACCACGACTCGCGAACCGCAACCATCGCAAAAGATGGTTGACCAAGTCTTTTGTAGATCAAGATATCTCTTCATGGGACTCCACAAATGTTTTTGCATGCCTATGGATATGATTTTCCCCAATGCTCTATAAAAAAGCATAGGAGGAAGAAGAAATGGATGGACTAAGAAAGCATGGAGGATACCCTAGAGGTTGGAAGAAAGAATTCGGAGAGGATTCCAACATTGGTTTTGAATCATCAATGAAGTTCAAACTATAAAACATGCTTTCATAGGTATAACTAGCTAGGAACCATAAAAAAAGAACTTAATAATAATGGGTAAACTGTGAACCTAATTGGTGTCATTGCGAACAACAAATTCCTAGAGGATGAACTCCCCACAAACAAAAGATTCCAGGAACCTCCTTCAATATGCAATCTACATAGTGTACCACTATGTGGATTGACCCCCGCACCGTGTACTACATTTGTATGTGGATGGAACCCGAATAGGCATGGTGGATTTCATCCACAACTGCGTACCACTTTGTTGTGTGGTGGTCCATGCCCAACCCGTGTACTGCTTCGGTACGCGGATGAACCATCTACCCACATAAAACTATGGAATGTGGAGCTCCCCCCATGTCTCATGATAAAATAGTACAAAAAATGGGGAATATTTGAGTTTCCTTCCCTTTTTCTCCAATCTCTCCCCTGCATTACCATCCAGTATTCCATAGCTCCCTCATGAGCCAGTCCCCCGACATAAGGTCAAAGCCTCTGCCAAAGCCACCAAACCCATATGATCAGATCATTGGGCGCATCAGTGTGCCCCTTTGACTCTACAAACCCATGGTAAGAGGAGTCACAAAGGTTTTCCCCATAATGATTCTGAATCCTGGGATTTCTGTAAGTATACATTCCCATGGTAACCTGAATTCCATCATTGGGATGCTGACATGAACCTCCCCCTTCTAGGGACTAAGTGTGATCACTTTATTTTCCATTCAATGAGTAATAGTGATCATTCAATGTAATCATATTCACTTCTACTATTGATGAGAGGTGAAATTATTCCCCTTTCCCAGAGCACATTCTGGGGAACTCCCACTGAGGTACATCCCTAACCTTTAGGGAGTCGAGCTGCATGACCCCCAATGTCATCCCACATTAAAGGGTGCATTTCTCTATACCCTCACTCACTATCTCATCAACTTATTCCTTCATATAACCACCTTCTACCATCAGTGGGACATACGTTGTGTGGTTGTTTGAATCTCTCACATCCTCTTGTTTCTCACATCAAGTATGACTCACGTGGGCTTTGTGATTTGTGACGATTACAACATTCACACAACCAACCCATCTTGAACTACAAGAACTCTGATTCCGGTTCAAACTAGGATACGTAAGACACCTTCTTGAAGGCCTGAAATCAATAGGGTGACCTTCTAAAAGGGGTCACCCAATCATGTTCCCTTAAATGGGCAGCTTCCATGAGTAAGCACCAACCCATACCGAACTACATGGTCTCTGATTCTTCTACTGAGGATACGTATGAATTCCATATCATGGGTCTGATCCCAACATCAAGCCATATTTCATCACCCCTAGATGGTGATAAACTCCAAAGCACATTATTTCATAGCTTAAGTAATCATTCCCTCTGTAGCATCAAATCCATGTATATCAATGATGATCCTACAAACTACGGGTATCCCATGGATATACACTTCAGGAATGAACCAAGGATTCATGAAAAAATGAACACAACTTAAATATATAAGGGAGTCATGGAATAAGCAGTAATTCACCCCAAAAGGATTTGATTAACCCGACCTCCCATCCTCTCAACCAATGGAATCATTATGTGTCATTGGCCAAATCGTCATCCAATGAGCACATGCCTTTGGAAAGCAGGTCCATGTATAATGGATACCATGGGCCTTTGGATGTTTTTGGCTCCACAAATAAACCATCTATATACCATTAGAGGAATTCATATCCTAAGAGAACCTATTGCACAAATAATTAAATCCATATAATCTCTTTCTGCGAACATTTGACTATGGAACATTCTTCATAATGAGGATGGGATAAACTACCCAGTCCCCATTGAGTAAATCTAGTCCCCCTTAAATGATAAGTACATGGATTGGGTCGAAACAAAGATGGTGACGTGAAAGTCACTATAATAATTGATTAAATCCCAACAACCATTGGACCATTCATTAGATTTTACCTAAACCTATAAATGATCTACCTCATAGGGTGAAACAAAAATGGCGAACTCAATAAAAATCCTCAACCAAGGTGGTGGTTCTACCCCACTCAAGCCCCTTAGCCTCAAAAAAAGAAGGGAAGGGGGCCACGGTAATTCATAATATATATATGTTAAAGGGAAGCTACTTTGATGTAGTTTTGTTGTCTGTATATGTCATATATATATATATATCATGTTCCTGCAGAGAAAACTTCAATCCAAATGACATCCCATTGACCAATGAAGACACAAGTCTCAGTGATCCCACCAGTGTTTGGGGCCCTAATGAAGACCACGACCCCCTCGCCAACCCAGCATATTTAATACTGGGTATCCAACATGGTGATCAAAGAGTACCATCGAAATGTTACTCTCCCCATAATGGAGGCTGCATGAAAATCCCTCCAATCTGAAAAAACATTCCAACCACCTCCTCAGCCACGACTGGCACCCCGGCACAAGGTTCCCTCACTGATCGTCTCAAACTATTTCGGGAGCCTGTCCACAAAGTGAGACAACATGTACCTCCCTTATCATAGAGAGTTAGATGAAGCTGATATTGACGAATTTATCTCAACTACAGAGGGGTCCTTCTCACAGGCCCCTACCAGAGAGCATCTCCGCCAACACCAGGTGACCAAGTCTCCTTACTATGAAGAGGATCTTGTTTTGATGGCACCTACTAAAGTTCAAAAGACCCAGGGACCTCGGGCTACCCTATGAGAGAGGAAAACATATAATCAGAAAAAAGATATCACCATGATTCCTGAGGAGAAACTCTACCGTACAAACATAGAATCATTCAATAGTTAGATATACAACTCTACCCCCTCCACTCAATCCCTCCATATAAATAGGGTGGCGCAATACGAGCATGTTCACATTACTGCCAATTCTCACTGGTCCTTCCATGCATAAAGAGAAGAAAATTACAGAAAGATGAAGATATATGGCGGTCCACAAGAAGCTCATCATCCAAATAAGACAAAAACTAGCTATAGGTAGGAAAAAATATCTGTTGAATCGTATCAATCCCACCATCCAAATTGGGAGACAAAAAATATGAGCAGAGTCAAATTCCCATGGATGCATACAACACCCATGAGAAAAATACAGTGGAAAAAGGGAAGATGAAAATTCCAGCTCGTGAATATGAAGCCCACCAGCCAAATACGGTGGCAATCAGATAAGACAACAGGTGGAAAACCCTTTCCTCTATCCCGGTACAGGAGAACTGTCAGTATCTACTAGAAACCTATGGAGGACCGGAGTAGGCACAAACTCCTTCTATGACATCGTAATGGGCCTTCATACCTGTTCTATCTAAATATCTATCTCAGTACATCTAGAAAATGATCGATGATCAAATGTAAATTCCAGGCCATATCCTCCAAGCATTCCATGATATCATTGCATTGGCAGAAAAGGCGAGCAACCAGGCCCATGACAAAGTTTCTTCAAATGGAATGAATTACTCACAAAATGGTTTAGCACTCCAAATTAGTTATGCAGCCCTACTCCAGTCCAGGAGGGTCAATGATAGTATCCCACGATACATGAAAAACCAGACCAGGAACAAATACTCATTCCAACTGGGGGATGCCGGTCCAATGTGGTGGCTACTCCAGGGTAGGAATATATCACATCCAAAACTCAATATGCATGTCAGTGTATCCTAGCGGCATCACAAGAACCAACAAGACAATGGCCCATATATGAAGGCCATTACCAGTAGCAGGAAGCCCTGGTTACCTGCAAGAGAGCACCCAAGAATTAAATGTGCCAAAGGCAACTAGAAAATGAAGAGATTATACATTATCCTACTCTACTGGACGTTGGGGTTCTTGACACCCTCAAACATATATCAATTGAGGCTCAATAACTTTTTAGTCCTTTAGTGAATTATGGAAGTGGAAGTAGTAGTTGTGAAGGCCCTCCTTGTAATGTTGCTACCAGTAGCTCTGAAGGTCCTCCCCAGAGCACCCATGGGGGATTACTCCACGGTCCCAGAATGATCGATCATGATAGCCTATCTTCTGATGCGTGTTAGGTTAGCTCTCCCTTTGTCCTAAATATTAGACAATAAGAAGGTCCTACCCTTGATGTCGTCTTCTCTGATGGTCCTCCCCAGGGTATACACTGCAGATATGCTTTTCCCTGTAATCGTAGATCGACTCCTGATGGAAGTCCTCACCATGATGACATTCATTGCGAAGGGCCTCCATGCAATGGTAGTTCTTGTGAAGTCCCTACCTATAGAAACATCAATAAATGAGAAGGTCCTCCCCTCATTATAGTACATCCTGAAGGCCCTCCCCAAGATGTACACTGTAGAAATTATCCATGTATCTAGATATCAAGTGGTGTTAGTAGTTCTCACCATCAAAGCAGTCATCAAGAATGTCCTCACCTCAATAACATCAAGCAGCAATAATGTCTTCCCCTCACTGTAGCCTTCCATGAAAGTCCTCCTAAGGGTATACGCCGTAGGCACACTCCCCACTGTTGGGAATCAAGTTGAAATGATATCCCTCACCATTGTAGAACCAATTTTGAAGGTCCTACCTACAATAAAAATCCGTACTAGCAAGAAGGAACTCCCCTTGCTAGGACAAATGTGATAAATCCCTCCTATGCTGAGGCACTCAGAAAGATGGAGTTAGAAATATCAGATACTCTGTCTATGTAGTCTGATATCCTTTCTCAACTAGAGGAAGGTTTGGGGCCATGCTCATCTTCTAATCCACCCCCACACTATTCACATATAAATGAGGCTCCCACCAGCATGGAAACTTGGAATGAATTTTTAAGAAGTATTCAAGCAGGACATATCATGTAGAGAAGTCCCCAAAAGAACAACATCAGGATATGTTGCTCGTGAGAAGACAAGTCGTTATGGATAATATAATGGTGTTGTATTTTCCTATGTCCACTTCTCACTTACACATATTGGGGGATGTGTATGAGGAATATATGCATAACATTCGTCTCAATATCTGTAAGACTCTTCTCTAGATAAAAGAAAAGTTACTACCCTATGAAAGGTATGTAGAACATGTCAACTTATTTGGAGAGATTCACCATATAAATGACTTGGAAGCCCTCCCGTCTGCATGACAACCATGATTAGAATGGAAAAATAAAATCACTGAACTGGATGGCCTCCACGCACTATACAAGTTGTGTGGCCTCATTGGTGACGCAATGTTCGGAGTTCATATTCAGGGATGGGGAGAACATGGAGTTCTACACTTCACCCTGTATCCCATTTATCATACATTATTGGAAATGACATATTATATTGGAATTACCCAAAGGAAGAAATCAAATGAAGTCCCTACTCAAGAAAGATGGAATACTCAACAAAAATTGGCTCAAAGTAAGTCTCAAAAGTTTTAGGACCAACGAGATCAAGCCATCAAAATAATTCTATGCCCGGAAACTGAGAACATCTAGCAGGATTCCCTCCTAACAGAATCCAACCAATAAGTAGTGGTCATTTATTTTAATGCTAATAAATCCCATGTGGATCATGCGACATACTCATCTCACACCTTCATGGGAGATCATGAAAACAAAAAGGTGAAAATAGTGGTAGCTACCTCCACAATATGGGAATAGCCCCATCCCATAGTACTGGGGGAATTTTTTACTCAAAATTCCCCTGTAAGACCATCAAATCCAATTCTTAGTTCCTCAGTGGAAGAATGGGAGAAACCCCAGGTCGAAGGGAAGGGGTCATTTTTACCTCAAGTTTTTGAACAACGAACATCTTCCTTCTTCCATCTGGGAATAATGATGAGAAGAGAGGTCACTCATTCCACCTCATCTCATGGTTCTTATCCTTCAAGATAAATTCATATTACAATGTCAGATCAGGGCTCCCTTCAGATAAATTATTTCCAAGAAATGCAAAGAATACCTTAGAATGGAAGGAGAAAGTCCAAAAAAGGATACAGAAATATTTCTTACCATTCGTCATCGGGTACACCACCCCCATGAGTTATACATCAGTGAACGTGGTAAAAGTTAACCCTAAAGATCTCATAGGAAATGATACAAAGGGAGAGGATGAAAGAGAATATGGTTCCCTCTCAAAGGCATCCCACACCGAGCATAATGGTGTGCATACCCAGAAACAGAGAGCTATCCTAAATTTGGGTGCCCCGTCAGTTAATCTGTCATTACCTCCCACACAAATCCCCAATAAGGAGAATAATAAATCATAGTTCCTCTATGAGCCACCTCCTCCACCCCCAGGGATTGTGTCCCTAACTCTCTAGGAAGGATTCTCCAAGAAGGAGGAAGAAATAACAAAGAATTGGTGAATCAATGATGAGTTGCGTCAAGGGAGCTATCTTGCTGGGTGCATTGCTCAAGAAAAATGTGAAAGGTGTTCCCAAAAGAGGCTCCCCTTCCACAGGACCTCATACCAATAAATGAATTCAAGCTCGGATGCTCATCCTATACAGCAACGGGACCATAAACCTACTTAAATCTGACCCTGGAAGGACATAAAGACTTCCCTCCACTGAGAAAGCATCTATAGAATATTAAGGAAAACCTGAAAAAGATACCCACGGCCGGGTATCCACCCCAAACACCAATAGTGTCGGCACGTCCAGCTATTCCCCCTACTATACCCACCCAAGCTCAAGTCGAGTAGGATATGCATCAAGTGATGTTGAATAATGTAGAGAAACTAACAACTCAACTAAAGATATGGAAGGGAAGTGCACCCTAATACAACTACAATGTAAATCTTACCCAGATTGGGTGAGCTATATTCTACTGCCTCCAAACTTTAGGTACCCTGTATTTCGAGTGTATAATTGTCCAGGATACCCATAACAACACCTAATTCACTATGCCTCTTACTGTGATCCCATGATGGGAACCCCGGAGAATCAAGAAGTGGTGAAACTTAGGTTCTTCCTGCATACCCTGTAGGGTTTAGCCTTCGTATGGTATTCCAACTTTCTAGCTAACTCGATCAAAGGCTGGGAGTACCTTTGGTGACAGTTTATCTTCTAGTTCAGTTCTACATTGCCTAAGATAATGATCAGTGATATCATGAACTACAATCAATGTGAGAATGAAAGAGTTTCAGACTTCATTTCCAGATGGAAAGACCTGACTTACTCCTTGAACCGGCTACTCCCCGATGATGAAATTCTTCCTAGGTGCATCAATAACCTCTATGGTGAATTGAGAACACTGCTCATCCTAGTGAAGTGCATAAGTGGATTCTGAGATTTCTCTATCATTTCCCAAAGGATAGAAGACTCTATGTAGTGGAACAATCTCAAGTCCCGGGTCGCCCCATCATCCCCAAGAAAAAGAATGGGAAAAGATGAAATGGATTCTGTCACACTTATGCCACCCCTGACACCAGTTCCATTCACCATACCTCTACCATACCATGTGGTACCCCCTGGATGCCAACAACCACCCCCACATCAGTAATATGAGTGAAGGGGTGCTAAAAGAAATTAGTTTAAGGAATGAAGAAATAAATTCTACTTGTTTTGAGATGACCATGTCTGCAGCTACTTTATAGCCTCCATGGATTGCAACTTCCTCCGGCTACCAGAGCCAAAGAGAGCCAAAGAATAGGGTCTTGAACATTGTCCAAATTATTTTCCCTATCACCAGATATCGGGGAACACCATCCAAGTATGCTTCGTTATCAAGGATCTCATGTAAAATATGGTGGATTTCCGGAAAGTCAAGTTGGGTCCACCACCAGAACAAGTGGAATATGTCTTCACCTTATACCCAAGAGAGGAAGTGGAATGACAAGTAGTCACCAGCAAATAGGGGAAAAAATTTGATAGTTGGATGAATCAGAAAATAGTCAACCGAGCTCATGGAATCATCTAGGTGCAGTTGAAGCAACCAAACATGCCCTCAATATCTCCTAATATGACACATCCATCATCCCCAACCCCGCAGTCCTTTAGGGGACATAAGGGAAGAAAGAACAAGCAAGATGATGATCTAGAACCAAAGTCAAAACTAGTCTTGACACTTTCTAACTTCATGCCCGCAGACTTAGGACAACATGCACTACCCCACAAAATGAAACCATCAAAAGAAGACATTCAAAGAGAAGCATTGTCAGATCAAGAACAGGTATTTGGCTCTATCAATGTCACTCACTTGATGGAACCCTTCCCAAATGGAGAATATGGCCAAAAACATGAATTCCTCGTGTCCAATCGGATAGCTAGAGGAAGATGACGCAGAGGCTGAGGGTTCCCTAGAAGGCCTGACCATGGCAGGAGTCAAATTCTCAGCCACGCCTTAGCTCAACCAGTTAATATTACAAAAACCTACAGAATAACCCTCTAGTAGACACAATAGGAACCGAACTATTTCTCCACCTATATCGGAAGAAATCCAATCCCAAACATATTGGAGTATCTGTCAGAGGAGTAACAGATATGCAATCGCCCAAGCTATATAGGCGGACCAGTTTAGCCTAAATTGGAAAGTACAATAGCACCATCATCTCCTGTCACAAAGTCCATACCATATACTTCAAAAGCACAATCCCCTAAATTGATCATGAAGAAGCATCCCCGAGCTAGGAAACACTGACCTTTAGAGAATAAATATAATATTCTAAAGCTGTTAGCCTCATTTCAAGAAAATATATCTATCCGGGATGCATTGATACTATCTGACCTTAGGGAGGCACTCATCAAAGCCTTACAAAGTCACCAGGAATTCGAGGCTGAAGCAGAAGTGTGCAAATTCTATCGGATGGAGACCAATCCTGAAGAATGCAACGTCGTCATCTCCTTCACTTACAAGGATGAAGAAGCCATCATGAAAGGAAACATCACGCCTTTATACGTGTCTGGAAAAATAAATGGCATTGATATTCGATGAATTTTCATCGACAATGGCTTCAGAGTCAACCTCCCCCCTTTGCGAACACTTCATTGATTAGGCTATGATGATGGAATTATAACACCCCACACCGCAACTCTTCTAGGATATAAAAAAAGAGTGCAGAATTTGGTGGGACGAATCAAGATAAAAACTTGTCTTGGAGACCTCATGTATGATTCTGAGTTTCTATTAGTGCATCAAAGTATGGCCTTCAGCGTCCTGTTAGGGAGGCCCTGTCTGAATCAACATACTACAATTCCGTAATCATACCATCAGTGCGTCAAATATTGCGCTAATCATAAAAAAGAGACATTACATGACGATAAATTCCCATTAGAATTCTGTGAGTTTCATTACATCGATGCAGGTTTCTATGAACTGAAATAGATGTATTCTTTGGCCAAGGATGTTGATTGGATCACCATCCCAAATGGATTTTAAATGGCTTCTGTCGATCCCCTCTAATAGCTTGGGGAAGAGTATGTATAACCCATCAACCAAGTTGAATGCATAAGTTCAAGATCAGATATAGACTCAGTCATCTGTATGATTTTAACTATGACTGCCAAGTCCAAGGATTCTAGAGAGCATGCCAATACCTATGATGTTAGGGAAATTGCAAACGAAGAAGCTCTAGGCCTGTCCTTAGGACCCTAGAAAGTTACAACCTTACTCACTAAGGCAGAAGATCATCTCCCACCCAACACAGGAGATTTCATCACAAGAATCCTGTATCCATCAGAAGAGGAATAATATTACGAAGAGGATAAATAAGAAAAAGTTGAAGAAGAATAATAAGACCTAAAATATTCCCCTCTCTCATTTGAAGACGGTGTATCCACCACAATCGATTAACTTCAGTAGATAAACCCGGGCACTAAAGATGACATGTGGCCCACTCGGATTAGTGTGGATATGCCTTTAAAGGAGAAAGAGGCATAAATATACTTCCTAAAGAAGAATAGAGTTTTGTTTTCCTGTAACTACATAGAAATTCCAAGCCACAATCCTGAGGTCTCCACTCATCATCTGGGAATGCCAGTAGACCAACGTGGCAACAAGAAGGCAGCCAGAAGGACCCACATAACACATGCTGCAAAAATAGAGGCTCATGTTGATAAACTAATCAAAGATAACATCATCCAGGAAGTCCAATATTTAATTTTTCTAGCAAACATAGTCCATATCAAAAATAATAATATAAATATTTGAATCTGAATCGACTTTAGTGACCTCAATCAGCGTTGACTAAAAGCTGATTTTCCAGTCCCGATCATAGAATTATTATTCAATGAAACCACCAGATATGAGGCCCTATCTTTCATTGATGGTTATTTTGGAAACAACCAGATCTGTATTTCCCATATAGATGAAAAATATACTACTTTCAAGGCCCCCCAGGGGGTTTCTGTTATAAGGTGATTCCCTTTGGTCTAAAAAATGACAGTGCTACATATCATTGTGCCATGCATCAAATTTTCAAGCCCTTCTTAGAAAAATTCATCAAGTGTTATGTTGACGATCTGTTGGTTAAATCACAACAACGCTCAAACCACCTGACAAATCATGAAACTACATTTAACAAACTATGACCGCACAGTTTAAAGATTAATTCCCTAAAGTGTGCTTTCGACATTTCCTCTTGGAAATTCCTTGACATCATCGCACGCTATCGCAGCATCGAAGTCGACCCTGAGAAGAAAAATCCATCCTTTCCATGTCTCCACCTCATAACCTAACTGAGTTGAGGGGTATCCTGGGGCACCTGGCCTACATCCATCTCTTCATAGCTATCCTTGTGTATAAATGTTTACCTTTCAAAAGGTTAATGAATAAAGTGGTTACATATGAATGGAATAATGATTTTCAAGAAGAATTTGACAATATCAAAAAGTTATATGCTACGAACAGTGGTGTCAATTACACTAGTTGATGGGAGACCACTCATTTTATACGTAACCTCCTAGGAATGATCATTAGGTGCTTTTTTGGCATAGAATAATGATGCTGATAGTGTGAATAGTATCTATTACCTCATCTAAACAATGACTGATGTTGAGAATCGATATTCAAGAATTGAAAAGATTTTCCTATCCTTGATCTTCACGGTTCAAAAATTCATGCATTACTTACAACACTATGAGTTCCGTCTGGTCTGGCACTGCAACCCGCTCAAGTATATCCTCAACCGTACCATGCTAACTGGACACCTATCATGGTGGGAAATCATCCAAAATAGTTTGACATGCGATACATGTCCTAGAAGCCCATAAAAGTCAAAGAATTATAAGACTTCTTAGAGGATCATACCTCGGAAGAAAAAACCTTGTTGGATGCTGAACTTATGGATGAAGAAATTTTAACAATCCAAGAAGGCCCCCAGCCATGGGAAATGTACTTCAACAGTGCTTCCAGAACCCAGTAGGTAAAAGGATGGAGGATCCCAAGCTCAAAAAAGTAGTGCTGTGAGTTATACTCATATCCCCTTATAAGTTCTTCTTTCCCTACTCCTTCCTTATTTCAGTGGGGTGCAAAAAATAATAAAGCAAAATAACAGGCTCTCATTGTAGGAATAGAGCTAGCACTTCATACACGAGCTGAACACCTGAAGATGAAAGGTGATTCAGAGCTGGTTATTAAGTAGGTCAATGGTGACTATTCCATTATGAAACAAGTATGAGTACATTTGATGAAAAATGTTTTAGAACTAATGGAAGAATTCCCATTAGAACCAATGCTAACCTATTTCCCTCGGAAGCAAAATGCTCAAGCCGATGCAATGGAAAATATAGCTACAACTCTTTCTAACATAGACCGGGATGAAATAGTCATCAATATTTCCCACCATCAGATGATCCTACTATTTATTTAGAACAATATAGATGAAATAAAAGAAATTATCCATATTTATAAGCCTTATAGTCACACCACCAGCTAGATGATCCGTATTGCAGATTATCTCCAAAGGGGGGAACTCCCAACAGATAGGGCTAGAAGGGAACAAATCTGGAGGTGGGCAGTCAACTTTTTCATGTACAAGAAAACGTTTCTCTAAAAATAATGCCTTGATGGATTCCTTCATAGATTCATCGATAGAGATGATACTTTTTCTATCAGGAAATAAGTTCATGTCGGAGCTTATGGAGCACACCAATCAGCAACCGAGATCTCCCATAAAATTCAGAGGCTTGGATACTATTGGCCCACTATGATATAGGATTGTGCCACATTCACCTAGAGGTGTCATTCCTGCCAAGTTCATTCCAATTTTATTCACCAAACCCCAAATCTAATTCACATAGAAATGTACTCCTAGCCATTTTCTTCATGGGGGATGGATGTTGTGGGACCATATCCCCTTTCCACAGCCAACCAATTCAAGTTCATTCTTACATCAACTGACTTCTTTTCCAAATGGTCGAAATCCATCCCCCTTAAAGAGTTCTAGGAGAGAATCATTGTTAGATTTTTGAAGGACAACATCATTACCAGATTTGGTGTACCTCATACAATAATAACAAAAAAATTCACTAACTTCTACTCTTCTGGGTTGGACAAGTTATACCAAGAGTATGGAATCAGAGCCAACCGTTCATCCCACTACCATGTAGTAGCCAACGAGAAGATAGAGGATTTTAAAAATACTATGTCAAACATAATCCAAAAGATGTTATATAAGGATAACAAATATTTTCCATACAAGCTCCTTCACGCTTTATGGGCTTACTAGACTACGACCCACACTACCACCCAGGAAACCTCGTACTCACTAGTATACAGGGAAAAAACGTTTTACCTATTGAAATTAAAGTACCATCACTCTATGGGGACTTTTGTGATCAATTTTCCATGGATGAGAAATTCTATAAATGGTTTGATGAGTTAGAGCTGATAGAAGAGAAAAGGCTTAACATTTTTCAAGATTTGGAAGTCTACCAAAACTGGATCACACCATCCTTCAACAAAAAGGTTTTCCTTCGGTCTTTCCTTGAAGAAGAGATGGTGTTATTCCTCAGAACATCAATGATACTTGGTAAGAAACCCCGAAATATTGATTTAAAGTGGGAGGGACCATATATTATACATAGGGTCTATTTCAATGGAGCATATGCCTTAATATCAATGGATGGACAACTCATTATGGATCCCATCAATTCAAGGATTTTGAATAAGCACTTCACGTAACAATGCCGTATATGGTCCAAAATGTATGTACTTAAACTATGATTCATCATCATGAACACATTACATTAAACTATATGGTATTAGTCCCTACAACATAACATTAAACTGTGATTCCAATATCATCGTTGCATGACTCTAAATTGCACATCATGGCATCCTAGATGCAAGACATTAAACCCAATATATTAAATTGTCCTAATCACATGAAGATAAACTATAAGGTCTTCAAACAAATTCATACATCTTGATTCCCATTCATTAGTGGGATATGTAGAGAATCCTCAACCCTCGACCTTGGTTGAGCCCCCACAACAAAAGCCTCTATCATATCCTTTATCTCCCCATATTATGAAAGAAATCATTGTCACTTATTGTTTCTCACATCGAGTATAAATCACATGAGATTAGGATCAGTGGTAAGTATTGCATTATGTAAATAAAAAATATAGGAATATGATAGAGCCAACACTCATGGTAGATGAAAACAAAAATCCCCTACTCCTACATCCGAGTCAGATCGATATAGGAAACATTTAGATTTATGTATGGCTCAATTCCTGATATGAAGTGATGCTGGATTTTACATCTTGGAACGTCCACCCAAAAAAATACCTATCAGGTCCCTACACAAAGACCAAACCTTTATAGGGAACAATCAAAACTACGTATAGCTTGATTTCCATTTATCAGTGGGATATGTAGTGACACCTAGATCTTTTATCCCAGTCCAGCTGCCCAAACAAAAAAACAATGCCCCTTCCTTCATGCATAGGTCAGACTTGTAATGGGGAATCCCTTAAAGGTCCTAACCGCACGACTCTAAACTTCAAGGTTACACAAGAGCCATGTGTGTCCCAATTCTACATGTTATGATATCTGGAACATTCCCCAATTTCCTGCACAACAAATTTAAAGAGATAAGAAAATTCCTTGTATGAATCCCAACACTCATAAGGAGTCAAAAGATCATTATTCCCCCTACATATGAGTCAGATCTATGTGGAATATTTAGTAGTTCATGACTGACCATGGTCTGGATATTTTTCACTTTCCTAGACACATATTTCCCGTTTATCAAACTCCATACTTTGGGAGAAGATTGGGTCCCCATATTTTTCCATTACCATCAGATATGGAAGGAAACTGTCATGTGGAAACCTTTTTTTGACTATTCACTTCATTCCCCTATGGCTCTATATATGCCACCTACAAAACATTCACTAACCAAAGCCAAAAAATTTCTTAGCAGATTCCTCTCCTACCTCAGTACGCCCAATGGTTTCCAAGCCCCATGTAATTTTTCCTGATCCAAGCCCCCCCTTAGGGCTATGGTTTATACCTTCTATCATCACTCATGTCTATGTATTGCTAGAATTACCATGACGATGATTAAAAAAATGTTATTAATGGTCCTTGTGACAGAATGTCCACACTACATGACTCTAAATTGAACTGAATAATGTCCTCACCTAATGACTCTAAACTGCATAGTAGATTGTCCTCATTTCATAACTTTAAACTGCATAGAAAAACATCCTTTCTACATGATGCTAAAAAAGCAAGTCCATAAGTGTCCCGGCTATACGACATTAAAATAAACTATTCGATGGAGATTATTAGATTCGTATCTTGGCTTCGCCTACTCAAATGAAATTCCTTCCATTCCTATTTGAGGGAAAAATATCTTCAAGGAGTGTTCATTATAAATCTCATATAACTTGGTTTCCCCCATAGAAGATGTGTGGGGGACATGAACCCTACAATACAAACCCAGCCATAGAAGATATTGAAACATCCCCTTTCTTTGAAAACAAATTAAATCAAAGAAAAGAACCCTCAGACAAGTTCTATCCACAGGGATTCTTAGGAGTCGTTGTATTTCCCCTCTTTCATGTCGTGGTTACCCTAAATCCACCCCACAAGATGATAAATTACGTGGAATTTATCCTTTATGAATGATGCTAAACAACATAACATTGGGTTAAGAATAAAATTCTCCCTCCCATTTATTATTCTATTCTTAAGTGGTGATCTAAAATTCTCATAGTCCCTTGTTTCTCATACCAATCATAGCTCACTTGAGTTTAGGGACCTTAGTAGGGGATACACCAAGACATCATGGAGAATCAGTCCAGGTGTTTTGGTCCAAGAAGCACGACCCTAAAAGGCATGTTATGGTTCTCATCCCCATAAGGAGCTCTGGATCCTAGTTTTATGACATTAACCAATAGGGTAATCCAACGATTCGATGAATTCTTTACCCTGCATATGATCCAGATATACATAGCGGATTAGCCGATCCCATGAGCGAATCATGACCTGAACGTTTCTAATGTTTCTGGATACACTTCGTGCATACATCAATCTCTGTACTTTGAGTAATCAAAAATATTCATAATCTTCCATGTCCATAAAATATGGAAGGCCAGTGTCCTATGGACACCTTTGATTGATTATGAACATCATGCACTGGTGGCTCTGCATATATTTCCTACAAAACATTCTTCAACCAACGGAAATTTTTTCCTCAATATAGTCATCTCTTACCTCAGTATGCCGGAAAACTTCCAATCCCTTTTAAATACCTCTTGATTCAAGAACCCTCAGACTCATTGTTTACATTCTCTTTCTTACCTGCATCTTGAATATATCAGAACATCCTGACCGGATTCACCTCTAGTATCTTTTGAGGATTTTGTAAAATAGGGAGACCCCACCACATGTGTGAATTTGATTCGCATATGAAAATAAACTACCCCCACTTATATATCAGTTTCCCAAAAAAGTTCATCCAAAGAAATGTCCCCCTTTAGGCTTAGGCACACCTCTTTTCAGAGGCCATATGTCGTATTCAGAAAGGTACCAATCTCTAAAATCTTGCATGGCCATAAAATATGGAAGTCCAGTGTGCTGCGGACACCTTTGTTTGACTATTCACATCATGCCCTGGTGGCTCTTAATATGCCGCCTATAAAACGAAAATCAATTATAATGTCCCATAATTTCAGTATATTTTTTAATTATATGGAATTATTTTGAGACCACATGATTTGAAATAATGGGATTCTGAGGCCCGGTGATCCCAGAATAGAATTTTGAACTTTTTTTTGAGTTTTCTTAAGTAAACGTGTGAGCAGGTTTTATTTAACTTTTGAACTGGTGCTCGGATAAAAAATATAAGGGTACCGTTGAACTCGTAATGTTGGAATTCACTGATAAAGGAAATATATTTGTTTGAAAAGGGTCAGATGGAAAATTTAACTTTCATACTTTTTCGAAAATAATAAAAAAACTTAAAATTTTTATTTTATTTTATTTCTCACTGTTGAGTGGTAGATGGTGGCGATGCGGTGTGTCGATGAAGTGAAAATGAGGCACATTAATGGAATACCCATAATGGCTCATTAAGGTGTAGTGTAACGACACTCTAGGTGAAGTGTAACAACGTAACAAAAAAACGTGGCAGCATAATAGAAACAGTGAGATGTGTTTCCTTTTTATAGAATAACATGTTTTAGAATTTAGGGTAATATGGTGGATTATTCTTTGATGAACCACCAGAGAGTTTTCTCTCCAATGAGGAATGGAAAATGTCATAGGAATATTAATGAGTCTGACGCACCTCGAAGAACAGATCCAGGAAGCAATGTATGCCTTTGACTTCATGAACCTTAATGGTAAGACCGATTCAATGTATAACTTCATTGAGGTAGGGGGTTTTTTGTTTATGTTTTACCCATTCTTCATTTAAAATGAAGAACACAGATCAACCCACGAGCTGGTTGATCCATGGATCATCCATTCTTGTAAGAGGGTGACGTTTCTTGGGATTTTGATATAGGATTAATTTTTTTATTGATAGAACTACAATACATGAACCTCCCTTTGACTTTAAATTCTAACGTGGTGACCACAGGCTGACACAAATAAGGCTCGATATCCTCCTCTTGTAGATTATTCATAACCAAATTTCCAAGTGGGTGGAAAGGTAGATTCGAGGCCATCGTAGGGAATATAGAATCCCCCAGAGGTTGTATTCATAGGCGACACAAAGAAAGGACCAACGGTGTGGACATGGTGGTCTACGGAATGCTCTACTGGAAACAGGAGGCGGTGTGTCGGAGAAGACCGCCACAGACGACTCGGGCGACAGTGCAGTGGGAAGACCCTCCATCTTGGTCGGCGGGTCAAAATGGCCACCCGACCATGTTGGAGAACTGCATACATGGAACCACATCACGTCCCATGTGGTGAAGCTGCATTCAACTGACCATGGTTGGGAGACAGCCTCGCAGATGACCTTCGGGGAATGGGGAGCCAGACGTGGCCACCTGCTATATCCCAGCCAGGTAGAGAATTGATCTTCCTCTAGCAGACCGGCCAGACCGGCGGGCTGGACCCATCTCCCAATGGATCAGACCCAGGCTGGGTTGGGTCTAGGTTGGGTCAGTGAACCCGAGTTGGGTTCGTCCGACCGAGTTGAACCGGGCCCAGACCCAACCGACCACTTTTTTAGAAAATGTAAATAGCTTTCAAACTGAGCATCTGATTGATGAGATGTTAGTGGAATTTGAACCCTCATGATGAGATAGATCTTTCCCATACTCTATGGAGGATTTCATGGAAGTTTAAATTCTATGAATGGCTTGGGAATAGGTTTTACTAAGATCAAGTGTGCTATGTGTGGAAACCATGGAGTTGTGAGGGACCTAAATATTGTTGACGAGAAACCCTATGTGGATTGGATACTATGGCCCACTGGGAATTGTCTTTTGTATGACTCGGAAGGCCAACGGTGGGGAGCAACTTCTGTGTGACCCAGCGGAACCACGATACTCAATAGGAGGAGTACCTCAGTATGTCCATAGGTGGGAAGCACCTTCTGTGTGACCCAACGTGCCCACAGTGGGGAGTGGCTTCTGTGTGACCCATCATACCCACGTTAATCATCTGGGATGAGTACCATATCAATATTAAGGTTAGTGGGAAGCGGCTTCTCTGTGACCTTCTAGGCCCACTGTACTCATTGAGGATGATTTATCCAGTACCCAAAGTGTTCGACATTATAACTAATGGTTTTACTATCCTACTCTAGAACATACCTAGTGTGATATGTCTTGCTTCGTGATCATGTTTAGTGATCATGATTTGTGGTTTTGTTCTGGATTTCATTGTGGTATTTCCTTTGTTTTTTGGGGTCTCTACTGGGAATATCGTTACTCAACCCTGCATGGGCTTCAACCACATGTGTTGCATCTGGTGAAGACGACTGCCACTTTGATGGAGGACTTGGTGGGCCAAGACTCAGTGGTTCCCAGTGAGACCAGGTAGATGGGACATACTTCTACGGCTTCCAGAATCTACACTGTACTTACCCACCAGGTAGTGTTTTCAACAGATGGATATCCATAGTTTCTTTCGTACATTCCTGTTTTCTAGTTAGTCTTTTGTTCGGTTTGTATTCTGTCCTATTTGAATTTTATTTGTACTTGTACTCAGTGATTGTTTAGTGGCATGATTTTTTTTATTTTCGAGCATTGGAACATGGTTGTGTGTGTGTGCATACAGGTACTCAGGAAAATACCTCATACTTATAGGTTGACGCCTTTTTCACTAGTCTCCAACCCATGGCCGTCAGGATGTGAGCTTGGGGTATGTCATGGCACGGGCCCCAGGGGATGGTTTGTGACAAAGTGATATCATAGGTTTTTACTTATACATCAAAGACATAGAATATGTTGTTTTGTTTTTGGGGAAACTATGTTGAAGGTTTTGAGTTCTACGTTTAGATTCAGGGAGTACAGTGTTGGTGCAGCGGCCGATGTATCCATACACCAGGGACATGAATTCTAATTTTTTGATCTATACAAGAAATCAATTGTTGTATAAGTGTATCCTTATTATTTTTTGGAAAAAGAGTCATCTAAACAAGTATAAAATTCTTACAGTGGTACATATTGATCTATTTCAGGATGCCTCCACGTAGACAACAATCGAGGATTTCGATACACGATCGTGTGGATAGTCCGCCTAGCGATGAGGTATTGGTTCAGGGACCAGTTCTAGTGATGAACCTGTTGGGTGGTGCATTGGTGTTTCCACCACCTGTTGATAAGAAATTACTACTATAGTTACCAGTAGAGGATGCGTACAGGCTCATCTCCTTGTACAAGTTTCAGAGATAGATACCTCCCAAGTTCAGGGGGGGAGACAGATCCTCAGGTCACTGAGGACAGGCGGGAGGTATTGACGTGGGTGTTTCACCTTAAGAGGTCACCACTTGAATAGATGGATATCTTATTTTTGAGCCTTCTTTAGGGATCTACTGGGAGATGGTGGATTCTGATGATTCAGACTCATGATGAGGCGACCCTAATCAGGACATACATCAATCAGCTTTTCTGGGAGGATTTTCCACCACAACATTGTGCTCTATGTGAATCCAAGAGCATATCCACCTGCAGTAGGGAAGCATATCAGTGGCTGAGTACTCTGGTAGGTTTACAAACTTCTCTTGTTACTCCACAGGCATGGTACAAAACCCTTTCTACAGGGCCTGAACCTTTGAGTAGAGACTCAAACAGGATATCAGGGCTTCCATGGTGTCTCTCAGTATCCCCACTTAGGTTGGAGTGACGTAATGATCCATTCCGGTAAAGAGATTATTAGCAAAGCAGACACCAATAACTAGAGCTACCAGCAGACCTAAGGTTGCAGAGTCTTCAGTAGTGAGTAGCAGGAGGAAGATGAGGGGTGCCAAGTGGTCCAGTTCATTCTGGGGATGACCCCAGGACTTAGGGTCAGTAGTATGGGGATCCTAGAGTAGAGGTATTTAGCAGGGATCCAGGTTGTTCTTCACATGGGGCTGGTAGGGACACATGGTTCATGACTTCTTGACCTGCCGCACATATGATCAACAGATTGTTGAGGGACTGCCAATGTATAGGTAGAGGTTTGAGTGAGGAGGTACGCGGGGAGGCAGACGTGGCAGGGGAGAAGACTGAGTGGGAGGCGATGGACGACAGTTCGAGGTGCTAGCACCACCACCCCCATGTGGTCTACCATGGGCTCATGGAGCTGGCGGACATGGGTGAGGCCAGCTTCATGCAAAGGAGTCCTACGACCACGGTTCTATAGTGATGATTAGAGGTAATCTCTATATCTTCTCCACCTTAACTGTAGTTTTTATATACATTGTTTCCAGTTTCTCTTTCTTTTCCACAATCCTTTTTTGAGTATCAGATATTGTAGTGGAGCTGTTGTCTCGGTCCTTATGGTTATAGACTCCTAAAAGAGTGTATTTGATGATTACACACTAGTTCTAGTAGTGTGAAAATTCTCAATGATGTGAGATCTTCTACTAGTATCTCCTAGTAGCAGTGTCGAGGTATTATGATGTCATCTTGGGTATAGACTGGTTATCTATAGTCTATTCTTAGATAGACTACTTTAGGCAAAAAGTGTGGTGTGTCTGTGAGGATGGGACCATGTTTTCCTACACCAGTGAGAAGGGAACCTTTGTAGCATAGGATGTCCTTTCTTAGAGGAGGGTGTATGAAATCACTCACTAGTTTTCTAGCTTCACCCTCAATGCAGTGGACTAGAGGAATCTAAGCTTCCCTCTAGTGGTCGACGAGTATGCAGATGTCTTTACTAAGGATATTCTAGGACTACCTCTTTATAGGTAAGTATACTTCTACATCGATCAATACCTGATGATAGAACTGATATCCACAACGACATATTAGATGGGTCTTGTGGAGCTTTGTGAATTTAGTGTAACGATGGATGGATTGAAGAAGAAAGGGTTTGTAAGGCCCAATGTGTAACCCTTAGCAGCCTCAGTGTTGTTTTCCAAGATGGTAGATGGTAGAATGAGGCTATGCATGGACATATGATGCCTGAACCAGGTGACCATGGAGAAAGAATATCATATTTTGAGGACTGGTGACCTCTTCGATCAGCTGAAGGGAGAGAGGTGCTTCTCAAAGATCAACCTTAGATCAGGATATCATCAGCTTCAAGTACGAGATGAGGACATACCAAAGACAGCCATTAGATGCTGGTATGGCCACTATGTGTTTTTGGTGATGCCTTTCGACATGAACAATGCCCCATAAGTGTTCATGGGACTCATGAAACAGATCCTCTAGCCTTACTTTGATCGTTTCGTGGTGGTATTCATTGATGACATTTAGGTGTACTCAGTATCAGAGGAGGATCATGATACACCCCTACAGATAGTTCTAGATACAATCCAAGAGAATCGGTTTTATGTTAGTTTCTCAAAGTTCAAGTTCTAGTTTCAGGAGGTCCACTTTTTGGGGCATGACATCTTGGAGGCTAAAGTAGCCGTGGATCTGGAGAAGATAGTGCTAGTGTTTGCTTGGGAGCCACCCATGAGCGTGACTGAGGTGTGGAGTGTCTTGGGGTTGGATGGATAGTACAATAGGTTTTTTCCTAACTTATCTAGAGTAGTAGAACCTTTATCATCCTTGTCATGAAAAGTACAACCCTCTGTGTTGATAGATAATTCCCAAATGAGTTTACAGAAACTGAGGTGAATACTGACGAGTGCCCCTATCTTGAGACTAAGAGAAGAGGGAATTGGGTATGTAGTCTTATGTGACACATCAGGGACCAGTCTGGGTTTTTTCTGGAGGTAGTAGCGAGTAGTTATCACCAATCTCTCATGGGAGTAGATACAACATGAGCATAACTACATAACCCATAACCTAGAGCTAGTAGTAGTGGTCTTTTCCCTGAGGATGGGGCGACACTACTTGATGGGTGAACGGTTTACCGTCTACTCCGTCCAAAAGAGTCTCAGGTATATCTTCTCATAGAAGTACATGAACGTGAGAAAGTAGTGATGGATGGAGTTCATCCATGAATATGCCTTTAAGATAGTCTATACTCCTGGGAAGGGGAACGTTGTGTCAGACGAGATCAGAAGGAGGTCTGGTTTTTAGCCGCTGAGTGGGGTGACAGAACAGCTAACCATGATGCAGATATCCTTCGTGGATGATTAGAAAGTAGCTTACCTTCATTTATTTACTGTCACTCCCTCACTCTTATAATTATTTAGGGAGGAACAACTTCTGTATTTTGACAGCGAGGCCCGACGTGCTCAGTTATCCTCAGGACAGGATCGTGATGAATTTTTGATAGGTGGGGACCACATCATCCTTTTCCAGGGACACACCGTAGTAATCATGACGTTATGAGTGGAGGTGTTGAGGGATTTCTATGCATACCCTTTGGTGGTACATCCTAGTGTTCCAAAGGTGTACCAGGACCTCTGACATTAGTACTGGTGGACCGGGATGAAGAAAGTGGTGGAAGAGTTTGTTTCGTGATGCCTCACTTGTCAGCATGTGAAGGTCACGAATTTGGTTCCAATAGGCTTTGCCCAACCATTTTAGGTACAAGATTGAAAATGGCATGGTATATCCCTGGACTTCGTGACAGGGTTACCACGTATGTCCAGGGGAATTGATTCAATATGGGTGATTGTTAACTAACTCACCATGTTGGTACTCTTCCTACCCATTCGGTAGTAAAGAATGGTAAAGGGATAGAGAGGCCTTTATGTCCCAGAGGTAGTGAATATTCACAGGGTTCCTTTGAAAATATTCTCAGACCATGATGCATGATTTACATCCCAGTTTTGGAAGGGGTTCCATGAGTCTTTTAGGACTCAGCAACGCTTGAGGATAGCTTTTCACCCCTGGATAGATGGCCAGATGAAGAAGACCATACATACCTGGGAGGAAATTAATCATGCTTGTGTCCTTGATTTTTGTCTTATTTGGGAGGACCACCTTCCATTGGTGATGGCCATGTAGATCAAATCTATACTGGATAGACCTAGGGGAGTCAACACTCATGGGTCGAGAGTTGGTACGGGCTACCACTCAGAAGGTACAAAACATAAAGGAGTGGATGGGGACCGCACAGAGTAGGAAGAAATTGTATGCTGAAAAGAAGTGGATACTATTAGAGTTGTGATATACCATGTTTTCCTTTGGCTCTCATGCCGATGAGGTTTGTGGAGATTTTTCTAGGGAAGTAAGTAATATCTGAGGTTCATCAAACCTTTCTCGATTCTCAGCAGAGTTAGAGAGGTGGCGTACCTTTTATCTCTTCCCCGACAGATGCACTGGGTGCATGATGTTTTCCATGAGTCACAGTTGAGGAGGTACATGCATGATCTCTCACACATCATTTATTGGGGAGAAATAGACATTTATGATGGGGAAACATTTGCAGAGTTCCTGGTGGAGATATTGGATCAAAAAGAGCAGGTCCTTCATGTATGGTCGATTCCTCTAGTGTGCATTCTGTGGCAGCATGGGAATCTCTTGGAAAGCCCATGGGACCAGGAGGCTCAAGATCATACTCATTATTCCCATTTGTTTGATTAGCCCTTGTTTTGGATTTTGGGGATGTAAATCCTTAAGGTGGAGAGAATGTAATGTCTCTGAATTTCAGTATATTTTTTTAAATTATATGGAATTATTTCGAGACCACAGGATTTAAAAACATGTGATTCCAAGGCCCGGTGAGCTCGGAATGGAATTTTGAACTTTTTTTATGTTCTCTTACATAAACGTGTGATCAGGTTTTTATAATATTTGAACCGGTACTCAGATAAAAAAATTGAGAGCACCGTTGAACTCAGAAGGATACGATTTTCCTAGAAAGGACATAACTTCGACCAGAAAGGGTCAGATAGAAAAGTTAATTTTTTGACATTTTAGAAACTAAGAAAATAACTTTAAAACTTTATTTCAATTTCTTTTCCACCATTGAGAGGCTGATGGTGGTGCTGTGGTGCGGCGATGAGGCGACGAAGTGGAAAATTAATAGAAGCCTCTTAATGGCTCATTAAGGTGCAACGTAATGATGCTTTAAGTGAAGCATAAAAGCTTTGATGTTTCATAAATGAAACAGTATAATGACAAAACGTCACATCATAACAGAAATGTTGTGATGTGTTTCCCTTTTATGGAATAACATGTTGAGAATTGAGGGGAAAATGGGGGATGATTCTCTGACGAACCACCGATGAGTTTTCTCTCCAGCGAAGAATGACGAATGCTATAGGAACATTAACGATGACAATGAACCTAGAAGTACAGATCTGGGAAGAAAAGAATGGCTAAAACATCTTCAACCATCACAGAAGGACCGCTTCACCGTATAACTACTTTGCGGTAGGAATTTGTTTTGGTTTATGTTTTCCCCATTCTTCATTCTAAACGACGAATGCAGATCAACCCACATATAGGTTGATCCGCGAATTGTCTGTTCTTGACGGAGGGTGATGTTTCTTGGGATTTTTATGCAGGATTAATTTTATTATTGATAGAACTTAAATCCCAAACCCTCCCCCTAATTTAAAATTCTAATTTTGAGGGTGAAGTCTGACACGAATAAGGACGGATCCCCTTCCCTTGTTCATTATTCATTACCGAATTTCCATGTGGGTGTAAATGTGGATTCGAGGTCATTGCAGGGGATTTAGAATTCCCCCAAGGATGTAGGTGCAAGTGGCACAAAGAATGGGCCATCAGTGCAGACTCAGTGGTCCGCAGAATGCACCACCGGTGTGCCACGATGGTGTTTCGAAGAAGATCATTGTCATCGGGTCAGGTCGCAATGCAGCGAGGAGAGTCGGCGGGTGGACGCAGCCACAAGGCTGCATCAGAACACAACATTGTGTCCCATGTTGTGAATCCATGATCAACCAACTAATGCAGGGAGACAGCTCTACGGACAAACCATAGGGCATGGGGAGCCAGACACAGCTACCTGCCACATACTGGGTGAGTGGAGAACTGGTCCTCCTCTGGAAGACCGTGCAGCCTAGCGGGCAAGACCCATGGCTTAATAGGCGTGCGGCCCAACAGATTAGACCCAGGCTAGGACGGGTCCTGGTCGGGTCAGCAGAACAAGGTCAGGTTTGTGGAACCTATGCTGGGTCGGGTCGGGTCGGTCTGGCACGATTAGATTGGGCTCGGAATCAACCAGACCCTTTTAGAAAAAATGTCAATGTCTTACAAACCAAGTGTCTAGTTAATGAGTAGTTTGTGGCATTGGAACCCTCGTGATGAGTCAATTTTTTTGAATACTCTCTAAAGGATTTAATGGAAGTTGAAATTCGACCAATGACTTGTGAAGAAGTTCTCCCAAGGTCAAGCGTGCTACGTGTGGAAACCCTACAGTTGGATGAGACCTAAAGACTACTGACGAGCGACCCCATGTGGATCAGATACTATAGCCCAGTGGAAAGCATCTTCTATGTGACCCGGTAGGCCCACGGTGGAGAGCGACTTCTCTGTGACCTAACAGACCCACGATACTCTATAGGAGGAGTACATCAGTTTTTCCATTGGTGGGAAGTGGCTTCTTTGTGACATGCCATGCCCATTGTGGGGAGAGACTTCTTGCTAACCCAACATACCCATAGTACTCATCAGGTATGATTACCACAACGGCCTTAAGGTTAGTGGGAATTGGCTTCTATGTGACCCAGAATGACCACTGTACTCATTGAGGAGGAGTTCTCCTGCAGCCTGTGGTGTTTGACGTCATGACCGGTAGTTTTACTACCCTAATATAGAATATACCTAGTGTGAGTCGTCTTCCTTTGTGATCATTCTTTGCGATCATGTTTTGTGGTTTGGGGGTGGATTTTTTTTGTGGTATTTTCTTGTTGTTTTAGGGTCCCTACTGAGTATATTGTTACTCACCCTTGCATGGACTTTTCCCGCACATGTTGTGTCTGTTGTAGATGAACATCTCCTTGATGGAGGACTTGGTGGCCTAGGACCCAGTGGTGCCCAGTGAGACCAGGGAGATGGGATGTATTTCTACGGCTTCCAGCAGCTACTAGGTACTTACCCACCAGGTGGGGTATTTAGCGGATGTCTATCCAGAGTTTCTTTTGTACTTTCTTATTTTCCAGTTATTCTTTTGTTGGGTTTCTACTCTGAACCAATTGACTTTCAGTTGTACTTGTACTCAATGGATTTTTAGTCCCATTCTTGTTTACTTTTCCATCATTCGGACGTGGTTGTGTGTGCATCTGTATAGTTACTCTGGAAAATGCCTCCCACTTGTAGCATGAAGCCTTTGGCACTGGTCGCCAACTCCTGGCCTTTGAGAGGCGGGCTAGGGGTATGTCTTGGAATGGACCCCGAGGGATTGGTTGTGATAGTCAATCGAAGGAAAATTCATCCATAGTATATTTCCTTCCAGTTTCTATATGCTCATATGACATTTATGTCCCATCTCACTCCCCAGATTTGGAAAACCCCCTTATATTATGGCTTATAAGTCATTCCCTTTTCAAATTACCATACATGAAAGGAATTTATGATTTCATTGATAAATCATTTACTATCTTTTGGTTAGAGAAAAATGATCTCCCATAATAGGTTTCATGTGTCTTGGTTGTATGACTTTAAACTGTACCATTATCCAGCCCACCCTTTCACACGTAAAGATCGTGTGGGAGTGGATTTCTATTCAAATATGGTACAAATGTCTCAAATATGTTCAGATATCATTCCTCAAAAAGGCCACCCAATGTGACACCAACCTCAAAAAAACCCAAATTGTAATAAATTCTTCTAGGCCATTAGAAATGTAGGGCCAGTGTCCTGCAAACACCTTTGTTTGACTATGCACATCATGCCCCGATGGATCTGCATATGATTCACACAAGACGATCATTGGTCATAGGAAAATTTGTCCTTAGGAGAGTCCTCTCCTACCTATGTACACCTAAAATGTCTCCCAATTCTCATATACATCCAAACCTCACTATGTTAGGGTCAATAAAAATCTTTCATTTATGTCTGAGATTATTACGACATTCCCGACTGATAAATCCCAAATTGGGGCTCCTACCCCATCAAGTTTGGTCAAAACTGTTCAACCTAAAACACCAGTAATAAGTATGAGTATAGATACTATAAACCACCAGCGAAATATAAAAAATACTCCCCAGAGTGAAAACCCACAAAGGGAGCCCTTGGATAAATGTCGAGTATAAAATCGTTAATCCTATACTATGTATGGTATATTAAAAAGAAAAATATTGAGCTATAAAATACTCAAAAGAGACATAAAGCTTATTAGGTTGAAAACCCACAAAGGGAAGCCTAAGAAAAATTCATGTTATACCTGCAAAGCTTGTATCAAATGATCTTAGGTAAAGAGTAGGGTGATAATGAAAAAGACACACAAGTTCGTGAGATTTTCCATGAAACCCAAGAAATTCTCAAACTACTTTCGCTGAGTCTCGTGGATCATGCAAAAATTAGAACCCATTTTGATCATTTCAATTTTCTGGTTTTTAATCATGGTTTGGAATTAATACCTAATGTAAATAATGATTTTATGGTTGATTGTGATTAATTGACATATAGAAAAAGTAAAAGAAGATGTATCGGAAGGAAAATTGGTTCCATTAAGTTCAAAAAAAATGGAGAAACATCCCCAGTTTTGAGTCTCTCCATAGTATTAAAAGAAAATATGTACCTCATTATTTTGGAATGTTAAAGCATGGTTTGGCACGCCCTTTCCAAAAAAATGGAAATCGACAATCATGGGCCATGAAGAGTTTTCTCTAAAGAATCTCTCTCATCTAATTCATCTTTGACCATCAGGTGCCTGTGTTTCATAATAGCTTTAAGGTCACGCCCTTTCTTCTTGATAGCTTCATAATTGTCACTCGAAGAGGCCAGTTGATCCTTCAACCTTACTAAGAGAGACTCGCATTCTCGTAGATCTTCCTTTTGAGAGATCAAAAAATCATAAGCCTTTTCCTATTTAACTGTCAGGTGATCAAGTTCCTATAAAACAACTTGGAAGTTCATTACCTGATGATGGGAAATTGAACTGAAATTGGCAAGATTATCCTCACAAGAAGTGATATATTCCTAGTCTATGCCAATATGGTAGATTGGAATGTTTAGATTCTATAAATCAAATCCACTATAACCCAACTTGGTAAATAACCATTAGAATTTTCCAATCAAATCAGTAAAGATTGCAAGAGGTGTTTCTGTGGAAAGGGAGCACAACTGAATCCACCCCAATTTTTTCACTACCTAATGCCTCCCCGCGGAACCAGGGACTTGGTCCTCCCCTGTATAAATATTTCTATAGGAAGTAAGTATCATTATGGGAGTGAGAAGGGACCTATGATAGGATACCCATGATGGGGGGCTCTCATTACCCTCACATGGTTCAATCGTTGGAGCAAGACACAGAGGACTCATAAGAACTTTCGGGGTATCCGGTGACACTCTACTGGGCCAGGCCTCATTAGTGTTGTGGTTAGTATCCACAGTATAGGAGTAGTCTAAATCACTCCCCGCTGAGATAGGACACACCAATGAAGCCCCTTCCAGATGCATCTGACGGCAGATCGAGTATCTTCTCACCATAGGGACAAGAATATGTGGTATGGCCGTCACACTCACAAAATTAGAATGAATATATGGAATAGAATTTGTAGTCAAGATAGGGTGAAGAATGGATAAAGGCTTTTTGAATGGTAGAATTAGTATTCTCACCACAACTTCAGGGTAATAGCCCACCCACAGTTGGGAATATTCCAGCAATAAAAAAGTGTATCCCCTCATATTAGGGATGATAAACTCCATATAGGCACCTTCCTGAATAATCATAAGCCATAACTAGTGAGGAATTATGGGATGAGATTCTCCCCTTAATTGAACGGAAGGAAGATGTTCAGTTTTTTAAAGGCACCCGAATTTCTTGGTGAACCTGTAAGGTAGTTATGGCTCACAAATGGCCACTTGATCTATGCGAGGAGTGAGCATATCATCCCGAAGCACGATAATGTATGAGATCACCTCTGAAGAACCACCATTGTCACCCCTTAATGACCCATGAGGGGTAGGGTGTGGTGAAAATGAGAAGTGTGAAGCATCATTCAACACCGTAACTACATCTCTAATTCTTAATGTCATAGGATGAATAACGATAATGTTAAGAAGGGAAGGTTGAATGTCGAAGAGAGGAACCCTCACAGTGTGTCAATATTAATTGAAAGGGATGTGTTTTTATATCAACTCATACAAGAATTGAAATGGTCCACTGAGAAGATGCAGAGGTTTAAATTCATGAATCTTACCCCAACAACTCATAAATTTGGTAAAGAGTGGGAATAGCCAGATTAATTGGTCGACCCTCTACCATCCTATTTGCCATCATCAGAGCGCAAGCCCAAACCCCGGTATATACATAATGGGAAAGGAAGATCCATCCACTAAAAATTTTGGCCAAGAAACCTACTAATCTAAGTGAAGGTGGAACATCCAGTTGAAGCTCATATCCCTAGGTAGTTTATCGCCCCTCTTTGAGGGTGGCACAATATGACCCTGGAATTTGTCGAGACTGGCAGGTTGGATGCGTTCGACTGTGATGGGCTCTCGTCTTAGGCCCATTCACCTAAATAAATGACCCCATCCAATCCTAGAATGGGATAAGAGAGCGAGCCTGGAGGGGTGATCAATTAATTCATCTTCCATAACCAGTAGGCTTCTTGTCAATGGGGACACATGGTTGGTATCACCCCAAGTTGCATATGTTGTATGAAATTTGTCATACATATTTCCAAGGATGGGGAGCCCTCCGAGCAGGTGGATGTCCCATAAGATGATTTTCACCTCCCCATGTGACAAATGGAAGGTGTTGGTTCTTGAAAACCAGCGGCTCAGCATTAGGGACTCGAAATAGGTTTGGTGTACCTAGAATTACCAAGATCATTTTTTGGAGAAGAATACTCTAATTTGTAGGTCCCATTTGTTGCTCCACCCATCATTAGGGTTTTTTGGGAAAGGTTGATAATGGATGGGTACTCATGGGCGACTAGTCTCAAGGTAGTGTTGCGACACTTGCGATTGTCATGAGTCGACACCGAGCCTTCTAATATAAACACATTCTCTTAAATCAGAGTAGCTATGAATTTTACTATTTAGGAAATATTGGCCTGATCATGACCTTGTGGTGCTTCAAGGAGAATAATAGGATTATAGGGCTCACCCAATAGAAAAGGAACGTCATCAAGAAGACCAAATCCATAAAGTGGAAAATGCACAGACAATGGGTAAGTTAGGATCTCTAGAATAAGAATATCTTTTAAGAATATATCACAAGGAATGATGTAGGATTGAAGATGGTATCATTTTCCTCAACCATAGTTTCCCTCATCTTGTTGAATTTCGTCAAAATTTGTGGAAGATCCATAACAGCCTGCACATAAAGATCCAAAAGCCAAAAAAAATCAGTCCAATGAGAGAATTGTTGAATAAAGGCCCCAAAAAATGGTATAGGGGCTTCAAATAGGTTCTTCATGGGCCTCCACGTACTACTCCACAAAATGGTATACAGAAATCATTTCCCACGTACTAAAATGTATGCTGAAAAAATTTCGACATAAAGTTGTGGTACGTGGAATCTATACCATGTATAGCCGCAATATGTGAAATTCCCATGAGTAGTTGGCCTACGGAGCATTTTCGAGCAAATAGAAAGGTTCACAAGAAGAAGAAATCGTGAACCAAGGCCTCTCCATGCTAATATTAAAAGTTTTTGTTTAAAATTTTACGTTCGGATTAGTATGGCTTAAATTTCAGTTCGCCAGTTTATGTTTGGTGTGCGGGACATTAAAACAAATATAGTTTTACTATGTGGAGGTTGGGAATTTAGTTATAAATTCCACAATTCAGTTCAAAAAACCCAATACTCAGTTTGTGAGTAGATGTAATTGTGAAGAGTTTTGGTTTACGGCATGTACAACAAGGTTTGCGAACACAAATTCTAACGACCCAATCTTTTTGAGTAGTATATTAACTTACTCTTAATGATTTTATAGATATGTTAATGGTTAATGCAGAAAGAGGAGTCGATGGATTCATCCAGTAGACTCGAACCTTATGAAGCCCACTTATTAGAGCTTGGGAAGGAGGTGGCATCTTGGGGCTTCGCTTTGGACCAAGCCCAAGACGAACTCCAGCGTGTCAAGCTTTAACGGAAACGCCTATAAGAGAAGTTCAAGTTAGTAGAGATTACTACCAGGGCAATGTTATCTGACCCTCCCTTAGATTATCTCACCATATCACACCTTACACTTAGGTCATATGCTGGTGTTATAAGGGGCTATGTGACGAGACCCTAGCTTCTTTGTGTAATCCTTTGGGATGAATAAATTCAGATTTCTTCCTTTAGCGAAGTTTGTGAAATTTCAAATGTCCGGATAATTTTAGGATGTATTTATTGATGAATTTTTAAAAAAAGGATATTTTAAAATATTTATGTAAACCTTAAATAATTAATGATGTGTAATAATTTTCAAAAAAAAGGTCTTCTGCAAAAGTGTTCATTAAGGAATTTGGAGTCTAATAGATCAACATAATTTTTTGATGAATAGTAAATTTTGAATAGTGATTTTACGCTTAGGATTAGTAATGTGACCAAATGGACTAGTAATTTCATTCAAAGAAAGTTTTAATATAATTTAGACACCTAGATTAAGTAATGCAATTCAATAAAATGGGTAAATAACAGTTTCATAAATTATTAGTCAAGTATTAGTTTTTTTGGGTGAATAGTTTTTTTTAATTAAGAATTACATTAAAAATATTTAGAAAAGTATTTTTATAAAATGGACTTTATTTTTGAACACAGAGCACCAATATTATGTTAAGGTAATTTTTGGGTTTTTTTTTGAAAAAATGAATTTTCAGTGAGTAGTGTTTTTATTTTAAAATTAAATTAAAAATATTTAGAAATTTATTTTTATAAAATGGAGTTCATATTTTTAATCAGAGCGTTAATATTTGGTTAAGGTGAAATTTTGGGATTTTTCTGAGAAAGATAAATTTTCAGTGAATAGTGAAAATACATTTTTTAAGTTACGGGTGTTTAATGACATCATTAAATGATGTATTAAGAATGTAATTAATATGTTAGATTTATGAATAGTAAGATATGGTATTAGGTGTCCCAAGTGGCCAATACCATGGGCAAATACCATGGGAAAGCCCATGGTTTTTCCAAAACCACCAATGAGGTGTCCCTTGGCCATTAATGCCTTGTCCCCCCACTTTCCCTATAAATACCAAGCCATTCTCTCATCCTTTGGACTCCAAAATCATTATCAAAGAAGTTCCGGTCTCTTTACCTCCCAATGAGTCCTCCCAAAGTTCCTTCAGGCCTCTCAAGGTCCCAACCTTTGAGTTTTAAGAGTTATGTTTAAGGTAAGGGATCTGACCTCTCTCTTTCTTTTCAAGTAATCTCTTTTATGTCATTCCTTTTATGATCCAAGTTATTATGTGGGAGGATGTTATTTTATATTCCCCTTACTACCCTTTTTATTTTCATATGATGAGAGATCCCCTCTTAATCTCATCATTTTGTTTTATGAATGTTTAATTGGCGCCGTTAGGCTGCTGAATTTTCTCGGGATTCTTTCTCCCTTCCCATTTTTCAAGTTCTATTTTCATGTCAAGTCTTTAAAGTTCCTTTTTATTATGTTGGGGTATGATATCTATATCTATCATACTTATATTTTATGATCATATTATTAGAGACCCTATTTCATCTTGTCAATTCATTTTTATTGATGTTTAAGTGACGTCGTTAGGCTGCCGAATTTTTATAAGAGAAATCTTATTTTTGTCTTACTTCCATGTTTTTCACTTCAAATGGTATGTCATTCAAATTTCATTACCATGATTCATATAATTTATATTTTGTCCCTATACTATTTTTATAGATCATTTATGAGTGGTTAACCCATGTCACCTCTCTTTTCAAAGTTTTCTAAAACCCTGTAACGTAGTCGTTATGCTACAGAATTTTCGTCTCAAAATGCCTCTCTCTTTTTCTCAAAATTATTTTATGTTAATACATGAATACTAAAAGCTTTTATTTCTACAGGGGTATTCACATATATATCAAAATGTTCTATTTTAAATTCTGGGATTTACATACATGAAACCCGCATTTCCTTTCCGTGGGTTTAAAGTGACATAAATATTATGTATTTAAAGCAGTTTTAAAACGTTATGATTATGAAATGAAACCCATTTCTTTTCTGCTATATGGGTTTTTTATTAAATGATTGTTGATGATATATGTGGCTCACATGATAATAAATACATTTCAAGGGTGTGTCTAGATATTGCTTCAATGCATTGGGTAAAGACTTAATCTCTAGAGATGACCATTTAGACTGATACCTTGGTGAATATCCTTGGTAATTTTTAATGACACCTTGGGGATGGACCTTGGTGAAACGAAATGATTGTAAATATTAAATGTTTCAGCCACATCTTCAAGTTACGAAAAATGTTATTTTTATAATGATATATCTCATGATTTCTTTCTCATGCCTTAACGTTCTTTTCATGACCTTATTGAAGTATCTCAAGTTCACTTGTAAAATGTTCCTCTTGTTTCCCTTACTGGGCCTTCTGCTCACCCTTTCTTTTGATGTATGTCCCCAGGTTATGAGATGCAGTAATGAACCTAGGATGAACTTAAGGAGAATCCTTTCAAGTGTTTAAGAAGAATGTTTTTTGTTGTTCTCATGTTTTATTTTCCTGGTTTCCAAGACACTAAACCTTAAAGATCCTTATTTCTCTATAATGAAATGAAAGTTTATGTTATAAAAAGATGGGATGCTATAAATATTTTGCAAAGGGGGTGGTATGTGGATGTAGATAAATCCAAGGTATATTCAAGATCACTATTCTCCATGAGAAAAGGTAAAAAATGACATGGGGCCCTATATATTAGCATGGTCCCCTCTTAACGGATCTATCTATTCTACAACAAACCACTTCAGTTCAGGACCGCTTTTATATTGAAATAGTCTCCTCTTTGTTCCAAATAGACTGCATTCCGATGGGGGGATTTTATAAGGTCTTGAAAAATTCGTAAAGGGAAGAAAATACTCCAAAAAAACTTTTCATAAGAAATCACGAATTAATATAGGTCCAGTAAAGAAAATGGATGCAAATAGAATTGAAAACAACAAATGAAAATTGTTGAAATTGAATTTCTGAAGAGTTTTAAGTGACCTGCGTACCGTAACTGGGAAGGGTTCATAGAACACATGAACTGAAAACCACCATTACACGGAAGTACTCACAAGGCGATGGCCCGTAGAGTGATGGCCAGCGAACCCATGAACATACAAACCACATCGTTAGGGGAATAAATTGCACGAAGGAAATCCACATACCATCTCATAAACTCAACAGTTCGAGGACGAAGCAAATTGATAGGGTTCCACGAACCATGACTCACGAACTGTATACTTTTCAAAACCTCGGTTGGCCGAGTCTTCCATGGATAGAGATATATCTTCATGGGCTTCTGAGAATGGTGTTGCATGCCCATAGATATGATTTTCTCCAATGCTCTATAAAAAGGAGCACAGGGGTAAGAATAAAGGGATACATGAAGCACGAACGGAGGAGACCCTAGAGGTTGGAAGAAAGAATTCATAGAGGATTGAGGATTTGGTTTCAAATCATTGACCAAGTTCAAACCAAGAACCACATTTCTCCAGGTATAACCAGCTGTGAACTATAAAAATAAGGATGTTAATAATAATTGGTAAACCGTGAACCTAATTGGTGTCATCACAAACCGAAAATTCCTCACAGATGAACTCCCTACGAATGATAGGTTCTAGGACCCTCCTTCAATATGGAACTCCACATAGTATATTTCTATGTGGATTGAACCCCGCACTATTTACTGCATCGGTAGGTGGATGGAACTTGAAGCGGCATGGTGGACCACATCCAAAACTGCATACGGTGCACTGTGGTCCATTCCCAAACCAGTGTACTACTTCGATACGTGGATGACCCCTCTACCCACATACCACTATGGTATGTAGAGTTCCCCCCATCCCACATGAGAAAACAATATGCAGAATGGGGAATCATTGGGTATCCTTCCCTTCATCTCCAATCTCTCAAATCCATTACCGTCTAGTCTTCTATAGATCCTATGTAAACCAGTCCCCTTGAATCAAGCTGAAGCCTCCTCCAAAGCCACCAGACCCATATTATTAGATCATAGGGTGCATAAAGTCACCCTTTTGAGTCTATATACGCATGGTATGTAGATTCATGAAGGTTCTCCCCACAATGATTCGGACTCATGGGATATTTGTAAGTCTGCATTCCCATTGTAACTCGGAGTCCAACCTTCAGATGCTGATATGAACCTCCCCATTCTAGGGACTAAGGGGGGTCACTTACTTTCACATTCAAGGTGGAATGGTGATCAGTCAAAGGAATCAAATTCTATTCTCATTTTGACAAAATGTAAGATTCCTCTCTTTTCCCAGAGCACATTTTGGGGAACTCCCACTGAGGTAAGTCCCTAACCTTCTAGCAGCCAAGCCGTGTTACCCCCAATGTCATTCCACATTAAATGGTTCATTACTCTACACCCTCTCTCACTATCGCCTTGGATTATTCTTATATAAGGCCATCCTCTCCCATCAGCAAGAGAGAAGGTGTGTGTTTGGTTGAATCTCTCACATCCTCTTGTTTCTCACACCGAGTATGACTCACTTTGGCTTAGAGATTTGTGACAAGTACAACATTCACACAACCAACCCATCCTAAACTATAATAACTCTAATTCCTATTCAAACAATAATACATAGGATGCCTTTTTTAAGGCCCAATCTCAAAAGGCTGACCTTCCAAAAGGGTTCCACCAATCATGTCCCCTCAAATGGGAAGCTTCCATTCATTAACACCAACCCATACCAAACTACGTGGGCCCTATTCCTCTCTCGAGGATAAGTATAAAAACCATCCTATGGGTCCAATCCCAACATAATTCCATCTTTCTTCCCCTTGGATGATACTAAACTCCAGAGCACCTTATTGCATGGATTAAATCTGCATTGCCTCCATAGATTCAAATCCATGTATGTTTATGATGATCCGGAAAACCAAGGGTAGCCCTTCGATACACTCTTTGAGAATGAACTAAGGATTTGCCAACATATGAACACTACTTAAATTTATAAGAGAGTCCTAGAATAGGAAATAATTCCCCGCAAAAGTGTGCGATGAGCCCCACCTCACATCGTCTCGACCAATTGAGTCCTTCAGTGTCGTTGGAAAAATCATCACCCAACGAGCGTCTGCCTTTGGAAACGAGGTCCATTAATCATTGATACCGGGGTCATTGGGTGTTTTTGGCTCTATAAATAAACCTGTTGGAGACCAACTAAGGGAGTAATATCATAAGAGGACTGATTTCAAAAATACTTAATCCTATGCAATCACCCATTGGGACAATTTTATTGTGAAACCTCCTTCATAATGTGGAAGGGATAAATTGCATGGTCCCCATGGGGTCATTACAATCCCCCATAAAGGATAAAAACATAGATCGGTTCAAAACAAAGATGACGACGTGAAATTCTCTATAATAACAGACAAATGCTTGTCACTCGTCGAACCATTCTTTGCATTTTCCCCAAACCCGTAAACGCACCGCCTTAGAGGGCGAAAAAATAACATATTTAATTATATATATAATATTTTTGTGATTTATTAATATTTAATTAAATATTTAATATATTATTTATTACTATATATAGATATTAAATTTAATAAATTATATATATAATTAAATAATTAATATAATATTTATTAATATATATCAATATATATTAATATATATATATATATCAATATATATTAGTATATATATATATGTCAATATATATATATATTAATACACATCAATATTTAATATATATCAATATATTTTTTCAAGGCTTAGTATGATTGTGATGTTTTGGAAACTTTTGTTGTTTGATCATTTTCTTTCTTGGTGTCTCTTTCTTATTTAATGAGGGTGGGTTATTCTATCTAACATCATCCTCCTTTTGTCACCCCTTATTTCTGTTTAATAAAGGGGCTTTGACGATGACCTAATATAAAATATTTATTATATTGAATATATTAATATATATTTTTATATATGAAATAAAAATTAAATTATAAATAATATAAATAATACATATATATATATATATTAATACATATCAATATTTAATATATATAAATATATATTTTTATTTAAGAAATAAGAATTTAATTTAAAAAAATGAATAAATATAAATAAATATTAAAAAGGAAAAAAACTACAACATATTAAACAAAAATAAATTTTTAATATATATATATATTTAAAATATTCATATATATATATATACGTATATCAATATATATTTTTATATATGAATTAAAAATTTAATTATAAAAAAATAATTAACTCAACTATGCCTCAATAGGGAAAGTCTAATGAGAGTGAAACACAAAGAGCATAAGGTGGGCCAAAGCTAGGGGGTTGTGAAAGTAGAACACATCGAGCATAGGGTGGGCCGAGGCCAAATGGGCCCATGTTTGGGGTAACAGATCCATTTAGGTGTGTTGTGAGTCTATGTGGGAGCTCATCCTAACATCAAGCTTCCAGTCATTTACAGCCACAGAATGATATGAAAAGAAGTGGAAGACCATCCACAAGTTCAATCTGAGACTTGCACGATAACTTTATCAAGGCATTAACTAGAATTTATAAAAGACAAACATTATAAGTGCTTGAAAATTCATGTTAAAGGATACTATTTATCAACACACAAAAAATTCTAATAAAGGTAACTATTTATCAGTGCTTTTCAGTTACACTGATAAATGCTAGAGCTGAATAAACCCAAATCTATGGTAGTGTCTCTTATATAAGGAAACCAATCCTCCTCTCGTTATAAAATATCGTGTGCATTGTATCTTGGACAATTACTATCCAAAACCCTTTAAAATCTTCTTACCCATGACCTAGATGCTTAATTATTATCAAATGACCAACCTAGAAGGCTTAAGGTGCAATCTAAATGTGGTTTTCCGATAAAGAGGTAAAACTCTTAACATAGTATTTTCATCTTATTTCATATTCTACCTCCTTCAAATATTATATAACCATGATCATATAATAAAATTAGTATATTTAATATACTAAAATTTTCTAATTTTTTGGCCTAAACCATATTCATATCCTTTACATCTTATGGGAAACAAAAACATTGCTCTTGCATACGCACGTCCTAGTGCCTCCACATATCAATGTAATTCGTTTTTCATTACCACATTAATTGGATAGTTATAAATATTAAACTAATTATTATATATGGTATATAAGAAATTATTATTATTCTTATAATATAATATATCATTTACCTTCTTACCCTTCCTCCAATTTAAAAAATGATAACGCGACTCGTGAGTATATGTGAGCTACTAACTCCACGAAGTGATGTGATTCATTTTTTCACGCAGTCCTTTGAATAATGATTCTAAATATTTATATAATTTGTATATATTATATTTATATCATGATTAATATTTTAGATATTATAGAACAATGATCAAGATGGAAGGATTAAAACTATCGAACTAAAACTCACATGAAAAATGAAACAATTAACACTTGGAAACAATGATTTTAATAAAGAATTATTAATAAATGGGTGTTAAAATAAAATAATTGGTTAATATATGATATTATAGGTATGTATATTATTCAGTTATTGAATCATAATAATTTTAAATTTATTGTAAAAGTGTTTGAAAGTACTTAGGAAGAAATATAAACCTGGGGTAAGAATTCTTTATCATAATATTGTTTCATTGAGATGTATTTGATGTTATGCACCTATTTATTTATATGAGTTATATATATTCTCCATATAACATGTTATATAATGTATACTTATTAATTGAGTCTATTTAAAATTATAATTCAAATTATTTCATCCAAGGTATTTTTTATTTGAATGTTACCGAAGTGGCAAGGGTTTATTTCAAAATATCATCTGTATTCAGGATTAATAATGTTTAAGTATCCCTTGAAGGGATATATGATCTTTTTTTCTTAAACCAAATATATATTATTCAAAAAAAATTATATCAAGAAATTATAATTTTCTTTCATTTTCTTCTCTTTGTTAATTAAGAATATCCAAATAACGTTTTTATGGAAAACTGACATTGTTTTTCTATTCAGTTGGGAATATTTTCTTCTATATCTATAATTTCTTTAAGGTGTTTTCAAGAATATTTATTACTATTAGACAATGTTTTATTAAAGTCATTTTAACCCATATTTCACTTTCTATAAATAATGTTTAAAATGAATTTTCCTTTCATTTTTTTATTGAGACACTTTTGCCAAAGGTGTGTATGAAATATTTGTTTTAATGTACACTGCATGAACGAATTTTCATGTTATCCTGTATACTCTTTGATTTGAATATTCCTTTAAATGTTTCAAAGTGAATTTCCCAAGAATTTATTTCCTTATATCTTGGAAAATTTTATATTTGAAATAAGTGACTTCAAAATGAATAGTGTATTTTCCTCATGAAATGTTCCAAAAATATTTTAAAAGTATTTCTCTATATGTCAAAATACTTTGATGAATCTTATTTTTTTACTGAAGAAATACTCTGAGGATACCATCCAAAATATTCCTCTAGATGAATTATGATAATTTTTAATGAAGAAATTATTTACATTTGGTATGCTAGTTCTTCTAATACGGATAATTATTAGTTATTAAGGCATGTTGAAAAAAGTTTTATTGATTATTCATATTTTTAATGAATTGGACTTATTAAGTGAAATGTGGGGAACAAAATTAGATATCCCCTCGTTGCATTGGTTACTCTCATGTGAAAAAACAAGATGAGTATTTATCATATGCCATACCCATTTAAGGATGAGGTCTTGGAATGAGGCCCCGATGGTATATTTAGGATGCCAAAAATTATGTATTCTATCTTTATGAAATTAGTTATTGGTGTCCATGTTGTTAAGTTATCCATGGATATGATTCAAGATCATGTGCCTATTTATATGGAATTATTTTTTTATCATTTATTCTAGTCATATTATTCATGCCTTATTTATTCTATAATAGCTTCAACTATAAAAATTCCCTTACATAGCATCTAATCTCCCCATTTTATTTTATTTTATTTTCTTAAGATGGAAGTAAGTATACTATGATGTATATGCAAGGGTATTCTATTGGGAAATATAATGTTCTCAATGAAAATACAATGATGTATTTTATTTTTTAGAATCTAATGTGATATTCATGAATATATCTAGTTTCTAAGACAACTAAACAATTTTATCCCTGTAGATAAGATCACTTGTATCTAGTTCCATTATAATAAGGTAACCACCAAATTTGGGCTACTAGGGATGGGGTTGTTACACCCTCACGATATTCGAAATGTAATAATAAAAAGAAATTTTGAGTAATATCATGAAATGGACATTAAAATATCCTTTAATATAAGTTATTTCATACATGAATGCAACAGGTTAGTGAATACAACCTATAAAAGAAATAATGGTGTGAAATATCATGCACGTATCATGAAATTAAATTTCAGACAAAGAACCCCTTACCTTAATTCCAGACATCCACTAAAGCACTTTAATATCATGTTTTAAAAAAAATATCTTAATCACCTGTTTTTAATCCCATTTCGTATCTATAACCTTTTATAATCATCATTTATAATTATTCTTTACATGTATATGATATCTAATTTCAATATCGGTTGTGAGTAATGTAAATAGTTTTAAACTAGTTTCACAATAATAATGTTCTTATTCATTCTAATATCAATGTTCATCATTACCATATCATACAAGGTACTGTAATTGATGTTTTATTATTATTTATAATGTTATAATTTCATTTATTATGTATTTTAGTTATTATTCATGATGATGAAGTCAACAACGAGCTTGTTTTGGTAATTTATAATGAACACATGGATTTTTTATAATTAATGAGTTAAATGTTTATATTAACATTCCAAAAAAATATAAAATAATTATTACTTATTAATACCAAATATTATGATTCCAAATCTATAATGGATATAAATTTATAAAATTTTTCATGTATGTGGTGAAACTGGCCCAACAAGAACATGCTACAATCTATGTGTGAATATAGATTTAGAAGATTTATTTTATTATAATATCATTATCACAAAAGTGTAATGCAAATATTTATATGTTATTAAGGTGATTAATAATAATTTTTATGATCTATAAGAATGTGTTTTATGAAAAATAAGTTGTCACTTATAAATAAATAACTATTCCTCGTAGCATGATCATTTTAGGCAGTTAGTTTACAATGTTTTCTTATTTATAATATTAAAAATATAATTAATAATTTATATTTAAAAAATATAAATCATGACATTAATAACATATCTATTTAATAAACTCATTTCTAAAATTATCATTTTAATGTGGTGATTAAAAAAACATTTCGTTCATGGAGGTGGTAGTCCGCACGCACACATGAGAAATGTTTTCATTTTCAAATTGAACGAGAGGGGGATAGATACTGGTTATACCATAAATATAATAAAATTTCAATATATTATTTATTCTAATTTAATTATATATATATGGTTACAATGTGTTTTGATGATGGTGGATGAGAAGTAAAAAAAAAGGAAATTAAATTGTATGTAATACTTACGTTGAGAATTTTAATCTTCTCTTGAAGCATCCTTTGAAAATGAAGGTCTTGAATAAGTTTCTTGAAGATAAAAGATTCAAAAATTTTATAAGAGATGTATAAGAAGTAAAATGGGAATATTTTCATGGGAATTTAAAAATAGAGTTGTTTTGTGAAATGGGCGGAAGTGATCTCTTTTTAAAGGTGAAAACGATGGACACATCTTTGGAAAGGAATGTTAACTAATGGGTAAGAATCGAATTACATGAGATTTGGGAGGGTAAGGTGTGAAAATTTTAGTGATATATGTTGTTATGAATTTAAAACCTAAAAAAGTTATTTTATAATGTCTATGTTTTCAATTTATTTAGTAAAAATCCATCCACATTAGATTACCCATTTTAACACTTATTAATCTTGATTAAAATTTAACCATGGTAATTATTATATTAATAAAAATATAATATGACCCTTCTTAAAAAAATTTGACATGATGAATTTGAATTTTGTATCCATTTAATCAAATTAATTTTCCAAATATTATAAAATTAACTTCTAAATAAAAACATATAATGTGTTAAAAAACTAATTTTTTGTAGAAACCTATTGTTGTTGTCATTAAGTGTTCTTAATATTATTTAACATTGATTACTGATTATATGAATATTATTTTATTTGTATATATTTCTTATTATCACATTAAATTCTTAATTTAAAATAAATCCAATTAATTTAAAAAAATATTATATTTAGAAAAGAATCATTCTTTTAAAAATAACTTTTTTATCGTGGTAGCTAATATTTACCTAGGTAACTCATTTTCATTCCTAAAAATGAAATTGATCCCACTGATTAATTTTATAATGTTGATTAAAAATATTCAATAAAAATTATATGATTCAACTTCTAAAATTTCTAAAATCAATTTTAATATAAGTGCGTATAATGAATAAAAACAATTTTAAGAAACATGTATCTTCTAAGAATAAAATAAATTGTTTCCTTGAGGGGTAATAATTATTGGATATATGATAACTTATTTCATTTTATATATTATCAGTAAATTCAATTTAAACCATAATTTATTCATATTATGATAAACTTCACAGTGCATAAAAAATATTCAAAAAATATATATTTCTATGCATAAAATATTTTTATTTGTTATTTAGCTATACAAACTGAATTTTATCTTAACATTAGTTTTAGAAAAATAATAATTATTTATATTTATATTTATGTTTCATAATTTTTTATTTTTTATATTTATCCAATAATTGAATGGATACATTTTCATAGTTATATAATGTTACACGGTTTTTTTGGTTTAGTGTTGCATATGAAGTAAACTGTTGAACACATTCTATTTTAAATAAATATATATATAATAAAATATTGAGGTGTTAAAGATTTAGAGTTTGAGGAATCTATTGTTCCATAATTTTTTAAATAATTGGGCATACTGTTATTTATTTTGGAAGTGGAAGTAAGAAATTTATTCTGATAGTTGAAGTGTGGAAGTTTATTTAGTTAGTGGATGTGGAGGTTTTATGTTTTCAAAATTATATATTATGGAATTTGATCTATAAGTGTATGTTTTTGATTGTTTATTTTATTTAAATAATATAGTTTTCAATGAATTGAAATCCCAATAGTTTTATTTTATATATTTTAAGATGTTTTAAATGATATTTTAGAGGGTTTTATTAATTTATAGAGATTTGTAAGAAGTTTGAAAATGGAAATTGATAAGTTCTGAAGGTTTAGAATGTTGTAAGAAGAACCCACGGTGTGAGCATAAGCATCACACTGTGATTGGATTTCTTAGAAATATGGAGGAAATATAATACATTGCCTATATATGTAAGATTAATGTATTATAAAATATTTCTCAAAAAATGGAAAAGGCGTAAATCTCCCTCCATTACATATAGGTCACTGAGAATATTATGAGAAAAATTCTAAAGTGCCATGTGTAGGGGTAGAAAACCTGAATACATATTGTTTATATTGAAGATGGTGAAATGATGAAAAATACTTGAGAAGACTCACTGTGTTACATAAGGGTTGTTTCAGATGTAGGAATGTGAAAAAGTATTAGACTTTTCTAGTGATGAGTAAGATTAAGTTCTAATGAAATGGAAAAGCATTGAACTATCCATGATTTACGCAAGGTTTGAGCTAGAATGGAAGAATGGGAAAGTGTTGAACTGTCTCAAATCTACATAATCGTCATTATTAATAATCAAATATGATTGATAAATATGTCAACCATAGATTATAATACATGTCAGATCATAAGATATGATTGATATGGCTCACTCTATGAGATGGATTTCAACACTGTGAAGTAGATTATCCAAGTTTCAATGGTTTTGATTATTTTAATATTCCCATTTCATAGTTAATATTAATAATGCATCCTATCAAGATCAAAGGTGGAATGTTATGTGAAATTTAGGCCATGAAAATTAAATATTAGGTTATTAATAACATGAATCATATCACACCAGGAAGTTTCATATTATGTCTAGGTAGGTTTTTAGAATCAGTGAGAATTGAAGAATCACATTGTGATATTCAGGGTAATTAAAAATAATATGTTTGGAATATTTTGTAGATCTAGTTGTTGATTGTGAATAAAACCATGAATAATTATAACACACCATGGTCAGGTCGAAGAGATAGAAAATCACATTGTAGTGGGGGATAGCTCGTTGTGCAAAGTGATTTTAATCGATATTTTAGGAGTTTGTCTTGATTTTTAATGTACATTTTGAACACACTAATTGTTTGGTCACATAGAATGGTCATAGAGCATAGAGTAGGAGTAAATTGATCCCAATCCCTTGATCAAAGAGTATCTAGTTTTGAAGAGAAATAAAAATATAGGCAGTTATTATAAAATATGGAGAAAAATATTGTATCTAATAGAAGATAATATAATTGAATATATAACTATATAATAAAAATATAATTGAATATTTGGATTCATTATAGTATAATCAGATAATCTTTAGCATGTTTTGATATCTGGTTCTATAAGAGAAGGAGACTGAGAATTATTGCATATCTAAGAGAGGAACATATCGAAACATCTAGTGAAGAGGAAGAATTAGATTTTTTTTGTTTCATTGCTACATTTGGTTCTTAGAGAGAAGAAATAAAATTGAAAGGAGTTACAATTCAATATCCAATGATTGAAGATGGATCAAAATAAGATAATTCTAGTGTGTAATTACCATCATTTTGTGGAATAAGTTTTGTTACTATATTTTGTAGAGAATATAGACTAATCCCTCAAATTCGGGAGTTAATATCATTAGGCCTTACATGATAGGAATATCAGGGAATGTAGACTTCAAAGAAGCATTAAAGCTGTAGTTGTGCGGTAAGAATACTGTTGGAACCACTTTGTGTATAAGGTTGTATTTGTTGTCAATAGTTGTCAATGAAGATCAAAATGAAAGAGATCAAGAAGTACTCCAATGAAATGGAGGATGATAATTCAAGCGATTGTTGTACTGATCAAAAGTTCAAAGAACATGTGTCACAGGTGACACATTGTTTACAACAATGAAGAATGTGAGGTGTAATCCATCTGAGGATGATTAAAGAAGAATGGCATTTGGTGAAGACCATGCAACTCTTCATGATTTCATGCGAACCATGTAAGAGAATTCTTGAAGACTAGAATCGTATGTTTTGAATGCAGTAGTGGAAGATGGTTGAAGAATAAGAAAATGTGCAAGGTATTGGCATTCTGTGATGGCCATAAACATTGGACTTATGCGATGGCCATGCACGTCACATTGTATCATAAGATGATGATTCTAAAGCTGTTCCTTCAAAGAATACATATCATGATAGTGGAGTTTGTGGTGACAGCAGAAGAGTTGCTGAAGTATTCAGATCGCCGAGAAGAAGTGTTTTTGAGGTGTCTGTTCTTGTTGACAAAGCAAACAAACGACATAAAAACATTGTTGACAAAGGTGATTCCATAGTGTCATGTTGAGTTTAAAGGCTTCCATTAAGGATCCATGTCTGATTCAAGAATGTCGAAAAAGAAATGGATTATAAAGGAACTGATGAGAAAGTGGATGAAATCCTGACGAAGCCATTTTTAGCAGCTGTGTTTGAAAAGCATCGGTTGAACCATGGTGTTCAGACGCCTCCTAGTGCATAAGGAGGATCTGAGATACCTCTCTCCCTGATTATGATAACTTTCTTTATCTGTTTATGGATGTGATGCAGGTTTGTGGGGGATATACTATCAATGGGGAGTATGGTTTGAGCAGAACATTGAACACTTTACCGGTCTTTGGGATTGTTGTCAAAGGGGGAGAAAGGAATAACTTCAGCGGATGTTCAGAATGTGAACCAGCAGAAGTTGGCGTTGTTTCCCAGTGTTTGCCAAATTTTTGGGGTCCAAAATCTGGAAGTTGCTGAGCATCATGAAAAGTGGATTTCCAGGAAGATCATAATTTAATATGGCAAAGGCATGAGTTTCGCGAAGATGGGATGCATGGAATGTATTTCTCGAAGACCAGAAGAATGGAGGCGGTGAGTCTTCGCAAGTACGTCAAGCTTCGCGAACGGCAGAGGCTGGAGAGCTTCGCGGCGATGAAGGGCTTTGCGAGGGAGCTTCACCGCGAAGGTGCGAAGGAATGATGACGGTGATTCCTCGTGATTACGTCAAGCTTCACGAATGGCAGAGGTTGAAGCATGTCGCAGCTGAGAAGGGCTTCGCGGAGAAGGCGCGAAGGTATGTTGACAGTGATTCTTCGCAACTACGTCAAGCTTCGTGAATGGCAAAGTGTCGTGGTGCTTCGCGATTTGAACAGAATCCCGGCAGAATCTTTCGAGCTTCACGATTTGAGATGGCATGGCGTTGACTTCACACGGAATGGTCAAGGGTCGGTGGAATCGCCTATAAATAGAGTTCGACCCCCTCAAGAGAAGGAGAGAGAGCTCTCAACGAAAATCCATTGCTCTCAGTTCGCAAAGGTCACTCGCGAAGGCAGTCTGCTTCGTGAAAGAGGAGCTTCGTGGTGGCTATTCTAGCTCCATGAAAGTCTTGTGGCCCGCGTTGGCTCAGTGAGCTTCGCGAAGAGGCAGGAGCTCCGCGACAGCCCAGCATTGCGAAGGCTAGAGCATCGCGAGAGTGCTTCGCGATTGAGCTTTGCGAAAAGGCAGGGGCTCTGCGAAGACATGTTTGAGAATTCCAAAATTGGGAGCCTTGTGAAGTAGGGTACTTTGTGAAGGCCCTTTCCAAAGGTTTCTCACCCAGAGGATAGGGGAAAAAGGGGACTTCATCAGTGGATGAAATTTGGACTTCAATAGAGAATCATTTATTGAGCAATCACACAAGTGATTGTAATTCAGGCAAATGAAGACAAGGGGATCTAGTGCATTCAGTCATTCTACTAAAGTAAAAGGTTGAATACAAAAGAGCATCAACTCAGGACTCTGATGCAAGCAAAGTCTCATGCTGAATAGGAGACAAAGACTTCAATGCAAATCTATTGAAGAGACCTTCATGTCTATAAACTGAGTGAGACTTCACCAACGGCAGTGAGCCAGGGGGAGTCAACGGGAGTGACCCGAGGGAAGCAGTGAGCTATCCCTGAACCTTTGTGAAGGCAGTGATCTTGGGACCGAGTGACTGTGCCCGAACAATTGTAATCTACAGCTAGTGAAGCATAGTGGATTCAGGTACGACCGACAACCTGTCGGCGTATGCTCCTTGGATGTAGCCCTTAGTGGTGAACCAAGTAAAAATAGTTGTGTCATCTCTATACATGTGAATGTATCATTGCTGACCATATCCTTCATACAGGTTTAAGTAGTTCCTACCAACGTGGGAACAAGATCCACAACTTTATGAAGTAAAAGTTGACACCCTGATTCACCCCTCCCCTCTCAGGGTGTCCCGGGGTCCTACAAGTGGTATCAGAGGGAGGTTAACATATGTTGGATATTCTCCAGTAATTCTATAGAGAATAGGATTTGAGTTTCTTTCCTAAAGTCAACAATGAAGAGCAGTCTTGATAATGATGAAGTCATTTCTGAGCAGAAGTCTACATCTATCAAGACCATGACGAATAGGAAAATGAAAGAGAAGAAGCAGTTGAAGAAGTTCCTCATATCCAAAGAAGATACAGTGTCTTGTTCTCCATGCCATTCCAATAATTAAGAAACATCAGGCTTGGAAAGTATCGAGCAGGTGGCTCAGGATTCTTCCAGAGGAAAGGATGACACCCCCTATCCAAGATTTCAGGAAAAACTCAAAACATATCTGCATGATATTTCTGAAGAAAGGGTTGAGAATATTTGTAGCCTATTCCAATCTATGCAGGTTGAGATCACTCGATTAGAAAGGGAAGCTGACAATATGGAAGATGGGTTGGAAAGAAAAGTTATGGAAAGTATGAAGCTCACCAAACAGGTGAAAGTATTTGAAGAAAACGAGGCAGTCAATAAGACACTAAAAGAAAGGATCCATGCACTTGAAGCTGAGCTGAAGAAGAGCAATGAAGTCAAGAATTTTTGTTTGGAAGAAACTTCCATTAAATTCAGGGAACTTGACTCTTTGTTACAAAACAAAGTTAAGATGCATGAAGATGAGGTTGAAAGGTTGAAGAAGACTTGTGAAGAGAAGATGATCACGATTGAAGATCAGAAGATCATCCTCAATATTGTGGGTCAAAAATTGGAAGCTCAATTGACCAAGATTGGGAACACACATATTGAGACTTCACAAAAGAATGGAATGAGTGATTCTTGCACTCAATGTTCATTGGAGGAGTCTAAAGCTGAAATGCCTCCAATATGTGATAAGAAGATCATGAATTCACTCCTTGATCTATCACAAGCAACTGAGAAAGTGAAGGTACCATCCAAACCATCTTGTACTCATATTTCTAAATACACTCCTACAACCAGTGAAGGTGGGAAGAAAAGTTCTAAACAAGTATGGATGAGGAAAGGTGAGAAGAAGAAACCTACCACCATGGCTAGGGTGGATGGGAAGAAAAAGGAGGAAGTGGGTTCCTCAAATAGAGCACAAAAGATTAAGAAGATGGCCCAACAAACTAATATAGAAGACACAAAGAAGAAAAGATTTTTGGGTCAATGTTGGTGCTGCAACCGATTTGGGAACTGTGCATTGGATTGTCTTTATAATCCCTTACATGGAACAGCACAGAGAATGCCTATATCAAAGAGAAGAAAGACAGAGAAAAAGAAGCAACATCAGCAGGTCCAGAAGCATCTGTTTACTGCAAAAAGGTTTGGAATTATTGATAACATTTGTGATGTATGCAATGGTAGCGGTCACAATGCAAGAACATGTCCACATCAACATGCTTTCACTGTTTAAAAGAAAAGAAGACCTCTGATGCCGTCAAAGAATGAAGCAGCTACCTTGGGGAGAAATCAGAAGAATTTTGTGAACACACATTTCCCCAAGAAGATCTCAAGTAGGGAAGCTGAGGAGACCCAGGATTTTAGATCCATGAAATTGAAGGATCATTCGTCCAAAAGAAACACTAAGTGGGATGAATCTCGGAGGAACCCATGTGGAAGACCTAAACCAGCTACAAAAGTTCCAAATGACATATTGGTCATCTGGACAGAATATTTGAAAAGAATAAAAAAACTTGAAGATAAGAAGGCCAAGGCTGGTGACAAAGGAAAGGGAAAAATTTCACATGATGAGGACACAGTGCAGGAGAGATTGCAAACAAAGAGAAACACACGTGTCAAAGAAGTTCTGTGTGAGAGATGCAAGAAGTCTGGTCACATTGCAAAAGGTTTCCTAACCTTAATACCAGAGCAAGAAGCAGTCCTTAAGAGGAGTAATAATGTATCATTCATGATGGCTGCTAAGCAGAACAATTATCCACACAAAGCAGAAGAGAATGTGAACAGAGCCATTCCACACCGATAGATTTCAGAACATATGTTCAAATGTGCAGGCATGAAGACTGGAGTGAATAGAGGAACTTGGTTGAGAAAAGAACCTCAACCAAGCAAGTCTTGTTGATGAAGCAAGAAGGAACCACCTTATTCCCGTAATCATTTGTGTATTGTATTTGTGCTAATAATGCAGGGAATTGAAGGTGAAGCATGCTCTCAGGGGGAGAAACTGAGAAGTAGTGAATGAAGTCAACTCCTGATAGACAAGCTAAAGAAGTTTCCATCCTTAGTAGATTATTCAATGGATATTCAATGATTAATATGAAGAAGGATCACTCTTGATGAAGATGATGAGGAGTGTTTCCCCTGAAGGGGAGAAAAATGAAGAAGCCTCCAAAATCATTGTTTCAATCAATATCAACTCCAACAGGACTCAAATGCAGTTACTATATGAATTTCTTGAAGAACATGTCAATGGAGAAGGTATGCCATTTCTCAATCTCTATCCCTTGGTTACTAAGATCAAAGATCATTGTACAAAGGTGGAGTAACTGAATTGATCAGTGACATAAGAAGAATGGATGTTCTCCAAGGTCACTTATCCTACCGATTGCACTTGAATGTTTTTAATCTGTTAGCTGATGTGAGTGCAGGAGTTTCAGGTTGATTATTCCCTATCACATTTGATTTTTTCTTATGCCTGAAATAAAAGTGTTAAACCCTTGAAGACAAAATACATGAGTTCTCATCTCATGTTGGTATCATGATCTGTGAATAATGGACAACCTTGTTGACTTAATCAAATCCTCTTGTTTTCTACATCGAGCATTGCTCAAGTAGACTTAGAGTGAAATGATCAATGAAACATTTCTTAAGTATGGATTGATACCCTCCCAACCATGCGCTTTGTATTTCTTGTCAATAAGGGGGAGAGAAAGTGAAATGAATGTTTGAAATGAAAGTTGATTGAAGAGAAGATTCTCATTTTCACATTGACAAATTCATTTCAGAAGATGTATATTGACAAAAAAATACAAATGGGGAGATTGTTGGAACCACTTTGTGTAAAAGGTTGTATTTGTTGTCAATAGTTGTCAATGAAGATCAAAATGAAAGAGATCAAGAAGTACTCCAATGAAGTGGAGGAATGATAATTTAGGCGATTGTTGTACTGATCAAAAGTTCAAAGAACATGTGTCACAGGTGACACATTGTTTACAATAATGAAGAATGTGAGGTGTAATCCATCTGAGGATGATTAAAGAAGAATGGGATTTCGTGAAGTCCATGAAACTCTTCATGATTGCATGCGAACCATGCAAGAGACTTCTTGAAGACTAGAATCGTATGTTTTGTATGAAGTAGAGGAATATGGTTGAAGAAGAAGAAAATGTGCAAGGGACTGGCATTCTATGACGGCCATAAACATTGGACTTATGCGATGGCCATGCACGTCACATTGTATCATAAGATGATGATTCTAAAGTTGTTCCTTCAAAGAATACATATCATGATAGTGGAGTTTGTGGTGACAGCAGAAGAGTTGCTGAAGGATTCAGATCACCGAGAAGAAGTGTTTTTGAGGTGTCTGTTCTTGTTGACAAAGCAAACAAACGACATAAAAACATTGTTGAAAAAGGTGATTCCATGGTGGCATGTTGAGTTCAAAGGCTTCCATTAAGGATCCATGTCTGATTCAAGAATGTCAAAAAAGGAATGGATTATGAAGGAACTGATGAGGAAGTGGATGACATCCTGACGAAGCCATTTTTAGCAGCTGTGTTTGAAAAGCGTCAGTTGAACCATGGTGTTAAGCCGCCTCCTAGTGCATAAGGAGGATCTGAGATACCTCTCTCCTTGATTAAGATAACTGTCTTTATCTGTTTATGGATGTGATGCAGGTTTGTGGGGGAGATACTATCAATGGGGAGTATGGTTTGAGCAGAACATTGAACACTTTACTGGTCTTTGGGATTGTTGTCAAAGGGGGAGAAAGGAATAACTTCAGCGGAAGTTCAGAATGTGAACCATCAAGAGTTGGTTCCGTTTCCCAGTGTTTGCCAAATTTTTGAGGTCCAAAATCTGGAAGTTGCTGAGCATCGCGAAAAGTGGATTTCCAGGAAGATCATAATTTAATATGGAAAAGGCATGAGTTTCACGAAGATGGGATGCATGGAATGTATTTTGCAAAGACCAGAAGAATGGAGGCGGTGAGTCTTCGCGAGTACGTCAAGATTCGCGAATGGCAGAGGCTGGAGAGCTTCGCGGAGATGAAGGGATTTGCGAGGGAGCTTCACCGCGAAGGCGCGAAGGAATGATGACGGTGATTCTTCGCGATTACGTCACGCTTCGCGAACGGCAGAGGCTGAAGCGCATTGCGGCTAAGAAGGGCTTCGCGAGGGAGCTTTGCGGCGAAGGCACGAAGGTATGTTGACAGTGATTCTTCGCGACTACGTCAAGCTTCGCGAATGGCAAAGTGTTGTGGTGCTTCACGATTTGAACAGAATCCTGGCGGAATCCTTGGAGCTTCGCGATTTGAGATGACGTGGCGTTGACTTCATGCGGAAGGGTCGAGGGTCGGTGGAATCTCCTATAAATAGAGGTCGACCCCCTCAAGAGAAGGAGAGAGAGCTCTCAACAAAAATCCTTTGCTCTCGGTTCGCAAAGGTCAGCCGTGAAGGCAGTCTGCTTCGCGAAAGAGGAGCTTCGCGGCGGCTATTATAGTTCCGCGATAGTCTTGCGCCCCGCGTTGGCTTAGTGAGCTTCGTGAGGAGGAAGGAGCTCCGCGATAGCCCAGCATTGCGAAGGCTGGAGCATCACGAGAGTGCTTCGCGATTGAGCTTCGTGAAAAGGCAGGGGCTCTGCGAAGACTTGTTTGAGCTTTCCAAAATTGGGAGCCTTGCGAAGTAGGGTACTTTGTGAAGGCCCTTTCCAAAGGTTTCTCACCCAAAGGACAGGGGGAAAAGGGGACTTTATCAGTGGATGAAATTTGGACTTCAACAGGGAATCATTTATTGAGCAATCACACAAGTGATTGTAATTCAGGCAAATGAAGACAAGGGGATCTAGTGCATTCAGTCATTGCACTAAAGTAAAAGGTTGAATACAAAAGAGCATCAACTCAGGACTCTGATGCAAGAAAAGTCTCATGCTAAACAGGAGACAAATACTTCAATGAAAATCTATTGAAGAGACCTTCACGTCTATAAACTGAGCGAGACTTCACCAATGGCAGTGAGCCAGGGGGTCAACGGGAGTGACCCGAGGGAAGCAGTGAGCTATCCCTGAACCTTTGTAAAGGCAGTGAGCCTGGGACAGAGTGACTGTGCCCGAACAATTGTAATCTACAGCTAGTGAAGCATAGTGGATTCAGGTACGACTAACAACATGTCGGCGTATGCTCCTTGGACATAGCCCTTAGTGGTGAACAAAGTAAAAATAGTTGTGTCATCTCTCTGCATGTGAATGTATCATTGCTGATCATATCCTTCATATAGGTTTAAGTAGTTCCTACCAACTTCGGAACAGGATCCACAACTTTAAGAAGAAAAAGTTGACACCCTGATTCACCCCTCCCCTCTCAGGGTGTCCCGGGGTCCTACAAATACTACAATGAGGAACAGGTAAAGACCCTCGTGTCTATAAACTGATGGTTTCCTTCATCAAAGTAGTGTACAGATGAGATATAAAGAGAGTGGCCCTTGGATTTATAGTGTATATTTTCAGAACCATGTAATGGTAGTGAGCTTTATCATAAAGTTTTCATGACCTAAAAACACACAACAACTGAAAATGAGTATAATGGATTCAAGAACACTAACACATCTTCATCTGTATACTCCTTGGATTAGCACTTAGTGGTGAACTAAGTAATATCTTTCTAACTTGTGCATTATTTACGTTACGGGTTTTTATCTATTATTTGGTTTGATTGGTGGTGAGATATGGAAATAAAAAATTATTTCCTTCCAATGTGGGTACAATATTCATATGACCATGGTGACTAAGATAAGAGAAAAAAATTTAATCATTGGGCACCCTAAATGACTCCCCTATCATGGTGTTTTTAAGAAGTTAGGTCCCAATAATTGGTTTCATAACTAAAAGATTATGAATCAAAGTTCAATCTCGAAGCCTATTATTGGATTTCTTTCACACATATATTCAATGATAAAGCCTTAAATTTTTAATGGTAGAAACTATAAGGGTTTAAAAATGGAAATGATTAATTTACTATAGGATTGTGGTAATGATATCATGGGGTATATAATTCATGATGATTATTTAAGAAATTAATATGAAAGAATTGTGTATTTTAGGACACAAAGGGTTTTGAATAGAAGTATCTCCAATGAGACATTCAAAATGCCCATTCACCATGCCAATGATTTTTATATTTGGAGTTTGTTGGAGAAACAAAATAAAATTAATGGAAGTTATAATTCCTAACTCAAAAGTTGAAAATAAATCTATTCATGATGAGAATGTTGGGAAAAAATCTGCTGAAGTCTACCCCATAGATAAAATGTAAAAATAATAAGAATTTGAAGAAGACTCCAAAGAAGAAAAACTCTTCGATCATGGTGATAAATTCTAAATTAATATATAATTTTAATACTCATATTGTTTTGGAAGACACATGTAATACTTGAATTTCAGTTTCACACATGGAATTTGGAGAATATGATGGTGTTAATGATGAAAACCTAATGACAACATGTTTTCAATATAGATAATGTTCATGAAATTATCAAGATTAGATCAAATCCCTATATGAGAAGGAGGATCAACTGGAAATAATTTATCAAAAGAAATGTGCATTCATGGAATATATTTCTTAAGATAATAAATGATCAAGGAGACTAGAGGTGGACATTAATGTAGATATAATTAAGATTGGTTCAAAGATGAATGGTTAAAGTGATTTACATTAAGAACATGCACACAAAGTGGGTAAAAAATGGACATGAATAAAAATATGAAATAAAAAATTATCCCTTTCAAGACACAACTTAATGACAGGATAAAATCTAGAAAGGAATTCTCCTAGATATTGAATAATAAAGATTTAAAGCTTAAGGATCTCTATGAGATATTGAAAACCTATAATGAATATAATAATATTTCTCCCATGACAGCCTACGTAAGTTGGTAATGAAAAAATCAGATATATAATTAGGTAATAAGATGAAAATTCACTCCAAATATAAAAAATAATATACTAAAAAGAAGGTATCTAAAAAGTGATACTTATAAGGAGTATTTTGACATACCATGAGTGTGTGTTTAGAATCCCAAGAGATAAAAATGAATGAAAATAAACTAAAAAACATATAAATTGATAAATAATTACACAAGGAATTATTTTACAATGATATTTTTTCTTTTCGATAACCATAGACATATGGATAAAAATTGAAGTAGGAGAAGAGTAAAATGTGTCATAAGAAATTCATCTATTTCTATGAAAGATAGGAAGAATGTTTGTGAAAAATGAAAATATGTAGTGGTGGAAAATATATTTTCTATGTTGGAGAAAAATAATGGAGCTCAACATAGGGTGAACCAAGAACTAATGAAGGTATACTAATAATAGGACTCCTGTAACCACTTGAACTATTATAAATAAAATTACTCTTGTGATTTTATTAAATGTCTTATTATATATTATGTTTATAGAAAACACATGCACATATTTGGATTTATTATATCTTATCATATTTAAACGAACTTTAACCATAATTACCATTGATAATAAAGTGGTTGAATAATGATCACATGATTAGTATAAATATATGGTTTTAACAAATCCAATTGACACAGACAAAAGAAGTTATGACCTCAACTAGTACGATTGTACCCTATTAAACCCATTTATCAGATCTTACAAAGGATATAACATCACTAGAATTTTACCTTGACCAATCATAAGATGATATCCAACAACTTAAGCAAGAGAGAAACCATTTATGGGAGTAGTTCAAGCTCATCATGATCATGACCCAAACCATGCATGTCGAACAACCCCATGAAAGTCTCACTGTCGCACACCTTACTCTTAGGGTGTTTGCTATGTATTAAAGGGATATGTATCAAGACCATATTAATATGAGTATATAAATTATTTTTTATTGAATAATTAATGTATTTTAATCCTATTATTGTAACTTTTTAAATGATTTTTATAATGATACAATAAAACACAAATAAAATTCAATTAAGTAATTTATTTTGATTAATTAATGGATTTTTGAAATAAATAATATTTTAATAAAATAATATTATTAAATTATTTTTATTAAATATAAATGATCATATAAGTTTTATAATGTCAAATGTAATTTTTATAAGGGTTTGAAATTTTCTATTGTTAAAAAAACCCCAAAATTTCTCAACAAATGTCTATTATTTTTTTAAATGATAATATTAACTTATTAAAAAATTATTTTGATAAAATAAATATTAATTTTGGAACCTGAATACTGAAATTATCCAACAGTGAATTTTTCAAAATTTTCTGAGATAGTCTAATTTTCCGGTAAATATTAAATACCGTATAAATATACGGTGGGTATTATGAAATCATAATTACCCAAAAGTGATTTAATAAATATTATAAATGGTATCCATGACCATATATATGTTTAAGATTTTAAATAATGTGATATTTTTATTTGATTAATTTTATAAAGCCTTTATGAATCCTCCAAAAAGAATTAATTTATTTTAAGCTTTTAAAATCAAATCTTTAACAGTGTGACTCACTTCCACATAATAAAGGGTATTATTTTAATATGTCAGACCCATGGACATAAAAATAACTATAACCACTCTTATTTGGAAGAATCCATTGGAAAAAATCCTGGGACGTTTTGTGGTTCTGGTTAATTTATTATATAGAGTCTAAAACCTATGTTTGATAAATAATAAAGAAATTCCCACTATTTTACTATATAAAACCACCCAATATCCCATATCTATGGACTATAAATCCATAGAGAATGTAATTACTCTAACATCCCCTATATATATTCCTCATAAGGTTCCCCAAATATCTCAGGAATCCCTTCCCAAGTATTTTGAGTCACACACTCAAGTAAGGGATCCTCTCTTTCTCCTCTTTATTCAGGAATCTACTTCATTTTATGCCATTTAATTTTCAATTACTAATATTGGGGTCTGTGTTATCACATGGCCCATACACCCAATATGATTTATAAATGATAATATACCCCTTTAACTCTAATTAATCCCTCCCATGAACATTTATGTGCACCCATTATGTTGTCGAAATTTCACCATGGGTTTCCATGAAAAAAATGTGCAGTGAATACCCATACCTAATTCCTATCATGGGTGTTAGAATTTATAAAATTATAATTCATTGAATTGGTACTTAGATGTGTGTATTACACACTCAATTATCATTTAATAAATTATGATAATGAATGAATGAATCCTTTTTGTATGAACTATGTGGCACACTTAAAAATGGGAATGAAATGAAATGATGGGTGCACCCGGAATTATATATTTCTCCAATGAATTGGGTAATATTTAGTCTCATGAGACATCATTTTGGGACAGGTTTTGAACATTATTCATTTATGATACTTTTTATCTCATGATGTCTTAGAAGTTATCCTTGACCTATGTTTATGATGTAGTGTTTTATGTTGTTCCCACATTTCCTATGTTGCCACATTTCTCATGTTGGCTATATGTTATCATGATATATCATGTCTCATTGTTCATTTTTATGATTATAACTGATTTTATTTACCATTTATAAGCCTATTTTATAACATGTATTACTACTTCATGTTATTCCATGACTGATTTAAAATCCATTTTTTTTTCGAAAAAAAACATTTTGGCTAAGTGAGAACACACAAGTAAAAAATTACTTTGAGGCTAAATGAGAACCAAAAAGACATCACAATGAGCCATAGACATAATGGGAACATTGTAGACACTAAAAAGACCAACAAAAAATAGACAATGTGTTTAAGGGGATCCACCATTGCAAACACAAGCCAAAACAAACCGAACGAACATGAACTGAACAAAGAACACAGCAAACTAGAAGCAAATCTGCATTAGAGACTTCAAAGGAGGACGAACGATGGTGAAGGGTTCATCGATATAGCTCCACAATAAGAAGTCGTGAGTCCATCGAGCCACCATGGACAAAGAAACCAACAATCATCCTACACCAAGGTCACCAGCACCATCCAAAACATCATGGGATTCATCGAACACGACAAAATTGGAGTCGACCGTTAAGAAGCATGACGAAAAGGAAGAGGAAACCCAGAAAATCCAAAATAATCAAGAAATAGAAACCTTGGAAACAACTATCATCATCATAATTCGATCTTAGGTCAATCATCCATTTATTGTGTATGCACCTGCTAGTGATCTGCACTGTGGCTTCCCACAAACATGTTGGGTGACGATCCTATGATCAGAGGACCCCGACTCGATGCTGAAATATAAAGGTAAGAGACATGAACACAACGGTTACCAGATCTAGATGGATATGGATGGATCTAGACTAAATAACACCAAAAAAGGGAGGGCTGGCTATGCGGTAGTGGGATCCATAGGTATCGTCAACGTCGCAGAAAGCACAGCTCGGGGAGTATATGAATCTGTATTGGGATCCTTGCTGCATCAGGAACACTGAGTCTGTCAAAGTAAATCCACTCACCAAAAAGTTATCTCAGTGTTAGTGGTAACCAGAGCTGCTGTATCAAGTGAGGAGGAGCCTAGCACGATCTAAGACAGGGAAAGCCGGCGGCAGGCAGTGGTATCTATGACACTGAGATGCGGGTAGTTAGACGTTGTGTGAGGGGGAAGCCAGAGAAGAATAGAAACCCTATGACAAGTAGAGCGGATGATGTTGGCTGGTCCTATGGAGAGAGGAGGACCAGATCTATGACTCGCAAGAGGAAGGAAGGAATAGAAGTCGGAGATAGAGCAGGGTCAGGAGGGCGGTGCAAACCCTAGGCTAGTAGGAGCTCTTGAGCAGCTACATCGAAATGTTCTATTATTCCACGTTTATTCCCTTACTAGGAATTATAGCTCACCCTTTCTTACAAATATCCTCAGGTTATCTGATGTAGTTTTACGTACGAGAGTGTTAAGGAGTTTTTTAATAAATCGTCTATATTTATTGTTTTAAGTTGGTAAGTAGTGTACTTATTTCCCAAATACACTATACTTATCAATATTTTGGGTGGTATTATGTAGAATCTTATGTAATATATCATGCATTAATGTGAACTAAAGAGATCCGGGTTATTATAGTTGGTATCAAAGAAAATTTTAGTTATTTTTGAGATTAGGATTAGAAAACTCTAGAAAAGGACTTCAGGATAAGACTAAGTATAATAAAATTTCCCTAAATTTTTTTAATTATAGATTAAGTGGTTTATCAAGAAAATACATCTATATCTATATACTACAAGTAGATGTGGTTCTGACATAAATGTACTTATGGGTAACAACTATAACAAGGTGCATCGTACCTGACTCGGTATTACCTATTACACTACAACGAGCCTTACTTTTCACCTGGTTTAATACTCCTAGGGGATATTATTTGATAAATTTATAATCTCATTATGAACCATTGTTAAGGGAATAAATAAATCCCATAAGAGTCTGTGTTAGGAAATAGATCATCAATAACATTGATTAATTCCTAGAAATTCATAAGTTAAGGAAATGCATGTAATTTATAAGATATCCATTTAATGTCATTGAATTCCCATTTATGTGTTTAGTAGTTTATAAATAATCATCCTTAATTTTTCCTTTATTCTATCCAATGGATGTAAATATGAGGAATTGGGAAAGCAACCAATGTCAAGGGTAATGGGATGACTTCTCCCATTATATTCCTAACGCAATGGGAGTGAGAATCATGAAATGTTTTACAATAATCTCTCAGAAGACTCAGGTTCTAAATAGAAACATGGATCAAGAGGAGCATCTGAATCCTCCTAATAACGAACAATCTATAATTGAGTCCTTTATGCGACAAAGGTATTGAACTTTCAGTGGATAATCTGATCCCTTAATCATGTAATGACGGATCAAATACATTTAGAAGATCTTTTACATCCTTCAATTTTCATAAAAATATAAGGTTCTACTAGTTTTTTATGGTATGGAAGGAGAAGTTGGTCAGTAGTTGTCATTGATCAAGAATATCAAGCCCTAAGAAGATAATGAAGCGATGGGGTGGAAGTAATTATGGAAATTGTTTTTCGCTAAATATTTTCCTCACACTCTCTGACTTAAAATAGCAAGGGATTTACTTTATAGAAAGAGGTTTAAGACACCTGCATTATAGGATGAAGTCAGGGAATGAAAACTATTAGGCCCTGAAATGGATGACGAAATGGTGGAAAATATTAAGACCATTCAGCAGCACATCAAGGCTTCTCATAGTCGACAAAAGAGCTATGCTGAAAATAATCAATGATACCTAGAGTTTGATATTGGAAACATGGTATTTCTCCATATATCTCTATGGAATAAGGTTATGAGATTTGGGAAGAAAGGAAACATATTCTAAGATACATCATCCCCTTTAAGATCATTGATTGCATTGGAGTAGTGTATTATCAACTAGCACTACCACCTATACTATCTCAAGTACATGATGTTTTCCATGTATCCCTCTTGTGTAAGTAAATACCATACCCCTCACATGTACTCAATACAGAGGTGGTAGCACTGGAGAATGACCTTTCCTATGAGGAGAAGCTGTTGAAGATATTAGATCGTAGAAACAATGTTCTATGGAGTAAGACAATTCACCTGGTCAAAGTGCTCTGAAGAAACCAAAAGTTTGAAGAACTGTGGGAACTATATGAAGTGATAAGGAAATTAATCCTCATATTTTTTATTGTCAGAAAATAAAATTTCTAGGGTGAGATTTATGAAGGGGGGAAGATTGTAACAACATGAACTATTAATAAAAAAATTCAAATTGTGATTTTTTAAACGTCTTATTATATATTATGGTTATATAAAACACATGAACTTATTTGGTTTTATTATATCCAATTTGACTTAAATAAATGTTAATCATTTTTATTGTTCATTATATAGTTTTTGAACAGTGATCACATGATTAGTATAAATATTGGGTTTTAGAACGTCCAATTGACACAGGAAAAGGAAGTTATGGCCTCAACCAATTTGATTGTACCCTATAAATCCCATTTATTGAAGATTCCAAGGGAGATAACACAACTATGATTTTCCCATGACCAAGACCAAGCAGTGATCTAATAACTTAAGAATGAGTGAAAGCATTTATGGGAGAATTTTAAGCTCATTAAGATCACATGCTAAACCATGTATGTCGAACCACCCAACGAAAGTCTCATCATCGCACACCTTACTGTTATGGAGTTTTCGAGTGTATTAAAGGGATATATATCAATACCAAAGAAATATGAATATGTAAATTTTATTTTATAGAACCATTAATATATTTTTCATCCTATTATTTATAATTTTTAAATTATTATTATTTTGATACTATAAAACACAAATAGTAATTTTTGGATAATATTCAAATTCAATTAAAGAATTTATTTTGATAAATTAATGGTTGTTTGAAATAAATAGTATTTTAATAAAATATTTTTATTAAATACTTTTAATTTAATATAAATGATCATATAATTTTTATGAAGTCAAATTTAATTTTCAAAAGGCTTAAAAAATCATTTTTATTAAAAAAACCCATTATTTCCTAATAAATGAAGATTTCTTATTTTTAAAGTGAAAATGAAATTTTTTAGAAAATTATTCTGATAAAATAAAAATAAATTTTGGAATCAAAACATCAAAATTATTGACTATAAATTTTTTATAATTTTCTGGTACAATCAAATTTACGGGTAAAAATTAAATATTGTATAAATATACGGTGTGTATTATGACATCATAATGACCCAAAAGTGATTTAATAAATACAATAAATTGTATACCTGACAAAATCAATGTTTTACCTTTAAAATAATGTTATTTTATGTTTATTTTATTAATTTTATAAATCCATTTTGAATCCCCCAAAAACCATTAATGTATTTTAAGGTTTTAAAATTATTTCTTTAAGAGTGCGACTCAATTACACATAAACAAGGGTGTTATTTTATTAAGTTCATCCCTAGCCTTAAAAAATTATAACCACTCCCATTTGGAAGAAACAATGGGAAAAAACCATGTGAATTTTTTTTGGTTATTTTATTATATAGAGTCTAAAACCTAAGTTTGAAAAATAATAAAGAAATCCCCACCCTTTTCCTATATAAACCCACCGAATATCCCATTTCACTTCACTCAAAATCTTTATAGAATTTTCTAACTATTTACTCCTATTTATATAGTCCTCTCAAGATCCCACCATGATCTCAAGAAGCTCCTCCCATGGATTTGGAGTCACACACTCAACTAAGAGATCCTCTCTTTCTCCTCTTTATTCAAGAGTCTCCTTTATTTTATGCAATTTTATTTTCAATTCCAAATGTTGGGGTGTGTTTTTCCACATGTCTCATACTTCTCATATTATGTATAAATGATGAGATACCCATTTCACTCTCATAATCCCTCCCATGAAAATGTATGTGCCTCCGTTATTCTTCTAAAATTTCACTATGGGGTTTCATGCCAAAAATGTGTAGTGAATAACCATACCCACTTCCTATCAATGGTGTTCACCTTTATGAACTTATACTTATTTGAATTTAGACTTACATGTATTTATTCCACACTCCTTGATTTTTGGAATACAACATGAGGATCAATGAATCCATGTTTTATGATCTACGTGACACACTTAAGCATGATAATGAAATGAAAGTGATGGATGCACCTGGAATAATATATAACTCAAATGCATTGGGTAATGTTTAGTCTCACGAGATGTCTTGTTGGGATCAGGAATGAACATGATTCCTTTCTGATAAATTTTCATTCATTGTATATTGGCAGTTAGCCTTGACCTATGTTTATGATGAATTGTTTTATGTTGATACCTCATTTTCCATATTTCCATATTTCCCATGTTACATTTATGTTATCATGTTATATCATGCCTCATTGTTCATGTTTATGATTCCCAACCCTTTTATTCCCCATTTATGAGATTATTGTCTAACATGTATTGGTTTTATCATGTTACTCTATGTTTATTCTCTTACTTGTCTTTATAGCTCACCCCTTTTTTTATATATATCCCTAGGTTATCTCATGCAGTTTTACGTACAACCATATTAAGAGGTTCTTAACAAATATGTTGTAATTATTATTTTATGCTTTTATGTAATGAAATTTTTTCCAAAAAACACTGTAATTATCAATCTTCCATGTTGTATTAAGTGTTATCTTATGTAATAAATCATTTATTAATGTGAAATAAAGAGACCAGGGTTCTTATAACTCTTGTACAAAATGAAAACAAATTTAGATGAAAAAGTAGTAATCTAATACATCTGTGATAAAGGTGTATGGGAACATCAAGAAAGAATTAATAGGTAAAAAATAAGTAAAAAGTGATTCTAATGTCCATTGAATAAGATAGGCATGAATAATGCCTTTATGGTTTTATAAAACATACTATAAGGTTAAAGGTTTGTGGAAGAGCCCTCTCATGGAAGAGGAAACACAATGGAGGATGTAAGAAAAATAAATTAATGAATGAAAATTTCACAAGTGGGATTAGTATGAAAACATATAGATCCCAAGACAATGATGTTTATGAATAAAAAATAAAGAATCCAAAGTAAAGTCTGTATAACTGGTATTGTAATAATAACCACTATTAAGGATTGGAATAAAGTTGGAAGTAAAGGGTTGGTTAACCAAGACCAAACACAATCCTCAACATTCCGATGTCTGGGAAATATCTCTATCGCCATGTGTCTAAATGGTGTTTAATATTATTTTATGTAATACACATTTAAGGGGATATACAATCCATGGGGTGTGATTATTTTAAAATTATATAGACAAATCAATTGGGGATAGTGTGATAGCAATGCCTAATTGATATACAACCTAAAATGGATCAAAAGATATTAAGGACCTGATATGGCTCAAAAAGTCTTTTCAAGCAACCAATTTGGATTTCTAAACTAAATCTTGAATTTCCTGTTGTGATGAAGTTGTTCAAAAATTATTGAGATTGATTAGTAATAAAAGTGTTGTCAAAGACTTACAAGAAATATCTATTTGTATCAAGAAAACTTTGGTGATCAGAAAATCATAGTGGTCCATATCTCAATTGGTATCATAACACTAAATAAGGATAAGATGGATCAAAGGAAGAAGTAATTAAATTCATGAAACTCATGTTTGTTTGTTCATGTACTAATAAAGTGGTATAAATTGATTATTTTTTATAATACCAAAATCTATTAGTAGAAAGTGTTATAACCAAATAGTGATTTCCCCATACTGAAAATTATCTCAATACTTAGAGTTATGAACTGAAGGAATTCAAGGGGAGTTAACAATGAACATTTAAAGGATTATTAACCTCATACATAATAGGAGAATCCCTATAATGATAAAAAAATCATATATATCAAGTGGTATCACATGTTTATCATGAAAAGTTGTATTAGTTGGGAAAACATGTGGATGTATTGAAGAAAGTAAAAAATATCACGTTGCACATATTTATGGAATTAAGTTAGATACTTGAACAAATTCATTATTGTTGACATAAACTCTTGTTTTCTACGTTGAATTTTGATTCAGTAGGCTTAGAGGATTTTTCAATGACTCAATGCCTTAATGGCCTGAAGGCCTTAATTATTTATTGAATTTTGATAACCACTATTTCAAGGGATAAGGGGGAACCCTTATAAGGCCCATAGGCTTATTGATTTAATTTCCCATAGGCTTAAGAGAAATTACATGACCAGAAGGTATTAGGGAATTAAACTAGACTATAACTTCAAGGAACTGCCCCTCCCTAGCATCTGCATCGTGATGATATCTCTCCACCTTCACATTGCTATATGGCTAGGCTTCTTGTGCAAGCACAGGAAAGTCCCGATGGCATATCCATACCCTCTAATTCTTATATATCCATTGGTTCTTCTCTGGTGACTGCTCCTTCTCTGAATCCTCCTCTAAGGATACTCTTTTTTTGTAATGTCTGTCTAGGGAAACTGCATGTGGCTCAAAGAACTTGAGGCGTTCTGAAGGCCTTAAAGGTGGCCTGAAAGCCTTATTGACATGAAGTCCTGGGTGGGTCGAAGGCCTTAAGAACTCCAAGCCCAAACCAGTGGCCTAAGGTGAATAGTTTTGGATACTAAAGTACTAAACATTCCCTAATACAATAGCTTCTACCGTACCAGCACAGTGTATAGTCCTGCTACCGTATTGCTACAGTACCTGCTACTGTACTGCTTTGGTAACCTGGAAATATACCTCCACCTGTTTTAGAACCAGGGTCTCGTGGATTCACATAAGTATACCTCACCGACTGTGTTGAGGCTTATGCTCCAATGACTCAATGAAAAGTGGTAAATTCACGCGTTTAAACCATTGATTATAATGTATAGCTGGATAAAGGAAGTAGTGTATAGCTTGGGAAATTAAAATCTAATTTTTTTTATGAAAATAGTAATACTAGTTTTGAAGTGAAAAATCTAGAGTATCATCAATTTTAAAAGAGGAAAATTTTCAATAAATAATTGGTTTAAAGAGAAACTAAAATTTGAAAGTGGTAAATGGAGTTCAAAAAATCAAGTGATAAAGTTCATTTAGAAGTGGTTAAAAACAACCTAATGTTTTGGAAGATAAATTTCAAATGGTTGATAGTACCAAAAGTTTTGGATTCCAAATTGTGGTATTAAGTGGGATATGAAGAGGTTAAATTTCTATGGAAGAGGCCGAAAAATCCCAATATCAAATGTTTGGGAAAGAAATACATGATAAAGTGGGAGGTCAAACTCTCTAAATCTAGATTTCATAAGTCACTACCAATAATGCGGCCATTAACAACACTAATATAGGCTATTAAAAATGATAAAAAAGTGATGTTAATATTAGTGAAGTTAAAGGGGGACTCCCCATTATCATCCCTCCAAAAATCGATGATAAAGGACCCATTTATCAGTGTTGTTTGGAGTGCTGATAAAGGGGGTCCTTTATCCGTCCTAAAAATACTGCTGAGAAATGTATACATGTGTTGTTTCAATAACAGCACACCCAGCAACCTGAAAAAAAATATCCAAACTAGAAAGAACAAAAATATCCAAACTAGCAAAAATTTGCACAAAAATAACCACCCATAGTATATACAAAAGATCCACATACATGATGAAAATGATGAAAAAACAAGAAGAACACACAAGGGTTTGGAAGAAAATGCTATTACCATTTAATTGACTTCCTGAATAAAAAAATATACACTCATGGTATATATAAAAAACACTTATATATACATTTTGAATAATGTTTTATATAAATACATTCACAATTAGCCAACAAATAGTTAAAAACATTATTTTTTTCTCTTTTGATGTATGTGGTCCCCTCTACAAATTTCCTCTGATGGTAATAATTTCTGGAAAAATCATCCTAACTTGATAAAATGATTCCATCTATATAAGAAAACAAATATTATGTTAGTAATACTATATGGAAATAAATTAAACATTAATATGAAGAATACATTAATAAAATGTAAATTTCTAGTAAAAAAGACACATTTAGAGTTCTACCGGTAACACCGTGCATTGTATTGAGGGGGGGATTATTAATTCATCCAATCATGAGAAAAAAATTCCACCTATATAAGAAAACAAATATTATGTTAGTTATACTATGAAGAAATAAATTAAACATTAATATGAAGAATACATTAATAAAATATCATAACAGCCGCATCGTGCATCACTTTTATGTGAGACTGCTTCATACACGGCGCAAATAGAATAAAATTCATTGTCCATAAGTTTCAAGAAAATCAGTGCATGTTTGCTTGGTTTTTAGTGAATGACACATTTTGAGCTGAAATGTCAATTTTAAACTTATAACACACTTTTATTCATACCGGTCACACCGTTAGTCTGATTGAGGTGAGGTTGATTCCTAAATATCGCAACTAACTCATGGATCATTGTACTAAAGTATCAAAGAAATATTAATGTGTTTCCCTAGTTTTCATTATGTCAGTGGTGTTTTTTCAATTGAATTAATTTAAATTTTGAATAAGAAAACACATTTGGAGTCACACCGGTGACACCGTGCATCAGATTGAGGTAGTGTTGATTTTTACAAGTCACAACTGACTGATGGATTGTTTTTATAAAGTTTCAAATAAATCTGAATGTGTTTCATTGGTTTTCATTATGTCAGATGTGTTTTTTTACTTCAACAGATGTCAATTTTAAATATAAAGACACATTTGGAGTCATTCCGGTGACTCTGTGTGTCAGATTGAGGTTGGGTTGATTCATACACATCACAACTGACTCATGGATCGTTTTCCTAAAGTATCAAATAAATATGAATGTGATTTCATGGATTTTAGTATGTCGGTTGTGTTTTTTTACTTGAATTAATGTCATTTTTAAATAAGAATACACATTTGGAGTCATACCGGTCACACTGTGCATCAGATAGAGGTGTGGTTGATTCTTACACATCACAATTTACTCATGGATCGTTTTACTAAAGTATCAATGCAATTCGAATGAATTTTCTTGGTTTTTAGTACGTTAGTTGTGTTTTTTAACTTGAATTAATGTCAATTTTAAATAAGAAGACACATTTCGAGTCATATTGGTGACACCATGAATTGGATTGAGGTGGAGTTGTTTCCTACACCTCGCAGCTGACACATGATCATTTTTCTAATGTATCAATGCAATTTGAATGTGTTTTCTCAGTTTGCAGTATGTTAGTTGTTTTTTTACTTGAATTAATGTCAATTTTAAATAAGAAGACATATTTGGAGTCATACTGACCATACCATCCATCGGATTGAGGTGGGGTTGATTTTTACACATCACAACTGATTGATGGATAATTTTCCAATAGTATCAAAAAAACCGAATGCATTTTCTTAGTTTTTAGTATGTCAATTGTGTTTTTTATTTGAATTAATGTCAATTTTAATGAATAAGGCACATATGGAGTCATACCAGTCACACTATGCATCTTATTGAGGTGAGGTTGATTAATACATGTCAAAAATGACTCATGGATTGCCTTCCTATTGTATCAAAGAAATATGAATGCATTTTCTCATTTTTCAGTATGTTAGTTGTGTTTTTTACCTGAATTATTGTCAGTTTTAAATAAGAGGACACATTTGAAGTCATACCAGTCACACCATGCATCAAATTGGGGTGGGGTTGATACCTACATGTCAAAATTGACTCATGTATTGTTTAAATAAAGTATTAAAGCCATAAGAATGAAATTGATTGGTTTTTGTTATGTCAGTTGTGATTTTTACTTGAATTAATGTCAATTTTAAATAAGAAGACACATTTTTAGTCATATTGGTGACATCGTGCAACAGATTGAGGTGGGGTTGTTCCTACACATTACAACTTATTATGGATCATTGTTCTATTGTATCAATGCAATATGAATTAATTTTCTTAGTTTTATGTATGTCAGTTTTTTTTTACTTGAATTAATGTAAATTTTAAATAAAAAGACACATTTGGAGTCGTACCAGTCATACCGTGTGTCGGATTGAGGTGGGGTTGATTTTTACACATCAAAAATTACTCAGGGATCATTTTACAATAGTCTAAAAGAAATATGAATGCATTTTCTCAGTTCTTAGTATGTTAGTTGTGTTTTTTTAATTGAATTAATGTCAATTTTGAAGAACGATGAAACATTTGGAGTCATACCAGTCACATTGTGCATCAGATTGAGGTGAGGTTGATTCCTTCACGTCACAACTAACTCATGGATTATTTTCCTAATGTATTAAAGAAATATGAATGCATTTTCACATTTTACAGTATGTTAGTTGTGTTTTTTTACTTGAATTAATGTTAGAAGACACATTTGGAGTCATATCGGTGACATTGTGTGTCAGATTCAGGTGCGATTGATTCATACATGTCAATAATGACTCATGTATCATTTTACAAAAGTATCAAAGCAATCCTAATGTGTTTCCTCGGTTTTATGTATGCCAATTGTGTTTTTTACTTTAATTAATGTCAGTTTTAAATAAGAAGACATGTTTGGATTCATACTGGTGACATCGTGTGTTGAATGGAGGTGGGGTTGATTCATACACTTCAAACTGACTCATAGATCATTTAATTAAATTATCCAAGAAGTATGATTGTGTTTTCTCAGTTTTCAGTAAATTAGTTTTGTTTTTTATGTGAATTTATGTCACTTTTAAATAACAAGACACATTTGGAGTCATACCGGTCACACCATGCATCGCGTTGAGGTGGGGTGGACACTTACAAGTCACAACTGACTCATGTATCATTTTTCTAAAGTATCAAAGAAATATTAATGAATTTTATTTATTTTTTGTAGGTTAGTTGTGATTTTTACTTGAATTATTGTCCATTTAAAATAATAAGACACATTTGGAGTCATACCGGTGACACCGTGTGTCGGATTGAGGCAGGGTTGATTCCTACCCATCACAACTACCTCATAGATCAATTTAATAATGTATAAAATAAATATATATGTTTTTTATTAGTTTTTAGCATGTAAACTATATTTTTTACATGAATTGATGTCAATTTTAAATAAGAAGACACATATGGAGTCATACTGGTCACACAGTTCGTCGGATTGATGTGGGGTTGATTCTTACATGTCACGACTGACTCATGGATCATTTTCCAAATGTATCAACGAAATCCAAATGAGTTTTCTCAGTTTTCAGTATGTGAGTTGAGTTTTTTAACTTGAATTAATATCAATTTTATATAATAATACTCATTTAGAGTCATGTCACGGACACTGTGTGTCGGATTAAGGTGGTGTCTATTCATAAATGTCACAACTGACTCATGGATCATTATTATAAATTATCAAAAAAATCCGAATGCGTTTCCTAGGTTTTTGGTATGCTGGTTGTGTTTTTTTACTAAAATGTCATTTCAAACTGAAAACATTAAATGTGAGTCAGATCAGTCTCATCATGCATCGATTTTATTTGATATTGCTTCATAAATGTCACAAAAATACCTACGAATTGATGTAATTCATTTTTAAGACAACCAGAGTGTGTTTTATTGGTTTTTAGTGAGTTACACATTTGGAGCTAATGGATTAAAGAATGATAGTTGAAAATACATAAGTAGTAGGAATTCACCTCTACAAATTCTTGACCCATTTCTTTGTTGACACATCATCATGTTATTTTTGTACATTCCTCCATCATGTATTATCCCATTCATTTCTAAGAATATCTATATCGTCTTACGAATATGACTCTTTTTGAAAGTTATAATAGTACTAAAAGAATATAAATACAAAAGGATTAATAAATATTTTAGATGAAATAGCAATTATCTTTGAAATTACCTCTTCAGGGATTCTAGTTTTCTGATGAAATATGATATCTCTTATAAATTTATAATCATAATAACCACAGTCTTTTATATTTGTTTGTTTCGGACAATACAAAAACATTTAAAAAAATAAGTAATTTTTTTATATGTGTTTGAATAGTGAAATATTATTATATATACCCTGATATTTCTCCAATCATATTGCATGTCATGTTTCTTGTCCCTAGCCCCTAACCTCATTCTATGATGTAGACGATATTAATGCACCACCCTATCAGAATAGAATACTCATTAAAATATAATATAATTATAAAACTGGATGTTTTTTCATAAATTTTAGATGTAGTGCATAAAAATTGAAAAAATCCACCATCTATGGTTGTTTTGTTAGATATCCAAGCATTGAATCTAGAAAATAAATCATTGGAGTAACCACTCTGACTGCAATGAGCATCCAATGTTTCCTAAAAACACAATAACAATAAGTAATGAAATAAATGAAATAATATTAGATATTATTAAATTGTAGAGTTTAACCCTTGCATCGTTGGTATCAAGAAGTGTCTGTCATCCATAATTTTTCTTTCAAATGGTTTGAGAAGACCTGCCACTATTTCTCCCTCTTTATTGGAATCTATTTTTGTTTGTTCGGTAGAGGCTATGTAGGACTAACAAGGGGAAATTTATGTTCATGGGGAAATCCATTAAATTCTTTTCATATATACGCTTGAAAAATATGAAATGTATTTAGTTATAATTAACATAGTATATCATCTTTTGGAAAATCAAATCATGAAAACATACCTCATGTATACATTTACAATTGAGCCACATAATCATTCATAGTCTAGGATTTTAATTGCACTCTGAACACCAATGAAGCATGGATCTTCCCCTCCATACATATTTTCTTCAAAATCAATTATGTGAGTCCTACTATCTTTCAACATCGTATCCCTGTTAGACTTCAATGATAAAAAATTTGGATATAGAATGAGGGGGTTAAGGTGCTTCCAGTAGATCATTTTGATTGATTGGTTGATCCTTCATATGGGTTTAGTCGGTATTTCATTTAACCCCTTCCTTTTTTCCATCTATAATAACATCCATATATTCATACGTTTTTCCACTAATTGTTAATTCACTATCTTGAAAATTAAATTGAAAATGAATACCTCCTTATCGGCGTGTTTTTTACAAGATTTGACAGCCCAACGATGAATGTTCGAAGAGCTTGTTTGACCGTATGAATATCTACATCATCATTTGGAACAAGTATATCAATACTAAACTCATGGGATATAGTAATTGACAATATGACATGACCTAACGGATGTGGTCTATTTTGTAGCATGCCATTCTGGATATTGAACATCTTGTCCTTCACTACAAGGTGATGGGTGGGTGTTGTTAAATATAAATCATAGTCATTTTCACCTTGTAGAATATCAACACATGAAATGTATCAGTGTCTAGTGTATATCTGATTCACATTTTATAGAAAAAAAATTATAAAATTTACTACCTAAGTTAATATGGGTTTTGAGGGGAATGGCTCGCCTCAAAAATAGTAGGGGTTGGGGTGGGAACTTCACATGCTGGTTGTTCTTGAGTTGTTTCTTATCTTTTCCCTCGTCCCCATAAATGTTTCCCTCATCTCTATTTGGAATTGGAATTTTTATTCATGCTTATCTAATCATTCTATCATCTTTTTAATTTTCTCAGTTTGATCCTCTGCTTGTTTTTTTCTCAAAATATGTTCGGGGTGTCACCGCAAAACTCGCACCTCCGATGCGGCCATACATTTATGGCTACTTCAAGGACACTAAAATTATGTATGCATCCGGTGTGGGTGATGCTGATTCTTATGACTGTTCTAGATAGAAAATATATGAAAATAAATAATCCTTTTTATGTAATATATAATTAAAATCAAAAAAAATATTATGTCATACTTACACATGTTTCCCATACTTTTTGTGTGTTTTCATCTATTAGTTTTCCATTTTAGTTACACACATATCCTTCCATAGAACATGGAGTGGGATGGAAGTGTCTTGGGATTTAGACTCTTCAAGCTATATTTAAGAAAATTAATATAGTTATTATGTTGTTTTATGTCACATAAAAATATTATGGTAGATTTAAAATACGTTCCATAGTTTTTTCAAGTGATGTGTACCCCATCCTTGCTTTACGGTAGGGGTATGATAGTTTTAATGATTGTTATTTTTTTACCACTCAATTATTGTTTCATAAATTAAAAACCATTAATCAAACTGATGAATACACATACCATCAAACAACGTATTACCAGACACAATGCACCTGAAAAGACGGCTTTGTAGGCTGGCCAGTAAACACATCCCACGATGCTTGGGTTATCAGATGTGCATAAATAAGAGGTGGGTGTGGTTTTATTTTTTCCATAAGCATCTTTAAGATTAAAATTTTGTAAAATTGTGTGAAAACCCTTATGAATCCTTCCAAAAACCCATAATACATAGTCCTGGAGTGAGTCATCAACTATAAATACACTCTATAAGGGATGATGAAAAGTAAGTCAACGTTTCATTATTTAATGTTGAGTAAATTAAAAAAATGATATTGTAATGTTACCATAATATCTTCCCACATCAATGTCTTAATCTCAGCCACAAAATAGTGCCATGAAGTTACATCAATAACCATGCATTTCCTAGTAAAAATTCTTGTGTACCTACTAAACATGGCCTTTTGGGGTTAACATGGTGGCCATGCGTATTCTATCCAATCTCGTATTTGATGACTTTATCTTTTTCCTTAATTATTTTTGTTAATACCGTCAAACTATGGTGCTCTTATTATTCTGTGCCACCAGTATTTCGACACCTTTCATTTCCTCAGATCCACCATAATTAATATGTTCCTATGACTCTGGAGTGCTATCATCGGCATGTGCAGATGGTGGTTGTACCTCTGTACTGAGAGAAGCAATAGGTTGAGAAACTTGTTGTTTATCTGCACTACTAGCAGAAACAAGTTGAGAGACCTTTTGAGTTGGGAGATTGGTAGAATCACCACATACATAAGTCATTATAAGAAGAATTTTTTTAACATTAAATTTAGATAACATAAAAGAATAAGTTAACAATTATTAACATAAATGCAATAGGTTGAGAAACCTTTTGTTCGTTTGCACTGCAATTAGTAGTAAGTTGAGAAACCTGTTGTGATTTAGGATTGAGAGCATCATCACGTGTAGAAGACATTATCTATAGAAGTAGTTTAAAATTTAATTTAGATAATATAAAAGAATAAATGAATATATATTAACATAAAGTAACATGATATTTGTAGGTTCCGGATGCAGAGGAAGCACGTTGGTGGGTTTACCCAACTTTAATTTTAGTGTTAACAATGATAAATTTGAGATCCATCACGATAATAAAACGCTGGATCTTTGGAAAAGAATGAAGAACAAAAAAGAAATAGGGGAGTCCCGGAACCATAAATAGGATCATCATATGTTGGTTATAATTAATTTAATTAATTGAAAAGAATTACCTTGATGGAATTCTTTTTTCATTGATGTTTCTAATCACGATCTGATTTGATCCCTCATTGCATCGTAGAATCCAAGTGTAGGATTCCTATAGTGGTGATCCACATGTGCTCTACATATCTCTGAACACCGCTAAATGGATCTCCAGGTGATAGCGTGGAAGAGCCTTCGCTTGCGATGTCTGCCTTCAATCACCTTGATTCGGTGGAGGTTGATCTCTCTCTCATATCTTAAGAGCGTTCTCGGTGGAAAAATAATTTTCTCTTTGCTTGAGGGATTTTTCAAGTTCATTTTGCACAACACCCAAAAAATGGCTAGGCTAATGAGAAATATAAAATTGGTATTTTTAATAAATAGACTAATAAAATGAATTAATTACTCAAAAGAATTTATTCATTTCATTTAATTATTAGTAATACCCCATGTCTAATAATAACAGTTGACTAGTATTATTAACCGACATGTGCCCAGCAAATTACACCTAATAATATGTAATTAAATAAATAATATTTATTTCTCATAAATTCTCAGAAAAAAATTCATGGTGTGTATATTTAATATACACTGTGTGTACTTTTATTTTTCCATTTTTCTTTAATTCCTCCACCACATTTATTAGACCGTGAATAGTGGCTATTTATTTCTAAAATAAATATCACTTCATTACTCGCTAATAAATATAATATTTCTCCCACAATATATTCTCTCGAATAACTAGTGTCTAAATAAATGAGATCATGCATCATTAAATAATTATTAAACCACAATTGGGAATAATATTTATTTAACTTATTAAATTTATATTTAAATCAGATACTTGGACACACTTAGTGTGTGACACTCTAGGCCTCTTTCTCAATGTCATTAGGAAGAGCCTTCCAATAGTCTAAGGTTGGCATCTAGAAACATGCCAAGGTACCCATAGAGAATGAATTTAACGCCGCAATGACGTGTCACCTCCTATGAACACTTACTTTGTAATATAATCCCATTGTCTCAATATCTTGAATCAAGAAGGTTGCATGCTAGTGCCATCAACCCATGTTCTCGATTATTCTTTCTTTGACTTTCTGGAATTGAACTTTCTCATTCCTTAACCTGGCCATGGATTTATTTAGGCTATATCAATTCCATCAAAGGGCCTGATATATCTACTTCCGTTGTGGAACATAAGGGGAAAATCCTTTCTCTCAATATCTATTAATGTAGTACCACTCGTTGCACACGCAACATATCCTACCTCGCTGTGAACAGTGTGTCGTCACAGTTTTCGTCAATACAACTAAGGGTGAGAGTTGTAATACCCATTAATAATAATCTTAAAGTCTAACGACCAATACACACATCCACATATAGGAACATCCAATGAAACTATGAAATGTGAATTTCCTACCGTCAGGTCTCGTTCTCATAATATTCTCCTATATATTACCAAGGGTGCACACCATGAGAAGATGCCTCAAAGTTTTATGATTCCTCACCCTTAATGTCCTGTATTATTTGTGTCCCTCAAATAACATCATCTGGCCATAGAACATATATTCAAGAACAACTCTAGGGAACATTCAGGTTCTTATAATAGTAGGGATCTTTTATGACCCTTTAATGCAACAACTATCCTTTGGAAATTATCACATGCTTTGTCACGTAAAAGAACAATAAAAATGTGATAATGTATTTATTAATGAATAAAGTACAAAGTAGTTGGTTATAGGCCACCAACTCTATTAGACTCCCACTTGGACTAGAGCCAACTCCTAACAACCTTTAACCTGCTAACTCTCACATGATATTCATGCTTCTACTGAGATAGACCTTTATTCATGGGGTCCACCACGTTCACTTCCATGGACTCTCTCCTCACTGAAACTTCACCCCTTTGATAGAAATCCCTCAAAAGGTGATACTTCCGGAGTATGTGCTTTGTCCACTGATTTGACCTTGGTTCTTTTGAAAGAACCATCACTGCAGTATTATCAAAATACAATATGATAGGATATTTACTACTAGTCACCGCATCAAGCTCCTGGAAAAAGTTCCGAATCTATATGGTTTCCTTGGCTGCATTAGAAGCCACTATATATTCGAAATCTACTATATAATCAGTGAAAACGGATTGATTTGAACTCTTCCAGCTCACAACTCCTCCATTGAGACAAAAAACATATCCAGATTGCGACTTCGGATTGTTCTGATCTTTCTGAAAACTAGCATCAGTATACCCTCTTATGACAAGCTCCACATCTCCTTTATACACCAGTAACATATCCTTAGTTATTCTCAGATACTTAAGGATAATCCTAATAGTAGTCTAATGTTGTTCACCTGGATCTTCATGATATTTACCTACCATGATCAGTGTATAGGCAACATCAATCCTGGTCTATAACATGTCATACATGATGGATCCTATAGCCGAAGTGTATGGGATCTTACCCATTATATCTTTCTCTTGTTGTGTCTGAGGACACATTTTCTTTGAAAGATGTAGGCCATGTGACACTGGAACCAATCACCTCTTGGATTGTTCCATACTAAATATCTTTAGTATCTAGTCAATGTATGTACCCTGACTTAGTCCAAGAAGACTTTTGGATCTATCACGAATGATCTTGATCCCTAGACTGCATGTTTCCTTACCCATGTTCTTCGTGGAGAAACACTTGTTCAACCAGTACTTAACTGACTGTAACACTGGTACATCGTTTCCAATAAGTAATATGCCATAAACATATACTTCTAGGATAACGACCACATTCCCATTAAACTGTTTATAAACACATGGCTCGCATTCATTCTTAATGAAACCAAATTCCTTTATGGCTTCATCAAATCAAATGTTCCACGACCTGGATGCTTGGTTTAATCCATAAATGGATTTCTGTAACTCGAAAACCCATTTGGCTTCACCTGGTGTCACAAACCCTTTTGTTTGTGTCATATAGACATCTTCCTAAGGGTTCCCATTAAGGAATGTTGTTATGAAATCCATTTTCCAAATATCATAGTGATGTTAAGCTACTATGGTAAGTATGATTATTATAGATTTAAACATGGAAACTGGAAAGAAGGCTTCATCATAGTCAATTCCTTGACGTTGTCTAAATCATTTATCCACTTGCCTTGCTTTATAGGTTCTAACTTGACCTTCCATGTCCAAATTTCTCTTGAATAACTATTTGCATCAAACATGATTTACATCAATAGGCTCATCGAACTGAACCTAGATTTGGTTCTGATACATGGAATCCATCTCAGAATTCAAACCTTATAGCCATCTTGCAGCTTTTGAGCTTTCTATAGCTTACTTGTAGGAGATAGGTTAATCATTGTCGAACAATAATTATTCACCATCCTTGGTGACTAGGAAACCAAATCTCTCTCATTTTCATACCTCTCTTGAGATCCTACATAGTACCTGTGAATCTAGAACCTCTTCCATAGGGATCTATGGAACTTGTTCCTTTACCAACTCATGTGTATCCTATGCATTAACTTCGTCGAAGTCAATATTTCTCCCACTATACTTTTGGAAGATGCGCTCCCTCTCAAGAAAGATGAATTTCTTAGCGACAATCACTTTCTTGTCTAAAGGGTTATATAAGTAATATCCTTTCGTTTCCTTGGGATATCCTATAAAGGTACTTCTCATGATCTGGGGTTCTAGTTTGTTTCCTGAGAAGGCCTTAAAAATTCATCACATCCCCATACACGTGCATGTGAAAAAATGGATATCTTTCCTTTCCATAACTTGGAGGGAATTCCATTTTCCGCCTTGGTTAGTACTCAGTTTAATGTGTATGCTGCATCCTGTAATGCATATCCCCAAAATGATAATGGAAGATCTGCATGACTCATTATCAACCTCACCATGTCCAACAAGGTGTGGTTCCTCCTATTTAATAACACCATTCCACTATGTTGTATAAGGAGGAGTGAGCTGAGATAGAATCCTAGACTCCCATAGAAGATCGATGAACTCTTAGTTCAGATATTCTCCACATCGATCCGATCAATGCTTTTTTATCTTCTTACCAAGACGATTCTATAATTCATTCTTGAATTCCATAAATTTTTCTAAGGCTTCTAACTTATAACTCATTAAGTAGAAATATCCATATGTACTCAAATCATCAGTAAAAGTAATGAAGCAAGAATATACACCTCTAGCTTCTACTGGAAATGATCCACACACACCGATTTACCCTAATCCTAGAATTTTTGTGGCCCTTTCACCCTGTCCACCAAAAGACAGCTTAGTTATTTTACCCTGTAAACAATTGTGACATCTATCAAGTGGTTTTAGCTCAGTAGAGTCTAAATAGCCATCTTGGTAGAGCATTGTAAAGTGCTTCTCATTTACATGATCGAGACGGTGATTCCATAACTGGGTGATGTATGAGCCATGTGAGTCCGTTTTGTTATCGATTTCCAACACTTGGTTTTTGAAATTTAATACATACAAACAATTATTTAAATACACCATAACATAACATACATTGTTCTTATAAAAGAGAAAACCCTTATTTCCAAACTTGAAAATAAATAAATCCATATCTAAAAAAGATACAGAAATTATGTTATTGGTAACAATAGGCACATAATAACAGTTATGTAAAACAAAAATCATCCCAGCCGGCAATCAGAGTGGTAATCTCCAATGGCTAACGCAGATGGCCTTACGCCATGGGAAGCTCGAAGATCCACCTCTCCTCTGGAAATATTTCTAAATTTACTTGGTTCCAGCATTTGAATACAGATGTGAGCCCCACAAGATGTATCTAATAGACAATGTGTATAAATGGAAAGATTAAACTCGATAATGAATGCACCTTTACTGTCCCCATGCTTCTGGGTACAATTCCTCTTCTAGTGGAGTTGCTTGACACATGAAAAACATACCACCCCCCATTCACTACCCTGGCTCTGGATCTTATCCTTCTTTAAGGGATGATGCTCGGGGGCTTCAGACTATTTATAAGTATTTGGCCTCATTTCCTTGTCCTTCCTTTTCTTATTCACCATAAGAACTCTGGGTTTTTTACACCCCATGTCCTTATCTACTTGGATAATTAAGGTAAGAAGTTCATATAGGATCTTCTCATTGTTTCTCATGTTTTAGTTGACAATAAATCTATAGATGGTCTTGGGAAGTGATGATATGATGAGATTTGTATGCAACTCATCCGAGAACATAATCCCTAAGATGTCTAGGCATTCAATGTAGGAAATGATCTTGACTACATGAGGTCCATATGGCACAGACTATCCAATCTTAGTTGTAAACAAAGTGTTATAGATCTCATATCTCTCATGTCTCACCTTCTCTTGGTATAGATCCTTAAGGTGAGACATCGTGTTATACACGCCCATGTTTTCATGTTGCTTCAAGAGCTCATTAGGCATGGACGACAACATGAAGCATTGGACATCTGTGGAATCATCCATATGTTTCATATAGAGAGACAGTTCCTCATCACTATCCTCTTTCCTAGGAACAACTAGAACATGCTCTTCCATCACATACAATTTCTTCTCGTGGCGAAGGATGACACGTAAATGCCTCTGCTACTCTTGTAAATTGGTGTCGGTGATAAGGTTTTCCTTCTCGAGTATGGTTTTAAATGATATGTTTGAAGTCGTTTTTCTGGATTTTTCTACATATTAATATGAGAATAGGTTTAGTACTTTATTATGGTAAAACTGAGACAAATAAATAAATTAATACTTATTAGTCTCCCACTATTTTCTCAAAATTAAATAGCCCTCACCATTGACTTCAGAATATTCTGTTACCTTAATATTCTAGTTTCAAGGATCCATATTTCCCTTCGCATTACCCCAACTAGGGTTGGTCAAGAAACATGAAGGGTTTTAGGTAGTCATTTAAAATGCCATCTTCATTAACTCGCAGCTCCTTGATCCATTGAGTGGACTCCCCAATCCTGAAATCCTTTTATTTTTGATTTCTTAAACCTTTGCCTCTTAGTCACACCAATTCCTATTATGGAAGTCAACCCTTGATGTGAACCAATTCAAGTCAACCCAAAACCATGAATTTAGAATTCCCTGATAATTAAAAGCACCCCAACGAGGGTTGGTTAAACACTTTTATCTATGGTTCGATTCTAACCAATATTATGGAAGGCTATAACGACTTAATATTTATTTGAGGGATTTTATCATTATACAAAAATTTCCATTTTATTATCTTTTATAAATTTATTATTAATATTAAGTGGGATATAATTAAGTTATTAACCATGTATAAGATAATATTTATGCATAATCCGGTCTTATTTTAGTTCCATCTTGCATTGTTTTTTAATTCATTAATTTTTTGATCGTTACCACACACCCACAATAAATAAACCTTGCAACTGACATAAATAAAATAAATGGTAAGCTCATGAGCTTGTTCTATTGGTTAGTTTATCTAGAGGTTGATAAACTAACCTAAAACCTAGGGGAGAAACACCTTGAACCTTTCGGGTTTGTGTTTATAGCTTTCCATCTGTCCACCTCTGTACCTCCTTAAATTGGATTCACCTTGGCTCCTGACTTGAGTTGCCTCCACTAGAATGGGAGATCCATCCATTACATATGCATTTATCTCACATGTAGGTGAGGGGTAGAAGGGTGGTTTTACATAAAAGAAATCTTCGGCGCGTAGGCCCTACATATTAATAAGAAGAAGGTTCACAGGCCAACAAATTTAATTTAAATAAATAAATTAAAAGAAACCATTCACATACAAAGGTCTTGGTCAAGCTCATGATCATCCATACATGCAATGATATTTACACAAAAATAATACTAGCATTTAATTATTTAACCTTTCTTGATTAAGATAAATCATGCTCGAATCAATTAATTTTCTTTAATTAATCAATCCTTTTATCTTAAACCTTTTTTCTAAATTTCCGTGAGATTCTCATCCATCATAATTTTAAACAAATAAATTCATTTAAAATTATATTTGTACAGAACTTGTACCTTGGAGGAAACCCGGTGAATTCCCATTCATAGCTACCCAATGAGTTGAAATAAACAATACACATATGTTACATTAAACACATATATATAAAACCCATATCACATGTTGTGCCTCAGCTTTATGTATGCACTATGGTACATGTCTCAAGAGTTTGAATAATATAATTACACATTTTAATAAATTTGCATAATTTGGATGGGTACACGGTGTGTAGTTAGATCTACATGACATGTGCTTTTGTTCACCGTCCATATGAAGTACACACCGGGGGACATGGCGTGTAGATTTTCTTCGGAAATTTTCAGAGTACATGGCATGATCATTGGTACACATGCCATGTAGTATCTGCATTACACGGTTTCCAGCCATGAAAGCTGTGTATGGGGTACACGGTCTAACCCTAGCCTAAAGGGACTACATGCCGTGTTCAGTGGACCACATAATGTGTAATATAGAAACCGTGTTCCACCTATTCCTGGTCAACACATGGTGTCATTTAGGACTTAGGAATACCCCAACACACGGTCTGATTTGGCAGACAAGTCCGATGCATTGAACTTAGACTACACGGTGTGTACTTTTGAATACACGCCGTGTATTCTAGTGTTGTGAGGCCAGGAACATTTTCCACCTCCGGATGAGATCCTCTATTTTATTTTAATCAAAATTAATTGAAAAAATCATTTCTATAAGGTGAACGAGAAATGTGAGAGGAGGAACAGAACTTGAGATTCAGATTTTAAAGAACGATTAACTTCAATTGAAACAACTAAATTATTTAATTCGTAAATCACCAATGAAAAAATTAAATAATTATAACCAATGATATGACCCCTCTTATACAAATTTTAGGTTTCGGATACAATGGAAGTACGTTAGTGGGTTTACCCACCTTTAATTTTAGTGTTAACAATGATCAATCTGAGATCTTTCACGATAATAAAACGAAGGATCTTCGGAATAGAATAAAGAATGAAAAAGAGAAAGGGGAGTCTTGCAACCATAAATAGGATCATCATATATTGGTTATAATTAATTTAATTAATTGACAAGAATTACATTGATGGAATTATTTCTTCATTGATGTTTCCTGTCACGATCTGATGTGATCCATCATTGCGTCGTAGAATTCGAGTGTAGGATTCCTCAAGCGATGATCCAAACATGCTCCACGTATCTCTAGACTTCACCGAAGGGATCTCTGGGTGCTAGCGCGGAAGAGACTTCTCTTGCGATAACTGCCTTCGATCACCTTGATCTGGTGGAGTTGGATCTCTCTCTTATATCTTGAGAGCATTCTCGGTGGAAAAAGAATTCTATCTTGGCTTGATAGCCTTTTCAAATCTGTTGTGCACAACCACAAAAAAATTTCTAGGCTAATGAGAAATATAAAATTGGGATTTTTAATTACATAGAATAATAAAATGAATTAATTACTCGAAATCATTTATTCATTTCATTTAATTATTAGTAATACCCCATGTCTAATAATAATAGTTGTCTATTATTATTATGAGACATGCACCCAGCGAATTACAGCTAATATTATTTAATTAAATAAATAATATTTTATTCTTATAAATTCCAAGAAAAAACTACAGGGTGTGTATATATAATATACATGGCATGTACTTTTATTTTTTTCGTTTTTCTTTATTTCCTCCACCACATTTTTTGTACCTTGGATAATGGCTATTTACTTCTAGAATAAATATCACTGCATTACTCACTAATAAATATATTATTTCTTCCACAATATATTTTCTTGAATAAATACTGTCGAAATAAATGTGATTAGGTATCCTTAAATAAATATTAAACCACTATTTGGAATAATCTTTATTTAACTTGTTAAATTTATATTTAACTGAGATACGTGTACACAGTTAGTGTGGGACCCTCTAGGCATCTTTCTCAGTGGAATTAGGTAGAGCCTGCCTAAAGTCCAAGGTTATCATCTAGAAACATGTTAAGTCACACATAGTGTAGCGACCCAACCTTTTATTACATTACTATTACATCATTTTAATGATAAACGACATAATAGTATTATACATAGAGGATCCAAAGGTTTAGTGTCTTGTGAAAACTAGGACCATAAATAACAATTACAACATCAAGCATAAACATTTATTTAATTTCTTTTTCTCTAGATTCTTATTGGCACTTGTCATCTCCTTAGTACATGTAACCACCTGAGGATATACATCAATAGGGTTGAGCTAGAAACCCAGTAAGAGGATAGATATGAACAATATAGTATGGGGTGAGCGTAATCATAACATGGGAAAAATATCATGAACATGAGAGAAATCATTAATAAAAGACTTGAAATGTGGCAATGCATAAGAATGAAACATCATTTCATAGTGGTTAACTACCACACATACTTGTTAGAAAAGATAGAATCTTTTCCACATCATTTAACATTTACTCATGAGATTCTTCACTTTACCCAATGCATTGGAGTTCTATATAATTCCAGGTGCACCCGTCACATTCAAATATTCATATTGCACTATATAATTTCAGGCGCACCCGTCACATCATAACATTATCATTATCATGCATGAAACATAGAACATATATCAATAATGAACATAAATAACCCATGGAAAGAAATTGGTTTCATCTCATAAGAACACATTCATAAACTTTGGTTTCCCAAAACAAAGAGGGAATAACATAGCTGATATAAGAACCATCCACCTTTAATGAGAAGTAAAAGGTGTGTTTTTTAAAGAATATTTCTTTTGAAAAAAAAAACATTGTTTGACATTAAATCTAGTGGAGAACATGAATATCCATAAAAGGAATGAAAAAGAGGAACAAATGATTTTTAAGGAGTAACCATAATAAAAATGGAGTGAAAGAGGGAGAACCCGAATGATGAATGTTGGGTTTGAGAATTCTGCCTTACCTTGTATCTTAATGCTTCCTTCTCTTTAGTGTCCTGTATAATGACATTATATTAAATAATTAATAATCCAGAACATTATTTACATTAATATGGTTCATTATGGTTTCATTAAGTGATTTTATGTGCCTTTTGATGAGTTATAGAGTTTACAAACATTGTACATGAATGTTTCTTTTTATTGTTTTCTTGATTGGTTCACTTGTATTCTTAAATTGATGTTTGGGTAGAACATGGGTAAACATACAGAACATATATCCCATGTTATTAATGATAATTCAGAAGATAAAATGATCTTACAATGAATTATATTATATACCATGTGATTGAATCATTATATAAGAATTAAATGATGATTGTTTGGGTTAATTTGAGCGGTTTCTCGATCATAATGAACTTGTTTTATTTTATCACTAGTAATATTGTCATAAGATAGTTCTAGAACATAAAATAGAAGATAAAACATATAACATATTCTGGTTCAACCATAAAAATAGTTTTATAACTAGATCTGAAGGTAGAAATGGAAGAACAAAACTTTTCGTTCTTGATGCTGATAAATTAACACCTCACGAACAACGTTCTCTTTAATAAAATAAAAGGAAGAGAGAAAGGGGGTTGGATGATATAATATCCCCTTAGAATCATAAAATTACATTAAATTTATAATAATAGAGTTCCAATAAAATTTGGATGAAGATAGGAGGTGAGAGATCATGAAATGAACATGAACATGAAAGGAAATTAAAGGAGAAGAGGGAGAAAAATTACCTCTTAAATCCTCCTCTTGAAATCCTCCTTAAGGAAGCTAGGATTGGTCTTTTTCTAAGACCTGCTACTCTTTGATGTGGGAGAGGGGATTGGGATGATTTTTGGGTAGATTTTAGAGAAGTCTTGGAGCCTGAGAGGTGTGAGGAAATGAGGGTGTGAAGGGTGGTTTTTATAGTGGAGGGGAGAGGGGTTTCCTTAATATAAAATTCATTAGTTTATTAATTTCCCCTATGAAAAATAATAGTGAGTCATCCATGACCAAGAATAGTAAATAAGGCATGTGATTTCATTATTTGGGTTCCTACATCACTTTTGATGTCAGGAATAGTTGGTTTTATTTATAATGTATTTATACGGTAAATTAATGTATTTTACTATTCACCAAAAATTCAAGTATTTTAGAAAAATCCCAAAAATTTACCCCAAAAATTTTTCAACATGTAGAATCCAAATATAAATTCCATTTTTTTAAAAGTAATTTTATAAATATTATTAATTTAATATTTAATTAAAATCATAATTTACTTAAAAAACAGTTTTTAAAATTAAAACTAATTTTATAGTGCTTTCAAAAATCACGTAGTGTCTTATAAAATTATCTAAAAACAATAAAACATTGATTTGATAATTGATGAATAAATTTTAAGAAAATACATTTTATTTTAAATTAATTAATTAATTATAATTAATTATTTATGACTTACAAAATACCAAAATGTTTACTAAGGTCAAATTGACACTTTCTAAGATATCTAAATTTTATTAAATTATTCATGGGTAAGATTAATATTACTTTTGGCAGTTTAATATTCATAAGGGTCATATTAATATTCATAAGGTAGGTTACTATTAATAAGGGTATGTTACTATTCACATAAATTTATTTTTGTTTCATTAGACTCCAAAAAACATCTTGAACACAAGCGTGTATATTGGATTTTCGAAATTCCAAACATGGAAGTGAAAAAATTATGTTTAAAGGTCAGTTAGGACATATTAGTGTATTATGTTTTGTTTTCATGTGATTTTATGACATATTTATAAGAAGGTAATTTCCATTGAAAAACATTGGGTCATTACTTTCTTCCCCCCTTAGGATAAATCGCCCTCGAAATTTTAGTTTACAAAAACCGGTGAGGGTAATTTTCCTTCATCGCCTCTTCCAGTTCCCTAGTTGCTTCCTCAAACATACGGTTCCTCCATAACACTTTAAAAATGTGGGTTGTCTTGTTGTCTAGAACCTTATCACTTCGGTCCAGAATCTTTACTGGCTGCTCCTTATAGGAAAGATCACCTTCCAACTACACCACCTCTGAGTTTAGTACATGTGAGGGGTCTGGTATGTACTTCATAAGTAGTGATACATGAAACACATCATGAACTTGAGCCATATTTGGTGGAAGAGAAAGCTGATAGTCCACAGCTTCTATGCGGTCAAATATTTCAAAGGGGCTAATGTACCTTGGGCTTAGTTTCAGTTTCTTTAAAAATCGCATGACTCTCTTCCATGTTGATATTCTAATGAAGACTTTATCCCCACTGTCGAACTCCAAGTCCCTTTGACAGTTGTCAACATAACTCTTTTGTGGACTTTGAGCAGCATTGATGTGTTTTTGGATGACTTCAACCTTCTTTGTAATCTCTTTCACAAGATCGGGTCCAAGTAGCTTCCTTTCTCTAACTTCATCCAAATAGGTTGGAGTTCTACATCGCTTTCCATATAGAGCTTCATACAGATTCATCTGAATACTCGAGTGGAAGCTATTGTTTTATGAGAACTCAACCAATGGGAGATGCTGATCGCATCCACCTTTGAATTCAAGAGAGCAAGATCTTAGCATATCTTCAAGCATCTGAATAGTCATTTCAGATTGGTCGTCAGTTTGGGGGTGATAGGCCATGCTGAAATTTAATTCAGCACTCGAATCATGTTGAAGAATCTTCCAGAATTTAGACGTGAACCTTGGATCATGGTTAGATACAATTGAGAGTGGAACACCGTGCAGTCTCACCACTTCCTTCACATATATCCTTTCAAGTTGTTCAAGTGAGATATCTTCCCGAATAGTGATAAAATGGGTAGTCTTGTTGAGTCGATCAACCACATCCCATATCGCATTATTTACCTTTGACGTCTTCGGGAGACCTGTGACAAAGTCCATAGTAACATTTTGTCATTTCCACATGGGTATTGGCAATGGATGCATCATACCTTTAGACTTTTTTCACTCATCTTTAACTTTCTGACATACCAAGCACCTTGATATATATTCAGCAATCTCATTCTTCATGTTATCCGACCAGAAGTGTTCTCGGAGATCACGGTACATATTGGTATTCCCAGGATGGATAAAGAATGTTGAGCTATGTGCATTGTCCAATAGCTCCTTCTTTATCTCGGGTGATGAAGGCACAAAAATCCGCGTTCCAAACTGAATCACACCATCATCATTGATATAGAACTCTTTCAACTTCCCTTCCTTTACTGCATTCACCCTCTTTTGTATCACCACATCATCCCTTTGTGCTTATTTAATATTTTTCTGGATGGATGTTTACACAATCATTTGGGAAAGGTAGGATGTATCCCCTGCCCTTATGATTTCCAAATCCATTATTTGCATATCCAAGAAGATAGGGTCTTTCTCAATCCGCAGCATGGATAGAGTAGTAGATTCTTTTTTTTCATAGAGCATCAGCTACCTTGTTCTCCTTTCCACGATGATAGTGAATAGAGCAATCATAATCCTTGATTATCTCTAACCATATCCTTTGATGCATGTTGATATCCTTTTGTGTGAATATATACTTTAGGCTCTTTTGGTCGGTGTATATGTCACACTTCTCGCCATAATGGTAGTGCCGACATATTTTCAAGGCAAAAATCATGGCTGCTAGCTCTAGATCATGTGTCGGGTAGTTCTGCTCATGCATCTTCAACTGTCATGAGACATAGGCTATCACATTATCATTTTTCACGAGTACGCAACCCAATACTTTCTTTGAAGCATCACTGTATATCACAACACTTTCTCCACTTTTCAGTAGTGTGAGTATAGGTGTAGTGATAAGCTTTCTCTTTAGCTCCTTGAAGCTTCCCTCACAATCTTTCATCCAGACATACTTTACCCCTTTCCTTGTTAGCTTAGTTAGTGGGCTTGACAATTGTGAGAAGTTTCTCACAAAAAGTCGATAGTACCCAGCTAATCCAAGAAAACTACAGATTTTTGTGACACTAGAGGGTCTGGGCCATTCCTCAATCACCATTGTTTTTGAAGGATCCACAAAAATTCCCTCACTTGTGATCACATGTCCCAAGAACGTGACTTGTTTCATCTAAATGCCGCACTTTCTGAACATGGAATACAAATTTTCCTTTCTCAAAGTCACCAACACAAGTCTTAGATATTCTTTATGTTCCTCCTTGATCTTGGAGTAGATGAGAATATCATCGATCAACACTACCACGAATGTTTCGAGGTAATGTATAAAGTCTCTATTCATCAAATCCATGAAGATTTTAGGGGCATTAGTAAGTCCAAAGGGCATCACCAAAAACTCATAATGCCCATACCTTGTTCGGAAGGTAGTCTTATGAATATATTACTTCTTCACCTTTACCTGATGATATCCAGAATTAAGATCCACCTTTGAGAAGTATTGATCTCCTCTTACCTGATCGAACAAGTCTCCAATCCTCGGAAGAGGACACTTGTTCTTTATGGTGATCTTGTTGAGTTCCCGATAATCGATACACAGCCGCATTGTTCCATCCTTCTTCTTCACAAAGAGCACTGTCACACCCCAAGGTGATGCACTAGTTTGTATAAACCATTTGTCCATATGATCTTGTAGCTGCTTATTTAAACCCTCCAGTTCATTGGAGCCATCCTATAGGGACACTTCGAGATAGGAGTAGCTCTGGGTATAAGTTCAATTGATAACTCTACCTCACGATCTGGGGGAATTCTGGGTAACTCTTTGGGAAATACATTGTCTTATTCCCTCACAATGGGTATTTTCTCAATGTTGCCACTTTCCTTCGACTCAACCATTTGGGCGAGGTATGCTTCTTCATGGAGAATCAGCACCCACACCATTGAAAGATTTTTCAAAGAAGATTCATGTTCTTCCTTTAATTTTTAGAGGAGCATGGGATGGTTTGGAATATGAAAAGATATTTCCTTTTCTCAATAGTTGATATGTTCTCTATATAATGAGAGCCAAACCATTCCCATTATAGAGTTGAATTCCACCAAGGGAACTATTATGAGATTTTCCGGAAGTATCTTCCCACATACGCTAATAGAAGAAGAGTCAAACACTTGGGTTGTAATGATTTCACCACTTGGTGTATTTACAGATATCTCTACATCAAAGTTTTGGGGATTCGATTCTATAGTTCTAGAAAACTTGCAAGATATAAAGGAATGTGTAGAACTAGAATCAAATAATACTTTTTCATTCTTGATTGAATAGGAAGTGTACCTTGTATGGCTTTATTATCTTGCTCCACTTCCGCAGTAGTGATGGCATAATCCTTCCCTTATTCCATTGGCTTGGGTGGATTCTGACACTGATTACCCTCGAGAACTCGAGGTTTAGTGCACTGTCTTGCATAGTGCCCTATCTCCCTATAGTTGTAGCATTGAACCATTGGTGGCTCTCTCCTTTCTTCTGGTACATTATCCTTTATTTTTATGTCTTTTCGACACTCTTGAGCATGATGTCCTTCTTTCCCACAATTGAAGCATTTCCCCGTCCCTTTTAGGAAGTTCTCATGGTGCAACTTTCCACATTTTTGGCATGTGGGTCGTTGAGTTTTCTTCCCTCCTTTATCATTAGATCCTCCAGCTTGAAACTCCATCTTTTTTTCTTATCACCATATCCATGGGACCATTCTAAAAACTCTATCTCCACTTTTAGATCATATCAAACAACTTCTTCATAACTCTCAAAGTCTCTAACTTCAAGAGCCTTTATAAGGTGTGGTTTTAATCCACTAAAGAATCTATCAATTTTTCTATCATTGTTGATAACAATACCCGAAGCGTACCTTGCAAGCCTTGTAAAATTCACTTCATAGGTTGTGACAGATTCACCTTTTTTTCTTAATATCTATGAATTCTCTCTCCATATTTGTGCGAAGAGTTCATGGGAAATACTTATTAAGAAACATTATCGTAAATTCTTCCCATTCCATCTCTTTAATTTCCTCCCTTGGATTTGTGTTCTTAATCAAATCCCACCATTGATCGACTTATCCATCTAGACGATAAATAACTAGGGTCACCTTCTCCGTTTTAGAATGGTGAAGAACAAAAAAGATCTTCTCCATGTAGTTGACCCACTATTCCGTAGCTAGTGGATCAGAAGATCCATTAAACGTCAGTGGTCATTGCCACATAAAAGATTTGATAGCAAGTTTCTCCCTCTTTGGTGAAGGAGGATGTTCCCCATTATAATGGTTATTGTTAATAACCTGATATAATTGGTTAAGCATCGCCATGATGTTTTGAACTCTAGATCCCAAATCATTTGGGACATCGTTCAGGAAATCGTTGCATTGTCCCTCGCATGAGTTGTTGGACTGATTTCTCCTGGTCCCTACCATTTTCTAAAATAGGAAAGGCCAGAACAAAACATTAGTAAACTAGTCATGAATAACTTATTAATTTAAACAATTTATACCAAAAATATAAAAAATGGGATCCTATGTAGAGATTCTTGTGACCATATTTTTACTTAGTCCCATGATAGAGGTTTTCTCTAGGGTTCACTAATCCTAATTCCCAAATTAACTAAACCTTTCCTCTGATAGGAACTTTAGCGACCCAAAATTTTCATACATTACTATTAAATAATTTTAAAGATAAACAACATAATAGTATTACACATAGAGGATCCAAAGGTTTAGTGTCTTGTGAAAACTAGGACCATACATAACAGTTACAATATCAATCATAAACATTTATTTAATTTCTTCTTCTCTAGTTTCTTATTGGCACTTTTCCTATCCTTAGTACGTGTAACCACCTGAGGATATACCTCAAAAGTGGTTATCTTGAATCCCATTATGAGGATAGATAATAACAACATAGCATGGGGTGAGCATAATCATAACATGTACAAAAGATCATGAACATGAGAGGAATCATTAATAAAAGACTTGAAATGTGGCAATGCATAAGAATGAAACATGATGTCATAGTGGTTAACTACCACACATACTTGTGAACAAATATATAATCTTGTCCAAATCATTTCAACTTTACTCATGATATTTATAACATTACCCAATGCATTTTAGTGCTTTATAATTCCCGGCCCACCCGTCACATTCAAACATTCATATTGCGCAATATAATTTCGGGTGCACCCCTCACATCATAACATTATCATTATCATGCATGCCATGTAGAAAATATATCAATAATGAACATATAAAACCCATGGAGATAAATGGGTTTCATCTCATAAGAACACATTCATAAACTTTGGGTTCCCAAAACAAAGAGGGAATAACATATCTGAGATAAGAACCATCCACCTTTAATGAGAAGTAAAAGGTGTGTTTTTTGAAAGAAGATTTCTTTTGAAAAAAAAAACTTTGTTTGACATAAAATTCATTGGATAACATGTATATCCATAAAATAAAATTCAAATGTGATCAAATTATTTTTAAGTAGTAACCATATCAAAAATGGAGTGAAAGAGGGAGAACCCGAAGGATGAAAGTTGGGTTCGAGAATTTCCCCTCACCTTGTATCCTAACGCTTCCTTCTCTTTAGTGTCCTGTATAATGAAATTATATTCAATAATTAGAAATAAATAACATTGTGTACATTAATATGGTTCATTATGGTTTCATTAAGTGATTTTATGTGCCCTTGGATGAGTTATAGAGTTTAAAGACATTGTACGGGAATGTTCATTTTTTTGGTTTTCTTGAGTGGTTCCCTTGTATTTTTAAATTGATGTTTGGGTAGAACAAGGGTAAACATCCAGAACATATATCACATGTTATTAATGATATACCAAAAGCTAAAATTACCTTATAATGAATTATATTATATACCATGTGGTCGAATCAATAGATAAGAATTAATTGATGATTGTTTGGGTTAATTAGAGTGGTTTCTCAATCATAATGAACTTGTTTTATTTTATCACTAGTAATATGTTCATAAGTTAGTTCCCGAACATTAAATAGGAGGTAATACTTATAAAATATTCTGTGTCAACCATAAAAATGGTTTTATGACTAGATCTGAAGGTAGAAATGCAAGAAGAAAACTTGTCGTTCTTGAAGGTGATAAATTAACACCTCATGAACAAAGTTCTCTTTAATAAAATAAAAGGAAGAGGGAAAGGGGGTTGGATGATATAATATCCCATTAGCATCATAAAATTCCAGTACATGTATAATATTGGATTTAAAATACCATTTGGATGAATATAGGTGGTGAGAGATCAAGAAATGAACGTGAACTTGAAAAGAAATTAAAGAAGAAGAGGGAGAGAAATTACCTCTTAAATCCTCCTCTTGAGATCCTCCTTAAGGGAGATAGGCTTGTCCTTTTCATGAGACCCATAGCTCTTGGACGTGGGAGAGGGTCTAGGAAAGATTTTTGGGTAGTGTTTAGATAAGGCTTGGAGCTTGAGAGGTGTGAGGAAATGAGGGTGTGAAGGGTGGTTTTTATAGTGGATGGGAGAGGGGTTTCCTTAATATAAATGTCATTAGTTTATTAATTTCCCATAAGACAAGGAATAGTGAGTCATCCATGACCAAGAATAGTAAATAAGGCATGTGAGTTCAGGATTAGGGTTCTTGCATCACTTGGGATGTCAGGAATAGTGGGTTTTAATTATAATGTATTTATACGGTAAATTAATGTATTTACTATTCACTAAAAATTCAAGTATTTTAGAAAAAACCCAAAAATTCACCCCAACTATTTTTCGAACTGTAGAATCGAAAAATAAAGTCCATTTTTCAAAAATAATTTTCTAAATATGATTAATTTAGTATTTAATTAAAATCATAATTTGCTTAAAAACAGTTTTTAAAATTAAAACTGATTTTATAGTGCTTTGAAAAATCACCTAGGGTCTTATAAAATTATCTAAAAACTATAAGAAATTTATTTTATAATTAATGAATTTTTTTTATGAAAATACATTTTCTTTTAAATTAATTAATTAATTATAAATATTTATTTATGACTTACAAAATACCAAAATGTTTACTAAGGTCAAATTGTCACTTTCTAAGATGTCTAAATTTTATTTAATTATTCATGGGTAAGGTTACTATTATTTTAGGTAATTTAATATTCATAAGGCTCATATTAAAATTCATAAGGTAAGTTACTATTCATAAGGGTATGTTACTATTCACAAAAATTTATTTTTGTTTCATTAGACTCCAAAAAACATCTTGAACACAACTGTGTATGTCAGATTTTCGAAATTCCAGACACAGAAGTGACAAACTTATGTTTAAAGGTCACTTAGCACTTAGTAGTGTATTATGTTATGTTTTCATGTGATTTTATGACATATTTATACGAAGGAAATTTCCATTGAAAAACTTTGGCTCGTTACACATAGAGAAAGATGTTAATGGCGCAATGACGTGTCACCTCTTACAAATGCTTACCGTGTAATATAATCTCTTTGTCTCGATATCTCGAATCAAGCGGGTTGCATGCTACTGCCATCAACCCAGGTGCTCAATTATTAATTCTTTGACTTTCTAGAATTGAACTTTCCCATTCCTTACCATGACCATGGATTTATTTAGGCTATATTATTTCTATCAAAGGGCCTGGGATATCTACTTCTGTTATGGAAGAGAAGGGACAAATCCTTTCTCGCATTATCTATTAATACAGTATCACTCATTATGCACCCAACGTATCCTACCTCACTATGAACAGTGTGCCGTCACAATTTTCCTTAATACATCTAAGTGCGCGAGTTGTAATATCCATTAATAATAACTATAAAGCCTAAGGAACAATACAAACGTCGCATATAGGAACATCCCATGACACTATGAAATGTGGATTTCCTACTAGCAGGTCTCATTATCATAATATCCTCCTGGATATTACCAAGGGCACACACCATGAGAAGGTGACTCAAAGTTTTATGAGTCCTCACCCCTAATGGCTTGTATTATTTGTGTCCCTCAAATAACATCATCCAGCCATAGAACATATATTCCAGAACAACAATATGGAACTTCTGGGTTCTCATCAAAGCAGGGATCCACTATGACCCTTTAATGAAACATCTATTCTTAGGACATTATCACATGCATTGTCATGAAGAAGAACAATCAAGATGTGATAAGGTATTTATTAATGAATAAAATACAAAGTAGTTGGTTCTTGGCCACCAACTCCAACAATGTATATTATAAAAAAATATTACCTGATTATTGAACTCTATTTTTTTAAGGTTGAAGATATTTGACCCCTCAATCGACTATCCAAATCCCTTAATTTTGGTCTCTTATAACATAAAAACGTTTTCTACAATGGGATACCTGAAAAATAATTGTGACTTCCCAATAAAGGGTCATCATATATTGAATTTTCATCTAACTCTTAAATGGTTTTGGTTGATAACAGAAAAATTTCCAAGTTTTGGTTTGCATCATCTAAAATATAAAATAATTTTAATTTCTATGATGACATTATAAATGGTTCGTCTTTGTACCCTTCCTTTATGAAATCAACTTTCACAAATCCCATCTCATATATTTTAGCATCACTCTTGTTATCAACACACATTCATTGAAAAATTGGCACTCTGAATGTCATATAATCCAACTCCCATCTTTTTTTATGATTCCAAAGTATGAAATATTCGTGTAAATTGGATTTCTATCCTTATCTCTAGAAACATGCATTGCTTCATCCACAAGTGTAACACCACTATTCTATCTAGTATTATCTTCATCATTTTTATTAGTATATAATGTATAACCAATAATTACATAAGAATTATAAGATAATATGTACGCACATGGTCCTCCGGCTAGCCATCGAAGTCATTCTAGAATTAAGTATAGATACTTATCTGACTACTTAAAAATATGGTTCGGAAACCATCTTATAAACTATTTATTATGTTTATTTGATATCCATTTTTGATCCCTTGATGGATTTGAATGCCTAAAATTTTTTTTGTGGGTTTCAACATATGGGTCAACGTCTAAATTGTTATGCAAAACATAAAGGTGGTCCTGCTCCCGATTTGTAATATTGATTGTGAAAAAATCCTTCCCATAAATTCCTTCACCCTCAAGTCACTCAGTGTGATGAAATTTCGTTAAACCAATGCTTTACACACCAGATATGTATTCAGTACATAATTAAATGCCATCCTCAACAATAGATCGCTCCTCAATACAACCCTCTGGAAGACTTATACTTTTTACATTCCCTTTCAAAAACTTCATATACCATTCAATGGGGTACATCCATCTATAGTGCATAGGGACACAATGTCGAATATCTCTCACTAAGTGAACCATTATATCAAAGAATGTGAGTTGGAAGAACATTTATAATTCATATAATATGATGAATGTTTCTCTATCAATAGTTGTTAGTTCCTATGGGTCTATAACCTTTCTACATATAGCTTTGAAGTAGAAACGGAGCTTCATTAATATCTGATGGACATTCTTGGGGAAAATTATAGGTAAACCTATAAGAATTAGATCTTGCATAAAAAATGGAAGTCATGTGATTTCAGACCTCTTATCTTTAAATATCGCATTGACGTGATGTTTTTGATATTCTATGAATACCCCTTTTATAACCTTTACATCATTATAGAATTTGCAAAACCAATATCTATCCTGCCAGAAAAGAGTGTAAGTAGAAGGATGAAGAAATGTTCGTTTTTTACTCTACACTGGTGTCGACTCTTCTCATATTCCTATATCAACCATGTCCATCCTAGCCATAATTCCATAATTTGTTTTTCCGGGTGCATTAAGAAACATACCGATGACATTATCACATACATTTTTTTCAATATGCATAACATCAAGAAAATTCCTGACATTAAGAAAATTCCAGTATGTTAATTAAAAAAACTGATTTCTTTTTCTAACCGGTTTTAATAAGTTTTTTCGAAAATGATTTACCAAATGTAGTGTCCATATATTTAACTTTATCAAACAGTTTATCACCTGTTAGTGGATACAGTGATGTATGTTCTTCTTAACTTCCATCGAATGATGTCGTCCAAGATCAGAACTTATGTCATCGGGGTAGAAATATGTGAAGTCCTAGAAACACATTTTTCAATGAATGTTTCAACCTATTTGATTGTGTACCTTGTTCGTAGATGAGACACCCAAGAGTTCATTTGATGTTATATCCTGAAAAATTCCCATAAGCAAAAAAGTCATTTTTCATATCGTAAAACATGACTCTCAATGTGAAATCATTATTTTTATAAGCATCATACATCGTAACACCTGAATCCCATAATAATTTCAAATCCTTGATCAATAGAGAAAATAAACATCAATATCATTACCTGGTTATTTTGGTCCTAATATAAGCATAGATAGCATGATGTGTTTTCATTTCATGCATAACCATGATGGAAAGTTATAATTTACCTATATCACTGGTCATGTATTGTGAGGGATTCTTAGAAAACCAAAAGTATTCACTCCATCTGTAGATAATGTAAGACAAAGGTTTCTGAGCTCATTAATAAATTCAGGACACTCATGATCAATTATATTCCCCTGAGGAGAGCCTTCCGGGTACCATAGTTTTCCATCTTTATTTCTTCTGTCTATGTGCCATATAAATTTCTATATAGTCTCCTCACTTCCATATAGGCGCGTAAACCTTGGAATGATTGGAAATTACCATGAAACATTCATAGGACTGGATTCATTGTTCTTGTATAGAGAAACACAGCACTTTGGACACTCTCTATGAGATTTTTAGTCCTTTATAAATAGTATACAATCATTCAGGAAGGTGTGTATTCTTTCAGAGATCATAACCATCAACCAAAACATTTGTTTGGCATCGTATGTTTGGTTTAGGAGCTCATTATCTTCTAGGAGCATGTCATTTTAGAAAGAAAGTAATTCTGTAAAACTGGTGTCACTCCATCTATTGCCTGATTTCAAATTATAGAGCTTCAGTACATTTGTAAATGTTGTATATTTAGTGAAACAACCATACAATGCCATCTTTGCACAACTCTTTAATTGCTCAAAAAATTTTGGGCAATCACAAAGTTCATCTCCAACTATCCCTATCATTTCCACAATAAGATCTTCATATTCATTAACATCTGTAATAAAATACTTGATATGGTCTTCATCATTATCCACACTTATAATTAAATCAGATGATCCATAAAACGTGGTTCTATCCCAGCCACTAGCTACATTCTCTTTTCCCAGTGCTTATTCTAACATTTATAACTTAGATCTATTCCGTGACAGATCAAGTGTTCTTCCAACTCCTCTGGACTAACTTGTATTGAATAAAAAAATCATAAACATATAAAAAGGATTTGAGAAGGGTCCTATGCATGATCTTTTTGCAAACGTGATGAACTCTTTCACTCCATTTTCATACTCTTTTATCAGAAAATTGGCATCCATCCATTCTTTATTCATATCTATCCTATTTTATTCGGTGATATTAATATTTTAAAAAATAAATACACAAAACATTGATATAAAAAATAATCAAGGATAAAATAACACACTCTTTTTTAAAACTATTTATAAAATAACAAATATATAATTTAGACAAACCATTTACATAGTTTAAATCCCATTACAAAAAATATATAAAAAAATTACACTTTTTGAAAATAACAGTTGAAATCCCATTAAAAACGTAGTTGAAATCCAATTAGAAAGTCAACCATTTACTCATATTCTTTAATAAAATAGAACTCTTTTTAATATAAACCAATTACTTCCAAACATCCTTTCTCAAAACCCAATTCTTTTTTTAAACCATTTTAAAGCTGTTTATAACCAAAAACAGTTTTTTAAACACATAATTTTTAAAGAAACATTTAAAAACACTTGAATTATTTTAAAATAACCACTACGGAATTTTCAAAAAGACATAAATCCCAAGAGAGACACTTTATACATTATGTAAAACTATACAAGCTCTAGTCCTAACATCACAACCATACTTGATACATTATGTTAGATAACCTTTTATTGGGTTCTCTCACCATTCTTAACACTATCACATTGGTACTCTCTAAAGGTTTAACCCTCACTTATACTTTCATGCCTCATGATGTTCTCAATTGACGGTGGCTTAATTTTTCCACTCCCATTTATTCTACAAGAATTTAAATGCCCTCAGCCTTACACCCATAAGTAACTATACATACCAATAAATCAAGTCATTAATGTAGGGTCTTTCCCTAACCAACCTCCATATTTTTTGGGATTCCTATAATGGTCAATATTTCATTCCAACACCAACACATTTGATCCTTTTTGCACTCTTGTATTACATAGGTAATGTTCATATACTGCCTATTTCCCACACCGAGCATGGATAATGTGGGCTTAAATTTCTTTAGTCTATTATTTCCCAATATAATTGAGGCATTCCATATTCTTGAGAGAGTTTCTTCTACAGGTCCTTCTAATCCATATGTTGACCCCTTGTATAATTAAAAATTATACTTGGGTACCCAATGATGTCCAAATTAGGGTGTGAGTATGACTCAATAGACCATCATAACCAATATTCTCACCAAGGTGTGGGATGCATAGACCAACACCATTATTCATTTCATCAATAAAAACATATAAATGTTTAACACACATGAACATTTTTACCACATTAATCAATAAAGGGGATAACATCTTCCATTTATCATAATTACCACCATCCATCACATTCATTACAATTAACCCCAAACTATTACTATCTAATTATACCATTTACTCACAATAGAAACCATTAAACATACTTCATAACAATTTTATAACATGAACATTACCCCCTTAAACCATTTAACACTTTTACTAACATTCAATCCATAACTAATTTAACATATTCAAGGTATTAAAAACACCATCTTATTACATATTATAATTCTTAACACAATTACAACTTATATAATCTTGTAACCCCTTCAATTCGTCATTAAATAATTCAATTATCCTATTCAAGAGAGTGGACCATCCATTGGGTGACAATATCCCCAGTCTACCAATCATTATCAGATCCCACAAGGCCTATGAAAGATCCAATATATCCTTTAGACACCATATTTATCATTTACAAGCATGATATTAAATTTGAAGAACATAGACATAATTAAACAATCACATACACAATAATAAACATCAAGACTATGAGAAATAACTTTTACAGAACCCACCTCATGTTTGTAGAGAAGTAATCATCAATGAAATGACACTTGATTTATGACCAAACAACCCTCAACACTCAATCTAGGAATCTGTTAATAATAATGGTTTAAAGGCTTCTAAAAGAGATGAAAATCACTTACTGGTTCTGGAGGTGGTGGAGGAGGAGGAGAAGGAGGAGATAGTGGTAGCGGAGGAGCAGGAGGATGAGTGGGAGGTAGTGGTGGTAGAGGAGGACAAGGAGGAGGACTCAATAGTAGGGCAGGAGGAGGATGATTCGGCGGCTGTGGTGGTGGAGGAGGAGGAGGAGGATGCAGCGAAGGAGGAGGACGGGTGACACAGGGTTAGGCTTCCACTAGATCTTGAGGGGTGCGAATAAAGGTCGAGGCAGTTAATGTTAATTTATAAAATTGTTGGAAGGATTTATCAACGCTAGTAAAAACGCCGATAAAAGCGTGTTTTATTAGCGCTCTATTGAAAAGCGCTGAAAAAATATGACTTTATTTATTTATTTATTCATTAATTTGATCATTTAATCATTTAATCATTTATTTATTTATTCATTTATTTATTTATTTATTTATTTAGTATTTTATTAATTTATTAATTTATTCATTTATTTCAATAATTATAAAACTATAAACAATATATTTATTACATTAATAATTTTATAATTATATATAGTTAACATATTTATTATCAGTTAATAATTATTTAAATATATTTTTATTAATTGTATATTTTTTTATAATTTCATGATATATTAAAACAAATATATTTATATTTATATTTAAATAATTATAAAATTATAATAAATATATTAATAATAAATATATTTATTATATTTATAATTTAAATTACAATTATAATTATATATATAAATACAACTTACATTAAAATAAATTAATATATTAATTATAAAATTTTAATTTCAAAAGTATTTAAATATATATGTGTGTGTGTGTATTCATTAAAAACAAATATTTATAAATAAATATATTCAAAAGGTATTCATAAATATAATAAATATATTTATCATTTAAAGAAAATATTTTGTAATTTTATAATTATTTAAACACAAATATATTTAATTAGTTATATGAAATTATAATTATAAATATATTTTAAAAATTTTATAATTATATATAACTAAATATTTATATTTTTAAATATAATAAATACATTTATTTTCTATTGAAATATATTTATCGTGATTTTATGTTTTTATGAGAACATAAAGCTTCAAATATATTGGAACATGAATGAGTACACCAATTATAGTATAAACAGGTCATAATATATATATATATATATATATATATATATATGGAAAACATTAAAGGATAATGTATAAATGAACATTCATGACGAATTTGAACGTCCCTTACGCATCAATTAATTGAATACATTCATTGGAAAAAAAATTATTTAAATAAATATATATATTTTATATTTATTTATATATATATATATTAAAGTATTTATATATAAATATATAATAAAATAAAGATGATAAATTAATAAACATAAATAAAAAATAAACATAAAAAGTATAATAAACAAAAATACATTAACATATATATACAAAATAAACATAATAAACATAATAAAACAAATTAAACATAATGAAACATAATATACATAATATACATAATATATTTAATATACATAATAAAAATAATAAAAACAATAAGCATAATAAACATAGTAATTACAATAAATATAATAAATATATTTATTATTTAATGAAATTCATATATATGAATTTTAATTATTATAAAATATATTTTAACTATAAACATGCATTTTTTATTTAATTTATACAAATAAATATTATTTTTGAATATAATTAAAATAATTTTATATAAATTCATAATATTTTATATTAAAAAAATTTCACAGCACTAATATTACTGCTGATAGAGTCTTTTTTATATGTGCAATTTGATAGCCCTCATAAATGAAGAACTTCATCATCGCTAATAGTAGTGTTGATAAAGGGTAGATTTATCTATAGTTTTCTCTAGAGTTCATAAAATCCACCCTTTTATCCGCACTTTCTAATTAGCGCTAATAAAACTCAGGTGCTTCCATTGTCCGCATTTGTGGTAGTGGGTTTAGGAGAATCAACATGTCCGAATAAGACTCTAGTTGAGATCATTGTAAATATGGAGCAAGTCTTATATGGATGAAGATGGAGTATAGGATAAACGATACCCCCATGCAGTTCAGAGATATAAGGTATGATAAATTGAAGTAAAATATAGATAAAGAAAATGTAACACACAAAATTTACCAATATAGATGTTTTTTATAAATTTTATAAAGTTTTTAATTATAAAACAGGATAGCAATGTTGATGGAACCTTAAAACATCACAATTGAAGTACTACATTAAATATAATACAAATAAGAATTATTGGACAATTAAAGAAATTATACATGATGATAGAAAAATTGAATAATTATTTTTCATGGTCAGACATGTAGATAATTCCACCAAAGATGATTATAAAATGGATACTGATCATCAAAATCATGGAAAGTATGGGATAAGTGGGTATTTAAAGAGAGAGGATATTATCATTGTGTCTAGTGGTGATGTGATTGAGGAAAGTAGTCATTGGGGGGTCATTATGAAGTCTTTGAGAATAAGAGATAAGATATTTGGAAATAATAAATTTAATAATATGTTCAAGTTATAAATTAATATTTTAATTATAGATGTGTTCATTCCCTAATTCTACTGGTATTACAAAATTAGATACTTGTTCTACACATGACTTTATGTGTACTCACTATTATACAATTTTGTTCTAAGGGATGGTTTAATCATAGAATATTATTTTCTTGGAAATGTGTTATTTTGATTAATAATAATATATATATTTGTGTGTTTTTTATGAGATTTTTCTTCTTTACTAGTTTCTAATTATTTTATCTCTTTTATTATAAGGGGGGAAATTTTGATATGGGAAAACTCAAATAAGAGAAATTATCTCACTTATAGTTAAGTTTTTTTAATATAAGTATTATTCAAAAAAATTAAAAATGTGTAGGTTAGAATATTTTTAAAAAAATGTGTGCTAAAGGTGGCAGTGCAACTGCCTCTTTTCAGGTTTAGTTAAACAACGACAACCCCATCCTCATCTTTTTTTAAAAGAACTTTTTTCCCTATTTTTGTAAATTTAATTTTTTTTTGTTTATATGTCTGTGTGTGTGTGTGAAACAAAATTTTTCATCAGAATTTATCTGCTATTTAATATCCAACAGTACTTTCATTACAATAGTCTGAATTTTGATTGAAGCTCTCACACAAGGATCCCTTCTATGAGAGGGCTTTCCCTAGAAATCCTTCTGCATTTCTGATGTGGGATTCTTGTTATCCTTTTCTTGTGCAAAACATTCTAAATTTCAGATGTGGGATTCTGAACTTCTTCAAGTATGTGGATTTGAAAGACTAAAAAATATAAACAATAAGACCAATATAAATGAAACTTAAAACATGGATTAAGCATATAATAAATAGTTGGAAATAAAAATAATTTAATAAAAAATATTGATAAAAAATAATTTATAAGCTTTCAAAGGATCCTATTTGAAACATAAAAATATTTCAAGTATGTGACATTGAAAGCCTATAAAATATAAATTAAAAGACCAATTTAAATGAAACATAAAACATGGATTAAACATATAAGTAATGGTCAAAAATAAAAAAAATTGTAACAAATATTGATGGAAAATAATTTGTAAGCTTTCAAATACACCAACTTGAAACATAAAAATGGTTCAAGTATGTGATTTTGAAAGACTATAAAATATAAAATATAAGACCAATATAAATGAAAATTAAAACATTGATTAAACATATAATAAATAGTTGAAAATAAAAATAATTTCATAAAAAATGTTGATGAAATATAATTTATAATCTTTCAAAGGCACCTATTTGAAACATAAAAATGTTTCAAGTATGTGACTTTGAAAGCCTATACAATATAAACTATAGTACCAATATAAATGAACATTAAAACATGGTTAAAACATATAAGAAATAGTCAAAAATAAAAAAAAATGTAACCAATGTTGACGGAAAATAATTTTTAAGCTTTAAAATACACAAACCTGAAACTTAAAAATGTTTCAAGTATGTGATTTCAAATGACTATAAAATATAATCTATAAGACCAATATAAATGAAAATTAAATCATGGATTAAACATATAAGAAATAGTTTAAAATTAAAAAAATCATAAAAAATATTAATCAAAAATAATTTATAAGCATTCAAAATCACCTATTTCAAACTTAAAAATGTTACAAATATCTTGTTTTGAAAGACTATAAAATATAAACTATAAGACCAATATAAATGAAACATAAAAAATGGATTAAAAATATAATAAATAGTTGAAAATAATAAAAAAAATTTGTAAAAAATGTTAATAAAATGAATTATAAGATTTCAAAATCACCTACTTGAAACATAAAAATGTTTCAAGTATGTGACTTTGGAAGAATAAAATATAAACTATAAGACAGATATAAATGAAACATAAAACATAGATTAACCATATTATAAATAGTAAATAATTATTCAGTTAATATGTAATATTATTATTTATTATATAATTATTAATTATATAATAATTAATTAGTTAATTCGTAACATAATTATTAATTATTAATTATTAATTATATAATTAATTTTTTAATTATTACCATCGTTATTATTATGTAATAATTAATTAGTAATATAATTATTAATTACCGAATAATTAATTAATTAGTAATATAATTATTAGTCATATAATAGTTAATAAGTTAATTAGTAAAATAAGTATTTTCTATAAATATTCATTGTAATTTATAATTATTAACAATTAATTTTATAATAATTAATTTATTAAATAGTAATATAATTATTAATTATATAATAAGTAATTAATTAATTAGTTATATAATTTTTATATGTAATTATTAATTATACATTATATAATTAATAATTATATTTCTAATTAAATAATTAATTATTATTTAATAAATAACTAAAAATTGAAAATTGAAAATTCTATTAAAAATTAAATAATTAATTATTATATAATTAATATTTATACTACTAAATAACTAATTATTATATAATTAATAATTATATTACTAATTAAGTAATTAATTATTATATAATTAATAATTATATTACTAATTAACTAATTAATTATAAATTATTAAATATAAAACTAATTATATAATTAATTATTATATAATTAATAATTATATTATTAATTAACTAATTAATTATTATATAATGTATAATTATAATTAATAATTATATTACTAAATAACTAAATAACTATTTTATAATTAATAATTATATTACTAATTAAATAATTAATTATTACATAATAAATAATTATATTACTAATTAACTAATTAACTATTACATAATTAATAATTGTATTAATAATTATAATTAATAATTGTATTAATAATTATAATTAATAATTATATTACTAACGAACTAATTAATAATTATATTACTAAATAACTAATTATTATATAAATTAAAATTATACTACATATTAAGTATTTTATAATTAATAATTACATTACTAGTTAACTATTTAATTTTTAATTTTTAATTATATTACTTATTATCTAATTAATTATTATATAATTAATAATTATATTACTAAATCGCTAATTATTATATAATTAACAATTATTATACAATTAATAATTGTATTACTTAATAACTAATTAATTATTATAAAGAAAAGTTATATTAATAATTAACTAATTAATTATTATATAATTAATAATTATAGTTATAATTAACTAATTAATTATTATATAATAAATAATTATATTACTAATTAACTATTTAATTATTATATAATTAATTATTATATTAGTAATTAACAAATTATTTATTATATAATTAATAATTCATAATGAATAGTTAATTATTATATTACTAATTAACTAAATAATTATTATATAATTAATAATTATATTACTAATTAATTGTTATAGAATTAATAAACATATTACTAATTAACTAATTAATTATATAATTAATAATTATATTACTGATTAACTTCTTAATTATTATATATTTAATAATTATATAACTAGTAAACTAATTAATTTTCATCTTTTTATTATATATTTTATCCATGTTTTATGTTTCGTTTATTTTCATCTTATTATTTATATTTTATAGTCTTTCAAAGCCACATATTTGAAACATTTTTAAGTTTCAAATAGTTGGTTTCAAAAGCTTATAAATTATTTTTCATCATAAATTTTTATAAAATTCTTTTTATTTTCAACTATTTCTTATATGTTTAATCCATGTTTTAATTTTCATTTATATTGGTCTTAGAGTTTATATTCTATAGTCTTTCAAAGTCACATACTTGAAACATTTTTATGTTTTAGGTTGGTAGATTTTAAAGCGTATAAATTATTTTTCATTAACATTTATTAGAAAATTATTTTTATTTTAGAATACTTCTTATATTTTTAATCCATATTTTATGTTTCATTTATATTGGTCTTATAGTTTATATTTTATAGGATTTCAATGTCACATACTTGAAGAATTTTTATGTTTCAAGTAGGTGCCTTTGAAAGCTTATAAATTATTTTTTATCAACATTTTTATGAAATTCTTTTTATTTTCAACTATTTGTTATATGTTTAATCTATGTTTTAAGTTTTATTTATATAGGTCTTATAGTTTATATTTAATAGTCTTTTAAAGCCACATACTTGAAACGGTTCTCAGTCCCACATCGAACATGCAGAATGTTCTGCATAGGAAATGGAGAACTAGAATCCCATATCAGAAATGCAGAATGATTTTTAGGGCAAGCCATCTTATAAAAGAGATCCCTAGATGAGAGCATTTTTCAGAATCTAGACTATTGTAATGGCAGTACTTCTAGATATTAAATAGCATATAAATTATGATGAAATTTATATATATATATATATATAACAAAAAAAATAGATATAATAAATTTTTAAATGACAAAAATAGTAAAAAAATAGAGGAAACGCATGTTGTGTTTCACCTGAGACCTAAAGGTAGCAGTTGTGATGCCGCCTTTAGTACACATTTAAAAAACATTCTAACCTATACCTTTAATAAAATTTGTAAAAAACTTATATTTAAAAAAACTCGCTTATAGACGCATACAGTATATATAGACTAGAATAATATGACTCATCATTGAGATGGACAATGTGGTAGAATTCAATAGCTTTGAATACAGAAATATCTGAAGGATTGCAGGTATTATATTTTATATGGAGGGAATTCACACTCGGACAGATCGGTATTGGATTTTATGATGTGATGGTAGAATAAATGAATAAAGAATGAAATAACTTATTATATAGTTCTTTTCTCAATAAATGAAGTGGCATGATATAATGGCTTGTTATAACTTGATTTTAAAACTTCTATTGTTAGCATATACATAGAACATTGTGTTCATGAGAATGATATACTAAATATTTTAAAAAAATATCTTCAAATAAAATGGAAATTTCATTTCTGGTGGGATTTTAGCAGCATCTCCAAGAGGAGTTAAGGATTACCAGAGGTTCTCAATTTAAGTGCAGTGCTCGACTGGACAAAAAAATGAATCAACCTAGAATGAGTGTGTTTTACCTAATATATTATTTCAAATATTCCTATATTTTTTTCTATAAAAATGGAAGAACGCACTCTACATTTGATCACATCTATGTTTTACTAAATTACATTATTATTGGGTAAGAGAAATAGATAATGGTTTCTTAAGGTCTATAATAAAAAAGGGAAACATCCAGGGAAGAATCAAACCTTCTATGTAAATTTAGGTAAGGGGTTATTACCTTCCAATATCCTAAAGGCCTTCATTTTTTAATGATTTTTGATCATCCACCTTTTAAGGGGTGAGGTAGAACCCTTACAAGTCTTGTAGGTGTAAGTAATACATATCCCGTAGGCCTTAGAGGAATTTATTTCCCATAGGCTTCAAACATTACATACAACCCAGACTAACTACTTGGAACTGCTCCTCCCCCACATCTTCATCGTGAAATCAGCTCTTCACCTTCGCATGGTTGTTCGGCTAGTCTTTCCTATGCATGCATAGGCTTGTCCTGATGGAAGGTTCCATACCCTCTCATTATTGTAATCTATTTAGCTTCTGCTATGTTGAATGCTCCTTGATCCTCCTCCTTATAATTTTTGTTCCTTTATAGGTTGTATGGTTTGCATCTGCACTTAAGGTGGTTCGATGGCCTTGATGTGGCCCTAAGGCCTTAGTAACCCGAAGGCCTAGGTGGCCCGAAGGCCCGAAGGCCTTAAAGGACTTGGAGACAAAATAGGTGTCCCAAAGGCCCAAACGGGGGAATATTCCTTGCTACTACAGTTCCAAACAGTGTCTGCTACAGTTCCCGCTACAATACCTACTACAGTTCTTCATAGTTCCTACTACAGTACTACTATAGTCCTGCTACAGTACCCCATAAATTAGCCTCATCTTGGATTTGATCACGGGTCTTCTGGATGCACTTAAGGATTCCTCACTAACTGGGCTGAGGCTCATGTGGAAAATGTGGGTTGCTAACACCGACCCCAAGTGGGGGACCCTGACCAAGCCCAAGTGTGCTCCACACTCCCTAGCTAAGAAATGGATTTGAATTTCCCTGTGCCTAATACGCACAGTGTCCGAGTCTAGCGGGACTCGAGCCTACGTCAATTCCCACATAGAGCAAGGGGTACAACCAGCGAGTACCACTCGACTAACACCCCATGGGAAAATGTGGGTTGCTAACACCGACTCCCAGTGGGGGCCCCCGACCAAGCCCAGGTGTGCTCCACACTCCCCATCTAAGAAATGGCTTTGAATCACCCTATGCATAATATGCACAGTGTCCGAGTCTAGCGGGACCCAAGCCTGCGCTAGTTCCCATAGAGAGCGAGGGGTACAACTAGTGGGTACCACTCGGCTAACACCCCATCGGTGAAGGGGTTATTACCTTCAAAATTATCATTTTACATTTAAATGTATTATTTTTTTTGAAGAACTATCTTCATGTTTTTTCATCGAAAAATGATAATTTCATTAAAAAGAATTTCTTTTCATGGGATAGAAAAAGATTAAATTTAAGAATATTTTATGGACTTTGGATTATATTTTTAAAGCCTTATTCTATGACTAAAGGTATTTCCTTCTTGAAACCTTCCTTCTTGAGTTTTTATATATTAACCAATCATATATTGACAAGATTTCCCTTTATGGATTTATTTTAATCATTGATGTTTATAAAATATAAAGGTAAATTTGAAATGAGTTTTATGATGAAACGTACATACTTCTAAATGTTTTGTTCAAAATAATGGTTCCCAAAAATTATAAGTGATGATGGGTGAGTATAATATAGCCCTAAAAACATTGTTTAATTATAAATATGTTAAGTAGATATTAGTTTCACCTATGGAGATGTTGAAATTATCCGTTTATGTGATTCAACTAAAATATGATACAAGAAATATCTGGTTATCTGATTCTATTATGAATGATGTTGGAATTATCTGGTTTTTTGATTCAATTATGAATGATGTCAGAATTATCCAGTTTGGTGATTCAATTATGAATGATGTTGGAATTATCAGTTTACATGAATCCATTATGAATGATTTTTGGAATTATCCATTTATGTGATTCAATTATGAATGATGTTAGAATTATTTGGTTAGTTGATTCCATTACGAATGAAATTAAAATTATCCAGTTAGCTAATTCCATAATGAATGATGTTGTAATTATTTGGTTATGTGATTCCATTGTGGATGATGTTGGAATTATCTGGTAAACTGATTACATTATGAATGATGTTTGAATTATCTAGTTAGGTGATTCTGTTATGAGTGATGATTAAAATAGATGGTTATGCTATTGTAAATATGATGAAAATAATTCATTAATATTCCCTTATAATTTTCTATTCTTGAAATAATATTCATTGAAAATCAATGAATTTTATGAAAAAAAGTAGAATTTTGATAATGGGGAATTTTTATCCTTCCAAGGATAAAGTTATTTTTTTTTAAAAAAATACATGGTGTTATTGAAATTTAAAGGTTTTTGTTTCATGAAAGTGGTTTTATTTTAAGATTTTGAGGTCTCCTCGAAGAAAGTTTCAAAAATATTCTTTTACTTTATGTTAGTTTATAAAACTATAATATGAACCCTTTTTTGGAAATAAAGTTTATTTCATGTTTAATGGAATGTTTTATATAAACTAAATGACATTATTATTTAGAATAAACTATTTATTATAGGTTTTTTCTCATGGGTTTCAAAGGTTTAAAAGTTCCTCACATTCTAAAAATCTATTACTGAGCTTATTGAGATCACCCCGTGTTTTCAAATGATTTTATAGGGGTAGAGATGAGTAGGATCATTTATACCAGATGAAAGGCCTATCTCTGAGTGATGAATGTGTGGAGTTTAAGGAGTTTCCCTTAGCAAAAAATCCCATTATAATGAAAAATATGGGTTTTGATATGTAAAAGTTCTTCTAATTCTCTAAATTTGTAAGCCTAGAAGATCTTAGGTATGTAAGTGACTCAATATTTTCTTTCGACATTGTAATTATGAATAGTTAAAATTGGGTTGCATCAGTATCAATGTCTATATGTGAAGGATATGTTTTATTCCCAGATCTGAGTGTTTGAATATGGGGTATTATACCTAAAGGGGGAGAAGGAATGAAAAATATGTATTTTGTATAGTTTAACCCTTTAAATTCTATTGACAAAGATGGAGTGAGTATAATCCACCATAAATCTATACATTGTTTTGAAGAAACAAGAGTTAAAATTTCATGTAGGATTTATAATATTATTCTCATCAAAATACAAAGGGGGATATTGTTGCAACCATGAGGTTTCGTGTTGGATTTATTGATAATAATTGTTGTATTTTTATAATGAAAAATAGTGATATACATGGATTTAGAGTTTGTGGAATATATGATTCTAGAAGTTTTTGAATATTTTTATATACGAGAAGTTGTTCTAGAAATGGAATTAAGGAAGTTTCACTAGGGGTGGATGTTTGGAAGTTGATTCTAGTAGTGGATGTGAATATACTATATTTCAAAAATTATATGTTTTGGAAGTTGATCTAGTAGTGTATATTTTATGAAGTTGATTATTTGTAAATATGAAACTTTTTATTGATGTGGAAGTCCTAAAGTTGTATATTTTCAATGTTAATATGTTTCTGAATGATATTTTGGAGGTTATTCTAAATGGATAGAGCTTTGAAATATTTTTATAATTGGGTGAAGATATGTTTTGAAAGTTTCAGAAGTTGTAGGAATAAGCCACAACACAAGCACAAGAATCACAATATGAGTGGATTTCATAGAAATCTAATGAAGGGAAAATACTTTTCATATATATGTAAGAGTCACAGAGTATACTACAATTCATAGATAAAATGGTAAAGGTATAAAGCTACCTACATTATGTATAGTTCTCCAGGAGTAGTCTATGAAAAACAGTAATGTTCTTTGTGTAGCAGTAACAAAAACCTGAATATATATAAGTTACTTTGTAGATGGTGAAATGAATAAAGGTCTTAGAGAAGCCTCACTTTGTGGTGTAAGGGTTGCTGAAGACGTGAAAAAAAAGGAATGTCATAGACTTTTCTTGTGATATGTAAAAGAAATGTCTAATGAAATGGAAAAGTGATGAACTATTACTGAGGTACGTAATGGTTGAGTTGTAGTGGAAGAATGTAAAATTGAAGAACTATCTTTGTGCTGTGTAAGAGTCCATATCAATCATAAAATAAAATTGATAAATACATAATCCATAGATTATGATACACAATATATCATAAGACATGATTGGTAGGGTTCGTACCATGGGATGGTTTTCCATGTCATGAATAAACTTATCTCGGTTTCAGTGATTCTATATATTTAGATATTCTCATGGATTAGTGAATATTTACATTAAATTCATTCAATGGAAAAGGTGGAATGAACCGTTATGGTTAGCCTATAAAAAATTTTCTTCGTTATATTAAGAAACATGAATCAGTTTACGTCGTGAAGTTTTATATCACGATGTGGTAGCTTTGTAGAATCGAGGTGAGTTGGAGAATCCCACTGTGATATTGGATGTAATTAAAAAAATATGATGGGTAGATTTTGTGTATCTATTTATTTATTATGAATCATGTTGTGAATAGTTATTACATTTAATGGTCAGGTTGAAGAGATAGAATATCTTTTCATAGTATAGGATATCATTTTTTAAATAATATAACTATAATTATCTAAAAAATTCAATAGAAATTAAAAAGAAAGATTTGGATCAAGATTTTAAGAGGTTGTCTCATTTATTAGTACATGTTTTTACAACAATTATTATGTTGAATCATGGAATTATTATAGAGTATGGGGGAGGAGGAAATTGATCATGATCCCTGGATAAAATAGTGGATGGTTTTTTAGATCTTTAAAACTATAGGTAGCAGTCTTATAAGTAGAAGATAAACATTAAATACCAAAGAGGAGAACAAAATTAATGATCCAGCTATTAAAGTTGAATAGAGTTGAATATTTGATTCATGATAGAAGAAGAGGAGGATCTTGGATACATTTCCATATCTAGTTATTTGATAGATGAAGTAGAATGTGAATTATTGAATATTAGGGAGAGAGAAATACCAAAACATGCAGTATAGAGTAATAAGGATATCCATGTGTTGCATTGAAACATATTGTTATTAGAGGAAAGGTTAAGTCTCTTTGGATACATCTGAAAACATTTGTATGATACAGAGAATATTATTATAGCCCTTGTGCAAGGATGACTCACACAAATTGATAAATGGTCCAAATTATTCACACTTTCCCAAACTGATGGAAAAAAGGTATACTATGAAGGGTGTATTCGAGGAAATACAGAACCTTAAAGAGAGAAAAATGATGATCCGAAACAAGACAAAGATAATGTGGAGGATAAAGTAGAAGGGACCAAAGAAGAAGGTAGGGAAAAAAGGAAGGTAAACATCTGGATCTTATTATACATTCCAATGAACAACTACTCTTAAAGTCAATCCATCTCAAGGCCACAGGGGAAGAGAGGGACATAATCTGGGAGAGGCTCCCATGGGTGAAATTTAATGAGGAACAAGGGGCTTGGATTGATAATTAATATAAAATCATTAAAAAATGTTTGAATGAGGGGAAGATTAATGTTGAATATTATTATCACAGATGGGACAACCTGGCTAGTCACTTTTAAGATCTTCTCCAAGAGGACCCGTACTTCAAGGCATATTCTCTTTTCTGGATGCTCTACAAGGTAATATAATCCAACAACTTCTGCCTTATTTTTAATGATTTTTTAATATCTAACACAATTTAATATTATTTTTAGAAATTTTTTGTTTCACAATTTTCCTCAAAAGTGTTTTTTGGAATAAAAATATTAATTTAGAGAGAGGGAAGAAGGAAAAGAATGAGTTACACTGTAATGTATTACTATTGAAGAAGGATCTAAATAAGATAATTATGGTGTGGAATTATCCTCATCTAGTGGAATAAGTGTTGCTACTATTTTTTGTAGAGATTATAGACTCAACCCTCACAAAGTGGAGTTGATCTAATGAGTCCTCATAGGATAATAAGAGTAGTGAATGTGGATTTCAAATAATTATAAAATATAGAATTATGTTGTAAGAAGAATACAATGCTGAATATGGGTAGACTCTCACATCTATAAATTGAATTTTGACTTAACTAACGTATTGTGCGTAGGAGAAAAATACAGAGTGTCCCTTGGATATATATTTCTTCTTTACATAACCTTGTAATGGTAGTTCTTTATGTAATTGATTCAACATGACCTAAAAACACACATACATCAAAAGTGAGTATGGTGGCTTCAGGTACACCGACACATCATCGTGTGTATTCTCCCTAAATTATAGCTTAGTGTTGATCTATGTAAAATCCTTGTGACTTATTCATGATTAAATTTATGTATTAATATTTATTATTTAGTTCAATAGTTGGGGATAGAATATAATATTTAATGAGTTCCTTCCAATAAAGGGACAAGACCCATCTGAAAAGGAGACTAAGATAATAGATTTTTTTTAATCAATGTGCACCCTAATTCACACCCCCCATCTCAGTGTGTTTTTAGGTAGATTGGTATCAACAATGACATATATCATGGTATAAGGATATAAATTAATTATAAAATAATTTTGATGTATATTGATATAAAATTAAAATGTTCCATATAGCTACCCAATCCTTTTACACGTACTATTTCCTAATTTTTAACTTAAATACCCAATAAATACAAACCAATGATTAAAAGGAAAAGTGTATTTGGAAGACTAGGTTCATAATACATCAAAGTGAAACTAAAAAAAATGATTCTATTTTAATATTAATAATTATATCCTAACTCCCTTTGAGCTCTTTAAAATGCATAGGATGGCCTGGAGAACCCATAAATGAAGGGGGCGAGCCAAAAAAACCCATTAAGGGAATACATGAGATAATGAATCCTAACATTTGAGTCCAATGGAGTAACATAATATCATTGAAGAGAAGGCTCATGAATAATATCATGGTAGAATAATATAAATAACATGGTATCATTATTTCATGGTATCATAGGAATGTGTTGGTAGTATAAAACATGACATAAGCATAATCCATGTCAAACTATCAAGACAATGTCACATGGTGGACAAAGTCCCATCTTGGATTAGGTTCACTCCATAATCCCATACAAGTCATCTCATGAGACAAAAAATTTATCCAATTAATTAGAGTGCTATGTGGGTGCACCCATCATAAAATATATAAGCTTATGTTTTCTACAAAAGGAAATCATACATAATGAACAAACATAATAATTACCCATTGAAAAAATGAGTTATATAATCTTTCCTCATATCATAATAAAAGAATATTTCATAAATATTTCAAAGAGAAGAAAAAATTAAATATTTTTTAGTATAATATCTGATTATATAATCATAGGTCACAAAATATGGTGTTCATTTGTCAAAACATCATGAGAAAGGGTAGAAAATTGGGTATATAAATGAACTTCCAAAATAGTTTTTTAAGGAATCAGTTAAAGGAATTTAGAGAAAGAATAAGTATGGCATTATATTTTAATAAAAGTGATAAACTAGAATTTTTATACATAAAATAATCATTTATTTAATTAAATTATTAATGGTAATAAATACTTTAAATGAGAGTTACATAAAAGGATCAAGGGATAGAAAAGATCCTCTTAATCGGGTTTGATTTTAATGAAGGAATTAGAGAAATAAACTTAAGGCATGTATTCACCAATTAAATTAACGGATAATAAGATAGGTATATATATAAGATATATATATATATATAATTTATAATAATTAAATAACATCAATTAGAGAGATAGAGTGAGCTATAGAGCTAAAGTTCACGACCCAAAGAAAAAGGGTGATTCGGAGAGATCCCTTACGTTATGTTCCAGAATCATCCTTTACTTGGACTTACCATCATGGATAATCAAATTAGATTCATTAATATCATAATTAAGAACCATTTTAATCTATATTTTATTTTCTATAATTTTATTATGTTCATTTATACCCATTTTAATGAGATATGATGTTTAATTTTGTTGTTCTGGGGGTGTTTATTTCATGGTTCCAAGGTCAAATCACATGTGGATAATTATTGATATTGTTATAAAACAGGACTACAAATCCATAAGTGAAATGAAATAATATTCATAAAATTTAAAAAAATGGTACCAAATACCCATATGTGTTCTGAATAATGGACAATTAATTTAGTAAAAAGTTAATGTTAAACGGTTAGTTTCTTTAGGCAGTTTTACATACCATCAAAAAAAGTTTTGTTTTATTTACTATTATATCTATATATTCATTATAAAATGTGAAAAATATATAATATACATATTTAATTCATTTTAAACCATTATAAGTGAACTCAAACGTAATATGAAGTCAGCAATGGAAAATGAAAACTAATCATCCATGAATGTGGTGCATCAAAAAAATATTGACAACAATTTCTATTTTAGAAAAAGTGGAGAAGAGAAGAGAATGGATGGTAGATATTCCATTAACACTATAAAATTTTCATATATATATTATAATGGATTTATTATTCTATTTTGTATGTGGTATGTGAGGATAAGGTAGGAGAAGAAAATAATTTAAAAGAGGTAGTTTGAGAATGTTACCTCTTGAATGTCGCATCCTTGAAAATCTACTTATGAAACATGGAATTGGTCTTTCAATGAGACCAGGAGAACTAATAAATGAGAGAGGGTATTGGAAAGTTATTTGGGTATAAATTTTTCAAACTCTATGTCTTAAAATTTTTTAGGAGAAGGGGTGGTGAGGGATTGTATTTATAAGTGGAGGAGGGGTGTGTTTTTGAATATTATATTCATTATTTTATTATTTTGCATTAAGACTACGATTAGTATTGATTATTATGACTATATTAATAAATATTGTATGTTAATTTAAAATAATGTGTTATTACATCATCCATGAATTAAAAAATTATATATTTATCATATAATGTTAAATACCATATTTTATCATATTTCACTATTCACAAAAATTCAACTATTTTAGAAAAATACCAAAAAAATATTACTAAACATTTTTTTAACATTATATTATAAAAATGAAATATATTTTATAAAAATAATTCTCTAAATATGATAAATTTAATTTTTAACTAAAATCCTCATTTATTTAAAAAATACAAATTTGTGTATTATGATCAATTTTCCGACCCATTGAAAAATTAATTAAGGTCATATAAAAATATATTATAATAATAATAAAGCATAATATTAATATATAAACCCATTTTATGAATATATACTTTATTCTAAATCATTATCTTTGTTATAAAAATGAAAAGAAAACAAATATGTTTTACAAAAAATGCGAACACTTATTTTTTCATTTTTAAAACATTAATTTATTTGTATCATGGAATAGATATTTCATGTTTTCATTTTATAATATTAATAAATATTATTTTAAACTTTCATAAGTGTGGATATTATTCTGATGGTCATGTTTCTATTTCTAAAGGTCATATTACTAATCCAACAATTAGATTTGTAACAGTCGTATGGGTTCTCTACTTCCTAAAAATACATTTTATTTCATTCATTATTCATTAAATTATATTTATCTCAAGGCTATATATATTTTTTAATTTTCAAAATTCATATTAAATTGATAATATTCTACTTCATTTATTCAGTGTTTGATGTGAGTAAAATTATTTTGAAGGATTGAGCATATGAAAATTATCTTATTTTTTTGTCCCATTGTTATAATTTCAATTATTATGGACAAATTTTCTCTCTAAATTTATTATTTATATTATTATAATAAATTTTTTTGGTTCTATCAAGTGGTTCAGGTGCTTTATATAATATTATATTACTAAATATGACACAATTATATGAATGAAAATTCCATTGAAAAAATTATAGGTCGTTACATTTTTCCCATATAAGATATTTCTCCATTAATTTTTTTTACGTAATAAAGTGAAAAAAATGAGTGTAATTCCATCATGGATTCCTCTAGTTTCAATGTTTCTTCATTGTTCTTATGGTTTATCTACAGTAATTTAACTATATGAGTTGTCTTGTTTCATAGAACTTCATCTATACAGCGCAAGATCTTCACCGGATACTTCTCATAACAGTGATAATTTTCCAAATATACCACTTATGAATTCAATACATGTGATGGATCTAGTTTTTAATTCCTTAAGAAGGATATGTGGAATATATCATGTACTTGAGATGGGGTTGGTGGGAGTTCTAGTCGATAATCCATGGCTCTGATGCGATCACGAATCTCAAAGTGGTTGATGTACTTAGGAATCCTTCTTCCAAAATATCATGAATATCTTCCATAGAGTTATATAGTGGAACACTTTATCTCTTAACTCAAAATATAGTTATTTTTGAATATTTTCAGCATATATCTTTTATCATCTTTTAGAATCCCTTATGTACTACTAAATGGTCTTGACCCTTTCTACCATTTCTTCGATCATTTTAGGTCCCAATAGCTTGTGTTCGCTAACTTCTTCCAATAACTCAATTATTATTCATATATTCCAATAAATGGATTCATATGGATCCATTTGGATGCTTGACTGAAAACTATTGTTATATAAGAACTCAACCAGAGGAAGATTTTGATCCCATCCAACTTTGAATTCCATTAAGCATGCTTTTAATATATCCTCAATTGTATAGATAGTCTGCTCAGATTGTCCATTAGTTTGGGGGTGATAGTCCATATTGAAGTTAGACTAAGTGTTTATATCATATGAGATACTCTTCCAGAACATAGAGGTAAATATCATATCTCAATTAGATACAATTGATAATGGTCTTCCATGTATCCTCACCACATATATGATTTATATCATTTCAAGTTTATCAAGTGATAATTCATCTCGAATATAAATGAAATGAGTAGTCTTCGTAAGAAGGTCCACCAAAACCCATACAACATTATTTCCTCTATATATATTCATAAGTACAGTAAAAAAGTATATTGTTATGTTTTCATAATTCCATATAGTCATTGGTAATTGTTCCATAATCCCCTTGGACTTTTTTCTTTTTTCTTTTACTTGATGACATACTAAGAACATTGATGTATATTCTATGATATCCTTCGTCATATTGTCTAATAAATAGTGCTCTCATAGATCTTGATACATATTAATACTCTCTGGGTGGATAGAGAAGGATGAGGTATGTGCATCTTTGACAACTCCTTCTTTATCTCAAGATTCAGTTGTATACATAGTCATGACCCAAATTTTAAAATGCCTTCTTCATAAAATTTTAACTGTGAGGGTTTCCCATTGCTAATAACTTCCACCGCCTTTTTAATTTACCAACCATATATTTTAGAATCCATTATCTTTTACTAAAGGGATGGTTGATAAATAATTTGAGAATGGAATTTTGATTATCCTACCTTTATGATCTTCATGTCTATCCTCCATGTCTAAGAATATTGGATACTTATCAATTCTCATCATTGATAATTTTTTTAGATCATTCCTACAAACCACATCTTACACTTTATTTTCATTCCTAGGATGGAAGTGGATTAATAATTCATAGTCCTTGATTAGTTATAATCGTATTCATTGGTTCATATTAATACCATTATATGTGAATATATACTTGGGGATATTATAATCCATGTATATTTCACACTTCTCCCCATAGAGATAATTCCGCCATATTTTTTATGAGAAGATCACTACATATATCTCAAAATCTTGAATTGGATAGTTATTCTTATGAAATATTAACTACTATAATTCATAGGAAATCAACTTATTATTCTTAATTGGTACACAACCCAATACCTTCTTTGAATCACCATTGTATACCACGAAAGATCCCCACTTGAGGAAAGTATGAGGACTGGTGCAGTGATAAGCCTACTTTATGATTACTTAATGCTATCTTCACATTGACTGGTCCAACAAAACATCACTCCCTTCCGATTTATCTTGGTTAGAGGGTTTGATAACCGTGATAATTTTCTCACAAATCATTGATAATTCCTAGCTAGTCCAAAGAAACTATGGACCTCTGTAACATATATTAGTCTGGTCCACTCCACAATTATCTTTAACTTTTAAGGGTCTAAAAATATCCCTTGGTAGGAAATAACATACCCTAGTAATGAAACTTTTTTCATTAAAAACTCACATTTACTATAATTTTCATATAAATTCTCCTTTTATAAAGTCTTTTACACAATAATAAAATACTCCTCATGATCCTCTTTATTTTTTGGATTATGTCGGAATATCATCTATAAAGACTACCATAAATATATCAAGGTAATATCTAAAAACTCTATTCATTATGTCAAGGAATATTTTTGGAGAATTATTGAGTCATAAGTGAATCATTATGAAGACATAGTTTCCATACCTCATTTGAAAGGTAGTCTTGGGAACATCTTCATTATTTACCTTTAATTGGTGATTTCCTAATTGAATGTTCATCTTAGAGAAGTATCGGTCCCCACAAAGTTTATTGAACAAGAAATCTATCAATGGCATGGGATATTTTTCTTTATCATTATTTTTTTGAGTCCATGATAATCAATGTAGAGATGTATTAACCCATCCTTCTTCATGATGAAGAGGACAACCACACCCCATGGTGAAGCACTGGGGCATATAAAACTGTTTTCTATATTCTCTTGTAACTAATTATTTAGTTATTCAACTATAATGGTGTCCATTCTATAAGGATTCTTGGATATGGGTAGATATCATGGTATATGTTTAATTGAGAACTCAACCTCTCGGTCAAGAGGAAGACCAAACAACTCTTCTGAGAATAAATCAATATAGTCCCTCAAAAAGTGCATATCTTCAAGCATGATTCTATCCATTGTATCAATAATTTGGTAAAGATATGCTTTCTTATAAATTAATAATATCCACACTTGAGCATAATATTCAAAGGGAGATTTATTCTTTTTACACATTTGAAAAATTAGAGGATGACTTGGGATGTGAAGAGTGATCTCCCTCTCCTCAAAATTGATGATGGATTTATATAAGGACAACTAAATCATGCCTAGTATAGCATCAAACTTTACAAAAGGAATTAAGATAAGATTTATTGGGAGGTTCAGTCCACAAACATGAATTTGGGAAGAGTTATATACTTGGGATGCAATAACTGATCAGTTTTTCCTTCTAATAGATTTCTCAACCCATATGTTTTTAGGTGGTGTTTTAATATTTATAATAAACTTGAAAGATATCACTAGTGAAAAAACACATTTTAACATCGGTTTTTTTACTTTTTACATCGGTTTTTAAATGATGTCTAAAAAGACGATGTAAAAACTATGATTTTCGGCGTTGTTTATTAGAAAACTAATGCCAAAAATTATTTTTGTTCAGGGTTTCAGTGTTAGTTTTTTCTGTAACCGATGCCAAAACTCCAATTTTTTTAAAAAAAAAATCGGCGTCGGTTTTTAAATTAACCAACGTCATTAATTATTATTTTTTTGAAAAATTAGAAAATTACACTTCTAAAAATATTAAAACCCCTATAAAAAGAAACACAATATAAAAAATTGTCAAAAATATTTATCATTCAATAAAAACCTATAACTTACATATACCAAGCATAAACAAAAAAACTGACATTGAAAGTTAAAAAAATAGAATACACGTACCTAAAATTTATAGTAGGCACATTTTTCGTTATTTTTAAAGCATTCATTTGATTATTTGTTGGTTCAAACAGCTAATATATCAAAAGAGTTTGTTTTTTAAACCCATATGTATTATTATTTATAAATATTAGAATATACATACCTCAAATCCTAATCACAGTTAACAAATAGTTCGTAAAAGTAGATCAAATATGGGTCATATCAGATTGGGAATAATATTGTGAATCATTGAATACATACAATAATATTAAATGATATGACATTAAAAAATAAAATAATATGGAAAAAAATATAAAATAATTAATACAACTAACCTTATGAAAATAAGTAGTTTCCCCAGTTGTGATTATCTTGTACATGAATCGTAAAATATAATAACCACATTCAACATTTCTATTTTGATGATGAAACTGCAGTTATAGAAAAGTAAACTGATAATAAATACAATATATAATAATAAATTCAGTAAAAAAATATAATATAAAACTAATTACCTATACTTACACATATTTTATTTTCTTTGGTTTCTTTACTAACATGCAATCCTTGTTAAATTGTTTCCATGAACTACATTTTCATATATAGGAACTAATAATACATGTCTAAACAATGAAAATTAAACATAATGTGATTATAAAAAAACTTACTTGTTTAATAAGGTGGAAATTGGTTTAAAAACTGTTCTTAATAAAGATAAAAACCAATATAAGGTGCATTAATTTGGGAAAAATACACCTAACATCCAATGTCTCGTACAATACAAAAATTTCACAATTAATTACATTATAATGATCATTAGTTCATAATTATGTTTATGATATGGCCTATCAAAAAATGGAAAAAACCATAATTTAATTGTCTATGATAATCTCTCAGATATATATTGAACTCTATGATTATTCTTCACGTTTATGACTTCCAAGGAAATGTACTCTGGATCAATAAAACTACAAATGTCTGTACTTTATTTTTGTAAAAGAATCTTGTGTATATTCCTAAATTAAACAGAAAATATAGTTATTCAATTTAAAACCATATTCTATTAACTAAATAACAATTCAAACATCAATTTACTTACATAGAAAACAACTGCACGACACTTAGCCCGAGCTCTTTAAAATCAACTAAATGCATGATATATTATTTCATTATTATCAATGGATAAATTCTTCCACATATATCGAGAATCATCTAAAATTCATAGATATTATTCAAGGAAGCAGAAGCCTGAGATAAGTTTTGTAACCCAAATGAAATTTTAGAAGGTTCTACAGCTGACTGTTCCTGAACATTTTGTTGCATTTGGGCAGTTTCTTTTTCTTTCAGATATTCCTATATAAGTTAAATGTCTGAAAATATTATAAGTGATTTTAAATCATTTTTAATTAATATTAAAAAAATTCATACCTCATATGAAATATAACTTAGAATACTAGTTGGCAAAAGTAAAAAAATGGCTCAGACATTATTCAACACAGGTGATCTCCATAGTAGGAAATGGTAGTAGAGTATTAGGATCTATAATTTCAAGTACTAATACTCTAACATGAACCATATTCATAGGATGATGATGTACTGAGTCCCCCAAAAAATGCATCTGTCCTAACACAATAATATCTACATGAGGATCTTCAGAAAACAACTCACAATATAAGGCTTCATCCGAGCGAGGAGGTGGAGGCTCAAAGTAAGTAGATGGGGCAGGGTAGTCCGAGTGAGTAGGCTGAGAAGGAAGAAAAATGAAAAAGGTATATTAGTGTTTATAATTTATAAAATAGAAAAATTGATGAAAATAAAATAATATACCTCAAAAGGCTGTGCAGGCAAGGCAGAGTAAGCAGATGGGGCAGGGTAGTCCGGGTGAGTAGGCTGAGAAGGCAGAAAAATGAAAAAAGCTATATTAGTGTTTATAATTTATAAAATATAAAAATTGATGAAAATTAAATAATATACCTCGAAAGGCTACGCAAATGGGGCAGGGTATTCTGGGTGAGTAGGCTGAGAAGGATGAAAAATGAAAAAGTTATATTAGTGTTTATAATTTATAAAATAAAAAAATTAATGACATAAAAATAATATACCAGGGAAGGCTACAAAGACAGTGCTGGGTAAGAAGATGGGGTTGGGTAGTCCAGGTGATCAAACTGGGAAGGTTGAAAAATTAAAAAGTTATATTAGTAATTATAATTTATAAAATTAAAAAAATGATGCCAAATAAATAATATACCTGAGAATGATGTGAAAGCTATGACTATATTTCCAAGTGTTCTAACAAAGACTTTTGCACTACTGCTTGAATTTGATCTCCCATAGACTATTTCATATCTTTCAGCTATTCTTTTAAGGATTCTATCTTTGGGTCTTTTGATTTATTACGTTTACCAAAAACCTTTCGAATACTAACTCCCGCATAATATCCTCTAACACAGCCGAGGTGTTCTGCCTTTCCCAAAGCAGTGGCTAGGATATCCATCCTACCCTTGGGTATAAAAGATCCATGTGTCTCTTTCTCCTGAATTTCATCCTGAAATGAAAAATAAAAAAGTTATATTCGTCTTTACAATTTAAGAAATAGAAAAAAAATTAAGAAATAAACAATATTTACATAAAATTCTAGAATCTACTTTATAAGATTCATCCCTAAGATTTTTTTCATTTTTCCTTCTTCTTGCCTGTTTCCATTTCTAATGGAGAGTGGGAGGATATGGAGGACCAAACGGGACCTCTTCTGAACCACTACTTAATCGAGATCTTAATGCTTCAAATTTTTCTTCAATCATTTTATGTTCTAAATACAAATACCATCCACGTGATAAAGTATGAGGGTATACATTTTTCAACTGGATCTTCTGATGAGATCCCCTGAATTCCTTTTATATAAAAATAAACTACTATGTAATAAGAATAATATATCATAAATTTTCAAATATAAAATAATTATCATACCTGGAATTTTTCTTCTTGACGACTCTCAACAAATCACTTCCATATATCTTCATATATAAATGGATACTTAATGCATGGGCTTTCAAACCTTCTCTTTCCAAAAACATAACTTTTTGTCAGTTTTGTTTTAAAATCTCTCCATTGAACTACCACTAATGGGATATTTCTTTTCTTAATTTCTTTGGTTTCCTCAAAATTGAATGTCATATGTAATTGAATAAATTAAATATGTCATTTAAAATATATATAATATTAAAAAATGAGAGAAAATAAATCAATTAATATATTTTACCATCACGACCTCCCAAATTTGTTGCTTCACCGTCCTGTCCACTGACTTTCAATCAGGATATAAAATATTGATCCTACAACAGCTCTACATCACTATATAACTGAAAAACTGAACTAGAGTTGGTCCAACTGCATTATTATCATCATAAAAATAGATGTGTACTCTGTCATCATCATGAACAAGTGATAGTTTGGGTAAACATGTAATACCACTTTTACCAACTTGAAAACTTGATTTTTTTCTAGTAACAGGAGAAGTCGCCTCTTCCGAGGAAGAATCAGAAATCCTTTGAATTTTTCTAGAAAATTAAAAGTTTTATTTAATTAAATAAGTATATTATTGAATATATAATAATATGTAAAAATAGATATACCTCAGTAACTACTCCTCTCTATCTATATCTTATATTTCTACTAGAATGTGTATTGAAATTTTTTGTACCTCCATATCATTAGAAAATTGAATAATTAGATACAAGGAAGACAAAAATAAGTAACTAAAAAAATAGGCATGCATTTGTAAGTTTCAAAAAAGGAAAGAAAATATAAATATTTACCAAAAAAATTTGGAGACTAATTTATTGTTATCCCATATTCCATCATCATGATCATTACGTACTGCATGCACTATGTCTGTCTTATACTCATTGTAATCATCTTAAAATTGTGTAATAGATGAATAAGGCTCATGTAAATCACTAACATCATCAGCATCATCCTCATCACCCAAATGGTATCTTTTTCCTTGAAAAACAACTAACCATTGATCATTCGACGGATCACTGACATAAAATACTTGTCTTACATGTGTTTCCAGGATTAATGGTTCCTCTTTGTAATTAAATCTTTTCAAATCAACCAGTTTAAACCCATATTCATCATGTTTCACACCACTATTTCTATCAACCAAATTACACTTAAAAATAATGACTTGAAATTTAATATAATCAATTTCCCATATGTCTTCATGAACTCCAAAATATGTCGTTGATGCAGAAATTGGGTTTTTATATTTGGCACTCGAAAAATGCACTGCTTCAGTGAAAACCAACACACCACTATTCTGAACGGTACTCTTTTCATCCAGGTTTTTTGTATAAAATGTGTATCCATTGATATTAAAACCAGTTCATGGGATCACATTAATATATGGTCCCCCTGCTAACCACTTCAGTGTTTCTGATGTAGATATATTTGGGGTGAATTTTTCTTTAAACCATGAAACAAATGTCTTCTTATGCTCAATCATCAACCATTTTTCTTTTTTTTGTTATCGTAACTTTAATTCAACAATATGTGATGATATATATGATTGAACCTCATCTGTGTTGTTAAAAATGTATAAATGTGTCTGCATAACTTCATCACGTGGAATGAACTTTACCGTTAAGCCTCGAACCCCTCTACCTTCACTATCAACTGTCATATGTTGTGAAACAGGGGGCCAATATGCGCCACCTCATAAAAATAATCATTACAGAACTCTATCACCTCTTTTGATACATATTTTTGAACAATAGAGGCCTCTTGTCGATAATGATTTTTTATATATCCTTTTAAAATTTTCATATATCTTTCAAATGGATACATCCATCTTAAATAAACAGGCCCACATATTCTTATCTCATTCCCCAAAATGAATCAACAGATGAACCATTATATCAAAAAAAGTGGGTGGGAAATACATTTATAGTTGACAAAGAATAAGAGTTTATTCATCCTCCAACACATATAATAGATTTGGGTCACCTACTTTGCTAAAAATGTCTTTGAAGAAATTACATAACCTGAGGATAGTCTTTCTGACGGTTGTCAGAAATCTACCACGCACTGCTACTGGTAGAAGTTGTTACATCAACACATTATAATCATGAGACTTCATACCTATTAATTTACAGTCCTTAAATGACACCAAATTATTCACATTTGAAGAAAAACTACTGGGTAATTTAGTAACATGTAGACACTGACAAAAATTCATCTTTTCAATCTTACTTAATGTGTGACAAGCCGGAGGTAAATAGGTTTTTTTTCCTTTCAGAAAGGGAGCTAACTCCAAACGTATTCTCATTAATATCACGTCCAATATAGAAAGAAATCCATCTTTTGTCATTACTTTTATGTCTAACAAAGTTCCAATCAAATGGTCACATATGTTTTTCTCAACATGCATAACATCAACGTTATGTTTTATCTCTAAAAATCTTCAATAAGGTAGTTCGAAAAAATAGACTTCTTCTTCCAGATATTTCTTTGAAAACCAGAACATCTACTCTTTCCTAATGTCGAATCAATATCATTCACCCTGTCATAATATTATTCAGTTGACAATGGTCGATGGGGGAGGTTGTATTCTTATAAATTTTTAAATTCTTTTTTCAATCTACGATAAAGATGATCAATTCTCAAAAAACATCGATATCCCATGTACACTGTCTTTCTTCCATTCTGCAATTGATAATATGAAGTTTTTTCTTCACAAATTGGACATGCTTTATGTCCCTTAACACTATATCCAGATAAGTTTACATATGTATGAAAATTCATTTATAGTGAACATTATCAAGCACACAAAATAAAATATTCTTTCTTGTATGCATCGAAAACTTTAACACCATCATCCCATAGCAGTTTCAAATCACCAATAAATGGTGAAAGATACTCATAAATATCATTTCCCGGTTGTTTTGGTCCAGAAATCATCAAGCTCATCATAATATATTTTTTCGTCATACATAGATGTGGGGATAAGTTTTAAGCTACTAGAAAAATAGTCCATGAACAATGTTGGATACTAAGTCTCTGATATGAATTCATTCCATCAGTATACAATCCCATTCTGAGATTTCTAACTACACTTCCAAAATCATGAATTTTTTTTATCAAAACTCTTCCACTGTTGTGAATCGGGAGTGTGACGTAAGTTACCATCATAGATGAACTCATCTTTATGTCATCTTATCCTTTTTGCATGAATTGAATTTGAAAATAAATGCTTCAAACGAGGAATTGTTGGAAGGTACCAAATTTCTTTTGCAGGAGTTTTGATTCTGGTACCTAAAAATGAATCAGAATTGAATTATCAGAATTGTATGCAAAAAAATATTGGATGATATCATTGTAAAGTAAAAAATTGATTTTTCATGACGTTAGATGACATCTCCTAAGAATGAATCTGAGTTGACTTTCCGATCTATCTTATAGCGTGATGTCCCACATGTAGGACAACTTGAAAAATTTTCATTTTATTTCCTATACAGTACACAATCATTGGGGCAAGCATGTATCTTTATATACTCAAATCCCATTGGGAATAATATTTTCTTTGCTTCAAAATTGGAATTTGGATGGTTTTTTCCTTCTAGAAGTAGCTCTTTTAAAATCTCAAGTAAGCTGGAGAAAATTTTATCACTCCATCAATTATTTTCTTTTAATTTAATTAATCTCAAAACTAGTGAAAACACTGTATATTTACTATAACCTAGGAATAATGGTTTCTTAGAATCTCCATACAATCATTCAACAGTTGGTGTTTTTATGATGATTTCAACACCTGAATCATGAATTAAATCTTCAATATGATCCTCTGCCTCATTATGAATATTGTCATCAACATTGGATGTTGAATTTTTAGTTATTTCACCATTCCAGATCCAACGTGTATAATTAAGGCTAAAACCATAACAAATGAGATGATCCTTGATTTCTATGGATGTTAATTTCTCATATTTATACACTTCACACATGGACTTAAAATCAAATAAATATTTTGAAGATGGCATTTAACAAATTCCAAAAAATCATCAACTCTTTTTTCATATTCACTAGTGGTTCTTCGTAAATGAATCCAATTACAGTGCATTAAATACCTGATATCACAATATAATTGTTGAATATATTAATCCATATAAACATTTAAATATATATCAGATAAATTCTAAACAAAAACACATTTAATAATGAATATTAATAATCAGATAGAAAACATCAGATATGAAACACATTTACGATCCCTTGATTGTGTCATTTCATATACTAACATGCTTGTGATTTTCACAGACTGCATAGGCACATCTATTTGGGATTAGAAAATGATATGGGGGTGGGTACCAGTGTTTGATTAGAATTCTCACATGTGTTAGGTGTGGTAAGTTGGAGTCAGTGTAAAAAGATGAAATGTGTTGACAGGATATTTATGAATATTTGTTAAATAAATATTGAACCATATTCCAACACATTTAAAATAAAATATAAACTAATAATTGAATAAAAAAATAAAAAAATTATATGATAAATAATTTATCTACAAAATAAAAAAAAAACTTACCAAATTTGTTGTTTAACCCGAATAGAGATCCTAAATCCAAACTTTGTCGGTATAATGACTTCAAAAAATAAAAACTACAAAATATATACCAACATTGATGATACAAATGAACAGTAATGATAAAAAACAGCTAAAATCAAAACACAATTAAAAATCACACAAAATAGTGTTACAGAAGAAGAAAGAAATTGTGGAAGATAAATCAAGGGAGGATAAGAAAGAACAAAAACCAAAAAAATGTGAAAATGGAGGAAAAACTATTAATAATGGCTGTCGAGGATCACAAATATGGCTTTGAAGTCATCGCAAGTCAAGATCACCGCCGTGGGTTTTGATTTCGATGACCCAAGAAAAATGAGGGTTAACAATCGCAATATTTTTTAAAAGGATTTCTGCATCGGTTTTGGTAAAAACTGACTCTGAAAATTAACAAAAACTTTTCGGTGTCAATTTTTATAAAAACTGACCCCGAAAGTCTTTGGTTTTTTTATTTTGGAATCTGTTTTTGAAAAAACAGATGCCTAAAATTAATCATATGGTGTCGGTTTTCCCTAAAAATGACGCCAAAGATTTTTATTTTATTTTTAGCATCGATTTTCTCTAAAACCGACGCCAAAACATTTTTTTATTATTTTTCGTGTTGGTTTTGACAAAAACCGAAGTGAAAAATCATCAATAAATGGGTTTTGGCATCTTTTTTTTACTGAATATCAATGCCAATAAGTTCCCACACATACTATTGGTGCCGGTTTATAAAAAACTGACGTTAAATCCTGTATTTCCACTAGTGTAGGAAAGAATGTACAAAAATATTACAATATAGGAAATTTTAATTTTATAAATGGATAATGAGTGAGCCTTTCACTATATTATTTTGGGTTCTAGTCATTTACTATTTCCAAAATGAACTTTGGGATGAGAATACTCAATATAAAATACATATGAAAAGGAAAACTATGAACTTAGAAGGAATTACATATAAATAACATGTAAATACTAACATTTGAGTCTCTAGGTTTCAATATAAGTTATCCATGTTGATTTTACTATTAGGTTTTCTAACCTAACAATCTATTCAAGTACTTCATAATGGTTCTTAAAGATTTTGTGATTTTTCCAAATCAAATCCCCCGGGAGTTTCAAAACAGGTGTGTTGTAAGGCCTCTTTTTCATGCACAATGTGATGATCAAGTTAATACCCAATGTTACCTTTTTCATTTATTATCCAAGGGTACAATTGTCCTAGAGCCAAATCCTCTAGTAGTTACCTGATAAGAATGAAATTTATTGGAATCCACCTGATCTATGCTTCACTAAAATTTCATGTTATTTTACTATATTTAAACTTATTTCTAGGGTTTTCATTAAATAATTCTAGTTATAATCTCCAAAAAATTACTATACCATTCCTGTGATACCAACTATAGTGACCCAATCCTTATTCACATATTATGATATGTTTTTTAACAGAAATATCCAATAAATACAAACCAAAGATTAAGAGGTCTAGCGTCATTAGAATACTAGGTTCATAAAACATCAATGTAAAATAAAAATAAAACAATTTTATTTTAATCTCCAAAATGAGCTTCTAACTTTCTTTGATCTCCTAAAACTGTACAGGATAACCTGGGTAGTTAATAAAAGAAAGGGGTGAGATGAAAAGCTTAGTATGGGAATAAACATGAAAAAAAAGCATAACATCTGACTCGAATGGCATAACATGATATCATAAAGGATAAGGATCAGGGATAATCACATTGGATAATTATATAAATAACATGGTATCATAACATCATGGCACTATATGAATGTGGAAACATATAAAACATGACATAATCATAAGTCATGGGTAACAGCCAAGACTGTCACAACCCGTCCCCTAGGGCCCGTGTTGTGACTACCCCATGCCCACCTCCGAAAGACTAGACACTAGAGACTAGCACTGAAGAAATTATTCCATAAGTGGGAGGCATTTTCCAGAGTACCTATACACACCACCCAACACCCAGCCAAAGGTACTAGAAAGTAAAATTCAAGGAAGACATGCATGAAATCCACTATGTAAAACACAACCAAAGTACATGGTATCATCCTGGGCCAGTATACAATCCCACCAAAAGGAAAACAAAACAAAAGTAAAACTTAAAGTCCCTAAAACTTTTCTACCGGGAAGCCTACCTGAATGGAAAGTGAAGGGTAGCCGCCTGAAGTTGTAGAAGTGCACCTTCTCTGTCTGATCTCACTAAACACTACTAGGCCCTAGTCCTCCCTAGACTCCATCGAAGCATTGGTCGTCTGCACAAGACACGACACGTGTGGGAAAATCCCACACATGGGTGAGTAAAACAATACTCATTAGGGGTCCCCGAAACCACAAAGGTAAATCACAATAGGAAATCCAAAAAGGAATGCACAATCAGCGCTACTCATGTATATGCCCATAAATATACCATGAACATACAGATATACTCGTCTTATCCACTAATAAAACATGTGGTCCCAACCACACAACCAGTTTCAGGATTCTCATCGAAGGCTCAAGTCATCACACACAAACCAGGAGATAACACTCCGCAAGCTCAGTCATCCCTGATGGAACGTGTTCAATAAATGCACTCCATCGGGTACAATAATAAAATAATGGATGGTACGTCCGAGAGAATGTGCTCCATAGAAAACATTCTACTAAGTTCCACTCTAGTGCCCGACACTATAGGTTTAATCATCATAGTCATGCACCCCATGCAAGGCTAAGTAAACCGAAGTGAAGATACCCTCTCCTCATCACTACGCTCAGTTGAGGTGTCGCGAACCAGCCCGATTTGACCCTGAACCAATCACCCAGGCTAGCCCATGACAAGGTCTGGGAGGTGTTCCTGATCCTCCGGAGATGGCGAAAAGCACTGAGGGCATAAATAGAGTACACATGGGAACAATTTTTCCCAAATATAAACAATCAAACAAATAGCGTAAAGAAATGTACAGCCCAAAATACATTTACATAAAAATTGAACTGAACAGTATTTGTACAAGGGACTAAAAATAAAACTAAACCAAAAACTCAATTGACCAAACTTGATAACGAACTATCTCCTTGTGAACCCTATGGTCACTCTCCAACATAATTATCACACGTCGCCCATGGTGATTGAACTCAAGTTGAAACCTGCACAAGGGCTAAAACCAGAATAAGACTATAGGTGTGAGTATTAAAACTCAGTAGGTTCGCCCGATATTCTATTCAAAATACACATCCTTTAAAATAAAAGAAACATAAATTTAAAGTTTTAAATACAATATATAAAGTTATTTTTTCCAAATGAGGTCCCATTATATATAAAAAATTACTAAACAAAAACATACATGTTTTATAAACAAGAATTCTAGTAAGAATTTTCAAAGAGGTGCAACCTCAAAAATGACACTAGTTTTCAAGTGGGATGCTTTAAATAATGTAAAATTTTAATTAAATCACAAAAAATACTGAATTTAAAAACCAAACACATTGTATGTCGACAGTAAGTACAAAATAGCCAATGATCACAAGTCACACGAACACCCCTAGGCACTAGTTAGTTGTGAGCCTCAGGTACCTCGTATCTCGTTGTAATTAACGATAATAAATATCCATTATCCTACACACGAGCCACTAGTAGAGAGAATACCCATAACCTAGTGGTCTCTCAACATCATCATAATCATAGTTTATTTAGTGTTTTCATTGTCAAACTTGCTCTGTGAAACAAGGGTCAGACCCCACAGGATCACTAGCATACTAGTACGTGTGTGGCCAGCTAGATACCCGGGATTCCCTTTAGTGCTAAATCAAGTAACACATATTATCAAATACACATTTCACATCAAAATTACATTCCAAAACCATAAACTCACAAATATACCACAAAATTTCTTCACATTTCTTTCACGAATCAATACAACATTAAAAATGTTCGCAAAACAATTTCAAGGAGTGTATTGACGCTTTGCAAATAAAACTTATTCTAAAACACTTTTTCAATATAAAAATACAAAAAAACATACCCAACCATATTTGGAAGACCTAAAAACCTTTAATAAAATCATTTCATGGACCATAAAACAATCCCAATTTACAAAACATGGTATATACATGTAAAACACTCATTCTTCATTTTTAGGAAAGGCCAAATGAGCCTTTTAACATTTTCTCAAAACTAACATTTTACAAAGTTATGAATTTCAATTTTATTAAAGAGGTAAATACACACCATTTACATTATCAAACCATATTCATAAATCTCTTAAAACACTCAGGTTATATATTCAAAACACAACCATTTTCATAAGGATGTGAAAATGGGCCATTTTCCGACAACTCAGGACAAAACATGTTGTAAACCAAAACCCATTTTTTTGTAAAACGAAATCCAAATTGGAAATACATAAAATGATCCTAAAATATTTTTTCCATGCTTCCTATGAATTTATAAATCCAAAATAATAATTTTAAATTGCACTAGACACAAAAAATCCAACCGGGAAATTTACCGAACACATGACATGAACTCTTTAACAAAACAACTTATTTTAAGCCCATAAAAAGGGATAAAAACCCATTTTCATGCCATAAATATATTCAAGCTACTGAATCATATTCTAAATACCACAAAAAAAGTTCTAAAACTCATGGAATAATTTATCAAAAAAGAGGAGTGCACATTTATACCCAAACAACTATATTTAAAAAAAATAATAAAACATCATTTGAAAACAAAAAAATTAAAACCAAGATTTCACAGCAACATATATCATATAAATAAGGTTATAATAGAATTATAATGATGAAACATAAATGATAAAGTCTTGTGTAGGGGATATCCTACCACAAATCCGTGGCGGAAAGGAAATGTACACCTGAAATCACCCGTTGTGGTTACCAGCAATATAGACCTATGAAGACCCACTCTAAATGAATCAAACCCCCATAAAAATCATTCCAAAATAGTACCCTAGGTATATAATGGCCAAGGGAGAAGAAGAAAACAAAATACAATGGAATTAGATGGAAGAGGGAGAACAAAGGAGAGGGAATCTCACCTTAGAAACTAAAGGACTCTTCATATTCTCTTAGATTTTCACCCTTAGAGGAAAGTTAATGGAATGGAACTTCTTGGAGATTATCCTTAGGTTTGGATGAACCTGGGAAATTTTATTGGGGGTAAAAAGAGTGAACAATAATGTATTTATGATTGATGCAATTTACCTTATAAAATCTGGACGATTTCAAGAATCTTGAGAAGTTTCTCCCTATTACATGGCTAAGATATGACCCAAAGAGTGAAAATCGAAAATGGGGGTGCAACTAGATATGTTTGGCTCGAGTGGGATGTGTAATCACCAAAAAATGTCAAAACATTGAAAATATATAAAAGATGCAAATTATTTTCTAAAAACTAGAAATGGGCCCATGGTTTGGCCTAATACCTATATCGATAACCCAAATTCACCATGATTATTAATTATTAATGGGACCAAAAGGATATTTAAGATTGAATATGTCAGGGGAGGAAACATAGGAAGTTGAATGAGTCAAAATGGTAAAAATGGAAGGATTTATAAAAGAAACAAAATATGTTTTTAAAACTGGAAATGAGCTCACAGCTTGGCCCAAATCCTGAGGTAACCACTATTTCTACCAAAACTCCCAAAAAAGAATCAAGTCACACAAATATTGATTATTAGATATATATGACACTTCAAAAATCAACATTAATCTCACACAAGACTCAGGAAAATGATTAGGATTTCCAATGAACTGGATCAAAACAAAGATGTGAAAAACTGAGTGTGACAATTCTCCCCACCATTAAAGCTTTCCATCCCCGAAAAGTCCTAGAACATTCCAAATAAAATATCAACACCTAAGGATTACTAATAAATATGATCCATATTATCAAGATAATGAAATATCATTCACAATTAAAGGAACTTAATCCTCTTTCCTCAAACAAAACACAAACTCACAACCACTTCCTGAGAATCAACCGATGGATCGTGCCAGAACTGCCATAACCAAATTAAGAACCAGATTGTTGGGCCTTCTCCCAATGAACACAACAATCACCCAAACCAAAGAGCACTCACGAAAACCAAATATTCTAGGTTAGTCTGTAATGGAATCCCCATCATTAAGAAACAACTAGCACTAGATATGTTCTTATGATGAAAATCCATGAGACCCATGGTGGGTCTCCTAATCGTTAGAAACCAACTAGAAATGAACAAACAAAAATTAAACATAATATAGAATAGGGCCTCACTCTCACAAGCCCAACAGAACTCTCCTACAATAACCTACCTACCCAAGTTGAGAGGAACACAACATGAACATTTAATCCACCCACTCTTGAATTCAGGTGGCATGAACCGAGCCCATACTCTCTACATAGATCCGAACCCCCACTAATTATGGAGGGGAGGGAAGGGGACCCAATCATTAGGCCATTAAAACCATAATAGAAACAAAGTAACTACTTCACTGAAATGGTAGAGGTATGAGCTTATCAATACTACCCACAATCCTAGGACTCCTGACTATGCGCCAACTTCACTCTAAAACCTATGGATAGAGCTTTGATGGATGAAGCATCTCTTGCCTCATAGTTAGGCTTTGATAATCCCCAACTTGTACTCCATCCCTTAGTTCCACATAGTACAACATAACACTCCTAGGAAGAAACAACGTATCAAGAGACACCATGAATCTCTCTTCCTTAACAACACATTTTACCCAAACAAGAACATGAAAATACACAACACTATTTTCCCTCACTTCGAAAGAGGAGAAGAATGAACAAGGCACACAAAAAAACCAACTAAACATCACTGAGCACAACTACTACAACCAAGAGAATCACCATAAAGGGAAGGCACTTTAAAATTGAGCCCAAACATCTCTCTATTTTATGAAACCGGCTGATGTATCATTCTAAGATGTGGATTTAACATTTGAAACAAATATTTAGGTTGATCAACGGGAAATCTTTCCAATGGAGAACCATTTCTGGCCACATCAAAACACCCAACATATCATTAGAAACCAACTAAACATTACCCCAAAACAAAGCCACCAACAAGATCTCATCTCAAGACGCAATAAGAGAATGACTTCTTGATAATAAGTAATCATACCAAATAGACAAAACTTCTATGACCTTGGATAAAATATCCATATAACGGTCGGTTCATAGCAAACAATACAATTTTTCAGCTCAAAAAACTTTTGAAAAAAATAATCTTACTTGGTGTATTTTAACATTCACCAATGGAGTTTCATCAAGTATCACTCACATAAACATTTATGTGACACCCCGAGCACTCCAAAAAAAATCCATACTGGTCATTCATCCATATATACACAAAACCTTGCATGTGAGAACCCATGAAAACACCGAATTAAAAAACAAAACAACATCATTACAAAAATAATCATGTACCTTCCAAAGGCACAATAACTACCAAATCAAAAACCATTTTAAGATTTCACAAGACCATCCACGCTTCATCAAGAACGATTTTATTAAAAAAACAATCCATTTCATTTAATAGAACTTCCAAAAACAACTGTGCTATTCTAAATAGCCCTTTATCATTTTAAAAAAAAATTAGCAAGGTATCTTTTCATAATCTGATGGCCATTGATACCAATACCCTTTCTAGGAAAACACCAACCTCTCAAAACCAATTCATTAGATTCAACCACTTTTAAACATACAAAAACAACCATTTTAAAACAAAGATTCATAATCAGCATAAAAATTATTCACACTTTCAAAACATTTTATTTCAATAAACCACAAGTTTATTTTATGGAAAATCCAATCTCGTTAAATCATTTCCACTTCCTCCTAAACATTTGTTTCAAAAAAAACACAACCTTTCAAAACAATTATTATATTTAATTTTTGCAAACCCATTTTCCAATTTTAACAATCCAATCCTTCCTTTAAAACACATTTCCATAATTCTCACATATTTATTTTCAAAACAAGAATTCAGAATTCAATAAAGGTCCAAGAAACCTAGAAAAGGGAACTACTGTCGGTGAGTGACTAGACCATATGGTTGGCGGCCATATGTCAAACACAACACCAACACTAGGAGACTTATTAGGACCATGTCCCGAATCCACATGGATTTCCAGGCCCTACGAGATCACAAAGGCTATTAGTCAAACTCCCCTTGTCATATTCCAACACTAAAATGATCAACAAGAACAAAGGACACTAATAAAACCAGACTTCCTATGGAAACTCGAGGATCAGAATGAGCAAGAGTTCGTGATTCTCTTCCTGAAATTACCCCGAAATTCCCAAAAATCCTACTCCATATACCTTGAAATCCCTAAAATAATAGGGGCGCTCTAAAAAATAATGGTCTACTAAGAGTTGACCCCCATTGACACCATTTTTTCATAAACCATCCGGATTCGACCCTGAACTAGTCACCCATGACAGCCCGCGACAAGGCCTAAGAGGCATTACTGATCCCCCCAGGGTGGAGGCAAGCACTGAGGGCTTCAATATAGTACACAATAGAATGATTTCTCCCAAATATAAGCAATCAAACAAATATAAAAATGAAATAGACAGCCCAAAATATATTTACATAAAAATTGAACTGAACATTATTTGTACAGGACAATAAAAGTATAACTAAACCAATAACTAAAATAACCAGAACTAATAATCAAATAACTCCATGTAACCCCTCTTTTCACTCTCCAACACAATGATCACATGTCTTCCAAGTAGATTGAACTCAATGTTGAAACCCGCACAAGGGCTAAAAATAGAAGAAGACTATAGGCGTGAGTATTAAAACTCAATAGGTTATCCTGATATTATATTCCCAATGGACATCCATTAAAATAAAAGAAACAAAAATTGACAGTTTTAAATATGAGATATAAAGTTATGTTTTCCAAATGAGGTCTCATTCTATAAAAAAATTACCAGACAAAAACATGCATGTTTTATAAACAAGAATGCAAGTAACAATTTTCAAAGAGGTTCAACTTAAAAATGAAACTATTTTTCAAGAGGGACTCTTTAAAGAATATACACTTTTAAATAAATCAAAAACACTTCTGAATTTACCAACCAAACACACTGTATGCTGACAATGAATACAAAATATGCAATGATCACAAGTCATGGGAACACCCCTATGAACTAGTTAGTTGTGAGCCCCAAGTACCTTGTATCTCAGTGAAAGTAACCATAATAAATATCTTTTCTCATGCACATGATACACTAGTAGGGAGAATAACCATAACCTAGTGGGCCCCCTAAATCATCATCATCATAGTTTAGTTAGTTTTTTCATCGTCAAACTTGATACATGAAACACGGTCCGGACCCCACGGGATCACTAGCATACTAGTACATGTCCGCCCACCTAGATACTCGGTATTCCCTTTAGTGATAAATCCAGTTACACATATTATCAAATACACATTTCACTTAAAAATTTCATTCCCAAACCATAAATACACAAATATACCACAAACATCTTTCACATTTCTTTCATGAATCAATAAACCACTAAAAATTTCGTATAAAAATTTCATGGAGTGTATTGAGGATTTGCACATAAAACTCATTCAAAAAAACTATTTTATGTATAAAAATACAAAAAAACTATTACCAAACATATTTTTAATCTTTAAAAACATTTAATAAAATCATTTCATGGACCATAAAACAATCCCAATTGACACAACATGGTATATACATGTAAAACACTCATTCTTCCTTTTTAGGAAAGGCCAGACGGGCCTTTAAACATTTTCTCAAAACTAACATTTGAAAAAGTTATTCATTTAAATTTTATTAAGAAGGTGTATACATACCATTTAAATTAGAAATACATATTTATAAATCCCTAAAAACACTTAGGTTACATATTCAAAACACAACCATTTTCATAAGGATGTGAAACAGGTAATTTTCCGGCAACTCAGGTCAAAACATGTTGTAAACCAAAACCCATTTGTTTATAAAAACAAATAAAAATTTTAAAGCCATAAAAGGATCCTAAAATAATTTTTTAAATGCTTCCAATGTATTTATAAATCCAAACAAATAATTATAAATTGCACTAGACACATAAAATCTAATCGGGCAGTTTTCTGAACACATGGCATGCACTCTTTTACAAAATAACTTATTTTAAGCACTTAAAAAGAGATAAAATACCATTTTCATGCCATAAATTTATTCAAGCTACTGAAAAATATTCAAAATACCATAAACCAAGTTTGAAATATCATGGAATAATTTATCAAAGAAGAGGAGTTCACATTTATACCAAAATAACTATATTTTTTACAAAATATGGCATAAAACATCATTTGCAAAGAGAAAATTAAAAACAAGGTTTCAAAACAGGACATATCATATAAATAAGGTTATAATAACATGATAATTATAAAACTTAAATGATAACGTCTTGTTAAAGGGATATCCTACCTCAAATCTGTGGTGAATAGGAAACACACACCCGAAATCACCCGTTGCATTTCCCAACACTCTAGACCTATGATGAACCACCATAAACGAACCAAAACCCCATAAAAAATCATTCCAAAATAGTACCCTAGTTCTATCATGACCATGGTAGAATATTAAACCAAAATAAAATGGAAGGAGAAGGAAGAGGGAGATGAAAGGAGAGGGAAAATCACCTTGGAAACTAAAGGGATCTTTATATTCCCTTAGATCTGTACCCTTAGAAGAATGGTAATGGAATGGAACTTCTTAGAGATTCTCCATAGGTCTGGAAGATCTAGGGAAATTTTATTTGGGGTAAAAAGATTTAAAGATTAATTATTTATGAAAGAGAAAATTTAACTTAGAAAATATGGATGATTTCAGGAATCCTGAGAAGGTTGACCATAATAATCAGCTAAGATGAGCTCAAAAGAATGAAAAATATAAAATGAGGGTGCGACTAGGTATCTTTTCCTCTATTGGGAGGTGGAATCACAGAATAAAAATCAAAAATTTAAAAAATATATAAAAGAAACAATTTATTTTCTAAAAAATGGAAATCTTCCCACGGGCTGGCCCAATACTTGATTAGATAACTGAAATTCATCATGATTATTAATTATTAATGCGCCCCAAAGAATATTTAAGCTTTAATATGTCAGGCTAGGAAAAATAAAAAGTGTAACGAGTCAAAAATGTCAAAAAATGAAGGATTTATAAAAGAAAAAAATATGTTTTTAAACTGGAAATGAGCTCACGGTTTGGCCCAAATCATGAGGTAACCATCCTTTCTACAAAAACTCCCAAAAAAAGAATTGAGGAACACAAATATGAATTATTAGATATATATGACACTTAAAAACTCAACATTAATCTCTCCCAAGACCTATGAAAAGGATCAGGATTGCCAATGAACCGGATCAAAACAAAGACATGAAAAATCAGGTATGACATGAGGGAACACTGCTCCAGTCTAACTTGTGATACCTCAGTATCTCCTGTAAGAAGTGTCCTACACCTTAGACTATCGAGGGATAACAAAATCCTATCTAGGTATTGTTTTTATCAAGTGGATGGGCCTACTCCTTGCTACTGTGTCCAACAGCTGAGGGAGTTCCATCTCCATTCAATAACCCGCACCCTACCTGATAAGGAAGTACTACTCAGTGACTAGAGAACCCACACCCTAGTACAAAAGCGGAGTACTACTCATGGAGGACCCACACCCTAAATCGGTATGGGAGTACAACTTCATATATTGAAGATCCACACCCTACACAATAGGGTAGTACCACTCAGTTACTAGAGGACCTTCACCCTAGCAATGTAGGGGAGTACCGAATCTGTCAATGTGTTCACTATGGGGGACCCGCACCCTAGTACGTTAGAGGAGTACTGACCCCAATTTAGAGGACCTTCTCCCTGGCACGATAGGGGAATATCGACTCTATCGTAGTACTATTTAAGGAGGATTCGCACCCTATAATGGCAGGGGAGTACCGACTCCTTTAATAGAGAATCCTCTCCCTACCCAGTAGGAGAGTACCGACTCTATATGTGTTAGATATGGATGACCTACACCCTATTCCAATAGGGGAGTGCCAACTCCAAGGATAGAGGACCCACTCTTTGGTATTACAAGGGAGTACCGACTCTTCCTTTAAAAACATCTCCTAGAACCCATGCCCTAAAATGTGGGGAGTCTCATCTCTAAAAAAGCATAGGTATAAAGAGTACCCATTCCTTGAGCCATCAAGGGAGTAAAAATCCTAAAATATCATCATAAGAATCACCGCGATTCTATCCAAAGTCTTCCTGTATCGAGAGAGCCTACTCTTCAAAACAATTTTTCTATCCACTAACTTTATCAAAAACTCACTTAGATTATCTCAAAAGGACTTTCTCATCCAAAGGGTCCCAATGCCATATATGTCTCATGAAACAAATGTTTTTCTTAGAAGTTACGGATGTTTTAGCCAAATGGGGGCCGGTTACGTCTGGGTCTAGTTCGACCTGATCAGACTGATCTAACCCAACCAAGGTCTGACCTAGCTCAATGGGCCTGGCCCATATTGGAGTGGACTGGCTCCCACATCATGGATGCGGCTCTGCCACGTCCGTCCAACAGCATGCAGTGCCAGTTGGTGCTGCCCCCCATGTCAATATGTTCACTCATGTGGATCAGACCTCTTGAACACCCCACAACTTGTCGCGGGTCTTGGTCACACTGCGGCCAGAGCTATAGTTTTCTTCATACGACTGTTGAACGGATATCAGCATCACTACTGATGCGATGCAGCGCCATCAGTGCCGAAAACCTCTTTTGTGGACCACCGGATGCACTTTGGTGGTCCGTTATTCTATATGGAAAGTGTTCTGAATCCCTCAGACCACGTTCTTCATTTCCTAGGGTTCAAAATTCCATTATCATTTCTTCCACTGGGAAGCGCTCGTCTAATAGTATTTATCGATACTCCTTGATCTGATCATCACTATCGTCATTGTTTCACCAAGAACAGTTGTGCAACAACCGACCATTCATCGACCCATGAAGAACACAAAGAACGTGCATCAATGGGGAGAATAAAACCAAAAAAAGTGAGGAACAGACCTCCTCCTTCATTCGTTGTGGCATTGATTTACTTTCGTTAGAATGATGAAAAGGGAAAATCAAATAAAATTAATTTATGAAATTATTTACTCACCAAAGATAATCCTGATATAAAAATACCTCTTACAAGAACGATTGAACTGCAGGTCAACCTATTCATGGGTTGATCTACATTTGTTGTTTAAAACTATGAATGGGGAAAATAATTGAATTAAATAACAACCCCTACCTGGGTTTGATCGTTCATTGGTGATGAATGAAGTATTTTCAATCGTCATTCTGTGATCCTCTATTTACGAATGTTGGTCGATCTTCTTTGGTGATGATTCGTTCGAAGGGCGTTAGAATTCATCATCGTCACCCACCAGAGCTTCGGAGAAGAGCTAGGATTGTGCCAATAATTCTTCATTATTTGCTTATCCATTAAAGGATGAAATGCTAATTATCATTTCAGTTACATAGTTGTTACAAAGTCATTACACTGTTTCATTTAATGAAACAACGTATTCAGTTTCATTTCATTGCACGTCGTTTCACTACAACAGTTTCAAAAGAACAAAAAATAAAATAAAACAGCCACTTTATTTTATTATAACTTTTTTAAAAAAAAGTATGAAAACTATCTTTTCAGGTCCACTCGTGCCGGTCGATGTTAATTCTATTCTAATGTAATGTCTCCATTCCAGACGCAATATTACCCTTGTATTTTAAATCCAGACACTCATTTATAAGTTTCCAAATCTTCTCATCCATATCATTTTAATTCTCTTAAAAAACTCAAAAACTAACTTTCACCCTTGAACTGGTTCGGTCATGGTTAAGCTTCACCTAATGGAAACAAGACCTCACGAGCTCAATGGTACTCTTAGATTTTAAATCCGATTTACCGTTTAGGAGTTATAAGGTTTTGAAAATAAAATAATTGTTACTTAATTACTTTATTTGTGGTAAAAAAAATTAACTTCCACTGTTGGCCCACGCCAGCCAAAATTTGTCCATTTCTAGTGAATCCCAACATTCTGAGTTCAAAGGTGCCCTCATATTTTCGATCCAAGAACTAGTTCAAAAGTTACAAAAATCCTCTCACATGTTTAATTGATAAAAGTTTTTAAAAAAAGTTTAAAAATCCATTTCGGCCACTCTTGGTCTCAGAATTATTTTCCATCTCAGAGCCTGGTCCCATAAAAATCCAATTTAATTTAAAAAAATCCATGGAATTTCGGTTCATTACATTCTCCCCACCTTAAGGCTTTTCATCACTGAAAATAAAACATTTTTCCTCATAGTATGAAAACTGAGTTCATCCAGGGTCCCTGTGATACATACAAGCATGCACCACAAAGAACCACCGAGGTCCAGCACTCTCATGTTCAGCTTCATCTAGTTCAACATTATGCAACAATAGGCATGTGTATCTTTAGCTATGACAAGTGGTAAAAAGCACAGAGCACTCTGATCCATTTTTAGTCATGAGGTCTAGTGTCTCACCTCCACGCTAACCTGACATAGATTCAAACAGAAACCCACTGTTCACATCCACCCCTCGATGAACTATTCTAAATCCTCCACAAGCGTTATGCATTGAAGGTTTACTCTAAACGTGCATGGGTATTTACAAATGAAACAAGGCTTCCATGAGAAAACATTGGGTCTTACCAGACCCTATATCTAAAACCTTCAGTGGCCACACAACCTTCTGAAACTGTGACACTTCCACACTCACTAAGGGCATCTCACCAGAGTATGGATGGTAAAAAAAACATTTCATACTACAGAAACATCATGGGATCTAATTATTCTACCACGGAATGTTTATAAGCATGAATGTTCTCGAGAGTCCACCCTGTGTTGCCTATTTTTTCCTTTCACCTGAAGGAAAACCTATTTTCACCATCATGGACACACCGCATCTTTTCCCTAACATATTCAATATGCTTATGAATGGTAGTATTCCATACCACGAATGATTTCATAAGGCCTCACCGCCATGACTAAGAGATCCAAATTGTAACTCCCGCCTCCAAGAGTCAGTTCACACTATTAGCACCAGTTTGTGATCAATGGTTCACCACTTGTAAGAGTCTAAAAGAGTGAGGGTCAAGTTTACAGTCCAACTAGAACCTAGAATTCTCAAACATAACTCATGGAAAAAGGAGAATTTCCAATACCTGTGTTTGTTTAAAAAGGTAGCCAAAACAAAAGACACATGTCGTACTAAGAATTTCACCTAGAGCTTCTTGGTCATAAGACCAGATCGCATGCAGTTGTACTCACCCATGTCTTTCAGGTCCGTTATCCTAGTGTGGACCCCATGGTGCGGGGGTGAAAAAACTGCAAACTACCAGCCAGCTCCTACTGCTTGTCCAACTCATCTGCCTTGCTTGACATCTTGTGGAAATCCTTACTCCAAGGGTTGTCTCTTCCAAGGAGGCCCGTCTTATGACTCCCTCTCATCGGCACGATGGGTCTAACAATCCCTAGTAATATTACCCCAACTGTTTCAAGCATAACACCACCTCTCATGCGGTTGATCTGCTCTTTGGCGTTTCTCCTGTGCCACAGACCCACATGTCTTTGTTTGGGTATGGGTATTCCTCCTACACCGTGATCCATTCGTTTTTCATCTGATATCTCTGTAATATGACTCTACCTCATAACCTCTATTGTAGGTTACATCAATGTGCTCCTATACCAGGTAGATCTCGACCACCATGGCTCGCTCTTTCACCCCTGCATACTTCGGAATGCTAAGGGGTATCACCAACACCCTAATCTCCTAGCGTAGTCCCTGATCAAAGGTTAAGGCCATGAAGTAAGGGTCCCACACCATATCTATAGAGTAGTGATAAATATCCTTGAATCTCACTGAGTACTCTACTATCATCATGTTTCCATGTTGTAGGTGCAGCAGATCCTGTATATGCAAATCATGTAATGTTTCTGAAAATAACTCAATCCCTGGAGAGGCGCTCAAATTCAATCTAGGTTAGGTTTACCTTGTCGTGCATCTGGATCACTATGATCCACCACCGTCTCTCTATTAACTGTAGAAGGATCACGGATAGCACTTCAATCTGGTCTATTGGTGTCCTCACTAGATGAAAGACTCGTGTAACCACCTCAAACCAATCCTCGGCTACTTGAGGATATGTCTCACATAATAACCTAGGAGGTATTTTCCTCTAGAAATCATGTATCACAGTCATCCTATGCACATCCTCCACTGGTAGTGGTGGTAGAAACTATTGATCAATAGTTGGCTGCATCACTGGTGCACCACTCGGAGGTAACACCACAGATTCAGGGCCCGACACTGAAACCTCCACTCGGGGGGGGGGGGGGATCATCATTACGATCATGTTGCAGAATCCTATTTGGCTATCATGGTGCTGGGATACTGAAATATTTCAAGATGAAACATGGTTAAAGAGTATATCTAGAGAGCTGACTTAATAAGTACATGGAAATGACAACCATTCCTACATGATGCATGTACCATTTATTTCCCTACAACTAGTGTTCCCATGTACTGAGTCAGAAAATAGGTTCCCAATGTCTTGGTGTATGGATAAGTCAGCTACTGCACCAACACTAGAGTCCCTAACCTGAAATACGAACTTGAAACACTTGACATGGTTTCCCAAAACCAAAAAAAAAACAAACCCACATTCTTTGAGATAGAAACAAACAGCTCTGATACCAATTTGTCCCAACCCATCCCCCGAGGACCATGCCGTGACGAGCCCAAGCTCACATCCCAAAGGCTAGGGGATAGTGACTAACACAGAAGTAATTATTCCACAAGTGGAAGGCATTTTCTTGAGTACCTGTACACACTCACACAACTCCCAACCAAAGGTACTAGAGAGTAAAATCCAAGGAAACCATGCATGAAATCCACTAAGTAAAACACAACCAGAGTAAAATATAAATTAAAGTATAGGGTGGAATCCTAGGCTAGTATACATGCCCACCAAAAGAAAAACCATATAAAAGTAAAACTCCAAGTCCCTAAAGCTCATCCACAGGGAAGCCTACCTGAAGGGTAGGTGAAGGGTAGTTGACTAAGCCAATAGAAGTGCACCTCACCTGTCTGATCTCATTGAAAAACACTAGGCCCTGGTCCTCCCTATACTCCATCAAAGTTTTGGTCATCTACACAATACATGGAACATGTGGGGAAATCCTGTGCAAGGGTGAGTAAAACAATATTCAGTAGGGGACCCCAAAACCACAAAGGCAAAGCACAAGAGAAATCTAACAAGGGAATTCACAATAATCTCTACTCGGGTATATGTCCATACATATACCATGAACATCCAGATACACTCATCTCAGCCACTAAGAATACATGTGGTCCAAACCACGCAACCAGTTTTAGGATTCTCATTGAAGGCTCAAGGCTTAACACACAAACCAAGAGATCACACTACATGAGGTCATCCGTCCCTGATGGAACCCTTTCAAGAGATGCACTCCATCAGGTACAATCCTACCATACCTAATATCAAGTCAAATTGAATGTTCTATATAAAGAATATTCTAATAGGTTCGACTCTAGTTCCTAACACAAGAGGTTTAGTCATCAAAGTCATGTGCCCCATGCAAGACTAAGGAAACCCATGTGAAGAGGCATGCTCCTCATCACTGTGATCTGTTGAGGGGAAGCTCTTCTATACAAACCTCTAATACCTCATTTTATTCTGTAAAGAGTGTTCTGTGCCTCAGTCCATCGTTGGAGCACTAACTTCTATCAATTTATTGTTTCCATTAAGAGGGTTGGCCTGCTCCTCACAAGTATGTCCGAGAGTCGAGGGAGCTTCATCTCCAATAGAGTACCTGCACCCTACTCGATATGGGAGTACTAATAAGTTACTAAAGGAGTTTTTCACTAGTACGATAGGGGAGTACTACTCATGAAGGACCCACACCCTATATCTGCATGGGATTAAAACTTCGTATATCGAGAACAGCACCCTACCTGGTAGGGGAGTACCACTCAGTGACTATAGGACCCACACTCTGGTAATGTAGGGGAGCATCGATTCCGTCATTATATTCTCTATGGGGGACCCTCACTCTAGTATGTTAGGGGATTACCAACCCAGGATAGAGGAACCGCTCCCTGGAATGGTAGGGGAGTACCGACTCTGCCGTAACACTGCGTAACAAGGACCCACACCCTAGAAGGTTAGGGGAGTACAGAATCCTATAATAGAGTACTATCTCTCTATTTAGTAGGGGATTACTGACTATATATGCATTAGATATGGAGGACCCTCACCCTATTCTAATAGGAGAGTACTGACTCAAACGATAGAGGACCCTCTCCTTGGCACGGTATGGAGTACCGACTCTTCATTTATGAACTTTTCCAAGAACCTGCTCCCTAAAACGTGGGGAGTCCCATATCTACCAAAAAATAGGGTTAAGGATTACCCGTGCCTTGAGTCAGCACGGGAGTAAACGTCCTAACATCTCATCATAAGAAAAACCCTGATTCTACCTATATTCTTCACATACTAGGAGAACATAATCTTCAAAGCAAAGAGGATGTCCTATAACTTTCTCAAAAACTCTCTTAGAGTATTTCAAAAGGATCGCCTCATCCCAAGGGTCCCTACTCAATAAGAGGGCCATAAAACGAATGCTCCATTGAGAAGATATGATTGTTTTATTAAAACGGGGGTCGGTTGCATCAGGGTCCAGTCCAACCTGGTCGGACTGACTCGAATAGGGTCCGGCCTGGCCTAGCCTAAATTAGAGCGGGTCGACTCCCTCATCCCTGACCCGGCTGTTCCACATTCATCTAGCATCACATGGCACTAGCTACCACCGCTCTCCAGGTCAACCGGTCCAATCACACAGACCAGACCTCTTGCACAACCCATGACTTTCCACGGGACCTGGTCACACTGTAGCCAGTGCTGCGTTTTTCATCACATGGTCGTCGAAAAACTACTGTTGTTGCTGCCTCTATGGTGCACTGCCCCACCACATTCCATAGTGGGAACTGCCACTGGCGACCACCACCACCAGCCTCTAATGTGGACCACCAGATGCACTCTTGTAGTCTGTGCTTCGATTGGATGGTGTTTTGGATCCCTCAGGTCACATTCTTCATCGCCTGGGGTTCAAAATCTTGTTGTCATTTCTTCCACGGAGAATCACTCATCCTGTGGTATTTCCCGCACATCCTTGATCTGATCAATACTATCATCATCATAGCGCCAAGAATGGTTGCGAAATAACAAACCGTTCAATGAATTGTGAAGAATGCAAAGAAATCACATCAATGGGGCGAGGAAAACCAAACCACCAAGGGAGGAATGGACCTACATCGTCTTTCTTCATGGTGTTGATCAACTCTTATTAAAAGGATCAGTAGAGAAAATCAAATAAAATTAATTTATGAAATGCTTTACTCCCTAGAGGCAATCTCAATAGAAAAATCCCTCCCACAAGAATGATCAAACTATGGGTCAAACTGTTTGTGGGTTGATCCGCATTCTACATTTAAAACCAACAACAGGGAAATGAATTGAATTAAATAACAACCCCTAACTAGGGAGGATATTTTTTTGGTTATAAACGATGTTTATGTTTTCATCGTTCCATGATCCCCTATTTACAGTATTTGGAAAATCTTCATTGGTGACGATCTGTTCGAAGGGGGGTTAGCATTCATCGTCGTCACCCACCAGAGCTTCGGAGCAGAACCAAGATTGTTCCAACAATCCTTCGTTGTCTGCTTGGCATTTAAATGATGAAACACAAATCAACATTTCATTTACATTACAGTTATGAATTCATTATGTTGTTTCATTTAATGAAATAGTGTATTCTGTTTCATTGTGTTACATGCCATTTCACTGCAATAGTTTCAAAAGTTAAAAAAATAAAATAAAACAACAACTTAATTTTATTTTAACTTTTTCTTAAAATGTATGAAAACTATCTCTTTTAGTTGACCCACATTGGTCAATGTTAAGTACATTCTTAGGTAATTTCATCGTTTCTAATGCAACGGTGTCCTCAGATTGTAAATCCAAGCACTAGTTTAGAAGTTTCCAAAAATGTGCACCCACTCCAATTTATTTCGCTTAAAAAACTCAAAAAATAATTTTCACCATTGACCCGTTTCGGTCAAGGTTAAGCTACGCCTAATGGAAAAATTCCCCCATGAGCTCAATGGTACTCTTGGATTACCAATCCAAGTTACCATTTAGGTGTTATAAGGATTTGAAAATGAAATAATGTTTACTTAATTATTTTATTTACTGTAAAAAACTAACTTTCACTATTGGCCCATGTTGGCCAACATTAGGTCATTTCTTGGTGAATCCCAGCATTCTAAGTTCAATGGTGCCCTCAGAATTTTTATCTGATCACTTGTTCAAAATATAGAAAAACCTACTCGCACATTTAATTAATAAACAGTAAAAAAAGTTTGAAAATCCATCCAGCCCACTATGGGTCTAGGAATTACATTTCGTCTCAGAGACTGGTCCCATGAAATCCCATTTAATTTAAAAAATCCATAGAATTATGGGCCATTATAAAGGAAACATCAAATAGTGAACTTAGTCCCATAATGAATTAGGTTCACACCATATTCTTATACATATCATCTCATGAGGAAAAAACATTAATAAATGCATTGAAGCACTATCTGGGATAACCCATCATAACATGTATATATTTATGTGTGCTACATAAAGAAATCAATCATAAGGAATAAACATACGAATTAATAAAGGAATGAAATGGGTTAAATAATCATTCCCCATATCATAATAAAAGGAAATTTCATAAAGATACAAAATAGAAGAAGGAATTAAATATTTTGAACATTAATATCTGATTACATAACTGTAGGTCTCAAAATATATGGTTCATTTGGAAAAAATCATGAGAAACTATATATAATTGTGTATATAAATCAACTTTCAAAACAATGTTTTAAGGAATCAGTTAAAGGATTTTGGAGAAGGGATGAGCATGGATTTTTCTTTGAAAACTAGAGGCAAACCAAAATGGTTATAAGTAAATTTTTTCTTTATTTAATTAAAACAATAATGGTAATAAATACTTTCAATGGGTGTTACATAAATGTATTAAGGGACAGAAAAGTTCCCCTTAATCGGGATTGATTAAAGAAGGATTTTGAGAAATAAACCTAAGTCATGTATTAACCTATAAATGGGATGGATAATAAGCTAGTTATATATTTAAGATAAATATATTTAGTATTTAGAATATCACATAACCTCAAATAGTGAGATAAACTGAGTTAGAGAGAGAAATGTCATGACCTAAAGAAAAAGGTGGTTCGTGGAGATCCCTTATCTTATATTCCATAATCGTTATGAACTTTCAATTAATATCACAGATAATCAAAATTTGATTCATTAATAACATAGTTTAGAAAATTTTCTATCTATATTTTATTTAATATAATTTTTTTAATTTCATTTATAACCATTTAAATGAGGTATAATGTTTAATTTCATTGTGATGAGGTTGTTCGTTTCATGGTTCCAAGGTCGGATAACTTGTGGATAATTATTGACGTTCCTATCAAACAGGACTAAAACTAAAGAAGTTAAATGAAATAATATTCATGTCCTTAAAAAATGGTCCCAAATACCCATATATGTTCTGACATAGGTACAATTCATGTACTAAAATTTTTAATATTAAATAGTTTGTTCATTTAGGCTGGTTTGCCGACCATCAGAAACATGTTTCGTTTTATTTAATATAATAGATATATATTGATTATAGAATGTGATAAAATATATAATATACATGTTTATGTCATTCTAAACCATTATTTGGGAATTCAAACCTTCCAAAAATATGGTAATGGAAAACAAAAACTCATCATCCACAAAGGTGATGAATGAACATAATATAGACAATGGTTTCATTTTTATAACAATAGGATAAGAGAAGAGGATTAATGGTATATATTCCATTAGAAAAATTAAATTTTAGTATATATATGATACTAGATTTTTTATTCCATGTTGGATGAGGTATGTTAGGAGAAGGTTGGAGACGAAATGAATTTAAGAGAGGTGGTTTGAGAATGTTACCTCTTTAATGTTGTCTCCTTGAAAAAATACTTAAGGAACTTGTAATTGGTATTTTAGTGAGACAAAAAAAACCTGGATGTGGGGTAGAGGATTTGGAAGAGAGTTGGGTAGAAATTTGAAAAACTCCAAGACTTATAATTTGTGATGAGAATGGCAGGTATTTATAAGGGGATGAGAAAGGTGTTTTTGAATATTATATTCATTGGTTTAATATTTTGGCTTAAGACTAAAATTAATATTGATATTCATGAATGTATATAAAAAATGATGAATGTGAGTTCAAAATAATGGGTTTCTACATCATCCATGATTCCAAATTCATGTATTTATCTTATAATGTTAAACGTTGTATTTTATCTAATCCCATTATTCACTAAAAATTCAACTATTTTAGAAAAATACAAAAAACCCTTAATTTTTTTTCAAAGCGTAGATTCCAAAAATGAAATCATTTTTATGAAAATAATTTTCTAAATATTATAAATTTAATTTATAAATAAAATCTTTATTAATTTAAAAATACCAATTTTAATATTATGATCATTTTTCAGACCCTTTGGAAAATTACTTAAGGTCTCATAAAAATATACTATCATTATAATTATATATAATATTAATTTATAAAATAATTTTATGATAATAAATTATATTTTAAGTTGTTATATTTTTTATAAAAATTCATATAAAACATATATGTTTTATAAAAACACAAACACTTATTTTTTCATTATTAAAAAACATTACATGTATCATGATATAAATATTCCATATTTTCATTTTATGGAATTAATAAATATTATTTTACACATTTATATGTGATCATACTATTTTAAAGGTGAGGTTACTATTCCTAGAGGTCATAGTATTATTCTAATGGTCATATTGTTATTCAAATGGTCATATTTTTAATGGTCATCTGGGTTTCCTACTTCCTATAAATACCACATATTTTATTCATTGTTCATTCTATTCTATTTATCTCAATGTTATAAGTATTTTTTTATCTCAAAATGTATATTTCCTTACTAATATTTTTCATCCTTTCTACAATTTTGTTCATGAGTGCAATTATTCTGGGGGATCGAACATATCCAAATTTTCCTATTATTATATTATTTTCTATTTTTCCCTATTTTGATACTTTCGATTCTTATAGACATATTTATTCTATAAATGTAATTTTAAAATTATTGTTATAAAATTTTGTTTATTCTATAATGGGGTGCATGTTTTTATATAATATTAGATTACTAAATATGACACAATTATAAAAAGAGAAATTCCATTGATTAAATTATATGCCATTACATTCAAAATGATTAAGCATAGAATATAGTATCATATTCCAAGGATCTCAACCATGTCTATAAAAAATATTTGATTGGATTTACTTTCCATTCTCATAAATATAGTGAATTGGGTTTACTCCTTAGTCCCATAAGAATATTTTTAATATCTTGACCCGAATCACTCTACGTTAATCAAATCAGAGTGTCACTTGATCTTAGGTGATCATTCCAATATTCTGAAGGTCACCAACTATCATTGATGATCTATGATGTAATAGTTGGAAGAATGTACCATCTTAAGATAAATAATGATATCAACACAACAACAATCCAAAACATACTCATGTTTTTTTATCATAATGAAAATGATGAATACATTGGAGTGGGGTGAATCATGTCCTTTTAAAAATATTGAAAATTTTAAAATGTACCTATTAAAATGAAGAAATACTTTCATTATCTTTTAACGGTTAGTATGCAACATAAAATAAATAAAGGAAACAACTTTACATAAAGATGTATGGTGGTTCAATGCAAAAAAATATCATATTTCACTCCGCCAATTATCTCTCTATGAGTTTAATCATTTTCACTAAGAAAGTCCTTCTCATAGGGACCTCAATAACCAACTATAATTAGTTGATGCCTTACTACAAGGATTTTACCCTGAAATAAACATCTTAGTATGATAATTTGTCACTCCACCATGACTATGTATAAGTTATCAACACTTCATAGAAAATATATGAAATGTAGACGGTTTATATGGCTCTATCAAATAGTTTCAGCAGCAACCGATAGATGTATATTAACTTCAATAAATAACAAGAGAAAATAAATCTTTAAGAATAATCATAATTTCTTCTTTCTTTAAATAGAAAAAAATTATATATTTATTTTTTGGTATTGGTTGTATTTTTATTTTTATTCTTCACTCAATGTGAGAATAATTATATACAAAAAAATATTTCCCTCTTCTTCAAAATTTCGAACAACAGCATGAAAATATTTCATCACATTATTTTCATCAGAGTTTTCACATTCTTCTATTCTGAGTCTTCTTTCTTATCCTACAATAGAAATATATGGAAAGAGAATAAAATATCTATCTATTTTATTGGTTCATCTATCTTTGGATATTCAATATAAATTCAGTCAAGATATTCTATAATTTTCTCCAAAAATAATGCAACACCATTTCCTCTCTATTTATAAAAAAATATTTGAAATAAACTCTTTCAAATGAATTTAAATTCTTCAGATATTTCAAAATATTCATTGAAAAATCTTATAAAACATATTTAAATCCACATTAAAATAATCCTTTATAACGTCTAAAATAATTCAAAAAACTAATGGAAAGATCTATAAAAAATAAAACAGTTGAATTTAAATAACCTATTGTTCTCTATATTTTTAGGAAAAATGACATAAGAATAAAAAAACATTTTTATATTTAAATTCCCAAAAAATCCTTGAAAACTCTTTGATCACAATGTTTAGAAATTATGAGGAATTATTCAACTGATAAACACTTGAAAATAAACCAGCTAAAATGTAGTAAATATTAATACCAAGAATATGGAAAAATAGAGCATTGTAACCTTCTTCTAAAATATGACAAAAGATGGTATTCTGTTATTCCATGATTTTTGAAAAATCAATATTCAGTTATTTTGAAAATAATAATAGTTTGTAAATTCAGATATCTTTATATGACTTTATTTTCTAGATTGATCATGGTGATATCACATGTGATGAGCTTCTTCTAACTCTTCTATTGACATGGTGATATATACAACATTTTTCTCTAACATTATATAGTTTCAAATATCAATGTTTCAAACGTCCACTTATCCTATTTCATGAAATTTCATCCAAATCATATGAATAACCAATATTATGATTTCATATAGATCATCTTCTCCACATGATGTGTATGCATTTTTTCATATATCCATGGTCAATTCCGGGCATGATCCTAATAGAAAATCATAAGCCAAAGTTTTATTATTCACAATTTTTCAAAATCTACCTTGAGTTCATCCTTTCTTGAGTTAGATAGATTATACTACCAAGCTCTTATACATATGCCAAAAAGTAAACAGGGATAATGTGACAGCCACATCCATTTTTCATTAAAAAATTTGCAGTGCATATGAGTAGAAGAACTTTTTCATATAGACTCATTTTCTAGATGGATGCAGTGTTCCAGAATTCTCTATTAACTACTCAAACTCTAGTTCATATATATATAATGGAGAAATTATCTTTCCAGTATGATTTAGGTACATTTTCATCTTCTTTAACCTTTGGTTATTTTCTAATAGTCCAGTAGAAAATATCCTCAAGAAGGTCATATTATTCATATAGACTCATGATATAATCTAGTTTTTTCATATTGTAATGACATATGAGTTTCTCAATGTAAACTCTATTCAACCACCGTCACTTGTTCTACATCTAATGTTGCAGTGCATAAGAGGAGGTGCCCATAAGGTTCTCATGCAATGACCCTCCACTGGATCATAACACCTCTATTACCTAACCCATGAATGTTGAAACAATTCATGTGGAAACCATATATAATTATCACTCTAATATCACAACACATGACAGTTGTGTTTTCATGTGACAACAGACATATGGATGACTTGCAGTATGTGGTTAACTTGGACACTGATGTAGGAATAATTTCATGAAATGTTAGGTTTCTAAAGCTTAATATTAACTTAAATGTAGGTTTCCTGACCCTTACTTTCTATATCAATATAGGGTTCATCCAATGTAGGGATACAAACTTAGGGATAAAAATACGTAAGAAAACTAAAGAACTTACCATCAGAATTCATTGATTTTTTAGATCCATTTAACATCATATTTATAAAATAGTAAAAAAATATCATATTTATTAAATTACATGGCCTTTATAATGGATAAATAATAATCCCAATCCTACTTATATAGCTCTTGATATCATTTAAAAATATAACTATCAAAATATAGAAAAACTGTATCTCTGTAAAAGCTTCACATAACATATAATATTTTATTGATCCTAAAAACAACCTTTTTATGTAAACTAAATAAATCAATATAAATTTCATAGCCTTCCATTGCACCATGTTTCACAAGATTCAGATACTTATATCTCACATAATCAATGAAATATAGTATCCATCCAAATATGTATACTATTGAAACCCTGAAATGTCTCCGCAAATTTGGTAAATTTTTAGAGTACCAAATATATCATATTAGACTTACTCATAAAATACGGAAATTTAGATAAATCTCTTAGATATAAAATGTAAAATTTTTATATTATTTCAATAAATATAGCTTCATATATCATAAAAATATATAGGTAACCTAAAACTAAAAAACTGTAATGTCACATAACACTTATAATAGCTTCAAATAATTTTCCCCCTCGAAACAACTGATTTAGCCTTTGACATAAACAGATAAAATGAATATAATATTCTAGTCTTTATAACATAATAAACATAAAAATAATCTAATAAATATCACTTTATATATAAAATAAACACATACATATAGAAAATCTGAAAATCACTAAAAACAAACTTATTTGTAAACAAAAATGGTTTGAAGTAATTATCAAAAACAAGATTATAATGGAAAGGGAAAGGAGAAACTCAATATTCTATCCATTATTTATAATTATAAAACCCTACCTCTCCCACCCATATTTATCTCCACCTTTTTGTAATGACCAAAAAGATTTAAAATTTGAAAACAAAATTTTATTCCCCCCTTTTGAAAGACCAAAAATATAAGTTAATGAGAAAACCTTGAAAAATAAATTCCCAATACACAAAAAATTTTAAACTCCCACTTCAATCATGAGTACTTAAAATGGATAAAAAATTACTCAAGGATCCATGAAAATATGTAAAATATTATTCAATGAATAAAAAAGAATTTATAAGGAATTAAAATATATATTAATCAAATTAATTCAAGCCATATTAATAAAATATTTAAACACGTGATAATGATTTAAAATATAACCCCCAGACTGAGAATAAATATTTATGATATTCAAGGAATTTAAAATAAAATAGTTTCATAAAATTTTAATTTATTTTTTTATGAATATTAATATATATATATATATATATATATATATATATATATATTTACACATTTCATTCATGACCAAAACAGTTTTTATCTAATAATAGAAAATTCTATCACTTATAATAATATATTAAGTAATCACATTCATATGATTTAAATAATAAAACAATAAACACATACTTAATTAAAAAATAATTTTTAACATATTAACACATGCTAGAATATAATTTTAAAGAGAACACATTATATTAACAAAATAATTCAAGGAAATAATTCATCACATAAAATATTAATCTGAGAAAAAAATTAATAGTATAAGAATAATAAAATGTATAAAAATAAAAGATAAAACATAAAAAAGTTTTTTCTCCCATGTATAAAACACACTAGTAGATAAATGGCATTTCATGGAGGGTGTGTTCGGTCGACCACCATTTGGTAGTTTTTATTGACCTGATCAGTGACCGTAAAATGAAGGTCGCTGGGATTTCTACCTCCCCACCTGAATTTTCACCCTTTCCTAATCAAGACCTCACAACCCACCTTCTCCCTCATCAACACCCACCCCATCCTACCTCCCTCATCGATCCAGTTACCCTCCCCTACTTCTGTTCTACACCACCTTCCATCTGGCCACCGTTGAGACACCATGTTGCCCCACTACTCTCCCTATTGTTGATCCCCCATCCCACCCTACTCTTCTCCCACACCTCCACACTATACCACCTATCATAAATCCATTGTAAATACCTTATCCCACCCCTCTCCCCACCCATCATCGATCCCCCATCCTGCCCCTCCTCTTTCCATTTTCATACCCTTATTCCACCCCTCCTCTCATCATCATCGACCCCCCATCCCCCCCCCCCCCTCACCATTGAGAACTCATTCTACCCTCATTCGACTATCATGGATCTACCTATAGGCATCTTGTCAATGAGCGCCCTACATACTAACCCCCTTGGCCATAGACCCTCTACTGTGAGGTTTAGCTATTTTCCACTACTTCCCTTCCCTCAATTCCTCTTCTACAAAGTAACACCCTACCACAATGCTTGAAACCCACTTACCCTAAACAACCATGACCCATTTTCCACATATTTTTTTCATATTTCTTGTAATTAAATCCTAATTTATCATTATTGTCCTTGTTTTTTATTTTTTCATATAGTATTTATGTTAGACTTTATAACTTCCCCAACTAGTGTGGAATCACTAAGAACATTTTTCCTCGTCTCCTACAAAATTTCCCTCAAACTATGGCTTCATTGGTTCATAAGTTTTAATGAAATGAGTTTATTTAGAATATAAATAATATATTATTTGTCAATATTCTTTTCTAATGGATTACATTTCTGTTAAAAATATTTTATTTTTAATATTATTTTATGATTTAAACCTACCAATTATTTTTACATAAATTTTTTCCATTTAATTATTCCCCATTTGTTTTTTAAAATTAGGATAAGATAATTGAACTATCTCTAAAAGTAACAAGTTTTAATAAAGGCAGAACATTCCTAACAATGTGAGCTTCAAAAAAATTCTTAATACTTGTCTTCCCAACAAGATTCTTTTCAACCATTAATTTACATTGGATAATAAATTTAACTATATATGATATCCTTATTTTACTTGAACAATTATCAATTTAATTGATATATAAAACATTAATATTTCATTTTTTGTGTCATTTATCTATTATTACATAGTTCATTTTATACATGTATTAATTTATCATATTTTTTAAAATATAATTCTTCACATTACTTTTATAATTATGAACTCACATATCATAGACAAAATTATGAAAACTTTTATAAAATAATATAATTTTTAATTTTACATGAATTTTTAATAATATATGGTTATATAGAATTGTATGATAATTTTATTATTAAAACATGTTATAAAAAACATTTTTTAAATTTTAATTCATTTTAATAGAGTAGACGTTTTTTATAATTTATTTGGTTTTTAAATAAAATAATGGTTTTGAAAAGATTAATATTTTATCATTTTTTTATTTAAATTTAGTAATACATTAATTTTTTTAAAATTCATTATATCTATTTATTAATATATTTAAAATAAGTAGTATATTGTTTTCATATTAATATGTTTATTATATATATGTAGTAATTTTCGTGTTTTTGTTAAAATATTGTTTATATATTTAAATTATTTGTTTTTTTCTAAATATAGGTATTTATAAGAGATAAATTCATATGTCATGTTTTTTTTCTACTAAATATTATGAGGGAATTAATAAATTTATTAATTTCACTAAAGGATTTCAAAGTGATTTTATTAGTTTTAAATACATAAAATATGAGAACATATATATATTCAAATGAGGTAATGTTTGGGAACATATATTTTTGAATGGGTTTTTTAAAACTATATGACATGGACATGTCAAAGAGAAGATCATGTTCACTGTCAATGATCATAATGTATTCATATGGATGTTTATTTGAGAAAAGTTGATCTAATGAATATAATTCTCAATGATATGATGCGTCAGTTTTAACCTGAAGAAAATAATTCCATAATTTATGACATTAGAATGAGTAATCCCTATTCTTCTACTGATAGAGAATTATTGAAATTATTGGAAATTATTAATAATATTTGTAATAAATTATATTATTAATGCACTAAATTTAGTAAATTTCCTTTCATCATTGAATTATTACACCTGAAGGCCTTAAATCAGTAGAAAAAACCTCCATTGATATGTTGTTTGTATTGTTGAAGAAGGTAGTCCCTGCTAGAGAAAATATTTTATAGTCACACTATCAAGCTAAAAAGTTAACTGATGACCTTAGTTTAACATATGAGATCATTGATGTGTGTCACAAAAAATTTATGTTGTTAAGAAGATAGAATTTGAAACTCAATACTTGAATTGTTTTCTAGTCATCTAAGTAGAAGGACAATGAGATTAATCAAGGTAGTTAGATTATTCCCAATAGGGTTTTTAATAAAGGGAAACAAGTTGTTTCTAAGAAGATGTGTTGTTTCCCACTGAAATTGAGGTGTAAGAGATTATTCATGTTAGCTAAAATTTCTAAAATTATGACTTTGAATTTAGAGATAAACAACGAGGATGATAAGTTAATTCACCTAGAATATTCTTTGGCATGGAAAGAGTTTGATCAAATCCACCCAAACTTTCCCCATGATGGTCACAATATTTGACTGGGTTTGATAGAATATGGTTTTATCCCATTCAATTCCATGTTTGGTGCGACACATAGTACATGGCCAATGGTGTTGGTTCCAAAAAATCTTCCCCTGTGGGTATTTATGAAGCAAACATTTTTTGATAATTTTTACTCCAATTGATGAACTAAGGGGACTTGGTGATAAAATTTATGTTTATATATATCTACTGAATGATGAGATAGAAGAATTTCATGTAGATAGAGTAATAACTTTTGAATAAAAAACTAATTCAATGTTCAGGTGTTGGGACACTTTGTTATGGAAAATTAGTGAATTCACAGTGTATGATAACTAAATAGGTTGGATTACAAAAGGGTAATTTTCCCGTTAATTTTTAATAAAAGTAAGAAACCTATATGTCTTAAGCACTATATAAAGTGGGCATACATTGTTCATAAATTCTTTCTTCATCCACTACATAGGTTCATAAAATACAGTGTGTTGTTTTATTGGAATAGAGAGCATGTCTCATCATCACAAATAATGTCTAGGGTTCAAATTCGTACACAAATTGATCATGAAAACATTTTCACAATGTATGATTTTAATGATCTATTGGATCTTACATTTCCTTCCATTCCAGCTGAAAATAGAGAGTGCAATAGAAATTGTAAGAAATATAGTATTTTCATTGAATTTACTTATTATAAAGATAATATTATAAGACATAATTTGGATGTGATACCCATTGAGAAAAATGTGTGTGATAATACATTTTTCACCATTTTAGGTATCAAGGGAAAATCAAAGAAAAATGATAACAATTGACTTGACTTACAAGAAAGGGGATTTAGAAAACCATTTCATTTATTGTTTGGTGAGGGTAATAGGGAATATATGTTTGCTTTATATTACACAATGATTAGAAAAGAGACAGAAACATTTCTATCAATTTTGAAGATCATCACGTTTCATGATGGGTTTTTCCTTAATATTTACATGTATGTCAACATGATGAGAATGAAATTTAAAGGGTTAGAAAAACATAATAATCATGTTATACTTTAAAATTTAATCTAAATTTCAATTCATGATTTTTTTACTATCCATGTTGTTAATATATTTATTGGAGTTTCAAATTTTTCTAGGTAGCTCAGTTCAAGGAATCATTGCATGATTGATTTGACAAAGATATAGGATATGATAGTTCTTGTGATATGTAACATAGATAAACTATTTCTTTATTATTTTATAAATGTCATGGTCCATTTGACTATGCATTTAATTGGTGACGTCATTGCTAGTGGTCCCATATAATTTAGGTGTACGTATCCAATATAGCGATACTTAAATATAATGAAATGATATGTGAGAAATAGAGCATTCTTAGAAGCTTAAATTTTCTAGAGATATTTGATGATGAGTACACTAATTTTTCTGATTAATATATTTATGATTTAGAAACAAATTCAGATAAAAAATCCCAGATTGATAAAGGCCCAATTGGAGAAGGTAAAACAGCTGATATACACAACTATGAATGAATTCAAGCCCATTGATACATATTTTTCAACACTCTATCATTTATTCCCTTCATAAAATAAGTATAATATTTGATATATTATGTATTGTGTTTATATCTTTAATTTATTACATACCTTTTATTTTTTTAATTTAGGACACATATCACTCAGTTAAAATGGGAAAATCCTTGGGTAACTGACCATCAAATCCAAAAAAATCATTTCAACACATTTTTTGAGTGGTTTAACACTCGTGTATGTTTAAATAATTGATTAAATATTTTTATAATTCAAATGAGGTGTATTTTTAAAACCCTTTATCCATTGAATTATATGAAATTTAATGATTTTTAAGATGTGTGAATCAAGTGATGATACTGTGAGCTAAGAACTCAACCAACTAGTTGATGGACCATTTATTACAACTCGTCGCTATAATAATTTGGATGCTAACAGATTTTGATTTTGTATTAGTAGTGTTGATGTGAACCATGCGATTCAAAAAAGTGGTGTTGTTTGTGTATCTATTAACGTAGGTTATTATTATTGATTTATAAGGGATATTGTTGAGGTTATTTATGGTCCTGGATTAAAGCATATATTATTGAGGTGTGATTGGGTTGATCTGATGAAAGATGGAAATTTCCAATTTATTTTGGTAAACTTTAAAAATATTCTCTATAAATATGACCGAGTAAGTAATTATCCCTTTATACTAACATCATAGGCAGAGCAGGTTTACTATAACGCCTCGACCCAAAAATCTCAGAGCCGGTATATTTTTTTATTACATTGACATGATTACAAGGAATAAAATCATGAAATACCAAGAGTTTAACAGTTTTTCAAATGAATACTACATATAAGATCTCCAAAATAAATTGGGAAAACAAAATAAAACATGCTACACAATAACTAAAATAAACGGAATTCCTGAAATCTTCATCAAAGTTATCTTCTTCATAACCTAGAGAAAGAAACATAATATGGGTGAACTCAAATTTTCAGTAAGGTTAAATACAATGGAAAAAAAATTGAATCAATATATATGGAAAGATAAATAACTGATGTCACTTACCATTAAAATAACAAGATAAGGCATAAATAATATGGAATGTAAGAAACTGAAACACATACCATAAATCAATAAATTAATAATTAAATACATCCATAGATATGTATATGAAAAATCTCGTGGATAAATAATAACTTAAACTAAATGGAGAAAATTATTTATTGATTTATGTCATTTATAAGGTACATGAAAACCTATTTTCACCAATACCTTTCACATGCTAGTTTAAAACTAAGGGTAGAAACCCATTTGCACAATTATTTGTCTCATAAGAACCTATTCATGCATCGAGTTTCTATATAAAGTCTAGGCTCCACCCATCATTTTCAGTCCAAATAATTCCTCATATTCAATAATAAAAATAAATAATTTTCCTTACCAAATAACTATATTGAATGACAAATACATATTCATCAATAATTCCTACTTAATTAAATAACCATTAAATTAAACACCGTATGTAAAATGGTATACAGTTTTGGAAATAAAAATATCTATGGAAAATGATAGGGAAAATTAGGAGAAATTCAATTCTCAATCTTAAACTATCTATAGGAATAATAAGGATGATATCAATAAAAAAATCCCAAGTAGAGTAAAAATAGAGGGCTTTTTCATCGATGAAATAAAAGAACAAATTTTAAAAATATTCTTGATGAAAACATCATTTTATTTTGAAAAAACTTTTGAAAATATTTTTCATTGAAAATAACTTTTAAAAAAATTTCTTATAAAATTAAACCTTTTAAACTTGAAAAGGATTCTTGAAATAAATTAAAATATATAAATCCACACATGTCGTATGAGGTAAAATGAATATTCTGTTAATACGGTAAAAAGGGTTTCAAAAATTTCGTTGTTGTAAAAGCGATAAAACAATTCTATGAAAAACAAGGGTAAGATGAAAATAGGGTAAAATTTTCTCTACTAAATAATTTTGAAAAAGATAAAACCTTTTTGAAATAATTTTAATAAAACATAGGTTTTAGAAGAAAGTAGGTTCTCTGACTAAAGAGATAAATAAAGTTGGGTTTTCTTAAAAAACTTTTTATAAAACACTTTGAGAACCAAAGAGTGGGAAAATTGTACTAATACATGAAAATAGTCAGGAATATCCAGATAATAATAAAAGTATTTATTGATAAATGGTTATTTAATTTCCCCAAATTTTCATATCATTGAAATATTATTATTATTATTATTATTGAGAAAAATAATCATTAAACATTTCAAAGTGTCCCATACCACTTTTGAAATATTTTAAACCATAAAGTCAGGAATGAATAAAATTAAATGAAATTTATAATATTAATATATTAATTATATTCATGATATATCATGTATTATGGAAGTAGGTATACCATATAATAGAAACAAGGTGTATAACAACAATTTAGTCTCAATGGAATGTAAATTGAAGCGAAAATATCACACCTTAACTTTAATTTTATTTTATGGTCTTTATACTCAACTATAGTTGTTAAAAATATTTTAATAACTTATAAAATTACCATAATCATGTTTATAATATCATATACCACCTTCTTATAATATATTATTACTCGTTTGTTAACAAACTATCATTAATTTTACTATATTGGGTATTAATTTCCTAGTTCATTGAGTATGTTTTAACATGTCATTTGTTGTTATTATCATGGTTTCATCATATAAAGAATTTAAATCATGATTTTGATATAATATATATCTATTATATATGTATTTATAATAATATATTATGTTTTTGAGATAAGAAATGTAATGTATCATTCATGGAGACGGTAGTCCGTATGTACGCAAGAACGCTACTTTCATTTCTTTTTCATGTTAAAAAAAGAGTAAATGGGATATTTGTATATAATAATTACATTATCATATTTATTTCTTATATTTTATATATTTTTATTCATATTATCCTTAATACATTCCATGTATAGCATGAATGAAACACATCGTGTTGAGGGGGCGGTAGTCCTCACTTCCACAAAAGATGTTATCATTTTTATGAAAAATGAAATATATAGAGTTAAGTGTTATAATGAAATTAAATAAGCATAAAAATATTATAAATATCATATATATATCATATATAATAATAGTTTCCATAATAATGTCCACCATGAGATGCGGTAGGGGAAATTGAACAATAATCCTTTAGCGAGGACACATAAACGGTATATTCACTACATGTTAGATGGATTTGTGTGTTAGTGTAGGTAAAAATCATAATATAAAAACATCCTAGTATATTTAGGGTACTTTATTTTTTATATAAATATGTAATAAGAATATTTTAAGGAGTGGAGATTAGAAATAATATATAGGAGTTTGATGGAGGGCGATACCTCTTAATCGGGTAACTTCTTTTGGTTTGCACCAAAATAGATTCCTTTGAGGGATTTATGTAAAAAGGAGGATTCAAGGAGGAAGAAGGTATGTTTGGGAGAAATATTTTGAGATTTTTGTTCTAGAAAATGTGGCTTGATGGGTGTGGGGAATTGGAAGTGAAGGAGGCGTTTTATAATGGAGGAGGGGTGGAATCTCTTGTAATATTTTAAAAGAAAGGAACACCACCCATGTAATGTTTATTTAAAGTGGATAAATAATTATAAAAGGTATATAAAAGGTATTATAGGATCTAAATATTTCCAACCAATAACATTTGGACAAGTTTATATGTCTATTTAGGCCTTATGTATAGGGTTTAGTCCCTTATTAAGCATAATTTAACTTTAATCATTGTAATTAATTTTAATTAACTTCACTAATAATTTTGATAAAATACTAATTTGACGTTATTAGATATTATAAAATTTTCTGATATCAAATATGGAATCCATTTTTCTAAATTCCAAACATATAAGTGGCACAAATTAATTTAAATTTAATCTTGTAAACGGGATGACAATGTGGGTTTGTAATATAAAAATGTCCTAAAGTTTTCTATGTTTTCTATAGTCAATTTCAAAGTGAAATTACTTCCAATGAATTAAATTGGATTAATTGATAAAAATATTATCTAATTAAACATTAAAACCAATATAAACCATAATTTTACCATATAATTAAATTAGATTAAAGAGTTGTTTTAGAACTAAAACTCAACATTTTTAATTATTCATTAAAAATGAAACTTTACATAAAAACACAAAAAAATTACTCTAACCTAATTAGTGTGTTCTCAATTCAAAAAACAAGTTTATTTTTAAATATATGATTTATAAAAGGGTTAAAATTTGTATTTAAAATTGGTTATCCATTATAAGGTAGTAAAAGTGCCTAAATAAAAATATAGGTTTTTATGTGTAATATTGAGTGTATTCTTATATTATGTATGTATAATCTATTGGATGATTATAAAAAATAAATGACTGAGTATATAATATATATATTTCATTAATATCATTTAATAATCTTAATTAATTTAATTTATTAAGATAAAAAATATTATGATCATAAAAATAATAAGATTTCCTTTATATTCAATTGGTTTGTATTTTCATTTATAATTAATTGGTAACCTATTAATTAATTATATATTTGTGTAAAACATATATTTTCAAAAGATAGTCAATAATATTTATAAACACTAATTTACTAGCTATGTTTGGTATTACTATATTATATAATAATATTTTAATAATATATTATTGTTTGGTAAAACTAAGTCTTGTGTATAACACAAGCTATCGAAGAAGGTTGTTGTTGCATATAACGCATGCTAACTACGTGTTGCATGAATTTCCAAATATAAAATATATAAAATGTATATAAAATAGTAAATATATTTTAATTTATCAGGGTATTATATCTCAATATGTGCTTGGAGTCGCGTGTTATTCACGCTATCAAATATAAGGTTCATACTTTTGAATTTTGGGGTGTTACATTCTCCCAACCGTGAATAAATTGTGTCCTCAAAATTCAAACTTTATCTTAGAAATATAGGTTTTTAAAATAAACTATTTTTGAAATAACCACATCACAAAAAGGGTTAATATCACATATTATTAATTTGATAGAAAGGAAATTACAATTATCATGTAATTGGGTTCCCTAATAGAAGAACATAGGTGGGAAATATAAACATGGATACGAAAGAAAAATCTAACCATCGAGTTATGATATTTATTTATAGAGAAAATTATTAGGATAATGTTAACAATCACAAGTCCATAAATCCACGATGATAAAGGGGTCCATTTGATCCATCAGAAAACAAGGTACTAGGACAACATTTTTGGTTTCAAGATCATTTTTTCTAAAGTTGAGGAATTATTTTACTCTCTATGAAAACTTAATCTTTTCCATTGATTATTCCATAAAATATTTCTAATCTGTTTCTTAGCACATGATTCATCATATGGTGAAGTAACACATTAACCTCTAAAATCCCATCCAATGTCCAACCTAAATAATTTTATAAACTGTTAACTTTTCCAATAGATTATGACGCATTAATTTAGAAATATGGTCACTAAATTTCCTAGATAAACATATCATTAGCCTTAGATCAACATAAAGAAACTGTAAATTTTCACATTCTGAACAAGCGAATAGCCTCATCATGTATCTTCTAGAAATATGTTAATAACTCGAATTACCATAAAACCATATTGGAAACATTAATTCTTCCTTATTCGTTAAGTAAAACACATGTTAATGGATATATTCCTCAAATACCAAAATTGTTGTAAACTATATCAATTATAGCATACACCACTTATTTACAAGTCATTAATTAGTTATAAGGTAGTCATTACATATCCAAATCAATCATTTAATTATCATGATCTTAGCATTAGGAATATATTAAGGTTTGTCTTTCCTTCAATCACGTGGTTTCCAAAATAATTAACTATCTGGTGAATATATATTCTTAGTACCATTCAACATATGGTCTCAAATCCTAAATGAAAAAGCATTGCAGTATAACCCTCAAATATTCTATAATTCTTATAAGTAGTACATTGCTGATAAAATATTCTAATGAAATAAATCTTGAATAGACATATTAATCATTTCTCTTCATATGTGGTAGTATCATAGCTTGATCAACATATAATATTATCATTTGAGGTATATTCCTTTGATGCTTGGGAGATTGATTCACATAGTGTATCATCTTAGTATAGTTGAAGCATTGTACATTGGAAACCTTTTTCTTATCCAATAAATCATGAACTTGGTTTCATTTTTCTCCACACTTATAAAAAACTCTCATTACCTTCAAGAATTTACCAGAGTGATTATTTCCACAGTTATCACATGTATCAAAACCCTTCATTCCCTTCTTCCCGTTTTAAATGTTTTTCTCTGCCATCCTTTTATTCTCTTGCTTCCCTTAAAATCCATTGGACTCAAAGAATTATTTAATTATATTATTAACATATGATATTATTTACTCATATGATGAGAATAATTGGGAAACTACCTCCCTTCAATGAAATGTTGGCTCGAGACCATGAAAGATTTCATCTTTATTACTCTTTGCATCATGTGTAGTGGTGGAGATCTCATTCTTTATGCTAGGAACTATTTCTAAAAAGTCCATATACAATATTATCTCATAAAATTATGAACCTTATATAAATATAAACATGGTATAACACATAATATAAATTTTATGCATCATAAATCCTAGAACCATATACTTTGGTAACTTTTGGGGGCATAAATGCTTCCTGTTGGAGGATAAATAAAATGTGAATTATCCTAAGAATATCCCCCCAGGAGTTTCAAACTAGGTGTGTATTAAGGCTAATTTTCATGTACTAGATTACCCAAATTCAGGCCCAAAACACCTTGTCTTAGTTATTACTCCTAGGTACATCTGTGCGAGAACCAGGTCTACTTATTGTACCCATATAGGGATGTATTTCTAGGAATACCAACATAATATCTACCTTACTGGAAACTCTAGTATTTTCTTCTATAAATATCATTAATGTATTACTTGGGGTTGTAATCCCTAATCTAATTTTTCTAAATATAGTTTCTAAGGTAGCTGCTAAGCTTTCTTTGATACCAACTGTATTGCCCTGACTCCAGAAGCCGAGAGATAGAGCATTTTTTTATTACATTGGCATGATTACAAGGAATAAAATATTTAAGGAATAAGAATTTAGAAATCTTAGAAATATATATTACATACAGTATATCCATAATATATTTGGAAAAAATAAATCATGCTACACAAAAACTGAAATAAACTACATCGTTGAAATCGTAATCAAATTTATCTTCTTCATAACCAGGGGAAAGAATCATAATATGGGTGATATCAAATGCTTAATAAGGTAAAAACAATGAAAACAATATAGAATCAATCTATTTGGAAATATAAATAACTAAGAACAATTAACATTAACATAAGTATGTAGGGACTAATTATTTGTCCAGTAAAAAACTGAAACACCTATCATAAATCAATAAATTGAGAATGAACTACATCAATATATATGTCGACGCAAAATATCATGGATAAATAATAACTAAAACTAAATGATGGAAATTATTTCTTAATGGAAATAATATATAAGGCACATGAAAACCTATTACTGTCAAGACATTTCATGAAACAGTTTAAAACTATGGGTAGAAACCCATTTGTGTAATTAATTGTCTCATGAGAACCTGTCGATGCATCAAGAAGCTATATAATGTCTGGGATCTACCAGTAATTTACAGTCCATGTATTCATCATATTGAATAAAAAAAATCCTTATAAAATAATAGTATTGAATGAGAAATATGGATTCATCAATAATTCCCATTTAATCAAATGACCATCAAAGTAAAAAACATATGTTAAATGGTATACAGTTTAAGAAATAATAATATCCATGATAAATGATATGGATAACTAGGAGAAATTATATCCTCAATATTAAACTATCTAGATGAATAATATGTATGATATCAATACACAAAATCCAATGTGAATTAAAAATAGAGGGTTGTTGTCCTTGATGAAATAACTGAATATCTTTTCAAAAAAATCTTGAGGAAAATATCCTTTGTTTTTTTAAAACTACTTGAGATTATTTTTCATTGAAATTCTATTTTAAAAAATTTTATTTTAAAAATAATCCTTTTAGAATCGAAAATTATTCTTCAAATAAATGACTTTTTATAAATCAGTACATGTCGTATGAGGTAAAAATAATATTCCTTTTTTATGGTAAAAAGGGGTTAAAATTTTACTTTTTTGGGAAAGTGATAAGAATATTTCTTTGAAAACATGGGTAAAATCTCAAAAGGGTAAAAATTTCTTCACTAAATCATTTTTAAAAAGTTAAAAAAAAATTAAAACATTTAAATAAAACATGGTTTTTAGAAGAATGTAGGTTCTTTGACTGAAGAGAGAAATTTAGTCAGGTTTTCATAAAAACATTTTCTTAAACACTTTGAGTGCCAATGTGTGGTAAAAATGGTACTAATAATTGAAAATTGACATGAATAACCATATAATAATAAAATTATTTATTATAAAATTGTTATCTAATTTTTTTAAATAGAAATACAATTGAAACATTCTTATTATAATTTGTTAGGAAAATAATCTTTAAACATTCTAAAGTGTCACATTCCACTGTGAAACATTTTAAATAATAATATCATGAAGGAATAAAATTAAATAAAAGTTATAATATCAATATATTATTGATATTCATGATATATCATGTAGTAAGGTATTAGGTACACCATATAAAAGAAATTAGGTGCATAACAACAATTAAGTCTCAATGGAATATAAATTGAGATGAAAATACCTTGCCTTAACTTTTGTTTGGTTGTGTGGTATTTATCCTCCAATATAGTGGTTCAAAATATGTTACTAACATATAAAATAACCATAATAATTTTTATAATATCACATATCATCTTCTTATAATATCTTATAACTCATTTGTTAAAAAAACATTCATTAATTTAACTATATCTGGTGTTAATTGACTAGTTTGTCGAGTAAGTTCTAACATGAAATTTGTTGTTGTTATCATGGTTTCATCATATGAAGAATGTAAAACATTATGTTAATATACTATATATCCAGTATATATGTATTTATAATAATATATAATTTTTTAAATAATAATTGAAATGCATCGTTCATGGAGACGGTAGTCCGTCTGTACGCATGAACGCTACTTCCATTTATTTTTCGTGTTAAAATAATGAAGAGTAAATGATAAATATGTATATAATAATTCTAGTGTCATATATATTTCATATATTTTACATAGTATTATTAAAATTTTCCTTAATACATTCCATGTATATCATGAACGAATGACATCACTTTGAGAGGGTAGTAGTCCGCAGTTCAACAAATGATGTTATCATTTTTACATAAAATGTAATGTATAAATAAATTTGTTATAAAGTAATTAAAGGAGTATAATGATATTATAAATATCATATATATAATATATAACAATATTCTCAATAATAATTTCCACCATGAGTGGCGATAATGGAAAATTTAACACACATCATTTAGTGAGGTGGTAGTCTGCCTACATATAAACCATATGTTCATTACCCATTAGATGGATGTGTGTGTAATTAAATATTGAAATATTAACATAAAACATCATAGTATATTTAGGATACTATTTTTTTATAAATATGGAATAATAATATTGTAAGTAGTGGATAATGGAAATAATATAGAGGAGTTTGAGGGAGAGTGTTACCTCTTAATTGGGTAACTCCTTTTGGTTTCAACCAAAATAGATTCCTTTGAGGGATTTATAACCAAATGAGTCTTAAAGTATGAATTAGGGATTTTGGGGATCCATTTTGTATGATTTTGGTCAAGAAAATTTTTTATTAAAGGTGTGGGGAAGTGGAAGTGAAGGAGGAAATTTATAATGGAGGAGGGGTGGAATCTCTTGTAATATTTTTATTAAAAGGAACCCCACCCATGTATTGTTTATTGAAAATGGATCAATAATGTGAAAAAGTTGGAAACATTTAGCATAACGTATAAATATGACCAAACAATATAATTTTTACAATTTTATAGGTTGCTTTGGCCCTTAAGGTTATAGTTTAGTCCCTTATTAAACATAATTTAACTTTAATTCTTTAATTAATTTTAATTACCTTCACTAATATTTTTCGTGAAAAACTAATTTGACCTTATTATAAATTATAAATTATTCTTATTCCAAATATTTAATCGATTTTTTGAAATTCCAAACACATAATTTGCATAAATGAATTTAAATTTAATCCCATAGATGGGACGACAAAGTGAGTTTTTGATGTAAAAACTTCTTATTTCTATGCTTTTCATATTCAATTTCAATGCTAAATTGATTAAAATGAACTAACATAGATTAATTTATAAAAATTGTATTTTATTAAAATTTAAAACCAATATAAAAAAATTATCCTTAAAATTAATCTAGATGGAAAAGTAGTTTTGAACTAAAATTCCATATTTTTAATTATTCATTAAAAAATGAATCATCACAAAAAATACCAAAAATTCACCCTAACCTAATTTTTATATTCATAATTCCAATAATGACTTTATTTTGACATATAAGACTTATAAAAGGGTCAAATTGTGGATTTAAAATGGGTTCTCCATTAAAAGATGGTAAAGTTTCCTTAATAAAAATAAAGGGTTTTATGTGTAGTATTGAATTTATTCTTATCTTATCTCTATTGAATCTATTGGAAGATTAAAAAAAATGTTTTATTAAATATATAACATATATATTTCATTAATATAATTTAAAAAATTTAATTAATTTAATTTATTAAGAAAAAATACCTTCTGAGAATAAAAAAATAATATTTCCTTTATATTCAATTGGTTTGTATTTTTATTTGTAATTAATTGGTAACATATTAATTCATTTTAAATTTTTTCAAGACATATATTTTCATAAGTTATTTAATAATGTAAATAACCACTAATTTACCATCTATGTTTAGTATTATCATATTACATAACGATATTTTAATAATATATTATTATTCAGTAAAACTCAGTCTTGTGTATAACGCAAGCTATCGAAGAAGGTCGTTGTTGCATGTAACACATGCTAACTTGGTGTTGCATGAATTTAAAAATATAAAATATATCAAATCTATATAAAATGCAATATATATTTTAAATTATCAGGGTATTATATCCCTTATGTTCTTGGTGTTGCGTGTTATGAACGCTATCAAATATAAGGTTCTTACTTAAGAATTTCAGGGTGTTAAATTTACTTTTTATGCATTGATTATAATTGGAATGTTGCGGTGAAAATGTCCAAAAAAGGGTTTTTCTAATTAAACAATAGAAACTAGATAATTTAACCTTTTCTAATCAATCACTTCACATAAAAACTATATTTTTTAAAGAAATATATATAAGATAGGCCAGAGAGATAGTTGAAGGGGATATGATAGACTTTCTTGATCAGTGGAAGATTGCATGTAATTTTTTTCTATTTAGCATTTATAAAAATATTTACTAATTATATGTAAAAAAAATTCTAGATTGAACTTTATTTTATTTATAAATGTAGGTATGTCACATAGTGGTAAGAGTGGTTCACCTGATGTTATTGGTATGAATGTTTTCATTTTTTTTAAATTAATTTATTCTGATTTTTTCTAAGTGTTCCCCCCAGTTATTTATAAATTTTAATTAAAATTTTGATTTTTTCTAATAGAATAATGAATTCAGATTTATCAGGATATGGTGTGTCTTCTATCATATATAGGTGTCTTGGTATAGGGGTTCAACCCTAAAACTCTAGATCCTAGTCGGGTGTGTTTTTTAAATACACTTGTCATCCATTTTGAGAGGGTGTGAGAAAATTGATTTGTTAGTTTGGGCATATGATATGAGACCCACACAAATTCCCTCTGATGACTCATGGTTTGAATTAATTCCACTAGAATAAAACTGAAAGACTATGGAGGTAGGTTTAGGTAAATTCATTGTTTAATTTTCTATGACATTATTTTTATGAATATCGTAGCCACTGAACATTTTTTGAACAGAATAATTTAGAATCTTATCCGGATGAGTATCCGGAAGTATGCATTTCAAAATAGTGAAAGTTGTAGAAGGATTAAAAGAAAAATTTGAAGAGAGATCACTCGGTGCCATTTTTTTCTTACACATACATTGTACAATGAGTCCCCCTGAGGGTTCTTCCCATGTAGTGGCAGGATTTGGTTGTGATTTGGTCGAGTGAGGTGATGATGGTAAAATTAAATTCTTTTAATCTATAAATGGATATAATTTTCAAGTGTCTATTAACTAAATATGTTGAACATAGACTAATTCCACTAGCCATTCATGTAATTAGTAAATGCAAAGAACGCCTTCCAAAATTATCACTCAACATGTATGTCATCTTATAAGTAATGTATGTTTAAAATTAACTATTCATTTATATATTAAAAATATAGTAGTATAACCTGAAAATGAATGTGTATTTGGTGGGAACCAATATTATAGTTACACCAGTGAGGTGATACAATCGGTCAGATGTCGATATTGGTAAGTAATAATCAGGCAAGTGATTCTGATGTTTCCAACATTATAGTAAGAAAATTATTTAGTAACAAATTCATTATTATTTCATATTAAATTATTCACATTTGTTCATTAATTTATTATATATATTCAATAGGCTCAATTTAATTTTGAGTTAGTAGAGTTTCTAGAGGTGTAATGTCATAGTACTGTACACATAGATGAGGTATTTTAGCATGTCATGAGGCATTATGGTCATGGTAATTATTTGACTTATAGAATTGGTGTCTCACGACATTCAATTATTAGTGCATATGTGATGGGTGCATACAGAGATGCAGGGATGTTCATACTGACTAAGGTAGAAGTTTCCATTCGCATAATGAAACATAGTATGGATGAGCAGTTTCAGCAGTTACATACAGAGTATGGGGAGATATTATCACAAATATCAACACGTATAGATGAAGTGAGGACACAAAATCCTGTTAATGGTGCACAAGGGGTGACATAAGTAAAAAATAAAATATGTTATACTTATATGTAATTTTATTGATATTCTTAAGATAGATAGTATTTATATATATTTTAGGCTTTAGATACCGCTACTGGACATCATCATGAGTTCATTACCAATTCAAATAAGGATGCACCTCCTGCGTGAGGAAATTTACATTACCATCTTAACATCTAATGTTTAATTTTCTATATATAATTTAAATGTATTTTTTATTTCAAAAAAAGTTACAAGAAAGAAAAAAATGTTCTGTACATCATAGTGTCATCTTCAAAACTCAATATATGATCTTAAATTACCATAAATTCGTATGAAAACAACCATATAGTTATTTTTTAATTAGTTAATAAAAAAGAATTTCAATACAAGTTGTATTTTTCTTGGGATGACCATAAATGAACTTTTAGTTTCATAAAATAAAAATGCATGCATGTAATGGTCAAAACAATATAAAAAACCATATAATGAGTTGAAACCATAGGATGGCCATCTTATTATTAATTTGGATATGTATGAGTAGACAACACATCACTCAGACATGTGATTACTCTAGAATGACTGAAAAATAAATTTTTAAAGGTTTAACCCCTTTTAAAACATGCGTAAGGGGGTCCAAACCAACTGAATGACCTCAAAATGACATAAAATCATTGAATAATAACCATAAAATGAATTGTAAATGGTACAGTAGACATAATTTCAAAATGAGGATTTATTTTCTAAGGATGACTAGAAACGTGCTTTTTGTGTCATAAAACACCAAAACGTGCATGTAACGGTCAGAACCATAGAAAAAAACTCAGAATGAAATGAAATCATAGTAAAAAGGTGTTTTTTTATTTTTGATGGGTAAGAGAATAAAATACATCAATCATACATGCAGCCTTCCTGGAATGACTGAATACACAATTTTTAAAGGTTTGGCGCTCTATAAAAATATGCATCCATTGGTCAAAACCAACCAAAAACACTCTAAATTCCATGAAATCTGATGAAAACAATGATATAGTTAATTTTTATATGATTGAGGAGAAGAAAAATTAATCTGAGGTTTCATTTTTCTAAGATGACCCAAAACGTAGTTTCATTGTTTTAAAATATCAAAACATTCATTTAACAGTCAAATCCATAAAAAATGCTCACAATGATGTGAAATCATAGTAAAACCACTGTATTATTATTTTTGACATCTAAGAGTAGAAAACACACGCACAAGAGCCTCATCCCATTTGGTGAGGACTCACTAGGTGCATCCAAGAGACCCGAGATCAAATCCAGGTGGAGACTTTTTTCCGGGTTACTAAAGTAGTACTATAGCAGTATTGTAGCAGGAATTATAGCAGCACTGTAGTAGGAACTATTCAGTACTGTAGCAGCTAAAACTATTCATCCATCTAGGCCTTCGGGCCACCGGTTTGGTCCTTGGGTCCTGCAAGGATTTCGGGCCACCCAAGGCCTTCGGGCCAGTTGTTTCTCATGGACTTTGGGCCACCTTAAGGCCTTAGGGCCACCCCAAGGCCTTCGAGCCACATTAATAAAGGCCCCAGACACACTAAAAAAATGAGCAGCCCCAGAAGAGGATTCAGAGCAGGTGCACTCACCAGAGCAGACCCAAATGGATTGTCAGAATGAGAGGATATTGCTATGACATCGGTACGAGCCTGTGCTTGCACAAGAATCCCAGCCAGACGGTCATGCAAAGGTGGAGAGCTACTATCAGGATGCAGATACTAGGGAGGGGTAGTTCCTTGTAGATAGTCTGGTTGAATTCCCTAAGACCTTCGGGTCATGTAATCTCTTAAGCCTACGGGCCATGTAATCTCTGAGCCTACGGGCCTTGTAAGGGTTCCCCCTCATCCCTTGAAAGGGGGGTTATCAAAAAATCAATAAAAAATGAAGGCCTTCAGGACATTCAGGAAGAGTAGGAAACACACCAATTGGACATGTGGTATGACTGTAATGACCTAATATACAGTTTTTAACGTTTTAACACCCTTTAAAAACATGTGTTTGGGGTCAAAACCAACTAAACCACTTTGAATTCCTTGAAATCAAAAAACAACAACTATACAGTGGCTTATGAGATGGTTGATTACATATAACATTAATACAAGATTTCATTTTCCTGAGATGAATCGAAACACATTTTGGTTTTTTTAAACACCAAAACATAAGTTTAATGGTCATATACATAGAAAAAAATCTTATAATGATGTGAAATAATAGGAAAATTGGGTTAATATTATTTTTTATTTGTATCAGAACACAAAACATCAATCATGCCTTAGTTATACCTGAAACATTTGGATATGTTGTTTTTAAAGGTTTGATGCCCATTGAAAATGTTCGCTCAAGGCTAAAAATCAATAAAAAAACCTCAGAATTCAATAAAATCAAATGAAATCAACTATACCGGGAATTGTGAAATGGTTTAGTAGATGTAACATTAACCAAGGTGACATTTTCTTGAGAAGTCCCAAAACAAAATTTCATTTTTTTAAAGCACCAAAACATGCATTTAATAGTCAGATACATAGAGAACAACCATGGAATAATGTGAAATCATAGGGAAAACGTTTTATTGTTATTTTTTGTTAGAAGGAGTATATGAAACATCGATTGTACATGTGGTATTCTTGAAAAAAATGAATATGAGGCTTTTAAAGGTTTGGAACCCTTTAAAAGCATGTGTCTGGGAGTCAAAAACAATTGAATGATATCTAAATTCCTTGAAATCAGAAAAAAAAAATTATATTTTGAATTGTGATATGGTTAAGTATACAGAACATAAATTTGAGGTGTTTTTTCCTAGGATGACTTGAAACATAGTTTCATTTCTTAAATTGTAAAACCATGTGTTTAGCGGTTATATTCATAGAAAATAACCTCATAATGGTGTAAAATAATATTAAAACCATGTATTTATTATTTTTGACATCTAAGTGTTGAAAAATATCAATCAGATGTGTTGTTTTCATGAAACAACTGAATATGTTGTTTTTAAAGGTTAAATTACATTTAAAAATATGTTCCAGGTAGAAGAACAAACTAAACACCCTCTAAATTCCATGAAATTAGAGGGAAACAACCATAAAATAAATTGTGAGATAGTTGAGTTGAAAAAACTTTTATATGAGGTGTTATTTTGTAGGATGGCCTAAAATGATGTTTTATTATTTTAAAATGACAAACATGTGTTTAATGGTTAGATCCACAGGGAATATCCTCAAAATGAAATTAAATCATATAAAACCGATGTTGTTATTATTTTTGATATGTAGAAGTATGAGAAATTTCAATCATACATGCAGTGTTCCTATAATCTCTGAATATGCAGTTTTTAAAGGCTTAGTGCCCTATAACAATATGATCTTAGTGGTAAAAATAAAGAGAACAACCTCCAAATGCTATAAAATTAGATGAAATCAGTTGTACACTAAATTATTATATAGTTAAGGATATAGAACATCAATCTGAGATGTCATTTTCTCTGGATGACCCAAAAGGTAGTTTCGTTGTTTTACAACTCCAAAACATGTGTTTAGTAGTCATATCAATATTACATGACTTTATAATGACATGAAATCATGGTAAAACTATGATATTATTATTTATGACATGTAAGAGTAGAAAAAAAATAAATTAGACATGTGATATACCAATAATGACTAAATATATTGTTTTTATAGGTTTGACGTCCTTTAAAAACATGTGTTCATAGCACAAAACTAACCAAATAATCTCTGAATAATGATAAATTAGATAAAAACATCCATAAAATGAATTACAAGATGGTTGAGTAGGTGGAACGCCAATCTGAGGTATCGATTTCTCAGGATTACCTGAAACATGGGTTATTTTTTTTAATACACCAAAATTTATGTTTAACGGTCATATCAATAAAAAATAACCTCATAATTATGTGAAATAATAGTAAAACCATGTTATTTTTTATTTTTTACATGTATAAGTAGATGAAATGTCAATCAGATTTGTGGTCTGCTTATAATGATAGAATATATGGTCTTTGAAGGTTTTATACCCTTTAAAAACGTTCATTTGGAGGTTAAAACTAATTGAACTCCCTTTGAATACCGTATAATTAGATAAAAATAACCATATAATGAATTTTTAAAAGATTGAACATACATAATTTCAATATAAGGTGTCATTTTCCTAGGATGAATTGAAATGAAATTTCATTATTTTAAAATTACAAAACACGCCTTTAACAGTTAGATCCATATAAAATGACCTTATAATTATTTGAAATCATAGTAAAGCCATGTTATTATTTTTTGTGATGTGTAAGAGTAGACGACACATCAATATGACATGTGGTCTTCCCAAAAAAAGAAAATATATAGTTTCTAAAAGTTTGAAACTTTTTTAAAACCTAAGTGTGGGTGTCAAAATCAACCAAACGTCCTTTTAATATCATGAAATTATAAAAATACAACCATGAAATGAATTTTGAGATCGTCGAGTAGACAAAATGTTAATACAAGGTGTAATTTTCCCAAGATGACCTGAAACACGATTTCAATATTTTAAAACAAAAAAACATGCATTCCACAATCACATCCATAAAAACTCAAAATTTAGTAAAATAATAATAAAACCATGTTATTATTATTTATGTTGTGTAAGAGAATATGGTGCATCAATCGGATATATGGTCTTCCCAAAATGATTGAATATGTTGTTTTTAAAGATTTGGTTCCCTTTAAAAACATGGGATCAGTGGTCAGAACCAACCGAATGACCTCCAAATAATTTTAAATCATAAAAAAAACAACCATACATTTAATTGTGAGATGGTCGAGTAGACAGAACATCAATTTGAGATGCTTTTTCCCTGGATGGCTTGAAACATAGTTTCATTGTTTTGAAACACCAAAAAATTTGTTTAACAGTCAGATCCATATAAAATAAAATCAAAATTACTTTAAGTACTATTAAATATATGTTATTATTATTTGTAACATGTTTAAGTAAGAAACACATCAATTGGATGTGGGGTCTACCCAGAATGACCGAATATGTGGTTTTTAAAGGTTTTATGCCCTTTAGAAATGAGTGTATGGGGGTCAAATACTAACAAAAAACCTCCAAAGTACAATGAAATTAGAATAAAACCAATATATCAAGTATATGGAACATTTATCCATGGTGTTTTTCCCAAGACGAAACAAAATGAAGTTTTGTTGTTTTAAAATTCCAAAACTTGTGTTTAATGATTAGATCTATATAAAATGTCCTCGAAATGATGTGAAATCCTAGGAAAACCATGTTATTATTATTTATCATGTTTAGAAGTTGACATAACATCAATAAGATGTGTGGTCTTCTTGGAATGAAAAAATATGTATTTTTTAAAAGTTTGATGTAATATCCCCAACTTGGGAGCCACTAACCGGTGCTTCGATTTGGGTCACCACATAACCTCAAGTGTACCTCCCTATACACCAGAAGTTTCTGACTATGTGTGAGGGTCTAATAAATCATTTGTGGGAGACTATACCCTTTTTACCAAAGCAATCCACAGCATATAACATGTAAAATAAAGGAAATAATAAATAATAAACTAGAACATGCATTATAACTGTTCTCCAAAACTAGGTACAAACCAGAAACAGATAATACACATTCCATGTCATGAAAATATCTCTAAAAGTGATGAAAGACCCAAAAATAAAGACCAATGGAATCATCCATAGAATGGGTCTTGACTCCATGTATGGATCCCTGATCCATGAACATACCATGCCCAATTCAACTCCTTCGCATATGGAATATTCCCATGTCCTGACCTTCAACCACGAAATCTACTTGGGTGCCCAATGGTGGCACGAGAAGGCTATGGGTACAAATTTAGAGGCCACCACCAATGGTGTTTAAAAATTATCCAGTCTAAACAGATAGTGAATTCAATTACCAAATAAATGAAAAGATAAACATAAGATAACTCGAGTTCTATTAGTTAGAAATATTCACTCTAACCACCTATATCATTCATTACATGTGTTGGAATATAAATCAAGTACACTATGGACTTAAACGGTCAATTTATATGCATTAGGAAGTAAGTAAAGTTCACTATATTTCTAGGGATAAACATTTTATAGTCAAATACATCCCAGATACCATGGAGCCTCGGTCTAGGTAGTTTCATCAAAAGCAACCATTTGGCGCATAGAGCCTCAGTCCCCTTCCATAACCCATGCATTATAGGGGTGGGGGTTATAGCCTTAGTCTAACCCGACACGTGGGTATAGATCCTCAAGTCCAATACCCCACAACTATCAAGACATGTTCACATGCTTATTTATCCATTATCCACATATACACCATATCACAAACCATTTACACTTAATACACATAACAATTCACATTTCATATTCACATAATAATAAATCAACATCAAGACTTAACCTATTACCATGTTTACCATTTACATTGTATAGCCCATTTAACCCATTTCACTTTTTATTCCAGAACCCATCTAGTATACTCAAAAATTTCCATACATTAATTCATTTCACATAATTCAACAATTCACATGTATTATCCCATTTATGCAACTCAATTTCAAACTCATGAGTCATTTTACACATTCACATTATTCTATTGAACCATTTTTCACATTTTTTCAAACAACCCCTTATGCCATTACTAATGACAAGACACCAATACCATTATTTATTATTTAAAACACAAAATAACATGTCAACACATTTATCATGGGATCTATTTCAACACAAATATACTATATTCTTAACCATACATTTTTTCATGTTCGAGAATGTTGGAACACCCCATGGGTGGCCCTAAATTTGTTTAATCAATATCAATGCGTCCCATGGGGATCTTGATGGTTTTATATCATCATTTATCCAACTATTTTACCAAATATTACTGAAGGAATCAAATACACAACAATACGGAAGCAATAACACAACCACACATGAAAAAATCAACAATAAGACTATGGGATATAACTTGTAGACTACCTACCTTGATTTCTAAGTTGAACACATGATTAACCTTAGACTTTGACTTGGATTCAAAAATTATATGAAAATTCAACCTAATATATACTGAGAAAAAAGGTTTTTATGGCTTTAGAATAATAAGAACAAAACCACAAGCCCTAATATAGAAAAGAGAACAAATGGAACTATTAGACTCACCCAGATCTTTGATATGCACCCAACGACACTCCAAAAAGCCTATAAATGAAGGAGATCAGTCCTTGTGAAGACATGGTCGTTTTGGTTCATCAATAGGGTTTCTAGTGGATAAATGGGGAAATAAATCAGGTAAAACACTTAAAATCCCAATGGGTGAATGGTGAAATCACACTTTTAATGAGGTGCATAGTTTTCGGAACTATGTACAAACCGTGTGCCAACTGCTTTCCAAGATGGGATAAGTCACACAGTTACCTGGGGAGCCTCACAAGGTTTAACAAATCATGAACCAACTATGTATAATGGATATATACATGCCCACATAGTCCCCCCCCCCTCTTTCTTGGTTTACTAAACTGTGCACCCCTCCTCTTGGCTACCACGGTTTGGGAACACGGTTACTAATAACTATGTGCCAACCATGAAACAAGAACATGATGGACCCGTTCTCCCTTCTTTCATGTCTTGAACCCCTGGAATACCCTTGAGACTTCGTATACATTCAAAAAACATCAATTTAACCCAAATAAAGATACTTAAACCAAAACATCATGTCTACCACCCTTGAGACTCCTCGAATGATTTATCTGCATCAATCTCAATATCATCAATATAAATCACATTATATGGGTTAGGGTTATATTTACAAATTTGTGAATAATTAAAGACATCATGTCTACCACTTTGCCATTGTGGAAGAGACAATCAGTATTCAACCGATCTGATCCTCTCCAGAATCTCAAATGTCCCCATATACCAGGGTGACAACTTTTCCTACTTCTGAATCTGATTGTGACCTAACCTCAGTGACACTTGAAGAAACACATGATCACCCACCATAAACTGAAGAGGTCTACAGCACCGATCCGCATATGACTTCTTCATACTTTGAGCTATTATCATACATTTCCAAATCAACTAAACCTATTCTGATGTCTCATACATGAGATTCAGTCCTAAAATCTCCGATTCCCCAGCCTCCATCCAACACAGTAGTGATCTAAATGGTCTACCATAGATAACCTCATATGGTTCCATCTGAATCATTTACTAGAAACTATTTTTATAGGAAAACTAAAAATATTCTAATTGCTTCTCCCATGATCCATCAAAATATAGGACACATGCCCTCAACATATCCTTTAATACCTGAATAGTGTGCTATAATTTTCTGTTTGTCTGTTGGTGGAAATCCACACACAAAAACACCTAGGTTAAAAGTGACTTTTGTAATACATTATAGAAGTGTGACATAAAACATGAATCTCGGTCCAAAACTATAGTATGCGGTACTCCATGAAACTACACTATTTCTTAAATATACAACTCACTCAACTGATAAATGGTGAAAGTCTCTAGATTGGAAATAAATGAGTGACTTAGTCAACCAATCCATAACTACCAAAATCTCATCATTCTTCCAGGGAATCCTCAAAATACCTACCATGAAATCCATCGTTAAATCATCTCATTACCATTCTATAATAGTAAATAACTATAGAAAACCTCCTAGTTATTGATGATCAACCTTCACTTGCTTACAGGTAAGGCATCACGCCTTCACCTACTGATAGGTAAGGCATTGTGCCATGCAACTTGAAACCTATTTGTTCATTACTATCCACCAATACTACCTATGAGGATCGTGATACATTTTTGTCAAACTAGGATGCACTACCCACCTCAATGCATTAAACTCATGCATGAACTCTTCCCAAAAACATGTTAGCACAACAACAAATCCAAGAAAAAAAACAATCCCATCATCACCAATGGTCCAACTTGAAGGTGACTCCCAACCATTAAGACTTTCCCTTAAAGAAAAACATTTTGGATCCCCATGATTATTTCCTTGATCTATCTCAAAATCTTAGGCTCAACTACCAAGGATGCAAAATTCATCTTCCCTTTCTCATCCTACACCTCTAAATTCATTTCATCAAACAATTCTATCGTTATCCACATAGAGATGGATTCTTAAACTGCTAGGTTTTGAGCCTTCCAACTCAAAGAATTTGGAAAGATATTCCCCTTTCCGAGAGTATACACTAGATAAAAGTCAAAAAATTTCATATGCTCAACCCATCTATGATTTTGAAGATTCAAATCACACTGATAGAAGATGTACTTAAGGCTTTTATGATCAGTTTACACAGTAAAATGTTCTCCCAACAAGTAGTGTTGCCATCATTTTAAATCATAAACTACCATGACCAACTCAAGATAATTCATTAGGTAATTTCATTCATTAGGACTCAACTTTCGTGACCCATACGCCACAACCCGGTCCTCTAGCATCAACACTATCCCAATTCCAACATCAAATGCATTACAAAACATGTTATACTCATTTCTTGGGTTGGTTAAGATCGAAATTGGTGCAGATTTCAACTACTTATTTACCTCCTGGAAGGAACCCTCGCATTATCTAAACCATTCAAACTTGATTCCCTTCTTAGTCAAACCTGAAATTGGCACTGCTAAATTGGATAATTCCTTGGTTAACATTCCGAAATATTTTTCCAAACCCAAAAAACTTATGACATACGAAACATTCTTGGGATGCTCCAAGATATAACTAATTTCACTTTTTGTGGGTCCACTGACACACCATCCTCAGAGATGGTGTGACTCATGAAATGAAACCTATCAATCCAGAAATGAAATTTGGATAGCTTGGTGTATAAGTGATGAGCCCTTAGTGTACTCAAGATGATTTCAAGATGTTTGGAATGATCTTCAATAGTCTTAGTGTACTACAAGATTTCATTAACAAAAAAACTACAAAGTGATCTAGGTATGGGTGAATGTTTTGGTTTACTATGGCCATAAAAATTGTCGGTGTATTGGTCTATCTGAACGATATCACAATAAACTCATATAAACCATACCTATACCTGAAGGCAGTACAAGGTATATCAGAAGGTATAACCCTCAGATGATGATAATCTAATATTAAATCAATCTTATAGAACACAGAACCATCTCTCAGTTGGTCAAAAATTTCATTAATTCGAAGAATAGTGTATGAATTATTAACTATCTTCTTGTTTATCCTGCTATAATAAACACACAAATGAAAGGATCCATCAACCTTCTTGGAAAAAACACTATAGATCCCCAAGGGGATGTACTCAAGAAAATAAACTTCTTGTTCCCTAGTTACTCCAGCTGAGTTTTATGTTCCTGGAGTTCTACTGGTTTCATTCTATATAGCGAAAAAGAAAATATCTCATCTCCCAGCAACAACTCTATCATGAACTCAACATCCCTCTTGGGTGGTAACCCTAAGAATTATTTAGGAAACAAATCCTGAAACAAATCCACAATAGGATGAAAGACAATATTCTCTACTCCCCCATAATCAAGAATTAGACAATCCACATGAGCTATGATCTCACCCAACTACTGAAAAATTGTCCTTGCACAACCTACCAAATTACCCATTCACCACAATGGAAATAAGTGTCTCCATAAAAAGATTTGAATGTTAATATATGGAAATAACATTAAATATGGTCATGATTCAACACTACCAATCCATTCCCAAGATTAGATCAATACAAAACATCTCAATCAAAAAAAAGTACAATAGGAAATGATACCCACCAATTTCAGGAGAGCACCCCTTTCACTGCATTATATTCTATTTTGTCTCCCCTAATGGTGTATCAATAGACATGACCCCACGTAATAATTCCACCACTAGACAAAACATAACCACAATTTGAGAAGAAATAAAAGAATGTGAGGTAAATTTATCGAATAAAGAACTTGCAAGCATGTAAGCTAAAATGATCGTACCTCAAATTGTAGATGGTCCATCCTTACCACCTCTTAGTGTATATTGAACTGCATGAAGCTGACCTACCCCTCTACCATGGTCTCCATTCTGAGTTCTTAGTGTTGCACTGCCCTACTGGTATGGACACCCTTTCCCTGGAGTACCATGCACACCCCCTTGATCGGTATGGCCTATCGACCTCCAACTACATCACTGATTTGGGGTAAACAACCCCATGTATGTGCTCATAATCATCCTAGATCCTTTTTATGTTCCCAACTATCGAGTGTTCCTACAAAACATCTTCACATGACCCATTCTACCTCATGATTTTCACTCAACTGGTGGTCAGGGGCATTGACCATGCATGTGCCCCATCCTACCACACTGATAGAAAAACACTAGGTCACCACCCTGATAGGTTGATTCTATCTTATGACTATTCTATACACTACCATCCTAGTGGAGATTCCAAAAATTATTATTCCTTCCTTCGGAAGTTTCTCCAATGGACCATCCAACTGGAACCACAAACCAAATGTCTAAAGCCCCCCTTATGTTCCCTTCTGAAATAAGAGCATGATCCAGCACTTCTACAAACCTCTTTAAACATAATATGATCTCTTAAGAATTAATAGAATGTCCAATTCTATCCTATAAATGTACTATCGTAGCTACCTAATCCCTTTCCAATTTCGGAACAAAGCGTTGTAGGTTAGTGAAGTGGCCAATGTAATCTGTCACTAATATTGTCCCCTGTGACAACCTCATAATCTCAATAGCCTTCTCTTGTCTTAAGGTCTTCAGATATAAATGTTCTATAAATTTATCTTGGAATTCTTTCCCTAACATACCATCATCCGGAAGACTCTGAACTAGAATATCCCACCAGTTCTTTACCGGTCCCCATAACACGTATGCTATCAACTCGACTCTCTTCTCTGGATGCATATCTAAGTGATATAAAATCATCTTGATAGACACGATTCAGAACCATGTTGCCTAGATTACACCCTCTTTATAAAATTTTAGTGGGTGTTGTAACTAAAAATCTCTAGTTAGATAAAACATACTCAGCATGACCTGCCTTGGGTCCCATTCCATCATCCGGATAAAACGAGTGAAGTTATCACAAATTTTCTCCTCTCCTCAATTAACTTTGACCAATGGAATTTCCTGCTATACTATGGGTGGAGCATTCTTGGTGATATTATCTTATCCCCCATTCAGTACACATCATCATGGTGTAATTTCTATAAAATTCCAAAAACAATTCTTAGAACACATAACATAAATCTTCCACAAATTGTGCAAAAGTAGGCTCTTCACTAGCCATAAACAACCCATTCTGTAGCTAGTTACAATCAATGTTTTTACGTACTAAAAATATTTCATTAGAAACAATTTTTAACCATTACATTAAATTCTTTCCATTGACCAATTTTCATCACATTTATTAGTGACCATTTTCTTCAAATTTTAAAGAAACTAAAATGCATCCTACCCTTCATGTACCACACACCCTTCCTAAGTGTGTCTACCATGATGCATCTCACCTATATCCCTAAGGGAATATAATGATGCATGAATGAACAACATCATTCCTTTTTATCCAAAATAAAAATATCATAAAATAGTCACAACACGCAATAAGTGCATCACTCAATGGTAAAATATCGTTCAACTCTAACAACACATATCAAGAACAACAATTTTTACCCCAAGTAATTGGATTTTCCCTCGTACGTGGGTCAGATACTCCCATTAATGAGCACATTGATATGGCTGGACAACTCCTAATATCATGTCACCATCCTTAAAAAGTAAGGTACAAAAAATAAACTCCTATGATACAACTTTATAACATCCCCAATCGGGGATCCACAAACTAGTGCCCCATTTCAGGTCTCCACATGACCTCAACTACACCTCCCCGTACACTAGAGGTTACCGACTATTAGTGAGGGTCTAATAAATAATGTGGGAAAAGTATACCCTATTTAAGAGAGTAATACACAGTAGATAACATATAAAATAAAGAAAACAGTAAATAATAAACCAAAACAAGCATTCCAATAATTCTCTAAAACTGGGTACAAACCACAACCAGAAAATAAACATTCTCTGTCATTCTAATAGGTCCAAAAGTGATGAAAGACACAAAAATAAAGATCGATGGAAGCATCCATATAATGGAAACTAACTCCAAGTCTAGATCCCTCATCAATGCACATACTATTCCCAATTTAACTTCATAGAATATGGACTTTTCCTCTAGCATGACCTGTAACCATGAAATCTGCTCGAGTACCCAATGGTGGCCCAAGTCGGATGTGAGTACAACTCAGTAGGCCACCACCAATGGTGTCTATGAAATATCCAATCTAAATATATAGTGCATGAAAGTACCAAATATATTACAAGATAAATATAAGATAACTAGGGTACCATTACATGACAATATTCACTTTAACCACTTACATTATTTGTTCTATGGGTTAGGAATTTACATCATTTACACTACAACCTTGTTCGGTCAATTTCAATGCGTAAGGAAGTAGCTCAAGTTCCTTATATCTCTTGGGATAAACATTTCTTACTGAAATACATCACACATACCTTGGATCCTTGGTCCAATTGGTCTCATCAAATGAAACTTTTAGGGGCATAGAGAATCAGTCCCCTTCCATAACCCATGCATTATAGGGGTGGGGTTTTAGAGCCTCAGTCTTACCCGAACTATGGGCGTAGAACCTCAAGTACAATGCCCCAAAACTACCAATCCATGTGCACATAATTATCTATCAATTTTCCACATATATATCATATCACAAACCATTCAAATTTAATACACATAAAAATTCACATTTCATATTTACATAACAATAAATCAAAATCAAGATTTAACCCATTAGCGTGTTTACCATTTACATTGCATAGCCCATTTAACCCATTTACCTTTTTATACCTTAACCCATATAACATTTTCAAAATTTTCCATATATTAACCCATTTCACATATTTCATCAATTCTCATATATTATCCCATTTATAAAATTCAATTTCAAAATCATAAGTCATTTGACACATTCACTTTCTACCATTTAACACTTTTTCACATTTTTCGAAACAACCCCTTATTTTGTTACCAAAGACTAGACACCCCTAAAATTAGTGCCTCTTTATGACTCAAAAAAACATGTCAACACATTTATCATGGTCTCTATTTCAACAAAAATCAACTCTATGCTTAACCTTTCAATTTTTCATGGTTGGGAATGTTGGCACACCCCATGGGAGGACCTAAATCATTTTAATCAATCTCAATGCATCCCATAAGGATCGTGAGAGGTTTAAATAATCATTTAGACAAACCATTTTACCAAATTATATTAATGAAATCAAATACACAATAAGAGGGAAGCAATATCACAGTGAAAAATGAACAAATCGACAATAAGACTATAGGATATAACTCGTAGACCACATACGTTGATTATAAAGATGAACATATGCATAACTAAGACCTTTGAATTGGATTAAAACACCCTTTGAATCCCGAACCTATGATCCATAGTAAAAAAAGGTTTTTAGTGAATTGTAATAATAATAAAGAAACTACAATCCCTAATCCAGAAAAGAGAACAAAGGGAAGTGCTAGACTCACCCGAAGCTTCGATCCACACCCAATGACACTCTAAACGGCCTATAAATAAAGGAGATAAATCCTTGGGAAGCTTGGAATTTTTGGTTCATCACTAGGGATGTTAGAGGAGAAATGGGGGAAGAAATTGGGTAGAACACTTAAAAATACCAAGGGGATAAAATGGTAAAATCACGCTTTTAATGAGGCATATGGTTTGGCTGCACGGTTTTCCAAATCGTGCACCAACTGTACTCCAGCCTCTATCCAAGAGTGGCTAAGTCACACTGCTACTTGGGGATCCCCAAACGGTTTAAAAAACCATGTGCCGCCTGTGTGCAATTGATCTATCCAAGCCCACATAGTTTTTCCTCACCTATTGCACGGTTTACTATACCATGAACCCCTCCACTTGGTTAACACGGTTTGGGCACACGATTACCACTAACTATTCACCAACCATGTAACACGCATAGGATGGACTTTTTCTCTATTATTTCATGTCTCGAGCCCCCATGAAACCCATGAAACTCCTTATACATTCAAAAAACTTTTCTTTAACAAAAATAAAAAGACTTAAAACAAAACTAAAACAAGAACATACCTCGAGAATGTTTGGGATCTTACATTTAACACCCTTTAAAAACATGCATCTGGGTTCAAAACTAACTGAACTACCTATAAATTCCATGAAATAATATGAAAACAACCATAAAGTGAATTATGAGATGGTAAAATAGAAAAAAATTCAATCAGATTTACCATTTTTCTATGATGACCTGAAATTAAATTTCATTGTTTAAAAACACAAAAAAGTGTGTTTAATGGTCGTATATAGAGTAAGAAAATTTAAAATAATGTGAAATAAAGGTAGAACCATGTATTATTATTTGTGATGTGTAAGAGAAGACGAAACATGAAAAATATGTGAGGTCTTTGTTGAATGATCAAATATGTGGTTTTTAAAGGCTTGGAGTCCATTAAAAACATACATCTGAGGGTAAAAACTAACTTAACCACCTGTTAATGATATGAAATTAGATGATGAAAACCATACGGCGAATTATGACATGATCAATTAGAATGAACACCAATCAGAGGAATCCTTTTCATGGGATGAGCTAAAATATAATTTTATTATTTTAAAACACCGAAGAAAAAATTTAACGATCATATCCCTTGAAAATGACCTCAGAATGATGTGAAATAATAGGAAAACCAAGTAATGATTTTTTTATTTTTAGTACAAGGTGAAACAACAATCAGATGTGAGGTCTACCTAGAATGAATGAATATGAATTTTTAAGGGTTTGATACCCATTAAAAATGTGTGTTTGGCTGTCAAAACCAACTCAATCACCTCTGAATTCCATGAAATTTGAACAAAACAACCATATAGTGACTTTTGAGGTGGTCAAGAAAGTAGAATGTTAATCTGCTCTGTCATTTTATTGGGATGACCCAAATCACACTTTTGTTGTTTTAAAACTCCAACACATGTGTTTAAATGTTAGATCCATAGAAAACATCCTCATATTGATGTAATATTGTACGAAAACCATATTATTATTTTTTTATGTGTAGGATTAGATTTCATGTCCATAAGACATGCAATATTCCTGAAAAAATTTAATATGATGTTTTTAATGGTTTAAAACAATTTAAAATGTGCCTTAGGGGATTAAAACACACCAAATGACCTCAAAATTCCATGAAATCATACAAAAAAACAACTATACATTGAATTGTGATATATTTGACTAAAAGGAACATTAATCTGATTTTTAGGTTGATCCGGATGACATGGAACACACTTTTTTGTTTTAAAACACAAAAATGTGCATTTAACAGTTACATACATAGAAAAAATCCTCAAAATGTTATGAAATTATAGATTAAATATGTTTTTGTTATATTTAATTTTTATGAGAAGGGACACATCAATCAGACATGTGTTCTACCCAAAACAATCGAATATGTTGTTTTTAAAGGTTTAATGCCTTTTAAAAACATGCGTGTGGGGGTTAAAACCAAATGAACTACCTCTGAATAATATTAAATCAAAACAAAAACAACTTTATTGTGAATTTTGAGATGTTTGAGTATAAATTAGATCAATATGTGGTGGTGTTTGGCTGGGATGACCCGAAACACTCTTTTTTATTTTAAAACACCAAAACATGTGTTTGATCGTCCGATCCTAATAAAATGAACTCAGAATGATACAAAATCATAGTAATACCATGTTATTATTATTTTTGTCATGTTAAAGTTGATGGAACATTAATTGTATGTGAGGTCTTCCTGAAATAACCAAATAAGTATTTTTTTTAATGTTTGAGGCCCTTTAAAAACATGCATCTGGTGGTGAAAACCAACTAAATGACCTGTGAATTACATGAAATCTTAAAAAAAATTAAGTTAATTTTGAAATGGTTTAGTGTATGTAATTTTAATCTAAAGTGTCATTTTTCTAAGATGAATCAAAACACACATTTGTTGTTTTAAAAGATAAAAATGTGCATTTAACTAGAAGATCCATAGAAAAAGACCTCAGAAAGATGTGAAATAATAGGGAAAATTTTTTATTATTATTTTTCATGTATGAGTAAAAAAGATGTAAATCAGATGTGTGGTTTTTCTGGATCAACCGAATAAGTAGTTTTTAAAGTTTCCATTCACTTTAAAAACATGCATCTGGGGGTCAAAACCAACCAAAAAACCTATAAACTCCATGAAATTGGATGAAAAAAATAGTAAAGTGAATTTTGAATTGGTTAAGTTGATAGATCTTCAATCTGAGGTGACGTTTTAATGGTATAACCCAAAATGTAATTTTTTTTTGTTTTAAAACACTAAAACATGTGTTTAATGGTCAAATACATAGGAAACAACCTCAAAATTATATGAAATCAAAGAACATCCATGTTATTTTTATTTGTGACATGAACAAGTAGATAACATGTTAATTGAATTTATGGTCTTTTCTGAATGATTTATTGTGTAGTTTTAAATTTAAAAAATGAATAAAAACTTTTAATATATTCAAAATCAAATGAATTGAGACTATTGTACAAATTTTTAATTTAAACATTATACTATATTTCAATTATTAGTTTTTTTTTATTTTTTACTACATTAAATATTATTTTTTACATTCATTTTAATTCAATTATTTGAACAAATATTCCAAGATGATTGAACAAAGATTTTTATAAGGCTGAGATTTTACATATCATGGAGATATTTATTGAATTGTTGAATTATCTTAGTTCTTTTGGTATTTTAAATTTTGGTGCAACATTTTTTTAAACAAATAAAATATTTAGTGGCCTCCATATAGAAGTCACTATAGGTCAAGTCAGACATTTTTATAGTGATCTCCAAATGGCTGTCGTTATATGGTGCCCTAGACTTTTCAATAGGGGCCACAGGTTGGCAGTATTTATAAACAATATGACGATCCAAAATCATCCACCATTTGGTAGTCATTGGATAAACACTATGGGACTTTATAGATGGATTTTGGCAGTCTCTAAAAGGCTTCCTTACAACTAATGATAGTCAATTAAAATATAATATTAAAATTTAAATGAAATACTTATAGTGTTTTAATATCTCTATCTCTAAGGATATTTACTTTCAAATAATAAACTAATTTTGAGTTAGTTGATCTTTGTAAAATAATTAAGACTTTCATAAAAAGAATAGAAGTAGAAATGTAATAAATCTTCATGTATTTTAAAAAGCCACTTAATGATCTAATAATAATGTTTAACTGTGAAAAATTACAAAATATCAAATATATGTGCCTTTCAGTACCCATATTCTTTTGGGTTCGGCTGTGTTGGAAATAAAAGACTTATGTAACCAAATCAATTTATTTTGAGTATAAATTCCATAATTAGATCTAGATAAATATTTTGAATAATGAACATGATTAAGACCACAATATTGAGGGTTTATAAAATATAATTCATTATAATAAAGTCTATTATAAAAAAATGATAACATTTAATAGTGTACACAGTTTTTATTTTATAACTAGGAACAAAATAGTTCCTATATAATTTAGGATTTTATCCGTTACTAATAATACCAAGCTTGCCTTTATTAATTTTATTTTTAACATGAATTTGATTTAAATAACTCTCTCCCTTGATAAGAATACTACAAGAGTATTTAAAATTATTAACTACATCCAATGATTATTTAGTTTTATTTTCATCAAAAACACAATATTTTTAAGAAAAAATAGATCTTAAACCTGAAATCTTTTTATCCAAACTCCCCTTTCAATAAAAATAGAATCATATGATTTTATGAGATTTGTAGTTCTTTATTTAAGGATAACAATTTATCTTAAATCCTAAAACAATATTCATTAAGTTCATTGTAAAGAAGATATTCAGAATTAGAACTTTGTAATCAAGATGATTATACCACATCAGCGTGAGACATAAGATATAGATTTACCATTTGATTTTCAAGATTAGATTTTGAAAGATCTTATTGCTTATCAATTAAACCCGAATGACTAGAATATGAGTTATAAAATTCATCAATCGAAACTTTCAGTGTAGCATTTCCTGTTTCATGAAAATATGATTCTCATTTTCTTCTTTCAACTCAGCTTCATACATCATGAAGGTTCTAATGAATTATTTCATTTTAAATTCTTTACTTTTGTGGATTTTTAGATAGTAGTAGAGATTCCATTCCACTTATAAGGTATGAATTTAATTAACATTAATGCCTAATATTGTTTTATAATTGGATTTACCATGGCAAAAATATAATTATAAACTTCTATCAATCTCTCATCCTTCTGAGGGATGCTTTCATCTTCTTTCATCCTAAATGTATCAAAATTAATTTTATCAGTGTTTTACCATAGTTATCAAACATTAGAAGTTCCTTCATATAAAACAATAATAGTTTACCACATTTTATTGGCATTATAACACTGATAAATGTAATTAAAATCATGTGGATCAAGTCCACATATGATAACATTCATGTCTCTTGAATTTAGATCATATTAAACTTCTATTATAGATTCCCATTTTTTTTACTTCCATGGGAATTTTACATGGCTTAATAATCTTTATATAAATTCTAAAACTAAAATTACTCAAATAAATAATCATGATATATTTCTAACATTCATAATTATCACCATTAAAATTAGAAGTATGAAACATTGACATAAATTCTCATAGGCGATCCATTGATATTTTTCTTTATCCAAACTTTTAAATCATTCATGTTGGAACCAAAATAAATCTTCAATAGAGATAGACCTCTGATACCAATTTTTGTTTCAAAATGATTATGATGAAGAAATAAGAGTGGGGTGGGGTTGAATTATTTTCATTTAAAAATATTGAAAAATTTTAAATGCCCCTCTTGAAATAAAGAATTCCTTTTCTTCTCTCTTAAAGATGTGTAAGTAGTGGAAAATAAATAAAGAACATGACAGGTTGATGTATAGTGGTTCAGAGAATAGATATACCCTAGTATACTCCACCAATTATCTCTCCCTGAGTTTGGTGATTCTCATTAAGAATTTCCTTTTCTTGAGGACCTTGACAACTGATTGTAGGCAGTTGACACTTTACAATCGGGCCTTTAGGTTCTTATACAAGGAATCAGGCTATAAATATCTTACTATAAGAAGATAACAATACACCATGAATTTGTAAATTTAGTCTAGACTTCATAGAAAATAAATGAGATTTAGAATGTTGATACAGCTTCATCACATAGTTGCAACAAAAACTAATAGATGTAGATGATCTTCAATAAAGCACAAGAGAAAATAAATCTTCGAGAATAAGCAGACTCTCTTCTTCCTTTGGGTTGTAGTGGGGTAATATTTTTCTTTTTAGAGTAGACTATATTATTATTTTTGATCTTTTAAAATTGAGAGAATAATAATGTATAAATAATATTTATCCATTCCTCAAAATTTTAGAGAAGATAATGACTTTGGAGTTTGGATGATCCAAATGGCTTTGGAGTTGTGAAATTAAGAGAAGGGTAAATACCCTTTTATAAGAGAGGTTAGGGTCACTTTAAGAAAAGCAAGAAATATTATTTTATTATACAATAATATTAAGTTTATAATGGATACAATGGGATTTATTTAGAGGATAAGGTGGGTATGGGTTTAAATCCCCTCAACCAATAGGTTTTAGACAGGTTTAGGTCACTATATTAACCTTATCATTTAGATTTAACTTTTAGTTAAATAATTTAACTTTTACCATGTATTCCTGTATTATTATAATAAATGGTTAATAAACTTTATATAAAAATTCATGTGAATCCCAACTGGTTAATTATTTATATATCTAGTTTTATATAAGTTCTTTGGCCAAACCTTATATTTTTAGGAATATTATATCAATTAATAATATAGTATTTGTTTTAAAAATTCATTTATGTCAATTTTTAAATTATTTAGTAATTGGTTTTTGTGGAAGTCATAACAACTTTATCATTTTGAAAACAATTTATTTAATCAACCCTAACATTTCATATTAACCTAAAAAATTAGTGTAATAAATAAAAAGTCTCAATTTAAAATTATTTTAATATTTATAATATCAATTATTTTAATCTTTCAATAATAAGGTAATTGTTGGATCATCATTGTGTCATAAATAAATTTAATTATTTAATATCTAAAAATTATAAATAAAATAAAAATATGTAGGAAATATTTTTATCTTTATTATTAATATTTATAGTCGAATATATCTTTTGAATAACCCTATATTGAAAATGTTTTAGTTATTAAAATTTTAATTTAACACTTTTAATTATTCTATAAATAAAATAATAATAAATGTCTAAATCTAATACAAGTGGACCAAAATGATCATATTTTATTCATAAGGTTTATTTGGGTCGAAATACACTTATCTAATTTAATTATGACATATGTTAGGGTAATTATAATATCATTTGTACCTTTAATTACATTATTTACTTTTAACCGTGGTAAATAAAATTCAAAAGTTACTATTCGCCAAAAATTATTTTCATCTTATTAAACCACATTTTGATTACTGATGTCAACCGTGTCTCTTAAAAGTTTTAAATTTAATTCAAATAAGCGATAAAATTACTTTTTATACAAATTTGAAAATGTTTCTAGAAGGTGGGTAAAAGATGTTAAAAGTTCAATAAAATTTTATATGTCTAATATTATTATAAAATTAATCCAATGAATTGCATTGAACATATATAGGTATTATGTATCTATTTTGAAATAAATTTAAATAAAATAAATAATTATTTAAATAAAAATTTGTTTTTTAAACAATAAATCAGTGTTTTTCACTATTCATCAAAAATTGAAAGATTTCAAAAAAATACCAAAAAATCATCCTAAGATAATTTTGATATTCCAAATCTAAAAATGAAGTCCATTTTGAAAAATAAAATTTATAAATTTTAAAAATGTTTGTATTACTATTCATAAAGGCTAGTTTGATTGGTTGTGGTGTGCTAAAACTCCAAATTGCTTTCAGTACAAGATATTACATTATTCAAAGAGAAACATATCATGAAAGCTTGGGGTGTTACATTATTCCATCCTTCAAATAATTTCAACCTCTAAATTTATAGAATACTACTGCATAAAATTATTTGGGTGGTCCTTCATCATTAGTTCCTCAGGTTCCCACGTTGCCTCTTCCATCTTATAGTTTCTCTATAAAACTTTTACCAAACGAGTCATCTGGTTTCTCAACACTTGTTCTCTAGTATCATGAATCGTGATAGGCTCTTTACAATAATATATATTGGGTTCTAGTTCTATTTCTTCAAAGGTGAGTACATGTGTTGGGTTAGGCGTGTATTTTCTAAACATTGATACGTGGAACACATCAAGAACATTGGAAAGGCTTTGTGGTATTGTTAAATGGTATGTTACAAATCCAAGTTGTTTTATAATTTCTAAGGGTCTAATGTATTTGGGACTAAATTTACCCTTCTAACCAAATCGTAAAACACCCTTCCATGGAGATACCTTTAAGAAAACATGATCTCCTACTTGAAATTCCAAATCCTTCCTTCAGTTATCGTCATAGCAATTTTTCTTACTTTGAGCTACTTTAAAGTGGGTTTGGATAATCATAACCTTTTTCTTTGTTTCTGCAACAAGTTCTGGGCATTCAAGTTTCCTTTCACCAACATCATCCCAACAAGTTGGTGTGTGACATCTCTTTCCATATAACGCTTCATATGGTGCCACATGAATACTTGAATAGAAGCTGTTGTTATAGGAAAATTCAACCCAAGGTAAATATTGATCCCACATACCTTGAAAGTCAAGTGAGCAAGATATCAACATGTCTTCTAAGGTTTGAATAGTCCGTTCTGATTTTCCATCAGTTTGAGGGTGGTAGGCAGTTCTCAAACAATGTTCAGTATCCAGGGATTTATAAAGACTTTTCTAGAATCTTGATGTAAAACAGGGATCATGATCAGAAACAATCGATATGGGTGCACCATGAAGTCTTATAACTTCATTAATATATAGTTTCTATAAAAGTTTAATGGGTAAATATTGTCTTATATAATGAAAATGTGCTGAATTGGTAAGACGATCAACAATGACCCATATTGCATCATTCATTGTAAGAGTGTTTGATAGCCCCATGACAAAGTCCATCGTAATATCATCCTACTTCCACTCTGGTATGGGAAGAGGTAGCATGACTACTCTAGGATGTTGTCCTCCAGCCTTAACTTATTGAAAAACTATACATCTTAACACATAATGTCACGACCCGACCCTACCCGGGCTCAAGCCGAAACTACCCCAAGCCCACCTCCATAGGCCAGGGACTGGAGACAATCACCGAAGGCTAAACAACTCAGGGAGGCCTTTTCCAGAGTACCTGTACACACACACGCAGCCCACTCAATGCAGAAGTGCAGAGTAAAAGGAAAGTAAAGTACTAACTACTATAAACAACCGGAAGAGTGCATCGACCTCTAAACAGAAAAAAGTAAATGCTGAAGGTAAACGGAAAAGGAAAATGGGCAAAAAACGCACCCAAATAGGAAAGTGCCACAACCCAGAAATAGTTAAACAAAAGTACAATAGCAAGAGGGTCCCACAACTGGAACCCGACTACGACCACCGTACATGGTCCAAGCTCCCGAACTCCTATTCTCCCCGGAACTCACGACCAACCTGTTCATCGTCTACAAGGGCACACCAAGTGCGGGAAAATCCCAAGTAGGGGTGAGTATAAAAATACTCAGTAGGATGCCCCAAAGTCTCAAGGGAGAATCCAAGGAGGTATCTAAGAGGTGAGAACTAGATCAAATGGGGAAAATTAAAGGAGTACAACCGATAGTGCAGTAAAGAGTACAGCTCAACCAGAAAAGAGGAAGGAAGTAGACTCATCCAAACACAATGAGATGGAAATGGTGAGAAGATGAACTTATCGTCGAGTCTTCCCTAACTATAGAAGGAGACTAGACTCGTCGAACCACGAGAAGCTAGACACGGAAAGTGTGTGGCATACCTCACGCGTCTTCACCTCTCCAGGAAGGAGAGTAATCCAAAACCCAAGGAGTGGGTACTGAAACAAGGTATACGTACACATATGCTCTATCAAGAAACCCGAACAAGATCATAAGGGGATCTCCATCCCGTAGCTCATCCCAGAAAGTGAGTAGCCAACAGTCCCAGAAGTAAACACCATCGATGCCCGGCATCCCACCCGTCTTCCCCGAACTGCAAGTCAAGGGGCTCAAATCACAACACCTTGACACTATCCTCTTTGGGCGGTACTGACTCGCCCGTATGGTTTTAGGTCGTGTCACAAGGACACATCTTGGTGGGGAAAGCACCCCTCATACTTGAGAGTTCTGGGGAAAGTAAAACCACACCTCTTCACTGTCACACAGGCGAGATATCTTCTCAAAGTCAGAGTTTTCACATCACTGACCCGTACTACCAAGGGTCCCACTTCGGTAGTCATGGAGAAAATCCATAGACTAGCCTAGTAAAAAGGACTGAGTCTGAGAGAAGTCGTCGGGTAACCCACTGCCTAGCCCTGCTGGAGGGTAAACCCTAAGAGGTTGTTGGGTAACCCACTGCCCAGTCTCTATTGGAGGGTAGACCCTAAGAGGTCGACAGGCGATCCAATACTTAGCCCTGCTAGAGGGTAGACCTGGAAGAAGTCGACAGGTGACCCGCTGCCGAGTCTATGCTGAAGGGTAGACTTGGAAGAAGTCGACAGAAGACCCACTGCCCAGTCTCTACTGGAGGGTAGACCTCAAAGAAGTCGAGAGGCGACCCACTTCCCAGTCTCTGCTGGAGGGTAGACCTGGAAGTAGTCGACTGGCGACCCACTGCCCAATCTCTGCTGGAGGGTAGACCTGGAAGAAGTCGACAGGCGACCCACTGGCCAGTCTCTACTAGAGGGTAGACCTGAAAGAAGTCGACAGGCGACCCACTGCCCAGTCTGTCCTGCAGGGTAGACCGGGAAGAAGGCGATAGGTGACCCACTTCCCAGTCTCTACTAGAGGGTAGACATGGAAGAAGCAGACAGGTGACCCACTGCCCAGTCTCTACTGGAGGGTAGACCTGGAAGAAGTCGACAGGCGACCCACTTCCCAGTCTCTTCTGGAGGGTAGACCTATAATTGGTCTGATAACTCAGCATTGCAACTGACATTAATGGGTGTTACCAACATCACTACCGTGTATTGGTTCGAAGTGCATCAAAGGGGCCTCCATCCAACACCCTTCCATGTTTCGAAATTTAACATGATATCAAAAGAGGCTCTACATGCCCAAACGGATTACACTATTGCAGTCCTTGTAGAAAAAAATGCGAGATAGAATACTTACTCGCCCGAAACGGACAACCGGTGAATATGGTACTATTCACCATAGCCAGCCCGTGTGGGACCCACACCCCGACTCTGACACTCTTCGGGCGAACTGCGACATCACGATACTCTCGGAAAAACATGCTGAATCGACTATCCATACGCCCAAAATGGATGCCTAATGAAAAAGTCATAGTAAGCTACACACAGCTTAAGAGATGGCCCGTAGGGCCCACGCCTCAACTCCAGCTTCAATGCCTGAAACCACCCCAGTCAATTTCGCCTTGATGCCAGGGTCACAACACTGCTAACGGCGCCTAAAACAAACTCCAGATGTTGAAGCTTCCATTTCCCGCATTATACGCAAACGGGACCCCATGGGGCCCACACTGTGGGCCGGAATTTAAGCGGGCGGATTGCACCATTGCAATCCCCTCCAAAAAACACTCATAAATGAGTACTCAAACACCCCAAAAGGATGTCGGGTGGAAAAGTGGTGTTTTACCACAAAACATGTGAACTAGGCCCTATGGGGCCCACACCATATCTCCAACCCGAATGCTTTGGAAAGCATCTCAAAAAGTCCGCACGAGGACAGGGACCACGCGGTCACTGATGGCGCGTCAATCGGACATACCAAGAAGGAGTTAGGTCCGATGAAACAATTAAATAAATAAATAATTAATTAATTACTCACATTTAGCATCTCGTGCCACCGAGCAACGAAATCTACCCGCAAAGGCTCCGAACCGACATTGGAAGGACCGTCTGAACTCCATGTCCACAGCGCCTCTATCGACACGTCAAAAGGACATCCGGCTCGCGAACCACGTCTGACGCAACTTTAATAACAATTTATTATTATTAAATTAACGCATTTCAGGTCACCCGCCTTCGGGCACGGAACCCAAAAACCTTGTTACCCACTTCAAACAGTCTTCCTCGCCGATATGAACTCACGGCCGTAGACGGCGCGTCAAACAGATGCGCCGTTTGGAAATTACGGCCCCCCGAATATAAGGGGGCCAACCAGGCTGGTTCACTCCGGCTGGCCCGGTCTGAACCGCCACGGCCCACTCCAGCCGCACCGGACCCCTCCATCGGTTTCGTTTCTCCAAATAAGACCATCCATTTTGGCTGGTCTTCATCGCGTAGCACAGGACCCGCAGAAGGTGGGTCCTTGATTCCTTTGCACCCCCGAGGCGCTTACCTTGGGGGTCTTCCCCGACCGTGATAGGGCACCTTCGCCCCACGCCTGCAGTGCTCCACTGCGGCACTGCCACCCACGTCGCTGGGTGCTGCCCGTTCCGCCTAAAGCTCGCGCCCGCTCCATCTCCTCTGCTCGACCATGCCGCCTCACCAAAGCTCGGCCTTTCCCCTACTGCCCCGCGCCGAAGCTCCCCCGCTCCTCTACCGGCTCCGCCTGGACACCCCGCAGCTCGCCGCCTCCGACTTGCCGACCCCTCTCCGGCCTCGTCTTATCTCTGATCCACACACCCAATTGCCGCCTCTCCGTCCCGTGTTGAAGCCATAGCCACCTCGGCTCCTCCGGCGGACTCCTCCGGCTCGACCGCACCCGCTGCCTGACGGTCCCTCACGACACCACACCGGTCGCGCCCCTCTACTCCTCTGTCACGCCACCCCGATCTCCGGCCACCATCCTTGCTGGATGCAAAACTTCTGATGGCCTCCAACACTGCTCTGGTAGCTTGATTCCAAAACCGAAAGAAGATTCGGGATCCTTGGGGTGAGGCCATCACAACGCCTACCACTGATCGATGATCCGACGGCCAGTTGACGCATCCGAAAAAATTATGGCATGTATTTGTGAAGAACGGAATGAAGAACGATGTTCCAAACATAGTTTGATGGCCGTGTTTGTGCATCCATCGATGATTTTGTAAATTTAAGATGGAAAACAAAAAGAAAAACCGATATCCGAAGTGGAAAACTGAATCGGAGCTCAAACACAAAAGAGATCCTACCTCGCTTCTGATGTGCGTCGTAGGTGATGCGTCTGCGAGGATCCACCTACGAATCGCCGAAGTTGCGACGAAGATCGTTCCTCGATCCAGTGAAGAATGACGAAGAAAAGCTAGAGATATAGAGATTGGGAGAGGGATAGAGAGAAGGAAATTGGTCTTCCCTTTATACTTAGTGAATTTATAAAAATTCACTAAAACTCTCCCAACGGGCGCAGATTTTGAAACCTTTGCACCCACCAATTTTATCACTCACCTAGGAAAAATGCCCCATTTCGAACTCAACGGATGTCTTGGATTTCAATTCTAAGATAGCATTTTAAATTTATTCAAAAATAACGCCAGAGATAAAAAACCACTAAGTGGACATTTTGAAATGACCACTTTTCCCCTGGGTGACATCTCTCACAGCAGGCCCGCGCCCGTAACTTTTACACCCTTCTTAGGGTAAACGGCATGATCTAGACTCAACGGTGTCCTCGGTTTTCACTTCTGAGATACCATTTAATAGATAATTTAGTTTAACCATTAAACAAATAAATTAATTATTTTAATTATCCGTTTAACGTTCTGTTAACGAGCGAGGGGTCCCCACGTCCCGCGCTGACATGTTTTATGTCATTTTTGGTGTAAACACCCCATTTCGGACCCATACATACCCTCAAATTTCTAATCGGAAACACCATTTAAGAGTTATCCCATTTATTTTGTGTGCCTAGTGTGAACGCACTAAAAATTTAATTCCGGCCACACCAGGGCTCGGAATCGCACGCCATCTGAAGGCGCTGCTCTGGAATAACATCCAGAATATTCAAAAGCCTTTTATAGAAAAAACCAGGTTCTTACACATAATCAGAAATCAACCTCTTCATGTTGTCCCACCAAAAATGTTCATTCAAATCTATATACATCTTATTGCTACCATGGTGTATAGATAAATTAGAGATATGAGCATAATCCAACAATTCCCTTTTTAGATCAGGTGTATCAGGAAAACAAATTCCCTTCCTAAATTTCAAAATTCCATCTTCATGCACAAAGTCAATCAATCTCCCATAATTCACAGCTTTAATTTTCTTTTTAAACTCATCATCATTAGTCTAAGAAATTTTTATCCTTTCTAGAAAAGATGGTTTGGAAACCATTTGAAAAAATTATTGATGTTTCACCTTCCATGATTATTCCCATATCCATCTCTATTAGATCAATGAACATAGGATCCATTTCAACTCTCATCTTATTCAAAAATCCATGATCCTTTCTACTCAAAGCATTTTTTGCATTATTTTCCTTCCCTGGGTGGTAGTGTATGGTGCAATAATAATCATTGATTAGTTCAATCCATTGTGTTTTCCTCATGTTGAGTTCTTTTTTTTGAGGAAATATACTTCAAACTCTTGTGATTAGTATATATCTCACATTTTCACCATAGAGATAGTGTCTCCATATCATCAAATAAAATATTACAGTTGGTAAATCAAGATCATGAGTGGGATAGTTTTGTTCATGAATTTTTAGCTGTCATGATGCATAGGAAATAACTCTATCATTCTTCTTAAGGACACAACCAAGTACATTCTTTGAAGTATCACTATAAATAACAAACCCATCATTCCCTGATGGTAGATTCAATATAAGAGCATAGACTAATCTTCTCTTCAGTTATTCAAAACATTCTTCATACTCTTTTGTCCAAACAAATTTAACCACTTTACCTGTGAGCTTGGTTAATGGGTTTTCCAATCAAGAAAAATTCTGGACGAAATGCTGATAATAACCTGATAAACCAATAAAACGGGATACCTCAGTTATAATTGTTGGTGCTGGACATTATGGGATTACCTTGGTCTTTGAAGTATTAATAGAGATTCCATACTTAGAGGCAATTTGGCCAAGAAAAGAGATTTCCTGAAGCCAAAATTCACACTTGCTAAAATTCTCATATAATTCATTTCTTCTGAGGGTTTTCAGAATAGTGCGCAAATGATTTTCATGATCATCGTATATTTTTGAGTATACCAAGATATCATCAATAAATACCACTAAAAAGTCATCAATATATTCCTCGAAAATTATATTCATTAGATCCATGAAAACATAGGGTGCATTAGTCAGTCGAAAAGGCATTACTGTAAAGTCATAATGCTCGTACCTGGTTTGAATTGTTGTTTTCAGAATATCTTCCTTCTTCACACAAAACTGATGATATCCAGATCAAAGTTAATTCTTTGAAAAATATTGATCTCCATGAATTTGGAAAAATAAATCATCAATGTGAGGTAGGCGATACTTGTTCTTTATTGTTATAGAATTGATCTCTCTATAGTCAATGCACAACCTTATAGATCCATCTTTCTTCTTAACAAAATGAACAGGTCTCCCCATGGAGAAACACTAGGGATAATAAATCTTTTATTATTAAATTGATCTAGTTTTTTCTTTAGTTACACTAATTCTATAGTGGCCATTCTCTAAGGGGTCTTTGATATGGTCCTTGAACTTGGAATTAAATAAATGGAAAACTCAATTTCTCGTTTTGGAGGATGTCCAGGTAAATCCTCTGGAAACACATTAACATATTCTTGAACAATAGGTACGTATTATATTTGAACATTATTTTCATCACCCATAGTTATGTAATTCTCTTCCTCTATAATAATTTAATTTAGTAGAGCTATTGGGAATGGATCTAGATAAGAATTAGGTGGTTACGTTTCTGCTCTAAAGATAAGGTACTCCTTATCATCATCAGAAATTGTAACCTCCTTCTTCTTACAATAAATTTTTGAATCATTGTCCGAAATCCAATCCATACGGAGGATTATATCAAATTTAATCATTGGTATGATGATGAGATCAGTAGATAAAGAACATTTACATGCCCTAATGGGGACTGATTCAAAAAACATTGTTACAATGATACTTCCCTTATGAGTTTTGAATGACAAATTACTTGTTAAATAAAATTAGAAATATCTAATTTTCTTAGAAAATTGGGAAGATATTAAAAAATGTGATGATACAAAATCAAATAAACCATTGGATAAATTTGAGGAAACCATTAAATTACCTTCCACCACGTCATTTATAACTTCAACCTCAGAAGTAGTGATCGCATAAGCTTGGCCTTTCTCCCTTGGCCTTTTCTGAGGTAATTTTCCTTAGCTCTTAGGACATTAATTTTTATAATTCCCCCATTCCTATACAATTTTAGCATTCAACATTGACAGCCTCTTTCTTTCCATTTCAATCAAGAGCTTGGTGGCCTTTTTCACCACACTTGTAATAGACTCTCATTCCCTTCAGGCAAGTAATGGGGTGTTTCTTCCCCCATTTACTGCAGGATGGAAATTCAATTTTTCCCTTCTTCCCCTTATTTCCATTTTTAGAGTTTTCAGCAGATCTACTCTTCTATTTATTTGCTTTAAATTAATAATACATAGAGAATTACTTTTCTATCTTGATAGCACATGATACAATACCTTCGTACAATGAGAAGGATTGTAATACTGATGATCGATGGAGAAATGGTTTTAACCCATTGAAGAATCAATCAATATTACTCCTTGGGTTATGCATATAATCTTCTACATACCTTGCTAACCTTGTAAAGTTATCCTCATACTTTGTGACATTCTCATCTTCCTTTTTCCTCAAACTCATAAATTGTATTTCATATCCGCTCAATGGTCATGCGGAAATAATTTTTGAAATAAAATATCTTTAAACTCCCATCATTCCATATTTGATACTTATTCATCCTCTTTTGTGTTTCGAATTAATTACCCCCATTGGTCTACATCTCCTGTGAGGTGATAAACTTCCATGGCAAATTTTTCCCTTTCACTACTCCCCAAAGCATGAAATATTTTCTCTAAGGATATTATCCATTGATAATCTACAAATGGATTTGTAGTCCCATTGAATGTTGGTGGTTATTTCCTCATGAATCGTTCTAGTATTGATCCTCCACGTTGTGGATCAGGGTACTCTATACTGGTAAAGTTATTATTCATAACCTGAGTGAGTTGTCCCAGTATGGTTATAATTTGTTCAGAACTGGTTGCATCACTAGCTCCAATATAATTATCTTGAGTATGAGTTAAATCCCAACATGAATTATGTGAGTTGATATGGTTTCCATTCCTTCCACTAGGCACCATTTATAAACAATGTCATGCCCTAGATTAGTTTATGATTCACAATACATAATTCCAAACTAGTAAAATACCTAACATAAATTGAACAATTTATGCTTATAATCCATAATCATAAAAAATGTTTTCTTTGAGGAGGCATTTACTCATAAATCCTTCATAATGGTTTGTAATGAAAATGTGAATTATCCTAAGCATATCCCTTACGATTTTCATAACCATGAGTGCAGTATGGCTCGTTGTCGTGTACCAGGATACACGAGTCAAGCCTGAAACTCCTTTTTAGAGTTTTCACTCCTAGGTACATATGCACCAGAGCCGCCTCTACCTTCTCGTATCCATACAGGGATGTATTTCTTGGACAATTAAAAAATATCTCTACATTTCCACAATTCTAGGAAATTATTCTACACTAATCATCAAAGTCTATCTTAGGGTAATGTTATCTATTCATAGTTTTTCTAAATCTAGTTTCCAAGGTTTGTATTAAGATTCCTATGATACTGATTGTAATGCCCTGACCCTGGTTACCCAAAGTCAGTGCATTATTACATAACATTGGCATGATCACAAGAGATCAATTCTTGAAAGATCTATTAATTTAGTATCCTTGGAAGTACTATATACATACATAAGTTTTACATTATATCATGAAAAAAAACAACATTGTGTCCCCTTTGAACACACTCATATCCTTGGCCTATCTCTACAGGTTAATCATGATATACTTACTCACATCCTGGGAAAAATAAAACATAAAAAGGGCTGAGCTCAGATGATCAGTAAGGATAAATATATAGTGGAAACTTTTATAAATAAGCATAAACATTAAAGGAAATGTATAAGACTAAAAAAGCCTCTTAAACATAAACTTCATCATAATATGGACATCATAAGTCAAATAATTCCATTTAATTATTCACATGGATATTCTACTAGTCGAATAATCACATGTAATATCAATAGCTAATTTCATAATGATGGAATGCATAATGTCAGACATCATAACCACATAGTCAAGGCCACATGCCAAGAATACAAATAAAAAAATTTCAAGGCCTTTTTTCAAGACACTAGTTCATCTCATGAGACTTATCAATGCATCGAGGAGCTATAGAAGGCTCCACCCATCACTTACTAAGTCCAATGCATTCCACATATGAAAAGTTTGAAACATAACATAAACATATGTATTAAAACTAGCATATGAAATGTTAATACTTTAACCATAAACCATGAATGGTATAAAAATAACACATCCACAGTAAAACATATCACAAAACCTTGAATACAATATAGAAGATTGTATCATACTAATTCAACTTCAAACATGTGTAAAATCCATCAAAGGATATTGACATAGATGAAATCAAAACTATTTGAGAGAAATATATCTTTCTATTTTTAAATCATTTAAAATTCAAATAATTAAAAAATAAAATATTTGTTTTGGAAATAATCTTATAAGCATGTAAGGGAAGCTTCGAAAGTGTTATAATGGCAGAAAATAGTTTCTTCTGCTGTGTAAGTTAAAAAAAACATTCTTACCTTAATTTCTCGAAAAGGTCATAAAGTACCTTGTTTAGAAAATGGCGGAAAGATTCCTTTCAAAAAAATTTATAAAAATTCAAACAAGGGTATAAATGAATTTAACCCAAATTCTAGGAAACAGAAAAAATGTTTTCAAATAAATTTTTAAGAAACACGGTTGTGGATGATAATGTTTTCCGAGTAGATACTAACATATAAACAACCTCAGATAATAAAGAGATTGTAAAATTAACCCTTACCAGGTACTTTTCCAGGATCGAAGGTACTTTAACCTCTTGTATGATAGTTAAATAATTTTTATTAAATTATAAAAGAACCACAGATATAAATATGATATCATATATGATCTTCTAATATTTCTTTGTTAATAATATTTCAATAGTATCATTGTTTTGAGTGTTTACTGATTTGTTTTCCTTTATATGTTTTTTCATGTAAGTCATATTTATTATGGATAGGATGTACTTGATTCATATACAGAATGATATTATGTTCATAAACATTTTTTTAATACTAAAATAAAAATTATTCTTTAATGATTACGATGGGGAATGAATCTCATCGCATTCGTGGAGACGGTAATCTGTACGTACACACTAGCAAAAATATATTTCTTATTGATGGTGAAATAATATGTAATTTAATGGTATATCATATATACATAATCATTAACAGGTTATATTTATTGTTTACATCAATTAAACTCATTATTATACCCATCCAAATAATTAAGTGTTGAATAGCAAACTACACCACGACGTGGAGACGGTAAGTCGTCTGTACGCACGTATGGTGACTTTGTCATTCATAGGATGGATAGAATAATGAATATGGTTGTGCCATATTTATAATAACATCATAGTATGTATAAGGTACTGGAGTTATTATTTTGTTATGGAAACAACAAATAAATCGGAAGTGGAGAAAGAAAAGAACTTTGAAAGAGGTGATGAAATTATTACCTCTTCTTCAGGTGCTTCCTTTTGATTTGATCAAAATGGCTCATTAGGATGGATTTATGATAAAATTAAGGCCTATAGGATCGTTTTCAGGTATTTTGGAGGATATTTGGGCAGTTTTTGGCTGATACAAATGGATTTGGAGTTTTGAAATTAATAGAAGAGGAAGTACCCTTTTATAAGAGAGGTGAGGGTCACTTTAGGAAAAGCTTGAAATTTTATTTTATTATACAATCATATTCGGTTTATAATGTCCCCAAAAGGATTTTTTTCTAGGATAAGGTAGGGATGGGTCGATAACCACTCAACCAATAGGTTTTAAATAGGTTTAGGTCACCATATTAACCTTATCATTTAGATTTAACTATTAGTTAAATAGTATAACTTTTACCATGTATTCTTGTATTATTATAATAAATGGTTAATAAACTTGCTATAAATGGACAAGAGAACCCCAAGTGGTTCATTATTTATATATATAACCTTATCTAAGTCCTTTGGCCGAACCTTATATTTTTTTGAATATTATATCAATTGATAATATATTATTTGTTTTATGAACTCATTTATGTCAATTTTGACACTATTTAGTACATGGTTTTTGTGAAAGTCATAACAACTTTATCATTTCAAAAAAAAATTATTTAATAAACCCTAACACATCATATTAACCTATAAAATTCTTTTAATTCATAAAAAGGCTCAATTTACAATTATTTTAATACTTATAATATCAATTATTTTAATCATTTAATAATAATGTAATTACTGCATCATCATTGTGTCATAAATAAATTTAATTATTTAAAGTCTAAAAATTATAAATAAAATAAAAATAGTTAGTAAATATTTTAATATTTCTAATTAATATTTATAGTCTAATTTATCTTATGTATAACCTTATATTAAAAATGTTTTAGCTATTAAAATTTGAATTTAAAACTTTTAACTCTTCTTTAAATAAAGTAATAATAAATGTCCTATTCTAATCCAAGTAGACCAAAAGGGTCATATATTATTCCTAAGTTTGATTTTGGTCTAAATACACTTATCCAGTAGAATTAGGAAATATTTTAGGGTAATTATAAATTCATTTTTACTTTTAATTACCCTATTTAATTTTAACTATGGTAAATAAAATTCAAAAGCTATTATTCACCCAAAAAAATATTTTCGTCATATTTAACCATATTTTACTTACTGATGTCAACTGTGTCTCTCAAAATTTTGAAATTAAATTCCCAAAATTGATAAAATTACGTTTTATGCAAATTTAAAAATGTGCCTAGAAGAACTACTATAAATTAAAGTTATAGCCATGGATCTATATCCGTGGTTTTATGGATCTGTGGCTATAGTATGTTAATAGCCAAGGTTTAATTATCTATCTGTGGAAATTCTTTTTTTTTCACATAATCATCGGGCTTCTCCTCCCCCGATACGCGACCCCTCCTCCCTCTACCTCTCAGTACCTTCCTCCCCCTCAAGTTCCTCCCCACCGAACGCCACCGCGAACTCCTCCCTCGAGCTCCTCCCTGCCGAACGTCATCGCAACCTCCTCCCTCGAGCTCCTCCCTGCCGAACGTCAGACAAAGCCTTCCATTACTTGATTAAGGAAAGAAGTAAATAAAACTATGTGTTTGACCAACCCTTGTTGGGCCACTTAATTTTATACAGGAATCCCTTATGAGAGTTTTTGGTTTGACTTAACCATATTACATCAGGATGGGTATCCCTTGCTAGACCTGGTGTAATATTAGAGGAATGATTTGAGGAAATCTAATGTCTAGATTTTATGATTGGGGAGTCCAGTCAACAGATCAAGGAGCTGCAAGCCCATAGTTAGAAAAGAACTTCCTACCTAAATACCTTAAAATAGCTTGAAAACCCTTGTTGTGGTTATGTAAAGGGGAATATGGATCATTTACACTATAATTTCATGTAAAAGAGACATTATGAGTTCAATGGTGAGGGCCATTAGGACTTCATAAAATAGTGGGAGGCTTAATAAAATTAATTTATTTTTTCCCATAAAATGAAATCAAGAAAGTAATAATGATATTCTCTTTTAATTATAGAGTAAAAATTAAAATCTCATCAACCACACTATCCCTGTGATCAATTTTGGATAAATACAACATCGTCACCAACAGAAACTTCGAATAATGGTTTAGATACCTTCTGATTTTCCTACGCCATGAACGAAAGTCTTACATGCTGAAGTAAGAATTACCTGATCTTCCTTTCAAAGAGTTACATGATTAGGATTTCCTAGTCTATTAGAAACATATGAATGATGTGGTTGACATTCAATGTTTGATTCTATCATCAATTTCTAGTGATCTAATGAAGTCTCATGAAAACATGGATGCTTATAGCAGGCTCGAGCACCTCAGTGGACTTTACCATGAGAGATAAAGATATGAAAGGTTTAAGATATCTAAGGAACTCTTTCTAAATAATCTTGGAGAAGGTTCCCTAGATGGGCCTTATGTAGTAAAAATCATTGGATATATTGAGAATTTAGAGGTTATGGGGTTTAAACTCCCCAAATAACTGGGAAACAATCTCATTCCTGCATCACACCCTTGGAACTTCTCCAAAATTTTTGTTAATTTCAATTTGAACAACAATGATAGGTATCTATCTGATCTTATTATCCTTATTCACCAAGTGGACAAAGATATGAAGTGAAAAAAATCCTTCTGCCCTTTTGGTGAATGAAAGGAAAGGGAAGGTGAAGAGATTTAATCCCAAAACTTCTTCATGGCCTTCCGAGAAAAGGAATATCAAAGGGGGGGCAAGGGAACAAGAATTTGTTTTTTTCATGTAGCAAGAAGGTCCACTTGAAGAAGAACTGCACCCATCCAAATAAGTAAGGGTAAGCTTCAGGTGCATTTTTTATTGAATGTAATTTATCTGTTTCTACAAATTGGTTACTTGATATAGCTTGTGGTGCTCACATATGTATTTAAATATAGTAACCAAGTATATTTAAAAAAAATTGACCGAGGGGAGTTATATCTACGAGCATCAAACAGAGCCAGACTTTCTGTTCTAGCTATCATGGACTACCACCTGACATTTCTAACTAGTATGATCTTGGTGTTAAAGGGTTGTTTTTATGTGCATTCTATAACCAAAAGCATAATTTTTCTATACAGACTAGATATAGATGGAGTTTGTTCTAGTTTGTAAACTAATTTTTCTTATTTTATAAAGATATAATTTGTTTTGGTAGGGAAAATTTATACCACAGTCTTTACGTGTTTGATTACACAAACCAAGTGATGGGAATCGATAACAAAGATACTTCACATGATTCATACCACACCCCACTTTGGTATCACTGGCTAGGTCATGTAAATGAAAAATTCTCGAAAAAGTTACACAAAGAAGGATATTTATATTATTTCAAACTAAAACCACTTGACGTGTGAAACACATGTTTAAAAGGAAAAATGAACAAATCTCCTTTTAGTAGGAAAGGTGAAAGGGAAAAATAGATTCTCGAATTGGTTCATACCAATGTGTGTGGACCATTTCCAGTTGAATCAAGGGGTGGGTACTCATACTTAATAACTTTTACTGATTATTTTAGTATATATGGATATATCTACTTGATGAAGTATAATTTTAATTCTTTTGATAAGTTAAAAGAATACATGAATGAAGTTGAGAACTAGTTTGGTAAGAAGATTAAGAAACTCTGCTCAGACTGAGGTAGAGAATATATTAATCAATACTTCATTGATTACTTATGGGAGTTTGGGATCCTATCCCAACTCACTCCTCCTTACACTCCCCAGTGTAATAGTGTGAGTGAAAGGAGGAACTGCACTTTGTTGGACATTGTGAGATCAATGATGAGTAATTCAAGTCTTCCATTATCCTTTTGGGGATATGCATTACAAATAGCAGTGCACATACTAAACTAGGTACCAACTAAATCAATAAATAGTATTCCATATGAGTTATAGAGTGGAAATAAATCTATGTTATCGAATTTACATGTATAAGTAAGGGAAGAATTTGTTAAGGCCTCTTCAGGTAACAAACATTCACCCCTAGGCACAAAGTGTACCTTTATAGTATACCCCAAGGAAACAATGGGAAATTACCTATACAACCCCTCAAAAAAAGGTTATAGTGGAAAGAAATTACATATTACTTGAGAGGGAGAAAATATCTAAAAGAGATAGTGGGATTGAGATAGACTTAGATGAATTCAAGGATCAACAGACACAAGAGTTGGCACAGGAACACATTCCACAAAGCCCTGTGGAAGAAAGAACTATTCCAAAGACACGTGAACTGTGTAAGAGTAAAAGAGAGGTTAGAGAACTGTAACAATACATTTTTCTAGTTACTGAGGATGTTGACTCATTATTTGTTGATAATAATGATCCTATAACCTACAAGGATATATTAAGTAGCACATATGTTTCCATGTGGCAAGAAGCCATGAATTATGAAATGGATTCCATGTACCAAAACCAAGTCTGAATTATGGTAGATCCTATAGTTAATGTAAAGATTGTTGGTTGAAAATGGGTATTCAAGAAGAAACTGGACACGCAAATACAATTCATCACCTACAAGGCACGATTGGTTTCAAAAGGGTTCAAGTAGTGTCAGGGAATTGAATATGATGAAAAAATTTCACCAGTTACAATGCTGAAATCCATCATAATTCTATTGGACATTTTCGCTTACCATGACTATGAGATTTGTATAATGGATGTCAAAATATACCTCCTTAATGGGAACCTTTAGGAATATGTCTACATGACACAACATGAAGGTTTTATGAATCCAAAGGATGCCAATAAGGTATGAATGTTACAGAAATACATTTATGAATTAAAGCAACCATCCAGGTCATGGAACATTTGTTTTGATGAATCCATAAGGGAATTTGGTTTTATCAAGAATGAATGTGATCCTTGTGTCTACAAATGGTTTAGTGGGAGTGTGGTAATTTTTCTAATAGTATATGTTGATGACATATTACTTATTGGAAATGAGATGTCAGTCTTATAGTCTGTTAAGGAATGTTTTATTCAATGATTCTCTATGAAGTATTTGGGTGAGGTAGCATGTATTCTTGGGATCAATATCCATCATGATAGATCCAATAGATTGTTGGTCCTAAGTCAAAGTACATATTTTGACATGGTACTAAAGGGATTCAGTATGGAAAAATCCAAGAGGGGGTTGTTTCCAGCGTCACATGGCATTCATATTTCTAGGAAAATGTGTCCTCAGATGTATGAGGAAAGAGAGAGAATGGAAAGTACTCCATATGAATTATAAATTGGGTCATTAATGTATTTTATGTTATGTACTAGGATAGATGTTGCCTACGCATTCAGTGTGGTCGGTAGATATCAAGATGGCCCAGGTGACTGCCATTGGATGGCAGTCAAGACTATCCTTATGTATCTGATGTGTACTAAAGATATGTTCCTAGTTCATAGAGGATATGAGGAACTAGTCATCAGAGGATATGTATACACTAGTTTCTAGACTAATCAGGATGACGTGATGTCTCAAATAGGATACATTTTCACTTTAAATAGAGGTGATCTAAGCTGGACGAGATCAAAGTAAGGTGTAGTCACAGATTATATAGCAGAATCCAAGTATATCACATATTTTGTGGCATCTAAAGAAGCAATTTGGATGCAATATTTTGTACAGGATCTGGATGTAGTACCTAGTAGTCAATATCCCATCACACTCTATTGTGATAATACTGCAGTAGTGGATATTGCAAAAGATCCAAGGTTACATCAGCAGACGAAGCACATACTTCGGAAGTATCATCTCTTGAGGTATTTTTATCAAAGAGGTGAAGTTTCATTGAGCATTATTTCCTTCAATAAAACTTAGAAGACCCCTTGATGAAATCCTTGACTTAGTAGAAATATAATCATCATGTAAGGTCTTGCAGACTGAAAGTCGTAGATAGTTGGCTCTAGTCTAAGTGGGAGTTTATTAGAGTTGGTACCCTAGAACCAACTATTTGTAATTTTATTACATGGATATTTATTAAATTTAAATATTAAAAATCATATTACATATTTTTCATTGTTCTTTATGGATATGATGTAATAATTTCCTAGAGAATTTTTTTCATTGATAAGTTCATGGTAGTTCCCCATTATGATAAGAACCTGGAAATACTATAACAATATTCTTAAATATAGTTCTATGGTCGGATGACATACTATGATGAGACACATAGTATACAGACCATCAAGTGCGAGTACTCATGAGAAAATGAGACTTCCTCTCATAAATTTTTCACTTGGTAATCTCCAAGATATGAGATTATGAGAATAGACCTTCCAGTAGTAATTCTGCATGTTTTGGTATCATCAGATATTCCTACGTGTGAGCATGTGTAATGGTCATTAGACTTTAAGATTATAATTAATACATGTCATGACTCATGTGTCTTTATTTACTAACAAAAACTTTCACACAGATATTTGGAGGGAAGTAGGGTACATTGGGTGTGTCACGAATGACGTGTTATTAATGAATAAGTTGAGGTAGAATTTTTCCCTTCCATTTATGGAAGTTGATATCTCATCCCTTTGATTGAAATAGAACCGTCGCGTGAAATTCCATGTCAATGTGTAATGATGAGTTTATTTCAGGTAGTCAAAGAATGAAATATCAAGCATAAAGGTTGATGACACTATCATGAAACTATATTTATGAGATATTGAGAAAAGGGATTATATTACACAATGAGCCTTTGTTTGTGGATGTCGTTGTTACGAATTTTGGTTCTTTATCTTGGGTGCCTTGACCCATTGCTAGATAGTACTCTTGGACTTAAGTAAAACTTGTCTGATGCCAATGAAAAGGAATCCCGGAGGGTCACACACTAAGTGTTTCTAGTGGTCTTAGTTAAATTATATTTGAATTTAATTAATGGAATAAATATTATTCTTAAGACATTAGAATAATTTTATTCAAGTTAAAATAATTTCATAAATTAAATAAATATTTATTTTCAGGATTGTGAATAAAAATATATTTATATATTTTATTGAACATTTAATAAATATTTATTTACTAGTTTGTAAATAACATATTTATTTAAGAGAATAAATTATTTATTTATTTATTCAGGTGTTCAATAAATGGAAGTCGAGTTTGAGCGGACCAAAGTTAGTCCATTAGTAAAATTATTATTTGTAAGATGGTAAATATTTACATAACTAGTTGGAAAAAAATATAATAATAACAACACTATTATAATAATGTGGCACAATATTTCATTTATGATTCTGTTTTTCACAAGTTGGCGCAACAAAAATAATGACGCGGTTATTTTTGTTATGTAGCATGGGATTTCTCTAAGGTTATGAATGTATTTAATTTCTATTTTGAAATTAAATATTATAACTAGATACCCATGCCAATAAATAGAAAGGTGCATCTTTTATTCCATGGATGGGAAACTAGTGACGCAAGAGAAATTCCAAGTCATGAATTTTCTCTTAACTCCTCTCTTCTCTCCCACTCAAGAATGAGAGACGTTATTCAATATCGAAGAACAGGCGATCAAGATCAATTGATTTAAGACATTCACTTCAGCGTGGTAGCACCCAGAAAGCTATTGGTGTCAATAAAAGACAATTGGATCACATGTGGATCACCGTTAGAGGGATTCTAGTTTGAATCCTCATAAGCATAGTAAGACAATCTAAAATGGTCATCCCAGATGATCAAAATCATCAACAAAGAAAGTACCAAAGATTCAGATATTTTATTTGTTTAGAACTTAAATTTATATTAATTATAAACATGACTTGAAAGATCTTATTTAAAGGTATTGGGACTCTCCCTTCTTTATCTAAATATTTAATTCTATTCTGTGGAGATTGGCATTCATTGTCGTATTAATCTCAGAATAATCATTGATCATGGTAAAAATTAATGTCAGGCACTGGCCCAACCACACATCCACTGCACCCGGAACCTACATGAAAAGGGACCTTAGAGAGGATGATAATAAACTCAATATAATATATTTGAAATCTTTCCAATAACCTATTAATTTTAGTTGTCTATCCGCTACATGTATTATTGTTCAAATTAATTCATTGTTGAAAATTATTATTTGTAAAAAAATGTTGCTAAAATGTGTAGGGGTATATTGTTTGGTTTATCTTAATTCTCTTCGATTATTTCATCATTTCTTACTGGATTTATTTCTGTCTTCAAATTCTCTGTGGAAGTAAACTTTTTAATGATCAATAATCAATGAAAGTTGATCTTCTTCAATATTTTAAAACTATTAAGTACATTTATTTTTTTAAATATTCATAAAATAAATTTTGAAATAGAAGAAGAGATACACAACAAGGCTGGGTGACAGTTTAGTCTATGTGATTTCATTCAATCATCATTTGTGATAGTGTTGTGATTCATATCTTACAATCTATGAATTATAACCTATACTTGTATACTACTAAACATAGTTAGTAGGAAATGTTTTTATTGGATGATTGGTTAAGTACATTTTCACATGATCAAAGAAATTTAAGAGTTATCATGAAATTAAAACTCCACTTGTTTTTCCATTAATTGATTACAACTCATTTTAATAGACTAATTCCCTATTAAACTACTTTTTATGTGTGCATAATCATTTCAAACTCATATGTTGCTTACTTTATCTTTATCCATCACTATTTTTTTCTTTCTTGCTAGTTTTTTTCTTATTTTTATTCTCTCTATCTTAGCCACTCAAACATATTTATAGTCCTTACCTATAGATTTACCCTACCTAACACTAAACTAGTTTTAAGTAAGAGATTAAATAATTAAATTTTTCAGTTTAATGAAAAACCCCACCACAATATAAATTAAAAAAAAAGAGATATACTCATAATCATCAATGTGATTTGAAGTTTGATATAAAAGACAATTTATACCATAAGATATCAAAATGGAAGATGTTTATGAGATTTGGGAAGAAGGGAAAATTGAAATTAATGGCTCAGTGAATATTTCTATTTTTATCTAACGTTACACTTAGTTAAGAAACCATAACCGTTAATATACTATAGAAATAGTATTGGGATAATTCGTATGATTTATTTAGAAAAAAGAGTTATGTACTGAACTATTAAATAGTCATATGTGATAAATTTTCATGAAAGTCAACTAAATATATTCATGCCTTATTTTGTGAGCTTATGTAGGATAATTCATGATAAAATATGGATCTTGACCAACTATTGATCATAATGGAATTTAAAAGGGGTTTATCATTTTAATTAGATCATATTTAGTAAAATTCCTTATTATATGAATGAAAACCCTGATGTAAACCTTATAAATGATTTGTCATCATAATCATCAAACATGACTTAGAGATAAATCCTAGAGAAAGAAAATAATAATTTAAAATACTTATTAGACTGATATAGATACATAATAATTGCTTTTAATAAATAAGGAAAACTATATATATTAAATAAACCTCTTCCCAAATAGACAAAAGGCAAAGTTGTTTAATTAATAGATCTATATGCTTATGATAAAACTTTTAATGATTCTCTTTATGTCTCTACTATCATGCTTGTGTCTATGGATACTTTTCTCCAAAAATAGAATGAAAACATGGATGTTCTCAGTATGATAGATAACCAGAAAAGACTCTTCCAAGAATATACTAGGCATGTGAGATATGAGATTTTAAAGGAATTTTTTGGATTAAAGATTTCTAAAGGAACTTCATCATCTAATAATGTGATCAATTTGATTAGGAACATTACTAACTTAAACAGGCCAGTGTATCCTTTAAGTCTTGTTCTATTTATGAAATTCATTCTAAAATAAATATTGTAAAGTTTATTATAGTTTATTGTGAACTACAATTTTAATGAGTTCAATAAAAGTTTACATGGTCTCCTCAATATATTGAGGATAACTGAGTAATAAATGGTTAGTCAAAGTTCAAGTGTTGTGTTGACATTATAAGAGGGTAATAGTTAAAACCAAAATAAAGAGAAGTCTATTAGAAATTAAAAAATTTTGACTTCCAATAGCCAGTCAAAGTCATTGAAACTCAATGAAAATTTTATAGAGGTATGATTATTCCATTTTGTAAAGACTTATCCCTATAGGATGAGCTATATAGAATACCTAAAGGGGAGAAAGAAACTTTATGGATAGTCCATGTCATGTTTTAATGTTATAGAATTTAATTCTTAGATTTTTAAGTGTATATAATACTAATTATGCATTACAAAACTATAATAAATTTGTGTATTGGTTAAAAATTAATGAATAATTGATGGTTAAAGCTTAAATTAGTCTTTCAAATGATGGAGAAAGAGTTACCACATAAAGGGATAGGATACAGTTTATTATGCCAAAGCATGGATGAATTTAAAATAAAGGATATTTTTTTCTATGTCATTTTTCTTATGTGATAAGATAAATCATTTGAAAACAAAGAGTTATTATGAAAAAAATGACAGGATTATTTGATACACATGGTTTATAATTAATCTAATTCTGTAACATCTTGAAAAAAAGATACGGGTAAAAATGTTTTATCTAAGATAAAAGAGTTTATCTGAGTTATTTGTTAAAATTTGAGGGAAATAGTTCCCATCACCTTCGAGTGAAATATTTTAACTAATAAAACATTATATTAAAAATATTTCTCTAAAAACATATAATAACATATAATATATGGTTAGTAATATTTTATTTATTAAGTATTATCATTAGGAAATAACATTTATTTTCTATTATAAATGGTTTTAGCATGATATGTTTGTAAACATATAGTTTTCAAGTTGGTAGTGGGAGTATGTTTGGGCTTAGAGAAGTAAAAAGGGAGAAAACTAAAAAATTATACCAGTAAAATTTAAATTATGAGTCACTTTATAACCAAAAAGAGTTTAGTATGTGTTGGAAAAGAAAAAAAACATAACTTAAAGTGTCACATTTTTTAACTAAATGATCTCAAAGAAATGTTTGAATGGAAAACTTATAATATTATGATAATGAACTTAATAAAAGTTATGAATAGAAAAAAAAAGTTATAAATATCATAACGTAAGATGTTGTGAAGTAAAGATTTTTTAATACTTTTTTCAAGATTTAAAAATTAGGAATATGATTCCTAGTCGCACCATTATTCAAAGAAAATTTATTCACAAATGCTACACATTAAAGAGTTTAGTTGGTGGTTTTATTATATGGTCATGTAGATATACGGAAGGAATTACTTTGACATATAATGAGTTTAATAAAATCCTAAAAGTGCCTCAAACATAAGGCTTCCCAAGTGGTCTATCATATAGGATATGTTTATACATAATCTTATCTATGGTTTTGTTAGTATAATTAATGGGGATTAAGAATATAAAATTTATCATGTTACATAAAAATGTGATATTCACAATATCATTATTTCATGTTGGCTGTATATATATATATATATATATTATGAAGTGAAATGATGATTAAACTCTCAAAGTAGAAATTTGAGTTAACCTTAACCAATTTTCATCATGTAGTATCATCGATTGAGATTTAATGTTAAGGTTGGTGTGAGTATGATTTCATATAAAGAAATGAAATAAAATCATGAGACACAAAACATTTTTTGTATGTTGGATGGACCACCATGTATACCACATATAGTGTCATACACTATATATTTTGTATAATAGGGGTGTATATTTCATATTTAATCCTCATACATGAGGTTATTAAAGATACATAGTATTAGAATATATATAATTTGATACCTTTCTTATATCAACTTTGAGATTGGTCTAATTAGGGGGTGATTGGGTATGTTGTTGATCATGTTATCAATTGAGGTTTAAAAAAGATGGAATGTGTCATTACATGTAATGAGTATGAAATATGATCCCTCAATTGAGATAGAATTTATGAGTGTGTGGTTGTAACTTGATAATAGACATGTGATGTGATTATCTATTAGATGAATATAATGTGATGTTTTTATCCATCAAGATGAATAAAATGTGATGCATTAAAATATATGGTCGGTCTATACTTGGATAATCAAGAATAAATGAGTGACTATATGTGACTTAATACTTTTTGTCCCTTGGTAACTTGATGTATTGGACAAATAGATTATATGATTATGAAAAATAGTATATGATTCAATTGGTGGGGATAGATATAACGATACATTTGGTTGATAGATATCACAGCAGATATGTTTATAGCTTATGTAGCATTGATTCTTTAATAGAGGATACTCTTTTCATGAATTTAAGAATTAGAGAAATTATATTTGTCATCAATACTAAAAAATTGTGGGTTAATACTTTTTGGTTGACTGTATGGGGATTATGTTTGATGAAACATAGATGTCTTCTCTAAAATTGTTATAGATTTCATCCAAAAATATTTTTTGATGTTTATTCTCAAAGTATTTCATATGATGTTATTCATATAGAAATTAATGATCGATTTCCAAATATATTTTTAAAATATCAAAAATGCATTTTGGATTTTGTTTCATATGTTATTGTATATAATATAGTTTTAGATAAAATGGAACAAATTCTTAATGGATTTAGTGTAAGTGGGAGATGGATAGAGATATGGCCTAAAAGAAATATTGAATATAATTTTTTTGTATATATCATATGGTATAATATAGGGTATGTTTTATGGTATGAAATAATTATACCAAGGCATGTCATATGCTTTGGTATGGCATATTGTAAGTTGTGGCATAATTGATATCATACCACTACCAAAATATATATCATATTATATAATATAGTTATATCAAAAGTGTTATGATATGGATAAATAATACAAAATGATTGATAATGGTATATAAACATTAAATATTATCTTTTATTTTCTCTTCCTTGTAAGCTATCATCGATCATTGAAATTTGATATGATGAATTGATTGTAATAATTAAATGATGCATTTAAGTGTTAAATTAATGCATGTACTCGGTCAATAAATAAAAATAATTTGTAACTGAAGGAATTACTTGAATGTTTGGTAACATTTATGTAAATGCATGAAGACCCAATGAGAATATTTGAGGCCTATATAAAATAGATAAAGTCCATGAAAATACAATTTGATTGTTTTTATGACACAAATTCTCCCTATATTAATGCTCTCTCCTTATTCATTTACTTTGAGATGTACTAGAATATTATGGTGGAAAGTAGGATCCTACCCAAATATTGGGTGATTCATCAACTTATGGGTACACTAGGAGTAAGTATCCCTTTGACTACTTCTATTTTATCTTCATCAATATTGTGATTTAAGATAAAAAACTTGTCCATCTTAGGTGAATTATATGTTCTTAATTTAATGTTTATGCATGGTTTCGATTTTAATAGATTTAATAATCTTGGAGTCAGTTTCACTTTCCTTCACTACTTGAATAAGTGTTACATAATCTGAATAAACATATCAATTTTCTTATTCAATGATATTAAAAGGTAATAAATGGTTAATTATTTTAAAATTTATCACTAAAAATATTTGGTTATACTAATGTTGCATATTTTTCTAATCTACATAAAGAAATATCTCAGAATATATACTAATTCACATTTTGAAAAGTATTCATTTAATGGTTTCTTATAAAACAAAACATTTCTATTACTTCCTAAAATAATGCTGAGTTGATTTAAATTCATGAGGAAAGTCAATAATATTTTTGGTTGAGATCACTCATTCATCTGATCAAAAATAATAGTGGATTAAATATGAATAATGATATTAACACCATATTAATTGAAGATGATCTTTATTGTAAAATGTAACACCCATATATTATGAGATATGAATTTATTTAATAAAAATCAAAGGAATAAGTATTTTGATGTTATAAAATTATTAAAGGAGTTGGAAGAGTTCATTTCTCAAGGAGTTGGACTTGGTGTAGAGTTTTTCATTTGAGGAAAACAATAATGCGTACATGGTGTAGGATACTAGGTGCTCGATTGCTACAAGAAAAGAAGGGGAGGCCTTGTAGTGCCACCAATAACTAGATAGCCCAGAGGTGAGTACTTGATGGGTTCTAAGTAATCAGTGACAGAGGACCGGGTACCTGTTAGGATCCTGTATAGTTTTTTAAAATAAATTAATCATTTAATTTAATTTAAATGGTTAAAAGTTTACTTAAATGAGGAATCCATCACTATATTCCTAGTATATTCGCATGATCCCCTCTCATATCACTTGTTTTTTTCAACGCTCAATCTTGGATCTCCTTTGTTTATGATCATATTCGAGGAGATTATTTCTTAGTGGATTTCTAGAAGTGAGACTATTGGTCTTATTTCTTCTATTCTCTATTTTTTTATTGTTACAATGTTATTATTTAGATATAATTAATTTATTGGTTTGTGTTGTATTTTGTTAAATCCATTGATTGATGTTGATTCTTTAGATAATCTACAATGAGAGGGGTTTTACTAAGTCATGTATTGTGGTGACTAAACTTTTCTATTTGTTTATATGAGTTTTCATGTGATGTGTGATATGTGGGATTTATTGGGCATGAAGAATGTCTCAAAATGAAATAAAATTTGGTATATATTTGTCTAATGGATAAAATAATGATCGTTAAGGTCATGTGTAGTCATACATATATTATAATTGATTCTATGTTAATTGATAACCATGTGCTTAAAGTGAAGAGCACTAGACCTTATACACAATGCAATATGTTGTTCCTTGAGTAATGTTATGAAATATTGGACCTCAGTAGGTGACCTCTAGACTCATTTGATAAGGGGATGTCCATTTACAATATATGTAACATGATTATTATTTTTAAGAGGTTATTTAGGTTACCTTAGAGCCGATTAACTTACTTTTATGTTCTTGAGAGGTCTGGGTTTCCCATATTTGAGACTTATGGTTCTAGGTGGTAATACATCAGATATTAGATGCTAATAATATGAGTTTTGAGTGTGAGACCAAACCTTTTTTAAAACTAAATTGGTGTTGGATGTTATTTCAACCTTATTATAATTTGTTATGATTTGTTGGTTGAGTTTCTTATTATATCATGATATGGTTTTTATTATGGGATTGCATGCAATATCATATTGATATTAATCTGATTTGGAATGTGATGCCACGTTATTATGTGGTTGTTTGAGTATTGGATGACCTACCCATTACTCAATTATTACTTGTGGAATGAGACGATATAACCTTTCATATTTTTGGTGTTTATGACATGGGATGGTGCTCCCATTGGTAAATTTTTTATTATAGTATGTGATGTGATTACCATTTACCTAATGTTTTTTTATGAGTAATGCTATTCCCATTATGCGATAAGCCTATTTCTTGTGAAAATTCCAATTATTAATAATGTTTGTATGGTGGAACTTAATGACCAATTTTCCATAGAACATAATTACCTCCTTCCTTATATGTTGATAAACTAATTAGATGTACTTCCCATTGAAAAGGTGGTGGTGATGGACATGGGATGATATAAACACTTGTTCTATGTTAGGTTATTGTGTGATAACATACCCTTATGTTTATTTTATATGTTACAGAATGATTTTCCCATTATTACTTGATTGTTGTTATGGACTAAATGTTATGTTGGACATTTTTTATAGGGGTATATGTTCATACATGAACTAGAACTATTCAAGAAAGTAATGTTCACTCACTAGGGTGTCTTGTTAGCACTCTAGGGTGTAGTGTATATTGTTTTTTATGTTTTTTTATGTTTATGAGCATATCACTACATGTATGCCCATATATATTTTTTATTTTTTAGGGATACCATTGGTCGTGTCCTATAAAGTTATATTGACACCCAAAATAGTCATATATAATAATGGATAGACTTTATTATTCATGATAAAATTTAGGAAAAGGGTGTTAGGGTATATGGTTGAGATGGGGTTGCATGGTTGGTGTTGGGAGACATGAATGGGTTGGGACTCGAGTCTAGTTGTGTATTCATCTGTATTATTTTATATATTTCAAACCATGAAATATATGATTAAACCACATGGTATCTTTTATATTTTAGTACGAATCGTATGACATTATAGTTTTTCATTTTTATATAGCATGTGATATGGTATTTTATTATGGTTTGATATTATCTATAATGTCCATATTTTTAATTTTATATTTTTATGACTATTAATTATTATTTCCCCCATTATCATTTATGGTTATATGATCTAGTGGGTATAGTCTTAAAACATAAACTTTATACCCTTTATTCTAGTCGTTATCATCTAGCATACAAGGAGTTATACTTGGGGTGTTGTAATTCCATTAGGTTGGCTACAATTTAGGTGGGGTGGGCCAATATATTACAATGTGGTATCAAAGCATTATTTTGATTTTACATACTATTTTTTCATGGTGGTTAGTGTTAGGATTTTATTAGAACATGGGATGGACCTTATTCTTATGAATAACTAATCTATATATAGGTAAAGTCTAAGTTATTATGGTAAGTATTACTATTCTTGTTTTTTGGCTGTTTTGATTTTGATATTTTCAAGAAATATAATGTGTGGTCCATGATTTGTGCGATTTACTCTTATCCTTGGGTGGAAATTGGAACATGATCGTGTGTCATATTTGGAATGTAGGAATCACATAACATTCATGTTCATGTGTGTGATTTATTACCTTAATTCTGATATATGTTTCGTTTATTTAAAGGGTAAAAAATAACTTATATGGTTATTTTTTATATAACATGTAGGTGGAATTATGCCTGACAAAACATGTGTCTCAATATTTGTTGTTATTATCTGATTATTGGTTGCATGGATCTTGTGTGTATTTTTGACCCTTAACAAAGGGTTTTCAAGGCTATATATAGCACTCGAGTTGCGTGAAACCCGTATATTACAGGGAGTGTGTATAAAGTAGTGGGATATAATAATTATTAATACCGATCCTAAATTTTGATATCAATAATTTTGATAGAAATCTATTATGATCCATGAGTTTTTCATTATAGAAGAACTTTAGTGGAGCTTCAGGAGGGTGGGGATGATCATGCCCCACCTATAATTGAGATGGAACACCCTATTTCCCAGGTACCTCCTATGGATCAGTGTCTCTAAGAGAGTGGGATTTAAGTTATTAAATCTATGTGACATGGGGCTCCATGAACTAGTCTATCCATGTTAGATATGACTAGATATTTTGAGTTGTAGCATCCAAAATAGTTTACTAGAGAGGATGGACCACATTCTGCTATGTTTTCGAATGATTCATTACAGACCATCTTTGACTAGATTAAGAAACTCCATAAGAGGAGGATGAAGCTTCCTATGTACATGCTACAAGGACTAGCTAAGAGATAATGAGATATAATATTCTATGTAGATCTATATGTCGAGATACCCTAAATGGATTTTTTGGATTTTTTCTTTAATATGATCCCCCTTGATATTTTGAGAGATGATAGAACTTTAGAGTTCATACAAATCATTTAAGTAAGCTTTTCAATGATTGATTATGTCGCCCATTTTACCAATTTTCTTTAGTTTATCTTCATATTGGCAGGTGATAAAATTTCTAGGGTTCACCATTTAGAGGATGGATGAGTCATCTGATTTGAGTTTAAGTGAATATTTTTTAACTGAATTGACCACTAAATATATTTTTTTTATTAAAATGAAACTTTTGTGGAAAAAGTGTGAAACCAACAAATCCAACCAAGCCATCAAACACTTTTTTCTGAGGTAGTCCTTGATACACCTGAATTCTTTTACTAAGGTAGTGAACCAAGTCCTCGTCTATGATAGGAACCTATTAGGGATGGTTGTAACATCCCAAGTAAGTAATGAATAATAGATATTTTTATCTAATGATTAAGATAGTGTTTTAGAGGCTTAAAATGAAAATAAATACCATCTTATGCATGGAATACACTAATATTCTTAAAAGATTGTTTTACTTCCTTATGATGGAAAACCCTTTTTAAATCTATCTTTTAACAATTTTATAAACTATGTTTGTCAAAATAAACTTATTCATTATGATTGGGACATCAAAATTTACTTTGTGTGAATTTTTGGTATTTTTCTGACAATGTTCATTTTTTTAATGAATAGTGAAAAATACTGCATTTTACATCAAAACTGCTTTTTAATCTAATTTATTTATATGATTAGATTATCTTTTGAATTGGTTTTGAAGTGAAATTAGAATATATTTTTACCATTTAATCCAATTGTGGTCATTGGAATCAATTTCACTTTGAAATTGGACTTAAACTGGTGTCAATCTTTTGATACTTATTCTTTCATAAAAACACGCTATTTGCTCTGACAGCGGGAATTAATTATTAAGTTAATTAATTTGACTTATATGTATTGAATTTTGTACAATAGACTTCATTTTTTGAATTCATAATATCAAATATATCTTAGCGTGAATTTTTGGTAATTTTCTGAAAAACTCCAATTTTTTATGAATAGTGAAACCACTAAGTGGTAATCAAGCAAACTGATTTTTCAATTAAATGAAAGTTTACCACTAATGTGTATTGAATTTTAAAAATCCGATATACATGGTTGTCATTAAGAAGTAAAATGTGGTTCAATGAGATTAAAATAATTTTTTTGGTGAATAGTAACTTATTAAGTTTTTAATCGCGATTAGTGGTAATTAGTGTAGTTTAAGGTAAAATTAATGCTTTAATAAAATAAGATGAGCTTGACACATGTCCTACCCTAATTGGTTGTGGCATGGACGACCAAGAAAAGCCATGGGTCAACTTGGGGACCCCATGGATCCACTTTTGTTGGGAAATGACATAAATAACTTTTTATTAAATGTTAAAGTAAAAATGACACAAACATAATATGTTTTACAAAAACAATTTTAACATGGGGCTATAAAGATCATATTTTTGATTATAAATAGTCATTGGAAAGATAAAAAGATTTCCCACATCATAGTATTTTTTTTATAATTTTTAGACATTAAATAAATTAAATTATTTATGACATAATAATGATGCAGCAATGACATCATTATTTGACGATTTAAATAAAATGGAAAGATAATGTAAAATCTATGCACTACACATGTCCAAAACCAATTGGATGAGTGGATTTAGAACCCTTATCACCTTATCCATGAATTATATCAATGTGGGACCTTTTAAAACCGAAACACATTTTCAAATAAAGTAATATTTCTTTACTCTCCAAAAGTGCCCCTCCTCTCCTCTTATAAAAGGCCCCCACCTCTACCTCATTTCACACACTCCTCAAGCATTTTGCTCGGCCAAACCCTGCCCATTTACTCTCTCCACATCCCTCTCCTCATACTAGAGGATTCCCTTTGGGCATAATCTTTTCAAAGGAAGCCTTTAGGCTCAAATCAAAAGGAGTTACACTTTTAAAGGTAATTCATTCTCTCATGTTCATTTGTTTTATTTTGCTTCTCTGACCCCCTAAACTATTTTTATTTACTTATTTTGTAACAAAACCAGTATCTTCAATATACTAGGATGTTTTTATAAGATTTATTTGAGCTACACTCTCACACAACTACATCAAATGGTTAAAGAACATACGGTTTCCGTGGATGGCGAAATTCTGCCTCCCGAAACGATGATTGTTCAATACTCATTTAACACCTTAAAAGGTGGCCATTATGATGTAACTATTTTTATATATGATATATAATATGTTTTACTTAAGCTTCTGTTTTTTTTTCATTTTGGGCATACCTTTATGGTTTCCATTATGGGTAAACACGATATCTTCATTTTAGGAAGTGCGGACTACCGCCCCCTGAAAGTGATTTGATTCGTTAATACCATATGTGGGTTTTGTAAAGGATAAAGTTAATGATATTATATATGTTATTATACTGGAATTATAATATACTCTTATATCATTATGATTCCATTCCAGAAAATACGAAATAGAAATGGAAGTAGCGTTCATGCGTACGTACGGCTTACCATCTCCATGAACGGTGCATTTCATTTCTTACCTCTAAATGTGATGTAATATTATAAATACATGTATATGATGAATATATATGATATATATGTTATCCAAATCATTAATATCATTCTGGATATAACGAACCTTTGACCAAATTAACAACATGTAAGTGTACGAAGTCTAATTTTGACTTAAGAACCAAATACCGACAAAATGAACATTATTAACTTAAATGATTACATGATGTTCATAACATGGTATAAAAGGAATAATGAACTTGAAAAATATTCTTAAGCAAGTAGATATTAACTCAAGTTGATTATTCAGGAGATTAAAGAACGGTCGGGTCATGTCGGATACGAGGTATGGGACTTCGTCTCAATCTCTTTTCATTGAGGCATATTTTGTTTTATTAACAACCTTTTTTTTATACGGTGTATAAACCCCTTTGACTTTTACGTTTATTCAAAAGGAATCTTTTTATATGAAGCGTTTACTAAACGACAAAAGGGAATGTTTTTGTCGTACGTATGCGGCGACAATGACTCCTCCGTCGTCGTGACCGTTATTTGAGTTTCGGCTTCCTCTACAAGCCATACCTTCTTTTTAAAAGGAAAAATAAATACCATGTTTTACTTTTCTTTTATTTTGGTATTGAAAATGGTTTTCATAATATTTTTATATCAATGTGTTGTATTGATATCTTGTGATTGAAAGGTGGAAATTTTATGTTTCCTTTATGCATGTTTTATGTGATACGATTATGTTGAGGTTCTTGGGCATTATTATGAAGACGGGTGGTTCCGTGATAAACTAAGGGCAGGTGAGCCCGATATAGCTCTCCAATGCATTGGGTAACGCGAAGGAGTGAAACGTTAAGGTTTCTCCGAAGAGATTTAGGGAATATACTGTGATGGGTATTCCAAACGTAACCAAGAGGGTTAATCCCTACGTAAGAATATTATGAATGCCTCAAGTTACCTTTATGTCTTATGATTTCTATGATTTATTCATGATTTGATGAGGTATGTTAAAGTGCTTATGTTTTATGGGTAAAGTATGATTTCATTCTTATGTATATATGTACCCATGTTTCCTTTCCATGTTTTTATAACCCATACTGAGCTTTTTATGCTCATCCCAAGTTTTTTTGTAATGATTTTCACATGTTAAGGGAAAGGTACATGATATGATGATAGTGTCAAGGAAGTGTCAAGAAAGAATCCATGTTTTATTTTAAATATGTTTCCATTTATGGGAATGAAGAATACTATCTTTATGTAACCACTTTGTTTTAATGTGGGTTGTAATGCAAGTTTTATGATCTAATTCTCTAAAACTCTAAACCCGAAAAGATCCTCAATGTGTAATCTTGTAATAACTCAAGATTAAGTAAGGTTTAAGTCTGGGGCCTTATAGTTGGTATCAAAGGTCGGTTTAGATAACTTTAGGAGTTAGAATTCTATTAAATGATTATCCAATTTTTTTTTTTGAAATGATATATCATTTAAAGATTACCATGTTGCTTCATCTAAGACATGTTTGTTCAGAATGGTTTTCTGCAGAGGAAATAGGGAAGCAGTGCTAGGAAGGCATATAGAAGGAAATAACCTTCCAAATCAGCATCCCGAGATGGTCGGAATTGGAACTGAACAGTTTGTTGCAGTAATGGCGCAGTTGACTCAAGCGATAAATGGTGGTGGTATCCATGCACGAGATCATCCAGATCAACCGCAGAGGAACATGTCAGTGGTGGAACATTTCATGAGGCAACATCCACCATCATTCAGAGGATCATCTGACCCTGTGCTAGCTGAAGGGTGGATTAAAGCACTAGAGAATATTTTTGATGTCATGGGGTGTTCAGACAATCAAAAGGTTAGTCTTGCTATTTACCGTTTGGAGGGTGAAGCAGATCAGTGGTGGTCTATGGTTAAAAATATCAGGGACGCCGATGAGATTGATGCTCTTGACTGGGATGAATTCAAAGTTATGTTTCTTGAGAAGTATTTTCCTAAGGCTGTTTGACTTAGGATGGAAAAGAAATTCTTGGAATTGAGGCAAGAGGAAGACTCAGTGGCTGCCTATGAATAAAGGTTCACTCGATTGGCAAGGTATGCTCCAAATTTTATCCGAGACCTTGATAATAAAATCAATCGTTTTTACTCAGGATTAAAGCCAAAATATCGAAGGGAATTAGCTTCTCATGAGTTTAAAATTTATGAAAATCTTGTTCGATGTGCTGAGAAGGTGGAAATGGAGTTTTCCGATGACCAAGTGTTCTATAACAACCAGCAGAAGAAGAGACCGAGGTGGCAGGAGAAAGGTAAGAATTCTTCAAAAAAGTCTGATGGTAAGAGAACTAAGTTTCCAGTTTGTGATAAATGTGGCAAAAGGCATGCTGGGGAATGTCTTCTGAATTCTGGAAAGTGCTACCGATGTGGTAAGATAGGACATAAGGCTCGTGATTGCACTGAAAAGGATCAAGGTGAAGGTAAGAACAAATTTGATTTACAGTTAGTGAAATGTTTTAAGTGCAATGAGATGGGTCACTATGCAAATGAGTGTACGACAAAGAGCTTGAGTGATGGGAAGCAGTTAGACTACAAGCAGAAAGGGGTGGTGAAATCCTTTGCAACTACTTCAGCAGATGTCGGGCCATCAAATGAAGTTGTATCAGGTACTTTGTTTGTTTTTTCAGATTATGCCAGTGTGTTGTTTGATTCAGGGTCTACGCATTCTTTCATCTCTAAAACCTTTTCTAGTAAAATGGGAATACCATCTCAAGAAATGACTCCTGAACTTTTGGTAAAAACACCTGGGGGAAATGTTGAGGCAAAAAGAATTTATAAGAATCTTCCTATCCTTATCTGTGGAAAGAACCTACTTGCAAACCTTATTGTTCTACCTCTATTAGAGTTTGATGTTATCCTGGGTAGGGATTGGCTCTCTATCTACCATGCTAAGATTGACTGTAGAGCTAATGAAGTTTCTTTTCAGAAAGACTTTCAGTTTGTTTACAAGAATGAACCCTTACTTTTGATAACATATCAAGAGGCTGAGAAACTTGTAAAAGATGGAAATGAATGTTACCTTGAACACATCGTTGAAAATAAAGGAACTGTTCAGATTAATGATGTGCTAGTGGTAAATGAGTATCCTGATGTTTTTCCTGATGAGTTTCCTGGAATAATACCAGATCGGGAAGTTGAGTTTACTGTTGACTTAGTTCCTGATGCTAAGCCAATTTCAAAACCCCCTTATCGAATGGCACAAATTGAACTTTTAGAGTTGAAGTAGCAATTGCAAGATTTATTAGAGAAAGGTTTCATTAGACCTAGCACTTCACCATGGGGTGCTCCTGTTTTATTTGTTAAGAAGAAAGATGGTTCTATGAGACTTTGCATTGATTATAGAGCCATGAATAATATCACTGTTAAGAACAAATATCATTTGCCTCATATCGATGATTTGTTTGATCAGCTCTAGGGAGCTCAGTTTTTTTCAAAGATTGACCTGAGATCGGGGTACCATCAGCTGAAGGAAAAGGAGGCAGATATTCCGAAGACCGCGTTCCGTATGAGATATGGCCATTATGAATTTGTAGTAATGCCTTTTGGGCTAACCAATGCACCTGCTGTATTCATGGACTTAATGAATAGAATTTTCCATGAGTTCTTGGATAAGTTTGTGGTGGTTTTCATTGATGATATTTTGGTGTTTTATAAAAGTAAAGAGGAGCATGAAAGACATTTAAGGGTTATCTTGCGAACCTTAAAAGAAAAGAAACTGTATGGGAAATTCAGTAAGTGTGAGTTTTGGTTGCAACAAATTTCTTTCCTTGGTCACATTGTTTCTAAAGATGGAATAACTGTTGATCCTGCAAAAACAAAAGTTGTGGAAGAATGGCCAAGACCCACAAATGTAACTGAGATTCGTAGCTTCCTTGGTTTGGCGGGCTATTACTGAAGGTTTGTTAGAAATTTTTCACGGTTATCTAGTCCAATGACTAAGCTAACTCGGAAGGGTGTTAAGTTTATCTGGATAAAAGAATGTGATGATTGTTTTCAGGAATTGAAAAGAAGATTGGTGAATGCTCCATTTTTGGCACTACCTTCCAGGAATGGTGAGTTTGTTATATACAGTGATGCTTCATTGAAAGGACTTGGTTGCGTCCTAATGCAAAATGATTAGGTAATTGCTTATGCTTCACAACAGTTGAAAACTCATGAGGTAAATTACCCTACACATGATTTGGAATTAGCTGCTGTTGTTTTTGCTTTAAAAATTTGGAGGAATCATTTGTAAGGAGTAACGTGTGAAATATATACCGATCACAAAAGTTTAAAGTATATATTCACTCAGAAAGAGTTAAACATGAGACAGAGGAGATGGCTAGAATTAATCAAGGATTATGATTGTACAATTCATTACCATCCGGGAAAAGCAAATAAAGTGGCTGATGCTTTGAGTCGAAAAAGTAATGCTTCATTAACAATGTTGCGTTTGGAACGTGATCCTTTGGTTAAGGATTTGATGAACTTTGGCATAGAATTTGTTGGTGCAGGAAGTCCTTCTGTTTTGTTTCAGGTATCAGTGAGATCATCTCTATCAGATAGAATCAAGCAAGCACGGAAGCAAGATAGTGAGTTCAGAAAAAGGTAGAGCTGGTTCAGAAAGGTAAGCTGCCTAAATTCAAGATTGATAATGATTGCGTTTTGAGATTTGGGAAGAGATTGTGTGTGCCTTGTGATTCACAGTTGAAGAGAGAGTTGTTATGTGAAGCTCATAGTTCTCCGTTTTCAGTTCATCCGGGCAGTACTAAGATGTATAGAGATCTGCGGGAGTATTACTGGTGGGATGGAATGAAAAGAGATATTGCTGATTTTACTGTGAAATGTTTGACATGTCAACAGGTTAAAGCAGAGCGGCAGTTACCAAAAGGGATGCTTCAGCCTTTACCAGTGCCAGAGTGGAAATGGGAGAATATATCCATGGACTGTGTTGTTGGATTACCGAAGACATCTCGAGGTAATAATGCAATCTGGGTTATTGTTGATCGCTTGACCAAATCTGCTCATTTCCTTGCTATACGAGATACTTTCTCTCTTGATCAACTTTCCCGTTTGTATATTAAAGAGATAGTCAGGTTACATGGAGTTCCTTTCTCCATTGTATCGGATCGTGATCCCAGGTTTACTTCTAACTTTTGGAAAGGCCTTCAGAAGTCGTTGGGTACTGAATTAAATTTTAGTACAGCTTTTCATCCTCAATCAGATGGGCAGTCAGAACGAACAATTCAGACATTGGAGGATTTGCTACGAGCTTGTTCTATGGATTATCAGGGAAGTTGGGACCAACATCTTTCTTTGGTTGAATTTTCATATAATAACAGTTTCCATTCCAGTATACATATGGCACCATTTCAGGCATTATATGGGAAGCGGTGTCGAACTCCAGCTTTCTGGGATGAAGTGGGTGAAAGGAAGTTGATGGGACCAGAATTGGTAGAAGAGATGGCAGAAAAAGTTCAGCTGATTCAGAAACACATGAGAACAGCTCAGAGCAGGCAGAAGAGTTATGCGGATAACCGGAGGAAGGATCTATCTTTCGAGGTAGGTGATCATGTTTTTCTCAAGGTTTCTCCATGGAAAAGTGTGATGAGATTTGGTAAGAAAGGAAAGCTAAGTCCAAGGTTCATTGGACCATATGAAATTCTAGAGAGAGTTGGATCAGTTGCATACCGAGTGGCTTTACCTCTGAGTTTATCTCAGGTACACAATGTTTTTCACGTTTCGATGTTGAGAAAGTATATGCCAGATCCATCTCATGTTTTGAGTCCAGAGGTAGTTCAGCTGGAAGAGAACCTATCTTATGAGGAACAACCGGTCCAGATTCTTGACCAAAGGGAGCAAGTGTTACGGAATAAGGTGATTCACCAGGTAAAGGTTTTGTGGAAAAACCACATGATTGAAGAGGCAACATGGGAATCTGAAAATGCAATGAGGGATAAGTACCCCCATTTATTTGATAAGTAAATAAATTGCGGGGACGAAATTTTCTAAAGGGGGGAAGGATGTAACATCCCAAGTAAGTAATGAATAATAGATATTTTTATCTAATGATTAAGATAGTGTTTTAGAGGCTTAAAATGAAAATAAATACAATCTTATGCATGGAATACACTAATATTCTTAAAAGATTGTTTTACTTCCTTATGATGGAAAACCCTTTTTAAATCTATCTTTTGACAATTTTATAAACTATGTTTGTCAAAATAAACTTATTCGTTATGATTGGGACATCAAAATTTACTTTGTGTGAATTTTTGGTATTTTTCTGACAATGTTCATTTTTTTAATGAATAGTGAAAAATACTGCATTTTACATCAAAACTGCTTTTAAATCTAATTTATTTATATGATTAGATTATCTTTTGAATTGGTTTTGAAGTGAAATTAGAATATATTTTTACCATTTAATCCAATGGTGGTCATTGGAATCAATTTCACTTTGAAATTGGACTTAAACTGGTGTCAATCTTTTGATACTTATTGTTTCATAAAAACACGCTATTTGCTCTGACAGTGGGAATTAATTATTAAATTAATTAATTTGACTTATATGTATTGAATTTTGTAAAATAGACTTCATTTTTTGAATTCAGAATATCAAATATATCTTAGGGTGAATTTTTGGTAATTTTCTGAAAAACTCCAATTTTTGATGAATAGTGAAACCACTAAGTGGTAATCAAGCAAACTGATTTTTCAGTTAAATGAAAGTTTACTACTAATGTGTATTGAATTTTGAAAATCCGACATACATGGCTGTCATTAAGAAGTAAAATGTGGTTCAATGAGATTAAAATAATTTTTTGGTGAATAGTAACTTATTAAGTTTTTAATCGCGATTAGTGGTAATTAGTGTAGTTTAAGGTAAAATTAATGCTTTAATAAAATAAGATGAGATTAACACATGTCCTACCCTAATTGGTTGTGTCATGGACGACCAAGACAATCCATGGGTCAACTTGGGGACCCCATGGATCCACTTTTGTTGGGAAATGACATAAATAACTTTTTATTAAATGTTAAAGTAAAAATGACACAAACATAATATGTTTTACAAAAACAATTTTAACATGGGGTTATAAAGATCAGATTTTTGATTATAAATATTCATTGGAAATCTAAAAAGATTTCCTACATCATAGTATTTTTTTTATAATTTTTAGACATTAAATAAATTAAATTATTTATGACATAATAATGATGCAGCAATGACATCATTATTTGACGATTTAAATAAAATGGAAAGATAATGTAAAATCTATGAACTAAACATGTCCAAAACCAATTGGATGAGTGTATTTTGAATCCTTATCACCTTATCCACGAATTATATCAATGTGGGACCCTTTAAAACCGAAACACATTTTCAAATAAAGTAATATTTCTTTACTTTCCAAAAGTGCCCCTCCTCTCCTCTTATAAAAGGCCCCCACCTCTACCTCATTTCACACACTCCTCAAGCCTTTGGCTCGGCCAACCCCTGCCCATTTACTCTCTCCACATCCCTCTCCTCTTCCTAGAGGATTCCCTTTGGGCATAATCCTTTCAAAGGAAGCCTTTAGGCTCAAATCAAAAGGAGTTACACTTTTAAAGGTAATCCATTCTCTCATGTTCATTTGTTTTATTTTGCTTCTCCAAACCCCTAAAATATTTTTATTTACTTCTTTTGTAACAACCCCAGTATCTTAAATATACTAGGATGTTGTTATAAGATTTATTTGAGCTACACTCTCACACAACTACATCAAATGGTTAAAGAACATACGGTTTCCGTGGATGGCGAAATTCTGCCTCCCGAAATGATGATTGTTCAATACTCATTTAACACCTTCAAAGGTGTCCATTATGATGTAACTATTTTTGTATATGATATATAATATTTTTTCCTTAATCTTCTGTTTTTTTTTCATTTTGGGCATACCTTTATGGTTTCCATTATGGGTAAACACGATATCTTCATTTTAGGAAGTGCGGACTACCGCCCCCTGAAAGTGATTTGATTCGTTAATACCATATGTGGGTTTTGTAAAGGATAAAGTTAATGATATTATATATGTTATTATACTGGAATTATAATATACTCTTATATCATTATGATTCCATTCCAGAAAATACGAAATAGAAATGGAAGTAGCGTTCATGCGTACGTACGGCTTACCGTCTCCATGAACGGTGTATTTCATTTCTTACCTCTAAATGTGATGTAATATTATAAATACATGTATATGATGAATATATATGATATATATGTTATCCAAATCATTAATATCATTCTGGATATAATGAACCTTTGACCAAATTAACAACATGTAAGTGTAAGAAGTCTATTTTTGACTTAAGAACCAAATGCCGACAAAATGAACATTATTAACTTAAATGATTACATGATGTTCATAACATGGTACAAAAGGAATAATGAACTTGAAAAATATTCTTAAGCAAGTAGAGATTAACTCAAGTTTATTATTCAGGAGATTAAAGAATGGTCGGGTCATGTCGGATACGAGGTATGGGACTTCGTCTCAATCTCTTTTCATTGAGGCATATTTTGTTTTATACACAACCTTTTTTTATACGGTGTATAAACCCCTTTGACTTTTACGTTTATTCAAAAGGAATCTTTTTATACGAAGCGTTTACTAAAAGACAAAAGGGAATGTTTTTGTCGTACGTATGCGGCGACAATGACTCCTCCGCCGTCATGACCGTTATTTGAGTTTCGGCTTCCTCTACAAGCCATACCTTCTTTTTAAAAGGAAAAATAAATACCATGTTTTACTTTTCTTTTATTTTGGTATTGAAAATGGTTTTCATAATATTTTTATATTAATGTGTTGTATTGATATCTTGTGATTGAAAGGTGGAAATCATATGTTTCCTTTATGCATGTTTTTTGTGATACGATTATGTTGAGGTTCTTGGGCATTATTATGAAGACGGGTGGTTCCGTGATAAACTAAGGGCGGGTGAGCCCGATATAGCTCTCCAATGCATTGGGTAACGCGAAGGAGTGAAAAGTTAAGGTTTCTCCGAAGAGATTTAGGGAATATACTGTGATGGGTATTCCAAACATAACCAAGAGGGTTACTCCCTACGTAAGAATGTTATGAATGCCTCAAGTTACCTTTATGTCTTATGATTTCTATGATTTATTCATGATTTGATGAGGTATGTTAAAGTGCTTATGTTTTATGGGTAAAGTATGATTTCATTCTTATGTATATATGTACCCATGTTTCCTTTCCATGTTTTTATAACCCATACTGAGCTTTTTATGCTCATCCCAAGTTTTTTTGTAATGATTTTCACATGTCAAGGGAAAGGTACATGATATGATGATAGTGTCAAGGAAGTGTCAAGAAAGAATCCATGTTTTATTTTAAATATGTTTCCATTGATGGGAATGAAGAATACTATCTTTATGTAACCACTTTGTTTTAATGTGGGTTGTAATGCAAGTTTTATGATCTAATTCTCTAAAACTCTAAACCTGAAAAGATCCTCAATGTGTAATCTTGTAATAACTCAAGATTAAGTAAGGTTTAAGGCTGGGGCCTTATAATGGTTATACCATGGAATTTTGGTTTATAATCTTTGTATGGGAGTGTATACTTTGGAAATAAGAAGCATTGATATAATGATTTTTACTAGAGTGGTGGTGGGTAAGCTAGTCAGGGTTATGTATCATTTTCTTCCCCTTAAGGGATTACTCCTCTAAGTATTTTAAAAATATGGTAGAGTGGGGAATACCTGACCTTAGTTCCACCAATAATCTATCAAGTGTTGTTTACATGGGAAAATGCTAAAACAATAGTGTTTTTTATAGATGATTTCTTTAGAAGGTAGTTGTTGTGGAAATGGTTTTTCTCAAGGTTCTGGAATTGCATCAAGTTCCTTAAAGAAGTGCAGTATATAGAGTAATTTTGTTTTATCAGGGAACAAAGGAGGTTATGGTGCGCAATATTAGAGGTAATAGAGTGGTAATTCTTAGGGTATCCAGTTTATTAGAGGCTAGGGTAGAGGTATAGGCTCAGATCAATTAAATTCCATTGAGTTGATTCTTACTAGCCATGGAAAGAAACCATCGACTGTTTGAGGTATGATTTTAGTAGAATTAACACTAGAATTTTTTTTATTGGATGTAGTCACACCATAATAATTATTACACACTAATGTAGCTGATGATCTAGACTTAGTGGTAGAGTGTCTGGATGGGGTGATTTCAATTGATACACCTTTAAGGGTGTAATTTAATGGCATTTAGAGGTTTCTAGGTTGCACAATTATAATAATCAATTATGATAATCTCATGGATTTGTTTTGTATTGGATGTGTACATTTTCAATGTGATCCTTGGGATGGATTGGTTGACTCACTATCATGTACACATCAATTGGTTCCATCGATGGGCATCCTTTATATATATTGAGGGTGATTGTTATACCTTTATTAGAGGGCTGAATTTATTCGTAGATCATTATGTACTTAACCATCAAAAGATGGGGATGCTTTGATCCATGTTTTTTAATGTTTTATTAGGATATGAGGAGATAATAAAGTCATTTTTTTATTCTTATTGTTGACTAGTTCTAGGAAGTCATTCATAAGGACTTATTAGGGTTTCAATCTAAGAGATTGGAAAACTTTACAATAAATTTGATTCCAGGTATAAAGCACAAATTTAATCCTATATATAGGATAAATCCTATATAGTGTATATAGTTGAAGGTTTAGCTACAGTACCCTGAGGTGAATGGATTCATTCACCTGAGAAAGTCCCCTTAGGATGATCATATTTTATTCATTAAAACTATGCAGGTTTATTGTTCTTATATGTGAACTAACAAAGGTTTAACCAAGTTACTATCTAGAACCAGAATCCTATTTCTTTTATAGATAGAAAAATAATTTATATGAGGGGGGTTAGGTGGTTATCAAGATCATTTTGAGGTATGGATATCACCAGTTATGGGACAGTCCAACTGAAGTTTCTAATACTTATTTCAAGAGATGGTGTGGTTTTTATGAGTTTATTATGTTGTTGTTAAGTTTTATGAATGTGTCGGTATTGTTTATATCCCTACTAATAGGTTATTACATCTATATTTTCATTTTTTAATGGTCGTATTTGTCGATTATATTTTTTTATACTTCTTAATGTAGGAGGACCATGCTCAACATTTAGATATTGTACAGAATACACTAAGAGAGCATCGACTGTATACCATGATCTTGAAGTGTCATTACTAGATCGAAGAGCTTCATTTATTAGGGCATGTGATATCTAAGGTAGTGATATCAATGAATCATGATAAGGTTGAAGAATTTATTTATTGGGAGTGGATTGAGAATTAATTAAAGATTATTATATTCATGGGATTTGTAGGATACTATAAGATATTCATTTAGAACATGTTTTGGTTGGAGGTGTCAATGATGGCCCTGACTAAGAAGCGTGAAAAGTTAAAGTCCTTTTGTAACATCCCAAAAAAATTTATATTGTTTTTTGATATTATATGGATTATTTTTGACACCAGGCGCTGAGACAGCATGTGATTCCAAGGCCTAGTGTGCCCAGAATAAATGCTTAAAATATATTAAAAATATTTAATAGTATATGCATGTAGTTTTCCTTAAAAAATAGAATAACGTATAATCAGGTACCTGAATCATAAATCTAAGGGAACTATTGAGTTCAAAACACGAGGTTTACCCTAGGTACGACTTAATATTATTCATTACGGGTTGTTTTTGAAAAAAAATCACTAGCGTGAAATTAATAAAATAATTTAACTTAAGAATTTATTTTATTTTGTTCAGTATAGTGACCTACTTCCTATTTAAATGTATGACTGTGGATTTTGTCTCAGAGTTGGTTGATAAACCTTGGAGTCCTAGGATCCATCAGGGGAGATAATTCTTCGATAACAAGGACAGATCGGGACCAAATCACAAATATTTGTGCTAACAAAATCCATGGATCTCATCAACGATGACAATGTAATCCTTATTCATCAATGATCAATCCAACTCAAGTTAGGATGTTTTTTTATGTGGATTCTTACCCATTCATTATTCCTATGACAGATATGTATTAATTGAAAAACAGATTGATTTGTGGATCATGCGTATTTGTGGGATGGTTTTATTTTAGTGTAATTTTGGAATTATTTCTTATGGTTATCAATCTCAACATTGTTTATCTTATGAAAAAAATTGATATTAATATGAACATTAATCTAGGTTCATTCCTCTCATTTGTTATGTGCCTTTCTCCCCTGTTCTATGATTCACCATGGGAATTCTTCATTTGGCTCAGGGTTTGAAAATCCTGATCAATCGATCGTTGCACATACATTTCTTGGTGGAAAGATCTAATATCATAGATCTAGGATCAGAATTACCTAAAGGTGGTTCAATGATGGAATCAGCGACGAATCGGATGACGGTTGATACCTGATTTCACATTCTTTGACGTGTAGCAAAGAACAACGACTGTATCATTTTGTGAGTGGATCAAAGGACCGAATCTTATTGATTTAGTTATGGAATACCTAAATGAGGCTGGATCTTGAGTTTCAAAGCATGGTGGTTGATGAATTGGAGGATGAAATATCGTTCTAGGGGAGTGGAAGAAGAATCTGGTATTTTGGGAAATCCCATAGAACATGAAATGTAAACCAGATCTACATGTTCTGTGGGACCCCCTTGGTAGAGGATAGAGTTTCAAGTAAAAATAAGGCATCACAATATGTATGGATAAGCCTACACAGTGTGTGGTCCCTCCCTTATGACCTCGGCATGTACTTGGGATGTACACAAACACTGGGTGGAGTACACGGGTTGCCTACACGATGTGTACTCCCCCACATGGACACAGGTTGGACCAAGTACACGGGCTAAGCCATTTATTGGTACATGAACATGGGTACACAGTTTGAAGACATGTACTGGAACACAGGTAGAGTACACGGGTTGCCTACATGGAATGTACTACTACACAGAAATAGTTTGATAACGCGGGTCGTTTACACGAGTAGGACCCAAGGTTAAGGGACGTGGATTTTAACCCTTATACATGTCATGTACTCCCTTAAAGAGTTTTTGAGGATCTTTGTTTTATTATTTTGGACAAGTATAAGTTGAGTGTGTTGCCTTGGTCCTTTCCCTCAAGGGTACGGTGTGGAATTACATCTGCATCACTAGATTGTGATCTCCTCTAGAGGTAGAGTCTCAAATAGAGTTGTGGTGTACCTCTGTGAGACTGGAGTGTGAACCTCTATCATCCTTAGTTCCCTAGTTATAGTTTGTAGAATCAGCATGATATCCCTGAGTAGAGCGTTTATCATCTAACTAGCAGTCCTCATCAGTAGGGTTGGTGGAATCATTGATGTACAATCCCCTATATAAAAGTTTGATCCAAATTAGGATTGTGATGTACCCCAGTGGTTCTGGGAATGACCCCCTATATGTGTGTCAAAGTCTTCTCTAACCAGTGTGTTTTATTAGGCTAGGGCCCAATGAGTTAGACCTCTTCATCGAGTGTCTCTAATAGTATAATGTATTGTGGAGTGAGTTCACCCGAAACAAGCATTTCATTGAGAAGAATCATGTGGATGAAAGTTGGTTATGATATCCTGAGGGCGTGGTGTCTTTCCTGAGAATATCTAGGTGTTTCTGTTATAAATTTATTGTTATAACTTATATTGAGATGACTATACTTGGTGCTTCAGTTTTAGTGTTTTTGGTGTGTCATGTTGAGTATTATTATACTGACCCATGTACGGTATTTTCCCACACGTGTCATGTATTTTACAGAAAAATACCTTTTTGACGGTCTCCTAGGAGGACAAGTATCAGGTGGAGCATACCTAGAGCTTGAGAGACCGAGGTTTTTATCCAAAGAGTACTTTTTAATTAATCCTCAGCCTTGGAGTAGGTTGGAATCTTTACAGTTTTGGTTAGGCTGTCTTTAGCCCCTATTCTATTTTCAATACTTTACTTTCATACTCTATTGTGGGATCTTAGATGTATGCATGAAATATTTCAGTTGTTTTAAATTTTAGCATTGTATGGTCTTGGAGATGTGTTCATGTGTATAGGTACTTTAGGATTATTCCTCCCATTTTTTGTATATTCCTACTCAGCACTGGTCGACATCCCCTTCCCTATTAGAGGCAGTATTGGGGTAGTCACGGGTTGAACTTGGTGGGTTGGGTCATGAAATAATGGTATCAGAGCGGGCCAGTTCTACCTCAAAACCTGAGTTGGTGAAATTGGTTTGGGTCAACAGTGTTTAGTGTTTCGAGTTCGGATTTCAGGCTAGGGATTATAGTGTTTGTGTGGTAGCCGATGTATCAATACACTAGGACTCTAATCACCTTCCTTTCGACTCAGTATTTTTAAAAATTTGGTTGAGGGAAAAAAATTGGTAGATGCATCATATATAAGTGGTTGTGTTTTTCATGTCCTTCCTGAGTTGTATACCCAGATATACTCTTTTGACCATGGTATATCTTTCTTTATTTCAGGATTACTGTACATAGACAGGATTCCAGGATTCCACCGCATGATCATAAGCATGATCCGCCTAGTGACTAGGCATCGGTACAGGGGCTTGTACCAGAAATAGCACCTCTGGGTTGTTTACCAGCTATACCACCACTCGTTGAGCAGTATCTATCACCAAGACCACCAGTTGAGAATGCATGTAGGATAATTTCATTACACGAGTTTCAGAGGTCGTGACCTCCCAGTTATGGGGGTGATCTAGACCCCTAGGTGAATATGGACTGGCTTTAGGAAATCACTCACATTTTTTAAATTGTGAGGATGCCTATCGATCAGATGGAAGTACTTGAAGAAAGTCTTCTTCAGGGCTCTGTTGGGCGATGGTGGAGCTTGGTGGCTCAGTCCCATGACGAGACAACACTCTCTTAGATAGACTTATAGAATCTCTTCGAAGAGGAGTTATGTCATGTCACATTATGATCGGTACACATACAAGAGCACATATATCTGTAGCAAGGAAGTATGATCATGGAGGAGTACACAATGAGGTTTACTGATCTCTGGCGTTACTCCTTGGATATGGTATGGGACTTTTTCATTGGGACACAGAACATTGATTAGGGCTTATTTTGGTACATCAGGACATCAATGGTATCTCTTATCATTTCCACCTGTGATGGAGTGCTCGATTGAGCCTTATTGGTAGAAATTTTTCTGGAAGAGCAGACACCAAAAGTGGGGGCTTGTAGTGGGAAACCGGTAGTTGAGACCTCTACAGCTGGTAGCTGAGGATATTCACAGGAATCTATGTGGGCTGAAAACATCAGGAGGCAATCCCAGGACTCAGGTTTAGTGGTGTATGGATCTCAGGGTGTCTCGAATTAGCCAAGGGTCAAGCAGTGTTTCTCTTGCGTTGGTCGAGGACATCTTGCATGAGATTTCCTGACCAATCATATAATTGATCAGGAGACATTTTAGGGACTTTAGAGATAGGTAAAGAGGAATGATTAGGGTGGTGGATGGGGATTAGGGGCTGGAAGGGCATCAGGAGGTGGTCATAGGTTCAACCTATTACCACCACCACCCCTAGGTGGTCGATGCCAGGCTCAGGGAGCTAGTGGACATGGATGAGGCCAACTACAAGCTCTGGAGTCCTATGACCCTGAGGCTCTAGGGATGATATGAGGTATTATATGTGTCTTTTCTACTTTATCTACAATATTGATAGACACAGGTGATATTCATTCCTTCATTTACACTTTTATAGTTCATGACTTAGAGATTCTGGTTGAGCTTCTGACTCAACCCTTACGGTTGGAGACTCTGTCGGGTGGTGACTCAGTGATTTTTCACATGTACCAATATCATGACCTGATGCTTGGAGATGATGGTTTTGTATGGATCTTCTTTGTTTTAGCAATGAGGCCTTATGATTCCATCTTAGGTATGGACTCGCTATCTACAGTTCATGCCTAGATTGATTGTTTTAGGCAAAGGATATGTTGTATCTGTATAAACGGAATGAGGTTTTCCATTTTTCTGAAAATAAAACCTTGATGGAGTAGGATGAGTTCTGGCATAGGATATTATAGACGATTACTCACCAGTTGTCCAACATGACTCAAGGGGTAGTGGATTCTTTGGGCTATTAGTTTCCCACAGCGGGGGTGGAGTATGAGGATGTACTTCCTAAGGACGTACCAGGTTTACCTCCCTGCTGAGAGGTAGATTTATACATTGACTTGCATACCAGGATGAAACAGATATCTTCATCATCATATCATATGTCTCCCATATATCTTTAATATTTAAGGATGTACATGGATTACTTGTAGGAGAAGGGATTTATGAGGCATAGCGTTTCCCCCTAGGAAGACCCAATGTTGTTTTCCAAGAAGTCAAACAGGAACTTGAGGGTATGTCTAGATTACCGGTTCTTGAACCTAGTGATAGTGAAAAACAAGTATCCACTACTGAGAATCGATGACCTCTTAGATCAATTGAGAGGGGTGTTGTGTTTCTCAATGATTGACCTCAGATCAGGCTTTCACCAGCTGTGACTCCGAGATAAGGATATACCGAATATGGACTTCATATGTCATTACAATCACTATAAGTACATGGTGATAACTTTTGGTATGAGAAACTCCCAAGAAGGGTTCATATACCTCATGAACCGAATCTTTCAACCTTTCTTGGATTGATTCGTGGTAGTCTTCGTCAATGACATCCTAGTGTATTCAACATCTAAGGAGAATCATGTGAGACACTTGAGGATGGTCCTAGACACACTTTGAGAGCACTAGATATATGGGAAGCTCTCAAAGATTCAGTTCTAGATTTGAGAATTCCACTTTCTAGGACATGTCATCTCATAGGCTGGAGTTTCAATGGATCCACTAAAGTTTGAGGTGGTGATTTCTTGGGAGCCACCCAAGAGTGTTACTGAGGTGTGGAGTTTCCTTGGATTGGTTGGGTACTATTAGAGGTTTTTTCCAAACTTCTCCTAAGTGGCAGTGCTCTTGACAACCTTGACCAAGAAAGGTCTGCCCTTCATGTGGATGGAAAAGTGCTAGCAGGGCTTTAAGGAGAAGAGGCAGATGTTGAAGAGTGCTCCCATCTTGAGGTTACCATAGGATGGTGTTGAGTACGTAGTGTTGTTGATGCATCAGGAACCAAATTTGGTTATGTTATGATTCAGAGGGAAGTTTTTATTGCCTATGGTTCACATCAGTTGAGACCACATGAACAGTACTACACAACCCACATCCTTGAGTTAGTAGCAGTAGTTTTCACATTGAAGATGTGGTGACACTACCTGATGGGCGAGCAGTTTATCATATACTATGACCACAAGAATCTCATGTATATCTTCTCTCAGAAGAATCTTAACATGAGATAGAGGTAATGGCTAGAGTTCCTCCAAGACTATGACTTTGATATTTTCTATACTTTTGGAAAGAGTAAAATGGTAGTAGACATGCTTAGCCGGAGATATTGTTCTAAGTTGTTGGTCAAGGCGTTAGAGAAATTAGCCTCGTTGTAGTTGTCCTTTATGGATATGGATAGTGATTCATATATTCAATTGGTAATTGTTACCCCACCACTTCTAAAGTGTTTCTGGGATTCTTGACATGGAGATACTTACTATGAGACCTTACGTAGTCATATATTCATTGTACATGCACCAAATGGATATTCTGAAGGTGGGGAGCATGATATCCTTTTCAAAGGATAGACAGTTGTACCTTTAGCATTGTAGGAGGAGGTGTTGTAGGATTTTCATATGTCCCCTTATTCGGTACATCCAAGTGTGGCTAATATGTACCAAGATCTCTGATGTCAATTTTTGTGTCCAAGCATGAAGAAAGGAGTTTCAGAGTTTATCTCTCGATGCCTTACTCGTCTGCATGTTAAGTTTGATTACACTGTTCCAACAAGTTTAACCCAACCCCTTGAGGTTTCAAAGTTGAAGTGGGATAGTATATACCTAGAATTTTTGATGATATTACCATGTATTTCTAGGGTACATGATTCCACATGGGTGATCGTAGACTGACTCACCAATTCGGCCCAGTTATTAGAAATTCATGAGCAGAGTTCAGTAGAGAGCTTGGGAGGTCTCTTCATGTTGAAGATAGTCAGACTCCATGGATTTCACTGACCGTGATTCTTTATTATCATCTCGGTTATGGATAGGATTACAGTAAGCTTTTGGGACTCAGTTATCTTTGAGAACAATATTTCACCCTCAAACTCATGTTCAGATAGAGCGGACCATCCATGTCTTTGAGGACATGTTGTGTGCTTGTATGTTGGACTTTTTCTAGAGTTGGGAGGATCACCTACCCTTGGTGGAGTTTCCATACAATAATATCTACCATTCCACCATTGGTATGGAAACATTCGAGTCTTTTTATGGGAGAGCCTATAGGTCACCACTTTGTTGGACAAATCCAGGTGAGTTGGCACTCATGGGTCCATAGTTGTTGCGAACTACTACAGAGAAGGTGTAGATCGTATAGGGGTGGATGAAGGCTGCACAGAGCCGTCAAAAGTCTTATGCAGACTGACGTTGAAGACCTATAGATTTTGAGAAGGCGGACCATGTGTTCTTGAGGTCTGACCAAGATTTGGATTGAGGATATTTGACATAAGTGGAAAGTTATCCCTAAGACTCATTGGTCATTTTTAGATTCTTCATAGAGTTGGTGAGGTGGCATAACACTTAGATCTACCACCATAGTTGGACTGGGTACACTACCTCTTCCACGAGTCACAGTAGATGAGGTACGTGAATGACTCATCACACATTATCGACTGGGTTGAACTGGACATCAAGGGTGAATCTATCTTTGCAGAGTACCTAGTGGCGGTCGAGGATTGTCATAAAAATATACTTTGTGGGCATTTTATTCCCCTTGTGCGTGTTTGTTGGAAGCATGGGAACCTTTAGGAGAGTACATGGGAGTAGGAGACCCAAATGCGAGCCCAGTACCCCTATCACTTTGAGTATTTTTTTTATCTTTTAGGGATGAAAATTCCTAAGTTGGGGAGAATGTAACATCTTGTATTTTCTATGTATTATTTTTAGATATTATATGGATTATTTTTTAGACTAGGATCTGAGACTTCATGCGATTATGAGATCTGGTGTGCCTAGAATAAATATTTAAAATGTATTAAATATGTTTAATTGCACGTTTGTGCAGTTTTCCTAAAAAAATTGGAATAACATCTAATTGGGTGCTTGGATCAGAAATTTCAGGGTACCATTGAGTTCAGAATGATAGGTTTACCATATGAATGACTTAAATTAGTCGATATGGGGAATTTCGAAAAACGTTTATGTGGGCACTAAATTAATAAAATAAATTAACTTAAGAATTTATTTTATTTTGTTCAGAACATCAAAATATTTCCTATTTAAATGTACAGATGTGGATTTTTTCTCAGGGTTTCCCTCTAAATCTTAGAGACCTAGGATCCATCATAGGAGAGCATTCTTGGTGAACGATGACAGATTGGGATCAGATTGGAGATCGTTATCCCAATAGAATTCGTGAATATCATAAATGATGGAAACCCAATCGTTCTTCATTGATAATCGATCCAAATTGAGGTATAATGTTTTTTTAAGTTTATTCTTCCCTGTTCTTGATTCCTATGATGAATACAGATCAATCAACCAACGGATTGATCCGTAGATCATGCGTATTTTTAGGATGGGTTTATTTCAAGGTAAATTTGGAATAATTTCTTCTGGTTATCGATCTATTAATTATTTATCATATGAAAAAAAAATCAAGAACGACATTAAAATAGATCGAGGTTTGTTCCTCTCATTTGTTATTGTGCTTTTCCCCCCTCATTTTTCGATTCACCACGGTCGTTCTTCATTTCGCCTGGGGTTCGAAAAATCCTAATCAATCAATTGTTGTGCACATGTTTCTTAGCGTAATTTTTTGATATAATAGATCTGGGATTGGCATGACACAATGGTGGTGCGACGATGGAAGCGGTGACGAATCAGAAGACGGTTGATACCCAATTTCGCATTCTTTAGCATGTGGCAAAGAATGGAAATTGTCTCATTTTTCAGAGCAAATCAAAGGTCTGAATATTGTTGATTCAGTGATGGAATGACTAAACAAGGTTGGATCTTGAGTTTCCCAGAATGATGGTTGACGGATCAGGGGCCAAAAGATAGAATGAGGTGTGCAGAGGAAGAATCTGGGATTTTGGAAAATCCCACAGAACATGATGTATAAATTGGATCTACATACCAGTGGGGCCCCCTTGGTGGAAGATAGGTTTTTGGGTAAGAATAATGTATCATATGGCATGTGGATATGCATATAAAGTATTTGGTTACACTCAGGTGACCTTGCTGTGTACTTGGGAAGTACACATACATGGGGTGGAGTACATGGGTTGCCTACACGTTGTGTACTCCCCCACACAGACACAGGTTGGACCAAGTACATGGGCTAAGTCGTGATTTGGTACACGACCATGTGTACATGGGATGGAGCTGTTCATTGGCACACGAGTGGAGTACATGGGTTACCTACATGGCGTGTACTACTACATGGACATGGTTTGATGACACGGGTAGGACCTGGGGTCAATGGACATGACGTGTAACCCTTCTACACGTCGTGTACTTCTTTCAAGAGTACTTGTGGATATTGTTTTTCTTATTTTTCACCATTATAGGTTGAGTTCATTCCCTTGGTCCTTTCCCTTGAGGGTACAGTGCGACATTACATCCACGCCACTGGATTATGATCCCCGCTAGAGGCCGAGTCTCAGATAGATTTGTTATGTCCCTCCATAAGACCAGAGTGTGATCCGCTATCATCCTTAGTTCCCTTGTTGGAGTTTGTGGAATCAGGATGACCTCCTTGAGCCGAGCGTTGATCCTCCATCTAGTAGTTTGCACTAATAGGGTTGGTGGAATCATTGACATATGATCCCCTATGTAGAGGGTTGATCCAAATTGGGTTCATGGTGTCCCCCAGTGGTTCTGAGCGTGAACGCTTATCTATGAATCAAATTATTCATAGAACATTTTATTTTATTTGGGTGAGGCCCAATGAGTTAGACCTCTTTGTCAAGTGTCTCTGATGATAGCATGGCTCATGGAGTGAGTTATCCTAGAGCGAGTATTTCTTTGAGCAGAATCTTATGGCCGATAGTTGGATATGACCTCCTGATGGTGTGGTGTCTTTCCTGAGTATATCTGGATACTTATATTATACATCAATTGTTATATCTTGTATTTAGATTATTATACTTGTTGATTCGTATTTACTATTTTCTGGGTGTCCTATTGAGTATTGTTATACTCACCCCTACATGGGCTTTTCCCACACATGTTGTATCTTGTGCAGACGACAACCCATTTTGACTGTGTCCTAGGAGGAAAGGGAGCGAGTGGAGAATATCTAGAGCTTGATAGACCTAGGTGTTTACTATGATCGTACTTTTGACTTTGTCCTCACCCTTGGAGCAGGTTAGACTCTTTACAATTTTGGTTGGGCTTGTTTTTGGCCCCTTTTCTGTTTTCAATACTTTATTGTCATACTCTATTGTGGGATCTTATATGTATGCATGCATTCTTTTAGTGGTTTTACATTGCATCATTGGGTGGGCTTGGAGATATGTGTGTGTGTACATTTACTTTAGGTTAATGTCTCCCATTTTTTGGATATGCCTACTCGACACTGGTCTCCAGTCCCTGGCCTATTGGAGGTGGGATTGGGGTAGTTACAGGTTAGACCTCGATGAGTTAGGTCATGATATGTTTGTTAATTATAATGGAGTCTTATAGGATCGAAATGATAGGATGACATCTACATAAATTCTAAACTTAACTTAGGTGGGTAAGGAGTAAACTTTTATTATGAAGCATTGAGTGTTGGAATTAAGGCAGTTTTGATATAGGATGGTTGAGTAGTTTATTATACGTCCAAGAAGCTGGGGACACATGATTTAAACTACCAAATTCATGATTTGGATATAGTAATGGAAATAAACACATTGAGATATTTTCATCACTTCCTATTGGGTGAGAGGTTCATGGTGTATATCGATTATAGGATCCTCAACTGTATCTTTTTTCTATGTGAATTGAACCTTCAACGGTGAAGGTGGATCAAGTTATTTTAGTTTTTTTGACTTCGAGATGGTGTACACCCTTGTAAAAGGGAACATTTTGGCCAATGGGTTGAGTTGGAAGACTTAGAAACTAGTGGTGTAGGAGGCTAGAAATGAGTGGTAGATGATGAGCCTCTTTTTTTGAGATTCACCTTGATATCTAAGAGTATTAGGGAAGATATACCCTTATGTATTTGAGTATTACCACATCACTACTTGATAGAGTAAAGGAGAGACCATTTTAGGAATTGTATTGTTGATTTATGAGGTATAATATATATATGGTAGGGATTTTCCACCAAATTGGTACCTTAATGATGATGGGATCCTTTATGTTCAAAATGGATTAGTGGTACCTATGGGAACACATGAGGAGCTAATGTGGGACACACGAACATCAAGATGGGTTGTCCACCTGGGGATTATGAAGATGTATCATGACATCCATAAGTATTATTGATGGCCTAAGATAAAGAAAGATATTTTAGGGTTAGGGTTATGTTGCTTCACCTGTCCATGGGTGAATTCCGAGCATCATAGACCAACATTATTTCTTCCCCCTTAATCTATTCCTAAGTGGAAATGGGACGATGTGAAGATAGACATTATGATGGGGTTACCAAGGTCCCCTCAGTGTAGTGATGTAGTATGAGTTATTGTGGACTATTGGATGAAGGTCACATATTTCTTACAAATATGAGAGACTATGTATATTGATGAGTTAGATAGGTTATACGATCGAGAGATTGTATGGTGGCGTGATGTGTTGAAGAGTATTATATTTAGCCATGATTTCTGATTTATGTCATGATTCTGACAGGGGTTGTAGGTGGCATTTGATACCCAAGCGTATTTGATCACACTATACCTTCCTCAGATCGATGGGGAGTGTGATCATACTATTTAAGCGTTGGAGTACATGTCATGATAATGTGTCCTGAATTTTATGAAAGAGTCGTCTTGCCTTAGTAGATTTCACTTGTAATAATAGTTATCATAAATCTATTCAGACAACACCTTTCAAGGAATTTCATGGTAGGTCGGGTCAATCAATTTTGTGTTGGTTATAGCTATGGGAGTCTACTAACATCGAGCTGAGTCTTATGCAGAATAAATTGGAGTATATGTGATTGATTAAGAAGTGGATAGAAACTAATTAGAGTATGAATCAATCATATACAGGCAAGTGACACCATCCTCTAGAGTTTGAGGTGGGAGATAATGTTTTCTTAAGAGTGTCTCTTCAGCTGGAACATCAGTGGGTCCAAATGTAGGGGAAGTCGATGCCCATATATATGGGGTTGTTTGATGTTATCAAAAGGATCGATACTATGGAATACTGATAAGTTTTCCTTGTAGATTTTATATGATTAAAAATGTATTCCATGTATCTTAGGCTTCAAGATACTATCCCGAACCATCTCATATGTTCAATATCTATGATGTTGAGCCAGAAGTTGATGCATTGTTTGAGGATGACTAGTTCATATAGTATACTAGAGTGAAAAAATTTTGTGTGAGAAGATGGAAGTATTGGTACATGTGTGGTGGTGGTATATATGTATTTAAGAGGATGATTGGGAATGAGAGGTTGATATACAAACCCAATGGTTGGGCCTTTTCACCAGTGATGACCAGTGATGCACCTTATGGATGAAACTATATATAATGGGGAGGTTGTGATAGTCACATATTACAAGGTATGTATTTGTTTAAATTGTTTTCCAAACCATGTGTATTTTAATGGTTTTGGACTATTAGAGGAATTTGTGAAGGTTGGGGTCAGTTCCCAAGGATTTTGACTTGGTGATTGTTTTTTAGGATAGAAAATAGTGGGTACCTTGTATAGGCTATCAGATACCTGGTGGAAACAGGTAGAGAGGGGAATGCCCTTGAGGGCCACCGACCACTTGGTGTCCCCAGGGTGGTACCCAATGGGCACCAGGTAACGAGTGACAGGAAACCATGTACTTTGTAGACCCCTATAAAAATTTTTCAAAAAAAATTATTTAATTGATTTTTTAAATATTTTACTTAAATGAGGAACCCCTTATTTTTTCCCCAACACAACCGCACAACCCCCTCTCCTCTCACTCATTCTCTTCTCACCTCTAGCTTAGATATCCTTCATTTGTGATCAAAATTGAGTGATATTTTTCATTGTGGATCATTGGAGGTGAGTCTACTAATTCCATTCCATCTATTCTCCATTTCTCTCATTGTTACAATATTCTCCATCGGATATCCCTAATTTAGGGGTTTATGTTAGATTTTGGTAAATCCTTCGATTGAAGTCGATTCATCTGACGATCTTCAATAAGAGGAGCCCTACCAAGATGATTTAGGTGGTTCCTAAACATTTATGTTAGTTTATATGAGTTTCGACGTGACATGTGATATACAGTTTTTGTTGGGCATGTGAGAATATCCCAGAATGAAACCAACTTCACTTTCTTTATGTCTAATGGATAAAATAATGACGAATAGGGCCATGGTTGTTCCTCTAGGCATTATAATTGATTCTATGGTCACTAATGACTTTGTGCTTAACGTAAATAGTATTCGACCTTGTACTTGGAAACCAATATGGTGTTTCTTAGAGTTATGCTATGACATAATGGGCCTTAATAAGTACCCTCTAGCCTCCTTTGATAAGAGGATGTGCATTTGTGAGAGAGGTGTCTTGAGGCTTTACTATAAATGGGGTATTTAGGTTACCTTATAGTCGATCAACTTACTTTGATGTACTTGAGAGTTTGGGTTTCCCAACTCCGAAACTTATGGTTTCAGGTGGTAGTTCTTTAGATATGGGATGGTGAGAAAAAGGAATGAGTGTGAGACCCGACCTTATGTTGAATTAAATGGGTGTTAGGTGTTATGCCAACCTTATTATAAATTGTTATGATGTATTAGTTGAGTTTTTTATTATTCCATGAGATGGGTTTTGTTATGGGACGACATAACATACCGTATTAATATTAATTTGATATGCAATATGATTCATCTTTTCTTGAAATCACACTCTTTCATAAGGTGCCTCCACAAGTTGATGGCTTTTCAAAGATTTTGATTTATTCTTGGTGATTCATGGAAGCATCGACACTCCTAGTCTTTTCCTTGGTCGCTCGGTTTGAAAAGTGTTCTCCATCAATCGTCTCTTTCAAAAAATACGTGTTTGATTCTTGGGGTTTACAGGAATTGGAAATTATAGGTGTCTTAGATTCACACCACCTTCTTATTCATTTCATGGTAGTGGATGATTTGATATCGTCCGGGTATAATACTCTCTGCTTCTTTAACGGGTTTTTGTTCTCATTATTTCGATGGCCCTTTTATTTCCATTTGAATTGACAATACGTGTTTGCTTCCCGATTACCTCTTCCTTTTCCAAACCCGATGATCCTCAAGATACATGGAAATTTGGTGGGTTGATTCTTATGTGATGATAGCACGACTCATTCAATTTTCCATTCCATTGCCCCTTGAATCTATGTCGAATCTGATGTCTCAAAGATGCATGTGGATTCTATTAGATTGAGATTGAAGGGGGGTATCATTAGAAATAATAGGTTTTCTTCAATTCCTGGGTTGATTTCTGTTCTTCATACAATCATTTGGGATATGCTTAATAATCTTGTCGGTGGACTGCTATGCAATGCGCTACTTGAGATGTTCCGTCAACTAAGGATGTTCTGGTTGGCGTCAATTATAATCATGACTCCGTCAGAAGGGTTCGTGTTATTTCAAACTCTATCAAGGATTATATGTAAGAAGAATTATTTGCAGTCCAATTAGAAGATATTGATGCTCTTATATATGTCCGGTTGAACCCAAGGTCCTTCGAGCCTGCTCCTTCAGATTTTGTTGGGATGCAGGGGGTCGCTGGGAAGATGGTGTCTCCTCAATGACCTAATCAGGTTGTTTCTGATATATTTTCTGGTCTGAGAAGAGTTCTTTAGGGCCCCAAGGCTGATGTGCAGTTATAAATTTTTTTACTAAGAAGATCCGGGATCCGGGCAGAACTCATCCCACAATTATAAAAATAAAATAAATCACTCAAGCTCAAAACATTGAGCAGCCTTTATATACAGCTGTAGTGTCTTCAATTCCTTCTATAGAAAATAGTCTCCCTATGGAGACATCAAGAAGGGTCTTGATTTCTCCAATAGTGATTTCTCTTATTGGTCATGCATATACTATCCTTAATAATTTGACAGAAAATACTAAATCTGATAAACAGGTTTTTGAAGAGAAATGATATAATGAGAAATCTATGCATGGATCTCTTTCAAAATTTGAACTTGTGAACAAGTTTGATAAGATATAGGAGGGATATAGAGATAATGAGGGGTGGATTAAGGTGAAACCTAATTGGAAGAAGCTTCAGGTCTGTAAGGATAGGGAGGAGATAGAGGAAACTTCCTACGTTTCATCTGAAGATGAGGAATCTCTGATGTCATATGCATCTTTCGAGGAAGGGAAATGTACGGATGTGCCTTCCCAAACTGTTTAAAACTACGAGGAACTAAGGCAAGCTGAAGAATATCTCTATTCAAGTTAAAAAATGGGAGGGGGTTATATTCAGGAGGGTATTCAATTATCAATGGAAAGAAAACAAGGTCGCACAAGGACTATTCCAAGTTATCTAAACCCTTGGTCACAAGATCAGCAGGTAAGGGCATTGAGTCCAAGAAACATGGGAAGTCACCTTGTAAGGGGATTGATGAACCTAAGAATATTATGGGTAAACGACATCTTGGTAATGAAGAAGTTGAAAGGAAGTGGACAGAAACAGTAGAATATGTTTTCTCAAAAAAGTCTAGACTTTCCAAGCTTGAGAATAACTAAAGATAGAATAAGGGCCCTATGGCCACAATCTAGGCTTCACGTGATCAATCCTAGTCAAAAAAAGGAGGGGGAGCGGGAAGGGGGAATGAATAAGAAGCTTCCCTGATTCCCAACATGAACCTGCTCATGCATTCCATGGAGGATATGAAGGAAAGGGAATTTATCATTAAAATTTCGGAGGAAGAATGTGGGAAGGTATATAATAAAGAGATTCAAGTCGTCACCAATGAAGATCAAGTAGAATGGATTAACACTCAAGATCTGATTTTTCTTCTTGGATTCAATGAAGGAAAGGTAAATTTGGAGGAGTATACCATGATCTAGGACAAGATGGCATTGCTCTTCAAGGATCACATTCATGAGGAGCTAGAGATGAGTAAACCTTTTATCGACTCGAGTCTACGTATTGTTCATGGGTCCAATCATATAAGGTTAGTTTGGAGTGGTTTTGAAATTTTCATTGATGTTTAAATTTCTAATGGTGTTTCTTGTCTTTTTTGGGTTCCCACTCAACTATCAAAAGTGGATTTTTCTAAAAAATGAATAAAAATATAATTTGGAAGGATGAGATGGCCTGCTCATTACTCAGTTAGTCTATGGAATGTGATGACACTCTCTTTTATATTGATGATGCCAATGGTCTGGGATAACATACCCGATGTGATATTGTGAATTCTGGTATAGGATGTACTTTCAATTTGCCCAAAGTTAGTTATTCAAGGGACACTATTCCCATTACGTGATAAGACTATGGATTGACTTGAAATTCCCATTATCATTGATGTTTCTATAATGGAATGTTATATGGAATGTAATTCCAACATGGCTTGGATGTTGATAAAAGCATGGGAGGTACTTCCCATTGCCCATGTGATGGTCATGGACTTGAGATGATATGACCACCTATTCTATGTCATGCTATTTTGGGATGACATTCCCTCATACTGATTTGATATGTTACTTGATTATTTGATATGGATATAATGTTGTGTCGATTATTGTTTTTGTAGGGTGATATGTTAAGACTTAGATCAATCACTACCACAGATCGACGCAAGGGCAGCGCTGCCTTTTATCAGTGCTAAGGAAAAAAGCGGTGATAAAAGCATCACTTTTATCAACACTTGATAAAAGTGTAGATAAATGTGATTTTTATCAGTGTTAAAAATGATGATAAAGGTCACTACTACAAATACAGGCATTAACAGCGCTAAAAACGGGCTTTAACAGCGCTAAAAAGTACTGTAAAGCTCGGGGCTGATAAAGAGGGTACCCTTTATCAGCGCTGATAAATGAAACCTTTATCAGCGTTAAACATGCGCTGATAAAGGTAGACTTTATCAGCACTAAATATGCGCTGATAAAGGTAGAATTTATCAGCGCTGATAAAATCACGATTTATCAGCGCTCAAAAAGCGCTGATAAATGCCCTCTCTACTGCTACGAAAAAATCTGCAGCAGCACACCCGAACACCTGCAAAAAAAATCATCATCTTAATAAGCTAATTAAAGCAAGTATACCCATAAAAAATTAACTCATAAATCATAAGCTAATTAGACCAAGTATACCCATACAACAAGTATACTCGTACACCATTAACACATAATTCATAAGTTAATTAAGCACATAAAGAATTCAATTCAGAATTTAGGGGGTTGGGGCTGTTCAAGGGTTTGGGGTGGTTGTCCAGGGGGGGTAGGGGGTGTCCGGTGGGCTTTCCAGGGGGTGGGCTGGTGTCTGAGGTGTCGGGGGGCTTTACAGGGGGTGGGGGTGTCCAGGGGGATGGATTGGTGTCCAGGGGGGTGGGGACGGTCCAGGGGGTGGATTGGTGTCCGGGGGGGGGGGCTTTCCAGGGGGTGGGATGGTGTCCAAGGTGTCGGGGGGTCTTTACAGTGGGTGGGGGGTGTCTAGAGGGGTGGGGGTGTCCAGGGGTTGGATTGGTGTCCAGGGGGGTGGGGGGCGATCCAGGGGGTGGATTGGTGTCCGAGGGGGCTTTCTAGGCGGTGGGCTGGTGTCCAAGGTGTCGGGAGGGCTTTACAGGGGGTGGGGGTGTCTAGAGGAGTGGGGGTGGATTGGTGTCCAGGGGGTGGGGGCAGTCCAGGGGGTGGATTGGTGTCCGGGGGGGGGGGCTTTCCAGGGGGTGGGCTAGTGTCCACAGTGTTGGGGGCTTTACTGGGGGTGGGGGTGTCTCGAGGGGTGGGGGTGTCCGGGGGGTGGATTGGTGTCCATGGGGGGTGGGGACGGTCCAGGGGGTTGGTGGGGTTAACTCTTACATGTCACCAAGGACCCTTGGATCGTTCTTATAAAAGATCAAGGCAATCCTACTGCGTTTGGTTGGATTTTCATAGGTGATTTGTTGTTTTCAATTAAAATTGTGTCCATTTTAAACAAAAGAGAGACCCTTTGAGTGATAGCGGCCACACCGTGCCTTGGATTGAGGCGGGGTTGACTCATACATGTCACAAAGGACCCGTGGATCATTCTCCTAAAGGATCAAGACAATCTGAATGCATTTGGTAGGATTTTCATTGGTCAGTTGTTGTTTTCAATTAAAATTGTGTCCATTTGAAACAAAAGAGAGACCCTTTGAGTGTTATCAGCCACACCATGCCTCGGATTGATGCGGAGATGACTCGTACACATCACAAAGGACCAGTCGAGCATTCTTCTAAATGATCAACACAATCTGAATGTGTTTGTTCAAATTTCCGTAGGTCAGTTGTTGTTTTCACTTAAAATCGTGTCCATTTTAAACAAAATAGAGACCCTTTGAGTGGTACCGGCCACACCATGCCTCATATTGCGGCAGGGTTGACTCATACACTTCACCAAGGACCCTTGTATCGTTCTTATAAAAGATCAAGGCAATCCGAATGCGTTTGGTCGGATTTTCATAGGTCAGTTGTTGTTTTCAATTAAAAATTCTGTCCATTTTAAACAAGAGCGACCCTTTGAGTGATAGCGGTCACACCATGCCTCATATTGAGGCGGGGTTGAATCATACATGTCACAAAGGACCCATGGATCGTTCTCCTAAAGGATCAACACAATCCAAATGCGTTTGGTCAAATTTCCATAGGTCAGTTGTTGTCTTCACTTAAATCATGTCAATTTTAAACAAAATAGAGACCCTTTGAGTGGTACCGGCCACACCGTGCCTCAGATTGAGGCGGGGTTGACTTTTAAACTTCACTAAGGACCCTTGGATCTTTCTTATAAAAGTGAAATGTAATCTGAATGCGTTTGGTCAGATTTTCCTAGGTCAGTTGTTGTTTTCAATTAAAATTGTGTCCATTTTAAACAAGAGAGACCCTTTGAGTGATAGCGGCCACACCATGCCTTGGATTGAGTTGGGGTTGACTCATACACGTCACAAAGGACCCTTGGATTTTTATCCTAAAGTATCAACACAATATAAGTGTGTTTGGTTGGATTTCCGTAGGTTAGTTGTTGTTTTCACTTAAAATTGTGTACATTTTTTACAAAATAGAGTCCCTTTGAGTGGTACCAGCCACACCATGCCTTAGATTGAGGCGGGGTTGACTCTTACACATCACTAATGACCCTTGGAACTTTATTATAAAAGATCAAGTCAATCCTAATGCTTTTGGTCAGATTTTCATAGGTCAGTTGTTGTTTTCAATTAAAATCGTGTCCACTTTAAACAAGAGAGACCATTTGAGTGATAGCGGTCACACAGTGCCTCATATTAAGGCAGGGTTGACTCATACATGTCAAAAACGACTCGTGGATCGTTCTCCTAAAGGATCAACACAATCCAAATGTGTTTGGTTGAATTTCCATAGGTCAGTTGTTGTTTTCACTTAAAATCGTGTCCATTTTAAACAAAATAGAGACCCTTTGAGTGGTACCGGTCACACCGTGCCTCATATTGAGGCGGGGTTGACTCATACACGTCACAAAGGACCCGTGGATCGTTCTCCAAAAGGATCAACACAATCCAAATATGTTGGTCAAATTTCCGTAGGTCAGGTATTGTTTTCACTTAAAATCGTGTCCATTTTAAACAAAATAGAGACCCTTTGAGTGGTACCGGTCACACCGTGCCTCAGATTGAGGCGAGGTTGACTCGTACATGTCACCAAGGACCCTTGGATCGTTCTTATAAAAGATAAAGGAAATCCTAATGCTTTTGGTCAGATTTTTGTAGGTCAGTTGTTGTTTTCAATTAAAATTGTGTCCATTTTAAACAAAAGAGAGACCCTTTGAGTGGTAGCAATCACACCATTTCTCGGATTGAGGACAGGATGGCTCTTACACGTCACCAAGTACTCTTGGATCGTTCTCCTAAAGGATCAACACAATCTGAATGCGTTTGGTCAAATTTCCGTAGGTCAGTTGTTGTTTTCACTTAAAATTGTGTCCATTTTAAACAAAAGAGAGACCCTTTGAGTGGTATCGGCCACACCGTGACTCAGATTGAGGATGGGATGGCTCGTACACATCACCAAGGACCCTTGGATCATTATTATAAAAGATCAAGGCAATCCGAATGCGTTTGGTCAGATTTTTGTAGGTCAGTTGTTGTTTTCAATTAAAATTGTGTCCATTTTAAACAAAAGAGAGACCCTTTGAGTGATAGCGGTCACAGCATGCCTCATATTGAGTTGGGGTTGACTCTTACATGTCAAAAAGGAACTGTGGATAATTCTCCTAAAGGATCAATGCAATCCGAATTCATTTGGTTGGATTTTCGTAGGTCGGTTGTTGTTTTCACTTAAAATCGTGTCCATTTTAAACAAAATAGAGACCCTTTGAGTGGTATCGGCCACACCGTGACTTAGATTGAGGCGGGGTTGACTCTTACATGTCACCAAGGACCCTTGGATCGTTATTATAAAAGATCAAGGCAATCTGAACCCGTTTGGTCAGATTTTCGTAGGTCAGTTGTTGTTTTCAATTAAAATTGTGTCCATTTTAAACAAGAGAGACCCTTTGAGTGATAGCGGTCACACCGTGTCTCAGATTGAGACGGGGTTGACTCATACACCTCACAAAGGACCTGTGGATCATTCTACTAAAGGATAAACACAATATGAATGCATTTGGTCGAATTTTCGTAGGTTAGTTTTTGTTTTCACTTAAAATCGTGTCCATTTTAAAAAAATAGAGACCCATTGAGTGGTACCGGCCACACCGTGCCTCAAATTGATGCAGGGTTGACTCGTACACATCACCAAGGACCATTGGATCATTCTTATAAAATACCAAGGCAATCCGAAGGCGTTTGGTCAGATTTTCATAGGTCAGTTGTTGTTTTCAATTAAAATTTTGTCTATTTTAAACAAGAGAGACCCTTTGAGTGATAGCAGTCACACCATGCCTCGGATTGAGGAGGGGTTGACTCATACACGTCACAAAGGCCCCGTGGATCATTCTCATAAAGTATTAACACAATCTGAATGCGTTTGGTCGAATTTCCGTTGGTCAGTTGTTGTTTTCACTTAAAATTGTGTCCATTTTAAACAAAATAGAGACCCTTTGAGTGGTACCGGCCACACTGTGCCTCAGATAGAGGCGGGGTGGACTCATACACATCACCAAAGACCCTTGTATCGTTCTTATAAAAGATCAAGGCAATCCTAATGCTTTTGGTTGGATTTTCATAGGTCAGATTTTGTTTTCAATTAAAATTGTGTTCATTTTAAACAAGAGAGACCCTTTGAGTGATAGCGGTCACACCGTGCCTCGGATTGAGGCGGGGTTGACTCATACACGTCACAAAGGACCCATGGATCATTCTCCTAAAGGATAAACACAATCCAAATTCGTTTGGTCAGATTTCCGTAGGTCATTTTTTGTTTCACTTAAAATCGTGTCCATTTTAAACAAAATAGAGACCCTTTGAGTGGTTCATCATTCTTTCATGTTGCTGGTGCATATCATCTGTTAAAATGTGAAAATGAATCATTAGAGAAAGGATGTTTTATTTAATAACAATTACAATTTTCCTACGAACATTTACATACAACAATGTTTCATCTTTTGATCCCCTTAACCCCTCTCAAAAATAACCACCAATTGTACATGTCCCCAAGTCAGATCTTCATTGTATTTGTGCACAATCTGCCATAAGGTATGCAGACCACTCATTTATGAACACATCTATATTGTCTTGTGAGTATGAGGCTTTTCGGTAGTCATAGTAGTATTCCAAAATATAAAAATAAATAATTAATAAATAACTTAAACGAACTAGTAGTTGTTTTTGAAAATACCTATTTAGGGATGCTAGTTTGCTGATGAAAAATGATCTCTTTCATAAATTTACAAACATAATAACCACAATCATTATCGTTTGTTTGTTTTGGACACTGCTAAAAAATTGATCACTAGGAGAATAAGTAACTTGTGTTGAGATGTGTTTGGATAGTGAAATTGTATTATATATACCCTGATATTTGTCTAGACGTAGTACTTTCTCGCCTCCCTATGCTTAACCCCTGTCCTCATTCCTTTTTTTAGAAGATAATGATACACCACCCTATCATAACATAATCCTTAGTAAAAGATAATATAAATTATATTACTTGATGTTTAGACATAAAACGTAAGATGTAGTGTCTTACAGATTCACAAACTCCATCATGTGTGGTCGGTTTGATGGATATCCTTGCTTTGAATCCAGAAAATAAATCTTTGGAGTATCCAAGTTCACCGCAATTAGCAACCAATGTTTCCTAAAAACAAAAAAAGGAATAAGTAATAAAAGAAGTGTAAATATAATTGATATGCTTTAATCGCAGAGTATTACCCCTGCATGGTTGGTATTATGAAAAGTCTATCATCTGTAATCTTACTTTCAAATGTTTTCAGCAAGTCGTTCCCTATTGCATCCCTTTTTGATGGATATATTTTTGTTAGGTGTGTTGATGTGATATGAGGACTAACGAGTCCAAAACTTTGCTCATGGAAAAATTCTTTCAACTGTTTTTCATAAATGCATCTATCAACAATATAAAATGCATGTAGTCATAATTTTCACATTAGATCAGCTTTTAGAAAATCAATTCATGGAAACATACCTCATATATACATTTACAACTGTGATGCCTAGCCAACCATTTTCAAGTATTTCATTTAAATTTTCAGCAGCAACGAAATCTTGACTTTCCTCTCCGTATATATTCTCTTCGAAAAACACTATATAACTATTACCATCTTTTCGCTTCGTATCCACATGATTCTTCAATGCTAGTAAATGTGGATAGAGAACATGTGGTGTTATTGTGCTTTCAGTAGCTCTTTGGGATCGGTTGGTCGATCCTTTAGATGGTTTTGAGTGGAGATTTGTCACCCCTTCCCTTTCTCCGTCTATAACAGCAATCATTGGTTCAGACCCTTTTTTCATTAATTGTTAAGGGTTTAGCTTGAAAAAAAAAGAAATAAATACCTCTTTGTCCGCATGTACTCTTACAAGTTGTGATGGACATGAAATGAATGTCTCAATAGCCTTTCTTACTGTATGAATATCATCATCATCAAGTGGAATAGGTAGCTCTGCATTTGGCTCATGAGCTACAATAATTATCAATTTCAGATGATCTTTCAGAAGTGGTCTATTATGCAGTGTGGCATCTGGGATATTGAACAATGTATCCCTCTCTACAAGGTGATAAGTGGGTGTTGGCAGATATAAATCACAATCATTATCCCCCTGTAGAAGATCAGTACAGAAAAATTATCAGTGCTTGTCTGATTCACATTTCATTGGAAAAATTATTAGAATATTGATTACCATGGATAAGACAGTTCTTTGAGGCGAATGGCTCGCATCAAAGCTGGTGGGGGGTGGGGTGGGATGTTCATGTGCTGGTTGTTCCTGATTTGTGTCTTCCTTTTGCTTCCCACCCATAAAGGTTTCTAGCAACTCTCCCTGTGATTGCAATCATTCTTTAAGTGTTTCTATTTTTTCGCTCATTTGTTCCAATTTTTTATTTGTATCATCCATTTTTTTCTTCTTCCCAAAATATACTCGGGGTGTCACCCAAAACCCTGCACCACTAACACGACCGTATTTTTCTGGCTTCTTCAAAGTCGTCGATAATAGGTATGTATCCACTACAGGAGTAACTGATTCCTGTGACTGTCAGATATAGGAAAAAAACTAATTATTTTTATGTAATAGAAATTTTAAACAAATATTTTTATCGTCATGTCATACTTACACATATTTCCCACACTTTCTGTGTGTTCTCATCTACTAACGTCCCTTCTTTGATCACACATGCTTCCTTCCATAGCACATGACGTGGGATGGAAGTGCATTTAGTTTTAGACTCATCAATCTACATATAAACACAGAAAGACAATTATTATGTTGTTCATTGGCACCTAACAATATTACTGTAAATTTAAAATACGTACCATTTTCTTTTCTAATGAAGCATACCCCATCCTTGCTTTATGATAGGGGTATGTTGGTTTTGATGCACGTTCCTTATTTTCAGTATAGGGTTTCTATTTCATAAATGAAATATTGACAATTAGAGTGATGAATACAGGTATCCTCAAACAACGTATTATCACCCACAATGTACTTGAAACTTCTCATCCCCACGACAGCCAATAAATGTATCTCATGCTTCTTGGGATATCAGGTGAGCATAGACAATGGGTGGGGGCGGGTTTATTTTACCTTTAGAATATTTCAGGTGGAATCTTGTTAAAGTAGTGCGGAAACCTCGATGAATATTTCCTGCAAGCCTTAGTACATAATCCTTGTGTGAATTGTCTACTATAAATGTAATCCTCAAGAGATTGAGAAGAGTAAGAAATTGTTTCATTATTTTATTTTCTAGTAAATTAAATAAATAAATTCATAATGTTACCATAATTTCTTCCCAGATCCCAGCCTTCCACCCGGACACAACATGGTTCCATGAATCTATGTCAATCGGAATGCGTTGCTGAGTGACAACTCCAATGTAGCTGCTAAACATAGCCTTGTTGGGATTCACATGTTGTCCTCGTGCATTCCATCTGACTTCAAATGTGATGCCTTTGATTTTCGCCTTAATAATTTTGGCTAACACCGTCAAACTACGACACACCTGTGTTTTTTGCGACGTCAGTCCTTCATTCTTGACCATTTCATCGATATCAACATCATCTATATGTTCATATGGAATGGTATTAATGACATGTGCTGATGGTTGTTGGACCTCAACAGTAGGAGCAGCAGGAGACGCAACAATAGGAGCAGCAGCTGCAGCAGGAGCAGTAGGAGCCGCAGCAGGAGCAACAGGAGCCACAGCAGGAGCACAAGCAGCAGCAGCATGAGCTGCAGGAGCAGCAGTAGCCACAGCAGTAGCAGCTTGAGAGACTTGTTCAGCATCAAGGTTAGGAGCACCAGAATGTGCAGAAGTCATTATCTACAAAATTGGTTGAACAGTTAATTCAGATTACATAAATTCAGTAATGATAAGATAATAACATGAGATAACAAGATCTATATTAAAAACAAAACATAACCTGTTTACTTAACTCTCTTTCTTTTTTTCAAAGGTTGAAGGGATTTGACACCTCTATCGACTATCCAAATTCCTTAATTGTGGTCTCCTCTAACATGAAAAACATCTTCTGCATTGGGACTGCTTCGAAATGATTGCGATGTACCAATAAAAGGATCATCCTCAACTGAATTTTCATCAGAGCCTTCAGTAGTTTTGGATGATAACAGAACTATCAACCACTTTCGGTTTGCGGTATTTGGAACATAAAAAACTTGTACCTCTTGTGATGCCATTATAAACTGTTCGTCTTTTTACCCTTCTTTAATAAAATCAACATTCACAAATCCCCATTCATCTATTTTAACACCACTGTTGTTATCAATCCATTTTCATTGAAAAATCGGCAATTGGAATGTCATATAATCCAACTCCCCTATTAGTTTGATAATTACAAAGTATGACATATTTTCATAAATTGGATTTCTGTCCTTATTACCAGAAACATGCATTTCTTCAGCCAATAGTGTAACTCCACTATTTTGCATGGTACTATCTTCATCATGTTCATCTGTATAGAATGTTTAACCATTAATTACATAACCACTGTAAGATAATACATACACCCTTGGTCCAACGACTAGACATCGAAGTCAATCTGAAATTGAATTAGGATTTTCATCCAACTGCTTAAAAATATGGTCCGGAAACCATCCTATAAACTGGTGATTATGTGTATCTGATAACCATTTTTCATCCCTTGATGGATTCAACTGCTTAAGAATTTCATTGTGAGTTTTAATATATGGAGAAACCTCCCAACTGTTATGAAAAACATAAAGATGATCCTGCTCCCGATCTGTAATACTGATTGTCACAACTTCTCTTCTAGAAATTCCCTCACCATCATTGCGTCCAGTGTGACGAGATTTTGGGAGACTAATGCTTTCCACATCAGATAGGTATTCAGTAAAAAATTTAATGGCTTCCTCAACAATATATCTCTCCACTATACAACCCTCTGCCCGACTTCGATTTTTGACATACCCTTTAAAAATCTTCATATACCGTTCAACAGGATACATCCATCTATAGTGCATAGGACCACAAAGTCGAATCTCTCTCACCAAGTGAATCATCAAATGAACCATCATATCAAATAATGTTGGCGGGAAGAACATTTCTAATTCACATAATATGATGACAATTTCTTTTTCCATAGCTGGAAATTTCCTCGGGTCTAAAACTTTGATACATATAGCTTTGAAAAAGAAACAATGTTTGGTTAACGTATGACGAATATTCTTGGGAAAAATTCAACATAAAGCTATAGGAATTAGATCTTGCATCAAAACATGGAAATCATGTGATTTCAAACCTTTTAACCTCATATCATTCATTTAAACAATGTTCTTGATATTTGATGAGTACCCCTCTAGAACATTTACATCATTGAAGAAGTTGAAAAACTGATATCTCTCTGCCCTAGAAAGTGTATAAGCAGCTGAAGGAAGAAAAGTTTGATTTTCACCCTTCACGGGAGCCAACTCTTCTCGTATTACCATGTCAACCATATCCAACCTAACCTTAATTCCATATTTTATTTTTCCAGGGGCATTTAGAAACGTTTCGATAACACTGTCACATACATTTTTCTCCACATGCATCACATCAAAAAAATGTATTACGTACAAACAATTCCAGTATGGTAATTCAAAAAAAACTGATCTCTTTTTCCAACCGATTTTCATAAGATTTTTCGAAAATGGTTTACCAAAAATAGTGTTCAAATCTTTTAATTTCTCAAATAGCTGATCACCTGTTAGTGGAGACGGTGCTGCAAATTTTCTTGAACTTCCATTGAATGATGTCATCCAAGATCAGTACTTATGCCGACGAGGTAGAAATCTACGTTGTCCTAGAATCACAGATTTCGATGAATGTTTCAACCTAATTGATTCTGTATCTTCTTCGCACATGGGACACCCTTGAGTTCCTTTAATGCTATAGCATGACAAATTTCCATAAGTAGGGAAATCATTTATTGTCCCATACAACATCTCTCTCAACGTGAAGTATTCACTTTTATAAGAATCATACAATATTACACCTGAGTCCCACAATAACTTCAAATCCTTGATCAAAGGAGCCAGATAAACATCAATATCGTTACCTGGTTGTTTTGGTCTTGATATAAGCATAGATAACATGATGAATTTCTTCTTCATGCATAACCAAGGTGGGAAGTTATAATTTACCAACATAACAGGACATGTACTATCAGTGCTGGTTTGAAAACCAAAAGGATTCACTCCATCTGTAGATAACGCAAGACGAAGGTTTCTCAGCTCTTTTCCAAATCCAGGATACTCATGATCAATTTTCATCCCTTGAAGAGAGTCGGTCAGATGACGTAATAACCCATCTTTATTTCTTTTATATGCATGCCACGACAATTTTCTTGCATTTTCTTCACTTCCATATAGACGCCTAAACCTTGGAATGATTGGAAAGTACCATAAAACTTTCATAGGATTGGATTTATCTTTCTTGTATCGAGAATCACCACACTTTGGGAATTATGTAAGTGATTTTTTCTCCTTAAGAAACAATATACAGTCTTCCAGGCAGGCATGTATTCTTTCAGAAATCATTCCCATTGAGTGTAGCATTCATCTAGCTTCATATGTCCGGCTTGGGAGCTCATTATCTTCTAAGAGCATGTCATTCAAGAGATAAAATAGTTCTGTAAAACTGACATCACTCCATCCGTTTTCGGCTTTCAATTTATACAACTTCAGTACAATTGACAATGTTGTATACTTAGTGCAAACAGCATATAATGGAATTTTTGCACAACTCTTTAACTTCTCAAACAATTTTGGGCAATCACAGAGTTCATCTTGAATTGAATTTGTCATTTCCTCAATATGATCTTCATCATCATTGACATCTGTAATCAAATCCTCCATACGGTCTTCTTCATTATCCATATTTGTATTCATATATGACGATCCATAAAATGTAATTTTATCCCAGCTAGTATCTACATTCTCTTTTTCTTCATGTTTATTTCAACATTTATAACTCTGATCTATTCCGTGACATATCAAATATTCTTCCAACTCCTATGGAGTAAGTAGTCTAGAATAACAACAATGTAAACACAGACAAAGGATTTAATAAGGATCCTTTGCGTGATCCATTGAAAACTTGATGAACTCTTTCACTCCATTCTCGTACTCTATTGTTAAACGATTAACATCCATCCAATATTTATTCATCTTTATCCAATTTGAATCTCAAATATTAGTATTTATGGCTCAAGTACACAAAACAGGACTTCCAAATACAGTAGAGGATAACCACTTCCTTATAAAAATAGTGATTAATAGAGCCTAAACAATAGTATTTATTCATCTTCATTAAATATAATTAGATTAGATTCATTATAGTTTCCTCAAATCACCCTAGACCAGACACAAGAATAATCAAGAATGATACATCTACCACTCCCAGGTCTCTACCCTACATTCAATATCATCATGCCTAAGTACACATATATCCACACATACACATGTCACTAACACATAAAAAACCATATCCACATCAGAACCAAAGTATCAATATGGATTTGAATCAGGTTACTTGACTCGAGTGGTGGTGTGTAAGAAATAATAAGAAAATATAATAAGTATATAGTCACACATAAATCTTAGTAACATGTACCAATATGGTATCTTAGTATTTACATATTTTCAACATCACATAATTTCATAATAAAAAAGATGGAAGATATATAAAAACTGACTTAAATGAACAATGTATACAAAACTCTTATATAAATTAGTTTGAATGAACAAAATAGTTCTATAATCAATGTCATGTAATAATAAAAAAAATTATATCATAGTAACATGTATCAAACCATATGGTATGTTAGTTTCTAGTAATATGATCCTCACACAACACAATCAGTGATCATGGCTCAATGTGTGAACACATCCCACGACTCAGGTCATCGGGACTCAAATTCCCATTGGGTAAAAATTCATGTCATAGTATGTTTAAGTTAGTATTTTCATCATAAATCTAGTGCTAGGAGATTATATCCTAACATTCTTATCCAAATTACCACTAAATACCCTTGATTCATATACTTCAAATCAAATAATCAACCAAACATGGGAAAATCAATCATTACAAATAATTTCATTTATTACATTCAAATACCCAATTTTAGTTTTAAACATGAATTTACATTTCAAAACCAAATCATAGGTTTTCATAAAATCTATTCCCTTTTCAAAACATATTATATTCTAATCATTTTTTTTTGAAATCAAGGCTAATTATTTTATAAAATATTCCCACTAAAATATATAGTTTCTCAAATCATTCCATGACATAAAAAACAACTAAGAAGGGGATTTATTTCAAAAATACATGCCTCTAAAATCACAAATAAAATCCACTTTAATTCAAATCATATTAAATTATTTTTATAATTCATATTGAATAAATCAAGAAAAAAGTTTCAATTTTGTGGAAGAAGCATAGTGGAACCACCTTCTTTTAATTAGTGATCAACCCAACATAACACCCATAATGGGATCTATCAATGAATAATGAAGGTGTAGGAGATCAATTAGTCTATCCTATAATCAAGATTCATAAAAAATAATATTAGATTCACTAAAAATATGATGATCTATCACTTTATAAGGAGGATATAAGAGGAGATAAAGGATTTTCAATCGATGAAAGATCCCCTTATCAGAGAGAAACCAAACGCATCCACTAGAGATTCTATCTGAGAAGAAGGGAGTTTGGAGGAGATAAAATGACTCTTGTAAGCCTTAAAGAATCAAGATTTCAAATTAAATTTGTGTAGGAGAAAAAATAATATAAAATGGGGATCATGGAATTTAAGACTATAAAAAAGATACCATGTTGCAACCTCCCATGGACACGGTACATAAAGGATTTAGACAACCATACTATGGTGTAGACTTCTTTTCATGAACTAGGCCAGGTTTCCATCCCACTTGACACTAGACCCAACTCATGGGAAGGTCCAAAGGGAATTACCAATCCCCATGCGATGTGACTAGTGCCTAGGAATTGAGTAACACCTTTGGGAATGGTTTTTTCATGTAAAAAACCATAAATATTACATAATAATCAAACACCATATCATAACCAAATTTCACAATATAATAGACCAAAAGATAACACTGCAATATGGGATAATCATTTAAAAATTTCAACCAAAACAAAAATAAAAAAAAGGTAATGGAACCAACAATACAACCAAGCCTCCATGAAACATTAGGGTCAACATCCCCATTACAAAACCAATAACAGTCACCAAAAGGGGAACTACTAGCACATATATCCTCCATCACCACCAAGGGAACCTTTCCTTTAACTCGGTAAAACAAAATAAGGTCTACATAAACCTGAGGGTGTATATAAGGTGTGATAAAACATACCTAGTAGGACACAACAAAAATATATTCCATGTAATGACATTATAATAAACATTAACATGTTATTTTTTAAGAAAAAGGAAGATACAATTTAAATAAAACATTCATTGAAATAAAATAGAAAGTAAACGTGACAAGATAATGGTAAGAATAGTATGATCACTATAGAAAATCTCTAAGGTATTAGGGTTACTAGGGTCCTAGGATCCTCATACTTTTGGTGATCACATCTCTTAGACATGAAGGTCCTATTTGAGCCTCCAATCCCTAGAACATGAATGTTTAGTTAGTGTTGTTATGTATATCCTTATTAAAGAGACCAATCATCGGCCTGACTAATTCACCTAATATACTAGAACTAGTCTACCCACCTAGATAACTAGGATTCTATTGTGCTCAATTCCACCCCTATATAAAATTATATCTATTTTATACAATCACACTTCCAATAATAGAAACACACATGACAAAAAACCATTTACAATAGTCAAATCATTATCAAACACTTACGCACAACAAAAAAATTGGAAAACATGTTTCCCACAACCCAGATAATTTATAAAACCATTTTAGAACCAAATAAATCATATTAAACACTTACAACAATGTCAAATAATAGAACAACCTAGCCATTTCTTGATATCTTCACAAAACCAGAATGAAACCACCAACTGAACTAAGGAAAGGCCATAAGGATGCAATTAAACACCATAACCATAAAGATTTAACCCAAATAAATGAGATTAAAGCCAAACTAGGTTAAAACCCTTTCTATAGAAAAATAACCCAATAGAGAAAAAAGTAGTGACCAAGAAAGGAGAATAAAAGAGAATATGATATTCTTACTTAGAGATTCCTTGTAGATAAAAGGCCGAATCACCCTAAAAATGGAGCCTAAGGGAAGAGAGAAAGGGAGGGAGTTTCAAATGAAATAACATAATCAATATCCATCAATGATTCAACCAACAAAAAGAACAATATTAAAAAAAATATTTGGAAAACATGCCTTAAAGGGAGGTCCGGCAAACCAAAGAGGGTGTTGCGGGCGACGGAGGTCCGGCAAACTGAAGAGGGCATTGTGGGCGGTGGAGGTCCGGAAACGAGAAGCGAGGGCGATGGAGGTCTGGCAACGCGAACTCAGTGGGTGGCAGAGGGGATTCGCAGGGTTCCAGTACTGCGAGAGCTTTAGGTTGTGATAAAACGAGGGCACTGTGAGACCGACTTTATAAAAAAATGGACTAAGGTTTTATCAGCGCTAACAAAGCGCTGATAAATCATTCCTGTATCAGCGCTAAAATTTTAGTGTTGATACATGGATTCTTTATTATCACTTTTCTAGCGCTGATAAATGGTCATTTTATCAGCGATTCTTTAGTGCTGATAAATGTTACCATGTATCAGCGCTAAAATTTTAGCACTGATACATGGATCCTTTATCAGCGCTTTTCTTGTGCTGATAGAGGCCCTCTTTATCAGTGCTAGAAAATCACTGATAAAGAATCCTTGCATCAGCGCTAAATTTTTAGCGCTGATATAGGGTAACCTTTATCAGTGCTTTAGCTTAGCGCTGATATAAGGGGGCGCTTCCCTTGCCCGTTTTGTAGTAGTGGGTGTACCCTTTATCAACACTTTTTAGCATTAATAAAGGTTTTTAATAAAAAAATATTATTAATATATATAAAATTATTGTATTTACATTCAAAAATAATTTTTATTTATATACATTAATTAAAGAAAGATATTTATAATTAATATAAATACGATATATTATAATATTTTTTTTAATAATTCAAATATACATATAATTTTAAAAAAAAGTTTTCATAAGTTTATAAATAATCGATATATATTTATTTATGTTTATATATTGATGCATGAGTATAATTAAAGTTATATGACAATAATGTATATTTGTGGACGTGATTGTGAGTTATGTTCCAAATATTTGGATTACCAATATTATGATATCACGCGCATGAATATATTCATCATTATGAATGAATTCATTTATGACACCCGTATGATTCATTCATGTTATACTCATGTGAACTTATTATGTTTTCATAAATATTTATAAAATTACAATAAATATATTTAAAAAATAAATAAATTTATTATATTTATAATTATAATTTTTTAATCATATATATAAATATTTTTCAAATATTTTTATTTATAATTATTATTATAATTAAACATATATATATATTTAAATATTTATAAATATATGAAAATATCTATAAATAAATACAAATATTTATAACTATAATTATAAATAATATATATATATCTAAATGATTATACAATTATAATAAATATATTTATTATATATGATTATATAAATATAAATATAATAAAGATATTTACTATTATTCTATAATTATAAATATCTATTTATTTATTTAAATAATTATAAGATTATAATAAATATATTTAATATATTTATAATTTTGTAAATATATATAATAAAATAATAAATATATATAATATATATAATAAAATCCTAAATATATTTATAATATTTATAATTTTGTATATATATATAATAAAATCCTAAATATAATAAATATATATAGTAAAATATAAATATAGTAAATATATTTATTATAATATTATAATTATTTAAATAAATAAATATTTATTTATTATAATTTTATAATTATAAATAATTTATTAGCATTAGGTATTTATCAGCGCTTTATATTTTAGTGCAGATAAAAACCGCAAATATTCGTGCTTGTTAAGATGCACTGATAAAAGTCTTTCGTCTTTTTATAAATGGAACACTAATTAGAACCCTTCCCCACTCGCTCCTCAAACTCTCACGGAACCACTACTACAAATATGGCCTTTAAAAGCGCTATAAAAGTGCAATTACTACACTAAAAAAAGCATTGTTAATCTCAGTGAAAATAAAGGGGAGCCCCTTTTACCAGCGCTAAAAAAACGCTGATAAAATAGGTCTTTATTAGGTCTTTTTTAAGCACTAATAAAATTAAAAAAAACTAAAAAAAATTAAAAAACTTTCCACAAATAGGAGGGAGGTTTTAACAGCTCTTGACCCCCCCCCCACCTTACCAATCGGTATTCCCATGCCCGACATGCACGCCCCTGCTCGCACATCGCCCTCGCCCGCCAATGCCCGCCCCTGCCTCCCCTATGATTCAAACTAGGGAACGCTCCCATGCGTGCCTGACACTTTACCACTCCTCCATTTCACGTTTCTCTCAGTTAATGATATATCAATATATATATATATATAGTTTAGTTATTCATATATTAATATATATTTATATTAATTTTTATATATATATATAGTTATATTAATTTATATATTTATTTATTCATATATTAATATATATTTATATTCTAATTTAGTTATATTAATATATATTTATAAATGTATATATATATAGTTATATTAATTTGTATATACATTTATTTATTCATATATTAATATATATTAATATTAATATATATTTATATAGTTATATTAATTTATATATATATATTAATATATATATATATACACATACATACATAGATACTTATATAATCATATTTATATATTTATATATATATATATATATATTTATTCGTATATTGATATATATTTAAAACTATTTAGTTGTATTTTTTTATCTGTATATTTATTCGTATATTAATATATATTTAAAAGATCATCTTTAAATACATTTATAAAATATGTTTATTTGTGTGTGTATCAATAAATAATACATATATAAATATATACAACATGCACACACACACACCCATATGTTATATGCGTATTTGTAAGTATAGTTATACATATTTATATATATATATAAATATTATATATTAATATGTATATAAATATGTTTAGAATATAGATATAATATATATCAGTTTATCACACACAAATACACACACATTTAAATAAAATGGATATTAGTTTTTTATAGATAAAGTTTATATATTGAGAAATATATTTTATATGTAAATAAGTTTAATTATTTATTTATAAAATTAAATTTTCTATATGTGGATATATAAACCATATGTATATATTGTAATATATTTGATAATAAAAAACAGTACATTGTGAAGAATGATAAAATTTCAAAACCATAATATCAATATGATTGTAATCCCTCGAAATAAATTCACCCCCACTAAAAAAGGGAAAAAAGACCCCCTGAAACGAGGTTGAAATTTCATTGAAGTTTGAGTTACGTTTTAAACTTATTTGAGCTCTTTTATTGATTTTTTGACTTTTTTCTGTTTTCAAATTTTTATTTACTTGATAGTAATTAGCAAATTATTAATTAAAAATATATTTTTTTAAAATATTTTATATTCCATTTTCATTATATATCTTATATATTAAGTGTAAATGTCTATTTATACTTATCTAAAACATATTTAAAAAATATATATTATATTTATATCAATAAAAATAAATTTTAATATTTATATTTTGTTTTTAATGAAATATATTTTTTTAAATAAAACTTTTATCAGCGCTAGTAAAAAAGAGCTGATAAAGACACCCCTTTATCAGCGCTACTAAAAAAGACCTGACAAAGGGGTCCCCTTTAACATCTCTAAAAAAAGCGCTGATAAAGTTGGTACCTTTACCAGCACTAAAAAAACGCTGATAAAGGGGTACATTTAAAAATGCTTATTTAGCACCATTAAAAGTACTACTTTATCAATGTTTTTTTAGGGATGTTAAAAGTTAGTGATACAAAAACCCGTTTGTGGTAGTGAACCAGAGCTCTGTCGTCGCCTCCGCTACCCCCGCTGTCGTCATCACCTCTGCTTCCTCCACCCCCACCTCTGCGGCCCCTGCAACCTTTGTCGCCCCCTCTACTATTCCCACTGTTGTGTCCGCTACCCCTCCTCCATTCTTCCACCTCTGCTGCCCTTTCCTCTACTACCCACATTGCTGCCTCTGCTACCCCCATCGCTGCATCCACTACCCTACCTTCATTGTCGCCGCCTCCACTACCCCAACCGTTATTTCTATTGCCACTACCTCCGCTGCCCCCGCTGCCACCTCCGTTGTCTCCGCCGTTCCTCCCGCCAGATCCTACTGATGCCACTGAACCTCCAAATCTAATGTATTATCTTGTTTTCACCTATTTTTTATTTTAATTCTTATTAATTATATTTGTTCTATTATAATAATTCCATTACTCTTGAATGATTATGCTTGTTCTTTTATTATTAAGAAATGTTTTATTCTTGTTATTTATAGTAAATTATTTTTAATTCTTATATTTGTTCATATATGGTATAATGGTTTTGTATTTAAATGAAGTTATTTATAATAAATTTCATGTAAGAGATCTTGAATTTCATGGTTCCATGTGCATTCTATTTAGCTTTAGAACTTACAATCTTGTTTTCTATTTTGAAAAAAATATTTTTGAATGGAAAAGGAGATTTTATTGAGTGGGTTGATTTTTAAACCAAATTTGTGTGGGAATGAAAAGAATTTTAATGTTTGTGAAATGTTTTTAATATGGTTTCTCTTATCTTTTCATCTTTATATGGAATTTTTGGTATTGAAATTAAAAAGGGATTTTTAGAAATGCATTAACTTTTTAAACCATGTGAGAAGATTTCCTTGTAAAAAAAGAATTTATTTAATTTTAAATGTTTGAGATGTGGTTGATTTAATTATGAAAAATTTGAAAACTTTTTTGGAATTTGTGGAAATTATTTAACATGAAAAGATGGATTTCATTTTTAATGATTCAGATTTCTTTAAATGTGTTCATGAATTTGAAAAATTATTTGAACCCTCCTGGGATAGTGGTGTGATTTTAATGGAAATGAAAGTTTTGAAAATATTTTGTTGTGTTTTTTTCTCACGTGGATTGTGCTTTGGGATCTGACCCCTTGGTGTACATTTGAACTATGTGGTTTGAGTGTCTTTTAAAACATCAAGGAGATAAATTTATGTTTCATGTTTCTTTATTTCACCTCAATGAAATGTATTGATATGGGGTAGAAAGTTCATTCTGAGGATATGAAATAGGGAAAATCCTCTTATTATTTTAGCCTTGGTTAATTTTTATATCAAATGAGATGGATTATTTCAAATGGTTATTTTCCCATGTGGGTTGGATTTTGAAACTTATTGTGTCTTGAATGTTTTCAATGGTTGTTTAAAGGGTAGTGTGAATTCTCATTTGAGTTTCAAAGGTGTTTTGATAAAATTGGTCCAAATAGTAGATTGGGATGACTTTTATAATTGATAAAATGTCTTGACATTCTAAGCATGTTTTGAAAAGAGAAGGCCCATTTGAAATTTTATAAAAAATGAGTTTTCATAAAAGGTGTGATAACCTCTTAATCCACTTTGATTCTTGTATGATCATTTTAGCTTATGATACAATGTGGGAATGTTTATTATTAATAGCCTAGTTTTATGGGACTTTTGGGGTGTGGATAGGTTTAGTAGTGATGACCTAGTTTTCTTATATCTAGTTCAATTAGTTTTATTAATACAACCCAGTGATGATTCCCATGAAACTAGAGTCCTTTTTAGGATCGTTTAGGGGTTTTATCTCTCATCTTTTATTGTATCCCCTAATATTTATATTATTGTTTGGAACATATTTTCTTTTTTCCTTCTTTTGTGCGACTTGACATAGTGTTGCTTGACTGTGTGCTTTCTTCCTTCATTGTATGATTTTCTTTTCAGATTTTTTGAAAAGGGATTGTGAAGGGTTTTTAAAGAAGGAAAAAAGGAAAGTGTAATTTTGTAGTGTTTTTAAACTTTTTTAATAATGAGTTTGAAAAGTGTTCTCAAATGAAAAAAGTTATAATGGTTTGTTTTTGAAACTCCAAGAACGTGTGAGTTTTGAAAATGTGGTTTTAGGCCACCATTCCTTGTTTTATGGAAATGGTTTGTTTTCAAAATATGTTATAGAAAATTGTATGATAGTTGGAAACCAATTTGATTTCTGAAATGTGTATTTCAAAAATGGGTGTTTATGAAATAGTTTAAATTCATATTTTAAAAAGGCAATTTTACCAAGAGGTATTGGCTGAGGAAAAAAAAATTCCAAGTGATTTTTTTAATGTAATGAAAATCTTAGAAAAAGAGTTTTAACACACTTTTATGTGTTACTAATTATTTGGTAAAACTTTATAGAAAATGTTTATTTTTATAAATTATATCAAAATAGATTTTATAGGATGTAATACAAAAGTGATCTCTTAGATTTGGTAGGTTTTGGGGACCTACTTTACTTTTAGATCATGCCTATATTTTATAGGTTCTGGTTTGTTCTGGCTTGTTTCATTTCCTTTGGATATTATGAGAGGGATATATGGTTGGATGGTGACCCTAGTTGAATATCTTTCGTGTATTTATTTTTTAAAATATTAATACTATGAAATAAAATAGGGTTTATATGAATAAATAAAGGATGAATTCCAATCTTATAACAAAATAGTATGAAGATATAGTAAAAGAGTTCATCAAGTTTGGAAAAGATCATGCATATGACCATTCTTAAATCCTTTGTTCATGTTTAAGCTATTTTTATTCAAGACTAATTAGTCTAGATGATTTGGGAGAACACTTTATCTTTCATTGAATAGATCAATTTTATAAATGTTGGAATAAACATAGGGAAAAAGTGAATGTAGCTAGTGTATAGGATAACACCACGTTGTATGGATCATCTGATATGATTAAAAGTTTGGTCAATGAAGAAGACTGTATCGAGGATGTGATTACAGATGAGAATGATGATGAATATCATATTTAGGAAATGAGAAAGACAGTTGAAGATGAACTTTATGATTTCCCAAAACTGTTTGAGAAGTTAAAGAGTTGTGCAAATATTTTATTGTATTCTGGTTGCACTAAATATACAGCATTTTCAGTCATACTGAAGATGTATAATTTGAAAGTAGAAAACAGATGGAGTGACCCCAATTTTATGGAACTACTTTATCTATTTAATGATATGCTCCCAGAATATAATGAGCTCCCTAGATAAAAATATGATGCCAAAAAAATGCTATGCTCGAATGGTATGATCTATAAAGGAATACACACCTGCCCAAGTGACTGTGTATTGTTTCTCAAGGACCACAAATCACTTACTGAATTCCCTAAGTGTGGTTCTTCGCATTACAAGAAATATGAATCTGTTCCTACAAAATTTGTAAGTTACTTTCCAATCATTCCATGGTTTATGCGCCTATATAGAAGTTATGAGACTATAGGGAAATTGAAATTGCATAAAGATACAAGAAATAAAGATGGGAAACTACATAACTCAGTAGACTCTCCTCAGTGAAAGAGAATTGATCATGAGTATCCTGAATTTGGAAATGAGCCAAGAAACCTTCGTCTTGTGTTATCTATAAATGGGGTGAATCCTTTTGGTTTTCAAAGAAGTACTCATAGTACATGGCTTATTATGTTGGTAAATTACAACTTTCCACCATGGTTATGCATGAAATGAAAATACATCATGTTATCAATGCTTTATTAGGACCAAAACAAATCGGGTAATGATATTGTTGTTTATTTGGATCCATTGATCGAGGATTTGAAATTATTGTGGGATTCAAGTGTTATATTGTATGATTCTTAAAAAAATGAAGATCTCACATTTAGATCCATATTGTACGGGATGATAAAATACTTTCCTTCTTATAGAAATTTATCAGGATATAACATTAAAGGAACTCAAGTGTGTCTCGAGTTTGAACAAGGTATATAGTCAATTAGGTTGAAGCATTCATCAATGAGCGTGTTTCTTGAACATAAAATATTTATACCCCGATGGTATAAGTATCAATATTAGATGAAATAATTTGATAGAAGTTTAGAAGAATGTACAACACCATATCCACTAACGGGTGATCAACTGTTTGAGAAAGTAAAATATGTTGACACTGCTTTTGGTAAACTATTTTCAAAAAACCTTATAAAAATTGGTTAGAAAAATAGATTAGTTTTTTTGAATTACCATACTGGAATTGTCTGTCTGTCAGAAATTTTCTTGATGTCATTCATGTTGAAAAAAAATGCATGTGACAGTGTCATTGTCATGTTTCTAAATGAACTAGGAAAAACAAAGGATAAAATTAAGGATAAGTTGGACATGGTTTACATGGGAATACGAGAAGAGTTGGCACTAGAGAAGGGTGAAAAATGAACTTTTCTTCCTTCAGAAGCTTACACTCTTTCCATATATGAGAGATATCAGTTTCGAAACTTCTTGAATGGCGTAAAGGTTTTGGAAGGGTGTTCATCGAATATCATGAAAATTGTTTCAATTAATGATTTAAAGTTAAAGGGTCTGAAATCACATGAATTCCATGTTTTGATGAAAGATCTAATTCTTGTAGTTTATATTTCATTTTTTCCAAGACCTTTTGTCAAATATTAACCAAGATCTGTTTTTTTCTTCAAAGATATATGCATCAAAGTTATAGACCTGGAAAAATTTCCAACCATGGAAAGTGTAATTATTGTTATATTATGTGAATTTTAAATGTTCTTACCACCAAAATTCTTTGATATGATGGTTCACTAGGTGAGAGAGATTCTACAATGTTGTCTTGTACACTATATATGGATGTACCCCATTGAACGATATATGATGATTTTGAAAGGGTATGTCAAAAATCGAAGTTAGCTAGAGGGTTTTATTACAGAGTGATATATTATTGAGAAAGTTATTCAATTATGTACCTAATATATATCTCCTGTGGAAAGTATTGTTCTAAAAAAATCTTGTCACACTTGGAGGCTTGTGAGTGAAGGAATTTCTAGAAGATATATTGTCACAATCAATATTACAGATCGGGAGTGGGCCCATATTTATGTTTTGCATAACATTTTAGAGGTTTCCCCATATGTTAAACCCCATAAAGAAGTTATAAGGCATTTGAATCCATAATGGGATGAAATATGGATATCAAATACACATAATCAACAATTTATTAGATGGTTTTAGGACCATATTTTTAAGGATTCAGATGAAAATATGAATTTAATTTCAGAATGACTTCAATGGCTAGCCAGAGGACCCGGAGTGTATGTATTATCTTACAATGGTTATGAAATTAATTTTTAGATGTTTTATACAAATGAACATGATGATGATAGTACTATAACAAATAGTAGAGCTTTACTTGTAGTTGAAGTGATGCATGTTTCTGGTACTAAGGATAGAAATCCAATTTACTTGAATATGTCATACTTTGGAATCATCAAAAAAATATGGGAGTTGGATTATATAACATTCCATGTACCGATTTTTCAATGCAAGTGGGTTGATAATAGGAGTGATATTAAAATAGATGAAATGATATTCATGAAAGTGGATTTTAGTAAGGAAGGGTATAAAGATGAACTGTTTATAATCGCATCACATGAAGTACAAGTATTTTATGTTCTATATCCCGCAAACCAAAAGTTGTTAATTATTATATTATCAACCAAAACCATTAAAGGGTGAGATGAAAATTCAACCAAGGATAACCCTTTAAATGGGACATAAAAATCATTTTTCAGTGGTCCCAATGTTGAGGGGGTCTTTTATATCATATAAGACCACAATAAAGGGATTTGGATACTCGATAGAGGGGTTAAATCCCTCCATCCTTTAAAAAGGAAAAAGAGAGTTCAATTATTAGGTTATTTTTTTAATATACATTGTGTTACCTCATGTTATTATCCATTCATTACTGAATTTAGGTAATCTAAATTAAATTTCAAATCACTTATTAGATAAGGAATTTTTCAGGTGGTGCTCCCAATCTTGAGGAACAACATGACTGTCAAGCTGCTGCTTCTCCCAGTGTAGAGAAACTACGACCTTCTACACATGTTGATGAATCCACTCCAAAGAAACAATAGGTTTCTCAACCTATTTTTTCTCCTAGTGCATAGAGACAATGAACTTCTACACATGTTGATTCTACTACTATAGTCAAACGACATATTGACGATGTTGAATCTAATGAAATGGTAGGAGATGAAGGACCAGTGATGGAAAAAAAGAAGTGTCATAGTTTAACAGTGTTAGAAAAAATAAATAAGGAAAAAAGAAAACGCATCAAATTAAAGGTCAGATGGAATGCATGGGGCCATCATGTTAACCCCAACAAGGCCATATTTATTAGTTACATTGGACTCGTCACTCAGCAACATATGAAAATTGATGTAGATTCATGGAACCATGTTGTGCCTACGATTAAGGAACTGATGTGGGAAGATATTATGGTAACATTATGATATAATTTATTTATTTTACTAATAACTAACAATGAAACATTGATTTACTCTCCATCGTCCCTTGAAGAGTGTATTTATAGTAAAATTATCCCAAATAAATATATATTAATGCTCGCTGGAAGGGTTCATAGAGGATTTCAAATAATTCTAACGAGAAATCATCTTAACGATGCCAAAGAAAAAATAGACCCTCACCCACCTCTTTTGTATTCACACAAGATAACTCAAGAATCACGAGATGTATTTATTGGCTATTGTGGGGAGATGTATTTTCAAGTTCATTGTGGCTGGTAATATATTGTTTGAAAATATGTGTATTCATCACTTTGATTGAGAATTTTTTTTTTATTTATGAAAAAACAACTGAGTTATGAAACTGAGGAATAAGTAGAAAAAAATATACCCCTACTGTAATGAAATGATGGGGTATGCTTCATTTGAAAAAAATAGTACATATTTTAAATATACCATAATACTTTTATGTGACAAGAAATAACAACATAATTATGTTCCTCTATTTATATGAAGATATAAATCCAAATCCAAAGCCACTTCCATCCCATTCCATGTGATATGGAAGGAGGTATGTGTAAATAAATATGGGATACTAATAGATGAAAATATATAACAATTGTGGAAAACATGTGTAAGTATGAAATAATAATAATAAAATTTCTTTAAATCGCTATTATATAAAAATTATTACCAATTTTCTTATATTTTCTATCTGACATAGTCACAAAAATCATCAACACCTATTCCGGATGAACACCTACTATCGATGGCCTTGAAGTGACCAGAACAGTATGGTCGTGTTAGGGGTCGAGGTTTTGGGGTGACACCTCAAACATATTTTGATAAAAAACAATAGTAGGATAAAGATACAAAAGTGGAATAGATGAAAGAAAGAATATATGCCCTTGAAGAAAAATTTCATTGGCTATATGAGTTGTTAGAAAATGTTATTGGGGAGAAGCAAATAGAAGAAGAAACATAAGAAAAACCATTACATGAAGATCCCCCCAAACCCACAAGATTTGAAGCGAGCCATTCCCCTCAAAGAGCTATCTTAATCGAGGTAATCGATATTCTAATAATTGTTTCTATGAAATGTGAATCAGACAGACATTGATACATTTACTATAATGATAATCACCAGGGTGAAAAAGAATGTGATTTATATCTACCAACACCCACCCAACACCTTGTAGTGAGGGATACAATGTTCAATATCCAAGATGGCATACTACACAATATACCACTCACAACAGGTCATCTGAGATTAACGATTATCTTTTCTCATGATTCGAGCACCGAGCTACCTATTCCAATTGATGAAAAATATATTCATAAGGTCGACCAAGCTGTTGGAACATTCGTCACATGGAATTTAGATCTTTTAATAAAACATTTTGACAATGAGGTATTCATTTCCAATTTATTTTACATTCTAAACCTTTAACAATTATGAATTTTTTTTGAACTGATGAATGTTATTATAGAAAAACAAAGGGAAGGGGGGTGAAACAAAAGGTATACTTAAAACTATCTAAAGGATCATCTAACCAATCAAAAATATATTCTAAAATCACCTTTAACCCATCCACTGAATATCTACATTTACTAGCATTAAAGGTTCCTGAGGATGCAAATTTACAAAGTGGTAGTACTCACGTAGTTGATTTAAAAAATATATATTTCAAAGGAAGATACTGACTACATTTATTTGGAGAATGTAAATGAAATTATCAACTATGAATGTCTAGGAGCCTTAGTTGTGAATGTATACATGATATATTGTTTCATGATTTATTTTTCCAAAAGCTGATATACTATGTTAATTATGACTAAACACATTTCATATTTTTTGTAGACGTATATATCAATACCAATTAAAGGGATTTCCCCATGAATTTTATTTTTAGAAAAATTAGTCCCCACACCACCTTTACAAAAAAACAAAAATATAATCCAAACAAATAGATAAAATATTGTAAAACCTAGCCAAATCATTTGAAAGTAACTTGGGGATCACATACTCTTCTTAATACCGATGATGTAGGGGTAAAATGATACAATTTAATCATATCAAATATATTTTAATTTATTTCATTACTTAATCCTTTTTTTGTTTTATGGAACCATTGGGTGCTCATTGCGGTAAATTTAGACACTCCAAATATTTATTTCCTTGATTTACTGCATGGATTATCAACAAAACGACCACACATGATGGTGTTTGTCAATTTTTAATACACTACATCCAAAATTTTAGAACTAAAATTCAAGTTATATAATTTATATTATTTTTTAATGAGGATTATATCATTATAGGATGATGAGTAAATATCATATAAACCATGGAATGGGGACAAACACTGTGCACAAAGACCCTGAAAAGCTCTAAAACTGGATAAATATCACATAATATATAATAAGATTTCACTGTCCAAACACATATCAAAACAAATTACTTATTTTTTTCAATGTTTATGCAGTGTTGGAAACAAAAAATGGAAACTATTGTGGTTATTATGTTTGTAAATTTATGATCAATATTATATTCCATCAAAAAACACATATCCTTGAAGAGGTATTTTCAAAGTAAATTACTATTTAATTTAAAATATTTATTAATTCATTGTGTTTTTATATTTTTTCAGTAATACTATGACTGTCAAAAAAATCATATTCAAAATATGATATACATTTTATTACAAACGAATGGGTATCATACTTTATCACAAAATGTACACAAATAGCATGAAGATGTGACTTCCATAGAAGTAACAGATTGTTTCATATTTATGTTTAATTTATTTCTTTTTACAATTACTCGCTTAATTTGTTTTCCTTATACTGGAGGATTAATTTCATATTTATGGGTCAAGAATGTATACAACCACCATGAAAAGATAAATTCCAACTACTTATTTAATTAATTTTGTCATCATTTTATCTATTATTTGTAAGTTATTTTCCCTATCATCTTTATTTAATACTTATTTATTGAATTTTATAGATCTTTTGGGAAGTCGTATTCTGATTTCAACTATCTAAAATAAGCCATAAAATATATAACATGTTTCTTTATATCAATGTTACAATGCTTTTCATGTCTCTTCTTTATCGACCCGCCAACACTGCATATTGAATCGATGTTTTTAGACAAAAACATTTCTCAAATAAATATGAAATGTTTGCAGTTTAAAAAATAAGGATAATAATAATCATTGTAAAATTTTTAGTTAGGATTTTTCTGAGACTTTGGTATGTGTAGGAATCAGCGACACCTCAATCCGACACACGGTGTAACTAGTATGACTCAAGGTGCATCTTTTTATTTAAAATTGAAATGAATTTTTGTAAAATAGAAAAATGACATACCCAAAACAAAAAAAATGTATTCAAATTGTTTTTATATTTTATTAAAATGATTCATATGTCATTTAGGAAGTATATAAATCGATCTCACCTCAATCTGATGCACATTGGGACCATTATGGATCAATGTGTTCATTATTAGTTTAAAATTGATAGTTTAATTCAAAAAGTGTCACTCACTTAAAACAAATAAAACATAATAAGATTGTATTGATAATTTAGGGCATCGATTCATAAATCATTTGTGATGTGTAGGAACTAATCTCATGTTAAACTGATACACGATGTGACTTGTATGAGTCAAAGTGCGTGTTTCTAATTTAAAATGAAATTTGAGTAACAACAATTGGCATACTTGAAACTGTGAAAATGTATTCATATTGTTTTGATACTTTAACAAAACGATCCATGAGTCATTTGGGACATGTAAGAGTCAGTTTCATATCAATCTGACACACGGTGTGACCGATATGAATCTAAGTGAATCTTTTTATTTAAAATTGACATTAATTTTAGTAAAAATGAACAAGTGATGTACTAAAAAATAATAAAAAACATTAAAATTGATTTTATATTTTATTAAAATGATCCATGAGTCATTTTATATGTTCATGGATCAGTTTCACCTCAATCCAAAATATGGTGTGACCAGAATGACCCAAAATTCATCTTTTTTATTAAAAATTTACATCAATTTTAGTAAAAAGGACAACTAACCTACTCAAAAATAAGAAAAAACATTCAAATTGTCTTGATTATTTATTAAAATGATCCATCATTCATTTTGAGATGTGTAGGAATTAGCCTCACCTCAATCAGATGCACAGTGTGACCGGTATGACTCCAAGTGTATTTTTATTTAAAATTGACATTAATTTAAGTAATAAGGAATAAATGACGTACTGAAAACTAAGAAAACACATTTTTATTATTTTGATACATTATAAAAATGATCCATGATTTATTTGGGACTTTTATGAATCAATCGTTCTTAAGTCTGTGGCACATTGTGACTCGTATGACTCCAAGCGCGTCTTTTTTATTTAAAATTTACATCAATTTTAGTAAAAAGAAAAAATTACCTACTAAAAACTGAGAAAATTAATTCTAATTGTTTTGATACTTTTTTAAAATGATACATCAGTTATTTGGGATGTTTATAAATTATTCATACCTCAATCTGACACACGGTGTGACCGGTATGACTCCAAGTGTGTCTTTTTATTTAAAATTGACATCAATTTTAGTAAAAATGAACAAGTGACATACTGAAAACCAAGAAAACACATTAAGATTATTTTGATATTTTTGGAAATGATCTATGTGTTATTTTTGACATGTATGAATCATCTTCACCTAAATATGAGGCACAGTGTGACAGATATAACTTTAAGTACGCCTTTTTTATTTAAAATTTACATCAATTTTAGTAAAAAGGGTGATCTAATCAAAACCTATAAAACACAATTTGTTTTTTATGCTTTAGTAAAATGATCCATGAGTAATTTGATATGTGTAAGAATTATCCACACCTCAATATGACGCACATTGTGTCCGGTATGACTCCAAGTGCATATTTTTATTTAAAATTGACATCAATTTTAGTAAAAAGAAACAAGTGACGTACTAAAACCCAAGAAAATGCATTTAAATTGTTTTTATTATTTATAGAAATGATACAAGAGTTATTTGGGATGTATAGGAATCATCCTCACCTTAATAAGAGGAACGGTGTGACTAGTATGACTCTAAGTGCATCTTTTTTATTTAAACATTGCATCAATTTTAGAAAAACGGACAATTGACCTACGCAAAACCTAGATAACACATTAGGATTGTTTTGTTACTTTTGGAAAACTATCCATTAGTAATTTGAGACATGTAGGAATCAGCCGCACCTCAATATAACACACGGTGTGACTGGTATGACTCAATGTGATTCTTTTTATTTAAAATTGACATCAAATTTAGTAAAAAGGAACCAGTGACTTATTGAAAATGAAGAAAATGCATTCTGATGGTTTTGATAATTTAGGGAAACAATACATGAGTCATTTGGAACATATATGAATTAGATTTACATCAATCTATGGTATGGTTTGGCCGGTATCTCTCAAAATATATCTTTTTTATTTAAAATTTACATCAATTTTAGTAAAAAAGACAACTGACCTACTCAAAACTGAGCAAACACATTCTAACTATTTTTATACTTTAGGAAAATGATCCATGAGTCATTTTAGGTGTGTATAAATAATTATCACCTCAATTCGATGCAGGGTGTAACTGGTATGATTCAAAGTTCCCATTATCAGTTTAAAATTGACATTTTAGCTCAAAAAGTGTGTCACTCATTGAAAACCAAACAAATTCACTCTGATTGTATTGATAATTTAGAACAACAATTCATAAGACATTTGTGACATGTAGAATGTAGTCTCACATCAAAGAGATGCATGATGTGACCCATATGAATCAATGTTTGTGTTTCTAGTTTCAAATATCATTTTAGAAGAAAACACAAGTTGCATACTAAAAACTAAGAAAACACATTCATATTTTTTTGATACTTTAGGAAAATTATCCTTAAGTAATTTTTGATGTATAAGAATCATTTAAACTTAAATCTCATGCACATTGTGAATGGTATAACTCCAAATGTGTCTTTATTTAAAATTGAAATTAATTTTATTAAAAAGAACAAGTGATATGCTCAAAACCGAGAAAATGCATTCAATTTTTTTGACACTTTAGGAAAATGATCCAAACCTCATTTGTGACATGATGGAATCAACTTCACCTCAATACAATGAACAATGTGATAGGTATAAATCAAAGAGCATCTTTTTATTTATCGTTGACATTTTTTAATGTATTCGTTCATATTAATGTTGAATTTATTTCTTTATAATATTACTAACATGCTATTTATTTTCTTATATAGGTATATTATTTTTCTTAGGTTGAGGTGACTTTTTTGGTAATAGATACCATGGGTGGACCTTTTTGAGGGGGGGATCATGGGTTCCAGAGACAAACATTAATGTTTTGAATTGTTTGTGGATAGTAATTATAAATGTAATTATACTAAACATTGTTTGAAATATATATATTAGTGTTTTAATTTTTTTTATCCATGATGTAATAATTATTTAAGGTTAATTATATATTTTGTGTATAGGTTACAAGAGGTTGTTACAGTGTGTTTTTCTACAAACAGCACATTGCAGTAGATGGGGCCTTTAACAACACTGAGATTAATAGTGCTTTTTTAGAATTGTTAAAAGCCTTTTTTGTGCATTGTTAAATGGAATATAAACACTGGTCTTGGAATGTATGGCCACTCATTGGGGTGTCTTGTTAGCACCCAGTGGTGTGATATACATTTTTATTGTTTATTATTGTTTATATTTATGATAATATCATAATATGCATGCACTTATATATTCTATATTTGTTTAGGAACACCATTGGTGGTGGCATACTGGGTTTTACTCACACCTCACAAGAACAACTTGGTGTGCTTGTAGACTTAATTATTTGGGATATAGGTAAGGGAAATGGCCTTGTGTTGGATGGTTGAGCTGGGGTTTCATTCTTAATGTTGGAATATAGGACCAGGTGGAGACTCGAGCTTAGTTTTGATTTCATCTCTATACATATTTATATTTCAGACTATGTTGTATACGATTGACCCATGGGAGATCATGTGTATTTTTGTATAACTTGTATGAGATTATAGTTGTTTATTTTGATATATACTATGATATGTTATTTCTTTATAGTTGTATCTTAACATTAATGTTTATATTTTTCTTTTATGTTGTGATAACTATTAATTATTATTACATATGATAATATTTATGGTTATCCAACCAAGAGGGTATCGTATTCCTACATTACCTTTAGACTCTCATTGTTTGTTTTTTGCCTTTATCATATAGGGAGGCACACTTGAGGTGTTATATCACTACTATTTTATTCAAAGTTTAGGTAGGCCAGGCTGTGAAGTTACATATAACACAATTGAAAGGCAAGTATATTAAAATTGATAGGATAAATCATATATTTTCAGTTTTTTACCCATGATCTTTAAATGAAAGGTGAGATAGATATACACCAAATTAGATCATGTGATAATCTTGTAGATTCATTCACAAAGGAATTACTAAAAAAACTTTTGAAAAAACTGATTTATAAAATTGGGATGTCTAATCTAAAAATTCTATCATGATTTAATTAAGGGATGTTGGAATTACTACACTCATTTTCCATTTATTAATTTTTTCTTATGTCTTCCTAATAAGTTTTTCAACAAGGAAGCTAAAATTGGCATCAAAACCAATTATTTTTTGCTTCACTTATTTTTTACCACACGTTTTTTTATTTGAAAAAGAAATAATGTTTTGTGAAATTAATGACATCCAAGGGGTGATGTTCTGAAATTATGATGGGTTGTTATAATTTCCATAGGTGGTGATTCCGATTTAATTTATTCCCATATATAGTAATTATCAATGGAATTCATCCCCCAAGATCTTTCTCATATCAACAATCCAAGTTGTTATATTTTTTTGGATAATATGGATTTATCTTTACCATTTATTACATTAACATGTAATATATATATATATATATATATGTCAACAGTTCTATTATTCTATCCACACCTTGTCTCTATTTCTGTTGTATTTGCATTTTGATTCTAATATCTCATTCATTCACCTACATTTTAATCATTGTTCGATATCATGAATCATATTTGATCGGCGATGAGGTTACGATTTCAATATCTTAAGTGGAAACAATCACTACTTCAATCATAGTTTTCAAAATAAAAAATACCATTAATCTATTCACCATTAATATTAGTTGTAATAAAAATGTCCTCCCAAATCAAAATATATAAACAGAATCATTAAATTTTAAATATATTTATAAAAATAATCACACGTCATTTGTTCTCATCAAATATAAGTTTTTATTTTTTAAATTATTTTTTTAGTTGTTCTTCTATTTAATAATATTTTTTAATTTTGTCCACTAATTTTACTCTATCAATAGTAAAAAAATTCGGTAATTGATTAAAAAATGAGCTAAAAATAATTGTATTTATTATTTATCCTCTCAATTAAAAACATTAATTTGATTAAAATGACATAGTATATTTAAATTTTAATAATATTATTTTTTATTTTGCAGTGAGTATTATATAGGGAAAATTATAAAACAAGTATTTTGTGGATTTTTTCAAATGTTCTTCTTTGTGTGTTTATATGATGTTATGATGTTTTTTTAATTCCATTTCATTCTATTAGTTTTTTTAGTTTTTTTAATTAAATTATGTTTTATGTTTAATTTTTTAATAAAAATACATACCATATGTTATATATTTTTTTATTAATTTTTTATTACAAAACATATTTTAAATTTTTTTACCATGATATTCATATAAAATTAAGAACATGTGTCAATTTTATAGACTTATTTTCTAGGTGGTCTGATAGACATTGATAAAATAAAATTTTTTCAAGCTCTTGATAAATAATTTTAAAAATAAATTTGATGATAATTTTCTATAAAAAGGATGCTAGATATTTTTTGTATTATTTATTTTCCTTTTCAAAGAAAACACATATTTTTCCATTAAAATTTTAAAAAATATTTTTATGGACAAAACATTTCTAATATAATTTTTTTTGTTTTTTATAATGATAAAAAATATATTCTATGTTTTTCATTATAATTTTAAAATAAAATTAAAGAAATATCACGTGTCATGTGTTTTTATTGATTTTTTCAGTTAAGAGTGTTTTTGTCATAAAAAAGAAAATACAAATTTTATGTGCTCTTTATCTATATTTTTAAATAAAAAATATTGAAGTTTATAATTTTATTATTTTTAATGACATAAAATATTTTATTTTTATTTTTATTTTTATTTTTAATATTATAACATTTTTTTTAATTTTTCATATAATTTCACTTGAGATTAAGGACACAACACATATCATGGGCCATTTTTATTTACCTTTTTAGGAAAAACATATAAAATCACTCTATTATTACAATTAAAAAAACATGAAAATTTTATATCTTTTATTAAAAAATCCAATAAAATAAAAAAAAATATAGGATATGCTATATTATTTTATTTTTTAATAGAACATTTTTTTTTTCATTTTTAGTTTTTTAGTAATAATGGAACTTGTTTTTGTTATTTGTTAATTAATGTTTTGTAACAAAACACTTTTTTTTCATTTTGTTATTTCAATTAAAATATAAAATTAATGACATAACATATATTATATATTTTACTGAATTTTCTAATAAAATGATGGTTTTCTATTAGAATAAATAGAAAAATAAATATTTTTTATCTTATTTATTGTTTTTAAATAAAACATGGGATTTATAGTTAAAATTTTAATTTTTAATTTATCTTTAATAACATGATATGTGTTCTTTTATTATTATTTCTATTATATTACAACAAAATATAGTTTATTTATTTTCCTAATATAATTTTCATATACAATTAAATGAAAACATATGATTTTTTTGTTATTTTCACTAACACGTTTTTAGATTTTTAACATCATTTTTTTTAATTTTTAATTTTAGTTATTAAGTGAAGTTTTTATAAGAGAATTTTTAAATATTTTTCTAATGGTAGTTGTAAAAACTATCATTGAAAATTATTTATCATGAAAGTTTTTTAAATAATTGTTATGGTGAATATTTATTAAACTTAAGAATTATGAAAAAATAAGGTTTACCATGCAGATTAATATAAATAGCTGACATGGTATACTTTATTGGATACTAATTATTTTAAATAACTAACATCATATTCATATTTTCTTATAGAAAATATGATTTTTTATCCTGTTGGTTATTTTGATAACCATTATGAAGGATCATGATTTTACATCCTCAATATTTTAAATATTTCATGTGGTTATTTAAATGAACAAAATGAATGCTTTTTAAATATTTTTTCTATATAATTGAAATAATATAACATGTTGGAAAAATTTGAAAAATCACAAACAAAACACTATATTTTCTAACCCTAAATTACAACATCTTTTCATTAAAAAATATGCATTAATTGAAGTATAAATTAAATTGATGACTTAAAAAATATATCAAAGTTATATAATACAAATATTGCAATATATATTTTAAGAAAAGAACTAAAGTTGAATTAAAAATGTAAAAAAATCATCCCATAGTCCTAAGATGATTCTTCATCTATAAAATATGAGGAAATATCATAAAAAACTGTATATATTAATAAAAAAATCAAAACATTAACAATATGATATATTATAAAAAATATAATATTTATTATAAAACCAATATTATTAAAATATACAATTGTTCTTGTTTTAGTTATTTAATATATAAATTATATAATATAATAATTAAACTCTATACTTCTACCTTTATGATGACATATAAATTATAAAAAAATAAGATAAAACTTGGAAATAAAAATTTTCAATTACTAACCAAAATTTTTAGTTAAATAAAAATAAAACACAATTTCTTTTTTAAATTTATAAAATTTTTTCCCTAATACAATTGGAAACCATTCATGAACATTATTAAATATCAATAATAAATGTTTTATTTATAATTGAAAACATAAAACATATAATTTCCACTAAATTTAAAAAAAAATCTAGTGTGAATGAAATTATAATTATAACTGTGTTTTTAGACCCCTCAAGATGAGGAAATATCCAACACTATACAAAAAACACTAGGAAACGGATTATTTTTATCATTTAGTGGTGATATAATATTTCACCAAATGATTCATATTGGTATCAAAAAATAACCACTTATACTGGTTTGGGAATCAATTTGAAACATTATTTTTTATTTCATGGTAGTTTTTTGGTGGAATTTTCTTTATTTAGAATATATTTTAATATTTATTATAAAATTTATTTCCACAGTGGATTTTTTATTTTTTTTATTTTTTTTTCATTTTATAATTATCCATTATATATACTAAGAAATGTGCTTTCAATCACATGTGTCTCCTTTTCAGATCTCCTCCACATATATGTCTAATTCCCAGAAACCATATTTCTACGATTTATATTTTCCTTCTAATCAGGTCCACTATCCTCGAGCTAATCGAATACCTTTTAGGTTCATCAAACAATTGATCCTATTTTAGGATAATTTAATTTTTAAATTTCATTTATTATACTATTTTTCTTTACAATTTACTCTTTTATGTTATCAGCATCCCCATTGGATAATATTGAATATTTAAATTGACCCTCATTTAGGATTAAACTACATGAAAGAAGATGTGTTTATATTTTTTATAACTCATGTTACTATATTCATCTGGAAGAAGATTATAACTCTAAAAATTGACCAACTTTTTAGATTAACCTATATAGAAGAAGATATTTTTAAAATTTACCCTCTTTTATGATATCATGATATTATATTCATCTTGAAGAAGATTATTTATGCATGTTTACATTTTTCTAACTCATGTTTATTTTATCCAAATATGTTTCTCTAAACTGATTTTAGTTGTATTCTTATATGATTTTTTTCATGTTAATATATATTTTATTATTCTTTTATCATTTGAGGTGTTTTATAGAATTTTAATATAAAATATGTTTTAGAATTAAAATAAGTACATTTTCATCTAATGATTATATACATTGTTCCATTTCTTACGAATAAAATCTCAGAGATACTTTTACTATAGTAGAAACTCAATATGCACCACTAAATCGTCATGATATTGTAATTCTTGAATAATTCCATGTAATTTTCCCAAATACAGAACTAAAATGATTGTTATATCAAAATGATCTTTATTTATCCAAATCTGTATTCTTATTCTTTTTTCATCCAAAAATGATAGATCATATTCTTGATTATTCTCTAGAATAATGAAAAAATTTTCTTCTTTAGAAAGGATGCTTCATGATTATTTAAATCCAATAAGTTTAGTTAATCAAATTCCCTATGCCCCTCTAAAAATGAGAATCTTATAAAGCATGAAAAAAATAATCATCATCATGAAATGATGTCTTAAAAACTACCTTTATATATTATTGATTCATATCACTATCATAAAAAAATTATTCCTCTTCCACAATTTCTAGGATAGCTTAATTAAACTCTACACCATATTTGTAACATCCCATGATTTAATGGTATGTATCTTTTAAAATTTAATATCTTTTATAGTTTATGCTTTACACAACACTAAGTTTTAAACTATAATATACTATTAAATATGAACGTTGGAATAGTAATGTGACCCTTAGGAATAGTAATTTGGCCAATAGAATAGTAACCTCAAATTTTAAAGTATAAATAAAATTTTGGTATCTTATGAATGAAAATTTGATATATTTATATCATGAAATAAGTAAATAAGTATTTTAAAATGAAAAATTAAGTATTGGTATTTTTATAAGTCGTAAATATTTATTTAAAATTTTAGAAATAATATAATGATTTAAAAAATATAGTTTTTCATAAATAGATTTATAAATTAATAATTTTTTGTCCTGTGATTATAAGATAATTTTATGAGACCTTATTTAATTTTTAAAAGATTCATAAAATCGATAATTTCAAGTAAATAAGGATTTTAATTAAAAATTATATTTATCATATTTAGAAAAACAATTTCATAATTTTTTTTATTTTTATTCAACACAAAAAAATATTTTAGGGTGATTTTTTAGGATTTTGTTTAAAATAGTTGAACTTTTGGTGAATAGTTAATTTGTGGTATTTAACAAATAAATGAATTTATGTGTCATGGATGAGTCATCGATGATACATGGATAATGTAAGACCATAATATAAAATTTTCATTCCCTATTTAATGTATTTATTTATGGGAATCAAACTATTCATAGTCTTGGGACAAAATAATAAAATAATGAATAGAATAATTGTAAAACTCTCCTCTCATCCCCTATAAATACCACCCCTCACCACCCTTTCTTCTCACACATTACAAGTCTAAATTCTTGTCCAATTTATATCCAATACTCTTACAAAGTCTTTACCCTATGTCTATAATCTTTTGGTGTCACCATAAGACCAATCCCAAGCCCCTTAAAGAGGTTCTCAAGGAGAATAATTCAAGAGGTAAAATCCTCTTTCACTTTATTTATTTTCATTTCACTTTTTTTATACTCTACTCACCTCCCCTATCCAAACATTAATTATAACTACAGTATCATATATATACTATAATTTTATTAGGTTAATGGAAAATACATCATCAAGTCTCTTGTCCTATTCCTTTTATTCAAAAAATGAAAACATCGTCTGTGAGGTGCCAATTTACCGCCTTCGTGGATGACATGTTTCTGTTTTTCAATTCCACCATCAAGGATGGTCATAAACCCTTTTTTGTGGTTTAAAAATATTATAATATATTCAATTCAGCTTATTTGGAAGTTCTATAACCAGTATATTTTCATAATCTTAATTAATAAAACAAAACTAGGTCGTGATGATCCAAAAAAACTCCAAACTAATCTAAACAATTTTCAATAATGTTTTATCTAATGATTAATCATCATACCATATAACCAAATTAAATATATAACCATTTAATATCATTTAAGATAATTAATAACATATAATTTTGATTCTAGGAAACTCTTCTAATTTTACATGATTTTCAATACATATATACAAGTAAATCAACCATGAAACCCAGGGAAACAAACACTCCTGAACGCTAAAATCGAATCTTATAACTCATCAAAAGGGACATAAATGAACTTAAAAAAATTATTATAAATCAGGAACATATTTAATTGGTTTTGAATAAAATTATTAATGAATCTATTTTCATTATCCCAGACATTAATTACAAGTGAAGAAAGCTTTCGGACGTAAGGTCATAGTTTCTCCCCGAACCTCCATTTTTCATTCGAGTTACGATTTCTCTCTCTAACCAAATGTAATTCTTTATTCTGTTTATATTTATATTATATATTATTTTTATATGTTCCAAACATATGTATCCATATTATTTCATCTTTTTTTGATGGGTAAATACATGTTTTACAAGATTCCCTTTTCAATTCCTCCTGATAAGCAAGTCCGACTTAAGGGAACTTCCCAATTTCATACCCATTTTCAAGCACACTAAATTATCTATTTTAAGACACCCATATATTTATAATATAACTATTTTTATCGTGAAAGAATATATTATCTATTTTTTTGTTTTATGTAAACAATTATGCCTTGTCTTCTTTAAGGACTCTTTTATATTTTCTCTTAAACCGCACTGAAGTGACCCATTTATGAAGTCTCTTAAAAAGTATTTTTTACATTTTTACACTTCAGTCAGAAATATTTTATTCCTAAAAAATAATTTCATTTTACTTCCCTATTATTTTCTGGGATATACATGTTTATAATATGATTTTATGAATAATAAAAATTATTTTCCAAAAGGAATCTTCTTTTAAAAGTAAAAGGGTATCCATCTCAAGGATTTCACGTTGATTTTATTAGAGTATTTTCATATATTTCAACACCATATGGTGAATATTATGCTAAATTTGGATTTATATTTATGATATCATATACCATGTTATATTAGATGGTTTATGATCAGTTTTACTGGGGATGTGCTATCTTGATACCATTCACCATATTACTCAGAATGGTTAGTGATTGGGTTTACTGATTATGGAAAGTTATTTAAATTTCATAGGTATATGTTGTTTATGATTCACACCATTCATATGAGGGATTCATTGGACTTAGTAAGTGATAGGTGTCACCCACTATATCCCCTCGATGCATTGGTAGGTATCGTAATAAAAAATAGATACAGATTTGGCCAAGGCCTTGACCATTTATTTTCAGATGTCTTGGTCGCGGCCTCAATAATATGTTTCAGATGTCCGACATCATGAATTCCATAATTATGAAACTGGTAATTTATAATCCATGTGACTATTCAACTAATATAATATCCATGGTGAAGATTCATACTTATGTGATTATTTATATGGAATTATTTAATCAGATTTTATTCCTTCCATATTATGCTCAAGATTACATTTTATTGGCATGTGTTTTTAGTTATTCACAATTCCTTATTGTTTATATTTGTGATATATTACATTTTATTACTTACCCTTAAGGATCATCTAAGCTCACCCCTTTCTTATGTTTCATTTTTCATTGGATGCATATATGATTATTATGAGTGACTTGCAGGGATAATTTGGGAGAATATGAGTGTATCCAATAAAGTTTTTATGTTATATTTCTTTCCAAGTTGTAATGTAAAACTTATGTATGTATATGGTTTTTCCAAATATTCTAAAATATTTTGGTTCATTGGGATTCAATTGATTGTTCATAGTACCAATGTAATAAAGTAAGGCAATGGCTCCAGACTACTAGGTTCTGGGTCTTTATAGTTGGTATCAGATAAAGTTTAGTAAAACCCTTGGAAACCAGACTTAGAAAACATTGATTAGGGGATATAAACCTAAGAAAGAATTTGTGTATAATCATATAAGAACATCCTTGAATTTTGGTCAGGTAGAGATTATGTGGGTCTTCTTATGCAATATATCTCTGCTTGTCTACTACAAGTGGACATAGTTCTGGAACATATATACCTAGGGGTAACAACCCCAAAAAGGTGTATTGGGTCTGACTCAGTATAATTTGGTACATGAAAAAGAGCCTTACTATGCACCTGGTTTGACACTCTTATGGGATATGCTTAGGATAATTCAAATTTTTATTACAAGACATCATAAATGATTTAAAAGTAAATATTTCCTCCAAGAAACCATGTTTTTTATTATGATATTAGCTATGCATAAATTTATGATTTATGTGAAGTTTTTTTCCAGTTCAAAATCATGTATTTTGATTCATAACCTAATCTATTATATTAAATTGTTTTGAAATGGTGAATAGTAAAAGGTATGAAAACCATATCAATGCACATATTCCATGGAGAGATTTCCTTCCTCTGAAAGATAATGATGTTGGAGCAGGAGCTGTAACCGGATCTGAGAAACATATAACTATACTGGTACAACTGACTCAAGTTATGGATAGAAACCTTACCCATATGGAATATCCCAATCCACAATGTGAAGGAATAATTTTAGACTACTTCATGAGACAACAATATATATCGTTCAATGGGGCTATAAACCCATTTGTAGCTGATAAGTGGATAAGTTCCATAGAGAAGATATTTATCGCTTTGGGAATTAATAAAAGGGAGAAGGTTGTCATGAAAATCTATCATCTCTTAGGATATGAGAATCAATGTTGGTCATTAATTCAAAACATGAATGATGAGGAATAAATAGTAAACATGGAATGGAAATATTTTAAGGAACTTTTCATGGAAAAATATTTCCCTCTTGAACAATGAGAATAAATGGAGAGATAATTCATGAATAAGAGGAAAAAGGAGGATGAGAATTTTTATAAGTATGAAGAAAAATTTATTAGGTTATAAAGGCATGATTTGGATTATATACTCAATCCAGAGAGTAATATTGATCAATTCTTTGATGGGTTAAAACTATTCCTCCTAAGAGCACTGGTCTCCCAAAATTTCTTATCATTCAAAGATATAGTCAAATATGACATAAATATGTAGAAAGAATTCTTGAATTCTTATGACTTTAATGGAATGTAAGAGAAGAATGGGGTGCTAGAGAAAATAATGGATAAATAGAAGAAAAAAAACTGGAATTTTCCAACGTGCAATACTTGTGGAAGGAAACAACCCAGTGCCTACTTAAATGGAAAAGGAGTCTTCTACAAGTGTGGAGATAAAATACACGATTCTAATGATTTCAAGTGAAATAATGAAGCTTCAAATTTTCAATTCTACAAATGTAGGGAGATGGGACAATACACAATTTTTTTTCCAAAGTGTCAAGGAAACATGCTTCAGAAAAGGACACACTACTAGAAATTAAGGGTATAGTCTTGGTTTGAAACCATGTCTATAATTCCAAAAACTGTGGCTATAAGTTATATCCATGGTTCCATGTACCATGGATGGTATTGGCGTGGCTATAGGGAAAGTCCTATAGCTACAATTTCAAAACGTGTCTGAAGACCTATATCCACGGTTTAAACCATGGATAAAGGCCTATAACCACTGTTTGAAACTGTGGAATAACCATAATCTACATAGGGACTATAGCCATAGTTTGAAACCATGGATATTGGACTTTATCCATAGTTTCAAATCGTGGAAATAGGCCTATATCCACAATTTAAAACCATGGCTATAGACCTTCCAATTTCATAAAAATACACCCCCACATCCCCCCACATCCCCCCTATATCCCCTCCCTCCCCCTGGATATACCCCCCCCCCCCAATACACCACCTCCCCCTTTCACACCCTCACTCCCCTATGGGCAGACCCCCTTGCACCCCCCAGACACCCCTAGACACCCCACTAGACACCCCCTGGACACCCCTCTTAGACACCCCCCCTAAACACATCCCTGGACACCCACTAGACTCCCCCACTAGACACCCCACTAGAAAACCCCTAGAAACCACCCCCTAGACACCACCCCCTAGACACCACCCCCCGGGACACCACCCAATGGACACCCCCACTGGACACCCCCACTGGACACCCCCTAGACACCCCTTAGACACCCCTAGACACCCCCATTGGACACCTCTTGGGCACCCCCTCCCCCTAGACACCCCCTGGACACACTCCTCATGTACACCCCCACTGGACACCCCTAGACACCCCACCGGACACCCCCCTAGACACCCCTTAGCCACCCCCTAGACACCCCCCTTGGACACCCCCTGGACACCCTTCCCCCTAGACACCCCTGGACACCCCCCCCCAAACACCCCTAGACCCCCCTAGAATCCCCCTGGACACCCCCTAGACACCCCCTGGAACTCCCCCCTGGACACCTGCTCCCCCCTGGACACCCCCACTGGACACCCCCTGGACACCCCCACTGGACACACCCATGAACACCACCTTGACTATGACAACCCTAATCTTTTATTACTAAATTAAACGTAATTTATTACATAAAATTCATTTGATAAAACATATAAGATAGAGAGTACTAGTGACTTTGGGGCTTAGGATCATTACATAACAATATAAAACATGAAATACAACATCTTTATTGAAAACATACTTTACAAGACCACTACATTCCCTCGTACTTAGCATTGCATGGGATAACCTAAGGACATGCATAAGAAAAGGGTGAGCTATAAAGCCCAGTAAGGGAATAAACATGGAGTAACATGAGGAATAAAATACCTTTTCAACAATAGGCATATCATTATATCACAATACAAGCATAAACATAAAGTGATGATAAATCGTGATAATCATAACATGGAAATGTGGAAACATCACTTAACATGGAATTAGCATGATCTAAGGCTCATTGCACATGGAGAATGAGTAAATCCTCATTGCACATGAAGCACGAGTAAAACCTTGCTGCACTTGAATTAGCATGAGTAAACTCCCATTGCACATGATGTATCATGATACTATTATTAACCCAATGCATTGGAGCGCTATAAAGGCGCACCCTTCTTAAACATTTCATTTCATGCATAAGTGTGCCACATGGATCATATATCATGGATTCATAAAACATAATAATTTATTCCATGATAAAGGAATGTGGAATTCAAACATGAAACTTTATAATCAATAAGTAAATGTTCATAAAGGTGAATACCCTTGATAGAGAAATTGGAATGGTATTCACTACATAATGACATTGGCTTGGAAAATCGGTGTAATTTCAGCAGCGTAACGGCGTGACGTAAGAATTCATAAAAATGGTTGATGAGAGATAAAGTGGAGTCTCATCATATTTACATGAAATGGACATTAAGGAGGTTATATAGATACACTTACCAATAATTGAAATGGAATTTAGAGTCACGATACAAAAGAATTGCTTGAATGTAAAAGAAGAGAGAGAATTTTCTTTCAGGATTTTGACTTAGTAATGGGTGTACATGGGAGACATTTAATGAGAGAGAAAGGGGTATCCCATCATTCAAAAATACCCCAGCATTTATAATTAAAATTAAAAGGGAATAACAACATTAAGAATATTGGACAAAAATGAGAAAGGAAGAAAAAACCCTTACTTGGAAGTGTGCTTCCAAAGGCTTGAGAGAGGCTTATTGGGATATTGGGGAACCTCAGGAGGATTCTAGAGAGAGTAGGGATGAGGTTGGAATAACTCCAATGGCTTTGAGTGAGGATAAGGTGGGATCTTGGGTGGGTTTATATAGGAAAGGTGAGGGAATTATTTATTATTTAGTTTTTGGACACCTCACATTAAAATAATACAAAGCACAAACCATACCATGGATTTTTCCCATGGATTTTTGGAAAAGGGAATCAGAAAACAATATTTATAAGGCCAAAGTCCGAACATCTTAAAATAATGGGGTTTCTTATGTGAAGGTGAGTCTCACTCCTAAGGAAAACAATTTAAAAAGACAAAATGTTTAATAAGCCTTGAAGGGCCCATTAATGCTTTGTAAAATAAGTTAAACAAACCCAAAATCACATTATTTTAATGGTAAAACACATATTGTCTGAACATAAGGCTTATAGTATTTTATTATATCACTATTGGGTCATTATGATGTCGTAAAACACATTATATATTTAAACGGTATTTAATTTTTACCCAAAAATTTGACTGTCTCAGAAAATTATGAAAAAATCACCATTGGATAATTTCAAAGTCATGATTCCAGAAATAATATTCATTTTATCTAAATAATTTTCTAAATATGTTAATTTTTACTTTTAAAATAAAAACTGATATTTTTCGAAAATTCATGGGTTTTGACAAAATGGCTTTCAAACCTTAATAAAAATTACTATTGCATTCATAAAATTATATAATCATTTATATTTAATAAAAATAAATTTAATAATAATAATAATATTTTATTAAAATATATTTTAATTCAAAAATCCATTAATTCATCAAAATAGATTTCTTAGTTAAACATTAACTAAAAATACTATTTGGGCATTAAAAACTATTTACAAGGTAACAATAATAAAACGAAAGTATATTCATTATTATATAAAAAAATAATGTACAAAACCATAGCGCTAAGGTCTTGTTATATAACCCCTTATAAAACCTTGTATAAGACTGAAGATTAAGGTGTGCGATGGTGACAGACTCTTGGGGTGGCTTGGATAACATTGCCCATGTGGTAATCTTTATCAACTTCCACTTCTCTCATAGGCGGTCCTGCTCGAGCTTAACCTATTGAATATCAGCTTGGTCTTGTTCAAGAGCGAAGCCTAATGACACCACCACTTTTCCGAACTCTGACAAATCGGTTTCATATGGGCCATGTCTACCGGATGAGGCCATCGCTTCCTTTGTATGAGTAAATTAGATTCATTAAAGACCTATATTTAAACTAATCATGTGATCATTATTCAACATCCATATTATAAACTGTCGCAATTATTAACAGTATTTTTAAATACAAAAAAATATAACCAAAGAAGTGGAAATTTTATATAAATATTTTACATAAATGGGCATTTAATTAGATCAAGAGTAATTTCCATCAATAAAGGTTTGGGTCGTTACAATCTTCCCCCCTTAAAAAATTTCGTCTTCGAAATTTTCTTTTCCCACACTAAAATAGATTTGGGTAATTCTACTTCATCATTTCCTCTAATTCCCACATTGCTTCTTCAAACTTATGGTTTCACCACAACACCTTGATGAGGGGCATTGTATTATTTCGTAGAACTTTTTCTCTACGATCTAAGATCTTCACTGGTTTCTACTCATAAGAAAGATCATCCTCTAACTATACCACCTCTGAAGAGAGTATATGTGAAGGGTCATGTATGTACTTCCTTAAGAGGGATACATGAAAGACATCATGTACTTTGTCCAACGTAGGTATAAGTTCTTGTCGATAGGCCACAACCCCGACACGATCAATAATCTTGAAGGGGTCAATGTACCTTGGACTTAACATCCCTTTCTTTCCAAACATCTTGACCTTCTTCCATGAAGATATGTGTATAAATACCATGTCTCCAACTTTAAACTCAAGGTCTCGTCGATGTTTATCTTCATAACTCTTCTGTCGACTCTGGGCTGCCTTGATATGCTGCTGAATGGTTTTCATCTTCTCGACCATTTCTTCGACCATTTCTGGTCCAAACAGCTTATGCTCACCGACCTCATCCCAACACGTATGTGTGCTGAACATTTTCCCATAAAAGGGATTTATATGGTACCATTTGGATGATTGAGTGGAAAATGTTATTATAAGAGAACTCAGCTAGAGGAATATGTTGATCCCATACTCATTTAAAGTCCATTGAGAATGCTCTCATCATTTCCTCAAGTGTTTGAATAGTCTGCTCGGATTGGAAATCAGTTTGAGGATGAGAGGCCATACTGAAGTTCAGTTCAGTATTTAGAGTAGGTTAAAGAATCTTCTAAAACTTAGAGGTGAATCTCGAATCTCGATCGAACACAATATATAGTGGTACTCCATGCAGCCTTACCACATCCCTGATATATATCTGTGCCAGTTGATCCAATGAGAAATCTTCCTGAATATCAATGAAGTGTGCAGCCTTTTTAAGGTGATCCACAATAACCCAGATTGCATTATTTCCTTTGGATGTCTTCGGAAGTCTGGTGACAAAGTTCATAGTGATGTTCTCTCATTTCCATTCTGGTATGGGAAATGGTTGCATCACCCCCTTAGATTTCTGCCTCTCTACCTTCACTTTCTGACACACCAGGAACTTTGATGTATATTAAACGATCTCCTTCTTCGTATTATCCCACCAATAATTCTCTTGGAGATCTCGATACATATTTGTGTTTCCTTGGTGAATAGAGAAATTCGAACTATGTGCATCATTAAAAAGTTCCATCTTCAACTCCAGACTTGATGGAACACATAGTCTTTTCCCAAATCTCACAATTCTTTATTCATTAACATTAAACTATAAGGATTTCCATTTTCTGATAGCTTCCACTTTTTCCTGAATTCCCACATCATCCTTTTGAGCATCCTTTAACCTTTCTAAAAGTGATGGGTGATCAATCATTTGTGAAAGGATTGATGATTTTCTCTTCTTTATGATTCCCATGTCTATCTTCATCAAATATAAGAAGATTGGATCCTTGTCAATTCTCATCAATGATAGAATCGGCGGGTCCTTTCTACTTAGAGCATCCGCCAACTTGTTTGCTTTCCTAGGGTGGTAATGGATTGATCAGTCATAGTCTTTGGCCAACTCTAACCATCTTCGTTGGCCTATGTTCAACTCTTTTTGTCTGAATATATACTTGAGGATTTTTTAGTCCATATATATTTCACACTTCTCCCCAAAGAGATAGTTCCACCAAATTTTCAAAAGAAAGATCACTGCAGCCAACTCGAGGTCATGTGTTGGATAGTTCTGTTCATGAACTTTCAATTGCCTTGAATCACAGGCAATGACTTTGTCATTTTCCATCAACACACATCCTAGGCCCTTCTTCGAAACATCATTGAATACCACAAAATGTTCTCCACTTGTGGCTAAAGTGAGAACGGGTGCAGTGATATGCATCCTTTTCAACTCCTTGAAGCTTTCTTTGCATTCATTAATCCAAGAAAACTTTACTCCCTTCCGAGTTATCTTGGTAAGAGGGTTGGAAAATCGTGAGAAATTTCTCAAAAATCATCAACAATATCCAACTAACCCCAAGAAGCTAAGGATATCCATTACTGATGTTAGCCTTAACCATCCCTCAATTGCATCTATTTTAGAGGGATACACAAATATCCCATTGCTTGTGATGATATGGCCCAAGAATGAGACCTCCTTCAACTATAACTCACACTTGCGGTACTTTGTATAGAGCTTATCCTTCCGCAAGTTCTCTAGTACAGTTCTTAGATTCTCCTCATGATCCTCCTTGGTTTTGGAGTATGTCAGAATATCATCTATAAAGACTACTAAAAATTTGTTGAGGTAATCTATAAAGACTCTATTAATCAAGTCCATAAATATTGTTGGAGCATTATTGAGTCCGAAAGGCATTACTATGTATTCATAGTGCCCGTATCTTGTACGAAAAGCAGTCTTGGGGATATCTCCCTTCCTCACTCTTACTTGATAATATCCCGACCAAAAATACACCTTGGAGAAGTATTGTTCTCTATCCAACTGATTGAACAAGTCATCAATGTGTGGGAGAGGATACTTGTTCTTTATCATGATTTTGTTGAGCTCATGATAACCGATTCAAAGGCGCATTGACCCATCCTTCTTCTTGACAAAGAGGACTAGTGCACTCCATGGTGAAGCACTTGGGCATATAAACCCCTTATCTAGATTCTCCTGTAGTTGATTCTTCAGCTCCTCAAGCTCAAAATACTCCATTCTATACGCAGTCTTGGATATTGGTAACGCCCCAGGTATAAGCTCAATTGATAATTCAACATCTCTTCTAGGAGGAAGACCAAGAAATTCCTTCGGAAACACTTCAGCGAATTCCCTCACTATAGGCATGTCCTATAGGATGGTTTCCTCCTTAGACTCAGTCATCTGATCTAGATACACATGCTTATAGGTCAGTAATATCTATTCTTGAGATGATGGATCTAAAGAAGATTCACCTTCATTCTTGCACTGGTAATGAATCGGGGGTCGATTCTCCACATGGAGAGGGATTTCCCTCTCACGACAATTTATGTTGGCTCTATATAAGTAAATCCAATCCATGCTGAGAATTGCATCAAATTATACTAGAGGGAGTATGACAAGGTTCGCTGGGAAGTTTAATCCACATATTATGATAGGGGAGGAGTTATATTCCTGGGATACAGTGATTGCCCCATTTTTTGTACTCATCGACATCTTCACATCCATGATTTTTGGAGGTGATAGGATTGTTCTACTAAACTTTCGAGATATAAAATAATGCATAGAACCTGAATTAGAAAGTATGTTCTCTATTCTTGAATGAATAACTAGCGTACCTATCAACACTTCGTTGTCAGGGTTCACATCGGTAGTAATGATGGAAAAAGATCACCCTTGCGGCCTTGGAGGTTGTTGGTTGCCTATGAAAACCCCTGGCTTAGGGAACTGATTTGCAAGATTTCATATTTCTTTGTAGTTGTAGCAATGAACATTGCGTTGAGGTTCGAATAGAGAATTTCTCTCCTTTATTATAGCTGTGTGTTTTTCTTGCTCACAATTAATAGCCAGGTACCCTTCTCTTCCACACCTAAAACATTTCCTCACCACCTTCAAGAAATTTCCATGGTGCTTCTTTCCACACCTTTGGCAAGTGGGGTGCTGGATCTTCTTAGCACCATTGGATTTATCCATCGGACCAAAAGCATTGAAGTCCACCTTACTCTTCTTATCCCCATGATACCCCTGAGATTATACGATCTCCATTTCCACCTTGAGGGAACATCAGAAAATTTCCTCATAGTTTTCGAATTCATGGATTGCTAGTGCTTTCCACAGGCTAGTTTTCAACCTACCAAAGAAGTGTTAAACCTTGAATTTGGGGGTAACGACATAGACAGAAGCGTATCGTTCAATCCTTATGATTTTTTCCTCGTACGGTCCAACAGATTCATCATCTTTTTTCTTTAGGTCAAGGAAGTCCCTTTCCATCTTAAACTGGAGGGTGCGCGAGAATTATTTATCAAAAAACATCTTCCATAAATCCTTCCATTCCAACGCCTCGATCTCCTCCTCAGGCTTCATGTTTTTTATCAATGTCCACCATTGATCATCTTCACCCTCCATATGATAAGCATCCATGAGAACCTTCTCTTGTTCATAACATTTAAGGATGGAGAATATCTTTTCAATGGACTTGATCCATTGTTAAGCTATTAAGGGATTAGATGATCCATTAAAAGTAGGAGGCATTTGTCTCCAGAATATCTCAATAGCGACTTGTTATTTATTAGGAGGGATTGAAAATTCCTATTGACCAATGTTTCTATTCAAATATTGAGTTATCTGAAAGAGAAGTGTGAAAAAGTTCACAATTCCCACTCCCATTGGATTGGGCATCTCATTAGTACAATCATCACATTGATCTTCACATCGGTTGTTAGCCCGAGTCCTACTATTACCGACCATTGGCTGGAATAAAAGGAAAGTTAGGGGTAACCCATAAAGGGTAATACAAGGAAAAAACTAAAAACTTATAAATAAATTTTATTTCCTTAACATATGAATCTATTGGCTTCAGTCTATGTTATCCATGATCTACTTTCTAACATATATTCTTAGGGAATTTTTTGTCCCTTAATAATGATTTATACTAAGATTGTGAATTTACCAAATCATATCCCCCAGGAGTGTCGTAACCAAGAGTGCAGCAAGGCCCGTTGTCATATACCAGTTCTCATTTGAGTCTTTCTCAAAGTGGTGTTTTCAGGTTTTACCACTAGGATACATTTATGCCAGAGCCACCTCTACCTGCTCATATCCAGACAAGGATGTATTTTCTTGATAAACCACTTACTCAACACTCACCAAAACTTAGGGATGTTTTTATTATACCTATTCTTTTCTCTGAGGATTCACTAGGGTTTTCTTAACCTAATCCCAAAAATAACTAAACCTATCCTCTGATACCAACTATGAAAACCTTGATCTTTTATTACACAATTAAACATAATTTATTACAAAAAATTCATTTTATAAAACATATAAGATCGATAGGTCTAGTGTCTTTGGGGCTTAGGATCATTACATAACAACTTAAAACATGAAATACAACATCTTTATTGAAAAATTCCTTTACATGACCTCTACATTCCCTCATACTTAGCATTTCATGGGATAACCTGAGGACATGCATAAGAAAAGGGTGAGCTATAAAACCCAGTAAGGGAATAAACATGGAGTAACATGAGGAATACAATAAATGTTAGAAAATAGGAATATCATTAGATCACAATAGAAGCATAAACATAAATGCATGATAAATAATGATAATCATAACATGGAAATGTGGCAGCAACACTTAACATGGAATTAGCATGAGCCAAGCCTCATTGCACATGGAGCATGAGTAATCCTCATTGCACATGAAGCAAAAGTAAAACCTCATTGAACTTGAATTAGAATGAGTAAACACCCATTACACATGACATATCATGATACTATTCTTAACCTAATGCATTGGATTTCTATAAGGGTGCACCCTTCTTAAACATTTCATTTCATGCATAAGTGTTCCACATGGATCATATAAAATGGATTCATAAAACATAATAATTTATTCAATGATAAAGTAATGTGGAATTCAAATATGAAACTTTATAATCAATAATTAAATGTTCATAAATGTGAATATCCTTGATAGAGAAATGGACATGGTATTCACTACACAATGACTTTGGCTTGGAAAATCGGTGCAATTTCGGCAATGTAACGGCGTGACGTAAGAATTCATAAAAATGGTTGATGAGGTAGAAAGGGGAGTCTTATCATATGTACATGAAATGGAATGTAATGAGGTCATATAGATACATTTTCCAAAAATTAAAATGGAATTTATAGTCATGATACAAAATAATTGCTTGAATGTAAAAGAAGAGAGATAATTATTTTTCAGAATTTCGGCATAGTAACGGGTGTACATGGGAGGTATTTAATGAGAGATAAAGTGGTATTCCATCATTCAAACATAAATAGAGCAGTATTGGGGAGGTAAAAACCATACCCCAACATTTATAATTGAAATTAAAAGGGCATAACAACATTAAGAAAATTTGACAAAAAAGAGAAAGGAAGAAAAAACCCTTACTTGGAAGTGTGCTTCCAAAGGCTTGAGAGAGGCTTGAGAGAGGCTTCTTGGGAGATTGGGGAACCTTGTGAGGATTATAGAGAGAGTAGGGAAAAGTTTGGACGAACTCCAATGGCTTTGAGTGAGGATAAAGTGGGATCTTGGGTTGGTTTATATAGGAAAGGTGAGAGAATTTTTTATTATTTAGGTTTGGGACACCTCACATTAAAATAATACAAACCACAAACCATCCCTTGGTTTTGGAACCTAGTTTTTGGAAAATGGAAGTGGAAAACAATATTTTATAAGGCCAAAGTATGAACTCCTTAAAATAATTGGGTTTCTTATGTGGAGGTGAGTCACACTCCCAAGGAAAACAATTTAAAAAGACAAGATGTTTAATAAGCCTTGAAGGGTCCCTTAATGCTTTGTAAAATTAGTCAAAAAACCCAAAATCACATTATATTAATGGAAAGAAATATATTGGATGAACATAAGGCTTATAGTATTTTATTACATCACTATTGGGTCATTATGATGTCATAAACAGATTATATATTTAAACGGTATTTAATTTTTACCCAAAAATTTGACTCTTAGAAAATTATGTAAAAATTACTGTTGGATAATTTTGACGTCCTCATTCCAGAAATAATATTCATTTTATCTAAATAATTTTCTAAATATGTTAATTGTAACTTTTAAAATAAAAACCGACATTTATCGAAAATTCATGGGTTTTGGCAAAAATGGATTTCAAACCTTAATAAAAATTACTATTTCATTCATAAAATTATACAATAATTTATATTTAATAAAAATAAATTTAATAATAATAATAATATTTTATTAAAATATTATTTAATTCAAACATCCATTAATTCATCAAAATATATTTCTTAGTTGAACATTAATTAAAATATTATATGTGCTTTAAAAACTATTTACAAGGTAAAAATAATAAAATGAAAGTATATTCATTATTATATACAAAAATAATGTACATAAACATAGTTATATGGTATTGTTACATAACCCCTTATAACACCCACATAAGACCGAAGAGTAATGTGTGCGATGGTGACAAACTCTTGGGGTGGCTCGGATAACATTACTCGGGTGGTAATCTCTATCAACTTCCACTTCTCTCGTAGGTGGTCCCGCTTGAGCTTAACCTATTGAAGATCGTCTTGGGCTTGGACAAGAGCGAAGACCAATGATGCCACCTCTTTTCTGAGCTCTGACAAATGGTCTTTTTATGGGGCACGTCTACTAGATGAGGCCATCACTTCCTTTGTCTGAGTAAATTAGATTCGTTAAAGACCAATATTTATACTAATCATGTGATCACTATTCAACGACCATATTAGCAAATGTCACAATTATTAATAGTATTTTAAAATCCAAAAACATATATCCAAATAAGTTTAAATTTTATATAAAACTTTTACATAAAAATATATTTAATTTGATCAAGAGAGATTTCCATTAATGAATGTTTGGGTCGTTACATTGACACCCCCTAGACACCCCCCTTGGACACCCCCTAGGAACCCCCTCCCCCCTAGATACCCCTAGACGCCTCCCTAGACACCCCCACTGGACCCCCTTAGACACCCCCTAGACACACTCCACTGGATCTATAAGGACCCGGCCTTAAACATTACTTAATATTGAATTAAATGAATAATTCACATTGAGGATCTTTTTAGGTTTATAGTTTTATAGAATTAGGAAATAACTATTTCATCTCAAAAGATTACAAGGTAGACATATCTAAAAAGTTTCCATTTTTTTCATAAAATAAAAACTCTTGAAAAAAAGAGTCATGTCTTGTTCCATGTTTTAGATAGCATGACTTTTCCTTGATCCCATCCTTAACCCTATTCATCTTTAAGTCCTATGAAAACATTTCAAAACATGGTATGAGCATAAAACGATCAGTAAGGGTTATAAAACAAAGAATGAAAAATTTTGTTCATAAATACATTCAAAAAATGAAATCATTTACTTACCTCATGAAATCATAAGATTTATTAAAGACACATAGAAATCATTAATCATAAATGTAACGTGTAGAATCCATATCATACTTACATTGTAGCAATCACAGCTACATAGGGAGTTACTAAGGAATACCCATCATAGTATATTCAATAAATCTATTAGGAGAAACATTCACATTTACCTCTGTCACGTTACCCAATGCATTGGAGATCTCTCTTAGGGTCACCCACCCTAGGTTTATCACGGAACCACCCGTATACGTAAATAATGCCCAAGAACCATAACATGATCATAACACATAACATAAGCATAAATGAAAGATAAAATTTCCACATTGCCATAATAAAATATCATTTCAAGATATTGAAATAATAAATCCATTCTTAAAATCATTTTCAATACCAAAATATGTAAAAATAGTATATGGTATTCATTTTTCCTTTTAAAAACATTCCGTCTTGTTAGGGAAGCCAAAGATCAAATAATACTCACGGCGGCGGAAAGGTCGTTGTCACCGCTTACATAAAAAAAGAAACATTCCATTTTTTTGTTTAATAAAATGCTTTGTATAAAAAAATTCCCTTTGAATAAAATGAAATTTCAAAAGGGTTTATACACCGTATAAAATAAAGTCGTGTATAAAACTAAAAATGCCTCAATGAAAGGAGATTGAGACGAAGTCCCTTACCTCGTATCTGACTTGACTCGATCATTATTTAATCTCCTGAATAATAAACTGTAGTTAATTCATACTTGATCAAGAAACTTTTTTAGGTTTATTATTCCTTTTATATCAATTATTACCATGTTATAAACATTATGTAATCATAACGTCTATTTTGTCGATATTTGGTACTTGAGTCAAAAATGAACACCTTATATTTATAAGTTGTCCATGTGGTAAACAATAAATTATATCCAGAATGAAAATAATTATTTAGATATCATATATATCATATATATATCCATTATATATATGTATTTATCATATTACATAACATTTGGAGGTAAGAAATGAAATTCACCGTTCATGGAGTCGGTAAGCCATACGTACGCATGAACGCTACTTTCATTTCTATTTATTATTTTAATGGAATTAGAGCATAATGATATATAGGTATATTATAATTCCAGTATAGTATCATATATAATATCATTAAATCTATCCTTTATACATCCCACATAAGGCATTAACGAGTCATATCACTTTGAGGGGGTGGTAGTCCGCACTTCCTCAAATGAGATTATCGTATTTACCCACTATGGAAACCATAAAGGCATGATATAATTGGAAGATACAGAAGCATAAAGAAAACATAAACATAATATATATTATATATTATATATAAATACATTTCCATCATAATGGCCACCATGAGAGGTGGTAAGATGTAGTTAAACAATCATCGTTTCGTGAGGCCTTAGTTTGCCATCCACAGAAAAATTATGTTCTTCATCCATTAGATTGAGGTGTGTGTAAGTGTAGTTCAAATCCTTCTCATAAAAACAACCTAGTATATTGAGTACACTGGTGTTGTTACAAAATAAAGGAATAAAAAGAGTTTGTGGGTTGGATAATTAAAATAAAAGAAAACAATTTAAGAGAAATTGTTTCCTTTAATTTGCGTAACTCCCTTTGGTTTGAACCAAAGGACTTCTTGAAGTTCCTTCTTCCTATGGTAAGGCTTCTTGGAGGAGTAGAGGGATGTAGGTAGCTTAATTGGCCAGAGTTTGGACGAGCCAAATGGCTTGAGAGGTGTGTGGAATTGGTTAGAAGTGATCTCCTTTTATAAGGGAGAGGAGGGGCTCTTTAGGAAAGTGTGAAAACATTATTTTATTATATAAACTTATCTTCGGTTTTAAAAGGTCCAAAAATCATTAAAGATGAAGATACAATGACTCATGGTAGAAATAAAATCATCCAATCATAATTGGAAATGTTTTGGATAATATTTTAATCATTATAATCTTATTTATTTCAATCAATTATTAATGAAGTAAATACCGCATCATTATTGTGTCATGAATAATTTAATTTATTTGATATCTAAAAATTATAAAGAAATACTATCATGTAGTAAATATTTCTATACTACCAATTAATATTTATAGGTAAAATTATAATTTATATAACCCCTTCTGAAAATTAATTTACTAAAAGATGTTTGCTTTTATCATATTATCCTTTACTTTAAGTTAATTAATCTAAATTGTCATTATCAATCCCAAGTGGCTCAATGGGGTCCCAAAATCAACCCAAAGATTACCATGGTCATAAATGACTCAACCAATAAGGTTTTGACAAGTGTTAATATAATTTTGAATTATTATAATATTCTTTTAACCTTGAATTACCCTATTTACCTTTAACCATGGTAAATAAAAGTCAAAAGTTACTATTCACCAAAAATTATTTTTATCTTATTGAACCACATTTTGCATCTTGATAACAACCATTTATATCTAATTTTATAAATTCAATTCACATAAGTAAATTTCATTTAAATGAAAAAGTCGGTTTTTTAACTACCACTGAGTGGTTTCACTATTCATCAAAAATTGATGTTTTTCTGAAAAATACCAAAAATTCAGCCTAAGCTATATTTGATATTAAGAATTAAATAATGGTGTATGTTTTTCCAAATTCAAAACATAAAAGTAGTATTAATTAATTTTAAAATTAATTATTGTTATCAAAACAAATAGTGTTTTTAAGAAACAATAACTATCAAAAGATTGGTACTTGTTTATGTCCAATTTCAAAGTGAAATTAATTCCAATAACCAACATTGGATTAAATGGTAAAAATATATTTTAATTTCACTTTATAAACAACTAAAAAGATAATCTAACCATATAAATAAATTATATTAAAAGGCACTTTTGAATTAAAATGCAATATTTTTCACTATTCATAAAAAAATTGACTTTATCAGAAAAATATCAAAAAATTACCCAAAGTAAAATTTGATGTCCCCATTCTAAGGAAAGATTTTATTTGGTCGATTAGAATGTATTAAAGTGACCAAAAATATATTTAAATAGGGTTCTCCATTAAAAGGAGATAAATCGGCCTTTTAATGTAAATTATGCTTAAAATTAGATTCATTCACATTTTAAGCCTCTAACTTTTTATTGGATAATGTAAATACATTTAAAAAACATGAATAATAATATTTTAGTTAGTTTCATTCATTCCCGCCAATACAATTGCTAGGAGTTAACTACCATTTAAAATAATAATATTATATTATTAGTGTGTAATGTAAGATTCCAAAGAAACCTATTGTTGCGTATCGGGTACGCTATCGAACATAGAAACCCTTTTAAAGTAAAATTAATATTTAATTAAAAAATACTAATAAATATGAAATATGTCTTATTCTTCATTTACCTGGGATGTTACATCCTTCCCCCTTTTGGGAATTGCGTCCTCGAAATTTTTAATCACTTATCAAAATAAGTGGGGTATTTATCCCTCATAGAATTTTCAGATTCCCACGTTGCCTCTTCAACCGTATGGTTTTTCCACAAAACCTTTACCTGGGGAATTACCTTATTCCACAACCCTTGCTCTCTATGGTCAAGAATCTGGAGTGGTTGTTCTTCATAAGAGAGATTCTCTTCCAATTGAACTACCTCTGGGCTCAAAAACATGAGATGGATCTGGCATATACTTTCTCAACATCGAAACATGAAAAACATTGTGTACCTGGGATAAACTTGGAGGTAAAGCCACTTTGTACGCAATTGATCCAACTTTCTTCAGAATTCCATAAGGTCTAATGAACCTCAGACTCAACTTTCCCTTTTTACCAAAATGCATCACACTTTTTCATGGAGAAACATTGAGAAAGACATGATCACATACCTCAAAATAAAGATCCTTCCTCCAGTTATCTGCATAACGTTTCATTCTACTCTGAGCTGTTCTCATGTGATTTTGAATCAACTGAACTGTCTCTGCCATCTCTTCTACCAATTCTGGTCCCATCAGCTTCCTTTCACCTACTTCATCCTAGAATGCTAGAGTTCGACAATGCTTTCCATATAATGCCTCAAATAGATCCATCTGTATACTGTAATGAAAACTGTTATTATATGAAAATTAAACCAAAGAAAGGTGTTGGTCCCAACTTCCCTAATAATCCATCCTGCAAGCATGTAACATACCATCCAAGGTCTGAATTGTTCGTAATGACTGTCCATTTGATTGAGGATGAAAAGATGTACTAAAATTTAATTCAATACCCAATGACTTCTGAAGGCCTTTCCAAAAGTTAGAAGTGAACCTGGGATCACAATCAGATACAATGGAGAGAGGAACTCCATGCAACCTAACTATCTCTTTAACATACAAACGAGCAAGTTGATCTAGAGACAAAGTATCTCTAATAGGAATGAAATGATAAGATTTAGTCAACTGGACAACTATAACCCAGATTGAATTATTACCTCGAGATGTCTTTGGTAATCCCACAACAAAGTCCATAGATGTATTTTCCCATTTCCACTCTGGCACCAGTAAATACTGAAGCATTCCTTTCAGTAACTGTCACTCTGCTTTAACCTGCTGACAAGTCAAACACGTCACAGTAAAATCAGCAATATCTCTTTTCATTCCATCCCACCAGTAATACTCCCGAATATATTTGTACATCTTAGTACTACCAGGATGAACTGAAAATGGAGAATTATGAGCTTCACATTACAACTCATTCTTAAAATGTGAATCACAAGGCACACATAATCTATTCATAAGATACATGAATACAGCAGTTGAATTGTTTAAACCAAAAGGCATAACTACAAATTCATAATGTCTATATCTAGTATGAAACGCGGTCTTTGGAATGTCTGCCTCTTTTACTTTCAACTGATGGTACCCCGACCTCAAGTCAATCTTCGAAAAATACTGAGCTCCCTGGAGCTGATCAAAAAAATCATCGATATGACGCAAAGGATAATTATTCTTAACAGTGGTGTTATTCAATGCTCTATAATCAATGAAAAATCTCATTGAACCATCTTTCTTTTTAACAAACAAGACAAGATCACCCCATGGTGATGTTCTAGTTCAAATAAAACCCTTATCTAATAACTCCTGTATTTTCATCTTTAACTCAAAATGTTCAATTTGAGCCATTCGATACGGGGGTTTTGAAATTGGCTTAGCATCAGGAACTAATTCAACAGTAAATTCAACTTCCCAATCAGGTATAATACCAAGAAACTCATCAGGAAGAACACCAAGGTACTCATTTACCACTGGCACATCATTAATCTGAACAGTTCCTTTGTTTTAGACAATATGTGCAAGGTAACATTCATTTCCATCTTTTACTAGTTTCTCAGCTTCCTGATATGTTATCAACAGCAATGGTTCATTTTTGTATACAAACTGAAAATAATTATAAAAAGAAACCTCTTTAGCTCTATAGTAAATCATAGCTTGATAAACAGAAATCCAATCCATGCCCAATATAACATCAAACTCTACTAAAGGAAAAACAATAAGGTTTTCAGGTAGATTCTTTCCGCACACAAGGACAAGAATGTCCTTATGTTTTATTTTTTGTCTCAACATTTCCTCCAGGTATTTTTACCATAAGTTCAGTATTCATATAATGAGATGGAATTACCAATTTACTAGAAATATTCTCAGAAATGAAAGAGTGTGTAGACCCTGAATAAAACAACACATTGGCATAATCTGAACAAATAAATAGTGTACCTGACACATCTTCATTTGATGGACCAATATATGATGAAGTAGTTGCAAAGGATTTCACCAACCCTTTCTTCTTGTAGTCTGGTATCTTTTCTTCAGTTGGGTTGTTTTTTGGACACTCATTTGCATAATGACCCATTTCATTACACTTAAAAAAATTTACTGACTGTAAATCAGATTTTGTCTTACCATTACCCTAATCTTATTCAGTGCAATTACGAGCCTTATATCCCATTTTACCACATCGGTAGCACTTTCCAGAATTCAAAAGTCATTCCCCAACATGATTTTTAACACAATTTTCACAAACTGTAAACTTAATTTTCTTACAATCAGAATTTTTTGAAGAGTTATTCCCTTTTGCCTTCCACCTCGACCTCTTATTCTGTTGTTTTTCAAAGAATACCTGATCCTCAAAAATCTCCATTTCCACCTTCTCCAAACAACGAACAAGTTTTTCATAACTTTTTAACTCAAGAGAAGCTAAATGCCTTCGATACTTTGGCTTTAATCCTGAGTAAAAATGGCTGATTTTATTATCAATATCTCGTATGAAATTTGGATCATACCTTTCCTCTCGAGTGAATTTTTCTTCATAAGGAGCCACTGATTCATGATCCTACCTCAATTCTAGGTATTTTTTTTCCATCCTAAGATGAACCACCTTAGGAAAATATTTCTCAAGAAACATACCTTTGAATTCATCCCAATCGAGAGCATCAATCTCCTCACTATCCCTGATATTTTTCACCATAGACCACCACTGATCAGCTTCACCTTCAAAACGGTAAACAACAAGACTAACCTTTGGATGTTCTGAACAACCCATGACATCAAAAATCTTCTCCAGTGCTTTAATCCACCCTTCATCTAGCACAAGGTCAGATGATCCTCTAAATGATGGGGGATTTTGCCTCATGAAATGCTCCACTACTGAAATGTTCCTTTGTGGTTGATTTGGCTGATCTCATACATAGATACCAACACCATTTATAGCCTGAGTCAACTATGCCATCACTGCAACAAACTATTCAGTTCTGATTCTGACCATCTCAGGTTGCTGATTTGGAAGGTTGTCTTCCTCCTGATGTTATCCCAACATAGAGGCAATGTTTTCTCTATAGAAAACTATTCTTAACACAGAAATATCTTAGGTGAAGCAACATGGTAATTTGTAAATTCTATATGATTTCAATATTAACATAAATTAATTAATGGATATTAATTTAACAATACCCTAACTCCTAAAGTTATCTAAACCGACCTCTGATACCAACTATAAGGACGCGGTCTTAAACATTACTTAATATTGAATTAAATGAATAATTCACATTGAGGATCTTTTTATGTTTAGAGTTTTAGTGAATTTGGACATAACTATTACATCTCAAAAGATTACAAGGTAGACATATCTACATAGTTTCCTTTTTTTCATAATATAAAAACTCTTGAAAAAAAGAGTCATGTCTAGGTCCATGTTTTAGACAGCATGACTTTTCCTTGATCCCATCCTTGACCCTATTCATCTTTAAGTCCTGTGAAAACATTTCAAAACTTGGGATGAGCATAAAAAGCTCAGTAAGGATTATAAAACAAAGAATGAAAACATTTGTTCATAAATACATACAAAACATGAAATCATTTACTTACCTCATGAAATCATAAGATTTATGAAAGACCCATAGAAATCATTAATCATAAAGGTAAATTGTGGCATCCATATCATACTTACATTGTAGCTATCATAGCTACATAGGGAGTTACTTTGGAATACTCATCACAGTATATTCCCTAAATATCTTAGGGGAAACATTCCCCTTTACCTCCATCACATTAACCAATTCATTGGAGATCAATCTTGGGATCACCCACCCTAGGTTTATCACGGAACCACTCGTATATGTAAATAATGCCCAAGAACCATAACATGATCATAACACATAACATAAGAATAAAGGAAAGATAAAATTTCCAAATTGCAATAATAAAATATCATTTCATGATATTGAAATAATAAATCCATTATAAAAATAATTTTCAATACCAAAATATGTAAAAAGAGTATATGATATTTATTTTTCCTTTTAAAAACATTCCAGCTTGTTAAGGAATCCAAAGATCAAATAATACTCGCGGCGGCGGAAAGGTCGTTGTCACCGCTTACGTAAAAAAAAGAAACATTCCATATTTTAATTTAATAAAACGATTTGTATAAAAAGATTCGCTTTGAATAAAATGAAAATTCAAAGGGGTTTATACACCGTATAAAATAAAGTCGTGTATAAAACTAAAAATGCCTCAATGAAAGGAGATTGAGATGAAGTCGCTTACCTTGTGTCTGACTTGACTCGATCATTCTTTAATCTCCTGAATAATAAACTAAAGTTAATTTATACTTTCTTAAGAACCTTTTTCAAGTTTATTCTTCCTTTTATATCAATTATTACCATGTTATAAACATTATGTAATCATAACGTCCATTTTGTCGATATTTGGTACTTGAGTCAAAAATGAACACCTTATATTTATAAGTTGTCCATGTGGTCAACAGTCCATTATATCCAGAATGAAAATCATTATTTATATATCATATATATCATATATATCCAGTATATACAGGTATTTATAATAGTACATAACATTTGGAGGTAATAAATGAAATGCACCGTTCATAGAGACGGTAAGCCGTACATACGCATGAACGCTACTTTCATTTCTATTTATTATTTTAATAGAATTAGAACATAATGATACATAGGTGTATTATAATTCCAATATATTATCATATATAATATCATTAACTATATCCTTTATACATCCCACATAAGGCATTAATGGGTCATATCACTTTGAGGGGGCGGTAGTCCGCACTTCCTCAAATGAGATTATCGTAATTACCCACTATGGAAATCATAAAGGCGTGCTATAAATGGAAAATAAAGAAGCATGAAGAAAACATAAACCTAATATATATAATATATAAATACATTTCTATCATAATGTCCACCATGAGAGGTGGTAAGATGTAATTGAACAATCATCGTTCCGTGAGCCCTTAGTTTTCCATCCACAAAAACATTATGTTCATCATCCATTAGATGGAGGTGTGTGTAAGTGTAGTTCAAATACTTATCATAACGACATTCTAGTATATTGAGGATACTGTTGTTCTTACAAAATAAAGGAATAAAAGAGGTTATGGGTTGGAGATGTAAAATAAATGAAAACAATTTAAGAGATACTGTTACCTTTAATTTGGGTAACTCCCTTTGGTTTGAACCAAAGGACATCTTGAAGTGCCTTCTGCCTAAGGTAAGGCTTCTAGTAGGAGTATAGGGATGTAGGTAGGTCAATTGGGCAGATTTTGGACGAGCCAAATGGCTTGAGAGGTGTGTGTAATTGGTTAGAAGTGGTCTCCTTTTATAAGGGAGAGGAGAGGCTCTTTTGGAAAGTGTGAAAACATTATTTTATTATATAAACTTATCTTCGGTTTCAAAAGGTCCAAAAATCATTAAAGATGAAGATAAGATGACTCATGGTCGAAATAAAATCATCCAATTATAATTGGACATGTTTTTAATAATATCTTAATCATTATAATCTTATTTATTTAAATCATTTATTAATGAGTTAAATACTGCATCATTATTGTGTCATAAATAATTTAATTTATTCGATGCCTAAAAATTATATAAAAAATACTACCATGTAGGAAATATTTTTAGTTTTACAATTAATATTTATAGGAGAAATATAATATATATAACCCCTTCTAAAAATTAATTTATTAAAGATATTTGTTTCTGTCATATTTTCCTTTACTTTAAGTTAATTAATCTAAATTGTCATTATCACTCCCAAGTGGATCAATGGGGTCCCAAAATCGACCCAAAGATGCCCATGGTCGTAAATTACTCAACCAATAATGTTTGGACAAGTGTTAAGGTAATTTTTAATTATTATAATATTCTTTTAACCGTGAATTACCCTATTTACCTTTAACCGCAGTAAATAAAAGTCAAAAGTTACTATTCACCAAAAATTATTTTCATCTTATTGAACCAAATTTTACTTCTTTATAACAACCATGTATGTCAAATTTTTGAAATTCAATTCACAGAAGTGGTAAAATTTCATTTAAATGAAAAATTCAGTTTTTTAACTACCACTAAGTGGTTTCACTATTCATCAAAAATTGAAGTTTTTCAGAAAAATACAAAAAATTCAGCCTAAGATATATTTGATATTCCGAATTCAAAAATGATTTCTATTTTTTCAAATTAAAAACATATAAGTGGCATTAATTAATTTTAAAATTAATTCCCATTATCAAAACAAATAGCGTGTTTTTAAGAAACAATAACTATCAAAAGATTGATACTTATTTATGTCCAATTTCAAAGTGAAATTAATTCCAATGACCAAAATTAGATTAAAATGATAGAAATATATTTTAATTTCACTTTAAAACCAACTAAAAATATAATATAACCATAAAAATAAATTATATTAAAATGCACTTTTGAATTAAAATGCAATATTTTTCACTATTCATAAAAAATGAACTTTATCAGAAAAATACCAAAAAATTACCCAAAATAAAATTTGATGTCCCCATTCTAAATAAGGAATTTATGTGGTCAATTATAATGTATTAAATTTAACAAAACTATATTTAAAGAGGGTTCTCCATGAAAAGGTGATAAATCGACTTTTTAATGTAAATTATGCTTAAAATTAGATTCATTCACATTTTAAGCCTCTAACTTTTTATTGGATAATGTAAATACATTTAAAAAACATGTATAATAATATTTTAGTTAGTTTCATTCATTTCCACCAATACAACGGCTAGGAATTAACTACCATTTAAAATAATAATATTATATTATTAGTGTGCAATGTAAGATTCCAAAGAAATTTGTTGTTGTGTATCGGGTACGCTATCGAACATAGAAACCCATTTAAATTAAAATTAATATTTAATTCAAAAATATTAATAAATATGAAATATGTATTATTCTTCATTTACTTGGGATGTTACCGGATCCCCCTATACACCCCCTGGACATCCCCCCTAAACACCCCCTAGACACCCCCCTGAACACCCCCTAGACACCCCCTTGGACACCCCCATGGACACCCCTATCCCCATAGAAACCCCCATAGACACCCCCTAGACACCCACACTAGAAACCTCGTGGAAACCACAGAGACACCCCCTTGGACACCCCCTAGACACAACTCCCCCTAGACACCCCCTAGATACCCCCCACTAGACCTCCCCCCCTAGACACCACCTAGGCACCCCCAGACACCCCCTGGACACCCCCTCCCCCTAGACACCCCTTGGAAACCCCCCACCCCCTGGACACCCTCTTGAAACCCCCTGGACACCCCCATGCAAGCATATACGTGAAAACATGCATATTAATGAAAGGTAATAATAAAAAGGAAAATGGAAAACTTTAAACTAAGATAATGTATAAAATATTTTTTCTAAAAAAAATATAAACGTACAATATTCAAAAGTGAATAACTGGGGATCAACTATCCAACCATGATACGGAGAAATATCTAGAAGATTGAATATTTCACACTCAAGAGTAAACTGGAAATCATCAATTCTACATGCATGAGTTATGTTATGTTTCTGTTTCTCTGCATAGCATGAATCCCAATCTTGTATACCAATACAAGTCATCAAATTCAACAAATGATAAAGGAAAATACACCAAGAATCTATAAAAAGGAATCCAAACTCTCTTTTGAGCTATTTCACCTGCATATATTCCTAGATATCCCCCCTGCACCCCCACACCCCTACCACCTCCCTGCCCCTTCCCCCCTCCCCCTGCACCCCACACCCCCTGCACACTGCCCCCAACCCACTTCACCCCCTAGACACCCCCTCCTAGAAATCTCCCCTCCACCTGCACCCCCTACCCCCTACACACTTCCCCCCAGCCCTCTTAACCCCCCCCCAGACACCACCTCCAAGACACCCCTCCCCCTCCTTACGCCCTGCCCCCTCCCCCTTCACCCCCACACCTCCTACACACTTTCCCCCCAGCCCCCTTTACCCCATCCTGCACACCCCCTCCCCCCTACACCCCATACCCCCTGCAGACTACCCCCACCCCCCTTAACCCCCCTCTTGGACAACCCCCCGCCTAGAAACCCCCCTCCTGGACACCCCCTCCCGGACACCCGTCCACCCGTCCACCCTCCCTGCCCCCTGCCCCTCCCTTGTACCCCCACACCCCCTGCACACTTTCCCCCAGCCCCTTTCACCCCCTTCTGGACGTCCCCCTCCCCCATCACCCCTTGTACACTTCCCCCCAGCCCCCTTAACCACCCTAGACACCCCCCTCCAAGACACCCCCCCTCCTAGACACCCTCCCCCTGGACGCCCCACCCCCACCCTCCCTCATTGACACCCCTCCCTCCTAGGCACCCCCTCCTAGAAACCCCCTCCCAGACATCCCCCCCCTCATGGACACCCCCCCTCTTGGTCACCCCCTAGACACCCCTTCCCCCAACACCCCACACCCCTTTCCCCCTCCCTTCCCCCTTCACACTACCCCCCCCCCACTGCCCCTTAAGGAGATGATATTTCCTAAGACATCATTAAAAATGATTATTGCATGGGTGAAGGACTCGTCCATTCTTGTTATTAACTTTGGGAATCATCTACACCTGTGTGAAGTGTAGTTTGAGATTTGATGATATAATTGTTATTTTTAGGATTTCTGACACCTCTGTCAATATGGAGGTGTTCGACTGCTCAATTTTTTCTGTTGCAGGGGATCTTTTTATGGAGTTTCCAAGAGGATTAGTACCATTTTTTATTTTTTCTAGATAGTTTCAATGTGAACACTAGGTTCTTAAGGAAATTAATCATATTGAGTTTCAGTGATACTGGTCATTTTTAAATTACTTCATGGATAATGATGTCTTCTAAATAATAAAATACACATTAAGATGATGGGATCATATTTTTTGATGCTAGTAAATAAGAATCCTTTGAGAACACATTACTTGGAGAAAAGTGGTTTAGTTGATGTGAAATTTAATTGATTTCTAGATGGAATGAATTTATGTTTATTGTTGAGTTTTTGTTGGAGGTTTTTGGATCAGGCATTGAATGTATCATGAGATATAATAATGTTTGTGTAGAAGTTATGCTAGCGTTACTGTAAAGACCCGAAGCTTGACGTACATTGACATTACATTACATTTGCAGAATACATAACAAAAACACACACACAAGGATCGTAATAGTTTAGTGTCTTTGGAAACTCGGAGTATAATCTTCTAATCCTGGTGAAAGATCTTCAACATCTCCCATAAATATCTTCCCTTTTTTTATACCTAAAACCTTTATTTATATCCTGGGGAAAATTAAACATAAAAGGGTGAGCTCAAATGCTCAGTAAGGGTAAATAAAAGAAATATCAATCACATCATATTCATAAGAACATAACATTTTGGAAATCTTAACCTGCAAAAGAGAGAATAATTTCATAACATGGGATAAATCGTAGTAGTGAAATGAAATCCCAATAATCATAAATTAAAACATGAAACATTGTGCCATACACACATAATCATAGAGAATCATTTCTTGTTAGTCAAGACTCATTGCCAAGACTATCTTAGTGGACAAAGTCCCTTTCTTAACCGAGTCACCCTCGTTTCAGTCCTGTTTCACTGAACCGGTATAACCTACCATTCCAGCCATGTCTATCTCATGAGATATAAAATCTTTACCCAATGCATTGGAGGGAGATATAGGTCCCACCCATATCATAATGATACCATTCTTATGTGTTCCAAAAAATCATAAATCATACATCATTGCATAACCCATGTAATAAAAATGGGAATCTTAAACATCATGACATCATAAAACAATTAATATACGAGAAAGGAATTCATAAAAAATAATTCCATCACAACATAATAAAATCAATGTAATAATAGGGATAAAAATAGAACCCTTTATTATCTTAGATGGAAAATAATTTTGATAAAACACTTGATCTTCATTCTTGAGGAAAATATCATTTCTACTTTAAAAACACTTTTCCTTTCTTAACATGTCATACAATTTCAAACTAAAAGAAGTTGATTAAAAATAAACTTGAAAACTTGTAAATTAAGCTTCTTGGAAATAATGTTTTAAAAATCCATTCATTCTGTATAAGTTAAAAAAAACATTCTTCTCGTACTTTTGTCGGAAAAGTCAAAAAAAGTACCTCGTACGAAAAACGAAAAAAGATTCCTTTCATATCTTTTGCTAAAAACTCACCGAATGGTAAAATAGGATTTAAAAAATTGTAGGTGGATGGAAATAAAATTACATATTGAAGAAACATGGATGTGGATGATAAAATACACCCCAGTAAATACCAAAGTATAAACAATCTCGGATAAAAATGAGATTGTGATATTTCCCTTACCTTAGGTCCGATTTGCTTCGTAAGTGTCCGAACCTCCTGTATAATGATTTAAATAACGTAATATACTTATTAAAGAATCATATTCATTGTTATGATATCATATATGGTTCACTTATGACTTTATATTACCCGTTTTTTGTAAATTCCATGTTAAAGAGCGTTTTGGGTAAAAAAAATCATTTATCGTAGGTGTTTGGACTTGTTGTTCTTGGAATTATTATTACTTATATCATGATTTACTTACTTCCAGAATATAAAATATGATTTATATGTCATATATATTCAGTATATATATATATATAATAGATAGATAAATGAAATGAAACACACCGTTCATGGAGACGGTAGTCCGTACGTACGAATGAACGCTGTTTTCCTTTCCTTATTGTCTTGAATGGAAGTAAGTAGATTACATATATACATAAATCCAGTAGATTTTCCATGTCATATATTTCATGATTACTTATTATATATACTTTATAATCATTCATGAATGGTTAAAGTGGGGAATGAATCTCATCGCCTCGTGGAGACGGTAGTCCGTACGTACGCACGAGCGATGATATCGTTCTCATGATCGTGGGACTGTATTGGAGTGTATGTATACTATTTAAGAATCAATATCACTTTATAATAGTCATATATAGTCATTATTTACACCATTATACCCATCCAAGTAAGGTGGTGGTGGAAAATAGATTACACCACGGCGTGGAGACGGTATTCCGTACGTACGCACGCGCGGTGATTTCTTTTTCCATAGGATGGATAGATGGTGAAATAGGGTTGTTTCATACTTATAATAACATATCGGTATATGAGTTATATTGATGTTATTACTTCATAATGAAACAACAAAAGAAGAAGATGTGGAAGAAGAAATAAAGATGAAAGAATCGGTAACAGACATTACCTCTTCTTTGAAGTGCTTCTTTGAGACCTTCTTTTAGGGAACTAAAATTGGTCTTTGAGGAAGACCAGAACCTCTAAGATATTTCTAGGGAAGTGGAGAAGATAATTTTTCAGGGGTTGGCCGAGCTTGAAGGCTCAAAGTTGTGTGAGGAAGAGAGGGAGGAGGTTCCCTTTTATAAGGGAGGAGAGGGACACCTTTGGAATAACTAAAAATATTATTTTATTATAAAGTGAAGTTCGGTTTTAAATAGCTCCAAATTGATTTATTTCGAGTCTAAGGTGGGTATGGGTCGCAATCCTTTCATACAATAGAATTTAGACAAGTTTAGGTTCCTATTTTAACCTTATCATTTAGATTTAACATTAAGTTAAATAATTTTACTTTTACCGTGTCTTCTTGTGTTCTTACACTATAAGGTTAATAAACTTACTATAAGAAGCCAAACAAACCCCAAATTATTTATTATTAATATATATAACCTTATCTAAGTCATTTGGCCGAACCCTATATTTTTAGGAATAACATAACAATTAATAATATAATATTTGTTTTAAAAACTATTTTATGTCAATTTTGACACTATTTAGTAATTGATTTTTGTGAGAATCCTAACAGAATGATAGGTTCGAAAAAAGTTAATTAAATCAATACTAACATGTCATATTAACCTAGAAAATTAGTGGAATTCATAAAAAGTCTCAAATTATATTTATTTGAGTATTTATAACATCAATTATGTCAATATTTCATTAATAAGATAATTACTGCATCATCGTTGTGTCATAAATAAATTAAATTATTTAATGTCTAAAAATTACAAATAAAATACCATTATGTAGGAAATCGTTTTAGATTTCTAATGAATATTTATAGTCGAATTTATCTTATGTATAACCTTATATTAAAAATGTTTTATTAAATAAACTTTGATTTTAACTCTTTTAACTCTTCTTTGAATTAAATAATAATAAATGTCCTAATCTAATCCAAGTGATCCTAAATGGTCATATTTTATTCCTAATCTTGTTTTTGGTCTAATTAAACTTATACAATAGAATTTGGACATGTGTTAGGGTAATAATAATATCATTTTTACCCTTAATTACCCTATTTACTTTTAACCGTGGTAAATAAAAGTAAAAAGTTACTATTCACCAAAAATTATTTTCATCTCATTGAACCACATTTTACATACTGACATCAACCGTGTCTCTTGGATTTTTGAAATTCCACTCACAGAAGTGGTAAAATTAAGTTTTATGAACAATTCAGTTTTTTTAACTACCACTTAGTGGTTTCACTATTCATCAAAAATTGAAAGTTTTCAGAAAAATATCAAAAATTAGGCCGAAGCTATATTTGATATTATGAACTCAAAAATGATTTCTATTTTACCAAATTCAAAAAATATCAGTTTCATTAATTAATTTAAAAAATTAATTCCCGTCGTCAAAACAAAAGGCGTGTTTTTAAGAGATAATAACTATCAAAAGATTGACACTTGTTTATAACTGGTTTAAATGTGAAATTACATCCAATGACCAACATTGTATTAAATTGTAAAAAAATATTCTAAATATACTTTAAAACCAATCAAATTAATAATTTATCACTATTAATTATTTCGATTGAAAAAGTTGTTTTTAATTAAAATTTAGTAATTTTCACTATTCATCAAAATATGAAAGTTATCCGAAAATCACCAAAATTTCACCGTAAGCTAATTTCGATATTCCGAATCCATAAATGAAGTCCATTTTGAAAAATAAAATTTAAAAAGTTTAAAAAAGTGGTTATTACTGTTCATAACGGCTATTTTTAATAATATCTTAATAGCATATCGTTGTTTAGCGAAACTTGGTGTTGCGTACAACACACGCTATCGTGGAAGGTCACGATTGCGTGTAATTCAAGCCAGGTCAGAGATGTGTGTTGTGAAAGCTCATTTTGGTGTAGCGTATAACACAAGACATTAATGAAATTAAAAAGAATATTTTTCATAAAATCTCGGGGTGTTACATTCTACCCCCCTTAAAATGAATTTCGCCCTCAAAATTCGTCGGGGTTATAAATTGTTTACTATTAGAAAGTTTCTTTAATCGAAACCCACATCGTAAAAAGGAATACCAAAACCAATCTTTAAAAACAAAAGTATGAAACGTAACGGTTACCCAAATAAACTAATCACCGGGTTTCCACATAGGTGAAAAAATGGATATGGAAGAGAAATCTAACCATCATGTTCTGATGGAGAGTGGTAGAGAACATGGCTATGGAAAAGCTAGCAATCACAAATCCATAAATTTGTGACGATCTAAGGTACCATCTGATTAATCAGATATAAGAGCACTAGGACAACATTTTTCGTTTTTAAGATTGTTTCCCTAAAGTTGAAGAATTTGAATTAGAATAAATACTTACTTTATTTTGGTACAATCTCATTGTTGTCCGTGCCTTGAACAATTTCCACTTCATCTCTTAAATAAATGAAGTTGAATTTGTTATTCGTGAAGTGTTAGTATGACAGGTCATTCCATCTGTCTCAAACAAAAGGTTAGCAAAAGTTATTAAATATACATAAGTTATTCTTTAGTGAGATTAATCATATATGGTTCCTAAAATGGACTTATACTTCATATATCATACCGCTTAATAAAATAAAACTAGTTTCTACTAAACAGGGACTTCCTGTAGGCCAGTGGTAGGCGATAAAGGTCAGTCGCACTTCGGTTGTGGGTTCGATTCCCACAGCCTTGTCCGACACGATGGGTTGTCGCCCATCCTGCAGGTTGTCCTTTTTCTAAATATATATTACTATAACATCCCATCAATAATATCGAAAAACGTTTTATCCTAACTTATGTCCAACATAATCCATTCTAATCTTTAGGCTTATCTAAAATACTTCGGTCCAAGCTCATAGTATAAAGAAAATGATTACTTGAAATGTCACAGAACAATCACGTGAATGTCATCATTTATCCCCCATATATCATAATATATATCTTGTTGGTCAAATTACAAACATGTGAATACCTTAATCATGTATTCTCTTGAAGAATGAATACCCATTGAACCTTAGTGAAAACATGAATGCAGTTAAAAGTTAACACTTTCCACATACCAAAATCCTCAAAATTCTATATACTCAAACCATGATATCACTTAGTCCTTATATCAATCATGAGCTCATGAATACTATCAAACATTTCATTTTCTCCTTATCCCTTCATGATTCGCATATCATCTGCTTTCCAAAATATTTGAATCACTTTTCATGGTTACCGGTACCTTAAAATTATTGAAAACCACAATAGAATAATACAAAAATATTATAATAAAAGTACCTCAACAACATTATTCTTGAATACCAATACATAAACACTTCAATCCATCCTCTTCAATTATTGTCCTAGAATAAGTCCTTCCTTGATTTAGAAGTAACTTTTTAGGTCAGGGCATTGAGTTGGGTAATGCCCATGTTCTCCACAAATAATACATTTAACTCCATAACAGTCTGTCACTCTATGACCCTTTTCTCCACACAGATAACATCGGTCCCTCCATTTGAGATATTCCTCAAGGTCCTTCTTCCCTTCTTTAGAAATCTCAATCTTCCTTTCTTTATGATCCTTAACATGCGAACATGCATAATAGTTTATCTTCCTCTTCTTTGATGAATTAGGCATACCACTAAATTTCACCTTGTTAATCATATATCGCGATGACTGATTCGGCATAATCACAATATCTTTCTCTCTAGGAATTACACAATTTTGTTGATCATAGTCACCAATTTTTCCATTGGATTCAATGTTAACCAAATTCATTCTGGTTCCCTCCATTAACTAAAACACAAAAAGAATTCTGTGAGAGGCAAAAATCATGCTGGATAAAACAACATAGTAAAGGGGGAGTACCTTCAATATCTAACATCTTAGGTTTAATTCTATGATCATTAGCATAATTCTAGTACTATAAACTATATGTATACTTAACCTTAGGGACATCCCTAGACACACCTTAGAAATATCTCTAGGGATCTCACTAACGCTTTCGCATCCTAGTTTCTAAAGGTTGACTAAACCTTTCTACTGATACCAACTGTAAAGACCCAAATCTTGACGTACATTGACATTACATTACATTTGCGGAATACATAACAAAAACACACACACAAGGATCGTAATAGTTTAGTGTCTTTGGAAACTCAGAGTATAATCTTCTAATCCTGGTAAAAGATCTTCAACATCTCCCATAAAGATCTTCCCTTTTTATACCTAAAACCTTTCTTTATATCCTGGGGAAAAGTAAACATAAAAGGGTGAGCTCAAATGCTCAGTAAGGGTAAACAAAAGAAATATCAATCACATCATATTCATAAGAACATAACATTTTGGAAATCTTAACCTGCAAAAGAGAGCATAATTTCATAACATGGGATAAATCATAGTAGTGAAATGAAATCCCAATAATCATAACTTAAAACATGAAACATTGTGGCATACACACATAATCATAGAGAATCATTTCTTTTTAGTCAAGACTCATTTCCAAGACTATCTTAGTGGACAAAGTCCCTTTCTGAACCGAGTCACCCTCGTTTCAGTCCTGTTTCACTGAACCAGTATAACCTACCATTCCATCCATGTCTATCTCATGAGATATAAAATCTTTACCCAATGCATTGGAGGGAGATATAGGTCCCACCCATCTCATAATGATACCATTCTTATGTGTGCCAAAAAATCATAAATCATACATCATTGCATAACCCATGTAATAAAAATGGGAATCTTAAACATCATGACATCATAAAACAATTCATATACGAGAAAGGAATTCATAAAAAATAATTCCATCACAACATAATCAAATCAATTTAATCATAGGGATAAAAAATAACCCTTTATTATCTTATATGGAAAATAATTTTGATAAAACACTTGATCTTCATTCTTGAGGAAAATATCCTTTCTACTTTAAAAACACTTTTCCTTTCTTAACATGTCATACAATTTCAAACTAAAAGAAGTTGATTAAAAATAAACTTGAAAACTTGTAAAGGAAGCTTCTTGGAAATAATGTTTTAAAAATCCATTCATTCCGTATAAGTTAAAAAAAACATTCTTCTCGTACTTTTGTCGGAAAAGTCAAAAAAAGTACCTCGTACGAAAAACGGAAAAAGATTGCTTTCATATATTTTACTAAAAACTCAGCGAAGGGTAAAATAGGATTTAAAAAATTGTAGGTGGATGGAAATAAAATTACATATTGAAGAAACATGGATGCGGATGATAAAATACACCCCAGTAAATACCAAAGTATAAACAATCTCGGATAAAAATGAGATTGTGATATTTCCCTTACCTTAGGTCTGATTTGTTTCATAAGTGTCCGAACCTCCTGTATAATGATTTAAATAATGTCATTTACTTATTACAGAATCATATTAATTGTTATGATATCATATATGGTTCACTTATGACTTTATATTACCCGTTCTTTTGTAAATTCTATGTTAAAGAGCGTTTTGTGTAAAATTGTTTCATTTATCGTAGGTGTTTGGACTTGTTGTTCTTGACATTATTATTATTATATCATGATTTACTTACTTCCAGATTATAAAATATGATTTATATATCATATATATTCAGTATATATATATATATAATAGATAGATAAATGAAATGAAACACACCGTTCATGGAGACGGTAGTCCGTACGTACGCATGAACACTGTTCTCCTTTCCTTATTGTCTTGAATGGAAGTAATTAGATGACATATATACATAAATCCAGTAGATTTACCATGTCATATATTTCATGATTACTTATTATATATACTTTATAATCATTCATGAATGGTTAAAGTGGAGAATGAATCTCATCGCGTCGTGGAGACGGTAGTCCGTACGTACGCACGAGCGATGATATCGTTCTCATGATCGTGGGACTGTATTGAAGTGTATGTATACTACTTCAGAATCAATATAACTTTATAATAGTCATATATAGTCATTATTTACACCATTATACTCATCCAAGTAAGGTTGTGGTGGAAAATAGATTACACCACGGCGTGGAGATGGTATTCCGTACGTACGCACGCACGGTGATTTCTTTTTCTGTAGGATGGATAGATGGTGAAATAGGGTTGTTTCATACTTATAATAACATATCAGTATATGAGTGATACTGATTTTATTACTTCATAATGAAAAAACTAAAGAAGAAGATGTGGAAGAAGAAATAAAGATGAAAGAATCGGTAACGGACATTACCTCTTCTTTGAAGTGCTTCTTTGAGACCTTCTTTTAGGGAACTAAAATTGGTCTTTGAGGAAGACCAGAACCTCTAGGATGTTTCTAGGGAAGTGGAGAAGAGAATTTGGCAGGGTTTGGACGAGCTTGAAGGCTCAAAGTTGTGTGAGGAATAGAGGGAGGAGGTGCCCTTTTATAAGGGAGGAGAGGGGCACCTTTGGAATAACTAAAAATATTATTTTATTATAAAGTCAAGTTCGATTTTAAATAGCTCCAAATTGATTTATTTCTAGGCTAAGGTGGGTATGGGTCGAAATCCTCTCATCCAATAGAATTTAGACAAGTTTAGCTTCCTATTTTAACCTTATCATTTAGATTTAACATTAAGTTAAATAATTTTACTTTTACCGTGTCTTCTTGTGTTCTTACACTATATGGTTAATAAACTTACTATAAGAAGCCAAACGAACCCCAAATTGTTTATTATTAATATATATAACCTTATCTAAGTCATTTGGCCGAACCTTATATTTTTAGGAATAACATAACAATTAATAATATAATATTTGATTTAAAAACTATTTTATGTCAATTTTGATACTATTTAGTAATTGATTTTTGTGAGAATCCTAACAGAATTATAAGTTAGAACAAAGTTAATTAAATAAATAATTACATGTCATATTAACCTATAAAATTAGTGTAATTCATAAAAAGTCTCAAATTATATTTATTTGAGTATTTATAACATCAATTATATCAATATTTCATTAATAAGATAATTACTCCATCATCGTTGTGTCATAAATAAATTAAATTATTTAATGTCTAAAAATTACAAATAAAATACAATTATGTATTAAATCCTTTTATCTTTCTAATGAATATTTATAGTAGAATTTATCTTATGTATAACCCTATATTAAAAATGTTTTATTAAATAAACTTTGATTTTAACTCTTTTAACTCTTCTTTGAATTAAATAATAATAAATGTCCTAATCTAATCCAAGAGGTCCTAAATGGTCATATTTTATTCCTAATCATGTTTTTGGTCGAATTAAACTTATCCAATAGAATTTGGACATGTCTTAGGATAATAATAATATCATTTTTACCCTTAATTACCCTATTTACATTTAACCGTGGTAAATAAAAGTAAAAAGTTACTATTCCCCAAAAATTATTTTCATCTCATTGAACCACATTTTACATATTGACATCAACCGTGTCTCTCGGATTTTTGAAATTCCACTCACAGAAGCGGTAAAGTTAAGTTTTATGAACAATTCAGTTTTTTTAACTACCACTTAGTGGTTTCACTATTCATCAAAAATTGAATGTTTTCAAAAAAATACCAAAAATTATGCCTAAGATATATTTGATATTATGAACTCAAAAATGATTTCTATTTTACCAAATTCAAAACATATCATTTGCATTAATTAATTTAAAAAATTAATTCCCGTCATCAAAACAAAAGGCGTGTTTTTAAGAGATAATAACTATCAAAAGATTGACACTTGTTTATAACTAGTTTAAATGTGAAATTACATCCAATGACCAACATTGTATTAAATTGTAAAAATATATTCTAAATATACTTTAAAACCACTCAAATTAATAATTTATCACTATTAATTATTTCGATTGAAAATGTTTTTTTTAATTAAAATTTAGTAATTTTCACTATTCATCAAAATATGAATGTTATCCGAAAATCACCAAAATTTCACCGTAAGCTAATTTCGATATTCCAAATCCATAAATGAAGTCCATTTTGAAAAATAAAATTTACAAAATTTCAAAAAGTGGTTATTAATATTCATAACGGCTAGTTTTAATAATATCTTAATAGCATATCGTTGTTTAGCAAAACTTGGTGTTGCGTACAACACATGCTATCGTGGAAGGTCGCGATTGCGTGTAATTCAAGCCAGGTCAGAGATGTGTGTTGTGAAAGCTCCTTTTGGTATAGCGTATAACACAAGACATTAATGAAAATAAAAAGAATATTTTTCATAAAATCTCAGGGTGTTACAGTTACTTGCTAAGTTACATAAGACTCGAAAAATAATTTCTCTCATTTGAGGGTCACCAAAGGAGGAGGTGGTTTTGTTGGTGATATTTGGGGAGAATAAAAGGGATGCCACTCATTTCATTCAGGATATTTAGGATTAATTCTACATATATTTCCATATGAGATAGTAGATAGAACATAATTTTATAACAGAGGAGCAGACTGACGGAGAGCGGAGTTGAGAGATCTTTTTGAGAACTCGAAGAACATATGATACTAATAATATAATTGAATATTGAACACCAATCACATTTCTAAGAAATGATTGGGTAATTTTCTACTGGTTGATCCTTATGTTTTCTTCTATTTATTTCATTCAAAGATTTTATAATCTTCTATAAAACTATAATTTTCTCTAGATTTAAAATTGTTAGATATGTGATTATTGTTTATAATTATTCTTCCATAATTCTATTTTATTTTCTATTCCATTCATTACTCGAAAAATTGTAAATCAATGTGTATTTTTCATATGGTGTGGACTATTAGTTTAGTCCAGTTAAGATTTTGTGGTTCGATTATTGTTGTTGAAGCTTGAAAATTCATGATCAGGAATTGTGAGAACAACGCATCGTCTCTGTCAAAGTGTTTAGAAATTGTTGAATACTTTGACTGAATATTAATGAAATACGGTTAAAATTGAGATCTTAGTTGATGAACTTGACTTATCAAAATTAATTAAACATTCATTTTAGAAGTTTTTGATTGTGTGTTGAGATAATTTATGGAATTAATTCATTCAAAGTAGTGAAGAATGAATGAACCAATTGAGTCACTTGGAAATCCCACCAATCTTATCTAACTTCTATCTAGTTTTCATTCAAATTTGTCAGTTATATTTTGTTTAATACTTTCATGTCTTCTAATAGTTTAACAAATTAGGTTAATTTCATTTATTATCATAGAAAACCCCCAAATAAATTTAGTTTAGTAAAAATTTTAAGAAACTAAAAAATGAAAAAGAAGCTTTGTAAATACAGTCTCATTGGGATACAAACCTGGTTTCTGCTATATTATATTAGTTAAAAGATAAAAATATTGAAGAGTATTTAAAACGACTTAAAACACCAACTTCTACTTACTTGATTGGTAAATAAATACTTTGTGTTTTTTATTTGTGATGAGATTATAATTTTAGTGGTTTTTATTATAATACCATTAGTTTAATTTTCTACTCTATTTATTAATTTTATTGTTAGATATGATAAACTGATTATTCTATTATTAATAAATTTATCTTTATTTTTATCTAATTGTTTTGGGTATATTGGATCTTTATATTTTCAATATATTTAATACTTGAGGTGGAAAAAAAGAGTTAGTTTTCTTAAACTAATATTAACCCATTATAATGTGAATATAATTAATATTTTGGGATAAAATTTGGTATCAAAGTAGGTCCCTATGTTTGAGACTGATCTTGACATAATCATTCTAAATATTAATTACTTTATCATATTTTTTATCTTATCAGATTCCTTGCAATAACCTATAGTGGAGAATGTATTTTCCTTTTTTATGGTGGAAGGATTTCATGATAAATATATTTAAAATCTTAATCATAAAAGATCACCCATAGTTAATGGAAATTATTGTTATTACTAGAGAGATTTGACGAAAACATTAATTATTTGTATTGGGATTGAATTCCCAAGAAGCACTCAAAATGATATGGAAATTGTGGTTATGTTGTACAACATTGATGATCGTATGACTTATAATGTCATATGAAAATTTTGTGCATAAGCCCTTCCATTTATAAGATAAAAGGGGGGTCACTTAGTGGTGACTTAGTCATTACACCACTTTCCTACTTGGGAAATTCCATCTTAAAAGTCTAATGACACATAAATGGTGTTTTGGTTCAAACAACCATTTTAATAAAAATAGGGAAACCCCTACAGGGATATAAAAAGGGTAAGTACGATGTGTTCTTTATGACTAGTAATGACATCAAGTATAAGGAAAAAATCAATGCAATAATGTCAAGAAATGTATACCACTGTGAGTTTTCGCTGATAGCACACCTCCATTGGAGGGGTTTTATTACAAAACCATGACTTGTTTATCAAATGAAACAATTATCTTAAATAAAACTTATTCAAGAATTTCAATTTAATATACCCGGAATTAAGAAGGTAGATAAATGCAATTTAAAACATTCTTGAATTAAAGAGGCTGGGAGAGGGACCCTACCTCAAAGGAGACAAGCCACACTTAGCTCTTGATACTTTTATCAGCAACAACTCTATGCTGCTTCATCCATCCCCCAAAAATATGCACCGTTTCATATACATAATGAAACCCTAACCCCTATGTATGTGTCTGCACAGCCTTGAACATGCACAAGATGATCCTTATATATAATCACATGCATAATCTCATTATCACCCACACACGTATGAATTTTCTATATATATATATACATATACATAATCACACCTAAACCCTTATATGTAATCGCGCTGCCATGGGTGGATGTAAATATAATGGAATAACATATTATATATATGTTTACCTATACATACGTGGTGAGTCACCTTTGACTCTGGTTGCCACAACACACACAAATTGGTCCCAGGAGACTTAAAAAAATGCTAGTGATATGATGGATCGTCATTAATTGAACCAAAAAATTAAAGTGGGAGGAACATGATTAGTGAGAAAGGAAATAATAGAAAAAGTGATGATGATTACGACATCAACACTTCAAGTAAAGGTTTCCTTTGTAATGAGGATCCAACATATCATGCAGTTTCAATTAATGCAATAGGGATGTGGAACATCTAATTTAACATCATACATATATGAAATTAAACATAAAATTTACATTTTACACAATTATAACATAAGAATATGTAATATATATACACCAACTTATAGATTTTAAAATAGTAAACAAGCATTAAGAAAAACATAAGATAGTTTATAAAACATCATTATTTTCTAGATCCATTAGAGATAGGTGAAACCAATTTTATATTATGTGGGATGATCATTTTATTGTTTTTCTAATACCTATCAAAACAAGTCTCTAACTATTGTATGGGTGGTAACTAGGGTTTATAAATAAATTTCTAGTTAATAAACCATGTATAGTATTTTTTATAGAAAATACATACCCAGTAAAACTTCTCTTAAATAGAAACTTCTGACATGTAACTAACACTACAGAAAAAGACAATAAATTAGAAATGGAAGATGAATGGGAGAAACTTCCAACTCAAAGAAATAAAAACACATAACATGAAACTGAACTGAATGAAAAAGAGCCACAGACCTTAGTTGGTAAGATCCATGATAGCAGTGAATATATCCCCATCGAAAGCTTTCAGAGCCATCATGTCTTTGGACTTGTAGACTCCACCTATGTCATCACAAACTCTGTGTCCTTAGTTTTTAAGTTCAATGTTAAGGATGGAATTAAAAAAATTTCAAATGAATATAAATTATAAATGTAGTTATGATATCCAAAAATACCCCACCCCCCCACTGCACACCCCCTGCCCCCTACCCCCTTCCCTACACACCCGCACCCGCACGCCCTCCCCTAAACTCCTTCTACCCCTTCTAATAGTACACCACCCAACCCCCTGAAGACCCCCCTACACACCCACACCCCATGCCCCCTTCACACCACCTGTACACCCCCTACCCACACACACCACCACACTTCCCACTTTCCTACCCCTGACCCTCCACTGCACACCTCTGCCCCTTCCCCCTCCCTTGAACACCCCTTCCCCCTCCCCTACACTCCCCATGCGCCCTCCCACCTACCACCACCACTAGCACACCACCCTACCCCCTACCCACTGCACACCCCCTACACACCCACACCCCCATACAAAGCCACACCCCCTGCCCCATCACACCCCCTGAACACACCATTCCCCCCACACATGTAACGCCCCGACCCCAGCTACCCAGAGTCAGTTCATTACTTCGTAACATTGGCATGATCACAGAAGATCAAGTCTCGAAAGACCGATTAGTTTAGTAGCCTTGGAAACACTAGATACATTAATAAGTCTTTCATTACATCAAAAGGTAAACAAACTACAATAACATGGTCTTCATAGTCCACACTCATATCCACTTCTGACTATCCCTGTAGGTCATTCATAAAATACTTCTTCACATCCTGGAAAATATTAAAACATTGAAAGGGGTGAGCTCAGATGCTCAGTAAGGATAACAATATTGCGGAAGCTTTCATAAATAAACATAAAAATTTAAGGCAATGTATAACTAAAACACAAGACTTTTAAACTTGAACATCAGCATAATATGGAAAAAGTAAAATCAAATAATGCCACTTACTTACTCACATGGATATTCTACTAGACGAATAATCACATGAAAGATCAATAACCACTTTCATAATGAGGGAATGTATGATGCCAGACATTCTGAAACATTTTGTCAAGGCCTCGGCCAAGACGTCTAAAATGATTAAGGCCTCGGCCAAAACCATAAATCAAATTAGGAAAGGGCCTCGGCCAATTCCACTTCTAGTTGTCTCATGAGACCTACCGATGCATCGAGGAGCTATAGCGGGCTCCACCCGTCACTTATTAAGTCCAATACATTCCTCATATGAATAGGTTTAAACATATCATAAACCATAACATAATTGTATCACATAAAACATGCATAAAGGAAACATAACATTTCCACATTTCAATCACAAGATATCAATACAACACATTGATATAATAAAAACTCTTTCAAAACCATTTTCAATACCAAAATAAAAGAAAAGTATAACATGGTATTTATTCTTCAAAAAAGGGTATGGCTTGTAGAGGAAGCCGAAACTCAAATAGTGGTCACGGCGGCGGAGAAGTCGTTGTCGCCGCATTAGTATGGAAAGAAAAACATTCCCTTTTGTCATTTAGCAAAACGCTTCATATAAAAAAGATTCCTTTTGAATAAACGTAAAAGTCAAAGGGGTTTATACACCGTATAAAAGAAAGTTTTGTATAAAACCAAATATGCCTCAATGAAAGGGGATTGAGACAAAGTCCTTAAAAAGATCATTTTTTAAACAAAGTACATCTATAATGTGTATTCACTATAAGTACACATAAATAATGTACAAATACAATATAGGACATAATAATATCATGACATAATTTGAAAGTAGGAGATTAACCCAAAGAATGAAAATTGGGTTAAGAAATTCCCTTACCTTGCGTCCTGTCCTGACTCGACCGTTCTTTAACCTCCTGAATAATAAACTAGAGTTAATTTATATTTACTTAAGAACCTTTTTAATGTTCATTATTCCTTTTATATCCCTTATTACCATGTTATGAACATTATTTAATTATTTAAGTTAATAACGGTCGTTTTGTCGATCTTTGGTACTTGAGTCAAAAATAAACTTCCTATAATTTCAAGTTGTTCATGTGGTGAAATATCCATTATATCCAGAATTATATTCATGATGTAGACATCATATATATGATATATATCCAGTATATACATTCATTCATAATGTCACGTAACATTTAGAGGTAAGAAATGAAATGCACCGTTCATGGAGACGGTAAGCCGTACGTACGCATGAACGCTACTTTCATTTCTATTTCATATTTAATGGAACGGAATCATAATGATATAAATTTATAATATAATTACAGTATAATATAGTGTATAATACCATTTAATCCATCCTTTATACATCCCACATATGGCATTAACGATTCAAATCACTTTGAGGGGGCGGTAGTCCGCACTTCCTAAAATGAAATTATCGCGTTTTACCCATAATGGAAATCATAAAGTATGCCATAAATGAGAAATACAGAAGCATAAGTAAAAAATAAACATATTCTATATCATATATAAATATAGTGACATCTTAATGGCCACCTTTTAAGGTGTTATATGAGTGTTGAACAATCATCATTTCGTGAGGCAGAAATTCGCCATCCACAGAAACCGTATGTTCTTCAACCATTAGATGTAGGTGTGTGTAAGTGTAGCTCGAATACTTCTTATAAAAACATCCTAGTATATTTTGGATACTGGTTTTGTTACAAAAGAAATGAATAAAAAGAGTTTAGGGGGTTGGAGAAGAAAAATAAAACAAAACAACATTAGAGAAGACATTACCTCAAAATCGGGTAACTCTTTTTGATTTGAGCCAAAGGCTTCCTTGGGAAGCGTTCTTCCCAAAGGGAGGCTTCTAGGAGTAATAGGGGGAAGTTGGGAGAGTATTTGGGCAGAGTTTGGCCGAGCCAAATGGCTTGAAGGTGTGAATAAGGTGGGAGAGGTGGGGGCCTTTTATAAGTGGAGAGGAGGGGCTCTTTTGGAAAGATTGAAATGTTACATTATTATACAATTCTTTTCGGATTCTAAAGGTCCCACACTTATATAATCCGTGGATAAGTTGATATGGGTTCTAAATCTACCCATACAATAGTCTTTGGACAAGTGTAAGCCTTGGATTTTACATTATCTTTTCATTTTATTAAAATCGTTAAATAATGAGGTCATCGCTGCATCATAATGATGTCATAAATAATATAATTTATTTAATGTCTAAAAATTATAAAAAAAATACTATGATGTAGAAAATCTTTTTATCTTTCTAATGAATATTTATAGTCAAAATTTGGACTTCTGTAACCCCATTTAAAAACTGTTTTAGTAAAATAACTCATGTTTGTGTCAATTTAATTTTAACATTAAATAAATATATATTAATGTCATTTTCCAACTAAAGTGGCTCCATGGGGTCCCCAAGTTGACCCATGGGTTGTATTGGTCGGCCATGACTCATCCAATAGGAGTAGGACAAGTTTCAAGCTCATCTCATATTATTAAAACATCATTTTTACCTTAAACTACACTAATTACCTCTAATCGCGATTAAGAACTTAAAAGTTACTATTCACCAAAAATTTATTTTAATCTCATTGAACCACATTTTACTTCTTAATGACAACCATATATGTCGGATTTTTGAAAATCAGATCACAGAAGTGGTAATATTTCATTTAAACGAAAAATCAGTTATTTAACTACCACTTAGTGGTTTCACTATTCATCAAAAATTGAAGTTTTTCAGAACAAAGGCAAAATTTCACCCTAAGCTATAATTGATTTTCCGAATTCAAAAATTATGTCTATTTTACAAAATTCCAAACATATAAGTTGCAATAATTAATTTTATAATTAATTCCCGCTGTTACGACAAATAGCGTGTTTTTAAGAAACAATTTATATCAAAAGATTGACAATTGTTTATGTGCAATTTCAATGTTAAATTAATTCTAATGACCACCATTAGATAAAATGGTAAAAATATATTCTAATTATACTTTAAAACCACTCAATAGTATAACTTATCACTATAAATTATTTTGATTAAAAAATTTGTTTTAAGTATTTTTCACTATTCATAAAAAATTAGAAGTTCTCTAAAAAATACTAAAAATTCAACATAGGCTAATTTTGATATTCCGAATCCAAAAATGAAGTCCATTTTGAAATATAAAATTTCTATAATTTTAAAAAGTGGTTATTACTATTCATAACGGCTACTTTGATTAGTCGCGGTGTTTTAGAACTCGAAGTTGCGTACAATGCAAGTTATTGCATTATTGAATGAGAAGCGTATCATGGAAGCTCGGGGTGTTACATTCTCCCCTCATTCAATAAATTGCATCCTCGCAATTTGAAATTTTTCTTTGTAAATAAAAGGTTGAAAATAGAAAATACCTTTGTAGAAAACCCACATCGAAAATAAGGTTAATAAAAATATAACTTTAAAAGAAAGAAAGATAAGTACAAAGGTCACCCAAGATAGCCCATACTAGGATTCTTTGAAAATATGGATATGGAAGAAAAACAAACCATCAAGGTCTGATGGAGAGTTGTAGAAAACTGGATTAGGAGAAAGTTAACAATAAGAAAATCACAAACTTGTGATTGGTTAAACGGTCATTGAATCCCTAGTTGGAAAAGTTAACCAGCAACATTTTTGTTTTAAGTCACCTTTTATAAAGTTAAAGAATTTATTTAGGAGATTTACTAAGAACGTAAGGGAAGATACATACTTGTCATGTAGAATTTCATTCTTTAATAAATTTTTACCAAAAACCCATCTTTCACTCTAAAAGGTAATAGAACTCAAAAATATTCTATTTATCCTAATTGTATAAGGTTCCAAATATTAACACATACCATTTAGATTAGAAAAACTATTTTGTAATAACCAGGGACTTCACGTAGTCCAGTGGTAGGCGATTAATCCCAATCGCACTATGGTTGTGGGTTCGATACCCACAGCTTTGTCTGACGCGACGGGTTATTTCCCACCCTGCAGGTTGTCCATTTCCTAAAACTATAGTATTATAATATTCCAAAAAAATAATCTTAAAAAATGCTTTAACCTTAAACAATACTATCTAAAGATCAACTTAATCCATTCCAACCATTATAGTTATCCAAAATACTTCTGTCCAACTCACAGTCCAAATTTATAAAGAAGGTAAACATAATGAAGATCCTTTTTCCCACGTAACAACATGTGAACACCTTCATCATGTATTCTTTTTAAACATACTTAATTACCATGATCTCTTATTCCTTATAGAATACTAGATATACTCCTTCTATCCAAAAATGTATACCAAACATCAATCAGTTTCAAGGAAGTTAAGTATATACAATATAATTTATCCAAATCAATCACGTCTTATTCCAAAATCACAATCTCAGTATCAGAACCATATTATGGTTTATCTTTCTCTCAACCATATATTTTCCAAAAATTTAACCTACTGTGGAGTCACTTTTCTTGGTTCCACACAATCTCAAGTCCTTGATGAAATAGTACTGCAGTACAATCCTTATATACTCCATAATTATTATAACCCGTACATCATTGATACAACACTCAAATTATAAAATTCTTTAATAACAACATAAGAACTCTAATCATTCCTCCTCATCTGTGGTAGTATCATAACTTGATTATTATCCAATAACATCATTTGGGGCATACTCTGATGATTTGAACATTGGTTTGCGTAGTGTCCCCACTCCTTGTAGATGAATCATTGTACATTTGAAACCTTTTTCTTACCCTTGAAGTCACGCACTTGGTGTCCTTTTTCTCCACAATTATAACAAACTCCCATTCCCTTCAGGCAAATTCCAAGGTGTTGCTTTCCACAGTTATCACATATTGGAAAATTCCTCTTTTCCCTCTTCCCTTTATCCATAATTCTCTCTTCCATCATTTTCTTCTCTTTCATCCCTTCAAATCCATAAGACTCAGAGAATTCTCTACTTATCTTATTAACACATGATACTATTTCATCATATGTTGATAACACATGGGAGAACATTTCCCTTCTAAATGTTGGATTAATACCATGAAAGATATGATCCTTCTTACTCTTTGGATCATACATATTGATGGAGTTCACATTCCTTCTACTGGGTTCCATTTCTATACAATGCCATAAACTAGGTTAGTTTATGAATCGAAATACATAATAACAAACTTGAAAACACTTATAATAAATTGAACTATTTATGGATATAATCCATAATCATAAAAATGTTTTCTTCGAGGATGTATATAATCATAACCCTTCATAGTGGTTTGTAAAGAAAATGAGAATTATCCTAAGCATATCCCCCGGGAGTGTCGTAACCAAGAGTGCAGCAAGGCCCGTTGTCGTGCACCAGTTCCCATTCGAGTCTAGCTCAAAGTGGTGTTTTCGGGTTTTACCCCTAGGTACATCTGTGCCAGAGCCGCCTCTACCTGCTCGTATCCAGACAGGGATGTATTGCTCAGAAAACTCACAAAATCTCTATAATACCAAAATTCTAGGAAGTTCTTCTATACTAATCCTTAAAGTATATCTTTGGGCTATATGCTCTAATCAGAGTTTATCTAAATCTAGCTTCCAAGGTTAGTACTAAACTGCCTCTGATACCAACTGTAACGCCCCGACCCCAGCTACCCAGAGTCGGTGCATTACTTCGTAACATTGGCATGATCACAGAAGATCAAGTCTCGAAAGACCGATTAGTTTAGTAGCCTTGGAAACACTAGATACATTAATACGTCTTTTATTACATAAAAAGGTAAACAAACTACAATAACATGGTCTTCATAGTCCACACTCATATCCACTTCTGACTATCCCTGTAGGTCATTCATAAAATACTTCTTCACATCCTGGAAAATATTAAAACATTGAAAGGGGTGAGCTCAGAAGCTCAGTAAGGATAACAATATTGCGGAAGCTTTCATAAATAATCATAAAACTTTAAGGCAATGTATAACTAAAACACAATCCTTTTAAACTTGAACATCAGCATAATATGGAAAAAGTAAAATCAAATAATGCCACTTACTTACTCACATGGACATTCCACTAGACGAATAATCACATGAAAGATCAATAACCACTTTCATAATGAGGGAATGTATAATGCCAGACATTCTGAAACATTTTTTCAAGGCCTCGGCCAAGACGTCTAAAATGATTAAGGCCTCGGCCAAAACCATAAATCAAATTGGGAAAGGGCCTCAGCCAATTCCACTTCTAGTTGTCTCATGAGACCTACCGATGCATCGAGGAGCTATAGAGAGCTCCACCCGTCACTTATTAAGTCCAATACATTCCTCATATGAATAGGTTTAAACATATCATAAACCATAACATAATCGTATCACATAAAACATGCATAAAGGAAACATAACATTTCCACATTTCAATCACAAGATATCAATACAACACATTGATATAATAAAAACGCTTTCAAAACCATTTTCAATACCAAAATAAAAGAAAAGTATAACATGGTATTTATTCTTCAAAAAAAGGGTATGGCTTGTAGAGGAAGCCGAAACTCAAATAGTGGTCACGGCGGCGGAGAAGTTGTTGTCACCGCATAAGTATGGAAAGAAAAAAATTCCCTTTTGTCGTTTAGAAAAACGCTTCGTATAAAAAAGATTCCTTTTGAATAAACGTAAAAGTCAAAGGGGTTTATACACCGTATAAAAGAAAGTTTTGTATAAAACCAAATATGCCTCAATGAAAGGGGATTGAGACAAAGTCCTTTAAAAGATCATTTTTTTAAATAAAGTACATCTATAATGTGTATTCACTATAAGTACACATAAATAATGTACAAATACAATATAGGACATAATAATATCATGACATAATTTGAAATTAGGAGATTAACCCAAAGAATGAAAATTGGGTTAAGAAATTCCCTTACCTTGTGTCATGTCCTGACTCGACCGTTCTTTAACCTCCTGAATAATAAACTAGAGTTAATTTATATTTACTTAAGAACCTTTTTAATGTTCATTATTCCTTTTATATCCCTTATTACCATGTTATGAACATTATTTAATTATTTAAGTTAATAACGGTCGTTTTGTCGATCTTTGGTACTTGAGTCAAAAATAAACTTCCTATAATTTCAAGTTGTTCATGTGGTGAAATATTCATTATATACAGAATTATATTCATGATGTAGATATCATATATATGATATATATCCAGTATATACATTCATTCATAATGTCACGTAACATTTAGAGGTAAGAAATGAAATGCACCGTTCATGGAGACGGTAAGTCGTACGTACGCATGAACGCTACTTTCATTTTATTTCATATTTAATGGAACGGAATCATAATTATATAAATTTATAATATAATTACAGTATAATATAGTGTATAATACCATTTAATCCATCCTTTATACATCCCACATATGGAATTAACGATTCAAATCACTTTGAGGGGGCGGTAGTCCGCACTTCCTAAAATGAAATTATCGCGTTTTACCCATAATGGAAATCATAAAGTATGCCACAAATGAGAAATACAGAAGTATAAGTAAAAAATAAACATATTCTATATCATATATAAATATAGTGACATCTTAATGGCCACCTTTGAAGGTGTTATATGAGTGTTGAACAATCATCGTTTCGTGAGGCAGAAATTCGCCATCCACAGAAACCGTATGTTCTTCAACCATTAGATGTAGGTGTGTGTAAGTGTAGCTCGAATACTTCTTATAACAAAATTCTAGTATATTTAGGATACTGGTTTTGTTACAAAAGAAATGAATAAAAAGAGTTTAGGGGGTTGGAGAAGAAAAATAAAACAAAACAACATTAGAGAAGACATTACCTCAAAATCTGGTAACTCTTTTTGATTTGAGCCAAAGGCTTCCTTGGGAAGAGTTCTGCCCAAAGTGAGGCTTCTAGGAGTAAGATGGGGAAGTTGGGAGAGTATTTGGGCAGAGGTTGGCCGAGCCAAATGGCTTGATGGTGTGAATAAGGTGGGAGAGGTGAGGGCCTTTTATAAGTGGAGAGGAGGGGCTCTTTTGGAAAGATTGAAATGTTACATTATTATACAATGATTTTCGGATTCTAAAGGTCCCACACTTATATAATCCGTGGATAAGGTGATAAGGGTTATAAATATATCCATCCAATAGTCTTTGGACAAGTGTAAGCCTTGGATTTTACATTATCGTTTCATTTTATTAAAATCGTTAAATAATGAGGTCATCGCTCCATCATAATGATGTCATAAATAATATAATTTATTTAATGTCTAAAAATTATAAAAAAATACTATGATGTAGGAAATCGTTTTATCTTTCTAATGAATATTTATAGTCAAAATTTGGACTTCTGTAACCCCACTTAAAAACTGTTTTAGTAAAATAACTCACGTTTGTGTCAATTTAATTTTAACATTAAATAAATATATATTAATGTCATTTTCCAACTAAAGTGGCTCCATGGGGTCCCCAAGTTGACTCATGGGTTTTATTGGTCGGCCATGACTCATCCAATAGGAGTAGGACAAGTTTCAAGCTCATCTCATATTATTAAAACATCATTTTTACCATAAACTACACTAATTACCTCTAATCGCGATTAAGAACTTAAAAGTTACTATTCACCAAAAATTTATTTTAATCTCATTGAACCACATTTTACTTCTTAATGACAACCATATATGTCGGATTTTTGAAAATCAAATCACAGAAGTGGTAATATTTCATTTAAATGAAAAATCAGTTATTTAACTACCACTTAGTGGTTTCACTATTCATCAAAAATTGATGTTTTTCAGAAAAATGCCAAAATTTCACCCTAAGCTGTAATTGATATTCTGAATTCAAAAATGATTTCTATTTTACAAAATTCCAAACATATAAGTTGCAATAATTAATTTTATAATTAATTCCCGCTGTTACGACAAATAGCGTGTTTTTAAGAAACAATTTATATCAAAAGATTGGCAATTGTTTATGTCCAATTTCATTGTTGAATTAATTCTAATGACCACCATTGGATAAAATGGTAAAAATATATTCTAATTATACTTTAAAACCACTCAATAGTATAACTTATCACTATAAATTATTTTTATTAAAAAAGTTGTTTTAAGTATTTTTCACTATTCATAAAAAAATTAGAAGTTCTCTAAAAAATACTAAAAATTCAACATAGGCTAATTTTGATATTCTGAATCCAAAAATGAAGTCCATTTTGAAATATAAAATTTCTATAATTTTAAAAAGTGGTTATTACTATTCATAACGACTACTTTGATTAGTCGCGGTGTTTTAGAACTCGAAGTTGCGTACAATGCAAGTTATTGCATTATTGAATGAGAAGCGTATCATGGAAGCTCGGGGTGTTACAACACACCCCCACACTGCCCCCTTCCCTACTCCATACACCCTCCCCTGCACACCCCTCCCCCCTGTCCCCTGAACACCCCCCTTTCCCCTACCCCCTACAAACCCACGCCCCTAACCCCTTCACACCCCTACCCCTTCCCCTAACACCCCCTTCCCCCAACACCCCCTTCCCCCAACACACCCCTACCAAATGCCCCCTTCCCCCTGTACACCCACACCCCCTACCACTTCCAAAACCTCTCTGCCCCTACCCCATGCACACCCACTCTTCCCATGTTCCCCCTGCCCCTACCCCTGCACCCCCTGCACACCTAAACACCCCTTTCACCCTAAAACAGTATACACCACTACATCTACCAAACACTAACATCATTATATGGTAGAATTAAATGTATAAAATAATAATAAAATTTATAACTAAAATGTAACTCAATATCAGTATCACCAAAACCATAAAGACCCTCATGATCTTCTTCAGAAACAATATCATCATTATCTCCTCCTCTCAGACCACCAACATCATCAATATCCTCATTGGAATATGCACCTAGATCAATGGTAGGAGCATAAGAATCCTCATAAACTAAACACAAATAAATGAGATGACATTTAATTAAGGAAAACATAAAAAGGTTATCACTAAAATAAACAAATCTATCCATATTTATTTTACTCATAGAAAATCATACAAAATGTGAACATATAGCAATGATAAGGATTTTAATAGAATTTGAGGGAATAAAACAATTAATTGCAAATAAAAATTAATGAGATTTCTAGTTCGATCACTCCCCCACACTTAGTTTATTGAACTCCAAGGCAATGAATTTTCTATTGGAATTCCTAAAAATGAGAAACACCTCATGAATATGAAGTTCACAGACTTATCAGCTCATCTAAGAAACAAATTTTAGATAGTTTAAATTGTATAAACCTACACCATCATTTGGCTATAATAATTCTTGTTAATAAAGTGATTATAGTCCACTACTCTCATAAACCTCCAAAAAATTGAACATTTTAAAGCCATGAGTTCCAAGCTACGTGTACATATTTTAAGCCACAAAAATCATTCTTAAAATTGTATAATTTATTATCATCATCATTCATTTGAAATCAATATATTTGACCAATTACAACTTCCTTAAAAAACTCTAATTAGAAAATAATAATTTTTATTATATACATTAGATATACGTTGATATTCTCTATATAACTATGTTAAGAAACAATTTGATAACATAAATACAATCAATTGGTGAAAATATTTTATCTATAACCATCCTATCAATAAATAAATATCCCTTTCACAAAATTCATACTATGAATTTTGTAACTTCTCTATTTTCTTTAAGCATATTTCTAAATACTTGTTTAGTGAATATGATATTTTCATCGATTGTTTGTGGAACAGATTTCTATTTTTCAATATTTTCTATCTAATTTAACTCCCCCTTCATATATTTAATCCAATTTTAATCATTGGACGCTTAATTAAATATTTTTTACTCAAATAAATATAATATGTCATTTCTTTTAATTCTATACATCCTCCTAGTTTATAATACAATAGGTTTGTCTCCCAGAATGTTCTCTTCATCAATATGTTTAGTTCAAGTAAATATTTTATGTGTAATTATAATCTTTATTTCTTTTTATTTCTCATATTCATCAAAAACCTTTATGATGGAGTCCTCACTACCCCTAAGAGACTCTCTAGGCTCTTGTAAAGATTCACTTTTCTCTACGTTATTTTCAATTATCCTTTCATAGATTCATTTTTTTCTTTCCTATCCATTATCACATATTTTATTTCCAAAATTTTAATGATAATATTATTAAAAAATCTATAAACCATTATTCTTAAGGAATATATATGAAATATAACTTTATCTTGTTATTTCTATACTTTCCTTGTTTCCCTTCCATATTAAGAATATAGAACTTACTACCAAAGACTCATAAATACTTCAATATTGGTTTCCTTTTATGCCTTAGTTCAGAAGAAAACTTTTTTACCTAGGTTAATGAGAACTCCATTATATATATATTGCAATTTGAACCACCTCTTTTTAGTGGACCCTTGTAATACCACTAGAGATCAACATAGTTTGTGTTATATTATTGATTGTTATACTTTACCTCTCAACCACCCCATTCTATTAGGGTTTCTACATTACAGTAGCTTGTTGAGTAATATCATACTTCTCTAGATACTTCTTAACTAAATAATAAGTTAATTCAATTACAATATTATAACTTAGAACTTCGATATCCCTTACTAGATAGATTTCCACTAACATTTTATACCTCTAAAGATAATCAGTTACTTTAATTTTTCTATACATATGAATAATATAGCCTAAATAATTATATCCATCAAAAAATAAAAATATTACAATCATCCTTTTATTATGTTCTAATTCATTGGTCCACATGAATCGGTATGAACAATGTCTAATACATGGATATGTCTTATTTTTTTAGGTTTATAATATTTACTTATGATATTTCCATTTTCGAATACTTGAAAAGTATTTTCTCTATCAATTTTTAGTTGTGGAATATTAAAATCATTTTTTTACTAAACTAGTTTCTCCATAATTCCTTGATTAAGACCACTAAATATTTTATTCCATATATTGACTCAATATTTCATAAATAAGGATAAATTAATTTAATTCCCATCAATTTCTAGATATTTCTCAGCTAAAATGATTAACTATGCTTGTGACCTTGATATTTTCTACACCACCATTATTAAACAAAACATTTGTATTCACCTTAGAATTTGTATTTATCAACAGATTAATGTTTTAATATATATATATTTGAGGAAAATAAATTATCAAATATATATGTTCCCTCACTAACATTATTTTAAATCCACTTCAAAGAAAATTTCTTTGCTTCACTTTTTTCCAATGATTGTTATGACTTATGGGATTTTCAATCACAATTCCCAACTTTTTCTCATACAAAGTGCATAAATATTTATTTCAAACATATAAAATGATTATAAATATTCCCATGGTTACCAAATTTATTTCTCAATTTACTTATAGGTTCCAAATAACTTCCATAAAATCTTATTGCAAACCCTCTTAAATGATGATTTTTTTAAGTTTACATTCACTATATATGAAAAATTAACTAAAAAAATATTTGTACTATATCTTTTGATTTTTTTTATGCATGATAACTTTTCAATATCGAAGTTTATCTACACATAATCATAATCTTCCCATAAATTCATTAACATAAACACATGTTTAGAGTTAAATTAGACTACGTACCAACTTATGGTATTTTCTTATGAACTTTCACTTCTTATTTATTCACAAATTCAATCTCAGTTGTATCATTATTATATTGATAGGTAAAAGGATGATATCATAAAATTTTTCCCTATTAAACTATAACTTTTATTTTTAATATATCCATCCAACCAATTTAAATATTCACACTTTTCATGTTTATGTTCATTTTAAAAACATCCAAAAAAATAGATACATTTTATTAATTAGTGACTTGATCTTATCTTCCATATCCCTTATATTTTACACATCTTTTAAATAATATATTCTCAAAATTTTTCCTTATGTTATTATATTCAATACATTAGTGAAATGGTGGAGAAGGTGTAGAAAACGGTATTTATAATATTGAATAATTCATTGTGTAGAAAACAATATTTATAAAATTGCACAGAACAGTGTATAAATTGAAATAGAATGTTAAATTTTTTTCCAATAACAACAAAATAGATGAAATTATAATTTTTTAGAATTTATCTTCAGCACTGTAAATAATAATACATAATTAATAATTCATATCAATAATGACAGTGATATAGTTTTGGATGAACCAAACGTATTCAAAGGAATGGATTAAACGAGACAATGATGAGAGGTATTATAATCATCCCCTTTAATCTTGGGATACTATAGGACATGATCATGCCTTGCGAGATTTAAATATAGAAAAATTTCATCCCAAAAATCTAGAGGACTTGATGGAAGAAATTGATGGATTTACCTGATATAAGCTGAGAATGACATCAAAAGAGCCCATCTGAATCATTCTATCTTCAATATAGATCAATGAAACATCAAAGTGGGTTGACATAAATCCCTAAAAACATTTAAAAATTCATATGAAAACCAACATTAGACTAAATTCAACCACTGATCTAGATAATGGAAAATACGAGACCTAAATACCATATTGAAGCTAAAAATCAGAAAATACCTAACAAGGCAAGGAGAATAGTAGGCAGGGATTTAACATGAGAAATTGAGGAAGGGTGGATTTATCTAGGGTCCCTTGAGTCGGGTCAATGATAAATCGTTAGAGGAGGAACACCAGGGTAGTACTTAGTTCGAGTGAGAAATCAGAAAGGTTAGGTTGTTGCATCGGAGGAGAAGAATCGGGGGTGGCTGCGTGGAAGAAGGAGGATCTCGAGAGGTGGAGTGGAAACATCCGAGCCGGTTGGGGTAGCTTCAAAACCATGTTGAGGCCACATCAGAGAAGGATAATCGCATGGAAGTGGGGTGACCACATCAGAGGTACCTCATTAGAGGAGGTGTGGAGTTCGCATCAGAGTAGTGATAATGGGTAAGTGGAGTGTCTGCATCGGAGGTGGACGATCATGGGGAGGTTAGGTGGCCTATCATAGGAGGATCACATAACGTCGGGGAGAAGATTCATGGGGAGGAGGGGCGTTATAAGGAGTGTCTCTATATGGTTATGGTAAAATGGGAAGTGGGGGTGGGTTAATTTCCACATGCAATAAAATTTTCATGGCTGTAAATTGGATATAACCACATTTTTTATTGTCTGAGGCTATAGTCCCATAGCTATATCTCTGAATTCTAATAGTTCCATAAGAGAATAGAAAAACTTACATGATCACAAATTCTGAGGTTTAAGTTCTTAATGATGTGGTTATTGGTACTTTAATAATATCCTCAAATATAGATAAAGATTTATTTGGTTCTAGATCATAAAATTCCTCTATATCTTCTAAGTTTTCTTAAAAAATTAGATATTTCCAATTCTCATTAACAAGGGAGTTGTCAGTCAAAACCCCTAAGGGAAGTATCATTATACCAAAGATGTGTTAATAAGTTCCTATTATGACATATAAACATGATTTATCTGCTAATTTTATCATTATACCTATGGTCGACTATGATATAATCCTTTTTATGGAATAATTTTCAAAATAAGATGCTATAATTTATTAGAAGAAGAATGAAATTATGATTTGTGAGAAAGGTGTAGAATCCCTTATCTTTAGAGAAGAAACCTCATCATATGACTCTTATCTAGATCCACCTTCAGTATCTCTACTAATTGAAATTATTGGGAGGAAGAGAAAAAATCAAATATGGATAAGGAAATAAATATTAAAATTGAGGATATACCTATTATATAAGAATATGTTGATGTATTTTTAGAGGATTTACCTAGATATTATCTATAGTGGGAAGTTGAGTATTCTATTGATTTAGTCCTGGGTGCAAGGCCAATACTCAAGAATCCTTCAAGAATGGCCTCTATAGAATTAGTGGAGCTGAAGAAATAAATATATTAGTTGAGTAATAAGGGATTTATTCTCCCTAGTGTTTCTCCATGGGGAGACCCTGTTATATTTATTAAGAAGAAAGATGGATCCATGGTATATAAATTTACTATAGAGAAATCAATTTAATTAGAATAAATAAAAAGTATCTTATGCATCACATTGATGATTTATTTGATCAAATTTACATAGCTCAATATTTTTTTGATATTGAACTTTATTCTAGATATCATCAATTTCATGAAAAAGAAGATATCACAAAGACATCATTTTGAACCAGGTATGGACATTATGAGTTTACAGTAATGTCATTTGGGTTGACTAATGTACCCTCTGTTTTCATGGATCTAATGAATAGATTTCTAAAGGAATATCTTGATGATTTTGTTGTGGTATTTATTAATAATATCTTAGTATACTTCAAAAGATTCTAAGATCCTAAGAACCACTTAAGGGTTATTCTGAATACTCTTAGAAGAAACATGCTATATTATAAATTTAGAAAGTGTGAATTATGGCTTCAAATAGTTTCTTTTCCTATACATATTGTCTCTAAATATGGAATTTCAATTTATCCTACGAAGATAAATGCATTTAAAGAGTGTCCTACACCAACAAACATAATCTAGGTATATAGTTTCATTAGTTTAGTAGGTTACTATTTGTATTTTGTTTATAATATTTCCTAATTAGCTAACCCATTAACCAAGATTACTCATGAATGGGTTAAGTTTGTATGGGAAAAATAATGTGGAGAATGTTTTCAAGAATTTAAGTGGATATTAGTGAATTCTATGATCTTGACTCTAAAATTGGGAAATTGGGGATTTTTGATTTTTAGTAATTTATCAAAGAAAGAACATGGTTGTGTCCTAATTCAGAATGATATAGTTATTTCATATGCATCAAGGAAGTTAAAAAATAATGAATAGAACTATCCAATTCATGATCTTGAGTTAGAATCAATAATATTTTCTCTGAAGATATGAAGATAGTATCTCTATGGTAAAATATGTGAGATATATGCAGATCACAATAGCATGAAATATATCTTTTCACAAAAAGAACTCAACATAAGGTAAATTGGATGAATCGAGCTACTCAAATATTATTATTATTCAATACGCTACCACCCAAGGAAGGTAAATAAGGTGTAATATTCATTGAGTAGGAAATATCATGGAGTTCATAACAAAATGAGGATTGAAAAGGATCCTGTGTACATGGATCTAGTAAAGATGGATATGAAAATTTTCAAGGAAGGTGAAACACCACTCCTTTTTTAGATGATTTCTAAATAATCTTTACTAGAGTAGATAAAAATTTGTCAATCCGATGATGATAATTTTAAAAAAAAAATATTGAATCTGTTAAGGATAGAAGATTTGAATACTTCCTATATGAGGATGGAGTTCTGAAATTTAAAAATAGTAAATGTATCCCATCAATAATCGAGCTAAAGAGGGAGTTATGGGATGATTCCTATTTCTCTAATTTCTCTATACAACATGGTCACTCTAAGATGTATAGACATTTAATGGAACATTTTTGGGGGGATAACATGAAGTGAGAAATTTATGATTATGTATCAAGATGTTTTGTTTGCCAATAGGTGAAGACTATAATAAAACATCCTTGAGGATTAATAAAAATTATACTTAATCCTACATATAAATGACATGAAATTACTAAGGATTTTGACACTAGATTACCTAGGACACTAATAAATAATAATGCAATACAGGTAATTGTTGATCGAATTACCGAGTCTGCACATTTTCTCACTATAAGGGAGTATTTTTCACTAGAGTGTATAGTAAGACTTTATATATGAAGTTTTTAGACATCATGGTGTACTGATTTTAATTGTGTCTATTCATAATCCACAACATACATCGATATTATAGAAAAGTCTTTAGAAATCATTGAATAATAAGCTTCATTTGAGCACTGATTATCACCCTCAAACTGATGGGTCATCTAAAACGACCATTAAAGCATTATAATACATGTTGAGATCATGATCACTTGACTTTCAAGGTATGTGGGATAAATATTTACCATTCGTAGATTTTTTCAATAATAACAGTGTCCATTAAAGTATTTAGATTACACCATAAGAAGAATTATATGACATGATAAGTCATAATCCAACTTATTGGGATGAAATTGGTGGAAGGAATCCTGTAGGCCTAGAACTTGTGGTGGAAACAACCACAAAGTTAAAGACTATTCAAGCTCATATCAAAGTAGATCGAATTAAGAAAAAGATCTATACCGATAACCAGAGGAAGGTTTTGGATCTTTAAGTGGGATATCATGTATTCTTGAAGGAATCTCCATGTAAGGGTGTTAGAAGATTTGTAATGAAAGGGAAAATTATCCATAGGTACATTTGAACTTTTGATAAAATTGAACTGGCGAAGTGGGAACCAGAGGAAATTATGATGAAGAACTACCGAAATATTTTTATGAGGTAACATTTTAGAAATTTCAAGGATTATGTTTTTTAAAGAGTGGAGAATATATCCCTCCAAGATTTAATGGTATGTCTCTTTTAAAATTTAATATCTTTTATAGTTTATACTTCACACAACACTGAGTTTAAAACTATAATATACTATTAAATACAACCTTTGGAATAGTAATGTGACCCTTAGGAATAGTAATATGGACAATATAAAAGTAACCTCACCTATTAATGTATAAATAAAATTTGGGTATCTTATGAATGAAAATATGATATATTTATATCATGAAATAAGTAAATAAATATTTTAAAAATAAAAAATTAAGTGTTGGTATTTTTATAAGTTGTAAATATTTATTTATAATTTTATAATTAATTTAATTTTTTAAAAGAAAATATATTTTTAAAAATAGATTTATAAATTAATAATTTATTATCTTATTATTATAATATAATATTATGAGATCTTATTTAATTTTTTAAAGTGTAATAAAAGAGGTTATAATCTTAAAATCAATATTTTTCAAGTAAATAATGATTTTAATTAAAAATTAAATTTCTCATATTTAAAAAATTATTTTTATAAAATTTAGTTCTATTTTGTATTCTAAATTTTCAAAAATGGTTAGGTTGAATTTCTGGGATTTTTTTAAATAGTTGAATTTTTTTGTGAATAGTGAATTTGTTGTATTTAACAAAGAAATGAATTTATGTGTCATGGAAGAGTCATAGATGATTCATGGATTATATAATCCCATAATATCAATATATAATCTCCTATATATGTTATTTATTCATGTTAATCAAACTATTAATAGTCTTGAGCCAAAATAACAAACTAATGAATAAAATAACGGAATACTCTCCCTCTCCTCCCCTATAAATACCACCCCACCATCCCTTATCCTCATTCATTAAAAGCCTTTATGCTTGTACAATTTTTACCCAATCCTCTTCCCATGTCTCTCCCCCATATCCATGATCCTTTTTTCTCACCAAAAGAACAATCCCAAGCACCTTAAGGAGGTACTCAAGGAGAATAATTCAAGAGGTAAAATCCTCCTTCCCTTTCTTTATTTTCTTTTCACTTTATTTTATTTTTTTATACTCTACTAAAATCCTCTATCAGAACATGAATTATAAATCCAGTATCTTATCTATAATGTAATTTTATTTTATCAATACAAAATATACCATCAAGTCTCTCCTCCTCTTCCTTTATTATAAAAATAAAAACAGAATCTGTGAGGTGCTGATTTTCCTCCATCGTGGAAGACATGTTTTTGTTTTTCAATTACACCATCATGTAAGGTAATAAAACCATTTTAATAGTTAAACAAGATTATAATATATTTGTTTTATATTATTTAATGTTATGTAAATATTATATATACATAATATTAAATAATAAAACAAAACTACCTCATTATGATCGAAGAAACTCCAAAATAATCTAAAAGATTATCACTAACATTTAATCTAATGGTTCATCCTCATACCATATAAAAAAATGAAATATATAACCATTTAATATTATGGAAGGACACTAATAATGAATAATTTTAATTATTTATAAAAATTATCATTTACATGATTTTCCATATATATATACAAGTGAATCAATCATGAAACCCAAGAAAAAACACCCCCAAACGATGAAATTGAATTTTATAACTCATAAAAAAGGCTATAAATGAACTTAATAAAATTAAAATAAATTAAATACATGTTTAATATATTTTTAATTAAATTTTAAATGAATCTAATTTTATTATCCTAGACATTAAGTACAAGTGTAGAAAGGTTTCAAACATACGGTTATGGTTTCTCCCCAAACCTCCATTTTTTCATTCAGGTTATGCTTTCTCTATCTCTACCCAAATGTAATTCTCCATACTATTTATACTATTCTTATAAATTATGTTTATATGTTTCAAAACCATGAATCTATATCTTTTCATCTTTCTATGATGGGGAAATACATGTTTTATAAGGTAACCTTTTCAATTCCTCCCGATAAGCAAGCCCGATTTAAGGGAACTTCACAATTTCTTACCCATTTTTAAGTAAACTACATAACATATTTTAAGAAACAAATATTTCTCTTATATAAATATTTTTATTATGAAAAACTATATTCTCTATTTTTTTGGTTTTATGTAAAAAAATAATCTTTTTCTTCATTAAAGACTCTTATATTTTCTCTTAAATCACATCAAAGTGGCCTATTTTTTATGTTTTTGAAAAACGCTTTTAACATGTTTACACTTTATTTGGAAATAGTTTATACCTAAAACATAATTTCATTATAATTAAATTTTATTTTTTGGAATATAAGTGTTTATAATATTATTTTATGAAAAATAATAATGATTTCCCAAAAGAACTCTCCATTCAAAAGTAAAAGGGTATCTCTCTCAAGGATTCCTCAATTATTTTATTAGAGTATTTTATTCTACTTATAAACCCTTTTATGAATCATATGATTAATTTGGATTGATATTTTATGATATAATATACCATATTATATTAGATTGTTTATGATCAATTTTACTATGGATGTGCTATCTTGATACCATTCACCGTATTACTCAGAATGGTTAGTGGTTATGTTTACTGATTGGAGAAAGTTATTTACATTTCATGTGTATATGTTGTTTATGTTTCACCCCCATTCATATTAAGAATGAATTATATTTAGTAAGTGATTTTTGGGGACCTATATATCCCATATATTAATCGGTAGTTCTCATGATACAAAACAAATATGGATTTGCCTGAGGCCTTAACCATTTATTTTCAGATCTCTTGGTCGAGGCATCGATGGCATGTTTCAGATGTCTAAAATTATTCATTCTATCATTATGATACTAGTAATTAATAATTAATGTGTCTATTCAACTTGTATAATATCTATGGTTAAGATTCATTATCATGTGATTATTTATGTGACGTTATTTAATTAGATTTTATTCTTGTCATATTATACTCAATATTATGTTTTATTGACATGTGTTTTTAGTTATTCACCACGCCTTATTCTTTATGTTTATGATAGCTTCCACTATAATGCTTAACCTTACTAATATGCTGAGATCACCCCTTTTTTCTATTTTATTTTTCCCTAATATTCACAAATCATTTTTATGAGTGACTTGCTGGGATAATCTTGGTGAATATTAGTGTTTCTAATGGAGTTTTTATATTGTATTTCATTCCAAGTTGTAATGTAAAACTTATGTATATATCTAGTTTTTATAAAAAATAATAAATTATTTCAATCCTTTGATATTATATGGCTTGTTAATAGTACTAATGTAATAAATTAAGACACTTGTTCTGGGATACTAGGGTATTAGTGTTTACAATATTTATGGTATGGGTTTTTTCTTCAATTATATGTTTTCATATTATATTTAAAATTGGCGCATTTTATATTGTTTCAAAAATATATATATATTTCAGAATTAATTTTAAAATATAAATATGCGGAGTTGGTATTAAACATATCATCAACAGGTAAGTGAGTACATAACACCCCTAGTTTAAGGTATTTCAATATTTTATTAGGTATTTTTTATTATAAGAGGTTTTGGATTGGTTTTATGAAGTTATAGAGGGTTTTTTGGATGTTTTATTAGGGATCTCGGTTGTAGAATAAATTATTATCTCTTGAGGATTAAAAACACCCATGATTTATCCCACAATGAAGGTCATTTTATTGCTGTTGTAATGATGATTTGGGTGTTTTTTTTAAAGGTTCATATTTTTTATAGGTCCATAATTTTTTCAAAATTTTTCATAGTTTTTTTCCTAAATGTGAATATTTTTTTCCATACATGTACCTTATTTTTTTCTGATATCAGTTACTATTTTTTAACTTCTTAAAATTAATTGTTCATATTTTTTCATAACTGATTTCAACTCAATATATAGGCTCATATTTTTTAATTTGTTCATATTTTTTACAAATTTTTTTGTTATCTTTTTTTAATTTTTTCATATAGGCTGATATATTTTTTAAAACAGGTTCATATTTATTCATATTTTTTACATGGATTTATATTTATTAAAAAATTAATAGGTTTTACTTAAATATACAAGCTTATATTTTTTCATCATTATATATATATATATATTTGTTTACTATAATTTTTATAAATGTTCATATTTTTGTTATTGTATGAAAAATATCATATTATTTCATATTTGGTTGTTATTTATATGAATAGTTTTTTTATTCATTTGTTACTAGTAATTAAACTAATTTTTTTTTCAGATTAGTAACTATAAATTATGTACTCTAGGATGATTTCACTGAACAAATGAGCTTTATCTTGAGTGAAACTCATCGTCAAACACTAATTTAGTGATGCAATTGGGTAGTGTAAAATGTTGTAGTTGTATATTACTTCAAAAATAAATGTTCCATTTATAATCACTAAAATAAAGAAAATTAATTGTTCAATTGGATCATTTTCAAATAATGTCTTATAGATTCTGTAATTGTTACTACAAGCTTGTATAGGATGAAATTGATGTTCAATTTTGTCATTCCATTTGTGGAAATTTATAATGCACATGATATATTATGTTCAATATTCATGTATACATTATGTGTAACCAATTATCATCTAATTGATTATTCATACTCTTAAGAGTTATTTCTACTATAAAAACAACTTATATTTTTAAACTAAATAATAATTTTTCATATATTTGTATTTTCATGATATTCAATTTCCAGTGAACACCACTATCATCTTCTTAACTTATTAATCAGACATCAATGTCAATTGCGACTATATATTTATATCCACTAATAATTCATATCAACAAGTAGATGAGACTTGAGATCAGTATATTTTTAGTGTTAACTACTATCTTCATGCACTTTTCAATTCTTATAAAAAATTAAGAGTCAAAAATTGTTTCTATTTCCATTTATAACTGATCTTACATTTATATAAAATAGTATAAACTGTTTATAAAATATGATAACTACTACAATCTTGTTATCTATTGAGATACAGTTTCATTTCATGAATAAAAAAATTGTTTCACTATAATTATTTTGATACCGTGTATTGATATATTATACAAAAAGTATACAGTTTATCTTTATACATGATTGTTTTAAAAGCTAAATTTTAATACCATCACAATATAGAATAAATTTAAATTGTATTTAGATTTTATTTATACATTAAAATCTTAGAATAAAATCAATCTAGAATTTTAAGAATACAACAATATGTTTCAATAATTGAAATCGTACACAGATGAAATATGAAAATAAACTTTTTCGAAAATGAATCTATATGTATAATGATTTATTCATTTGGAAAAAACTATATGTTAATGATATATGTGTATAGTTTTCAAATTAATTTTTGAAAAAAATTATTCATAATGTTTGAAAATAAATTAATGGAACCATTTCATATTAAGGATGAATATGATATATGAATTTAGGTTACTCATATTTATAGTTAAACAATATATATATATACAATTTGATATGATCCACATCATTCCTACATAATATATGTAGTTTACTCATATATACAGTTTCTTTTCATAAAATTTTATCAAATTCCTTATATATATGGAATTTGGTATAACTTATCATCTGAAATATGAGATTGGTTTGTAAGATTACCATATACAGTATTGTGAGATCCACATAAATCATTTATAATATTTTTAAATTTCTTTGTGAATATAGTTTTTGAATATAGTATCATGATTTGTTTTTTCAAATACAGATTTATTTGAGAACATACACATTTTTTCATTTTTCTTTCATTAAGATTTAATTATGAAAACAATATCATGAAATTTATTTATGAATTCAGAATCATGATATCCATATCATTCTTATAGATTATCCACATTATTCATATATAGTTTCATTACACAATATTCCTCTATATTATATGAATAAAATTTACACATATATGACTATAGTTTATTCGTATTAGTTATGATTTTTTTTCAAAAGAATTATAAAACAAAATTTACCAACATATTTATGTAAATGAATTTTATAATTAGAATAATATATAGATGTATTATAGACTTTTTAAATTATTTTCCTCTAATAATATACTTAATACATAGATATATACTACAAAAATATACAAGTAAAATATGGATGATTTTTGACTAATTACTTGTAACCATGGAATGATACTACATAGTTACATTATGGGATGCACCTCACTAAGTTCAATATTCAATATTTCTACCCAAAAGATTCAACTAATTCCTAAAAATGTACATCAAACTATACATACACTATCTCACTATACATAATAAATCCTCACTATCAAAGGTATATGTTATTGGAAATGTTTCATTGATTTATATAAACCCTAATTACACGGGTTGGCACTAGGAGAATATAACAAGGTTAACTGATTTCCAACATTAAATTTTTATTCAAGGGAGGCATGCTCTTATTGATTCTATGATGTAACCATCATTTCAATTACAAATTTTTATTTTATTTATTAGACCTATATTCTGTCTAAATTATTTTACATTTGAAGGGGGATTAAAATATATATTTTATTATATATTTTTTTAGTTGTTACATGAACAAGTCCCTCTTCTTGTAGATGAGAACTAAGAATTTCAAGGAAGATCTTGAGTATCATCTGAAATTTTTTTCTCTACTATATACTGAATGTTTCTTTCCTACTTTAATTTTTTTTATCAATATAGGTATGCTCCCATGGATTATATGATGTAAACATAATTTCAATGAAAATTTTATATTCTATTTATTAGTTCTAGATATTTTCTAAAATTTTAATTTTTCTTTAAAATTATTTTCTTCTATTTAAAGTGATTCTAACAAATTATTTCTAGATAGTCATGCAGGAATAGTACTATAGTTTTACATAACCTTTATCTCACTCACATTTACTATCTTCTATTATGTTCTTATTTGGTTTCACTTTTTCCCATTTTTTATGATTTAATTTATATATTTATACTTTCTCCAAAATTAATCTCCCATTATTCTTATAAAGTTTATACATAATACATTTTGACTTAGGAGGTTGTGAAGGAATCTATTTTTCACGTTTTCAAGACTACTAGAACTAAATTATCGGTAAGGATAAAACCTGATTATGTACATAATTTGTTCTATGAAATACTTTAAAACCATAATAATAGAAAAAAATATATTTTATTAATTATTCATTTTTTTAATAAATCATTCAAATTGTGAATTCTGAGGGATACAATCACTTTATTGGTTTTTTTCTATTAATGTTGTGGTATTTAATTCTTCATTAATCAATTTACCCATCATGGTATGGGTTTTTCTTGAATAGATTCATGTTTTTAATTGAATTGAATTGTTTTTCCTTGAAAGGGACTAGGTGGTAGATCTATTTTATTTTCTCTGGTCCTTTACATTCATATTTGTTTGAATTTCATGATTCATATACAATTGATACATGGGGTGTATTTACTCTATATTCTATGTATTTTTTTAAGTGATACATAATCTTATTTACATATACAGTTATAATTAATCAACACCTTGATGGTATTGATGTCTCCCATTTTTTTGGTTATCTACAGGAGGGGTGCGTAATATTTCTTGATCCATATTTTTTCTGATATTATTTTATATGGACCAAAAATTACCAATTTAATCTCAATTTTTTTTCTGAATAAGTAGTTGGACATGAGTTTTATATATGATACTAATAATGGGTAGACACAGGAGTTTTTTCACTTAATTTTTATGTGGTGTTTGGGGAAAATGAGTCTGATAATGATAAAGATTCTTGATACTTCTATTAAGAGCATTGTGGAAGTCATATGAAATGATAGAATTTACAATTTTTGAAAGTTAATTACCCTATTTTTTCTATCTCCATCAGATATGTTGTCATCAATAACCCTACCACCTACACCATATTTCCTTCCATAAGATCAACCATATCCGCCAAATTTCCTACCACCCCTGTAAGTGTTGTTTATTGAGTGCATGGTGAGGTATTGTTGAAATCTGATTGAAAATAATTTATTTAATCATTTATGTGGTGGATAGTAACATTAAACAAGGAAATATATTAAGATGTGTTATTGTTTTGTTTCCTTTAAACTTGATCATGAGAGATTAACTAATCTCAAAGTATTTTAAACATTTACTAAAATTTTATGTTAAGCACAATGATTATAAATTTATAGTTCTAATGTATGTATAATAAATTTGTTCAATTTTTTCGAGGTGCTATGTAAGTTGTAGAAAAAATGTTGAGACATGAATTAAATAAATACAAAAAATCTCTACTTTATAAGGCATTAAAAACCCTACACATGTGGTAAATCATTAAGGCATTTACAGTATCTTCTATTAACTATATTTCTAGTAACTTAATTTATGATACCAATTTTATAATTCAGGAAAAAACAAGCAAATTATATTGTACCTTATTTTACTCTTATTCAAATTCATCGTATGAAATCTTTTATATTGTTCAATAATGGTGAATATCCATAATGTATTTTTGTGAAGTTTTTTCTTCCTAGGAGTCTTAACAAATCCCAGATTAATTTGATGTACACTATATTATTTTTTAATATTTATTAAGATATTCAATAAATTAAAAATGAGTGCACTGGAGGAGATTATCTCTTAATCCATGTTCTATAGAAATAAAATTCAGTTTGGGGTTCTTACAAAACATTTCACCCAAATCAGTGTTTTAAATTTTCTTTCATTTTCCAATAAAAAGAAATATATATATTGTTATCAATATATGTATTGGAACTAATATTAATTTTCCTTCTTAAAATATAAAATAACATATTAGTTATAAACTAATATTACATATTTAAACTAAAATGGATTAATTAGTACTAAAATGTATTGATCATAATAATATTTCAAAAATCCATATAGTTTTACAATAATTAGTTCTCAAAAGTGACATCAATACTAAGACAATGATGTATTACAGATATATAAATTTATGATATATTTGAAAGAAATTTCAATTCAACTTCTATATATATTCTCCTATAAATTTATTTAAATGAAAATCAATTCAAGATGAAAAGAAAAATTAAATAAAATAACCAAAAGTCAATTACTATGTTCAAATGTTTATTTTTTATTTAGTTTTGTTTTATGTGTCAACTATTATTCACTCTTATGTTTCTTTTTCTTCTTATATTGAATTTTTCTAATGGTTTTAATAACTCCAAATTTTGAGAATGTGTATGAATTTATACTTAAATGATTATTCCATGAAAATACATGTGTGGGGTACTAGTATATTATAACCGGAACACCCCCCCCCATAGTACCTAGTTCTTAACCATCACAACAGATCACTTGATATCCTTGTACCCATCATTAAAACTAGACCACCTACCCACGATCCCCTAACCCTCTATCCCCACTCAAGCCCATCACACCCTTAGGGATTTTTTATTTAATTAATGAGTGTGAGATTGAAACCCCAGCACACTATCAATGGTTGAACAACAAGACTAATTAGTGCAATAACATCACCTTATTTTATAATCACACACACATATATAAACCCTCCCTCCATACATACACATCCATATGCCCTTATATTTGTATATATTTATAAATATTTGTGTGTGTGTTTTATTTGAATTTAGAATTCATGGTTTTCAAATAAAATTTCATTTTATTTTATATGAATATGACATGATCTATTTGAAATGAAATATTAGATTTATATTTTATTATTTTTGATATTTTTTTAGTTGGTTCAGTGGGTTGGTGTCTGTTCTGGCATGTTATTCTTTACTATGCTTGAGATATTCTATGGGCCTCATTCATGGTTCAATATACTTTAGTCTGGAATCCCTGGTGATATTTCTTATATAACTAGGTAAAACACTTATTATTTATTAACTATATCCAATGGTTTTGGCATGGAAACTTTTTATCTATTTACTATGTTTTTTCCTTTATTTTTTCTTGGATTCACAATTATTACCTATAAAATAATCTAGATGTGTTGTGTGTGTCCATTATCCATTACTTTCTGAAGATTCAGGAGACATCTATTTCATCCTCCCCATCTCTATGTTTTTCATTACATGAGTTTTGTTACACCACCTGATAAGCCTTTAAGCCCCATTTCTTCAATTGAGGTAGAATCATTATACACTTATTACCTTACTATGTAACTCGTTTTGTTTCATTTATTAATTCAATTTTCTCATCATTCATATAGTTACCAAGAGAGATAGATATAAAATAGAGGGATTAGCTAGTTCCTTAGACTCAAGTTTGCAATCCATGGTGCTTTAAGATCTACAGTGTTCCATTCAAGTAGAGATTATTGTTTTCAAATAGTTATCTTGTGGAAGGTGATAGATTGAAATTATGAGAGGATATTTATAACAAGGTTTTTAATAAGAATCTTAGATATGTAAGAATAATTACATTTATTTGAATATACCTTGGTTAATTTTATGTATTTTTTTCTTTCATATGTGTTGGGTGAGTCCGTCAACGATGATAGAATATTTTACCTCTTCATAAAATAGTTTATCACTAAAATTTTATTTATAAAGAGTTATACCTAAAATAAATTCTTTGGTATGTGTGTGTTTTTAATTTCTATTACATTATGTTTCCTTTCATAATAAAGATTTTTTAATGTAGGTTTTATTTTCATGCATATAGGTCTAATATGGTACGAAAAATATAAAATATCAATATCAATTCCTTTTTATTTTTATTTTTCTTAGTTCACATTTCAAGATTCTGTTTGTAATCATTTATTTTCTAGTTATATTTTTTATCAATTTCATCTTTATGAAATATAAACTACCACTATATTTTGTGATTCCAAGAGTGTTTTGTGTCGAAGTAATATCATGATAAAGAAAAAACACCCACAAAAATTGGTATTAAAGGCTTCCTGGACATATAGATAAGTTCAATAAAGTGTAAGATCAGAAATATTTTTAGTGAAAATGATTTTAATCTTTAAAGAGTAAAAATGCATGAAAATATTGTCAAAAATATACTTCTTTATTCCCATTTTAGTTTCATTAAAAAAATAATGATCCCATACATTGATAGAAAGAGAGCATTAACTTATGCTTATGTTTCTACTAATGTTATTAAAAAGTCCCATATAATTTTATTTCTTTCTCGAGGGGACAATGTTTTTTATAGAATAGTGTATGAGTCGACCATTTCTATAATATGGTTAAAATTTTAAACTCTATATATGTCTAAGTATTTTATAGGTATAATTTATAAAATAATAATATTATAAAATTTTAAGAAGCATACTGAATCTACAGTTGGTCACAAATAAAGAAATTTGATAAAATAATATAAGATTTTTGGAATATATAAATAAAAATTATATATAATGACAAAGAAATAATACTACTTACATTTTGAAAAACTCATACAATTCATTGAGGGATTATACAAAGTATGAAAAAAACCCTCAATGAAGTAAAATTCACATTACATTATATAGAGATTTAAAATAAATGAATTTTGAAAACTAATGTGATGGGGATAGAAATCAAGGTTAGAAGTGAATCCATGTTTAAGAAGCGGGAAAATAACCAAAATAATATAAGTATCATTAAATATATGAGTTGAGTTATGAAATTTTATCATTATAAATTGACTGAAAATATGAAAAATAATTATATTAGTCATAAATATAATTCAAAGGATTGTTACATAGATTTATTAATGGTTGAAAATGGTATTTATATTATTGATTTTGTAAATATTATTGTGAATACTATAAGTGAAGAGAGAGTATTTAATTCTCTGTGATCTTTTCACATGTGTCCAAAAAAAGATTAATATTATTTATTTAACTTAAAATAAATATTGACATATATTTATAAGAAATAATAGGATCTTAAAAATCATGGTATTAGCTTCTATATCTTTAAAACTTCATGATTATATTGTGAAAACTCTAAATGAGGTTATATGGGTACAAAAATTGAAACATAACCTCATTTATCATGGAATAATTGAAATAAGGGTTTTACCTTTCGATCAGAATTTAGTAGTCCTAAACTCACCAAGGGTTATCCCATAATATTGATAGGATCATTCATTCATGGATTATAAATGTTCAATTAAAAAATACATTTAAAAAAATTAAATTCCAATCATTTCCCAATAACTGATAAATTATTCTTAACATAAAAGGCTCATTCATTTATATGAAAAGGGATTAGAAGAATTAAAAAAATAGGATTTATTTAATAAAATAGATCTAAAAAATATTCTATTCAATAAAGATTATATTTTTTGGTAAATCAAGTCTTATGAGCTTTAAAAGATCATAATATAAAAAAATTAACCCCATGGGAATTTTGATTTATGGGGTCTCTTTTGGATTTCCTCACATGGAGAATTATATTATTTTGTGACATTTATAGACGATTTATTATGTAATTTATGGATTTATATATTTTGAAATAAACTTAAAACATTTGAAAATTTTAAAAACTGGAAAACAAGTTTTGAGAATAAAATCAGAAGTAAATAGAAGGATCTTATAACTAATAACGATTTAGAATAACTATTTAATTAATGTGATGAAATTTTTAACATTGAGGGTATTCTTAGACACCAAACTATTATATATCCCCAAACAAATATTTTTCTAATAGAATGAACTAGACCATGTTTGAGGGAGTGAATAGAATGCTCTCATACTTTTATTTACTTAAGCCCTACGAGGTAGTATTTTCCACTATGATAGTGTACTTGATCAATCATTTATCTTTAACTATTACCAATTTCAAGACACCTGAGGAAATTTTGAATAATAAACCACCCAACTATAAACACTTTAGTATTTTTGGTAGAACATCTTATGCACATAGAATGAATGATAAACTTGAACCTCAAACTATCAAGTGTATTTATATAGGGTATCCGAATAGTGTTAATAGTTTCAATATTTGGATAGATGAATAGAGTTTTCAAAAATTTATAACCAGAGGTGATGTTTTACTTCACTAGTCTCGTGTTTCTATAGATATTCATGTTATTAGTAAAAAACCATAGATACAACCCAATCAGTGCATGTGAAAGTAAAAAATAGAACCATAATAGGAGAATCAAACCGATACCCTTTCCATTGTGCCTCTAGAACAGACTCAACTCAAGTTTGATTTAGACTCTAAGTCAGATGAAGAGGTTTCCGGTGATCTTTGAGATTATCAGACCTCTCTATATATGAAAAATAGGGTAATCTAAGCCCCATCTCATTTTGATCATGCATATGTGGTCACACATGCTTTCAATATCACCCATGGATTAAATATTGATGAGATATAATATTATAAGAAAGTAATGAAATATAAAGAATAAATAAAATAGTTATCTTTACTGAATGATGAAATGTATTCTCTAGTTAAAAATGAAACCTATACTATTGTTAATAACTTTATAATGTTAAATTCATATGTTGAAAATGGATTTTTAAAAGGAAACAACACTATACCAAGGAAACTAAAATAAAATAAAATTCATGTATTTTTATAATGTGATACTTTTATAACAATGGTTATGTAAATGGTAGATTATTGGAATAATTTAAAAATGTTTGATTTATAGATTACAAGTTGTTAGAGGTTTCGTGAAATGGTTTTGTGTTAATTATTAATAAAAAATGGATTGTTTAAAATATTTGGAGAAGTTTGAAAGAGATTTGAGGAGTTTTATAGGTGATTTTGTGATGGAAGAAAAAATCACAATGTAACCATACCAGTCAATACATTAATGATCCAGTGTAAGAGTAAACTAAAGATATAATGTACGACCACATCGTAATGACTTACAACACATGATATTGGAAAATATCACACTGTAATAGGAACCCAGTGAGAATTCAATGTAGCTCTGGCTTGTGAGGGTTGAATAAAATCACACCATAATGGAAAATTTTATGCCATAATTATTATAACACTAGAAATGGGGAGTCAATTTCAAGGTTAAAAGTCATGAAATATTGGTGTGGATCTGGTTAGATTTTTAAAGGTATATCACACTATAACATGGAATTTCACAATGTAATGGGTTCATTATCTTTATAGATTTGGATGATCAAGTGGTGAGTTTTAAGGATTTTAAGATGGATTTTGACCATTTTTATGGATATAAGGTTGAATTTAAATCATGCTAAAATGAGATGTGTTGCACAAAAAACTAGCTGAAGTGGGAGGTCATCAGGCTACAGCATGGGGAATTAAACCACGGTCATTTGGATCCCATATTGTTTTAAAAATATGAATATTTTTCAAATGAAAAGATATAATCTTTGAATTTTATGTTTTTAATTGGATGATTATGGATGGTTTTATGGACCTGTAAGCTAGTTCCAAGTTCAAAAATATATGTTATGAATTTAAAATATTTTATTAGAGATATCCGAGGAAATAGAGAATATAAAAATAGAGAGAAGATTTTCATTATCTAAAGAAAGAGGGAAAAACCATTATATAGAAGAACTAAATTAAATATATAGATTTGAATGTGGTAATGAAGTAAAAAAGAGTCCCTTTTGGTTTGGTGTTTTTCATCTTTGTGATTATCTTTTTAATAAACCATTGTGTCAACATCTTTATATGTAACTTGTATCAAAGTTATGATTAGAGTGATTCATAGATGGAATGATCGTAAGATCATCATTAATCCCGTCATAAACCTTTTAATCATGATAATGAATAGTGATTTCGGTACATTGATATATTATAAATCTATTCTACTTGTATATATCCTTTTGTGGTAAACAATTTAAAATATCTATTTTGAATAATTTACTTTCTATAATTGGTTGTTGTAGTTGTGTGATTGAGAATGATACATTCAGCGATTTATTTATAACATGAGAACATTATTATTCATAAGTTGAGATGAAAAGAAATCACACAACATTTCACCATCTTTTAAGGGTGTTTTTGAGATGTTTTGGTTACAAAAATTGGTATTATATCCATAAGTTTAATATTGATAACTTTGTTGGTGGAATAATGTTGACATAGGGAATGCTGGGAAAAAGGAGTTCAATTTTTCAATTGCTATAATTACCAGATTTGGAATAATTACATGAGATCACATCCAAGGTCACCCAAAATCAATTTTTACTCCATCTACACTCATGAAATACATGCAAGTAATGTTACATAATTGTAAATGATTGAACGTAATGGGTTATGAGTCAATACAAATTCAAATAAAAAAAATAACATATACAAATAATTATTTAATCAAATTTCTATTAATATGATGAGTTATAAATCTACCAAAATAATATTCTAAAAATTATCTAACATCTAAGAAGGTGAAATAAAAGTTAATGAGGGAATGTTATAATTTATACATAATAAGTATGATGATTTTAATATGAGTTTTAATGGAAATATAAATATTTTTTTCAATTGAATAATCTAGGTTATTATATATATTAATGGAATTGGTGATGGTATGAAGAATTTTTGTATTTTGAAGAAAATATTATAGATATATCAACATTAATTTAGTATTTTTTTGGAACATGAAGAAGGAAAAATTTCAACACAAACTCTTGATGTTTCTTTTAAAAGACGGTGGCCTATAAAATTCAAGTGAATCCATAAGTAACATATAGTCACTCATAAAAGGAGATAAAATTCAAGGATATAGATAATATTGATAAACATTAATGTAAAGATGGATAAGAAGAGTATATTGATTAATTTATATCTTTTTTCATAAAAAAATTAAAGAAAGGTAAAGGAAGTTTTAATGGAATGTTAATACTAGCATATTTCAATTGTAGTTTTTGGGAATATTTCTATGAGATATTTGAGGCAGTTTGATAGATAATATGAAGGTTAATACACACATAAATAGTGAATAATTTTCCCCCTTAAATGAAACTTTAAATTTGGGAACATATCCATAAAGTGGATTTAGTGGAATAGCTTGTGGATTAGGGATAAAAATAAAGATAAGTTATGTTTATAAGAGGGTGAAACCAAATTCAAATATGATTTAGAAGATGAAATTATAGAAAACATCTACAAATATAAAAATGTAACTAAATTTGAAAATCAATGGGCATGTGTTGTTGATTTCCAAGTAGAACTAAATGGTTCCATTGAGGAGCTTGACATATAAAAAAAGAAGAATAAAAATAATGATGGTTTGTTAAAAAAATATTTCGAATATGTTGACTAACTCAAAGATAAAATAAATTAGTTTGAAAAGGTTTTAGGGGACCAAAATATTACTCAAGAATCATCTGGAGAAGTTTCAAACTTCAATTTGAAGATTGAAAAACAAGATAAAGTTATCTAAGACCTTATTTATTTTATCGAGAATTAAGTAAAAAGGGTTAAATAACCTAAAAATATGTGGTCACTTTGAGAAATAAACCTAAATCTAAAACCAAATCAAGTGTTTAAAATATAAATCTATAGTTTGTAAGGTTCTCATATAATTAGTTAAAGGAACGGTATGAATGAGTCATAATGAATATCGAGAGAGTGTTTAGTGGACAAAGACTAAATTACATGGGTAAAAATAGACTTGTATTTCAAGATGAAACATATAAGGTAGAAGTATTGAATATGAAAGGTAAAGAGAAGAAACTTTTCATAGATAATTAAAGTGCCAATAGATTATAAAAAAACCTCTATTTTAATCGGTGGTAGGAAACATATGGAGGGAAGTGGATAATATATTTCCCTTGATGGAGTGTTAATTTTGTGGATTTTAGGCCACATGGAAACCTATTGGAAAGAAGAATAAACCTACTTGAAAGGAGAAGCACCCAAAATTCAATAAAGAAGGATGAGAATATATCATATACCTTAAAAATAATTATTTTTATGGGTAGTGATTTTACCACTCTTATTTGATCAAGATGTATGGATTACATTACAATAGTTCATAGAGGGGGATTATAAAGAAACAATGATAACTAATGTGCCTACAAATACACATGGAGGCTCAACCCTGATACCTCTCATAAGACCCCTCAAATGCATAACCACTAGGATAATCCCCTAGGGGATAAAAAGGTATGAATTAAAGGTAATTAATAATATTAAATATCTCTTATGGAGGAACATGTATAAAGAAGTGATGATCCCTAAAATCCATATCTTTGGGAAATGGTTTTACCCTTTATAAGTAGAAGAATATTATTATAATGATTATGCTGAACGGAATGAGGAGATAACACAATTTCTCTCTACTCATTAAGGAATTTTTTTATATGGAAAAAATTAGAAGGAGAATAATATTTTAGCTAAGATTTCATTTAAATAAATATATAATATAAAAAATTATATCCTTAATAGTGGGTTTTCTTCCAACCAAGCTAGGAATATGAATATTTTAAATAATGTAAAAGGTTTATTGATGGAACCATTTTATTTTGAAAGGGTAAATCATTAATGATCAAGGTAATTAGATAAATGAGACTTTAGGGTGATAAGATAAAGAAAACAAAATATCGTTATATTGATTAAATTTACCAAAATCACATAAGTGTGAGATAACTATTTGAATTGGTATTCTAATTTATATTCAACCAGAAGATATTCCTAATAAAAAGAAAATATATAAATTACTTTATGAAGGGATATGTAATGAATGTAAAATTATACCAAGCGTATAGTAAGGAGATAAATTGTCTCCTTATGGTGGAAGAGGATAATGGCTTATGGAATTGGAGGCTTGGTCATATACATTAACAATTCATGGAGAATCCATAAAATTTTAAGTCCATTATAGATATTTTAAATTTAAAATGTGATCATGAAATGATTTGGGATTCCTATATTATAGGGAATATAGTAAAAAATCATTATTGATAAATAAATAATATGGAATAAAATATGATGGAATTAATTAATACTAATGTGTTTGTGTTTTAATAAAACATACTAGAACATGAGGTGAAAGATACTCTATTTTTTTATGATTGTACCAAGATGGGTTATAACAATTTCATGTAGAAAAAGTCATAATTCATGGAGTGAATTATGAGGTTTTAGAGGTGAGTTAAGAATGAAACTGGAAGATTAATTAAAATTTTATGATTAGATATTGTCACTGGGTACACCTCCATAAAAGTATAATGTTTTTTGAAAAAAACATGTTACTATGAAGAATGTTTAATTCTTGAGAACACTATAACAAAACAGTATCTTAGAAATAAGTAATTATATGGTAAAAATGCATAAAAATAACATTTATCATTGAGAGTGGAATATCTCGATTCTATTTTCAATAGAAAATTAAAGTGGTGAATTACACCCTAAATGGGATTTTATATGTTATATAGAGGATAATAAATTATATGAAATTTTTCATGAATGTAAGATGACATTAAAAATATTTATATATTTTTGAAGTAAATTATTTATACTAAAAAATTGTAAAATAATGGTAAGTATGAATATAAAGTTGATTAAGGAATATTATTTGGTTACTCAATAAAGAGTGAGGCCTATAAATAATTCAATAGGAGGATAAATTTATATTTGATAACAATTTCTGATCAAGAAGTTGAGGTAGAAACCAATTCTATATTCTTAAATAATCTATCATATAATTAGTATTTTGAAGTTTAATTTGAGGAAGAAGATGATTATAAAAAGATTCAACCACATACTCAAATAAGAAGAAGAAGGAATTAGATTAATGAGTCAAATATCATTGAAGATAAAATTGCACCATTATAAACATGGAGAATGGAAAGTGTAGAACATATTGATCTATTATCCCAAGTAGTTCCAAATACATTGAAAGAAGAAATAATGGATGAATCATGACTCATGTCCATGGATGAAGAGTCATAAAAACTAGTAAAAATCACATATTTGTTTAGTGATAATCCTAGAAAATAACAACATCATTGTAATAAAGTGGGTTTTCTATAAAAAATATTTTGAACATTGGAAGGTGATCTAAAACAAGGTGAGATTGGTGTGTAAGGACTATGAAAAAATTAAAGGCATTGATGTGGAATGTACCTATGTAGTAATAAAAATAATTTCTTTAATAAGTATCCTAATATTTAATTCAAAGAGGCTTCCGAGTCATTCAAGTGGATATGAATATAAACTTTTTAAATGGAGTGCTCAAGTAATAACTGTACAATTAACACATGGTGTGTTTAAAAATTAGAGATGATGAATGTGTTAATTGTAGATGACTTTTTATGGATTAAAAAAACCTAAATATTGGTATGATCAATTATACACTTGATGAAATTGAAATTTAGGAGAGGTGGTGTTGATTAAAACCTAAATATATATATTAATAAAGTATGAGAAGTTTATGGAACACGTCTTTTTCAACGATATTATATTTGGTGTAAGAAATCTAAAATTAATATATTACGTTGAAAAATTGATGAGTTTGGGATTATGTATATCAATGATCAAATATGATAAATATTTTATTATGATTAATGTGATTCAAAAGGTAGAGTATAAAATTATATCTCAAGGAAATTATGCATGGGTGTAATTAGGAAGTTTGATTTGCATGAAATAACACCATTTTCAACAATGATTATTGTTTTTTAGAAAATTTTAAACAATATATTTTGTAAGTATATTGATATTAGTCTATAATGAAGAATAATTGGATGTATTATATACTTGATAGAAATAAGGATGAGTATATTTTATGTTACATGATTGGATACTCAATTTTAAAGTAGTCTAAAGATAAAACACCTCATTATTGTGATGAGCATCATGTGGTATTACCAATTGACAATTGAATGTGTATTAGTGTACTACATAAGTAAAGGTTGTTATTTTATTACATATTTAGATGAATAATATATTGGAGTCATTACGGTTAGAAAATCCAAGAGTGGAGGTTCTTTATTTATTAGGATATTTCACATTGTCTGGATAAGAGAGAAGAAAGAGTGCATATATCTTAGCATAACTAAAGTGGAGTAAATTTTTGTTACAAATCCTTGTACATAATTTATATGGTTGAAGGAAAAACTAGAGGGTATGGATTAAAATGTGATTGTTCTTATGGAGATTCATTATGACAACAAGAGTACCATTGAAATGATGAAAAATATCGTACAAAACTTTCTCATGAAGCACATAAAAATTTGGTTAAATTTCATTATGTAACGGTAGATAAATGAATCATCAAGATGTAATATGTTTTAGAAAATTAATAGGTAGTATATGTTATCACAAAACCACTGGCCACACACAAACATGAAAGGAAATAATTAAAACTAGGTGTTCAACCACCATCCTCAACTTTAGAAGGAATCTGACATTTGGATTTACTATAAAAGGGGGAGAAATTAGTGATATTATAAACAAATGGGGATAAATGTAGTAAATCTAAATAATTTTTTATTTTTTAAAGTAAGAGATCAAATAAGTGAAGTTAGAGTATAATTATTATCTCATGGGGATGTATAAATATTCAAGGGAATTTTATATGGATGAAGATAAGGTAATTTTTATTTAATTTTAGAGTTTCAAAAAAGGAGGTTCTTTAACCCAGAGTTAAGATATATTGATTATAAGTATATAATTCTCTCTCATTATCATGCTTTCTATATCGGGTATTACTTGTATAGACATAGAGTGATGAAAGAACTATTTTACTAATTTATTTTAATTTAATTTTGGAAAATTTTGATTACTAACAAAACCAAAGGTGTAGAATAGTGGATCCAAGGTTATTTAAATGGGATTTTTTGTTTCCTTTAGAAAATCTTTGAGTAGCAGCTTACAAGTTGGAAGAGGTTTCTTGATGTGGTATTTGCTTTCCCAGATACAAACTGTGTGATATATTCACAAGGGAAAGGGTGACTTGAAATTGAAAAATGAATATACAATTATCCCACTCTATAATGTAAACATTTTAGAAGTTGTAACCTCTGAAAAAATCAGAGTACATGAAAATAAAAAGAAAAAACATACTTAAAATTAAAAGATCCAAAGTTAAAAAATTAACTATGAAATACAAAACAATCATAATTCAATAAAAATGTAAAAAATAATGTGATGGATTTTAGTATAACAATATATAAGATATTATATAATATAATCAAAGGATATTAATAGTTCCTATCGAGGGAATACTTTACTTTTATCACCAATTTTTAGGAGCTTTAGTTACAAGAACCAAGGTATACAAGTTCCACACGGGGATATTTTTCTATCAACATGATTGAACGATACAAGTTCTTTACCTAGAACTTCCTCAATAAACCCATAGTAAATAATAAACTCTTTCTTTATCTCCTCTCCAACTAGCATGATCGACATCAATAAGTCAGACACCAGACTTCATTGAACTTCAATGTTCCGAAGCAATTAGGTTTCTTTATGTAAAACCTAATCAATTTTATAGAATTAGAAGAAAAACAATTACAACTATAAAAATTTATAGATTTTACATTAAACCACTCACAATGGAATATCCAAGAAAATAAAACTAAAAAACAATAAAAGTAAAAGAAATAAAAAGTAGTGAGAGGAAACACAACGTCATGATTTAAAGAAATTTAGTATTTCCCATTCCTAGAGGTCTCAGTCTTCATTCATAGTCAATATTGTAAATTTTTTCTCTAAGATCATTGGTGTTGGTTATAAAAAAATAACAAGTTATTAAACATATTATAATGAGATGTATAGTTTGAATTTACGATTCTCTGGAAATTATATAGATTAGCTCAGTTCACCAAAACATAGATTCAGAAGTTAAATTTTCATGAAAAATATATTTAACAAAACAACATAGTATGATAATGAACTGAATAAAGTGTATTGTGATTTTTAAAACAAAGGATACAAAATTACTCATTTGACTCAATAATCTCACCCTTCTATACAATTGAAATACATGTAAGTGGAGATAATATTTACTAAAATTGAAACTGAAAACTCCCTATAACATTTTAAAATACCCCTACGTACAATATCGAGAAAACTAAATTGTCCCACTTTTATAAGAATAAAACATATTAGTATAAACACACATCCCGTTTAATAAATGTAAAAACTTAACACGCATTAAAAAAATGTATTCCCTTTTATATTTTAAAAAATATGAAAACAAAAGGAAAAAAACAAATAGAGTTAAAAAAGAACATTGAGGGATAAGAAATAATCACATAGTATAGTTTTTACATCCTTCATCATCAGGATATAACAAATAAATTCAATTGAAATGGTGAAAGGTAGAAAAATCCCTATGGGTTGTGTGAAATTTACTCTCCCTTAGAATATGTATTGGATTTTTGGAAATGTTCTCCCACAAAAACCTATTTCTAATATTCATCTACTCCAATTTAATTCTAAACTTATGTATTTTTTGATGTTTCCAACTTATTGAATCAATATAATAATTTTAGTAATCCCTCCATAAGATGAAATTCTTTAACTTAACTTCTTTATCAATGTTTAATTATTCTCACCATCAGGTATGTTCTAATGAAATCTTTCATTGTGTATATATTTATCAAGTCATTTATTGTGTAAGTTCTGATCAATTCCTTCATGAAAATTCTTATTTAATCTTCTTGGAAGTTCTTTGTAAAATATAATCATTCTAAACAATGTTATAAAAACAAAACACTCCCCCTTTCATAAAGAGTAAGTCAAATCATGCGTCTAAAATGACAAAGGAAAAGACCTAACGTACAAAGGTAATAACTTATACATAAGAAAACAAATTCTGACATACTACTCATACATAAGAGTATGAAAATAATATCTAAAAGTAAATTTAAAATACATAAAAGTAACTTCAAAAATAAAATAGGGATTCTTATTCATTAGATTTAAATACACATAAAATAAAACCTAACTTTGGAAATATAACTACCATTAAGTTCATTGATCAACACAACTTCTATACAATGTAGTTCTATAATATATTTATGTAAGATCTTATAATTTTTATTGAAAGAAAATATTCGAAAATATGAAGTGAAAAGATAGTAAAATTATATATAAAAAATGAATGTTCTACCTCGTTCTTGAAGTGTTTTTCAATGTAAGGAGAATATAAAACAATAATAGGAAAAAATGATCACTTAACATTAATCATAACCATCTTTTATTTAATTTATTTTAATCTTCCAAAATATAAAGGTTTTTTAAGAATATCAATAAGTTAATATCTAGTTCTAATAAATTCAAGAAAAATATCTACCTTAGATAGTACCCTAATAAGTGGTGTATTATTTCTATTTGACTAGATATTGAATGATTTGTTGGGGGTTTAGGAAAATAAATAACACTTTTTCCATAAAAAATAATCAAAGATTAATTAAAACTCAATATAAAATAAGTGAGTGTATGATGCGTCAAAAAAAATTGAGTGTATCAAATTTAAACTACAACATATTCATCTTCAATAGTGGAATGTGAAACTAAATGTTTCTTCTCGATGGACCAATAGACTATAAAGCTTCTCTAAGAAAGTGACAAGTTTATAGAGTAATCTTTAGATTCATTAAATAATCTTGAAAATATATATCCAAATAAATCAAAAGAGTAAAATAAGATCTAGAAGAATTAAAGAGAATATATTCTAAAGTTTCTTGAAAACAAAAAAGATTAATTTATCTTTCATAAAATATGAATCTTTTGATTAGCTTCAAACCTCACACATAAAAATAGAGTATATAATTTTTCATTGACTATCCATAAATTAATGTAAAATTTCTATCACCCCAATAAAAAATTTAAGATCAAATGGTTTCTTGGATTCATCAAGGACAAGTTTACATAAGGTTCATACTAGAGTACCAATAATAAAAGCATTATCAAATCCTAAACGTTTATGTAAAGTTTTAATGTAATTATATTTAGTTAAAATAGTTCCTTTCAAGTATCTAAGTTTTTCAGAATCCATGAAGTTAATTAAGATCACTCATCATAATCATATCAAATTTACTTGTAATTATTCTAAAATAATATCTACAAGAGTTTTTTAGATTGAAAAAAATAATTTTATCAATATAGATTTGTAAAATAATGGTGTCATTAAACACTTTCTTAATGAAAGAGTAGGAACTATCATTCATTTAAAAAATTTATTATGAAGTAAAAATATAGAAAATGCTTTATAAAAGGTTCTTAGGGCTTGTTTAAGTCCATAAAGCACCTTAGTAAGTTTGAAAATATGTTTCAGAAAATATGTATCTTAAAAACTAGAATATTATTCGACATAAACCTTTTCCAAAAAATAAAAATTAAGGAAGGAAATATTTAAATAAATATAAAATAGGGTAAATTTATGATAGGCTAAGATGGATAATACAGTTCATGTGGATTTTATTTTAGTTACACGAGAAAACTTTTCTCTATAGTCTATGCCCTCTTCTAGATTATAACCCTCAACAAATAGTCTATCCTTATTCTGAACAATTGTCCCATTCTTATCACACTTATTTTAGATGAGTTATTTGACTCCTATAACGAAAAGTTCATTCAAACATTCAACTAGTGTAAAAACCTTGTTCCATTCAAATTGATTAAGATTTTCTTGTATAATAATAATCCAACTCTCATCACTGAAGGAATCATCTAGAGTTTAATGTTCAAATTCATATATTAATGCAAAATGATCACCTTTATTTAGTAAATAATTTGTGTTTCTAAATAATTAGTCTATATCACCATTGATATAATTAGAGGGATGATTCTATAAGATCATATGTTTTTTAGGTAAACATAAAGGTAGTTTCTTATATATCAAATGAGTATGTTTTTTGGAATATATTTAGTTATGATAAATTTAGATATATGTGGATCAGCTTCTCGATGTAAAGTGTAATGTTTTTTAAAAACAAAATTCAAATTATTAACATTATCTGAATTTTCTTGCTTTTTATATGGATCAACCGCATTAAAATTAATATGTAACATTACTTAAATGGTATATGTTGGTCTATTGAAAACATGATAGGACTAACATGTGTGGGAGTAATAAAGAAAAATATTATTATCATCTTTTTTATTGAATTCATGTATATTATTTTAGTATTCAAAATAAACAATTTGCATAAAATTACATTAAAGTTACCATATTTTTTTCATTCTTTCTTCCATTACACAATTTTAAAAGCAATTTATTTATAAATGAGAATAATAAAACATAATTTATTGTGTAACATATAGTACTAATGGTCCCATCCAAAAAATTATTAGCAATACTATATTCTCACAGTATATTTTGGGAAATTTCTTTAAGTGTTCTCTTCCTCTTTTCAAGTACATTATTCTATTGTGGAGTTCTTAGTGTTGAAAAGTTATGAGTAATTATATTTTCTCTAGAAAAAGTTTCAAAATTATAATTCTCAAACTCCCCAACATGATCACTCCATATAGTGATAATAAGTATATTTTTTATATTTTGAACAAGAACAAAAAAAGTTTTAAATAATAAGAGTGATTAATAGTGATAAATTAATCCAATGTAAACCTAGTATAATTGTCAAATATGAAGGTTCATAGTATTTATATCTCCAAAAATATCTATATTCACTAACTTTAAAGGTTCATAAGTTAATGTAACACCCTATATTCAATTATAGTAAGTAGGATTTTCTTTCTAAAGAAACTATTTCATAATTCACATAGCATGATTGAAGATTGTGAATAAAACCTAAATTATACAATTTTATAAATTTAATTTGAAGAAATAAATTTCATTTTTTAATTAATAATTTCAAAATTATCTTAAGATGAATTTTTGATATTTTTTAGAAATATTTGATTTTAGGAGAATAGTGAAAATATAGATTTTAAAAAAATTCCACTTTTATGACATTATAATAATATAAGAATAAATTAGAGGTTTACAAAACATTTTTTATAAAATAAATATATATTTATGTATTATTATAATGTATATATAAATAAAATTATGACCTTAAAAATAAATTTCTAACATTTTTTAAATCAAAGTAATGTTTTTGTTTAAATTATTTTTTTAGATCTTTTATTTTAATTAATTATTTATATAGATAATTTAGGTTTTGGTTTTTTTGAAATAAAAATAATGGTTTTTTTATTTAAAATAATCTAATTAATTACATTTTAATCAACATTAGTTATTATTTTTGTTAAATTATTTTTTCAGTTAAAAGTCATTATTTTAAAACTGTTTTTAACTGTATTTTGTGGGGTTTTCTTAATTTAATTTCTGAATCTTAAATAAATTAAATTTGATTAAATGGAATAAATATTTGGATTAATTTTTTTTAATGTGTAAAATTTCATTTTTTTATTATGAATAGTAACTTTGGTACAAAAATTAGTTACTATAGTAAGATTTAAAACAGATCAAAAGGGTTAAAACTAAAATCATAAGGGTAAAAATGACCTAAAATATTGTCTAAATCCTATTGTATCTTCTTATTTAGACCATATATTATCTCCAATTTTATGATGTGTCAATTTTGATCCATTGTTCTTTAGTAATTCACAAATATATTTTAATCTTTTGAAATATTCTGAGTGTGTCCTCTCCCTCGCTTATAAAAGGAAAACACTTATCCTCTCTCACGCACACTTGAAAATACTCTTATATCAGCCAATACCTTCACAAATAATTTAAAAACACCCACCCAATGTTATAGAGGTCCTATTTTGATAATAATACTATCTTAATAAGGATTTAGGTATAAACCAAAGGTGGTTTTTTGAAGAAGATGTATAGTTCTTAACTGAGTGTTTCCTTTTTTTAATTCTTCTTTTACCTCCCTCAAACATATAATTTCATTTATGATATAATAACATAAGTATCTAAAATATAATAAAATTTTATTATGTTTATGTTATTACCCTTTTTCATCAACTTATCAATTCAATAAAAAATAAAAACATCTCTCATGCTTATGTATGACCTACTATATTCACATAGCGGTATAACCTATTTTTCATCACCACTTCAATTGGATGGTTGTAAATATATAACTAATGAATATATAATATATCTATGAAATAATTATTATTATATGAATATAATATGTCATTTACATTTTTATTCTTCCACCTATTAAAAAATGATAATGTCACTCATGCATACGTGCAGACTACCACCCCTATGAGGCGATGTGATTCATTTTTAATGTATGCAATTCAAGAATGATTATAAGTAAGTATATAATTAATATATATGATATTTATAATAATATTTATATTTTGGGGATGATGAAACCATGATCAAGATACAAGAATCATAATATCAGAATCAGAACATATATAAAAAACGAAGCAGTCAACACCCAAAATGATGATGATAATGAAATATTATTAATGAATGTGAGTAGAAATTTTATAAATGGATCATATATAATAATATAAGTATGTATATCATTATTTAATATAATTATAATTAATCAAAAATTATTATATAGGAGGTTAATATCACTTATGAGGCAAGTCAAACTTTTGATAAGAGATTTTTGCTACAGTATCATTTTTTATCAGGATTGTTTATGTTCAGATTTAATTTGGGAATTTTTGTAATGACCCAAAGTTTTATAAATTAAATTACCATTTAAAATCAATTAATTACTTATAATTTTATTAAATAATAGAAAACACATTCACTACTTTGGTTATTTTGGAGTTTTATAAGTCACATCCTGTCATATTTAAAAGACTATTAAGAATCATAACTGTTGATATTAACTTCATTGTAAAGTTACAATCAAGATTAATATATATTAAGGGTTATGATAAATCCCAATTGAAATATATGAAAGAATCAATGGACTCGACTAGTATGATCATACCTTATGAATCACATTTATCAGATATTATGAGGGAGATAACATCATTGGGATCTTCCCTTGACCAATCCCAATATGAGATTCAATAAATAAATCATGAGATAAACTATTTATAAGATACGTTTAATATTTTTTAGATCAGGACCCAAACCATGTTCACCAAACCACCATAATAAAGTTTCACCATCACACACTTTACCCTAAGGGCATACACTGGTGTAATGAAGAGTTATATATCAAGACCCCAACATTATGAATTTGTATATTTTATTTTAAAAATAATGATTATATTTTTCCATTTTATTATTAATTTATAAATGATTAATGATTATGATAAAAATTTTATTTTGATATGATGAAATAATAATTGTATTTTTTTGAAATACATATATATAGTTTAAATTAAGACATTGTTTTTTGGATAAATTTAATAAATCATTAAATAAATGTTGTTTTAATAAAATATTATTATTCAAAAATATTTATTATAATATTAATGGTAATATAATTTAATTAAGTCTAATATAATCTTTATAAGGGTCACAAAACTATTATCATCGTAAAAACCAACATTTTTCAATAACGAGGGTTTTGAATTAAAAGTGAAAATTATATTATTTATAGTATTATTTTGATAAAATAAATATTATTTCTGAAATCATAATACTAAAATGTTCTAATATTGAATTTTTCATAATTTTCAAAGATAGTTGAATTTTTAGGTAAAAATTAAATCTGATATAAATATATAGTATGCATTATGATATCATAAAATCCCAAAAGTGAAGTAATAAATAATATAAAAATAATACATGACCAAAATTATGTTTCTGATTTGAAATAATGTTTTCAAGTTTTTTTTTAAAAATTTTACAAACCCTTAATGAATCCTCCAAAACCTATATTATGTTTTAATGTTTTAAAATAAACTATTTATGAACATGACTCACTTCCAAATCATCAAGGGAATTAATTTAATTTATTTTTTTTATTAGACTTATAAAATATTTTAAAAAAATCATATTTATTAGAAATCAGGGTAATAAACCATGTTAGGTTTTTGGTTTTTATTATTTTATTATATATAGTCCAAATTGTAAGTTTAGAAATTAATAAATAATTCCCCTCTCCTTTTATATAAAAAACCACCCAGCCTTCCTTTAATCTTCACTAAAAACTCATTGAACATAAATTTAATGTTCCTTTTCCTCTATATGGACTTCTTAAGGCATTTCCAAGCTCTTAAGAAGCTCCTCCCACGATTTTAGAAGCGCCCTCTCAAGGTAAGGGATCCACTCCTCTTTATTCAAAACATTCATTGAATTATGCCTTTCGTTTTAGAATTTCTCATTTTGGAATGTGTTTCTACACATCCTTAATAATTTAATTATGATTTAAATGTTATTATATACCCATTTAACTCTCACTAAACCCTTATATGTATATTTTTGAACCCCCATTATGATATTGAAATCATCATACAATTTTCCATGCCGGACATTTGTGCAGTGAATACCCATTACCATTTACACTCAAGGGTATTAACCTAGATTTACCTATAAAAAATTGATTATAGAATTCCATGTATGTGACCCATACTTATTATTCATGGGGTTAAAATTGATGAAATACATCCTGATGTTGTATAATCTATATTGCACACTTATGAATGTACATGATATGAATGTGATAGGTGGACCCAAAATTATATAGCCCTCCAATGCATTGGGTAATGTTTTTATCTCTTTATATATCAATTATTTTTTATAGGAGGTTATCCTAATCACACCATTTTATGTTTCCTTAGTTTTAATCCTAGACTTATGTTTATTATGTCATGTTTTATGTTGTTTCCACATTCTTTATGTTACCTTGATGTTTTCATATGTTATCATGCTTCGATATTCATGATTAGGATTATCACCTTTATATATCAGCATGTTATGCCTCTTTACTCACATGTTATGATTTATGTTATGTCATTATTTTATTATTCCCTTAATGAGATTTATAGATCAACAATTTGTAATGTATGTATCTAGGTTAACCTGTGCATTATTAGGAGGTAAATAAAATTTAAGGACATGTTGTTTAGTTTTTAAATAATGTTTTTATACTTATTTTCAAGTTATTGTTCAATATAACTAATTTTCCAAAGACACTAGGCCTCACTGTTACACCCTAATATTTTAAAATAAGAAAATTATGTTAAATATTGTATATGACACACAACACCAAGAATAAAAAAACAATACAATACTATTATTTTAATAAGACTAGTATAACTTAGCCCTTGATTTAGAAGATATGAATAAGATTAACTAAATTATTAAATATATATATAATGGTAATACTCAATGAAATTTTAGTAATTAATTCTGAAGGAATAATCAATCAATTTTTTAATAAAGTTATTTTACTATTCAAAAATATATTATCATCAAAAATGATTTATTATTTTTTTTGAGAAAATATTATAATTAATTTTATAAATTAATAAAAAATTATTTAATAAAATAAACATCATTTTTGAAATCATAATATAAAAATTATCTTAATTTAAAATTATGATAATTTTATGAAAAATTAAATTTTTCAATGAATAATGAAAAATACCGATTTTTATTAAAAATTTTATTTTATTTTAAATTATTTTAAAAGTAAAATTATATTTTTGATTAGTTTCTTAAAATAATCAGTTCTTTATTATTAAAAATAATCCAATTATAGTATTTTTATGAATTTTGTACATGAATTTATTATAAAATTATTTTTATACTTATAAATACATTTTTATGAAAAATTTCCTTTCGTTCTATTTTGAAGGTTTAATTTAAATTAAATTCTACTACTTCTATAAATTTAATTCCTAAAAAAATATTATATATTTTTAATTTGTGGGTCAAATTTTTGTAAATAGGCCCCTTTTATTTTTTTCATTATAAGTAGTAACCTTAGTAAATTTTTATCAACTCCGTTAGGGTAAATCGGGTAATTTAAGTTAAAATTAAAATGATTAGGACTAAAATATGAATGTAACACTTAACTTGATTTTATTTTATGATTATACCACTTCATTAAAAATTCAAAATTCCAATATATGACTATTTTTGTATGTTTTTCCATGATTTTGATATTTATAATATTTTATGTAAAGAAAAGTAAAAAATATCTTTGTCTTTATCTTATTATCTTTAATTTTTTAAATAGAATAAAAAAAGAGAAACTATTCATTTATAAATGTTTATTTTTATTATAAATTATTATTTTTATCATGTTAATTTATGTATAATATTAGTGATGATATAATTACCTTAAATTTATACACAACACAAACACAAAGCATGTGAAAGTAGAAGAAAAATAAATCAAGTGATTTTAAAAACTCTAAAAATAATATTATTTGGGTAATTTAAAGTGTTATATGATTTTTATAGAAAAATAATATATTAGGAAGGTTTTAAATCCTTATATTAAATTTTTATAATTGTCTTGTAGTTTTAAAATTTAAATCAAATGAATAGTTCTAAAATTGATATTAATGGTATTTTATAATAAATAGTATTTTATTAAATGACTTAATACTCAAAAAAATCCTATGTTAGGAAAATTGAAATTAATTTAATTTTATAATAAAAAATCTTTTATTAAATTACATATGACCCCAAAAAAACCTTTTTTTGGCCAAGTGATTAGTATATGGTTAAAATACCATAATAATTGTCAAAAGGGTTAATGGGGTGCTAAAACAAAAGGAAAAGGGTAAAAATATAATCTAAACTTGTCCAAACATTATTTAATGAGATTAGTTCTACCCATAATAATACTATTTCTTAAATAAATCATTTTGGATCTATTTTGACATGAATATTGATTTATATTAATTTAATACATTAATAAATTTCAAGAGTGACCCTCCCCTCATTATAAAAGGTAACCCCCTCTCCTCTTCTGTACACACTTCATGAAACATTCAGTTCATAAAATACATGAAAAAATACCTTAATGAAATCCCTACCCTAATTATAAAGGTATTTATTTTATGAAGAATATTAACCTTATAGGGCTTGAGGTGTAAAGAAAAGATGGTTTTCTAAAGAAGAGGTATAGTTTATTAACTAAATGTTTTAAATTTATTTCTTCTTATACTCCCTTAAAGTATTATTAAACCATTATAAAATAATATCATAATTGTCTTAAATACATATATATATATTATTATGTTAATGGAATAACCTATATTCATCTCCTCTTCCATCAAATGGGAAGCAAAACTGTCGTTCATGTGTATGGATGACTATCACCTTGCAAACCAATATAAATCATTTTCCATCACAACCTATAAAAACTTTTTATAATGATGGAATTAATGATTATATATGATATACTTGAAATATTTATTATTATGGAAAATTAACATACCATTCAATTTATTAAAAAATGACATCGTTATTAACTCATACGTCTGGACTACAACCACCACGAAGCGATGTGATTTATTTTTCATCCCTCCATCACATAGTTAATATATATAAGTGAATTTAAATAAATAATATGGTATATATGATAAAATTATAATTTCTTTCATGTTTAAATAATAATTACTATCTTTCTATAATGATGATTGAAAAATGGAAACATTGATCATGCGTATGTACGTTCTACCGTCTCCAAGATTGAAATGTAGTTCATTTTTCATAACCAAATTTCAAGGTTAGTTTTAAAATTATAGTTTATATTTAAAAATGATAATTATTTCTATATTATTATTTTTAATATTATGGAGAAGTGAACTCTTTGACCATGGTTAACACACTATATCCATTTTGAAATAATGAATTGAACATCCTCTAAACACTTAATGTGGACTTAATTGATTATCTAATTAAGTATTTCATTCAAATAAATCAAATAAATAGTTTAATTATAAGGTATTATACCTGTAAAATTTTATTAACCAATATAATAATTGATATAATTTTATTATATAATATTTAAAGGACATACATGAAAATTCTAGACTTGAGGTAAGGGATTTCATCTCAATTTCTCTCTATGGAGGCATGTTTAAATGTTGCGCACCTAAATTCTTTTATATGGTGTATATACTTCCCATTTTTACATATTATATCATGAATCCTTTATAATTAATTGTATTTTTATTTTAAATTAAAATTATTTCATTAAAAGGGATTTGAATTGAATATACTAAGTGGTAAAGGGTTTTTAACACAATTTGCTTTCATTGGTTTATAAATATTATTTGTTAACATTGTTATGCCCTGATTATTTGTAAATTGATCTCTAATTTTTTTATTATGTATTTAAACTAATTATATGCATATTTACATATATTCACATAATCAATTCATTGATTAATTACCACTTTAAAAGTTATGATATTTGTAAGTATTTGCTTTGTCTCAATATCACTTTCTTGAGACATGTTTCATGTCATACACCAGAATTACCATGTATAGTGAACTTAACTACTCATGAATTAATTTTTACATATTACATAGTGGAATTCATGGGATTAAAATATCCATTTCATATTTCTTCTTTCAATTAATTTTTCTTCAAATGTTACCAAAGCAGTAAAGGCATTATGTTATAATCTCTTTTCTTTTTGAGATTGTTTATATTCATGGTTCCTTTGTGGGAAATAATATTCTCATATTTTATTAAAACCAAAATATATTTTATTACCCTATATTTATTAATGTGTTTTACATGTTTAATTTATATTTCCCTCATTCTTTATTAAAGAATCATCATAAATGTTTTTTTTCAATTGATACTGATCTTGTATCTGCTTTTAGATCAAGATTCTATCTCTTAAATATACATGTTTTCTATAATGTTTTGAAACATTTTATATTATAAACATAAATTATTTCTTAAATATATTTTCCATGATATTTTACATTCTTTTAAAAGGCTTTAAAATGAAACTTCTTAACATTTTCCACATGGATCTCTTTTGATTCTCCTTCAAAAATGTTTAAAAAGAATGTTTATTTTTAACATTTACATCATGAATGTATTTTTCCACCATAAAAAAAATTATTACCTTTTAATATTTTTGTATAATTATCCAAAGTTATTATCAATCAAATTATTTTTCCAATATTTTGTAAATTTTTATAAAATATTACTTGAAAAGAGGGTATTTTCTTTTTTTTCAGAGAAATAATATAAATATTTTTAAATGTATTTTCATATGTGTAAACACACCCCAATTATTCCTCTACTTTAATGGGATTATGATATTATGATACCATCTATATTATTTCTCAATAAGACTTACAATTATTTTTTGAAGATATTTTCATTTAACCCGTTTCTTTTCCATGGGTTGTCCATGTTATGAAACAAATAATGGTTGTATTTATTAGTGTTATAATTAAATGAAATATATATATAATATATTCATGTTATAATTATTGTAAAATATTTATGGTGATAGGTGGTTCCATTATAAAACAAAGACAGGTGTGTCTGGGATATCCCTCTAATGCATTTGGTAATGTTTATGTTGGAAGCTGACCAAAAAGGTTATTCCATTTGTTACTATGAATGTTATTCCATTGGTAACTATGAATTTTATTTAATTTTTAAGAGTGATTTTAATAGTAATATTAATATGATGTTCCATGATACCAACATTATTTCTCTATGCTTTTTATGGGTTATAAATGTTTCATTTGATCAATATTGACATCACATGGATCTTGATTATTGATTCCTATAAATATTATCTTATATTAAGGCTTAATTCCATGTTTCATGATTGATGATATAAATATTTCTGGGTGTGATTTATTTTATATTATGATCATTCACTCTGATTTTGTCATCATTACCATAAACTCTTATTATTTCCACTAATTACCATGAATTGTTAATGTTTATGTTTACCCTTATTGAGAATTTGATATCACCCTACTAAGGTTTCGTTTTCCCTAGGTTGTGAAGAATGATGATATATGAATTATGTTTATAAATGTTTCATTTGTAAAGGATTTTATGTCAGGTTTCAAATACTTATTTTGGTATAAGAAAATATGGGTATAGTGAAAAAATAATCATTTAAAGATATTGGTATTGTTATGTAAGATTTTGTCCTAAATCTATAAAAAAATAAACTAAAAATGTCCTTGGGTATCTAGGTGATCCAAAATTTCCTTTTTATGTTTAATGTTTTGGATGGTTAAAATTAGGTTATAATTATTGGTATCAATTGCATAAATTTAAATACTCTATTTTTAGCACCAGATCTGGGAGTGTTTATCTTGGGAACTTATAGTTTGCATCAGAGTAAAGGTTTAGAAAACTTAGAAGATTGGGATGATGCCATATGATTTTATCTTAAGATTTATGGATACCATATTGGGTTTATGATTTTAAGGTTGATCAAAAGTTCAAATTCTTATAAACCCCTTTTTATATTTTAAGTGATGAGATTTTAAAGTGATTAATCATATTTTAGGAGAGGTTCTATTAAGTTGAGGTATATGCAATGCTTTATCTAAACATGAAGGATTGTTTTAAAATATTTATATTGAATTTTATAGATTCAAGTTGAAATGTATGAGATAAAAATTTATGTTAAAACATTATTTAATAGAGGTTATTGTGGTTATTTGATATATATGGTTATTTATTTATGGAATGATATATGTTGAACCATTGGTGTTATTATTGAGTTTTAGATATTAATATATTATTTATTAATATGAAGGTTTATACATTTTAGGTATTATATTTCCTTAATCTAACCATTTTTGGTTTTGATTAATGTTTAAATATAGGATGAATATCTTGTTATCCTTTTATAGATTATGTGATCAATCAGAAGTTTATTTAAGTGCATCAAGTATAAATGAAACATCTTGAGTACTCATCATTTGAAAAAAAATATGAGATTGTGGTGGAAATTGATTGAACTATGAAATTATAATTCTCAAGAAAATATATTTACTTATACTTTTTATAAACGATAAGGTAACCCCTCAGTCTAGGAAAAAGGATATTGAAGAAAATATGATATCATATTACCATCATTTCTGGTAAATTGATTATCGTTTCTATAAATCTTTGGTTTATGATTTTGTGGTCGTTAAATTTCTCAGAATCATTCACTTATGATAAGTGTTCTATATCACTATCCATCAACATTTGGATATTAATTTTTTCTTCCATATCTATATTTTTAATTCCCACTAAATTTCTCCTATTTGGAAACCTATTATGTGTTATTCCAAATGACCTTGGTATTTAACTTTCCTTATATTTATGAGGAAGTTTTATTAACACTTTTTACGATGTGTGGTTTCAAGAAAGGTATTTTCAAATGTCAAACCTTTGATTATTGAGATCAAGTTCATATTTTTAGGATTAAATTTATTAAATGGGGGGATGTAATACCTTGAGATTTTAAAAAATAACTTTATGTTTGATAGCGTATACGACATACAACATCGAACATAAACCAACAACAAAATATAATTATCTAAATATGACTATTATAACTAATCCAAGATTTTTTTGGGTATGAAAAGTATTAAATCCACTATGAAATATGTATAATTTCTATACTAAATAAAAATTTATTAATTAATTCTTAGTTAATGCATACTCAATTTTTAAGTAAAGTCATTTTATTCATCAAAAATACCTTTTCATCATAAAATATTTTTAACACTATATTTGAGAATGTATTTTAATTAATTTATAAAACATTTAGAAAATTTATTTCATAAATACGATTTAATTTTTTAAATCATCATGTCAAAATTTGATTGAGGTGAAATTTTGATATTTTTTGAACAGTTTTATTTTTCAATGAATAATGAAAAATACTAATTTTTATTGAAAACTGTATTTTATTTTAAAGTATATAGAAATTAAAATTATATTTTACATTAGTTTTTAAATTAAATTATTTAATATTTATTAAATATAATCCAATTATAGCCTTTTTAATTAATTTTATACATGAATTTGGAATAAAATCATTTTTATACTTAAAAAATCAATTTTTCCAAAAAACTACTTTTCATCCCGTCTTATGGGTTTAATTTTAAATATAATTCTACAAATTTTATGAATTTAATTTTAAAAAAATGGATTCCATATTTTTAATAAGTGGGTATAAATTTTTCAAATAGGATCCTTTTAGTTTTAGTTATTATGAATAGTAACCTTATTAAAGTTTTGTCACCTCGGTAAGGGTAAATCTGGTAATTTATGTTAAAATTAAAATGATAAAGACTAAAAAATGACCATAAATCCTGAATTAATTTTATTTTTTCCTTATATATCATCCATTAACATTAAAAACTTGAATATAAGAACTTTTTCCATTTGGCCATTATTTTTATCTTTATAATATTTTATGTAAAGAAAAGTCAAAAATGACTTTCTCTTTATTTTATTGTCTAAAAATTTTTTATATAGGGATAAAAAGTTGATATGTTTAGTTATAAATGGTTACATGAAATTTAAATTATTTTTTAATCATGCTAATTTATTTCTATTTTTTAGTGATGAAATAATTACCTTATATGCTTACACAACAGTGACACAATGTTTGTGGAATTAAAATAAAAAACAAAAAAATAATTTTAAAAACTCTAAAAATAATATTATTTGGGAAAAATAAAGTATTAAAATATTTTTTATATAAAAATAATATATTATATATATTTTAATTAATTATATTCTAATTATATTTTCTCCATTATTTTTAAAATTAAAATCAAATGAATAGATCCAAATTTGATAATAATGTTATTTTATAATAAATAAAATTTTATTAAATGAGTTAAAACTAAAAAAATATTGTGTTTAGAAACATTTTTGGTATATGGTTAAAAAATTAAACCATGATCCATTTAGTATCCAATTATACTTTTATGGTAACTATATTGACCCTTAAAGAGTAAAAAACATTGTTATCATTGTAATTGTCAATAAAACTAACAGGGGGTTAAAACAAAAGGATAAGAATAAAAATATAATCTAAAATTTTCAAAAATTTATTTGATGATATTATTTTGACTCATACTCATCCTATATTCTAAATAAGTCAGTTTCTGTCCATTTGGACATCAAAATTAATTTATATTAATTTAATATTTTATGAAATTCAAGGAGTTCTCCTCCCCACTTTGTTAAAGGGAACTCCCTATCCTCTTCTCTAAAAACTTCAATAACCATTTAGTTTATCCAATACATAACCAAATACATTACTATAATTCATAAACCCATTTTAGAGGTATTGGTTTATGCATAATACTAACCTTAGAGGGGTTAAGGTGTAAAGCAATATAGATTTTACAAAAAAGAGGTATAGTTTTTTAATCGAATGTTCTAGTTTTAGTTATCCTTGAACCTCTTTAAAATATTATGAAAAAAATGATAAAATAGTAACCCCAGTATCATAAATATAATTATATTTTATTATTTTAATGTAATAACCTATATCTATCTCCTCTTCTATCAAATGGGGAATGAAACACGTGTTCTTGTGTAAGACAAACTACCGCCTTGCGAACTGATGTAATTGGTTTTCTATCACCACCAATAAAAACTATATATATTAATGTAATTAGTGTGTATATATGATATTAATTAAATATTTATAATTATTTAATTTTAATATACTATATATATTATTACCTTTCCATTTTTTTTAAAATGATAACGTCGTTCGTGCGTACGTATGGACTACCACCTTCACGAAGTGATGTGATTCATTTTTCTGCACTGCATCACATAGATAATATATATAAGAGTATTTAAGGAAATATAATGGTATTTATGATATAATAATAATTTTTAATGAAAAAATAATACCTACCTCCTTTCTATAATGATAATTGAAAAATGGAAATGCTACTCAATTATACATATGACCTACTGTCTCCATGATTCAAACTTTGTTTATTTTTCATAACCATATTTAATGATTGGTTTCAAAAGTAAAATTTATGTATCAAAATGATAATTATTTAATAATTATTATTTTTTATATTATGGAAGAATGAACTCATTAACCCTGGTCAACACACCGAGGCCGTTTTGAAAGAATGAATTGAATGTTCTCAAAACACCTGATGTGGACATAACCGATTATGTAATTACATATGTCATTTAAATAAATTAAAGACATTTTTTAAATATAATTAATTATACCTATTTAATGTTATTATTAAATAAAATATTTGATATAATTTTATTATATAGGAGTTAAAGGGAATACATGGCGATTCTGGACTCACGGTAAGGGATTTCATCTCAATTTCTCTTCAAAGAGGCATATTTTAATGTTGTGCCCCAAATTTATTTTATATGGTGTATATAATTCCCCTTTTAGAATTTTATTTCATTAATCCTTTATAATTCATCATATTTTTTGTTTCAATTTAAGTTATTTTATCCAATTGTATTTGACTTGATGTTACCAAGTGGTAGTGTTTTTAACTCAATCTCCTTTCATTAAGATATAACTATTATTTATTGACTTTTTTCCCAATGATTATGTGTGAATTCATATCTAAATTGTTTTATTATGTATTACAACTAATTATATATGGACATAAATATGTTAATATAATCAATGCCTTGATTAATTACCAATTCAAAGTTATGATCTTTGTAAGGGTTTTCTTTGTCTCAATTTCACTTTCTTGAGACATATTTCATATTGGGAACCTTAATTTTATTTTATGATATACTAACCTCATCATGAATGAATTTTGACCTATTAAATAATTTAACTCATGGGATTTATATATCCATACCATATTCTTATTTTAAATGACTTTTGATTCGAACATTACCAAAGTGGTAAAGGCTTTATGTTACAATCTCATTTCTTTTCGAGATTGTTTATAATCATGGTTCATTTTGGGGAAATAATATTCTAATATTTTCATGAACCATGTATATTTTATTCTCCTTTGATTATGAATGTGTTTTATATGTTTAGTTTTAATTTCCTCCCTTATTTATTAAAGAAACATCATGGAATATTTTCATAAGTGATATTAATCTTGTATCTTCTATTAAATCAGGAATATTTCTCTTCAATATCCATGTTATCTAAAATATATTTTAATTTTTTCGTTTATATACATAAATTATTTTCTATAGATAATTTACATGACCTTTTAATTTATTTTATATTATTTTAAACTAGAAATTTATTATTGTTTTCCACAATGGTATCTTTTGACTATCCTTTTAAAAAATTTGGAAAGAATATTTATTTTTAACATTTATGTTATGAATATATTTTCATGTCATAATACACATTATTTATTTTGAATCATCCTTTATAATTCTATATGGTTATTTTTAATGAAAATATTTTTCTTAATATTTTTTAAATTTTTTATAAAATATTACTCATGAAGAGGGTATTTTCCCTTATTTTCAATGAAGTTTTTTAAACATTATTTTAAAGGTATTTTAATCTATGTTGGAATACTTTAATGATTCCTATAATTCATTAATATTATGACCATATGATACCATACATATTCTTTCTTTGTAAGGATTACAATGATTTTTTTAAAGAGATTATTAGGGAATTCATTTCTTTTCCATGTGGTGATCATGTTATGAAAGGAATATATAATGGATTTTTCTATGAGTGTTATGATGAAATCAAATATATATGTACTTTTTTCATGTTATGGTTCTTGGAAGTTATTTATGATGATGATTTATTCCTCTATAAACCAATGAAGTTTGGGTATGTGATATCCATCTAATGCATTATGTAAGATTTATGTTGGAAGTTTATAATGAATGTTATTCCATTTTTAACTGTGAAGGTTATTCCATTCGTAACCATGAAGGTTATTTAATTTTTTAGTGTGATATGATAATGATGTTCCAAGATACCATCAAGTTTTCTTTATTCTTAGTGTGGGTTATAAATGTTTCCTCTGATCAAGATTGAAATCACATGACTCATGAATATTGATTCATATGAATCTTGCCTTATATTAAAGCATTATTCAATGTTTCATTATTGATGATACATGTTTGTTTTGGTATGAGTTATTTTATGTTATTCTCATGAACTATGATTATGTCATCATACCCTTATGCTCTTCTTATTCCCACTATTGACATTCAATTATTAATTCTTATGTTTACCCTTACATCTATTTTTATCTCACCATTCTTATCATTCCCTTTCCACAAGTTATAAAGAATGATTATAAATGAATTATGTATAGAAAGGTTACATGTATGAAGGATTTTATGAGAGATTTTGAAGACTTATTTTGGAATAAGAAAAGTTAGGAATATTGGGAAAAATATTTATTTTAAGATAGGAGTATTGCTATGTAAGATATTGTGCTAAATATCTAAAACAATAAACCATAAAGGTCCTCAGATATGGAAGTTATCTAATATTTTATTCTTTATGTTGAAATTTTTGGATGGTTAAATTTGGGCCATTTTTATCAGTATCAAATCTATAAATGTAAAGATTATGTTTTGAGCATTGGCTCCAGGATTGTGGGTCTTTGAAACTTACACTCATGATCTTATAGTACTGTATTAAGTAAGTATTTATGTTATAAATAATAAAATAAAGTGTATAGATGGCATGAGTTGTCATAGTTGGTATTAGAGTAATTTCTAGTTATTTTTCGGTATTAGTATTAAAAAACCCCAATGAAATCTTTATGAATAAGAATAAATATAGGAAACCATCCCTAAGTTTTGGTAGAGTACAGAGTAAGTGGTTTCTAATCAAGAAATTCCCTATATAGATACTAAAAGTTGATGTGTCTCTTCCATAGTTCTACCTAGGGGTAATGACCCTAAAAAGGGAGCAATGAGATTTGACTCAATATTCACCTAGTGCACAATAAATAGGTATTATTTTAAACTTATTTTTATACTCTCGTTTGGTATTCTTTGGTAAATTCATAATCTCTTTATGAACTAGTATGAAGGGAACAAAAATTCACTTAAAATTTTATATTAGTAAATAAATCATCGTTAAATTATATTAAAACCAATAAATTCATAGGTTAAGGAATATATATCATTTAAGTGTTATCCCTTCAATGTTCAATGTTTCCTGTTTATGTGTTTAATTGTTTAAAAATTATCATCCCTAATTTTCCCTTTATTTTTGTCAATAGATAGAAATAGGAGGAACTGATTCAATAACCAATGTGAGCGGAAATGTGATGAACGTCCAAATGAGATTCCCAACCATATATAAGTATAAATCAGAAACATTATGAAAATTCATTATTAATTAAATCAATTTTTGAAGAGAAACTTGAATTAGGAAGAATACACACACCCCTAAAAGAAAGAGAACGTCGCAATTAAGACCTTTATATATAAAATGACTCTAACTTTTAGGGGATATTTTGATCCATTAATTTCATAATAGTGGATCAAATCCATTTAAAAGATATTCTCCATGCTTCAATTCTATAAAAACATGATGTTTGTGCGGGCTATTTATCATATAGAGGGAGAAGTTAGTCGATAATGGACATTAATATAAAATAAGAAGTATAAGAATGAGATCAAAGCAATGGAGTTAAAATAATTATGGAAAATGTTATTTGATAACTATTTTACTCACTATATTAAACTTAAAATAAATAGGGATTTCTTTGTTATTGAGAAAAAGGAAAATTAATCCATTAGCCGTATGAGGTGAACTTCACAAGACATTGATAATACACCTTTTTATTTGTCATTTAACCCAAAAGTAAAGTTGACCAACTCATTAATGGGATAAGGAAACGTCTATGAATATATTAGTTTATTCAAGACTTTGAATTCTATGAAGAAATTGTCTGATGTGACCTCAAAGTCAAGATAGAGATCAGAAAAATCTCAATGGTCCAATGGGTCTGGAGGTAGGAAGTAGAGAATTGATTTTAATTCTGGTGGTGTGATGGAAAAATACCATGGGGAAAGAAATTAAAACATCCCACTTTTCAAAATTGTGGGAGTAATCATCTCATAAATTTTATTAAGGGTACATGGAAATCATTTAAGTGATGGGAGGAAGGGTACATAGCTAATGAATGTTGATGGGAGAAACCCACCAATGTAATGGAAGAAAAGAATTCCATGATAAAACCTCATCCTATTGTACAATGTTTAAATCATAAATAAGAATGATATGGTGATATTTAATGAACTAAACCAATGGTTTTCGGTGATAACTCATGAAAAGAAACTCCAAGGACTAGAGAGAAAGGGTGAGCTAATGCCATCACAGCTATTGAGGTGGATCCCGAAAATGAAGTGGTGATAGGTAAACTAGTTATTCATTCATGGATTGTGATTATATTATTTTATTATAGTTATATGAATTATTTGTTATCATTCAATTTTAGTATAACTATTTAAACACTTCCTCAAAACAAAAAAGACGAGTTATCAATGAAGACAAAAAATGGGCCAATTGTTGAATCCCAAGAATAAAAATCACCCCTATGAAAATATTTGGGTTATTTTTCTTAGAAAACATTGTAATACTAAATTTAGTAGAATTATATATAATTATATGAATGGAATTAATTTAATTGTATATATCCAACATAAATGACCAAAATAATGAAGTCAACCTCTGTATCACAAATCACCATATGATTCTATAAAAGTTCATAGTGGAGGATGAATATCCATTGGTATCTCCATATCAAGAATGAATATTATTACCTTATGAGTAATAATATATTTCTCAAATGAATGATACTATGGAAAATATCATCATTTCTGACATGACCATTGTGAGGTAATTCACAAATGCGTTTACTAATGAATTTTCTGATCTTCTTCCCAGTCGAGAGGTTGAGTTCTTGATTAAATTTTTGCTCAAAGATTTTCCAATATCTAAGACTATATATAAATGGTCATAATTTAACTCTATGAGTTGAAGAAGAAACTAAAAGATAATATGGATAAAGGGTTCATATGCCCAAGGGATTTAGAGTGGGAATCATAAGTCCTTATCGTTAAGAAGAAGGACGAGTCAATGCACATCTGTATTAATTATCATGAGCTCAAAAATAGCATGATAAAGAATAAGTATCATCTACGACAGATAAATGACTTGTTTTATTAGATATGAGGATCCCAATACTTATCCATGTTGGATATTCAGTTGGGACACTATCATGTAAAGGTAGAGATAGTGGATATCCTTATGACTTCTTTTTATACAAGGTACAGGCACTATAAGTTCAATGTGACATTATTTGGACTAAAAAATGCTCCAAATACCATCATGGACATAATGAATAGTCTTTAGAGATTATCTCAAAAAAAAATTGGTAGTATTTTTAGATGATATTCTTATATATTCCAAAATCATGGAGGAGAAATAGGAGTATTTAAATGTTGTAATAAAAATATTTCAAAAAGAAAATTTACAATGAAAAGTATAGTAAATAAAAAAATTGGATTGAGAAAGTAACATTATTGGGGATTTTTATCACTCTACTAAAAAATTGGGTTTATAAAGCATTAGTATTTATCATACTGTCTAAAAGAACTAATAAATTTCCCCTTTATCAATGATTGAAAAAGTGCTGATAAAGGGAGGCCTTTATCAGTGCTAAAAGAAAGTGCTGATAAATGGGGGGGGATTCTATATTAGCACTAAAAAAATAACTGATATAGAGTCCCTTTATCAGTGCTAATAAAAATTAAATGAAATGGTGGGGCCTTTGTAAACACTAGAAAAAAAATCACTGATAAAGGGTTCTTATTAGTGCTAATAAAAAAGCGTTGATAAAGGGGGGTATTTATCAGTGCTTTTTTACTAGCGCTTATAAAGGACCCCCCTTTACCTGCACTATTTTTCTAGGGCTAATAAACGCTATATATCATAAAACAAATATTTCATTAAATATAATATATAAATATATAAATATATTTATATTGATATATATAAAATATATATTTTTAAAATATGATTTAGATAAGGGGTAACACACATTTAAACTTAATATATAATATATTTAGTGAAAATGAATTATAAAATTATTAAAAAATTATTAATCAATAATTTTTAAATTATTATCAAGTAATAGTCATTTAATATCAATTGGATGACATAAAAATTAAATGAATTAATGAGTGGTCTAAGATAAGTTAAAACCATGACTTGAAAATCAAATGACCATAAATTTTGATATGAGTGTCTGTTTGGACTCTAACACATATAAATTTGAAACCTATGAAGAGATATATATCATGTTAAATAGGGGGAACCGTACTCGCTAATTTTTCTAGGTCAGAAAAGGCCTAGACGTCCTCCAAAAATGTGTTTTTAGTTAGGATACCCTATTTTTTACTATTCGGTAGTATTTATGATTGATTTAAGTAAATATTCTTGTTCATTTTCTGTGGGGACTACATTTATTCTTTGGGATTATATTCATATTGACATTATGGTTTTGATTTTTTTTATTGTAGTTTTATAATAACTAAATATATAAATATTTTTTTATATTTACTTATATTAAATCAATTGTATAAATACATATTTACATACAATTGTATTTTAAAATATATAAACATTATAAAAATAAATATATACTATTAATTTTATTTAATGTAAAAAATTATCCATTTTATTTACCATATAATATTGTATTAATATGTATATATAATGTTTATATATTCATATGTGTGTATTAATTAACATATATATATATATATTTATAATCTAATATATATAAATGAATATTAATATGTAATATATTAAAATAATTATAAGTGTGTATATATAAATATAACACACTTCTAGTAAACATTTATGTAAATATATATAAATAAATAGAAAAATAATAAAATTAAAAATAAATAAAGGTAAGGTAGTGGTAGGGGATTTTCATTGTAGAAGGAAGGTCTTGGGTTTAAGTCCAAGCACACATGGGTGGCTGGTAATATATCTAGCACTGAGAAAGGGGATCACAAGCACTATTAAATGGGTTGGGGTAAATTATGGGTAGTTACCTATAATGGAAAACATTACTAAAGGGGTATCGCGAGCAATGAGAAAAGTGGGGTTGTGTAAAAAATATTTTTTTTCAAATTTTATCAGTTCAATGAAAGAGTGATGATAAATTCCCCCTTTATTATCCCTAAACAAAAGCATTAATAAAGGGTTCCATTATCAAGTATTTTTACCACTAATAAAATTACCCTTAATCAGTGCTAAAAAAAGTGTCGATAAAGAACCCCTTTATCATTGATTTTGTCTAGCACTAATAAAGGGTTTCTTTATTAGTGCATTTTCCCAACACTGATAAAATTTATCTTTTAACATCACTTCGGTAGTTAGAACTTTCTTAGCACTGATAAAGCTTATTTCTAGTTCTATTAAAACCATGTTTTGTATTAGTATCACTAGTAAAGAGATATATCAGTATCCATTAAAAATAGAGGCAATTTAAGGATGACCCATACCAACATTTGTGATGGAAATATATAGTTTCCTTGTATTACATGGGTACTATTGTTAATTTTTGAGAAACATCTCTTGATTTTCAAGCCCACTAACCTAGCTAACATGGAAGGGAGTTATGTTTTTCTAGACTAATTAATATGAGGATATATTCAATGAGTTAAATAGTAGGATAATCACTATAACAATGCTCACTTTACCCACCAGTGGTGAAGGATTTATGATCTATAATGATTCATCTATGACGGGATTGGGTTATGCACTCATGCATGATGAAAACTTGATATCCTATTCCTCCATCTAAATAAATATTCTTGAGTAGAACTACCCAAAACATGATCTATAATTGGATATAGTGATCTTCAAATTGAATATTTGACAAGAATATATCTATGTGAAGAAGTGTGATATATATATATAAAGATCATAAAATCATCAAGTATATATTCACCCAAAATAATCTCAATATGTGTTAATAAAGGTGGTTATACCTGATCAAGGATTATGATTGTTCAATCCATTACAATCATAGGAAGGAAAAAAGTATAAGATTCTCTAAATAGAAATGATCATTCAACCCAATATATGTTGATAATTTCATGTGATCCAATATTTTTGGACATGTAGTGGATGCATATGAAAATAATAAAAGGATATTCATCTTAACTTGTCCAAATAACTGATCTACCATCCATGATTGAGAGGATCTAGGATTCCCATAAATATGATGAGTTTTAAAGTAGAAGGTAGTGAATATTCCTGAGTTTTACTTTTCTAAATATGGATTTATAATGTTTAGAACTTGAATATGCATCCCATAAAAATTAGAGATGAAGAGGGTGCTTCTAGATTATTTATATAGCTCATACTTCTCTATTCATCCATGAAGAACTAATATGTATAGAGATCTGAAGTAAAAATTCTACTGGGATAACATGAAGAGGGATATTGAAAAATGAATATCTTGATTATTGGTATGCTACAATTTCAAGGTTTAATAATAGAAGTATAAGGGTATGATGTAACCATTTGCTATACCAGTATGTAAGTGTGAAAACATAAACACAAATTTCATAATGGGACTCCCTGATACATCTAATATAAATAATTTTGTATGGGTGGTAGATGACAACTTTCAAAATTCAGTACATTTAATTTCTATCAATGAAGATTTATATATTGAACAACTCACCAAGATATACATAAGGTAAGTTGTAAGACTGTATAGAGTACCACTCTCCATTGTAATTGATCAAGATCTAATCCTTAACTGAAGGTTCTCAAGAATCCTTAAATAAGTGTTAGATATAGAGTTATGTTTTAGTACTACCTATCACCCTCAGATGGATGAAAAGTCTGATATAACCATTCAAAATCATTAGTATATATTAGTATCATGATAAATGTATTTCCAAGGATTTTAGGATCAATACCTTCCCCTAGTGGAGTGATCATATAATAAAAGTTTACATTATAGCAATCTAATGTCACCTTTTGAGGCTCTGTATGGGAAGAGGTGTCAGAATCTGACATGTTGGGATGATGTTGGGGAGTAGTAGCTGATGGGGCATGATATTTTATAAGAGATAAATGAGAAGTTTTAAACTATTCAAAATCATATAAAATATTCACAATGTTGATAGAAAATATATTCAAACAATCGATGTCATCAAGATTTTTAGGTCAGAGATAAAGCGTTCCTATATATATCACTATGGAATTAAGTAATGAGGTTTGGAAAGAAGGTAATTATTAGTCCAAGATACATCGACCCCTTTTAGATCCTTGATCACATCAGATCTATGACCTATTGACTAAAACTCCCACCTAAACTATCTCAAGTACATTATGTATTCCATGTATTCTTATTAAAGAGGTAAATAACATACCACTCTGGTGTATTGAATCAAAACGTGGTACCAATGGAGAATGATTTTTCATACGAGTTGTAGCATGTGATGATATTAGATCATGGGGGAAAATTCTAGAAATAAAATAAAACTCACATGGAAAAAGTTCGTTGGAGGGACTATAAGTTCTAGGAAAAAACATGGGAACCAGAAGAGGTGAAGAAACATAAGTGTCCTCATTTTTTTTGGAGTATAAATTAAAAATTCATGGGTAAAATTTCTGAATGGTGGAATATTGTAACACCCCAAAGTTTTATAAATGAAATTCCTTTTTCAAGTGAATATATACCTTATTAAGTAATGAAATTATACAAACTACATGCACTAATTTGGTTATTTTGGATCATTAAAAGTGATATCCTATTAGATTTAAAAGACCATTAAGCATCATAACTACTGACAAGATGGCCATTTTATAGAGACTATTTAGATTAATATTTTTAAAGGGTTATGGTAAATTATAATGGACATAGAAGAAAGAAGTGATGAACTCGACCAGTAGAATCACACATTATGAAGCCCATTTATCAGAGCTTCTGGTGGAGATGGAATCATTGGTATATTCCATTGACAAATAAAAGCAATGATTAAATAACTAAATCATGAAATAAACCATTTATGCGATAATTTTAATCTCTTCAAGATCAAAAACCAATCCATATTCATTGAACCACCCTAAAAAAGTGCCAACATCACACACCTTACCCTTACGGTGTATGTTGTTGTAATAATGGGTTATTAATCTAGACCCTAATACTATGAATTTTAATATTTTATTTTTAAAATAATTATTATATTTATGAATTTTATTATTATTTTATAAATTATTAGTGAGTTTGATAAAAATTAGATTTTGATACGACAAAATAAAAATTGTATTTATTTTTTGAAATATTTATAGTTTAAATTAAGACATTGTTTTTGGATAATTTAAAGAATTTTTTAAATAAATGTTATTTTAAAAAAAATAGTTGTATTAAATAATATTTATTTGAATAGAAATGTTAATATAATTTAACAAATTACAATATAATCATTATAGGGGTCATAAAATTATTATCATCGTAAAAACTAGTATTTTTCAACAAATTTGGATTTTAATTTAACAACATAAATTATCATATTTGGAGAATTATTTTGATAAAATAAATATTTTTTCTTCTAAATCACCATGTAAAAATTATCCAATGGTTAGTTTTTCATCAGATATAGTTAAATTTTTGGGTAAAAATTAGACATGGTATAAATATATATTATGTATTATGAAATCATAAAATTCCAAAATTGTTTCAATAAATACTATATAGAGTATCCAAGACCAAAATTATGTTTCCCATTTAAAATAATGTGTTTTTATGTTATTTATTTAATTTTATAAACCTTAATAAAACCTCCAAACCCAATTTTATATTTTAAGGTTTTAAAATTAACTCTTTATAAACACGACTCACTTACAAATAACCAATGATATTATTTTAATGTGTTTGGTATTTTTTATCATTATCAAATATTGAGAACCAATACTATTTGGTAGAAACCATGGGAAGTTTTTTTCTTTCTATTATTTTATCACATAGAGTCCAAAACCTATGTTTAGAAATTAATAAATTATTCTTATCTCTTTTTCTAAAAAACTCCACCCAACCTACTAAAAATACTTTTATTATGAAGTTAATATGACTTTTCTTATCTAGATCCCTCACAAGATGGTACTACTCTCTTAAGAAGATATTCCCATGCTTTTAGAAGTTCCTTCTCAAGGTAATGAATCCCTTCTTCTTTATTCAAGAACTTTCTTTGTATAATGAATATTTATTTCCAATTGTTCATACTGGAATATGTTTCTACACATCCCTATTATTGTTCTTATGATTTCAAAGTGATGATATTATCCTTTCACTCTCATTACACTATTGGAAATGGAGGATATACCAACAGAATTTTCGCAATGGTTTTTGAAAACCGTTGGAATAGGGGTGTTGATAGGTCTTTACCCAATGATTTCAATAAACCATTAGAATAGAGTATATTAGATGAGTTTTAACCAACGGTTTTATAGAACCATTGGGATATGTGAGACTTTACCCAACGGTTTTACAAAACCATAGGTAAAAGTATGTTTTAGGAAGCCTTTTCCAACGGTTTTAAAAAACCGTTGGTAAAGCTAACCTTTCCCAATTGTTTTAAAAAACTATTGGGAAAGTTTTCCCTAAAAATTGTCACCAACCCCAATCCACCATATTCCTGATTGCAGACCTAAATCCTAGACACATAGCTCTCTCTCTTGGAAAATTCTTTCACGCTTCAATCAGATAGTTGTTTTGTTCTACACTTCAAATATATATGTCATACCTTAGGTTCAATGTTTTCCATCTATTTTTTTTGTTTTATGTTTTGATTTGTCCTAAACCAGAGGTTCGTGCTCTATGGTATACCTATGAATTGTAATTTCATTTGTTTTCTGTTTTTGTTCTACACTTTAAATATCATGTTTTATGAGTCATATTTTGTGAGTAAACATTACTTGAAGTATTTACAACCACTACTTTATAGAGTTAGTGAACCATACGAAGGGATTGGGGCTGGTTAGAGTAGTGGTTTAGGTGGAGGTGAGGTGGGGGCAGTGTAGGTGGGGGTGGGCTGTGCAGGGTGGGGGTGTTGGGGGGGCTATGTTGGGGGAGTCTACTAGGGTGCGGTGGGTGTGTGCGTGGGTGGAGCAGTTGTGCTAATAAGGGTGGGGGAGGGGGGTTGTGCAAGTGGGGGTGCAGGTGGTGGAGGTGTAGTTGGTGGGGGAGGGGGTGTACAGGTGGGGGGGATGTGTAGTGGGTGAAGGGGGATATGCATGTGGGGGTGTGTACTGGGGGGGATCTTGTTGGGAATGACGTGGGGGGGGGGGGGGTTGTACAGGTGGGGGTGGGTTGTGCTGGTGGGGGTGGGGGAGGGGGGCAATGCAAGTGGGGTGTGTAGGTGGGGGGGTTATGAAAGTGGGTGGGGGAGGGGAGTTGGCAAGTGGGTGGGTGGTGGAGAAATGTAAAACCAGGTTATTTAAATTGTATTCACTTGAAGTGAAAAAACAGATTATTTGAAAATTAAATGAAAATAATTTGGTAATTTGGGTTTTTTAATCTTTTTATGGAATCATTATTGAGACCATAATGGGATATTTATGTCACGTACTGACTATGGATTTAGGTTTCTATAGATTATCAACTTCATAGTTTGGGTAGGGGAAAGTCACCACTTGGAGGTATTTCTATATGTTGACATACTGATCTGGAAAACCTGTCCACCCTCCCTGGACACCCGACCCTCCCTGGAGATCCCCCCAACCCTATGGACAACCTGTCCACCCACCCTAGACACCCCCACCCCCCATCCCCCCAGACACCCCCCTAGACACCACCATACCCCCTGGATAGCCACCCCCCCCACTCTCGTAGACAGCCCGCCGACCCCCCTGGACACCCCTACCCCCTGGACCCCTGACCCCCATGGAGATCCCCCCACTCCTGGGGATAGCCCCCCACACCTTGGACACACCCACCACTTTGGGAATTGTATGTGATCACTCAAATAATCTGCTAAAATATTAAATTTTTTTGATCTATAATTTACTCAAATCCTGAATAATTCTCCTCCACAAGTGTACATGATCTTGTATACTCATGTATAGTTCTTTATAGATATTTTTTTGTAAATATAGTATTTTTTGTCTTTTATATTACGATTCTCATATAGAGTAGTGTATCAGTTATAGTTTCATATAAAGTGAACAATTCTCGTTTACTTAAATATATTTTCGATGAAACGTCAATCTTATTGAATTGATTTTGATGAAATGACTTATAACAATTTTTTTTACAGAATGGATAGAAGTTGGATGTATGAAACCAATCATATCTCAAGAGTTTTTTCAAAACAATTTGGAGTGTTTTTTAGATTTTATATTTCATAATGCTTCAGATAGTGGTCACATACACTGCCCCTGTTACACCTGTGTTGGAAGACCTTGGTTGAGCCATGAAAAAGTCAGCTATCACATAACCGAATATGGTTTTCAAGAAAACTACTACGTCTGGTATCACAATGGGTAGAAAATGACATCTCAAATTACTGATGATCCAAATGAGAGGACTGGATTGGATAATTTGTTATATGACTAGTTTACGTTTATTTGTCATCACGAAAAATAAAGGATTCCGACCCAAGAAGATTTCGATATGAGCACACATGATGCATCTAATGAAAATGATGATGTTCTCAGGGTGAAAAAATTTAATGATGCTACCACTACTCCAGTATATTGACAATGAAATAAAATAAAAAATCTGGGATTTTTAATTCAATTGTTTCATGGTAAAACTATGTATGGGATTTCTAATACTTTCATCTATTACATTCTTTCTTTATTCAAGGACTTACTTCTAGATGATGCAGATATTCCCTCAAATCACTATATGGCATGGAAGTTAATTGAGGAACTTGGATTCTCAAGAAACAAAATTCATGCTTGCCCAAAAGATTGCAGTTTATTCTGGGAGGAAAATGCTAAATGAAATGCTTTTAGAAAATGTGGCACGTCCCACTAAAAGCCAAAAGCTGATAGAGCACCATCCTGTGTGCCACAAAATGTAATGTGGCACTTTCCAATGATCCCCAGTATTTAGGGTGTTTGTATGAGGGGGGTGGTATGGGAGCTAGATGATTTGGTCGGCGTACCCGATTAGACATTAACCCTCCCACTAACCTATCAAAATATTTGGGTTATTTTTCTTAGAAAACATTGTAATACTAAATTTAGTAGAATTATATGTAATTATATGCATGGAATGGATTTAATTTTATAGATCCAACCTAAATGACCAAGATAATGTAGTCAACCTCTGTATCACAAATCACCATATGATTCTATAAAAGTTCATGGTGGAGGATGAATATCCATTGGTATCTCCATATCAAGAATGAATATTATTCCCTTTTGAGTAATAATATATTTCTCAAATGAATGATACTGCGGAAAATATCATCATTTCTGACATGACCATTGTGAGGTAATTCACAAATGCGTTTACTAATGAATTTTCCGATCTTCCTCCCAGTCGAGAGGTTGAGTTCTTGATTGAATTTTTACTTAGAGATTATCCAATATACAATACTATATATAAATGGTCATTATTAAACTCTATGAGTTAATGAAGAAACTAAAAGATAATATGGATAAAGGGTTCATATGCCCAAGTGATTCAGAGTGGGATTCATAAGTCCTTATCGTTAAGAAGAAGGATGATTCAATGCACATCTGTATTAATTATCATGAGCTCAAAAAGAGCATGATAAAGAATAAGTATCATCTCCCATAGATAAATGAATTGTTTGATTAGATATGAGGATCAGAATACTTATCCATGTTGGATATTCAGTTGGGACACTATCATGTAAAGGTAGAGATAGTGGATATCCTTATGACTTTTTTTTGTACAAGGTACAGGCACTACAAGTTCAAAGTGACGTTATTTGGACTAAAAATTGCTCTAAATACCATCATGGACATAATGAATAGTCTTTAGAGATTATCTCAAAAAAATTGGTAGTATTTTTATATGATATTCTTATATATTCTAAAATCATGGAGGAGAAAGAGGAGTATTTAAATATTGTAATAAAAATATTTCATAAAGAAAATTTACAATGAAAAGTGTAGTAAATAAAAAATTTGGATAGAGAAAGTAACATTATTGGGGATTTTTATAACTCTACTAAAAAATTGGGTTTATAAAGCATTAGGATTTATCATACTATCTAAAAGAACTAATAAATTTCCCCTTTATCAATGCTTAAAAAAGTGCTGATAAAGGGAGGCCTTTATCAGTGCTAAAAGAAAGCGCTGTTAAATGGGGGGGATTCTATATTAGAACTAAAAAAAGAACTGATATAGAGTCCCTTTATCAGTGATAATAAAAAGTAAATGAAATGGTGGGGCCTTTGTAAACACTAGAAAAAAATCACTAATAAAGGGTTCTTATTAGTGCTAATAAAAAAGCATTGATAAAGGGGGGTATTTATCAGTGCTTTTTTACTAGCACTTATAAAGGAACTCCCTTTACCTGCACTATTTTTCTAGGGCTGATAAAGGCTATATCTCATAAAAAAATATGTCATTAAATATAATATATAAATATAGAAATATATTTATATTGATATATATATAATATATATTTTAAAAATATGATTTAGATAAGGGGTAACACACATTTACACTTAATATATAATATATTTAGTGAAAATGAATTATAAAATTATCAAAAAATTATTAATTAGTAATTTTTAAATTATTATCAAGTAATAGTTATTTATTATCAATTGGATGACATAAAAATTAAATGAATTAATGAGTGGTTGAAGATAAGTTAAAACCATGACTTGAATATCAATTGACCATAACTTTTGATATGAGTGTTTGTTTGGACTCGAACACATATAAATTTGAAGCCTATGTAGAGATATATATCGTGTTAAATAGGGGTAACTATACTCACTAATTTTTCTAGGTTAGAAAAGGCCTAGACATCCTCCAAAACTGTGTTTTTAGTTAGGATACCCTATTTTTTACTATTCGGTAGTATTTATGATTGATTTAAGTAAATCTTCTTGTTCATTTTCTGTGAGGACTACATTTATTCTTAGGGAGTATATTTATATTGACATTATGGTTTTGAATTTTTTTTTATATTGTAGTTTTATAATAATTAAATATTAGAATTTTTTTTTATATTTACTTATATTAAAACAATTGTATAAATACATATTTACAAAAAAATTAATTTTAAAATATATAAACATTATAAAAATAAATATATACTATTAATTTTATTTAATGTAAAAAATTATCCATTTTATTTACCATATAATAATGTATTAATATGTATATATAATGTTTATATATTCATATGTGTGTATTAATTAACCTATATATATTTATAATCTAATATATATAAATGAATATTAATATATAATATATTAAAATAATTATAAGTGTATATATATAAATATAACACACTTCTAAGAAACATTTATGTAAATATATATAAATAAATAGAAATATAATAAAATGAAAAATAAATAAAGGTAAGGTAGTGGTAGGGGATTTTCATTGTAGAAGGAAGGTCTTGGGTTTAAGTCCAAGCACACATGGGTGGCTGGTAATATATCTAGCACTGAGAAAGGGGGTCACGAGCACTATTAAATGGGTTGGGGTGCATAATGGGTAGTTAGCGGTAATGAAAAACATTAATAAAGGGGTATCGCGAGCAATGTAAAAAGTGGGGCTGTGTAAAAAAATATTTTTTTTTCAAATTTTATCAGTTCAATGAAAAAGTGATGATAATTCCCCCATTTATTATCCCTAAACAAAAGCATTAATAAAGGGTTCCATTATCAAGGATTTTTATCACTAATAAAATTACCCTTAATCAGTGCTGAAAAAAGTGTCGATAAAGGACCCCTTTATCATTGATTTTTTCTAGCACTAATAAAGGGTTTCTTTATTAGTGCATTTTCCCAAAACTGATAAAATGTATCTTTTAACATCACTTCTGTAGTCAACACTTTCTTAGCAATGATAAAGCTTATTTCTAGTTCTATTAAAATAAGTTTTTGTAGTAGAGTCACTAGTAAAGGGATATATGAGTATCCATTAAAAATAGAGGCAATTTAAGGATGACCCATACTAACATTTGTGATGGAAATATATAGTTTCCATGTATTATATGGGTACTATTGTTAATTTTTGAGAAACATCTCTTGATTTTCAAGCCCACTAACCTAGCTAACTTGGAAGGGAGTCATGTTTTTCTAGACTAATCAATATGAGGATATATTCAAAGAGTTAAAAAGTAGGATAATCACTATAACTATGCTCACTTTACCCACTAGTAGCGAAGGATTTATGATCTATAGTGATTCATCTAAGACGGTATTGGGTTATGCACTCATGCATGATGAAAACTTGAAATCCTATTCCTCCCTCTAAAAAACTATTCTTGAGTAGAACTACCCAAAACATGATCTATAATTGGATATAGTGATCTTCAAATTGAATATTTGACAAGAATATATCTATGTGAAGAAGTGTGATATATAAATATAAAGATCATAAAATCCTCAAGTATATATTCACCCAAAATAATCTAAATATGGGTTAATGAAGGTGGTTATATCTGATCAAGGATTATGATTGTTCAATCCATTACTATCATAGGAAAGAAAAAATAAGTATAATATGATCTAAATAGAAATGATCCTTCAACCCAATATATGATGATAAATTCATGTGATCCAATATTTATGGGAATGTAGGGGATGAATATGAAAATAATAAAAGGATATTCATCTTAACTTGTCCAAATAACTAATCAACCATCCATTATTGAGAGGATCGAGGATTCCCAAAAATATGATGAGTTTCTAAAGTATAAGGTAGTGGAGATTCCTGAGTTTTACTTTTCTAAATATGGATTTATAAGGTTTAAAACTCGAATATGCATCCCATAAAAATTATAGATGAAGAGGGTGCTTCTAGATGATTTATATAGCTCATCCTTCTCTATTCATCCAGGAAGCACTAATATGTATAGAGTTCTGGAGTAAAAATTCTACTGGAATAACATGAAGAGGGATATTGAAAAATGTATGTCTTGATTATTGGTATGCTACAATGTCAAGGTTGAATAATAGAAGTATAAGGGTATGATGTAACCATTTCCTATACCAGTATGGAAGTGTGAAAACATAAACACAAATTTCATCATGGGACTCCCTAATACATATAATAGAAATAATTCTGTATGGGTGGTAGATGACAACTTTCAAAATTCAGCGCATTTCATTTCTATCAATGAAGATTTATATATTGAACAACTCACCAAGATATACATAAGGTAATTTTTAAGAAAGTATTGAGAACCACTCTCTACTATAATTGATCAAGATCTAAGCCTTAACTGAAGGTTCTCAAGAGTCCTTAAATAAGTTTTAGATATAGAGTTATGTTTTAGTACTACCTATCACCCTCAGATGGATGACAAGTCTGAGATAACCATTCAAAATCATTATTATATACTATTATCATGATAAATGTATTTCCAAGGATTTTAGGATCAATACCTTCCCCTAGTGGAGTGATCATATAATAAAATTTTCCATTATAGCATTCAAATGTCACCTTTTGAGGCTCTCTATGGGAAGAGGTGTCAGAAAATGACATGTTGGGATGATGTTGGGGAGTAGTAGCCGATGGGACATGATCTTTTATAAGAGATAAATGAGAAGTTTTAAACAATTCAAAATCATATAAAATATTCACAATGTGACAAAAAATATATTCAAACAATCGATGTGATCAAGAGTTTTAGGTCAGAGATAAAGTGTTCCTATATTTATCACCATGGAAGAAAGTCCTGAGGTTTGGAAAGAAGGTAATTATTAGTCCAAGATACATCGACCCCTTTTAGATCCTTGATCACATCAGATCTATGACCTATTGACTAAAACTCCCACCTAACCTATCTCAAGTACATTATGTATTCCATGTATTCTTATTGAGGAGGTAAATAACATACCACTCTCATATATTGAATCAAAATGTGGTACCATTGGAGAATGATTTTTCATATGAGGTTTAGCATGTGATGATATTAGATCATAGAGGCAAAGTTCTAGAAATAAAATAAAACTCACATGGCCAAAGTGCTTTGGAGGGACAATAAGTTCTAGGAAAAAACATGGGAACCGAAATAGGTGAAGAAACATAAGCGTCCTCATTTGTTTTGGAGTATAAATTAAAAATTCATGGGTGGAATTTCTGAATGGTGGAATAGTGGAATGCCCTAAAGATTTATAAATGAAATTCCTTTTTCAAGTTAATATATACCTTATTAAGTAATGAAATTATAGAAACCACAGGCACTAATTTGGTTATTTTGGATCATTAAAAGTTATATCCTATTAGATTTAAAAGACCATTAAGCATCATAACTATTGACAAGATGGCCATTTTATAGAGACTATTTAGATTAATATTTTTAAAGGGTTATGGTAAATTCCAATGGACATAGATGAAAGAAGTGATGAACTTGACCAGTAGAATCACACACTATAAAGCCCATTTATCAGAGCTTCTGATGGAGATGGAATCATTGGTATATTCCATTGACCAAGACAAGTTAAGATTAAATAACTAAATCATGAAATAAACCATTTATGAGAGAATTTTAATCTCTTCAAGATCACAAACCAAGCCATATTCATTGAAACACCCTAAAAAAGTGTCATCATCACACACATTACCCTTATGGTGTATGCTGTTATAATAATGGGTTATTAATCTAGACCCTAATACTATGAATTTTAATATTTTATTTTTAAAATAATTATTATATTTATGCATTTTATTATTAATTTATAAATTATTAGTGAGTTTGATAAAAATTAGATTTTGATACGATGAAATAAAAATTGTATTTTTTAATGAAATATATATAGTTTAAATTAAGACATTGTTTTTGGATAATTTAAATAATTTTTTAAATAAATGTTATTTTAAAAAAATACTCGTATTAAATAATATTTATTTGAATAGAAATGTTAATATGATTTAACAAATTCCAATATAATCATTATAGGGGTCAGAAAATTATTATCATCGTAAAAACTAGTATTTTTCAACAAATTTGGATTTCAAGTTAACAACATAAATTATCATATTTGGAGAATTATTTTGATAAAATAAATATTTTTCCTTCTAAATCACCATGTCAAAATTATCCAATGGTTAATTTTTAATAATTTTTAGATACAGTTGAATTTTTTGGGTAAAAATTAGATATGGTATAAATATATATTATGTATTATGACATCATAAAATCCCAAAATTGTTTTAATAAATACTATATAGAGTATCCAAGACAAAATTATGTTTTCCATTTAAAATAATGTGTTTTTATGTTATTTATTTAATTTTATAACCCTTAATAAAACCTCCAACCCCAATTTTATATTTTAAGGTTTTAAAATTAACTCTTTATAAACACAACTCACTTACACATCACCAATGATATTATTTTAATGAGTTTGGTATTTTTTATAATTATCAAATATTGAGAACCAATACTATTTGGTAGAAACCAATGGAAGGTTTTTTCTTTCTATTATTTTATCACATAGAGTCCAAAACCTATGTTTAGAAATTAATAAATTATTCCTCTCTCTTTTGCTAAAAAACCCTACCCAACCTACTAAAAATACTTTTATTATGAAGTTAATATGACTTTACTTATTTAGATCCCTCACAATATGGTACTACTCTCTTAAAAATATATTCCCATGCTTTTAGAAGTGCCTTCTCAAGGTAATGAATCCTATATTCTTTATTCAAGCACTTTCTTTGTATTATGAATTTTTATTTCCAATTGTTCATACTGGAATATGTTTCTACACATCCCAATTATTGTTCTTATGATTTCAAAGTGATGATATTCTCCTTTAACTCTCATTACACTATTGGAAATGGAGGACATACCAACGGATTTTTCGCAACGGTTTTTGAAAACTGTTGGAATAGGGGTGTTGATAGGTCTTTACCCAACAGTTTCAATAAACCATTTTAATAGAGTTGTTAGATGTGTTTGAACCAACAGTTTTATAGAACCATTGGGATATGTGAGACTTTACCCAACGGTTTTACAAAACCATAGGTAAAAGTATGTTTTAGGAATCCTTTTCAAACGGTTATAAAAAACCGTTGGTAAAGCTAACCTTTCCCAACAGTTTTGAATAACTATTGGGAAATTTTTCCCTAAAAATTGTCACCAGCCCCAATACCCCATCTCCCGGATTACAGACCTAAATACTAGACATAGAGCTCTCTCTCTTGTAAAATTCTTTCATGCTTCAATTAGATAGTTGTTTTGTTCTACAATTCAAATATATATGTGGTACCTTAGGTTCAATGTTTTCCATCTATTTTTTTTGTTTTATGTTTTGATTTGGCCTAAACCAGAGGTCCATTCTCTATGGTATACCTATGAATTTCGTTTGTTTTTTTTTGTTCTACACTTTAACTATCATGATTTTGTGAGTCATATTTTGTGAGTAAACATTATTTTCAGTATTTATAGCCACTAATTTGTATAGTTAGTGAACCATATGAAGGGATTGGGGCTGGTTAGAGTAGTGGTGTTGGTGGAGGTGAGGTGGGGGAGGGGGGGCGGTGCAGGTGGGGGTGGGCTGTGCAGGGTGGGGGTTCTGGGGGGTGCTATGTTGGGGGAGTCTACTGGGGTGAGGTGGGTGTGTGTGTGTGGGGGGGGCTGTGCTGATAGGGGTGGGGGGAGGGGGGTTGTGCAAGTGGGGGGTTCAGGTGGTGGGGGTGTAGTTGGTGGGGGAGGGGGTGTGCAGGTGGGGGTATGTGTAGTGGGTGAAGGGGTATGTGCATGTGGGGGGTGTAGTGGGGGGAGATTGTTGGGCATGAGGTGGGGGGTTATATAGGTGGGGTGGGTTGTGAAGGTGGGGGTGGGGGAGGGGGGGCAATGCAAGTGGGGGTGTAGGTGGGGGGGTTGTGGAAGTGGATGGGGTAGGGGAGTTGGCAAGTGGGTGGGTGGGTGGGGAAATGTAAAACTAGGTTATTTAAATATTATTCACTTGAATTGAAAAAACAGATTATTTGAAAATTAAAAGAAAATAATTTGGATATTTGGGTTTTGTAATCTTTTTATGGAATCATTACTGAGACCATACTGGGATATTTATTTCATGCACTGACTATGGATTTAGGTTTCTGTAGATTATCAACTTCCTATTTTGGGTAGGGGAAACTCCCCACTTGGAGGTATTTCTATATGTTGACATACTAATCTGGATAACCTGTCCACCCTCCCTAGACACCCCTACCCTCCCTGGATAGCCCCCCAAACCTATGGACAACCTGTCCACCCTCCCAAGACACCCCCACCCCCATCCCCCTAGACAACCCCCTCGACACCACGATACCCCCTAGATAGCCCCCCCCCCCCACTCTCGTAGACATCAAGCCAACCCCCCTGGACACCCCTTACCCCCTGGACCCCTGACCCCCATAGAGACCCCCCCACCCCTAGGGATATCCCCCCACCCCTTGGACCCCCCCCCCCACCACCACCACTTTAGGCAGTGTCTGTGATCACTCAAATAATCTGCTAAAATATTAAATTTTTCCAATCTATAATTTACTCAAATCCTGAATAATTCTCCTCCACAAGTGTACATGATCTTGTATCATGTATAGTTCTTCATAGATATGTTGTTATAAATATATTATTTTTTGTCTTTTATATTACGATTCTCATATAGATTACTGTATCAGTTATGGTTTCATATAAAGTGAACAATTCTCGTTTACTTAAATATATTTTCGATGAAACTTAAATCTTATTGAATTTCTTTTAACGAAATGACTTATAAAATTTTTTATTACGGAATGGATATAAGTTGGATGTATGAAACCGATCGGATCTCAAGCATTTTTTCAAAACAATTTGGAGTGTTTTTTAAATTTTTTATTTCACAATGCTTCAGATAGTGGTCACATACACTGCCTCTGTTACAATTGTGTTGGAAGACCTTGGTTGGGCCTTGAAAAAGTAATCTATCACATAACCAAATATGGTTTTCAAGAAAACTACTATGTCTGGTATCACAATGAGGAGAAAATGACATCTCAAATTACTGATGATCCAAATGAGAGGACTGGATTGGAGAATGTGTTATATGACCAGTTTACGTTTATTTGTCATCATGAAAAATAAAGGATTCCGACCCAAGAATATTTTTATATGAGCACACATTATGCATCTAATGAAAATGATGATGTTGTCAGGGTGAAAAAATTTAATGATGTTTAGACTACTCCAGTATATCGACAATGCAATAAAATAAAAAATATAGGATTTTTAATTCAATTATTTCATGGGAAAACTATATATGGGATTTCTAATACTATCATCGATTACATTCTTACCTTCTTGATGGACTTACTTCTAGATGATGTAGATATTACCTCAAATCATTATATAGAATGGACGTTAATTGAGGAACATGGATTCTCAAGAAACAAAATTCATGCTTGCCCCAAAGATTACAGTTTGTTATGGGAGGAAAATGCTAAATGAAATTATTTTAGAAAATGTGGAACATCCCACTAGAAGCCAAAAGATGATGGAACACCATCCCATGTGCCATAGAAAGTAATGTGGCACTTTCCATTGATCCCCAGTATTCGGGGTGTTCGTATGATGGGGGTGGTACGGGAGCTAGACGATTCGGTCGGCGTACCTGATTAGACCTTAACCCTCCCACTAACATACCATCCATCCCACATTCTAATCAGGGTGTTTCATTAGGGACACATGAAATATTTATGCCTCCAATGTTTTCCACACCCTTTACATATGATCCTCCTCACCCATCTATACCATATCTGATGATGATTCCCACTCCCCATCCAACATTCAACCAGCCATCACTGTCAACTTCTTTTAATTTTTCTTCCTTCTCTCTTGGATTTTATATTCCATCTTCTTCAACTCCTTCTCCACTAGAGTCTACCGCTACGAAGCATACATTGGGACCCACTCTATCTGTACAGGGTGTTCCTTCAGTTTCTGCAGATCCAGCAGTGCCCAATGATTATACTACCGTAGGTATACTTATACGACCTGAACAAATTTTTACACCATTATTTATTTTCATTAAATCATGTATTGATAAAATATTTGTTTTTCATTAATAACATATACATCTACTGATAGGAGGTAGGGGTGGGGGCGTACACACATGCATACGGTGTGTAACTGCCACACATATCTGATGGTGGACTACAATGAAGATGGTCAAATGATTGAACAATCAGGGCAGCAATGTTAGAGTTTTTTGGCGACGCTTGCCAAATACTCTGACATAATTCCTGTTAGCCCGCTCTCAAAGAGACACCTACCAAATGAAATCAAGGATAAATCTTGGGCAAAGATATGGGTTAAAAAAACTGTTGTATTTAATGCAATATATTATTTTTTGTATTTATATGAATAAATATTTTGGTGCCAGCTACGGTTTAATTTCCTCGATGGTGAGGGTGCACAGCCAGCACATCCAAAGGATTTAGGTGAGATTTGGAGAGCTTATAAGCACTAGTTGTACACTATATTTCAATATAGAGTGGGAATAGAGTTAGAGGTGATCCTTATCATAGATGATTGTCTGTTAGAACATTACCGACAGATGATTACTCATTGGATGAGTAGCCAATTTAAGGTATTAATCACATTATTGGTATTTAAATGAATTTTTTTTTATGTTTTTCATTAATACTAATTATTGAATTTTATTTAGGATTTATCTAGAATAAATAAAAAAATATTGATGCTAAAAAATACATCCACACAATGGGACGTACTATGATTCCAGATCATGAGAGGCAGCACGTATGACAGTTTATAATTTTTAATACGAATTTCACATTCTATTGTTACCTTGATAATTTATTCGATTCCTAAATTTGTTATATAATAATAGTTATGAAATTAATTATTGGTATTCTATTTTTTATTATGGTTTACTACTTTCAATATCATTGTAGAGGCATAAATTGAATATAGAAGGACATGTTCCTTGAGTAAAACTGTTTTTCTCAAGTAGAAGGAAGAAAGATGGATGTGCGTTTAATAAACCTACTCAGCAGCAGATTATAAGTTTTACTTTCTAGATTTATAATTTTAATCTCTATTTTGTAACTTATTAATCTATTTATATTTGTAACAAGATACATTAAAGGCCCTTGATGCCCAGAAACCTGCCAATTTTGGGCAAAACAATCACTTACATCAGGTGTTGGGAGATGAGCACCCTGGTAGAGTACACTGCCGACCTGGGAAGAGTATAGTTATGACGAGGTATTGGCCCTCCTTAGGTACAGTTTTTAGTGCCACTGATTTGCAGAAGGTTAAGGAATAGGTATAAGAGGCTGAAAAAAGGGACATAGAGACGGAAGAACAGTCTACCAGGGAAAACACTACATTTATGAAACTGATTGAAGTTTTATTTCCAACACTTCCACTAGAGGCCAACACTACTTGTGATGAATTTATGTCATCAATGAGTTATATATATAGTTCACCAGGTGGAAGTTCTAGTGGAGGTCTAGATCATGGCAATGAGGAGGCCTAGGCGGAGGAAGAGGAGACTGAGGCAGAGGAGGAGGGATGTGAGGAGATAGAGGCTGATTACTAGGGTGAGGAGGAGGGCATTGAGTAGGGCAGGGATGATGATGAGGATGAGGATGAGGATTAGGGTGAGGCTAATGATGATGGTGAAGATAGCGATGGTGATGAGGGACAGATTGATCTATTACCTTTTTTACTGATATTACTGACCTTTGATACTTTTGATTTGTTGTGCCTAAATATATATGTGATTAGGTAGGTCACATAATCTTTATTATTTTATCTATAAATAATAAACCTTGACTAGACTATAAACTGTGACTAATTACCCCACCACCTAGACTTCCCCCCACCCACGTGGGCATCTCACCCACCCCCTGGACAACCCCCACCACCCCCATGGACAACCCGCCCACCCCACTAGACATCCCACCCACCCCCTAGATAGCCCATCCCCCTGTGGACAACCCCCACTCCTATGGACAGAAATCCCACCCACCGGATATCCCCTCCCCCTATGGATTTCCCCACCACCCCCCGTGGATTTCCCCCCCACCCTCGTGGATAGCCCACCCACCCCCATGGACAGCCCCCACCCCCATGGACAACCCGCCCACCCCACTGGACACCCCATACCCCCCATGGACAACCATTCCCACCCCCCTAGACTGCCCCACCCACCCCCCTGGACAACCCCACCTACCCCCCTGGACATCCTTACCCACCCCCTGGACAACCCGTACCCCACTGGTTTGGGAGAAATGATTCCAAAACAAAGATATACATGGTACCAAAACAAATTTCTACATAGGATCATCCCAATCCATGATAAGGGAGAACCCATCATATCAATTCCATATAATCCTTTCACAATATCCTCTATGCTCACAAATATAAAGGATCTCTGGCCTGATATCCATGATATTAGTAGAAACAACAATTGGTGGATTCCATGATCCATTAGAGATAATTTCCATGGCTGAGGGAAACATGGATAACTTTCAATCGTATATTATGTTGTCATCGATAGAGAAGAAAATAGGTCCCCTAGGAAGCCAAGAATCAAAATATAGGAAAATAAAAGATACATTCCCTACCAAATTGGAGTTGGTATCTATGAAGATCTCATATCCCCAACACTTTCCTCCATGTCCATGAAAAATTCCATTGGATTTTTCCACCCCACACATGGAGTGACCAAGTAGGAAAATGTGATCCTAGTCAATCGAAAATGAAGAAAAATAAGGATTAAAAAGATCCCAAACATTTTTAACCAAGGAGGACTTATTCTAGTGCTCATCCCACTTAATACCTAACCATCCCTCCCCCTTAGTATAATTCATCAATTCCAACTCCACTTGATCCGCAGAAGTAACAAGATAATTTAATTTTGAAATAATCATCTAATTATTGTCTTTAATAGACTTTACCAATTTATTTGGTCACATGAAGTGCTGACACCAATAAGCTTTCATCGTAAGTAAAACAGATTGAAAAAGTTGTAATAGTCCAGCAAAGGAAACAAATTATTTGACCAAACATTAATTCTTCTAAATCTTATCTCCTCAAAAACCATACAGTCTTTGGATATAAGCTTGGAAGTAATAAGAGGAACCCCAATGTAGAAAAGAGGGAGGGATCCTACCTTAATAACAATAGAATCATCAAAACTATCCCATACATTAGATTAATTTCTATCCAAGAACATCATGGATTTTGAATGATTAATATTCAATCCAGAAAAGGAAGAGAATAAATCTATATCATATTTCAATACTGATAAATAATATATATTTCCAAATGAGAGAAATAAAATATCATTCAAAAAACAAATATGGGAGATGAAATTCTTACCACAATGCTAATAGAACTTGAATGAGCATCAAACAGAGATTTGAGACTTTAGAATGTGACAAAATTCTTGTATGAAAATCAAAAAAATGAGAGTTAATAGAGCTTCACCTAGCCTAAAAACTCTCTTTCCTTGTAAATAACATTGAAAAAATGATTTATATTAACAGATATCATTAGAGAGGAGACAAATCTTTTAATCTAGGAGGAGGATGTGGCTGGAAAACCAAGAAGGTCTAAATCATTCCTTGTGAACTCCCGTATATTTTTAATGATTCCATGATCTGGAAGGAAAAGAGTGACATCCCTCACACAGGACATCCTAACCACCCCCCTGGACACCCCTACCCCCGTGGATATCCCCCCACACCCGTGGATATCCCTCCCACCCCCTTTGAGACCCTCATATCCCCTAGACAGCCCGACCACCCATGTGAACAGCCCGCCCACCCCCCTGGACACCAAGTACCCCTTAAACAGCCCGTCCACCTCCATGGACACCCCGCCCACTCCCTGGACACCCCCTACCCCCCTAGACAGCCCCTCCACCCCCATGGAACCCCCCCCCCCCCCCATGGACAACTTCCCACCCCCATGGACATCCCGCCCACCCCCGTGGACAACCCGCCCACCCCCCTGGACAGCCCGCCCACCCCCTGGACAGCCCCCAAAACCCCTAGAACCCCACCCACCTCTTGTGGACACCCCAACCCCCTGTGGACACACCGCCCACCCCATGGACACCTCCTACCCCCTGGACAGCCCCCACCCCCATTGATAACCTTCCCCCCTAGACACCCCTACCCCCTGTGGATAGCCCACCCACCCCTAGACACCCCAACCCCCCTGGACAGCCCGACCACCCCCATGGACAGCCCGACCACCCCCTAGACATCCCCTTTTTCTATGGACAGCCTCCCCCCCCCATAACTGTGGACAACCCACTCCCCCCCCTCCCCAGACATCGTCTACCCCCTGGACAACCCAGCCACCCACGTGGACAGCCCGCCCACCCCCCTAGACACCATGTACCCCCCAGACAGCCTGACCACCTTGTAGACAACCCACCCACCCCCTGGAGAGCCTAACCACCCCTATGGACAGCTCTCCACCCCCTGGACACCCCCTCCCCCCATGGACAACCACCCCCCCCCCCCCCCACCCCTATGGATGGCCTGCTCACCCCCCTAGACACCCCCACACCCCGTGGATAGACTGCCCACCCCTGGACAACCCCTTACCCCTGGACAGCCCGACCACCCCCGTGGACAGCCTGCTAACCCCCCTGGACACGCCCTCCCCCCATGGACAACCCCCCCCCCCCCCACAACTGTGGAAAGCCCGCCCACCCCCTGGACACCCCTACCCTCTGGATAGACAATCCACCCATGTGGACATCCCTCCAACCCCCTGGATACCCCATACCCTCTGGAAAGCCCCTCCCACCCCTGTCGACACCCCCTACCCCCCTGAACAGCCCCCCCCCCCCCCCCCCCACCCCCATGGATAGCCCTACCACCCCCACCCCCCACCCCCCACCCCCCGACACCCCTACCCCATGTACAACCCTACCCCCACCCCCCACCCCCTGTGGACTTCCCCCACCCCCTGGACATCCCGTACCCCCCTTGGACTGCCCCCCAAACCCCTTGACCACCCCCACGCCCCCTGGACACCGCCCCACCCACTGGATACCCCCACCTCATGGACACCCCCCCACCCCCATGGACACCTCATACCCCCTGGACAGCCCCCACTCCCGTGGATAGCCCGCCCACCCCCTAGACACCCCTACCCCCCTGAACAGTCCCGCCACCCCTGTGGATAGCTCAGCTACCCCCTAGAAACCTCATACCCCTGGAAACCCCATACCCCCTTGTACAGCCTCACCACCCCCGTGGACGGCCCTCCCACCCTCGTGGGCACCCCTACCCCTCTAGACAGCCCCGCCACCGCCATGGACAACCCTCCCACCCCCATAGACACACCCTTGACACCCCCTGTAGACAGATCGCACACCCCCTAGACACCACCTACCCCCTGCACATCCCCACCACCCTCGTGGACTGCTCACCACACCCCCCTGGACACCCCGTACACCCCCGGACAACCCCACCACCCTCGTGGATAGCCCCATAAGCCCTAGACACCCCATACCCCCTTGGATAGCCCTTCCACCCCTGTGGACAGCCCTCCCACCCCCTGGACAGCCCCCCCATCCCCATGGATAGCCTGCCCCCCTGGACACCCACCCACCCTACCCCCTGGATAGCCCCCCCCCCACCCCCGTGGATAGCCCGCCCATCCCCCGGACATCCCTACCCCCAAGGACAACCCCCTACCCCGGGACAGCCCCCAACCCCCTAGATGACCCCACCCCCCCCCCCACCACCCACCCTCATGGACACCTCCCCACCACCTGAACACCCCCACACCCGGATACCCCCACCCGCATGGACAGCCCCCACCCACATGGACGGCCCCACCCCCTGGACACCACCCCACCACCTGGACACCCCCCAACCCCTGGATGCCCCCACCCCCTGGACCACCCCCACCTTAGAAAACCTCCCTTACCCAACCCCCTTGATGACCCCCACCCCCTGGACATCCCGTACCCCCCTGGACAATGCCCCCCCCCCCCCACCTCCATGGACAGCCCGCCCACCACCCTGGACACCCCCTACCCCCTTGGACGCCCACCCCAACTGCCAGGATAGCCCCCAACCCCATGGACATCTTTTACCCCCTTGGATATCACCCCCAACCCCAGGGACATAACCCACTCACTTGACATCAATAGCTTATTTCACTCCTCAACACTATATCATGCCAAAATCATTGATAAAAAATACAATCCAATCCATAAGAACATCAATGTACCCCTTTTTATATGTTTTAAAATACCAACAAACAACTCTTTTACCAATATGTTTGTATATTTTTCCACATTATTGATAATAAATACAAAGGATATCTTGGGATCTTCTCATTTTATTTAACTTCTATAAAAGATACCATCATGTCCCTATATTACTCAAAATTACATCCTGCATCACTTTTGGAGAGAATGAAAGTTTCTTAGACAACTTACCTAAGTGACTTTGGTTAATTTACTTTATATCTATATGGGATAACATAAAAAAATTAGATAGAATTAACCAATAAATAAAGGTTATACATTAACAAACTAAACATGTGATACCATTTTGAAATAACTAAAATTAGGGGTTGTATAACAGATCCCTCAAAAAGATATAGTCTGCAGTCAACTCAACACACAGATTATTAAATTCAAGCATAATACATAATATGATATTTTCTGGTTTTGAATGGGGTAGATCATTATAACTTCAAGGTAATTTATAGACCAATGGTATATAATGATAGGAATTCTTTATTTTGAACTCTATATTATTCTGCAGGTAAATGCATAGGGATGGGAAGCTGCTTGCTTCTAGACAAATTGCAGGCATTGGGAATCTGCTTGCCTCTGGAAAAATTGAAGGCTCTATACCAATGGTTTCCAAAACCATTGGTATAGAATTAAACAAACCCAATCTTTACCAATGGTTTACAACATTTGGAAAATTTCTTAGTTCAATATTTACAAATGGTTTCAGAAACTGTTGGTAAAGGAATTTTATTCTCAATATTTACTAACAATTTTCATAAACCGTTGGTAAATATCTATTACAATAGTTTCTAAACCGTTGGGAAAGATGATATAATTTCTGGTGGATTTTTCCAACAGTTATTTTATAACCCATTGGTAAAATCCTATCCCCACGACTTACTTTCCAACGGTTGTATAAACCATTGGAATAAGTTTTCCCAACGATTAGATAGGCTTTACCAACAGTTTAAAACCGTGGGTATATACGAAATTTTCAGTAGTGTTAAAACCTTCTATAAATCTTTATGGACACTCATTATACTACCAAGAATATCATGTGATTTTCTATGAAAAACATTTATGTAGTGAGTACCCATCCCCATTACACTAAAAGGTATTCATATAGATGTACATATACTTCATTTATTAAGGAATTTCTTGTATTTAACCCACACTCCTTAATTTGAGTATTAAAAGTGATGAAATTCATCCTTACATGGTATGATCTATGTGGCACACTTATGCATGTACATGATATGAATGTGACGGGTGATGCCGAAAATATATAGACCTAAAATGAATTGAATAATTATTTTATCTAATTAGATACCATATATGGTGAATGAGAGGTTATCTTGACTAGACTATGTTATGTTGACTCGACGTTTATCCATGACGTATGTTTATGATGTCTTGTTTTTTGTTGCCACATTCCTTATGTTGACTTTATGTTTTCATATTATATCATGCTATAAAGTTTATGACTAAGATTGTCACATTTATATGTCATAATTTTATTCACACTGACTCACTTTCACTACTTTATTTTATGCTATGCTTTAATAATTCCCTTTATGGGATTTATCGGTCACCCATTTCTTATGTCCCCAGGTTATCGAATGATGTATTAGAAAGTCAGTGGAATTTAGGGGAATATTGTAGAGTTTAAAATAATTTTATTATACTTATGTTTAAGTTATTTTTATATTTAAATAATTTACCAACAAAACTAGGCCTCACAATCTTTTGGGATTGTATTAAGTGAGTCTTTATATATTAAATCATGAAATAAAGTGTATAAAAGACATGGGTTGTCATAATTTTATATCATCCTAATATTTTAAACCACATATATTTTCTTCTCCTGTGGGTATATTTTTTATAAGTTTGTATTTCTTTTCTTCAATTTGTTAACTAAGAATCAACAAGTAAGTAACATGTAAGAGACTTTCTTTTAAAAATCTCATTTTTATGTTTTCTTTCAAACTCTTTTTCCTCCATGCCCATATTTTCTTTAAAATGTTATCAAGAATATTTTTACTATTGTATAAGGATTTATTAAAGTTATTTTATGCATGTTTTACTTTCTATAAAAAGGTTTAAATATAAAATTTTTTTTTCTGAATGAGTAAATTTTTACCAATGGTGTGAATGAAATCTTTGTTTTTTACAAACATAACATGAACATATTATCCCACCATTATGACTATTTTTTTCTTAAAATTCCTTTAAAAATTTCCATGTTTATTTTCAAATAATATTTTTTTTCAATATTCTAGGAATATTTATATTAAATTACATCAAAAGAAAAGGCTATTATTTTCTTTAAGGAATGAAAATAAATTTGAAAAGTGATTTATAACTCTATTTTTACACAAAGTTACAAGGAATTTATTTTTAATGTATTTATTTCATTTTATTTTATAAAGGTTTAGTTTTACTATAAAACCTTCATTTATGATGAATCGATGGTCTTAGTTAAATGATATGGGTTATACCTTAATTTGAGATCATTAACTTTATTTTTATCATGTTCTATATCACTCTCTATTATCCATTGGACATTTATTTACCCTTTATGTATATATTTTAATGTCATGGTTGAATTCTGAATCATTTCTATTACTTTGATGGTATTTCAATAATTTTCTATTTCTATATGTGGTATCAGTTGAAGGAATCTTATTATGTAAGTAATTTCATTTACTAGGGAAATATTGATCTTCCATATTCTTGATTCAATACAGATAATTGATGACTTATAAGAAATTTTGATAATGAATTTTATTGATAATTCAAAATATGTGGAATTCATAAACCATTTAAGTGACTGGTGGGGCCTGGTTATAGATAGACCCTCAATGCATTAATAGGTCTCATGAGACAAAACAAAAGGCATGTCATATTAAATTTGTATCTACTTTATATCTACACATTTATTAAGAATGGTGTCTTAGTTGAGAGTTCTTGATGGTAAGATTCGTGATATCTTGGTTGAGGGACCTTGATCATGATTGTATAGAATTGTTAATTTCATTCATTAAGAATTTAGTTTCCATTATCCATGTGATTTATATATTGATATTATCCATGAATGTTCATTGAACTTAAGTTGTTTATTGAATAGTATCTATTTGTATTATCCACTCTGCCTAATAGATTATGCCATATTTATACATGGAAGATTCTGTTGTATATACCCATTACCGAGTATCTAAGCTCACATTGTATGTGTTTTCCTTTCCCTAGGATATGAAGAAGGATATTATGAATGATTTCAAGAATGAAAGAATGTTTGTTTTTCTATGTTTTTATATTTATAATATAATATGGGAATCATGCATGTATATAGGTTTCAAATACATCTAAAGTGATCGATCCTATATGGTTTGATCCATTCTATATTGTACCAATGTAATAAATTAAATAATAGCTATGGGTTTCTATATTTGGTGTGTTATTGTTATAGTTGGCATAATTGGAAGTTTATTAGGAACCCTTTGAACTTTATTTTAATTGAACATTATTAACATGAGAATTGTGATAATCCATTATGGTATTTGAGAACTTTTACCATTGTAGATATTTTTAATTTAAAGCTCAATATGCATGATGATTGTGAGTTAACTGAGTGTGTTTTATTATCTAGAGATGGCGCATAGTGCAAGAAAAAGAATCAAACCCCATATTAAATATAGGGATTTCCCTATTGAGAAAGCCAACACAAGATGTGCTGAAACTAAATAGATCATGGCCTTATTAGGGTAGCTAAATTAGGTAATGATGAATAACCTTACCCATATAGAGTAACTTATTGTTTAAAATCATGATTCAGCCATGTGGGATATCTTCATGTGATATGAGCCTGTATATTTTAGTAGAACTACTAATCCATTGGTAGTTGAAAAATGTATTAATTCCTTCAAAAAATATATTCGTATCATTGGGATGTAATGAAATGGAAAATGTGGTTATTTATAAATTATCATAAAATGTGGTTATTAATCCATAACACTGAATATTTTTATTAAATACAAATTATGGAATAAAGAAATTTTAAATAAATATTAATTGAGAAACACATTTCTCAAGAACAATGAGCTAAAATGTATTGAAAGTTCATAATTTTAAAGTAGAATGAAAAATAAAGTGTTTTAATGTATGAGGATAACATTACAAAATTATCTAATAATGTTGCAGACTATATACATAATATTGAATGTAAGGTTGATCATTTATTTAATAGGATTAAGTTGATTCTTCAAAGGGAACTGGTTTCTCAAATATTTAAATCACGTGAAGATATATTATCAAGTTCAATCAAGAAAGAGAAAGAATTTTCCAAGTCTCATATCTTCAAGGGAAATCAATAAAAGAATATGCTGACTGCACATCAAGATAAAAGAAACATGTAAATGAGGAAAAAATGGATGATGTTATTTCTAAAAAGTGATAGTTGTGGTAATAAAAACCTAGGTACGTTCTTAATGGGAATATGAGTTATTTTTAATTGTATAGAAAGGGGTTTTAAGGCTCTTGAATTCAAGGAAAATAAATAAACCACTGATATTCAGTACTTTAACTATAAATAGATGGAGAATTATTCAATCCAACGTACCAAGAATCATGGGATCCTACAAAAGAAGTGGCTAATGGGAAAAGGCCCATCATATACAATTACTATTGCTGAAGTTTAAGTTACCAAAGATGTGGTGGTAGGTACTTTGATTGTAACCTCAATTTTAGATAATTATTTATTTGATTCTAGATATTCACACAGTTTTTATATCCTTCATGTTTTGATATGAAAATTAGATATCTCTTTACCACCCAAGGAAGGGAGTTATTGATCAAGACTTCTTGTGGAAATATTATTATAATAACAATGTATCTATTATCTCCCATTAAGACACATAGAAAACCCCTATTTGAATACTTGTTTCTTATTCATATGGTTGACTCTGATATAATCCTTGATATGTATTATCTTTAAAATTATAAATTTTGTTTCCAATATAAAGAGATTATGATTGATGATAGATATATGATATTCCTTGTCTTATGAGGGGAGAATAAATAATCTAAATCATGTATGGATCCACCTCTTGTAGCTCTCTTTAATGGAATTCTTGGAGAAGAAGAGATGACTAAACCCATAAATGGGAAAGGTATCATTAAAATAGTGAATGTACGTATTGTTCTAGAATTCATTAATGTGTTTCTTAAAGAACTACCTAGATATAATGTTGGGAAAAAATCCCTCAAGGTATCATTGAAGCATTTTTGAGGTGATTGTGTTCATTGACAAAGTGAACATCTGAGTAGTGATTGTTGACAAAGCAAAACAATGACATAAAAATTTGTTGACAAAGAGGATTTCATGGTGGAATATCGAGTTCAAGAGATGAGTTCAATGATCCATGTTTGATTCAAGAACTTCGATAAAAGGAATGGATGATCTGTAGGCGGTAAAAAAGAATAGATACAAGGTGGCGCCATTTTCCAGTGTTTGCCAAATTTTAGGGCCTGAAAATCGGCAAATGAAGAAAAGTGTTTTTGGCAAAAGGACTTGCGCGCCGAGGACTTGGAGTATGGGAAACTTGCACGCCATATGTTTTTCAAGATCATAAGATAAAAATATGGCAAATTAAAGAGGTTTGCGCAATTTTGGGAGTTGGTCGTGCAAGTGTCTAAAATGACAGGGGACTTGCGTACCGAAACTGGGTCGCGCAGGTGACTTGTGCGCCGTCGCGTAGGTGAATTGTGCGCCGTCGCGCAGGGTGGTCAGATAGCCTATAAATACTGGACCACCCCTCCTCATTTTCAACGGAGTTCAACACTTTGAGAAATCAGAGCTCCCGTCGCGCAGGTGTGGTGTTCGCGCAAGTGGTGAGTGTGGGTCGTGCAGGTGAATTTGCGCGCCAGTAGTTGAAGTTGTGCGCTGGTGTTAGAAGTTGTGCGCCAGTTGGCAGTTGCACGCCAATATTGGTTTGGGCGTAAAAGGAAGAGAGTCGCGCAAGTTTGGAGTTGAGGAAGCTTTAGTCGCGCAAGTGTCTGAGGAGGACTTGCGCGCCCGTTTTGACTTGTGCGCCGATACTTGCGCAACGATATTTACTTGCACGCCAAGTAAGGTTTTGTTCCAGCGATGCTTCTCGGACTGCGTGGAAGTTGGTACATTGCCCGATACCTTCGGTGGAAAGAGATATTCATCTATGGGTGAAATTTGTACTTCAACAGATCATCTACACACAGAGGAAGATGCATTCATTCATGCAAATGAAGAGACATACATGTCTATAAACTGTGAGTGGATTCCTTCCAAGAGCAGTGAGCTTAGGAAGAGGAAGAAGGCAATCCTCCCCACTGGCAGTGATCCAGAGAGAGAGAGAAATAGGGAGTGACCCTTGGGAAAGCAGTGAGCTGACCCTAAACTTGTAAAGGTAGTGAGCGTGGTATTAGAAGTGATCTAGCCCAAACCTTGTAATCCACAGCTAGTGAAGATTAGTGGAATTTGGTACGACCGACAACTTATCGGCGTATGCTCCTTAGACGTAGCCCTTTGTGGTGAACCAAGTAAAATTACTGTGTCTTGTGCATACTTCGCTTTCTATTTACTTTGTGCAACAGGAAAAGAGAGAAGAGAGTTTTTCTCAACATCGAAACAAGATCAGAACGGGCATTAATTTTAAATTATTCATACCCTGATTCACCCCCCCCCCCTCTCAGGGTATTCAGCCTTGTGGACCTGACATATACACTGATAATGAGCTTAAAGTTTCTATTGATATCGTCATTAATATAAAACCTATATCTAATTCTCCATAAAGGAAGACACTGGTGAAATTAGTGGAACTGAAGAAATAATTATAGGATTTTTGTGATAAGAGATTTATACGACTTAGTGTTTCACTATAGGGATCCCCTATTATTTTTATTAACAAGAAATATGTGTCTATGATGTTGTTCATCGATCACAGGGAAATCAATTCCATTACAATAAAAAATATGAATCATATGCCTTTCATTGATGATTTGTTTTATCAAATTAAAAGAGTTCAATATTTTTTAAAGATTGGTCTTCATTTTAGGTTTCATCAACATTGATTAAATAAGAAACATATATTTAAGATGACATTTTGTGTGATGTATGGAAATTATAAATTTATAGTAATTACATTTCGATTGAATAATACACTCTATTTTTATGGATTTAATGAACTTAGTATTTAAGTATTATCTCAATAATTTCATTATGGTATTTATTAATGAAATATCAATATACTCTAAAATATATAATGGGAGTAAAATTCATTTGTGAATTAGTATTAACACTATTAGAGGAATTGATTTATATAGAAAATTTAGAAAATGTGAATTATAACTTCAGGTTATTTCTTTTCATGTCCATATTATCTCTAAGGATGTAAAATCTATTAATACTTCAAATAAAAAGACAGTGATGGAATGGTTGATTCCAACAAATATGATTTAGGTAAGTAGTTTCCATGGATTAATAGGTTACTATCAATAATTAGTTCCAAATTTTAGTCGATTAGATTACCCGTTAATCATGTTGACACATAAAGGGGTTAAGTTTATATGGTTAAAAGAAGAGAAATAAATTTTTGGATAATTAAATAGGATATTCTTTAATGCGCTAGTATTAATGTTAACATCTAGAAGGGATGTATTTTTGATATATAGTGATACATTAAACAATGTACTTAGATGTATCCATATACAAAACAATTGATTTACTGTTTATACATCAAGGTAATTAAATATTCATAAACATAATTATCCAATCCATGATCTAGAGTCGGTAACCTTAATGTTTGTATTGAATATGTGGAGGAATTATAATTATGGTAAAAATTGTGAAATAAATATGGATAACAAAAGTTTTTAATACATATTCCCCTAGAAATAGATCATCATGAGGTAGAGGTAATGGATAGAATTACAGCAATACTATGATACCTAAATACACTACCACCCTTGGAAGGTAAATATGGTGGATGATGAGTTGAGTAGGAAAGATTATAGAGTTTTGATTAAAATGATAATTAAAGAAGATCATATATTCATAGATTTATTAAAGTTGGATATTATAATCATTAAGGAATGGGAAACAACACAACTATTCCAAATAGTTTCCAAACTATTTTTATTGGAAAAAACTAAAATTTACCAACTTGATGGTGATAATATTCAAAATAAAATCAAATACATGAATGTTGTGAAAATGCAATAATTAATTTATGATGATGGTATATTGAAATTTTTAAAGTGGTTATGTGTTCCATACATACATGAGTTGAAGAGTGAATTATTAGATGAATCCCATAGCTTAAATTTCTATATACACCATAGTATCAACTAAATGTATCAGCATTTGAAGGAACATTTTTGGTGGGATAATATGAAACTTGAAATAGTAGATTATATATCAATATGCTTGGTTTTTTAATAGTAAAATATTGAGATACAACAACCTAAAGTATTTAAACAACCTCTAACTATTCTTATGTGGAAATGGGATGATATTACTATGGAATATTTCACTAGATAGACAATGTCTCTAAAAAAGAATTATGCCATATGGGTTATTATGGATTTACTTACCATGTTTTCACATTTCATTTATATAAGAAAAGATATAACTCTTGATCATCTCGTGACACAATATATTAATGAAGTTGTGAGACTTCATGGTGGACCTATTTTAATCATATATGATCATTACCCATAGTTTACATCAATTTTTTTTTGAAAATTCAATAGAAGGATCTCGATAGAGAGCTATATTTCAGAATTTCTTGTCAACCTCAGACAAATGGACATTATGTAAAGAATATTAAGACATTTGAATAAATGTTTTGGTCATGATCACATGAATTTCAAGGTGTGTGGGATCTGTATTTACTTTCAGTGGAATTATCATATAATAATATCTTCCATTAAAGCATTAAAATATAACAATTAAATAATTTTATGGGAAAATATGTCATACAAAAACTTTTTGGGATAATGTTTGTGAAAGGAATATTTTAGGATTAGAACTTGTGGAGGAGACAATGATGAATTTAAGGACTATTTAATGTCATATCAAGTAAGTTTAAATAAGGAAAATGAGTTATGTAGATAATTGAAGGAAGAATATATAATTTAAATTGGGAGATAATGTTTTCTTAAATGTATCTTCACTAAAGGGTGTTATATGGTTTGGAAAGAAAGGGAAACTAAGTCCTAGGTATATTGAGCCTTTTAAAATTCTAGAAGGAATTGTAGTTATGGATTACAATTTGGCATTGTAACCTAGCCTCTATAAATTTCATGATGTATTCCCTATATCTTTATTAAAAAAGTACGTGCTAGAATGAAAACATGTGATCACCACTAATTAAATATATTTTTAACCTGATTTATCTTATTATGAAGAGCCTATCCAAATTCTTTACACTGTGGAACAAGTGATGCCGAATCAGATGACTCTATTGGTGAAAGCACATTAGAGAAAGCATAAATTAGAAGAGTAAACATGGTAACCTAAAGAAGCTATGATAAAACAATATCTATATCTTTTCATGAGGTAAAAGTTTGTGAATTCCAAGGATGAAATTTTTGAAGGAGGAAAAAATGTAACACTCAAGATTCAATTATAATAAGTAACTTTTCTTCCTAAAAAACTATAGCACAATGCACATATCTGTATTCAAGAATTTGTTTAAAACCTAAATTATAAAATTTTATAAATTTAATTTAAATAATTAATATAATTTTTAAATTTATCATGTCAAAATTAGACTAGTACTATTTTTTTAGGTTTTTCAAAAATAGTTGATTTTTAGGTGAATAGTGAAAAATAATGATTTTATAAAACATTCACTTTTAGAAAATTATAATAATATAGCAATATATTGAAATTTTATGAAACATTTTTTCTATAATGAATTTATATTTAATAACTAATATAATGAACAAAAATAAAAAAAAATGTTGAACTTAGAAATATACACTTAAAATTTTCGAAATCTAAGTATTGTTTTTGTTCAAATAAAAATTGTTTTTAGTTCTTCTATTTTAGTAAAGTATTTAAAATGTTTATTATATTTTTTATTTCTCTTCAAAGTTACATAAGTTTCCTTTTATTTTATATAATACAATTAATTCTAATATAATCAAAATTATACTTTGTTTTTCTATAAAATCATTTTTATACTTAAAAAGGTATTTTTTTAGAAAAGTGTTTTTCATCACATTTTATTGGATTGTTTTTAAATTAAATTATTTCAATTATATAAATTAAATTTTAAAAAATATACTCCATATTTGGAATCATCATGTAAAAATTTTGTAATGAGACCACTTTTATTTTTGTTCATTATGTATAATAACTTCGTTAAAAATGTCAGCTACTATGGTAAGAGTTAAAATGAGTTAAAGGGTTAAAACTAAAGTGATAAGGGTTAAGATGACCTAAAAATTTATCTAAATCACATTGTATAGTCATATTTAGATCTAATATCATCTCCAATTTTAAGATGAATCATTTTGGAGCCATTTTTCATGAGTAATACATTAATATAATTTTATAATTTGAAAAATTCTATGTGTGTCCTTTAATGATGATGGAATGACCCGAAGGCCTTAGTTTTTTTGGAAAATATGATTTTTAACTAGGTTTATAGGAAAAAATTACATTAACTAGAATCTTAGAGGCACAAAACATGAATTACATGGCCTTGAGGCCTATAGGGACAAGACCTTACATCTATTTTATGACCTAAACACACTAGAAAAAAATCCTCCCTAGTAATTATTAAAGTCTGTATAAATAAAACCACCTTGAAATTGTAAATACCTTATATTTCCCATATGTAGAGACTCATAGGATGATGTTGTGACCCCCAATATCACTCCTTCAATCTTTGGTGTTGGTTGGATCCACATTGATGACTACTTTTGCTCTGATATATCTACTCTAGGTTGATCTAGTAAAATAGTATACACTACTTCATGGACCATATAACCTATTTCTTAGAGTTATTTTATGGTCTAAAGGCCCTATGGCTCAAAATCCAAATTTTTTGCCCTCAAAGCCCATTCTGTATGAATAGTACTAATGCTACAATACTCCATTAGAATACCTACCATAGTACACTCACTTATAAAGTGCTATAGTCCTTATATAGTAACATATATAGTAATTTTATAGTACATGTGGATACTCTCTCCCACCCAGATTTAAATTCAAGTTTGATGCATGATTTTGGGGAGTCTTTACCACTCGGGTAAGCCCCCAACTGTAGAAGGACACTATCTATTATCTCTTATCAACACTTCAAGAGCCTCTAATCTTAACCAATCCCTAAAAAAAATCCTTTCCTAACATCCCTCATCACATCTTAGAGGTACTAGTTTTATCATAATACTATCCTAAGAAGGCTTTAGGTATAAAACTAATGATACTGTCTGAAGAAGAGGTATAGTTCTTAACTGAGTGTTTTCTTTTTATTTCTTCTTTTACCTACTACAAAATTATAATAACCATTATTATATAATAACATTAGTGTATTTCATATAATTAAATTTTATTATGTTTTTGGTATAACCTCTTTTCATATACTTATCCATCCACTAAAAAATAAGTACACCACTAATGTGTACGTATGGAATATTGTATCCATGTAGCGGTGTAATTTGTTTCCATCACCTCATCAAATAGATTGTTATAAAGATGGAAATAATGAATATAAATTATATTTATGAAAATTATTATTTTATAAATATAATATATCATTTAAATTCTTAACCTTACACCTATTAAAAAATGATAACATCGCTCATGCGTACATGTGGACTATAACTTCCACAAGCCAATATGATTAATTTTCCAAGTTCTCTTTTAAATAATGATTATAAATATAAATAATTAATATATATGATATTTATATCACAATTACCATATTAAGGATAATGTAACCATTATCAAGATATAAGAACTATAATTACTAAATCGAAACATGCATAAAAAAGGAAGTAGTTAACACTCAAACTAATGATGATAATGAAAGATTATAAATAAACTAGTGTTGAAATATTATAAGTGGATCATATATTATATTATAATTATGTATATAGTTTTTTATATAAGTTTAAAAAATTTAAAATTACTAAACTTGAGGTTAAAAGTACTTACGAGGAATGTTAAACATGGGGTAAGGAATTTCTATTACAGTCTCATTTTATTTTGGGATTGTTTATATTCATATTTCCGTTTAGAAGTTTGTATGATCCTAATATTTTAAACCTAATATATTTTATTCCTATATTTTTTTTTGGATTTATATGTTTATATTCCATTTTTTCTATTGTTATATCAATAATCAACAAGTAAGTTACATGTAATGGACTTTTTTAAAAAAAAATTATGTTTTTCTTCAAACTCTTTTTCTTAGATATCCGTATTTTCTTTAAAATGTAGTTTTATTTTTTTACTATTTTTGAAATATTTATTTAAGTTATTTTTACCCATGTTATAATTTATATAAAATGTTTTAAAATTAATATTATTGTCATTTTCTAAATGAGGTACATTTTACCAAAGGGTTGAATGAAATATTTGTTTTAACGTACACTGCATGAACAAATTTTCCCTACTTCGTGAATAATTTTTTCATTGAAGATTACTATACAAGTTTCCATGGATATTTTTAAGGAAATTTTTTTTCTCAATATTTTTTGAAATTTTATGTAAAATTATATCCGAAGAAAAGGGTATTATTTTCTTAAAGTAATGAAAAAAAATTTGAAAATTTATATATAAATATGTTACTACACAAAGTTATAAAGAATTTATTTTTGATGCATTGATTTTATTTTATTTTCTAAATTCATGGTTTTACTATAAAACCATAATTTCTTATAAATCAATGGTATTTCATTACTCATAATGAATTATAAAATATTTTTAGATCATTCACTTTCCTTTGATCATGTTCTATATCACTCCCCTTACTCATTGGACATTATTTTTATCCTTCATGTCCATATTTTTAACATAATGGATGAATTTAGAATCATTTATAGTACTTTTATATTGTTCCAACCATTTAAATTTTTTTATATATGGTATTGGTTTAATGATGCTTATTATATATTTTATTTCCTTTACTGGGGTAATATTGACGTTTTGTATTCTTGATTCAATAAAGATAATTGTTGACTTATTAGAAATTTTGAGATTTAATTTTATTGATCGTTAAAAATATGAATAATGCATAGGATATGCATGTGATGGGTGGGGCCTATATATAGATGGATCATTGATGCATCAACCATTCTCATGATAAAAAAAGAAAGCATTCAATATTGGATAGGTATCTGGTTGACAACTCCCCATTAATTAAGAATGATATATTGGTTGAGAGGCCAAAATGGTAATATTCATGATATCTTGGTTGAGAAACCTTGATCATGAATGTCCAGAATTATGCATGTCCTTTTTTAAGAATTCAGTTTCTATTATCCAAGTGATTTATATGTTTATATTAGCCATGGATATTCATTAAAATCATGTTGTTTATTGAATATAATTTGTTTTAATTATCCACTCTACCATATGAATTATACCAAATTTACTCATGATATATTCTTCTATATGTAACCTTTAATGAGAATATGATATCACCCTCTATTTTTTTCCTTTACCTATCATACGAAGACCTATATTAGGATATATTTATAGGATACAATAATGTTTCCTATGATATGTTTTTATATTTCTAATGTAATAAAATAATCATAAATATATCTAGTTTTCTGAGACTTCTTTAAGTGACCCTCGCTTTAAAAAAATAGGCATTACATAACATTTGTGGAACACTTAAACAATATAAAAACAGACTCCCAAATACCGTAGTTGGTATAGTACCTTTGGAAACATGGAATCATAAAACTAGAACATATGTGAGCTTAGTTATCTCCCACTAGGTTCTTCATTTCTAACATCGTTCTTAGACACATCAAACAAAATACATATCTTAATAACCTAGGTAATAAAACATAGAAGAGGTGAGATCAAATGCTCAATAAGGGTAAAAAATGGAGACATGTAAGCATAAACATGAGAATAAGGGTATGATAACATGATCATGAAAATAGAATATCATACCCTTAATATCAAAGATCATATACATGAATCATGGAATAAATATTGGCAGTTCATAAGACATGAATCAAAAGGAAGTAAAGTACATAAGACATGAAAGCATAACATAGGTGTAAGACATGGAATTGTGGAAACACATAAGCATATACTAATTTCCATAGTATCCAAGTCATCAATTCCAAGACCATCATAGTGGACAAAGTCCTTTACAGAACTAGGTGAACCTCGTTTCGTCCCTGTATTACTAAACTAAGTGAAACCTCATTCCAACCCTGTATCACTAAACTGAGTATACCCTCATTCCAGCCTTGTCTAACTGATGAGATATAAATAATTACCCAATGCATTGGAGTGAGATATAGGACCCACCCATCACATAATGAAATCATACATACATGTTCCACAAGATCATAAATTAACATATCGTAACCCATGAAATTAAATAGGTATCATAAAATTGTAAACATATCATAGCATTTGTAAATATATAGGTTTCATAATAATTTCATCATAAACATAACCCGTAAATATAAGCACATTTGAAAATCATGTAACACATTAAATAGAAATGAGATTCATAAATATCATTCCATCATAACATAATCCATTAAGATAAATAATATGAATGAAAAAATTGAATAATTCCCTCATAAAGGCATGATAAACACAAATGGATGTTATCTTATATGAGAAATAATTTTGAAAGATCTTTTAAAAATACTTCTTAAGGAAAATATATTTTCATCTTTGAAAAATGATTTTTATAACATAAAACCATTTGAAACATTTTTATTTGAAAATATATTTGAAATTTTTATAAAGTAAGATTTGAAAACATTTTTAAAATCCTTTTTCCTTGAAAATTATCTTCAAGGATCTTTTGAAAACATTTTTGAAAACATGATTTTTAAATACAATGGATTTCTGATCGAAGAGAGAGACAGTATGATTTTATTAAAAACATTATCTTAATTACCCAAGAATAGAAAAAATTTTACTAACAAATTATTATAACTTGAATAAACATATGATAACTAAACTCATGAATATTCTTGAGAGATTTAATCAAAGTAATCATAAACATAAACAATCTCAAAAAATGATATTATTTTCTCAATAGACTCTTATAACTTGGTTACTTGGTATCATAATCTCCATGTAAGAAAAGAAAATTACGTTAATAATATTATATCATTAAAACATTTAGATTTATTAAATAACATGTAAAATGGAAGTATATACGCCTCGAAAAAGACTTTAGGTGCATAACAAAACATGTGTCTCAAAGAAGGCAAATTGAGACAAAACTGTTTTACTAATTTGGTACCTTTTGAAGTTAAACCCAATAAAATAAAGATCACATAATGGATATGTGAATAATCATAAATTTAGGTATAATATAAATATAATTAAATCATGGGAAGTACATACACCACATAAAATAAAATATTGGTGATCATAACATGAATCTCACAAAAATTAAAGGTGAGATGATATTCCACTTACCTTGTGTCTTAACGCTCTATGTACTCATAAAAGCTTACTGTATAATAAACATAAGTTTATTATATATCATTATAGAATAATATTATAATACATAATACCATATATAGTTTTATTATGACCTTATATCACCCGTTTGTTAATGATCCTATGTTAAAGTTTCACTTCGGGTGATATTCTCTTTGTTCTTCACATGCGTCTTAATTTGTTATATCATTGGTACTTATAATTATATCATTATTATATAATTTATATAATTATATAAATATCAGTTATATCCATTATATTAATATTATAATAATTTATAGCACATAGATGTACAAAATGGAATACACCATTCATAGAGATGGTAAGCCGTACGTACGCAAGAACGTTGTTTCCGTTTTTATTGTCATATTAAAAAAAAGTATGTAAATGAAATATGTATATACATATATATCATTATTAAAGTATAATAAATATATCATATATATCATATAAGTTAATTAAACCCATCCTTAAAACATTCCATGTGGTGTGTGAACGAATCACATCTCTTTGAGGGGGCGGTAATCCACACTTTCTCAAACGAGATTATCGTATTAACACCAAATAGAATGTAAAAATACGTGTGTTACAAAAATAATAAATAATATTAAATACATAATAAATATACTATATTACATATATAAATATAGTTTCCATCATAATGGCCACCAGGATTGGTGGTAACGAAGAAATGAACAAACATCGTTTCGTGAGGTAGTAGTTTGACGTACACAGAAATAGTATGTTGAACATCCATTAGATAGAGGAATGTGTAAGTGTACATCAGAACCATTTAATAAAAAAATACTATTATATGGAGGATAATTTTTTTTTAACACAATAGTATAATAAATATAGTGGAGGGGTGGAGAAGTAAAATAAAGGAAATGAGCTTGAGAGAAGATGTTACCTCTTAATCGGGTAACTCTTGTTGGTTTGTGCCGAAATATTTCCTTGAGAGGGTTTCTTCCCAAATAGAGGATTCAAATTTTAAGGGAGGATTTTTTTAGGCTACTTGTTCTAATTATGGATGAACTTAAATGTTTTTAGAGGTGTGAGTATTGGGTAGAGTTCTTTGCCTTTTTATAGTGGAGGGGGAGTGACACTTTTGTAAATACCAAAATTTATTCAATAATGGGTAATCTATCTTACATAAAGTTCCTCAAAAATGGAAACCTAATGGATTAATGGATAATAATGTTTGATAAAATCAATATCCACACAAAAATATGTGTATTTTAATTATTTGGTTCCTTGACTTCTAAGATTCCCCAATTTTACCATTTTTGTTTTTGTTAAAGCATCAGGTTTTCTAATCTAATTAATTTAACCATTAAGATAAAACTAAATTGATATTTATTATAAAATATATATCCACTTATTTATTAAAATTATATATAATTTATAAAATTAAAATTCCATTTTTTTGTAAATTAAATTTTAAAACAATCGCATGTGATGCGTTAAAACGCTGCTTGAACCTGAATCGTCCTAATAATGTATTTACATAATATGGGTCAATATGTTAATTATAAAAGTTTAATTATTACATTTATAAAACATATTTAATATATAATAAAACTTAAAAATTAATTTTCATAATATATAATTTATATCAATTTTCAATCATTTTATAACATTCATTTATATTAAAATAACAATATTGTCAATTTTGACATTATTTATTTAATGTTAATTTTAAAATATAAATATTATATTGAAATTTAAATATATTAGATTTATAGGTGTTAAAAATGATATATTAATCTATAAAACATGTAAAGAAAATAATTCAATCAATTAACTTTACTTTTAATATTAAAAGTATTATTTATTTTTGTTTATTATTAACTAAATAATCATTATATTGATGTTTCTTAAGAAATTTATGTACCTAAACCATATTTAAATTTTTATTATTATTTATTATTATAAAAATAAAACACATATATTTAAAAATGATAAATATATATAATATAAAATATGATGCTTTGTATATATCTCAAAGTTTTATAAATGTTAAAGGTAAGGAAAATTATTGTTTTGTCTTTTCCTTACCATTTTTTATATGGACTTCCATTTAATAACATCCCAAAACATATATATTTATAAATAATTGGTTACATGGTAAAAGTTTTTCAACCAATGTCTTTTGGACAAGTTTCCATGTCATTTTGTTCCTTAATATTAAGATTTATTTCCTTATTATGCTTAATCGTACCTTAATCACTATAATTAATTTTAATCACATTCACTAATCATTTTGGTCAAAAAATTAAGTTGATATTATTAGAACTCAAATGTAATACTAATTATATTCATTTATGTTGGATTTTTAACATTCTAGTCACATAAGAGATAAAATTAAGATTAACGATAATCCCACAGTCAGGGCGAAATAACGGGTTTTTATAGTAGAAAAACGTTCAAAAGTTGTAAAGTTTTCATATTAAATTTCAAAGTGTAATTGATTATAATGAATTAAATTGTTTTAATAGATTTAATATTTATATAATTTTACATTAAAAAATATTTATAATATCATTTATCATTAATAAATAATTATAAAAAAAGATAGTTTTTTAATAAAAAGTATCATTTTTCACTATTCATAAAAAAATAAAGTTTTTTAGAAAAATCCCCAAAATTCACCCTAGTATAATTTCTACATTCGGAATTAAAAAATTATTTTTATTTTATCAAATTCAATTTTTAAATTTTTCAAAAGTTTATTTTATTATTAATGGCGATTCATTCAAAAATATATTATTTTTAACATAAAAGGACTTTACCAAAAATCTTATCTTTTATTATCAATATGTTTTATTTATATAAAAAATTATAAAAAATATTTGGAAAGAAGTTATTACTATTAATATAGCTATGTTTAATTTTTATGTTATAATTATCTCATTTTAATAATTAAAATAATAAAAAGACATGTTTTGTAGAAACTCAGAGTTGTTTGCATCGTATGCAAAGTCAATGTTGCTTGTAGTGCAAGCCAAGTTGCTGTTGCATGTAGTGCAAGAAAATTTGGTATTGCATGTGAAAGGAATGTTTGAATTAGTTTTTTAATATATATATATATATACATATATATATACACACATATATATATATATATCTAGTTTCATGTGAAATGAAAAATATTGAAAAGTTAAATTTATTCAAAAAATAATAATTATCAAAATCTTGGGGTGTTATATTAGATGTAACACCCGAGACTTTTATGAGAAATATTTTGTTTTTATGTTATATAAATCATCAAAGGAATCTTTCACTACACACAACACTAGCTTGCCTTGATTTACACGCAATCGCGGCCTTCCTCGATAGCTTGCGTCGTACGCAATACCGAGTTTCACTAAACAACGATATGCTATTAAAATATTATTAAAACTAGCTGTTATGAATAGTAATAAAAACTTTTTGAAATTTTATAATTTTTATTTTTTAAAATGGACTTCATTTTTTGATTCGGAATATCGAAATTATCCTAGGGTGAAATTTTTGTATTTTTCTGAAAACTTTCAATTTTTGATGAATAGTGAAACCACTAAGTGGTAGTTAAAAAAACTGAATTTTTCATAAAACTTAATTTTACTGCCTCTGTGAGTGGAATTTAGAAAATCCGAGAGACACGGTTAATATCAAGGACTAAAATTTGGTTCAATGAGATGAAAATAATTTTTGGTGAATAGTAACTTTTTACTTTTTTTACCACGATTAAAAGTAAATAGGGGAATTAAGGGTAAAAGTGTTATTATTATTACCCTAACACATGTCCTAATTCTATTGGATAAGTGTAATTCGACCAAAAACAACCTTAGGAATAAAATATGACCATTTAGGCCCACTTGGATTAGATTAGGACATTTATTATTAATTTATTTAAAGAAGGGTTAAAATAGTTAAAATCAAAGTTTAATAAGTAAATCATTTTTAATATAGGTTTATACATAAGATAAATTCGATTGTAAATATTAATTAGAAAGATAATAATATTTCCTACATAATGACATTTTATTTATAATTTTTAGACATTAAATAATTTAATTTATTTATGACACAATGATGATGCAGTAATTACCATAATAGTGAAAAATTAGAATTATTGATATTATAAATACCCAAGTAAATATAATTTGATACTTTTTATGAATTCCAATACTTTTCTAGGTTAATATGACATATTATTATTGATTTAATTAGCTTTGTTCGAACTAATCATTCTGTTATGATTTTCACAAAAATCAATTACTAAATAGTGTCAAAATTGACATAAAATGGTTTTTAAAACAAATATTATATTATTAATTGTTATTTTATTCCTAAAAATATAAGGTTCATCCATATGACTTAGATAAGGTTATATATATTAATAATAAACAACTTTGGGTTCGTTTGGCTTGATATAGTATGTTTATTAACCTTATAGTGTAAGAAAACAAGAAGACACGGTAAAAGTTAAATTATCTAACTTAAAGTTAAATCTAAATGATAAGGTTAACATTGAAACCTAAACTTGTATAAATTCTATTAGATGAGAGGATTTCTACCTATAACCACCTTATTATTGAAATATATCAATTTGTAGCTATTAAAAACTGAATTGGACTTTATAATAAAACAATATTTTTAGTTATTCCAAAGGTGCCCCTCTCCTCCCTTATAAAAGGGCACATCCTCCCCCTCTTCCTCACACCACTTTGAGCCTTAAATCTCGGCCAACCCCTGCCAATTTCTTCTATACACTTCCCTATAGACATCCTAGAGGTCCTAGTCTTCTTCAAAGACCAATTTTAGTGCCCTAAAAGGAGGTCTCAAAGAAGCGCTTCAAAGAAGAGGTAATGTCCGTTACCGATTCTTTCATCTTTATTTATTCTTACACTTCTTCTTCTTTAGTTGTTTAATTATGAAGTAATAAAATAAGTATAAATAATATACTTATATGTTAATATAAGTATGAAACAACCCTATTTCTCCATCTATCCATCCTACAGAAAACGAAATTATCGCGCCTACGTACGTACGGAATACCGTCTTCACGTCGTGGTGTAGTCTATTTTCCACCACCACCTTACTTGGATGGGTATAATGGTGTAAATAATTACTATATATGATTATTATAAATTGATATTGATTCTTAAATATTATACATACACTCCAATACAATTCCATGATCATGGGAACGATATCATCGCTCGTGCGTACGTACGGAATACCGTCTCCACGATGTGATGCGATTCTTTATACATGATCTTCATTGCATAATGATTATATAAATGAATTGAATGAATAAATATGATATATAGTACATTAATAACATTCTGTAAATGATTTATCTATAACCTAAAGAGAATAATAAGAATTTATTCGACAAAACATGCATAAGAACAAAAAGTTATAAACACCCAAATAACAAGTGGCAATGAAATATTACTACTAAGAAGCTAAGAATATGACCATATATGATATCATAACAATAATTATGATTCTGGAATAAGTCAATAACATTATTTAAATCATTATACAGGAGTTTTGGACACTTTCGAAGCAAATCGGACCTAAGGTAAGGGAAAATATCACAATCTCATTTTTATCCGAGTTTGTTTATACTTTGGTATTTACTGGGGTGTATTTTATCATCCACATACATGTTCCCTCAATATGTAATATTTTTTCCATCCACTTACAATATTTTAAATCCAATTTTACCCTTCGGTGAGTTTTTAGTAAAGGATATGAAAGGAATCTTTTGTCGTTTTTCATACGAGGTACTTTTTGACTTTTCTGACAAAAGTACGAGAAGAATGTTTTTTTATAACTTATACGGCATGAATGGATTTTTAAAACATTATTTCCAAGAATCTTCCTTTAAAATTTTTCAAGTTTATTTTTAATCAACTTATTTTAGTTTAAAATTGTAAGACATGTTAAGAAAGGAAAATGTTTTTGAAGTAGAAAGGATATTTTCCTCAAGAATGGAGATCAAGTGTTTTATCAAAATTATTTTCCATAGAAGATAATATAGGGTTCTGTTTCTATCCCTATTATTACATTGATTTGATTATGTTGTGATGGGATTATTTTTATGAATTCCTTTATCTTATATGAATTGTTTTATGATGTCATGTTGTTTAAGAATCCTATTTTTATTACATGGGTTATGCAATGATGTATGATTTATGATTTTGTGGCACACATAAGAATGGTATCATTATGAGATGGGTGGTACCTATATCTCCCTCCAATGCATTGGGTAAAGATTTTATATATCATGAGATAGACATGGCTGGAACGGTAGGTTATACCGGTTCATTGAAACAGGACTGAAACGAGGAGTGAACTCGGTTCCGAAATGGACTTTGTCCACTAAGATAGTCTTGGAAATGAGTCTTGACTAATAAAAAATGATTCTCTATGATTATGTGTGCATTCCACAAAGTTTCATGTTTTATGTTATGATTATTTGGATTACATTTCACTACCATGATTTATCCCATGTTATGAAATTATGATCTCTTTTGAAGGTTAAGATTTCCAAAAGTTATGTTCTTATGAATATGATGTGATTGATATTTCTTTTGTTTACCCTTACTGAGAATTTGAGCTCACCCTTTTGTATGTTTTATTTCCCCAGGTCAGGAATAAGGTTATTAAGTAAGATATTCCAAAATGTACTATAGATATGATGAAATAAATGGGAGACAGTGTAGACGTTTTATGAACCAGTTGTTTATGTTTCCCAGTTTCTAAAGACACTATACCTATACGGTCCTTTCGTGGTTTTGTAATATCTTGTAATAATTATGCTTCAATTTTAAAGTTTTAACAATGTATGTAAAGTATGGGTCGTTATATTATACCCCCTTTAAAATGAATTTCACCCTTGAAATTCATCTGGGTTATCAATGGTTTAACACTTAAATGTTTCATTCATAGAAACCCACATCGTAAAAATAGATACTAAAACTTCCCTTAAAAAGGGAAATTTGAAACCATAATGGTTACCCAATGTAACATATTACTAGGTTTCCACATTTTAGAACATAGGTTGGGAGTAAATATTGGACATATAGGAAAAGTGTAAATATTTATAGATAGTGATTGAGTTCATCAATCACAAAAAAGTGAATGATCAAAGGAAAGTTGAGGGCCTCAAAGTCATAAATATGTGATGATTCTAGAACCCATTGGTTCAGAAAAATTTATGGTATTATGACAAAATGTTTTTTGTATCACTTTCAGAACGTTGATTAATTCTTGATAAATTTATATAAATAAAATTTCATTTTTTGTTTATGCTTTGAAAAGTTTATAATAAATCCATTACCTCATGGAATGAATATATAGAAATTAACTTTGATGAATAAAGCCCTACAATATACTTTTAATAGACCTTAAGGCCCATAAAGAATAAAAATTCTAATAACATGCATTAATATTTAAAAATAAAATTTAACACTAATGGTTCATCATAAATATTTATTCATTAAAAATAAATACACACTAAACAGGACATCATGTAGGCTAGTGGTAGGTGTGAAACCCTTATCATCCTTCAGTCATGGGTTCAAGACCCATGGACTATTTAGACTTTATTGGTTTTCACCCAATATACATGATGTCCTTTTTTAAAGCCACACTAATATAATATATAATATGGACATAATTGAAATAAGTTTAATCACTGATTATACTTTTAACTAAGGTTTTCAATACAAACTCAGTGCACAAATAATTCCTCTGAAGTTTAACTTAAATTTTTCATGACTGATTGTACTTATAACCCTTCAGAATAATGACAATTCAAAATCATAGAAATAGAGTCATGAAATAATATTAACATTGATTACCCTGTATCACAAAGAATATCTTGGTTGTAACATTCCAAACAAGTGAATACCTTTATTGTATATTCACTTGAAACATGGTAACAACCTGAATTACCATACATCATTTTGGAAACCATTCTTGATTCCTCATTCTAAAGTATATCAGATTTACTACTTAAATCAAAAAAATGTTGTAAACATCATTATTGTTATCGTAAACCACCTATAAACTGGTCCTTACTTAGTTACAAGGTAATTAGTACTGTCTGATTTACTTATTCATATCCCACATATCATTATCCATACAACAATATCTTAACATAAAGAAAATTTTAAGGGTTACCTTACCATAAAAAAAATGTTAACTTTCATGAGATATCCTTTCTATTCCATTATGACCATTTGACATATTCTTGTAAATCCTTATCAAAACATAAACTGAAAAATCCATACAAAATTCACCATTCATAATTCTAGAATCCAAATACATAAATACTTTGATTACATTATACTTAATCCATTAACAATAATACCTATTTCATTTCACATTTCATCCATAGTCTCTTCATCATCCAGAATGTAACCATTACTCACACCACTCTATTGATTCTCTTCAGGAACTTTTCTATTGGGACATTTAGTTTCATAATGACCATTTATTCCACACTTAAAACACTTAACCTTAGATGAAAACATAGGAAGGCCAAAATTCCCATCCATTTCATTAACTGAACTCTTCATTTCTTCCTAATAGTCACTTGATTTGTGCCCTTCTTTTCCATAGTTGAAACACCTTCTTGTTACTCTAATACATTCACTTAGAAGATTCTTTCAACATTCCTGATAGAAAGGAAACCAAATATTCCATCCTCTATGGTCTCCATTACCCAAAATCTCAGTGAACTCCTTCTTTATCTTCCTTGGTGAGTCTAATAGTTGGTTAAGGTAAACATTGTTAATCATGTTCCTCGAAACCTGATTAAGCATGATCATAACATCTTTTACTCTATTGATCATCCCACTTGAATGCTCATCATAAAATCTTCCATCACATTCAACATTAATCTATTTCCTTTTGGTTCCTACTATTGAATAAAACTAGAGTCATAGTGTGATCATTACTTATCATAGTAGAAAACCACATGGTCATGAAAATAATTACTTATAGGATGTCTAAATAATTAAACCATCTATAATCTATGACACTTTGGGTTTATCCTAGGGTTTTCATGGCTAATGTATATATAAATCCTTCCTGATGGTTCATGAAGAGTTTTTGAATTCCTAAATAATATCCCTCATGTATGTATCAAGTCACATTTTCATGTACCAGATTACCCTGAGTCAAGAATGGAATATATTGTAGGAGTTATTTACCCTAGGTACATCTATTTCAGAGCCACATCCACTTGAAGTATCATGATAGGGAGGTATTTCATGGAAACCACCCACTCTATCCTTTACAAAAATTCCAGGAAATTTTCTAAAATTTTAACTAATAATAATAATTATCCTTAGATACATCCCTATACATATCCTTAGAAATAAATCTAGGGATCTCACTAAGGTTTTATTATCCTAGTTTCCAAAGGTTAACTATACCTTTGCTCTGATACCAACTGAAGCAATCCTTGCTTTACAAACATAAAAATTACATAACATTTGTGGAACACTTAAACATTATACAAACAGACGCCTAAGGGCCGTAGTTGGTATAGTTCCTTAGGAAACATGGAAACATAAAACTAGTACATGTGTGAGCTACATTATCTCCCACTAGGTTCTTCATGACTAGCACTATTCTTAGACACATCAAATATAATACATATCTTTATAACCTGGGGAAGAAACATAGAAAGGGGTGAGCTCAAATTCTCGGTAAGGTTAAATAGGGTAGAAATGTAAGCGTAAACATGAGCATAAGGGTACACTAACATGATCATGAAAATAGAAGATCATACCTAGCATATCAAAGATTATATACATGAATCATGGAAAACATCTTGGCAGATCATAATAAATTAATCAAAATAAAGTAAAGGAAATAAACCATGAAAGTGTAACATAGGAGTAAGACATGTAATTGTGGCAATACATAAGCATATACTTATTTCCATGGTATCAAAGGAATCAATTCAAAGACCATATTAGTGGAAAAATTCCTTTATTGAACTGAGTGAACCCCCATTCCATCACTGTATTACTGAACTGAGTAAACCCTCATTCCATCCCTATAATACTGAAATGAGTAAAAACATATTCCAAAAATTTATTACTAAACCAATTAAACCCTCATTCCATCCCTTTATATCTCATGAGATATAAATGTTTACCCAATGAATTGGAGGGAGATATAGGTCCCACCCATCACAAAATGAAATCATATATACATGTTCCACAAGATCATTAATGATCATATCATAACCCATGAAATTAAATGGGTATTATAAACATGTAAACATATTATAACCCATGGAAAGATATAGGTTTCATAATCATTTCATCATAAACATAACCTATGAAAATAAGTGGGTTTCAAAAGCATATAACCCGTGAAAGAGAAATGAAATTTATAAACATCATGCCATCAAAACATAATCCATTTAGAAAAATAATATTAATGGAAACATTGAATAATTATTCTATTAAGTCATGATCAACACCAATTGAGGTTATCTTATATGGGAAACAATTTTGAGAGATGTTTTAAAACAACTTCTAGAGGAAAATATATTTTCTTCTTTGAAAAATGATTTTTATAACATAAAACTTTTTGAAAACATTTTTCTTATAAAATAGCTTATAAAAATTATAAATGAATATTTGAAAACTTTTTTTTCATTTTTCCTTGAAAATGAACTTCATGGATCTTTTGAAAACATTTTTGAAAACATGGTTTTTGAATACAATTGATTTCTGACCGAAGAGAGAGACGGTATGATTTTTTGAAAAACATTATATAAACTAAAAAATAATGTAAAAAATGGTAATAAAAATGATTATATATTAAATAAACATATGATAAGTAAAATCATTAATATTCTAGAGATATTTCATCAAAGTAAGCATAAACATAAACAATCTTGAAAAATAATAAGATTGTCTCAATAAACTCTTATAACCTTGTTACATGGTATTATAATCTCCATGTAAGAAAAACAAATTACATGAAGCTTAATATATCATTAAAATATTTATATTCATGATATAATATTTAAAATTAAGTATATAAACCTCTAAAAGTTTTTTAGGTTCATAACAAAACATGAGTCTCAAAGAAGGCAAATTAAGACAAAACTGTTTTACCGATTTGGAAACTTTTGAAAGTTAAACCCCATGAAAGAAGGATCAAATAATGGATATGTGAATAGACATAAATTTATGTAGAATAAACATATAATTTTATCATGGTCAGTATATACACCACACAAAAGGAAAAAGTGGTAATCATAGTATGAATCTCACAGAAGTTAAATGTGATGTGAAATTACCCTACATTTTGTCTTGACTCTTTCCATACTCAAACAAGATTCTAGTATAATAAATATAAGATTGTTATACATATTTTAAAGAATAATATTATTATACATAATACCATATATGGTTTTATTATGACCTTATATCACCTAGTTTCTAATGATCCTATGTTAAAGTTTCACTTCGGGTAATATTCACTTTGTTCTTCACATGTGTCTTAATTTGTTATATCGTTGGTCCTTATAATTATATCATGATTCTAGAATGTATATCATGATAAAAATATTATTTATATCTATTATATTAATATTATAAAAATTTATATCATATATATGTATGAAATTAAATACACCATTAATGGATACAGTAAGTCATATGTACACATGAACGTTGTTTCCGTTTTTATTATCGTATTGAAAGAGAGTATGTTAATGAAATATATATATATGTATATATATGTATATATATATATAATTATTATATTAGATTTTATATATCATATATATCATATATATCATATAATTTAATTAAACCCATCCTTAATACATTCCATGTGGTGTGTGAACGAATCACATCGCTTTAAGGGGGCGGTAGTCCACACTTCCTCAAACGAGATTATCATATTAACACCAAATGGAAGGTAAAAATATGTGTGTTGAAAAAATAATGCATAAGAATAAATACATAATAAATATAATATATTAAATATATAAATATATTTTCCATCATAATTTTCACCATGATTGGTGGTAAAGGAAATATGAACACTCATCGTTTCGTGAGGCAGTAGTTCCTCGTGCATAGAAACTGTGAATTCAAAATCCATAAGATGGAGTTTTGTATAAGTGTAGGTTATAAAATGTGAATAAAAAGGTTTTCTTGAGGGGATTTATGCCAAAATAGAGGATTAAAAGTCAGAGGATGTATTTTTGGGAGTCTACTTGGGTAGATATTTGATGAACTTAAAAGGCTTGAGAGGTGTGAGGAATGGGTAGAGTGCTTTATTTTTTATGGTGGTGGGGGAGTGGCACTTTTATAAATACCAAAAGGTATTCAATAAAGGGTGGTCTATCTTACCTAAAGTTTCTCAGAAATGGAAAAATAATGTATTAAAGGATAATTCTGGTTGATAAAAACCACATACACACTAAAATATTTTAATTTTAATTATTTGGTTCCTTAACTTCTAACATTCCCTAATTTTATCATTTTTGTTTTTATTAAAGCATCAAGTTTTATAATCTAATTAATTTAACCATTATGAATAAATTAAATTTAGATTTATTATAAAATTTTGAGGCACTGAATTATTAACATTATTTATAATATATAAAATTAAAATCCAATTTTTTTGTAAATTAAAATTTAAAACAGTCGCATGTGACGAGCTAAAACAATCCTTTAACCCGGACCTTCCTAACAATATATTTACATAATATGGGTCAATAAGTTAATTATAAAAAGTTTAATTATTACATTAATATAACATATTTAATATATATTAACACCTAAATGTCACATAGAAGAATATAAATTTTTTATCAATTTGAAATCATTTTATAAGATTCATTTGTATTAAAATACAATAATGTCAATTTTGACATTATTTATTTAATGTTAATTTTAAAATATCAATGTTATATTGGAATTAAAATATATTATGTTTAAAGGTGTGTAAAATGATATATTAATATAAATAAATAAATTAAGATAATAATTCAATCAATTAACTTCACTTTTAATATTTATAGTATCATTTTTTAGTTAATTATTAACTAAATAATCATTATATTGATGTTTCTTAAGTATTTTAAGTACCTAAAACATATCTAAAAATTATTGATAATTTATTATGATAATAATAAAACATATATATTTCAAAATTATACATATATATATAACAGAAAATATGATTTTTTGTAAATATATGAAAGTTTTATAAATGATAAAGGTAAGGAAAGTCCCATTTTTGTCTTTTTCCTTACCCTTTTTACTGGGAACTTCCATTTAATAATATCCCAAAACACATATATTTCGAACCAATTGGTTACATGGTAAATTTTTGTAAACAAATGGATTTTGGAAAAGTGTATAAGTCATTTTGGTCCTTAATGTTAAGATTTATTCCCTTATTAAGCTTAATTGTACCTTAATCACAGTAATTAATTTGAATCACATTCACTAATAATTTTTGTCAAAAAATTAAGTTGATATTATTAGACCACAAATATCAGACTAATTAAATTATCGTATGTTTTATTTTCAAAATTATAGTCATAGAACTGAGAAAATTAATATTAACGCTAATCCTGTAGAATGAGCGAAAAACGTGTTTTTATAGTAAAAAAACGTTCAAAATATTGTTAAGTTTTTATATTCAATTTCAAAGTGTAATTGATTATAATGAATTATATTATTTTAATATACGTAATATTTATCTAATGTGACCTTAAAATATATTTATAATATCATTTATTATTAATAAATAATCAGAAAAAGGTAGTTTTTAACTAAAAAGAAGTATTTTTCACTATTCATCCAAACACAATGTTTCATAGAAAAATTCCAAAAATTTACCCTAGGATAATTTATAAATTATGAATTAAAAAACAATTTATATTCTATCAAATTAAATTTATAATTTTTATTATATAATTAATTTTATTATTAAAGGCGGTTTATTCAAGAAAACAATATTTATAACATAAAAGGACTTTACCAAAAAAATTATATTTCATTATCAATATATTTTATTTATATAAAAATAATAATAACCAATATTTTGAAATAATTTATTAATATTCCTATAACTATATTTAATGGTTGTGTTATAATTATCTCATTTAAATAATTGAAATAATAAAAAGAGATGTTTTGTAGAAACTCAATATCGCAGGCATCATACGCCAAGTCCGTGTTACTTGCAGTGCAAGCAAAGTCGGTATGACCTGTAGTGAAAACCAAGTTGGTATTGAGTATTAATGGAATGTTTTACTTAGTTTTTTAATATATATATATATATAAATATATATATATATATATTTCCAGTATCATGTGAAATAAATAATTTTGAAAAGTTAAATTAATTCGAAAAAAATAATTATCAAAATATGAGGGTGTCACACTGCTAAAATGAACAATCTTGAATAATGAGAGCCCTTGTATATTGTACCATTTTAATAAATCAAACATCATATTTGGGTTTTTGGAGTCGGGGTGTTATAGTTGAGACCTCAAAATTAGGTTTAAATCCGGACTTTAATTGCATACTATATAGGAAAATATTATAGACTATGGATGAATGGAACTTAAATTCTGAATGTTCTTTAACAACACCCTTCCTAGAAAATTAGCTATCTATTAAAAATTTTAGTTTCTTAACCTCAAACAACAAAGCTAAAAAATAGCCTCAACCAAACTAAGAAACGGTATATTCTAACAAGAAAGGTCATATAGGGCAATATTTTATATATTATCATGCTTATTGACTAGATAAAATATGATTTCCTTATAAAATTTTGATTGTACATTTTTTATTACCAAATTTATTAGAGTAACCCTCATCACATAATTGACTCATATTGCTATGGTTGTTCTTATGTACTAAAATATAATGTACATTTGAAACTAAAGTCTCACCAAGAAATGAAACATCTGTATTACCAATAATTTATTCCTATGAATTGACTTTAAAAGTAACAAGTACATCATTAAATTTTTGTAATTTTTGGATGTTTTAGTTATTTAATTTCATGTGTGATGAAAAAAACGGTCCATGTTCCAAGAATATTGGCTTTTGGTACTCAATATTTTATCCTAAAAAATAATAATTCTTTACGTTTGGTACCCAAACCTTATTGGGTCTATTAAAGTTAAAAAAAAGAACATTTAGAACCCATATTTATCCAACCCAAATGTTATGAATAAATATTAGTTATTTATAAATATGAGACCTATAAGTGATGAAGTATTGGTCATTTTTCAAGTAATATAACTCTTCTAGTGACCTCCTATCTGACATTTAATACAGAAAGGCTCACTTTTTGGAATGAAATAGTTGGACTGGAAATGTGACTTTTTTGAAGTAAAAAAATTATAGAATATGTTTTAAAAGGTTTCAACTACCTAAAAGTATTATAAAATTTATCTCTACTAGAATTAAAATTTGAATGAATAGTTTTAAGACTCTCAAATTTGGATTTTAGTTTCAAAACTAAGTTTTTATCATCATGACTGGGAATAGAAATGGGTTTAACATTCAACTAATAAGTAAGCTTAGAAATTATATCATTATAATTAACAATATTTTATTATCTAAATAATATAATTTAATCACCTATTTATTATTCTTATCTAGGAAAGTCACTTATCTTTCCATTTCTCGAAATAATGCAGAATCATCTTCATTGTTTGATGAAAAAGGATAACCAAAATTTAAAGACAAATTAGTTATAGATCCAACCATTACATTTACTATGATGCACATTTCATTTTAAGTTCCCTCAGCATAAAATCCATTTATCTTTAGGTTCTTATCACAATCTTCTAATAATCTATCAAAGTACAAGAGGCTTGACTAGCACTCCATATCTTCAGGTTTTAAATTATCCTTCTTAACATCTCACTTCAAATGATTATTGTACTTAATTAATTTACTAATGATATTATCCAAACTAAGCTTTTTAAGATATTTTTTATCATTTATAACTATTATTTTATCTTACCATTCTTTTGGAAGAATTTAGATAATCTTTACATCCATATGATCATTAATAATTTCCCTTTCTCTAAGGTAATATTATCTATTCACTACCATCATAAATCATTGATTCATTTTCACCAATGATTTACTATGAAGAAAGTTAAATGACTTATAGTAATCTATATGCATAGATCTTATAGTATCCAGTCAGATCTAAGAATAACTATTATAGTCTCTTTGAATTTAGACATTCTGACATGTGTGATTTCTAGTTTCCTCTAAATATCATTATGTATTTCACATGAATAAAAATTGAATATATATGTTTTTCTTAGAGGATAATAAATTTTTAGAGATCATATAATTCACTTGATACATCAAATTTTCCTCTCTAGTAAACTAAGAAGTTTGTTTCCCAAAAATATGGTAATTTCTAGTAATCATTTGATAATAATCAACTCTGGTATTAATAACAAAAGTCTTCACTTAATCTCTCTAGTATTCATAATCAGATCAATAAAAAAATGGTAGGATGGATTATAATTATGTTTTATAATGTTACAATTGTTATTCCTACCATTGAAAAAAGAAAAATATCTTTCCTCCACAAACATATTAGTGCATGGAAGCAAAAAACTAAATCAAAAACTAAAATTTGGAAACAAGTTCCAAAATACTAATATATAGTGCATCAGTAAAACATTATATAGGCTATCACTAATCCCATGTATAGGGTCAACCTAAAATACCAAGTGTGTCATAACAAAATTATATAGGACTACCCTAATACAAAGTGGTCTCCAAGATAACTAGACGATGTCAGATTCTAAGGGGTGAATTAAAGTTGAAAAATGAACATACAATTTTCCCACTGTATAATTTAAAATTTTCTAAAAGTTACAACCTATAAAAAAATCATAGTATAAAAAATAAAAAGAGAAACAATTTAAATTAAAATCTCAATAGTTAAATACTTAATTGATAAATACAATACAATTTTAAATTAAGAACAATGTTAAAATGTTTAGGATAAAAATAATTAAAATCCAATAAAATAAAATCAAAGTATATTAAAGGTTTCTATCAAGGGAACTCGCCTATTTTATCACAGATAATCATGATGTCCAGTATGTAAAACCAAGGTATAAATTTTTTATACCATGAATGTCATTAATCAACATGATCATAAGATCTAAGTTTCTCACTTGGAACTTCCATGAGAATCCAATTTGAATTAGATAGATATCTCCTCAATTTCCCCTTTAATTAGTATGATCATCATCAACAAGTAAAACACCAAACTTATTTGAAATTCAAACATTAGACTTAAACAGGTTCATATCCCTAGAACCACGTCGATCTGATAGTATTGTAAGTAAAAAAATTACAATAATCAAAACATATATATTTTACAATTATAACTTCACAATAGAAGATTTAAGGAAATAAAATTATAATTACAAGTATAAGAACTCAAAAATAATACCATAATTCCCCACTTAAATATTTAAAGTAGTTTAATATGTTTTATTCCTTTATGTTTTGGTCTTCATTTAAAGTAATTAATGTAACCAACATCTTTGATATATTCAGGTTAAGTTATAATAAAATCATAAGAAGTTCAAAATATTCTAATGAAATGTTTAGTGTGACTTCACGATTCCATAGAAATTAGATGGATCAAATTAGTTCACTGGAATATATAATTGAAAGTTAATTGTATATAAAAATAGGTCTAAAAAACTATAAAGTAATAACATGAACTAAATAATGTGTATTGTGGTTTTCAAAACAAATGATTCAGAAGTAGTCATTTGATTCAGAAGTGTCACATTTTTCACCAATCATATTTTTTATGGTGTTAAGTTTTAGATAACTTTGGAATATTTTTAGGAATTTTAAAATGTGATTTACTCATAGAAAAAAATGGTATAATAATATCAGTCATTACATGAAGTAGGATTTATAAGAGTAAACTAAAAATATGTAGGTCATTCATTCCATAATGACATGCATCAGATCATATAGAAAAATATTAAATTGTAAAAATTTATCCCATGAGAATTTGGTGCATCCTTATTTTATGAGGGTTGAAACGAATCACTCTTTAATATAAAATTCCATGAAATAATATATATTTTTAACAACTATTACCCAAATGATTTAATAGTTCATATAATATACTATAATAAGACCTCAGGTGAACCTCTTTATTTTAAGAGGCTAGTGATAATATTTTCGTTTGAGAGGTGTACATGTGGGAGGAGGTTTTCTCCCTCATATAACATAATAAAGAATATATGGTCCATGTACATCACTAGAAAGAACCTTTTAAACACTAAGGAGACAAGTTGAACAATATTTGAATAAATAGAATAATTTTTGTAACAAATCACAACTCCATGAATAAATTCTATGAACATAACTGACATATAAATGGGCATGAAAGCGATTAATTTGGTCTAACAAGTAAGTGTAACTTGTTAGAGACATCTAATATACAAATTTTTCTAGATAAACATCGAACTAAAAACCACAAGTGATGATAATATGGAGAGAACTCCCAAGAACGTATCCATGAAAATAAATTATGAATCTACATCACATGATAACCAAAAGGTCTAAAATTATGTAGCTATAATCTACACTACAAGAAGAACTAGTTCTCGTGCTCTTATGCCTTAACTTTACATAGATATCATATAATGGCTTTTGTAGACCTCCCATTGGGATATATATTTGGAGTGAGTATACCAATACCTAGTACATGGTCACCACACCACTCATTTATCACCTTCCATAAATTGGAGTGTACATGGAAATAATACAAGGATAGAGAAAAATAAGTATCATAATAAACAACAAGCATTAACAAGTCATTTAAATGGATAATAGTGAAAATAAAATACTCTTTATGTTGGGAGGGTCCATACCTTTCATACTAGCTTTGAGCCACAACTTGAAATATAAAATATAATATCAGGGGAAACCTAAAATATAGGTAGTGAGAGAACACCTATATATGTCGTACACAAGTATATATATACCTAATTATATATAGATATCTGCATACCAAGTTAGTGCCCAATGAATTGTCCCTTCAGAAATAGGGAAATGGGTATACCATATTAAAGAATTTAAATCCCATCCAATATCATCCAACTATTCTAAAATCCATGTATACCTACTCAATATCATATACAACAATATATTTATGTACAAACATTCCCATCATGGTTGAAAAATATAGCGACTAGATATGTTTCATGCTTAGTATCCAAAGCATAAATCATAAGATAATAATGAACTTAAAATTATAGTAAAATATATATATGATTAATATACACCATTTTTATCTCATTAAACATAATTAAAACAAAAATCAATGTAAACCCTTGATTTTAGGATATATTTATTTACAAATAAATTTAATTTATTTAATAGGTTGTGATACACACAAACCTGAGTCAAAATGAACCGCAATATAATATATTTTTATAAATTATCCATTAAATTGGTGGTTTGAATAATAAAAGAAATTTTTTGAAAAAATATATTTTAGATAAAAAAATATATTACTAAATAAGTACACAAATTTTATTTTAGTCTTTATATGCTTCAAAAATACATTCCTCCAAAAAATAGTTTTTATTAATTTTTGTGAGAAAATAGTATAATTATTTTTAACATTTTAGAAAATTAATTTTATAAAATTAGCTTCAGTTTTGAAATCATCAAGACAATATTATCTTATAGTTAATTTTTGATAATTTTCTATAAAGACTGATTTTTTTAAGAATAGAAAAAATACCGATTTTTATTGAAAATTGTATTTTTAGTCATAATAATATTAAAATTTAGTTCTTTAAAAATGATTTTAAAAGTAAAATTAGTGCATTTATATTATTAATAATCCTATTAATGTAATTTTAATTAATTTTATACGTAGTTTTTTTGTAAAAAAATATTATACTTAAGAAAACATTTTTTTCTAGAAAATAGTTTTTCATCCGGTTTTTTAGGTTTTTTTAAAGGTAATTTCTAAAATTTTAAAGTCTTAATTTGATAAATTAAACTAAATATTTGTAATCGTAATTAAAAAATATTTTAATGACTTCACTTTTATTTTTTTTCATAATGAATATTAAAAATAATAAAATGTTATTACCACTGTTAAGGTTAAAAATGAGTTTCTAGGGGAGGTTAAACCAATAGATAAGGGTATGTTTTCCTATTAAAATTGTATAAATAATATTTTATAGACTTATTTATTCCTAAATTTATCCCAAATTTGAATATCTTTCCATTTCTAAGATTTTTTTTGATTATGACATTATTATATTTTAATCTTATAAGAAATTCCAAGTGTTTCCATTCCTAAACCTATAAAAGGACATCCCTATTCTCTTTTATTTACACCAGTTTGAGCCAATTTATTGAAAAAAACATAAAAAATTATCTTATATACCTCCATATACACTAATTATATGTTATGGTATTCTTAAAATTTCATTCCAAGGATCCTTATGAATGGATCTAAAGGAGGCTTACTGAAGAAGAGGTAATTATCCCACCCAACCTCTTTTTATTTATTTTTCTCTTATATCTCCTCTAAATATATGGTGTTTATCCTAAAATAATATATTATGTATCCTTAATATACTCAAATTTTATTATGATTATGTAACCACCTTTATTAATCCCCTTTTCCATCAAATATGATGTGAAAGTATCACTCGTGTGTATGTGTGGACTACCACCTCCGCGTAACAATACAATTCATTTTACAACACCATATTTCATGGATTATTATTATGATGGGTTTAAAGTTTACATATTATATTTAATACATAATTATGATCCATTAATTATAATATCATATCAACCTTTTAACCTTTCAATTATTGGGAAAATGATAATGTTTCTTGTGTGTACGTATAGACTACCACCTCCACGAAACGATGTTATTTTTTTAAAATTTTTTACTTGGGTGGTAATAAGTAAATATTTAGTTAAAATATATTTTATTTTTGATGTAATTATGGTTCTATAATGATAAATTTATATTTATCTTTCATTCCTACTTTTCATTAGAAAATGATAAAAATGTTCTTGCATATATACGACCTACAGTATCCATGAATGGTCTGAATAAATTTTATATATCAAATTTTTATGGATATAACTATATATATATATATAATAAAAATATATTATATTTATATAATTATAAAAATTATGGATATTATGAAACCGTAATTAATGTTTAAGGACTCAAACTGCTGAACTGAAACTCCCCTGATAAACAAAACAATTAACACCTAGAAACGATCATTTTAATAAGGAATTATTAATAAATTTGTATTGAAATAATATAAGTAGATAATGTATAATATTATCTGTAAATGATTATTTTATATAATTATAATAAATTTAAATTCATTATATGGTATGTTAGATACCTTTCAAAGAAAATCGTGTTTGAGGTAAGGGTTTATTTCACAATTTCATCATTATTTAGGATTTTTTATGGTCAAGTATCTATTACAAGAATTATATGATATTTTTATATTAAACCCAATATTTTTTATTCTAATGTGGTTATTTATTAATATTAATAGTTTTTCTTTCATTTTACTCTCTTTATGTACTCAAGAGATAAAGAAAAATAAGGAAAACTGACTTTTCTCTATGTTGTGGGGAATATTTCTCCCCCATATCAATATTTTCTTTAAAAAATTATATAATTGTAATTACTATTCTAAAATTATTGAATAAATAAAAATACCCCTTTTTATTTTTTTATAAAAATGTTTAAAAGGAGTCTTTTTATCATCTTCCAAATAGGGTATTTTTTATTTTTATTCTGAAAATGTGAAAGGAATATTTGATTTAATGTACATGACAAGAATGGATATTTCCATCATCACTAACATGAAATACTTTGAAGCTTACTTTAAAAGTTTCTAATTTTATTTTCAAATATTTTTTCCCCTAAATATTATGAAATTTTTTAGATTTTAAATAATTGATTTTAAAATTAAAGGGTATTTTTCCCAAGAAATCTTCTAATAATATTTTAAAATTATTTTCATCTATTTCAACATAATTTGAATAATATTATGAATTAATGAGGATATAATCTGGTGATACCATCCAAAATATTTTTTAAATGGTTTAAGATCATTTTTACTAGCTAAATTATTGTCATTTCATATTTTAGTTTTTCTAATATAGTTATTTATTCATTATATTGTATATTGATTAAGTTGTATTTCTTATTCATATGATGATCACATAGGAATTATTAAGTGAATGGTGGAGCTCAGACTTACATATCCTCTTGATGAATCAATAGGTTTCATGAGATAAAATAGGTTAGGTATTTGGTTGAGGCCTTAACTATTTTTGTAAGATATCTTTGCATAGGGCATGTACATTAATATTAAAATGTCTAGAATTATGCATTCCATGATTATAAAATCATTTATTTATATCCATGTGATTATTTTAACATTTATGTAATCTATGGATATGTTTCAAGATCAAGTGAATATATATATGAAATTATTTTATTATCATTTATTTATATAATATTATTCATGCCTTATATATTCTATGATATCTTTTGATATACACATTCCCTTACTGAGAATATTAACCCACCCCTTTTTTATGTTACATTTCTCCAAGGTGTTAAAAAGTATATGATGATTAATATTAAAGTATATCCTAGATGGACCAATTTTTTTCAAAACAAAATACTATTTTTTATTTTATGTTTTGAAATATAATGTGATATACAAGCATATATCTAGTTTACTAAGACTTCTAAATTATTTGGTCCTTTAGGAAGTGATCGATTTTATTTAGGGATAATGTAATAAAGTATCCATTAGATCTAGGATACTAGAGATAGGGTCTTTATATTTGGTATTAGAGGATGTACGACAGAAACCTTGAGAACTAGATTTAGGAAAATATAGATTATGGAACATAACCCAGTGAAATAATTTGATGATACATCTAATTTTAGAGTAATATCATAAATATTTTGTTAAGGTAGAGATTATTTGGTTTTCATAGAAATACATCCCTATCTAGATAATACAAATATATTTAGTTTTGGAAAATATTCATCTAGGGGAAATAACAATGAAAAAAGTTGGTCGATTATATGTTGGACGTCATTTTGGTGCATGGTGAATGGGCCCTTACTATGCACCTAGTTTAACACTCCCGATTGATATTCTTGGGTTACTTCACATTACCTTTATTAACTACTATAAATTATTTGAATAGATAATGACGATGAATGTACTAGGTTAACCCTAATGTGTCCTAGATTAAAAATATGGTGTCATGATTTAGAAATCTTATGAATTATTTTCCTAATTATATGCTTCATCAATCTGATTTACGATGTTTGATGGTCACACAAACTATTTTGGGTTTAGCAAGGGATTGAATATTGATTGATGAAGTTGAGGTGGTAATAGGGATGCTCAAATTTGGAGGTAACCTATTTGAGATTTGTTATATGAATTCTTGTATACCGAGAAAATATTCAAGGAATGTTAATTCATGACCTCAACAATTAGATATTGAGATGGTAGGGAAAAATCATAATGGTAGGATGACTGCATCTCAATTATATATCTCATCTCTTATTGAATTTTATAGGAATTTTACCCTTATAAATCTTGTTATTCTTCCTATAGTCTAATTTTATGTAATTTTTGGGATGGATTGGCTATCTCGGTATAGAGTCTATATAAATTGATGAGTAATGAAAGTTTTATTTAATATTCTGAATCAGACTTCAATCTTATATTAGTATGAGGATGAACCTAAACTCCAAATAGAAATTACGTCCACCATATGGGTTTTATTACCCATTCATGAGGGATATGTATCATATATGGTTGGAGAGAAACAAAACATTGAGGATATGCCTATTTTGTATGATTTGTTATGTCTTTATTGAGTAATTTCCTAGTCTTCCACTAAACATTGGATTTTAGTTTTCAATATAACTCATACTTGGTGATACACATATTTCAAAGTTTCCATATAGAATTTACTCGACTAAGTTATAGAAATTAAAGAAGAAACTCTAGGATAATTTATATAAGAGATTCATTTATCCAAGTTCTTCTCCATGGGGTGTTCTTGTTCTTTTTGTTAAAAATAAAGATGAATAACTGTGTTTTTTCATGGATTATCGAGAACTTAACGTCGTCATTATTAAGAAAAATTATCATATACCCCTATCAATTATCTATTTTATAGATTATTGGGAGCTATATATTTTTAAAATATTTATCTATGATATTTATATCATCGACTAAGGATCAAGAAGGAGGACATACTCAAGATAGCCTTCTGTATGAGGTCTAGTCGTTATAAATTAATAATAATTCCATTTGGAATTACCAATGATCTTGATATCTTAATGGATTTAATAAATAGAGTATACATAGATTACCTTGATTATTTTGTGGTAGTATTTATAAAAATTATTCATATATATTTAAATAGAAAGTTAGATCATGAATAATGTTTGAGAATGGTTCTAAAGAACCATAGGAAAGAGGGTTTGTATGTTAAATTTACCAAGTGTGAATTTTGGCTTCATGAAGTTTCATTCTTGGGTCATATAATCTTAGTTTAGGGTATACTAGTGTATCCTTCCAAGACAATATCTTTTGAGTAGTGGTATATACCAACCATGGTAACTGAAATCTATAGGTCTCTCATGAATATCTAATCCCTTCACCAATTTGACTTAGAAGGGGGTTATGTTCTTGTAGCTATATGACTGTAGAAATAATTTCAATGAACAAAACTGTAGGTTGGTCAGTGCTCCTGTGATTACACTACCCCACTGTAGATAAGGGTTTTTGATTTATAGTGATACATCAAATAAGGGACTGGGATATATCCTCATGAAGAATTATATATTGATATCATATGCCACTCATCAATTAAAAATTCCCAAAAAATTACCTGAATCATGATTTGGAGTTAGTAGTTATAATTTATACACTAAAAATATGGATTCATTCTCTTTATGGTGAATTTTTTAATATATATACTGATCATAAACATTTAAAGTATATATTTTAATAAAAATAGTTGAATATGTTCTAGATAAAATAGTTGGAGTTGATCAATGATTATGATTTCTCAATACATTACCCCCTGTAAAGGGGAATAAGGTGGATGATGCTCTAGTTCAGAAGGAACATGCTATGTTTTCCATGATGAGGATCAAAAGAGATATAATATTTATGGATTTTTAGAAGACAGATTATGAAATAATGATAAAAAAGGATAGATCGTATATTTCTTAGATGAATCTTCAACCATCCAGCTATGAGAGGATTAAAATGCAGAAAAGGAAGATGTGTAAATATATAAGTTAAGGAATTTTATGGAGTTCAAACATGATCACGTGGGAATAATAAGGTTCAAGAACCAAGTATGTGTCCCTTCAATACCAGATTTGAAGAATGAGCTATTTTATGAAGATCATGGTTCCTCATTCTCTATTCATCCTAAAAGTATAAATATGTATAGAGATTTTAAAGAGTATTTATGGTGGGATAATATGAATAGGGTTATTTTAGAGTATGTGTCCTTATTATAGGTATGTTAGTAATTTAATGCTAAGATAAAAAATCCCAAGCAGATATTACAATCATTTCCCATATATGAATGTAAATTGGAAAACATAACCATGGATTTCATCATCCAAATCCCCAAAAAATATAAAGGGAAAGATTCCATTTGGGGTATAATAAATCACCATATGAAATAATTTCATATTTTCCATTAGAAAAGTTTTATATCTTGATCAAATTACTCAATTATACATTAAGTGGTAATATTTCATGGAGTACAACTCTCAATTTCATATAATTAGGATCTGAGGTTTACCCTGAAATTATAGAGAGATCTTAAGAATGATTTGGATACAGAGTTGTGTTTTATCACTTCTTATCATCCCTAGAAAAATTGTAAGTTTTATAGGACCATTCAAACTCTAGAAGACATGTTGACAGATTTCTCTATGGATTTCAATGGTGTTTGAGATCAACACCTCCATTTAGTGTAATTTTTATATAATAACATATTTCACTAAAGAATTTAGATGGATCCTTAAGAGTCCCTCTATATTAGGTATTTTATAAATCAAATTTTATAGAATAAATTTTCAGAAATAAATCTATTAGGATCTGATCTACATGAAGAAATTAAAAAAATAAGGATTGAGCTATTGAATAACGCATGAGGGAAGATCAGAGCTGAAAAATGTTACGCTAAAAATCATTGGTGAGATCTAGAGTTTGAATTTAGTGACAAGGTATTCTTATGAATATCAAGCTTATTTAATGTTATAAAATTTGTAAATAAGGTAAATATAATCCCTAGGTATATTATTCCCACTGAAATTCTTATATGTATCGAGATGGTAGCTTATTGATTGGAACTTCCACTGAATCTCTCTCAAGTTTAAGATGTGTTCCATGTATCAATCCTGAGGAACTAGATACCTGATCCTTCACATGTAATGAAATCAAATATTATACTACTAGAGAAATATATCTCTTATGTGAAATAATTGGTCGAGATTTTGGATCGTATAGAGAAAGTACTATGAAAAAAGAACAATCACCTAGTTAATGTTATGTGGGGAAAAAAATTTGAGGATAGTACTTTGGAACATGAGGATGGGACGAATCAAATATATCCTAACTTTTTATTAAATTGATGTAATTTCAAGGGATAAATTTATTTTAAAGGTGGGTATAATGTAACACCTTGAGATTTTATGATATATTTCTCGTCAAATATATTAACTAGCTTGTGACACATGAAAACCCGATTCTAAACGAACTATAATACATTAAACTATTATAACCAATATATTAAATTGGTAGTATGAATTGTAATAAAAACATTCTAAAAAATGTTTTATATAAAGAAAATATAAATAAATAAGAACTAAAGTTTTAGTAATGTGTTTATTTTATTCAAAAATACATTCCTCCTCAAAACAAAAATTATTTTGTTTGAAAAAAAATATAATTATTTTTTTCAATTTTAGAAAATTAATTAGAAAAAATGAAATTAAATTTTGAAATTAACTTATTTTAATTATCTAAGAGTAAATTTTTTATATTTTTTTGAAAATATTTATTCTTGGATGAACAGTGAAAAATAAATATTTTATTGAAAGATGTCTTTTTGTCTCAAGAATTCAAAAAGGTAAATTTTTTTCTTAAATTGTTTTAAAAGTAAAATTAGTTCATTTATATTATGAATAATCTATTTAATTTAATTTTAATTTTTTTAAATTTATTTTGGTGTAAAAAAAATTTACACTTAAGAAAATATTTTTTTTCTAGGAAATAATGTATCATCATGTTTTGGGAGATTATTTTAAAAGTGATTTATAAAACTTTAGAGGTTTAATTTGATAAAATTAATTTAATATTTTTTAATAATAATTATAAAATTTGGAAATTATTACACTTTCAGTTTTGGTCATAATGAAAACTAAAAATATTAAAAAAATTGTATCTACAGTTATGGTTAAAATGAGTTTACTAAAGAGTTAAAACAAGAGATAAAGGTATATTTTCCAATTAAAATTGTATAAATCCTATTTTATGTATATATTGAAACCACATATTTTCAAAAATTCTAATAAATTTCCATTTGTAATAACTTTTCATGAGTATGACATTATTATATTATAGTCTTTTAAGAAATTCCAATTATGTCATCTCCCCCACTTATAAAAGGACACCCCACTTCTCTATTATTTAAACCCATTTGTGAAATTTATCTTGATGATACCCTAAAAAATTATCTTCTAAACTTCCCTAATCATGAATTATATTTTTTTATACTCTTAAAATAAAATTCCAAGGATCCTAAAGAAGGGATCTAAAGGAGGCATATCGAAGAAGTGGTAATCATCCTACCCAATATCTTTCAATTTATTTCTTATTATACCACCTCTATATTTGTGTTCTTTACAATAAAATAATAAAATTATAATCCTAAATGAAATAAAATTTTATTATGATTATTTAACTACAATTATTCACCATATTTTCCTTCAAATGGGAATTGAATGTATCCCTCATGCGTATGTGTAGAATATCATCTCGATGTGGTTATACAATTCTTTTTCCATCACCATATTTCTTGGATTATTATTATATTTTATTTAAAGTTTATATATAATATTTAAGAAAAATTATTCTTCTGGAATTATAATATAATATCTACCTTCTTACGTTCTATTCGTTTGTAAAAAAACAACGATGGTCATGTGTATGTGTGGGCTACAATCTCAACGAAGCGATGTGGTTTTTTTTCTTTTTTTATCTAGATGATAATAAGTTTTGATTTAATGTATATATAAGTCATTTATTCTATAATTTTTTTATATAATTATAAAATAATATCTATATTTATTTTATTCTTTTCATTATAAAATGAAATTAGCAGTTAAGCATAAGTATGACCTACCGTCTCAATGAATGGTGTAAATCATTTTTCCATCTCTAAATTTTATGGATGAATATAAATGTGTGTATATAATGAATATATATTATATTTACATAATTTTTAATATTATAGATATTATGGAACCATGATCAAATTTTAAGGACTAGGACTACAACATTGAAACTCTGTTGAAAATGACACATTTAACACCCAGAAATAATGATATTAATAAACAATTTTTAATAAATAGGTTTAAAATAAAATAATTGAACAATATATGAAATTAAAATTCCATAAATGAGTCTATTATATAAGTATAGTAAATTTAAATTTATTATATAGTAGGTTAGATCACTTTCGAAGAAAGTAGTGTTTGAGGAAACAATTTATTTCACAACCTCATCATTAATCAGGATTATATATGTTTCAGGATCTATTGTGGTGAATATATAATATTTCTATATTAAAACCAATATATTTTATTCTCCTATAGTTATTTATGAAAATTAAAGTTTTTCATTTCTTTCTTCTCTTTTAGTACACAAGAGATCGAAATAATGTTTTTATGGAAAACCAGTATTGTTTTTTATTAAGAAAAGAATATTTTTTTATATCCATATTTTAATTAAAATATTTTCAATAATTTTTTTAATATTATCCCATGATTTATTTTATATAAAATAATTTATAAGTATTTTTCTTGTCATTTTCCGAATGAGGTACTTTGGAATTTTTACTAGAAACGTGAAAGGAATATTTGTTTTAAATTAAATCACATGAAAAGAATTTCCAACTATCATAATAAATAAATTCATTGAAGATTAATTTTATAAGTGTCCAAGGTTATTTTCAAAGAAAAGTTATCCTTAAAATTTTAGAAAATTTTATATTTTAAATAAGTGATTTCAAAAAAAATTGTATCTTATTCAATAAATATTCTAGGGATATTTTAAAAGTTTTTTTATATATGTCAACATACTTCAATGAATCATATGATTTAGTAGGGATATAGTCTATTGATATTATCCAAAATATATATATGATTTTTTATGATCATTTTCATTGGGGAATGTATTAAAATTCTATATTTTCTTTTTTATAATACGCCCAATTATTGATTACAAGGAATATTAATTATGTTTTATTTTTTATTCATACGATTAATGCATTGGAATTATTAAGTGATGGGTGGGGCCCATAACTCTATAGCCCCTAAATGCTTTAATATTCCTCATGAAAAAAAATAGGTTTTCTATTTGGATGAGGCCTTACACATTTATGTAAGACGTCTTGCCATGATTCCTCGATGGTAAGTTTAATATGTCCAACATTATGAATTCCTTTATTATAAAATAAGTTATTAATTTCCATGTGATTATTGGAACATTTATATCATCCATGGATCATATTAAAGATCATGTGAATAATTATATGGAATGATTTTATCATCATTTATTCCTTACATATTATTCATGTCTTATTTATTCTATGATAGCTTTGATTATACATATTCCCTTATTAAGAATCTAATCTCACCCCCTTCTTATGTTTTCTTTCCCCAGGATTCGAATATGTGTGTTATTATTGATATATAAGGGAATTATAGAGGTAATAATTATGTTATAAAATAAAATACTATGTTATATTTTTTGTTATCAAATGTAATGTGAGATTCAATCATGTATCTAGTTTGCAAAGAATACTAGACTATTCAGTAATTTGGGATGAAATATCTTATATCTAGTTCTATTGTAATAAAGTAACCATAAGATCTAAGATACTAGGGTTGGGATATTTACATGAAATCTAGGCTAAATTATAACATGTAAAATAAATAGAGAATCATAGACAAAACAAGATAACTATTCAATGGAAAATAAAATGTGCCTAAATAACTCTATTCCTTTTTATAAAATCATTTTGGAAAATGTTCATTTACCAAAAAATTCATTATCATTAGTTTTCATATCCTTAAACCATTTCCTAGATAACTCTCTTTGAGTATGTTAAGAAGAAGGGATCCACCTACCATAAATAAATCTAGAGTCTTCCATAGAGTTCAAAAAAAGAGGCATATCACCACTCAAATAAATATATCTACCTAAAGTAAGAATAATTTACGAATTTTATCACTACCATTTAGGATTTAAAGTGAACCATACCCTACATATATGACTTTACATTATTTATAAGAAAATAATATATAATAATAAAATACAAAAATTGATAGGTTTAGTGTTTTGGGAAAATTAGGTTCATAAAACATGGATACATATAAAATATTAAACTTTATTTAAATAATTATTCATAGCCCTCCTATATAATATCATGATATTATTATTCTCTGTAATTTCCTAGGGATATAAATCAAAGAAAGTGTGATCTAAATTCTCAATAAGGGGGTGGATAATAGGAGAGTAACATGATATATAAATCAATATTCTATTTGTGTGAGTATAAGAATGATCATTGTAATAACCCGGACCCGAGCAGCCACCCGAACAGTGCCAAACGGGTCCAGTGTCACTACCTTAGGAGCACCTCCCTTGAATTCCAAAGGCTGCCAACTAGCAGCGAGGATCTGAATATATATAGTGGGGTTGCTATACCCTCTCTAAGGAATAAAAATGGTACTAGTCCGAGTATAATACTAAATGTGCAGCGAAAATAAATGACTCAGCAGACTCAAACCAGACCCGCATAGAGGAAGAATATCAAATATCAATAAACCATCAGATGTAATATAGAAACAAGAGCAGTGGAAAGTAAACATAACAACATGCTGAAGAATACAAGCAACTACTACTGTAAACAAAACATTCATGCATTGAATTCAAGTCATAAAGATCAATATATAATGGCTCCAATGGCTAACCAACATTTGCTACATAATAAGGTAAGTATGCTGATACAAAAGGGAAAACTAAACAAAGTAACTCCAGCAAGGCACGGCCTCAAGGTCCATACCAGTCTCCATGCCAACAACACTAAAGTCCAGCTCCTGAGGCTGGCCCTCTACCTGCACGCAATTTCATAAAGTCTACACGCATCCTGAAGGGCTCGTGTAGGGAGTGAGACAAGTCTTAATAGGATACCACCGAAGGTTGCATACCTAATATAATTGTTTAGGGATACATGCTTAAATAAGAAAAACAGTAAACAGTACAATGCCCAAATGTAAACATGAACTTCACTAGTTCTCAGCAGCTACCAGGAAGTGTCACCTGCTTCGGCCAGCGTCGGAATCTTTGGATGTAACCCGGCACCATGTGCCACGTGACACCATGTGTCTCAAGTACCGAAGTCCCGAAGGCACGCCCAACAATCGTAACCCAGCTCGGAAGCTCAACCTTCCCATGGAACAACATCCGGAGGAACATCGATACCTGTCCTCAAAAGATAACTGGAGGGACAGCGATGTCTGCCCTCAAATCACGGTGAGCCTCTGCCCCCAACCTGACCGCCTAAAAGCTATCTTCTGAAGGCTCCTCACCTTCTATGTGGCTTCCTATGGAAAGCACCCCCAAAGTAAATATACCTAACCGCATCTACCGGGGGCCTCTATCCAGCAAGTGGTCATACCACCTCATCTCGGAGTCTATCTGTGTGCACACTACTCAAAAGTACCCAGTGAGGGGTAATCACCTCAGTATGTCCCCAAGCCACAAAACATCTGACACCTCATTCCCCTGCGAACCTGTCACTCAATTCTGATGGCCTCACCATCCAATTAACCCGGTCCAAGCATAACCCAATAGTCCACTTACCTCAATCGATGTCCAGGACACCCAATCCTGTGGTAGAAACCACCCTAAGTAACTCAAGCCAAAGCCCCAACCTGTGATCCCCATCACTCAACAATATATCTGGGCCACGCCCAACACAACAAGCAGTTCAACAGAGGTAATATCACACATTTCATATTCATACTTGGAAGCATCACTTTAAACAGAAAAATACTAAATAGCCAAATTACACTAACTTGTGCTAATACATACCAGCACCTAAAGTCTTAAATGCCTTAAACAAATTACTAACATGATTTAACAAATCAACTCAGTAGTTTAATTTAACAACATCAAAAGTAGTATAAATTCAGCAGTTTAAATACTAGTCCAAATCATATGCATTTTGGAACCCTCGGCTGAATTGCCCCAAACGAGCTATAACCTCTCACCCGGCCTCGCTCAAGCACAACAAGGGTCAGGGAATACCCAAAGGCATCCCACAATGTAGATAAACTGTTAAAGATAAATAAACCATGGTTTCTCTCAATACCCAACGTTGCACCTGAAGGTCGCAACCCCCAAAAGTCTACGAAAACACAAAAAAAGGTATGCACCACCCACCTTATACTCATACGATGACACTCATTTGATACCAGCCTCTAATTTGGTCTGATTAGAAGTAGATTTGCATTTCCATCAAATCCCATAAATTCTGTTTAGATGGAATCTATGGAGAAACATGTGAGGGATCAAGGACGAAGAAGGGTGTGCGGGGTTATCCTTTATGATGCGGTCCCACTACAACCAACGGATCGAAGAATGGAGGTCGTATGGAGAATCTAGGAGGATGTTTGTTTTCAGCGGTTTTTGGATGAAGGGTTCGTCCATTGGGAAAGAAGAAGAGTTTTTTGTAAATAAGACGCGATGATGTCTCGGACGATCAAATAAAAATTAAAGTACATGGCATGTATTTTCAAAGTATAGGTCTTGTAGATGGGTTTTCGTACTCCAACTTAAGCAGATTCTAGCACATGGCTTGTACCATGTACACGGTCAACACACGGCCAGGAACACGGCCACTACATGGAACATGGTTACACGGCGTGTTAAGGAAAACTACATGTCGTGTAGATGGAAATTTTCACATGGGCACCACATGGCATGTACTTGGCCTCACATGGGTAAGGGTACACGGCGTGCCTATAAATACACACCGTTTAGTAAGAATTTTCTACATAGTCATCACACGGCATGTACTCTGTGAGCACAGGGATGGTCACTCAGTTAACACATACACAACGTGTACTTAAAGTACACGGCGTGTAGTCTGTAAATTTCCAGAACTGCCCAGATTTTCCAGACTTCTCAAAAACCAGTCAAAAAGTTCAAACAGGGGTGGGATTTGACCCGTTCTAAAAACCCGGGTTCTTACAAACTCCCCACCTTAACGTAGCTCATCCCCAAGCTACCAAACGAAACCAGGAGATGGAACCGAACACACCCATCTCAGTTAAACAACCCGGACTACCCCGGTGTCAAGGTCCTGGAAAAATTTCAAAAAGGCTCTCCACCTTAGGAATTGCCTACTCGGTCTCAACCCGAACAAAGCTCAACGCAATAAAAATAAACAAACAAGGCCCAATGACCTATTTCCTGGACCCATGGTCCTCCTGTGACGCATCACCACCTCTGCACCTACCCGGTGCTCACGTGTCACTTATGACACCCAACATAACCCTCACTGCATCGGTGTCCACCTCCATGAGGTCTTGCATCTAATAGATGCTCAAATCAAACCTGGTGCCATGCACCTCAAGTAACATGAATTCTCGATGCCCTGATTCCCACGGCACCTCATGTAACCTTCATCCTTGATGATCCTAATGCCACACATCTCAAATATATAAATAAAATATATAACACATCTAATATGATGCCAATCCCACTAACTAGCATCTATTCAGTCCACAAGTATCATGTGCAGCACGTGCACTCAACCAGACATGCCTCAAAAGGCCACGCTAAAAGAAATCAAGGAAAATCATGGCCACACCCGCGGTGTACCTACCACCGTCATCATCTTTCCATCCTGCTCAATCTCTAGCAGCTCCACAGTGTGCAACAGGCCTAAAGCATGACTGCCTGATGCCAGACCTCCCTGCGGTGCTACTCCAGTCACTGGTCATTAGCCCCTCAACTGGATCCTGCTATCCCTGTCACGTCCTCTGCGTGCAGCTGAACCTCGACTACCCTCTCCTGGTACCGAACCTGAACCAACACCTTACACCATAGTCTTTCCTGGTCCTTACCTTCCGGCTGTCTAAGAAAGCTGCCTGCAAAACCTCTCCAGATGCCAGACCTTTCCACACGCTTGACACTCCTTCAGGGGCCTATCACACTGAGCCCAAACATGTCCCGACTGTCCACACTGAAAGAAAACCAACGCTGAACTACCACAGTGTGGTCTAGCTGAGTCCTTGTCCTGCCCTCCCTGCTGGAACTCATCTCTCCCCTGCTTCCTACTGTCTGAACCATCCTTCGAAGCTGTCACCCTGCCAATCTGGGGTATATCCCTCTGCTTTCCCACTGCTATAAGCGCCTGGTTCACCGCCTTGGAGAATGATCCCGGCTTGAAGATGTTTACCTGGACCCGAATGGCGTGTCATAAGCCATCCTCGAAGCGCCTCAACCAAGCGGTGTCATCGCTCACCATACCAGTTGTAAAACAAGACAAATCTGTGAAGGTGGTTGTGTAGTCCATGACGGACATATCTCCCTACTGAAGGCTCAAGAACTCCCGAGCTCTCTCTTCCCTCAGCATCTCCAGATAAACGTGCTCGAAGAAACTATCCTCGAAGTCCTTCCATGCTAGTCCCTCATGCCTACGAGCCTAAACCTACACATCCCACCAACGCTTCATCGGTCCTCTCAGCATGTACGTCGCCAGGTTGACCCTTCGCCCTAGAAGAGTCTCGAGCTGCTCGAAGATCATCTGTATACTCTCTATCCAGTTCTCAGTCGCCTTCGGACCACCCTCACCCTGAAAAAGCAGTGGGTGATGTGACTGGAACTCCCGCGTCAGATATGCCATAGAAGGCTCTTCACCCTACGCACCTATGTCAATCCCCTGCAAGACACGTACCAGGCTAGCTCAGATCTTCTCATCAAGCCACATTCAGAATGCTGCCAAACCCGGCTGCTGCCCTGCCTACACTGGATCCTGAACCTGATCCTATCCCTGAGTCTCTACCAGCGGCTCACCCTCTGCCTGCACCGGATTCTGAACCTGATCATGCGGCACTGTATCATCTCCTGCCTGCCGCTCCATCGATTCGTGAAGGAGTAACCCGCTTAATACCATAAATGGTCAGACATCCCATATATATATATTACAATATATTCAACACAGATAAGGAATGTATTAAAGAGGCAGTGTATAACAACTACCCTTACTCTCCCCTATAGAAACCCATGGCCTTGGCATCCCGACCTCACGGCCTCCTTACCCGCCATCAACAGAGCCAAGTATCAATAGTTCCTCGGGCCATGCCCATCCTGACAACCCATGTGGCCTCAATCCCGACAACCAAGTCACCCAATCCTGATAGTTACACTGCCTCAACCATAGTACACGCCTTCTCTCATAAGATCCAGACCCATATATCCTGCCACAAGCAATTCTACAAAATACAAAGCATGGCATATACATTGCAATAAAAAAGAAATTATATCAGGAGTTTAACCTATTCACATTTCAGATCTTACATACCATGGAAATTGATTATATTCACATGGTATTATCACTTCACAAAGCATACGTGTAGTTATGAAATTGAAATACCCTAAAATGTGCCTATAAAAATCCAAACAAACAAGCCTTGCCATACTGGCCAAGCTTTTCATATCATAATCAATAACATCACACAACAAGTGAGCCACCGAGGTGGAAATCATATAAATCATAATCTAAGCAAAAACAAATAGCAACTCCCACCCATGGAAACTCAATCCATCCCTCATACATGGGGCTGCAGTCACCCAAGAAAGAGTTCAAAATCCAGTTCCAATAACCACCTATCTCCAGTCTACCATATCCCAAATAGTAAAACAAGCAGAAATAAAAAGAGAAGTCTCAAACTCATTAGTAGGCTCTAAAGAAATGCTACTAAATCCTTGTCAAGAACCTGCCTCTGATACCACTTTTTAACAACCCGGACCAGAGTAGCCACCCGAACAGTGCCAAACGGGTCGGGTGTCACTACCTTAGGTGCACCTCCTTTGAATGCCAAAGGCTGCCGACTAGCAGCGAGGGTCTGAATAGGTATAGTGGGGAGGCTATACCCTCTCGGAGGAATAAAAATGGTACTGGTCCAAGTATAATACTAAAAGTGCAGCATAAATAAATGACTCAGCAGACTCGAACCAGACCCGCATAGCGGAAGAATATCAAATATCAATAAACAAGCAGAAGCAATATAGAAACAACAGCAGCGGAAAGTAAACAGAACAACATGCTGAAGAATACAAGCAACTACTACAGTAAAAAACAAGGCATGCATCGAAAACAAGTCATGCATCTCAATATATAATGGTGCCAATGGATAACCAACAGTTGCTACATAATAAGGTAAGAATGATGATACAAAAGGGAAAACTAAACAAAGTAACTCCAACAAGGCATGACCTCAAGATCCATACCAGTCTCCATGCCAACAGCACTAAAGTCTAGCTCATGAGGCTGACCCTCTACCTGCACGCAATTTCATAAAGTATACACGTGTCCCGAAGGGCCCGTGTAGGGTGTGAGAGAAGTCTCAGTAGGATACCACCCAAGGGTGCGTACCTAATATAAGTTTTTAGGTAGACATGCTTATATAAGAAAAACAGTAAACAGTATAATGCCCAAAAGTAAACATGAACTTCACTGGTGCTCAGCAGCCAACAGGAAGTGTCACCTGCTTCGGCCAGCGCCGGAATATTTGGATGTAACCCGGCACCACGTGCTACCTGACACCATGTGTCTCAAGTACCGACATCCCGAAGGCACACCCAACAATCATAACCCAACTCGGAAGCTCAACCTGCCCATGGCACAACATCTTGAGGAATAGCGATACCTGTCCTAAAAAGATAACCGGAGGGACAGCGATGTCTTCCCTCAAATCACGACGATCCTCTGCACCCAACCTAACCACCTCAAATTTGTCTCTTGAATGCTCCTCACCTTCCATGTGGCTTTCTATGGTAAGCACCCCCAAACCAAATATACATAACCACATCTACTGGGGGCCTCTACCCAGAGAGTGGTAGTACCACCTCATCTCGGAGTCTATCTGTGTGCACACTACTCAAAAGTACCTGGTGGGTGGTAATCACCTCAGTATGTCCCCAATCCACAACACATCTGACACCTCCTTCCGCTACGAACCTGTCGCTCAATTCTGATGGCCTCTCCATCCAAGTAACTCGGGCCAAGCCCAACCCGATAGTCCAACTGCCTCAACCAACATCCATGACGCCCAATCCCGTGGTATCAACCACCCCAAGTAACCCGAGCCGAAGCCCCAACCTATGATCCCCATCAATCAAAAATATATCTAGGCCACGCCCAACACAACAAGAAGTTCAACATAGGCAATAGCACACATTTCATATTCAAACTTGGAAGCATCACTTTAAACAGGAAAATACTAAATAGTCAAATTGCACTAACTTGTGCTAATCCATACCATCACCTAAGGTCTTAAATGACTTAAAAAAATTTCTAACATTATTTAAAAAATAAACTCAGCAGTTTAATCCAATAGCATCAAAAGCAGTCTAAATTCAGCAGTTTAAATATTGGTCCAAATCATACGCATTTCGGCACCCTCGGCCGAATTGCCCCAAACGATCTATGACCTCTCACCCAGCCTCACTCAAGCACAACAAGGGTCAGGGAATAACCAAATGCATCCCAAAACAAGGGTTTCTCTCAATACCCAATGTTGCGCCCGAAGGTCGCCACCCCCAAAAGTCTATGAAAACACAAAAGAAGGTATGCACCACCCACCTTGTACTCGTACAATGACACTCCTTTGATACCAACCTCTGATTCGGTCTGAATTTCAGTAGATATGTGTTTCCATCAAATCCCAACAATTCCATTCTGATGGAATCTGTGGAGAAATAGGTGAGGGATCAAGGACGAAGAAGGGTGCACAGGGTTAGCCTTTTCGATGCATTCCGACTACCACAGACGGACCAAAGAATGGAGGTCGTATGGCGGATCTAGGTGGATTTCTATTTTCGTATTTTTTCGGAAGAAGGGTTCTTCCAACGGGATAGAAGAAGAGTTTTCTAAAAATAAGACGTGACAGCGTCTCGGACGATCAAATAAAAATAAAAGTACACGGCTTGTATTTTCAAAGTACACGTCGTGAAGATGGGTTTTTGTACACCGACTTAAGCAGAGTCCAGCACACGCATTGGACCGTGTACATGGTCAACACACGGCCAGGAACGCAGCCACTACACGGAACATGGTAACACAGCGTATCAAGGAAGACTACAGGCTCTGTAGATGGAAATTTTCACCTGGGCACCACACGGCATGTACATGGCCTCGCACGAGTAAGGGTACATGGCGTGCCTATAAATGCATGCCGTGTAGTAGGAATTTTCTACACGGTCATCACATGGCATGTACTCGGTGAGCACACAGCCAGTCACTCTGTTAACACATACATGGTGTGTACTTAAAGTAAACGGTGTGTAGTCTATAAATTTCCATAACTACCCAGATTTTCCAGACTTCTCAGGAACCAGTCAAAAAGTTCAAACAGGGGCGGGATTTTACCCGTTCTAAAAACCTGAGTTCTTATAATCATCATATCTTAAGTATAATATCATCATTATAATAATTAAGATATAATTTGAATGAGGAAAAAATTGTAAAGTGAAAGAAATGAGATATCATAAACATTTTGGACAATTACCTCATATAGAATGGGAACAAATCTATAATCATGTTCATATATAATATATGTGTACAAAGATTATTTCATAGAATGCTAAAAAAGATAGAATCATGTTAAAAAAATAATACATAATCCCATGAGAAAAACCACTTTACCTCATTAATTATAGGGATATATAATTTTGGTCCCTCCTGTAATTTCATAAACTATTCATAATCATGCATGCCACATGGGAAGGAATAAATACCAAAATCATAAACACGAAATGAACTTATGTGAAAAGAATGGGTTTATTATTGATGTATTAAATAAAATTTCAAAAATAAAATTGGTGGTCCCATAATTAAGAAAAGAATATGTAATATTTAACATTCAATTGTATTAATAATAAATAAATGATCATATTTTGTGGATAGAAAAATAACAAAAATAAGAAGAATCATTGAGAGAATTTAAGAATAATGACTTTATCAATAATCATAAATATGGATATAAATTTATCTCAATAAAGTAAATATATGAATATCCTCAAAATAATAAAAGGGACATAAAATTATAATACATTTATAATGTATTTTAGAATATTTATGGTGAAAATATTGAGGAAGAGAAGATAAACCAAAATGAAAAAGGAGGCTTCAAGATTCCCTATACTTTAGCTTTCATTTTTTTCATCAAGTTTAGAAATAAGATATAACCTATTTATTTTTATTAAAATAGGAATATAGGATATAAATATATTAATCTAGGTTATTATTGATCAATTATAATCATTATAATTTATTTGATGGTTTTTTTGTTAATGATGAATTGGTTTGATGACATGTTTCTTTTAATTATCCTATTTTGTTTCGGTTTCATAGTTTTGATTCACAATTATTTATCTAGCAGTAAAATTAAATATAGATGATTAAAATTAATTTAAATTAATTTTTTATATGTCATATATAAATTATAATAAACATTAATTAATGTGATGATAAGTAAAGAGTGGATAACACCCTCATAGGTGGATAAAACTTACCATTATGGGGAAATTTCAATGGGGAAGAGAGAAATACTATATATATATATATATATTGTAATAAATTTTTTACATTATCAAAATATCATTAATGTCATGTTGATATAATTATTAAATAAAGTTTTGTTTTATAGAGGAGTATGTGAATAGAAAAGTTGAAAATGGAAATTAAAAGAAAAAAATGGTGTAACAATTCCTTGGTTTATATGTTTCTCTTTCTCTATAACCCTTAATGCATTGATGGATTGTATTTTTATGACACCATAACATCCCTACGGTTATAATAAGAAATAATAGTATAGAATTGTGAAATTATTGGGAAAATTAAAGTGTTTGGTAGGTGATTTTATGAGGGTTATATATAAGAGGTATTTATACTTGAGGGGAGAGTTATTTTAGGTAAAAGTAATGAATAAATATTATTTCCAAACAAAAGCATGAAATATTACTTTTCGTTGATATTATGATTTATATTTAATTAAAATAACATTATTTTATTTCTTTTAAACCATGAAGAATATAAAATAATGTAATACTCTGATATTTTAAAAGAATAACATTATGTTCAATAGAGTACACAATACGCAACATCGATTTTAAATGACCTACAAAATATATGGCCATTATAATGTATTTGTTATATTGGTAGGTATTAATAGTACTAAATTATTTATTAAATATATATAAATTGACTACTTAATATTTTTTTGAAAAATTCTTACTAATTAATCACTAAATGTTTAAGAATGGCATTTTATTCCTAAAAAATATGTTTTATTCAAAAATTATTTTTATTGGTTTTTATAAGAAAAATACTATAATTAATTTCTAAAACTTTTAGGAAATGTAGTTTATAAAATTAAAATCATCTTTAAAATCCTAATATAAAAATTAACATAGTGTAGAATTGTGGGATATTTCCAAAAATATTGATTTTTTTAGTAAATCGCAAAAAATAACAGATTTTATAAAACTGTCATTTCCTTTAAATAAATTATGTTATTTAAAAGTCCCATTATGATTTTAAATTTATTTTGAGTAAGATAAGTATTGTTTAGTTACATTTAATACAATTAATTGTATTTAAATCATCTTTATACTGAATTTTAGTATTAGCATATTTTTGTATTAAAAAATGGGGTTTTAATGAAAACTATTTTAAAGTTCATAAATTTTCTCCATTTTAATTAATTAAACAACCCCTAATTAGGAATAATTAAATTAAAATATACAGATTATGTATCTATAAATATTAATTTATATTCATATAATGATGATTACTAATCATACAGTCAATATAAAGTCATCCTATTCTTGAAAAATAAATATCTTGTAAACATTGTTAATCAGGTTCCTCGAAAACTGATTAAGCATGATCACCACATCTTTTACTCTATTGATCATCCCACTATAATTCTCATCATAAAATCTTCCATTACATTATACATTAATCTAGTTTCTTTTGGTTCCTACCATTGAATAAAACCAGAATCAAAGTGTGAGCATTACTTATTATAGTAGAAAACCACATAGTCATGAAAATAATTACTTATAGGATGTCTAAATAATTAAACCATCTATAATCTATGACACATTGGTTTTATCCTAGGGTATTCATGGAAAACATATATCTAAATCCTTCATGATGGTTCATGAAGAGTTTGTGAATTCCTAAAGCATATCCCTCAGGTATGTATCAAGGCCCATTTTCATGTACCAGATTACCCTGAGTCAAGAATGGAACATCTTGTAGGAGTTATTACCCCTAGGTACATCTATTTCAGAGCCACATCTACTTGTAGTATCATGATAGAGAGGTATTTATTGGAAACCACCCACTCTATCCTTTACCAAAATTCCAGGACATTTTCCAAAATTTTAACTCATAATAATAATCATCCTTAGAGACATCCCTAGACATATCCTTAGAAATAAATCTAGGGATCTCACTAGGGTTTTATCATTCTAGTTTCCAAAGGTTAACTGTACCTTTGCTCTGATACCAACTGAAGAAATCCTTGCTTTACAAACATAACAATTACATAACATTTGTGGAATACTTAAACATTATACAAACAGATGCCTAAGGGTCGTAGTTAGTATAGTTCCTTAGGAAACCTGGAAACATAAAACTAGTACATATTTGAGCTACATTATCTCCCACTAGGTTATTCACAACTAGAACCATTCTTAGACACATCAAACATAATACATATCTTTATAACATGGGGAAGAAACATATAAAGGGGTGAGCTCAAATTCTCAGTAAGGGTAAATAAGGGAGAAATGTAAGCGTAAATATGAGAATAAGGGTACGAGTACATGATCATGAAAATAGAAGATCATACCTAGCATATCAAAGATTATATACATCAATCATTGAAAACATCTTGGAAGATCATAAGAAATGAATCAAAAGAAAGTAAAGAAAATAAACCATGAAAGCATAACATAGGAGTGAGACATGGAATTGTGGAAACACATAAGCATATACTTATTTCCATAGTATCCAAGGAATCAATTCAAAGACCATATTAGTGGAAAAATTATTTTATTGAACTGAGTGAACCCCCATTGCAGCTCTATATTACTGAACCAAGAAAACCCTCATTCTAGATCTATAATACTGAAATGAGGAAAACCATATTCCAACAATTTATTACTAAACCAAGTAAACCCTCATTCCTTCCCTTTCTATATCATGAGATATAAATATTTACCCAATGCATTGGAGAGAGATATAGGTCCTACCCATCACAAAATAAAATCATACATACATGTGCCACAAGATCATAAATGAACATATCATAACCCATGAAATGAAATGGGTATCATAAACATGTAAACATATTATAACCCAAGGAAAGATATAGGTTTCATAATCATTTCATCATAAACATAACCTGTGAAAAGAAGTGGGTTTCAAAAGCATATAACCCGTGAAAGAGAAATGAAATTTATAAACATCATTCTATCAAAACATAATCCATTCAGAAAAATAATATGAATGGAAATATTTAATAATTATTCTATTAAGTCATTATCAACACCAATTGATGTTATCTTGTATGGGAAATAATTTTGAGAGATCTTTTAAAACAACTTCTAGAGGAAAATATCCTTTCTTATTTGAAAAATGATTTTTATAACATAAAAACTTTTGAAAACCTTTTTCTTATAAAAAATCTTATAAAACTTACAAAGGAATATTCGAAAATATTTTTTTCATTTTTCCTTGAAAATTACCTTCATGGATCTTTTGAAAACATTTTTGAAAACATGGTTTTTGAATATAATGGATTTCTGACCGGAGAAAGAGACTGTATGATTTTTTTAAAAACATTATATAAAGTAAAAAATAATGTAAAAAATGGTAATAAAAATGATTATATATTAAATAAAAATATGATAAGTAAACTCATGAATATTCTAGAGATATTTCATCAAAGTAATCATAAACATAAAAATCTCGAAAAATAATAAGATTGTCTCAATAAACTCTTATAACCTTGTTACATGGTATTATAATCTCCGTTTAAGAAAAAAAATTACATGAAGCTTAATATATCATGAAAATATTTATATTCATGATATAATATTTAAATTTTTAGTATATAAACCTCTAAAAGTTTTTTAGGTTCATAACAAAACATGAGTCTCAAAGAAGGTAAATTAAGACAAAACTGTTTTACCGATTTGGTATGTTTTGAAAGTTAAACCCCATGAAATAAAGATCACATAATGGATATGTGAATACAAATAAATTTATGTATAATATACATATAATTTTATCATGGTCAGTATATTGAATACACAAAAGGAAAAAGTGGTAATCATAGTATGAATCTCACGGAAATTAAAAGTGATGTGAAATTACCATACATTTTGTCTTGACTCTTTCCATACTCAAACAAGCTTCCTGTATAATAAATATAAGTTTGTTATACATATTTTAAAGAATAATATTATTATACATAATACCATATATGGTTTTATTGTGACCTTATATCACCCAGTTGCTAATGATCCTATGTTAAAGTTTCACTTCCGGTAATATTCACTTTGTTCTTCACATGTGTCTTAATTTGTTATATCGTTGGTCCTTATAATATATAATGATTCTAGATTTTATATCATGATAAAAATATTATTTCTATCTATTATATTAATATTTTAATAATTTATATCACATATAAGTATGAAATTAAATACACCATTAATGGATACGGTAAGTCATACGTACACATGAATGTTGTTTCCGTTTTTATTATCGTATTGAAAGAAAGTATGTTAATGAAATGTGTATATATATGTATTTATATATATATATATAATTATTATATTAGAATTAATATATCATATATATCATATAATTTTATTAAACCAATCCTTAATACATTCCATGTGGTGTGTGAATGAATCACATCACTTTGAGGGGGCGGTAGTCCACACTTCCTCAAACGAGATTATCTTATTAACACCAAATGGAAGGTAAAAATATGTGTGTTGAAAAAATAATTCATAAGAATAAATACATAATAAATATAATATATTAAATATATAAGTATATTTTCCATCATAATTTTCACCATGATTGGTGGTAAAGGAACTATGAACAATAATCGTTTCGTGAGGCAGTAGTTCCCTGTACATAGAAACAGTGCATTTAAAATCTATAAGATGGATTTTTGTGTAAGTGTAGGTTATAAAATGTGAATAATAACATTCTATTATATTTATGATACTTTTTTTCACACAATAAGGGAATAAAGAGAGTGTAGGGGGTGGAGAAGGAAAATGAAGGAAAGGAGCTCGAGAAAAGACATTACCTCTTAATCGGGTAACTCATTTTAGTTTGTGGAAAAAGGTTTTCTTGAGAGGATTTATGCCAAAATAGAGTATTAAAAGTCATAGGGAGTATTTTTTGGAGTCTACTTGGGCAGATATTGGATGGACTTAAAAGGCTTGAGAGGTGTGAGGAATGGGTAGAGTGCTTTCTTTTTTATGGTAGTGGGGGAGTGGCACTTTTATAAATACCAAAAGGTATTCAATAACGGGTGGTCTATCTTACCTAAAAATCCTTCTAAATTTTAAAATAATGTATTAAATTAGAATAATGGTCGATAAAAACCACATAAACACAAAAATATTTGAATTTTAATTATTTGGTTCCTTAACTTCTAAGATTCCCCAATTTTATCATTTGGGTTTTTATTAAAGAATCATGTTTTCAAATCTAATTAATTTAACCATTATAAATAAATTAAATTGAGATTTATTATAAAATTGTTAGACACTGAATTATTAACATTATTTATAATATATAAAATTAAAATACTATTTTTTTGTAAATTAAAATTTAAAACAATCGCATGTGACGATCTAAAACAATCCTTTAACCCGAACCGTCCTAACAATATATTTACATAATATGGGTCAATATGTTAATTATAAAAATTTTAATTATTACATTAATAAAACATATTTAATATATATTAACACTTACATGTCACTTGGTAGAATATATATTTTTAATAAATTTGAAATCATTTTATAATATTCATTTGTATTAAAATACAATAATATCAATTTTGACATTTTTTATTTAATATTAATTTTAAAATATCAATCTTATATTTGAATTAAAAAATATTATGTTTAAAGGTGTTTAAAAAGATATATTAATATAAATAAATAAATTAAGACAATAATTCAATCAATTAACTTCACTTTTAATATTTATAGTATCATTTGTTTAGTTAATTATTAACTAAATAATCATTATATTGATGTTTCTTAAGCATTTTAAGTACCTAAAATATATCTAAAAATTATTGATATTTTATTATCATAACAATAAAACATATATATTTCAAAATGATACATATATATATAACAGAAAATATGATGTTTTGTACATATCTAAAAGTTTTATAAATGTTAAAGGTAAGGAAAGTCCCATTTTTGTCTTTTTTCTTACCCATTTTACTAGGAACTTCCATTTAATAATATCCCAAAACACATATATTTCGAACCAGTTTGTTACATGGTAAATTTTTGGCAACCAATGTCTTTTGGAAAAGTGTATAAGTCATTTTGGTCCTTATTATTAAGATTTATTCCCTTATTACACTAAATTGTACCTTAATCACCGTAATTAATTTTAATCACATTCACTAATAATTTTGGTCAAAAAATTAAGTTGATCTTATTAGAACACAAATATAATACTAATTAAATTATTTTATGTTGTATTTTCAAAATTATAATCATAGAAGTGAGAAAATTAAGATTAACGCTAATCCTGTAGACGGAGCGAAATAACCTGTTTTTATAGTAGACAAACGTTCAAAATATTGTTAAGTTTTTATATACAATTTCAATGTGTAATTGATTATAATTAATTATAATGTTTTAATATATGTAATATTTATCTAATGTGACCTTAAAATATATTTATAATATCATTTATTGTTAATAAATAATCAGAAAAAAAGGTAGTTTTTAACTAAAATGCAGTATTTTTCACTATTCATCAAAAAACAATGTTTCATAGAAAAATGCCAAAAATTTACCCTAGGATAATTTTAAAATTCTGAATTAAAAAATAATTTATATTCTATCAAATTTAATTTCTAATTTTTTTTATACAATTAATTTTATTATTAAAGGCGGTTTATTCAAGAAAACAATATTTATAACATAAAAGGACTTTACCAAAATTATTATTATCATTATCAATATATTTTATTGATATAAAAAAATAATAACCAATATTTTCAAAGAATTTATTACTATTCCTATAACTATATTTAATGGTTGTGTTATAATTATCTCATTTAAATAAATGAAATAATAAAAAGAGATGTTTTGTAGAAACTCAATGTCGCATGCATCATACGCCAAGTCTGTGTTACTTGTAGCGCAAGCCAAGTCGGTATGGCCTGTAGTGAAAACCAAGTTGGTATTGAGTATTAATGGAGTGTTTTACTTAGTGTTTTAATATATATATATATATATATATATATATATATATATATATATTTCCAGTATCATGTAAAATAAATAATTTTGAAATGTTAAATTAATTCGAAAAAAATAATTATCAAAATATGAGGGTGTTACACTGCTAAACTGAACGATATTGAATAATGAGAGCCCTTGTATCGTGTACCATTTTAATAAATAAAACATCATATTTGGGTTTTTGGAGTCTGGGTGTTATAGTTGAGACCTCAAATTTAGGTTTAAATCTGGACTTTCATTTTATACCATATAAGAAAATATTATAGACTATGGATGAATGGAACTTAAATTCTTAATATTCTTTAACAACACCCTCCCTTGAAAATTAGATCACTATTAAAAAATTTAGTTTCTTAACCTCAAACACCAAAGCTGAAAAATATCCTCAACCAAACTAAGAAAAGGTATATTCTAACAATAAAGGTCATATAGGACAATATTTTATATATTATCATGCTTATCGACTAGATAAAATATTATTTCCTTATAAAATTTTGATTATACATTTTTTATTACCAAATTTATTAGAGTAACTCTCATCGCATAATTGACTCATTTTGATAAGGTTGTTCTTATGTACTAAAATATAATGTACATTTGAAACTAAAGTCTCACCAAGAAATGAAACATCTGTATTACCAATAATCTATTACTATGAATTAGCTTAAAAAGTAACAAGTACACGGTTAAATTTTTTTAAGTTTTGGAAGTTATAATTATTTACTTTCATGTTTGATGAAAAAAACGGTCCATGTTACAAGAATATTGGCTTTTGGTACTCAATATTTTATCCTAAAAATAATAATGCTTTACATTTGGTACCCAAACATTATTGGGTCTATTAAAGTTAAAAAAAGAACATTTAGAACCCATATTTATCCAATCCTAATGTTATGAATAAATATTAGTTATTTATAAATATGATACCTATAAGTGTTGAAGTATAGTTCATTTTTCAAGTAATATAACTCTTCTAGTGACCTCCTATCTGACATTTAAAACCGAAAGGATCACTTTTTGGAATGAAATAGTTGGACTGGAAATGTGACTTTTTTGAAGTAAAAAAATTATAGAAGATGTTTTAAAATGTTTAAACTACATAAAAATATTATAAAATTTATCTCTACTAGAATGAAAATTTGAATGAATAGTTTTAAGACTCTGATATTTGGATTTTAGTATCAAAAATAAGTTTCTATCATTATGAGTGGGAATATAAATGGGTTTAACATTCAATAATAAGTAAGCTTAGAAATTATATCATTAGAATTAACAAGATTTTTTTTTCTAAATAATATAATTTAATCACTTATTTATTATTATTATCCAGGAAAGTCACTTATCTTTCCATTTCTCGAAATAAAGGAGAATCATCTTCATTATTTGAAGAAAAAAGATAACAAAAATTTAAAGACAAATTAGTTAGAGATTAAACCATTACATTTACTATGATGAACATTTCATTTTAAGTACCCTCAGCATAAAATCCATTTATCTTTATGTTCTCATCAAAATCTTCTAATAATATATCCAAAGTACAAGAGGCTTTACTAGCACTCCATATCTTCAGGTTTTAAATTATCCTTATTAACATCTCACTTCAAATGATTTCTGTACTTAATTAATTTCCTAATTATATCATCCAAACTAAGGTTTGTAAGATATTTTCTATCATTTATAACTATTATTTTATCTTACCGTTATTTTGGAAGAATGTAGATAATCTTTACATCTATATGATCATTAATATTTTCCCTTTCTCTAAGGTAACATTTTCTATTAACTACCATCATAAATCGTTGATTCATTTTCACCAATGACTCACTAGGAAGAAAGTTAAATGACTGATAGTAAGCTATATGCATATATCTTTTAGTATCCAGTCAGATCTAAGAGTAACTATTATAGTCCCTTTGAATTTATACATTCTGGAATGTGTGATTTCTAGTTTCCTCTAAATATCATTATCTATTTCACATGAATAAAAATAGAATATATATGTTTTTCTTAGAGAACAATAAATTTTTAGAGATCATTTAATTCACATGATACATCCAATTTTCCTCTCTAGTAAACTAAGAAGTTTTTTTCCCTAAAATATTGTAATTTCTAGTAATCATTTGATAATAATCAACTCTATTATTAATAACAAAATTCTTCACTTAATCTCTCTAGTATTCATAATCAGATCAATAAAAAATAGGATGATGGATTATAATTATGTTTTATAATTGTTCCAATTTTTATTCCTACCATTGAAAAAAGAAAAATATCTTTCCTCCACAAACATATTAGTGCATGTAAGCAAAAAACTAAATCAAAAACAAAAATTTGGAAACAAGTTCCAAAATACTAATATATAGTGCATCAATAAAAAATTATATAGGCTATCACTAAACCCATGTATAGGGTCAACCTAAAATACCAAGTGTGTCATAACAAAATTATATAGGCCACCTCTAATACCAAGTGGTCTCCAAGATAACTAGATGATTTCAGATTCCAAGGGGTGAATTAAAGTTGAAAAATGAACATACAATTTTCCCACGGTAAAATTTAAAATTTTCTAAAAGTTACAACCTATAAACAAATCATAGTATAAAAAATAAAAAGAGAAACAATGTAAATTAAAATCTCAACAGTTAAATACTTAACTGATAAATAAAATAAAATTTTAAATTAAGAACAATGTTAAAATGTTTAGGATAAAAATAATTAAAATCCAATAAAATATAATCAAAGGATATTAATATTTTCTTTCAATGGAACTCTCCTCTTTTATCCCAGAGAATCATGAGGTCCAGTATATAAAACCAAGGTATACATTTTTTTTACCATGAATGTAATTTATCAACATGATCATAAGATCTAAGTTTCTCACTTGGAACTTCCATGATAATCCCATTTGAATTAGGTAGATATCTCCTCAATTTCTTCTTTAATTAGTATGATTATCATCAACAAGTACAACACCAAACTTATTTGAAATTCACACTTTAGAATTAAACTGTTTCATATCCCTATAACCACGTTGATCTGATAGTATTGGAAGTAAAAAAATTACAAAAATCAAAACATATATATTTTACAATTATCACTTCACAATTGAATATTTAAGAAAATAAAATTATAATTACAAGTATAAGCACTCAAAAAATAATACCATAATTCCCCACTTAAATATTTAAAGTAGTTCAATATTTTTTATTCCTTGAATTTTTGGTCTTCATTTAAAGGGATTAATGTGACTAAAATCTTTGATATATTCAGGTTCAGTTATAATAAAATCATAAGAATTTCAAAATATTCTAATGAAATGTATAGTGTGACTTCACGATTCTTTAGAAATTATATGGATCAAATTACTTCACTAGAATATATAATTAAAAGTTAATTGTATATAAAAATAGGTCTAAAAACTATATAGTAATAACATGAACTAAATAATGTGTATTGTGGTTTTCAAAACAAATGATTCAGAAGTAGTCATTTGATTCAGAAGTGTCACATTTTTCACCAATCATATTTTTTATGGTGTTAAGTTTTAGAGAAGTTTGGAATAGTTTTAGGAATTTTAAAATGTGATTTACTCATAGAAAAAAATTCTATAATAATATTGGTCATTACATGAAGGAGGATGTATAAGAGTAAACTAAAATGATGGAGTTCATTCATTCCATAATGACATGCATCAGATCATATAGGAAAATATTAAAATGTAAAAATTTCTCCGATGAGAATTTGGTGAATCCTTAGTTTATGAGGGTTGAAATGACTCACTCTTTAATATAAAATTCAATGAAATAATATCTATTTTTAACAACTATTACCCAAATTCTTTAATAGTTCATAGACTATACTATAATAAGACCTCAGGTGAACCTCTTGATTTTAAGAAGCTAGTGATAATATTTTCGTTTGAGAGGTGTATATGTGGGAGGTGGTTTTCTCCCTCATATAACTTAATAAAGAATATATGGTTTATCTACATCACTAGAAAGAACTTTTTAAACACTAAGGAGACAAGTTGAACAATATTTGAATAAATAGAATAATTTTTGTAACAAATCACAACTCCATAATTAAATTCTATGAACATAACTCACATATAAATGGGCATGAAAGCTATTAATTTGGTCTACCAAGTAAGTGTAACTTTTCAGAGACATCTAATATAAAAAAAATTTCAGTTAAACATGGAACTATAAACCACAAGTGAGGATAATATGGAGAGAACTCCCAAGAACGTATCCAAGAAAATAAATTATGAATCTACATCACATGCTAACCAAAAGGTCTAAAATTATATACCTAGAATCTACACTCTAAGAAGAACTAGTTCCCCTGCTATTATGCCTTAACTTTACATAGATATAATATAAAGGCTTTTATAGACCTCCCATTGGGATATATATTTTGAGTGAGTATAACAATACACAATATGTGGTCACCACACCACTCCTTTATCACCTTCCATAAATTGGAGTGTACATGGAAACAATACAAGGATAGAGAAAAATAAGTATCATAATAAACAACAAGCATTAATAAGTCATTTAAATGGGTAATAGTGAAAATAAAACTCTTTATAATGGGAGGGTCCATACCTTGCATACCAGCTTTGAGCCTCAACTTGAAATATAAAATATAATATCAGTGGAAACCTATAAAATAGTTAGTTATAGGACACCTATATATATCTTACACAAGTATATATGTACCTAATTATATATAGATGTGGGCATACCAAGTTAGTGCCCAATGAACTGTCCCTTCAGAAATAGGGAAATGGGTATACCATGTTAATGAATTTCAATCCCATCCAATATCATCCAACTATTCTAAAATCAATGTATACCTACTCAATATCATATACAACAATATATTTATGTACAAAAATTCCCAACAAGGTTGAAAAATATAGCGACTAGATACATGTCATGCTTCATAGCCAAAGCATAAATCATAAGATAAGAATGCACTTAAAATTATAGTAAAATATATATATGACTAATATACACCATTTGTATCTCATTAAACATAATTAAAACAAAAATCAATGTAAAACCTTGATTTTATGATATATTTATTTTCAAATAAACTTAATTTCTTTAATAGGTTGTGATACACACAAACCTGAGTCAAAATGAACCGCAATATAATACATTTTTATAAATTATCCATTAAATTGGTGGTTTGAATAATAAAATAAAATGTTTGAAAAAATATATTTTAGATAAAAAATATATTACTAAATAGGTACACAAATTTTAGTTAAGTCTTTATATGCTTCAAAAATACATTCCTCCAAAAAATAGTTTTTATTAATTTTTATTAGAAAATAGTATAATTATTTTTAAAATTTTAGAAATTTAATTTTATAAAATTATCTTCAGTTTTGAAATCATCAAGTCAATATTATCTTATAGTTAATTTTTAATAATTTTCTATAATGACTGATTTATTTAGGAATAGAAAAAATACAGATTTTTATTAAAAATTATATTTTAGTCATAATAATTTACAAAGTTAGTTCTTTAAAAATGATTTTAAAAGTAAAATTCGTTCATTTATATTATTAATAATCCTATTAATGTCATTGTAATTAATTTTATATGGAGTTTTTTTGTAAAAAATATTATACTTAAGAAAACATTTTTTTCTAGAAAATTGTTTTTCATCAGTTTTTTTAGTTTTATTTTAAAGGTAATTTCTAAAAATTTAAAGTCTTAATTTGATAAATTGAATTAAATATTTGTAATTGTAATTAAAAAATATTTTAATGACTTCACTTTTATGTTTGGTCAAAATGAATATTAAAAATAGTAAAATTTTATTACCACTGTTAAGGTTAAAAATGAGTTTTCTAGGGGATGTTAAACCAAGAGATAAGGGTATGGTTTCCTATAAAAATTTTATAAATACTGTTTTATAGAATTATTTATTCCTAAATTTATCCCAAATTTGAATCTCTGTCCATTTGTATGATTTTTTTTTATTTATAAATTATTATATTTTAATCTTATAAGAAAATCCAAGTGTTTCCTTTCCTAAACATATAAAAGGACATACCTATTCTCTCTTCTTTACACCAGTTTGAGCCAATTGATTGAAAAAACCATAAAAAATTATCTTATATACCTCTATATCCACTAATTATATGTTATGGTATTATTAAAATACCATTCCAAGGATCCTTACAAAGGTATCTAAAGGAGGCTTACTGAAGAAGAGGTAATTATCCCACCCAACCTCTTTTAATTTATTTTTTTCTTATATCTCCTATATATATATGGTGTTTATCCTAAAATAATATATTATGTATCCTTAATATACTCAAATTTTATTATGATTATGTAACCACCTTTATTAATCCCCTTTTCCATCAAATATGATGTGAAAGTATCGCTCGTGTGTACGTGTGGACTACCACCTCCGCGTAACGATACAATTCATTTTACAACACCATATTTCATGGATTGTTATTATGATGGGTTTAAAGATTACATATTATATTTAATACATAATTATGATCCATTAATTATAATATCATATCAACCTTGTAACATTCCAATTCTTGGGAAAATGATAATGTTTCTTGTGCGTACGTATAGACTACCACCTCCACAAAACGATGTTATTTTTTAAAAAAAATACTTGGGAGGTAATAAAGAAATATTTAATTTAAATATATTTTATTTATGATGTAATTATGGTTCTATAATGATAAATTTATATTTATCTTTCATTCCTACTTTTCATTAGAAAATGATAATAATTTTCTTGCATATATACGACCTACAGTATCCATGAATGGTGTAAATAAATTTTATACATCAAATTTTTATGAATATAAATATATATATATATAATAAAAATATATTATATTTATATCATTATAGAAATTATGGATATTATAAAACCGTAATTAATGTTTAGGGACTCAAACTGCTGAACTGAAACTCCCCTGATAAACAAAACAGTTAACACCTAGAAACTATGATTTTAATAAATAATTATTAATAAATTTGTATTGAAATAATATAAGTGGATAATGTATAATATTATAAGTATGTAAATTATTATTTTATATAATTATAATAAATTTAAATTCATTATATGGTATGTTATATCACTTTCAAATAAAATCGAGTTTGAGGTAAGGGTTTATTTCAAAATTTCATCATTATTTATGATTTTTTATGGTCAAGTCTCTATTGCAGGAATTATACGATATTTTTATATTAAACCCAATATTTTTTTCTCCTGTGGTTATTTCTTAAAATTAATAGTTTTTCTTTCATTTTACTCTCTTTATGAACTCAAGAGATCAAAAAAAAATTAAGGAAAACTAACTTTTATCTATGTTGTGGGAAATATTTCTCCCTCATATCCATATTTTCATTAAAATATTATAAAAATGTTATTACTATTCCAAAATTATTGAATAAATAAAATTTACCCCTTCTTCGTTTTTTATAAAAACGTTTAAAAGGAGTCTTCTTATCATCTTCCAAATAGGGTATTTTTGATTTTTTTTTTCTGAAAATGTGAAAGGAATATTTGATTTAATGTACATGACAAGAATTGATATTTCCATCATCACTAACATGAAATAATTTGAAGCTTACTTTAAAAGTTTCTAATGTTATTTTAAAATAATTTTTTCCCCTAAATATTATGAAATTTTTTAGATTTTAAATAATTGATTTCAAAATGAAAGGGTATTTTTCTTAAGAAATATTCTAATAATATTTTAAAATTATTTTCATCTATGTCAACATAATTTGAATAATATTATGAATTAATGAGGATATAATCTGGTGATACCATCCAAAATATTTTTTAAATGGTTTAAGATCATTTTTACTATTTAAATTATTGTCATTTCATATTTCAGTTTTTCTAATACATTTATTTATTCATTATATTGTATATTGATTAAGTTGTATTTCTTATTCGTATGATGATCGCATAGGAATTATTAAGTGAATGGTGGAGCTCAGACTTATATATCCCCTTGATGAATCAATAGGTTTCATGAGATAAAATAGGTTAGGTATTTGGTTTAGGCCTTAACTATTTTTTGTAATATATCTTTGCATAAGGATTCTACATTAAGATTAAAATGTCTAGAATTATGCATTCCATGATTATGAAATCATTTATTTATATCCATGTGATTATTTGAAAATTTATGTAATCTATGCATATGTTTCAAGCTCATGTGAATATATATATGAAATTATTTTATTATCATTTATTTATATAATATTAGTCATGCCTTATTTATTCTATGATATCTTTTGATATACACATTACCTAACTGAGAATATTAGCCCACTCCTTTTTTATGTTACATTTCCCCAAGGTTTTAAAATGTATATGATGATTAATATTAAATTATATCCTAAATGGACCAATTTTTTTTAAATAAAAATACTATTTTTTATTTTTTGTTTTGAAATCTAATGTGAGATACAAGCATATATATAGTTTACTAAGACTTCTAAATTATTTAGTCCTTTAGGAAGTGACCGATTGTATTTAGGGATAATGTAATAAAGTATCCATAAGATCTAGGATACTAGGGATAGGGTCTTTATAATTGGTATCAGAGGAAGTACGATAGAAACCTTGAGAACTAGATTTACGAAAATATAGATTAGGGAACATAACCCAGTGAAATAATTTGATGATACATCTAATTTTAGAGTAATATCATAAATATTTTGTTAAGGTAGAGATTATTTGGTTTTCATAGAAATATATCCCTATCTAGATAATACAAGTATATGTAGTTTTGGAAAATATTCATCTAGGAGAAATAACCATGAAAAACGTTGGTCGATTATATATTGGACATCATTTTGGTGCATGGTGAATGTGCCCTTACTATGCACCTAGTTTGACACTCCCGATTAATATTCTTGGGTTAATTCACAATACCTTTATGAACTACTATAAATTATTTTTATATATAATGACCATGAATGGCCTAGGTTAAACCTAATGTGTCATAGATTAAAAATATGGTGTCTTGATTTAGAAATCCTAGGAATTATTTTCCTAATTTTATGCTTCATCAATCTGATTTATGATGTTTGATGGTCACACAAACTATTTTGGGTTTAGAAAGGGATTGAATATTGATTGATGAAGTTGAGGTGGTAATAGGGATGCTCAAATGTGGAAGTAACATATTTTAGATTTGTTATATGAATTCTTGTATACCGAGAAAATATTCAAGGAATGTTAATTCATGACCTCAACAATTAGATATTGAGATGGTAGTGAAAACTCATAATGGTAGGGTGACTGCATCTCAATTATATATCTCATCTCTTATTGAATTATATAGGAATTTTCTCCTTATAAATCTTGTTATTATTCCTATAGTCTAATTTTATGTAAGATTTGGGATGGATTGGTTATCTCAGTATAGAGTATATATAAATTGATGAGTAATGAAAGTTACATTTAATATTCTGAATCATACTTAAATCGTCTATTACTATGAGGATGAACCTAAAATCCTAATAGAAATTACTTCCCCCATATGGGTTTTATTACCCATTCATGAGGGATATGTATCATAGATGGATGGAGAGAAACAAAACATGAGGATATGCCTGTTTTATATGATTTTTTATGTCTTTATTGATGAATTACCTAGTCTTCCACTAAACATAGGATTTTAGTTTTCAATATAACTCATACTTGGTGATACACCTATTTCAAAGTTTCCATATAGAATTTACTCGACTAAGTTATAGAAATTAATGAAGAAACTCTAGGATAATTTATATAAGATATTAATTTATCCTAGTTCTTTTCCATGGGGTGTTGTTGTTCTTTTTGTTAAGAATAAAGATGAATAACTGTGTTTTTTCATTGATTTTCGAGAACTTAACATGATCATTATTAATAAAAATTATCATCTACCCCTATCAATGATCTATTTTATGGATTATTAGGAGCTATATATTTTTGAAAGATTTATCTATGATATTTATATCATCGTCTAAGGATCAAGAAGGAAGAAATTCTCAATATAGCCTTCTGTATGAGGTTTGGTCATTATAAATTAATAATAATTCCATTTGGAATTACAAATGCTCTCGATATCTTAATGGATTTAATAAATAGAGTCTACATATATTACCTTGACCAGTTTGTGGTAGTATTTATAAAAAATATTCATATATATTTAAATAGAAAGTAAGATCATGAATAATGTTTGAGAATAGTGCTAAAGATCCCTAGGAAAGAGGGTTTGTATACTAAATTTACCAAGTGTGAATTTTGTCTTCATGAAGTTTCATTATTGGGTTATATAATATTAGGTTAGGGTATACTAGTGGATCCTTCCAAGATAATATTTTTTGAGTAGTGGTCTAGACAAACCATGGTAACTGATATCTATAGGTCTCTGATGAATATCTAATCCCTTCACCAATTTGACTTAGAAGGGGTTTATGTTCTTGTAGTTATATGACTGTAGAAAGAATTTAAAAGAACAAAAGAGTAGGTTGGTCAGTGCTCCTAGAATTACACTACCCCACTATAGATAAAAGTTTTTTATTTATAGTGATGCATCAAATAAGGGACTGGGATATTTCCTCATGAAGAATGATATAGTGATATCATATGCCACTCATCAATTAAAAATTCACAAAAAATTACTTGAATCATGATTTAGAGTTAGTAGTTATAATTTATAAACTAAAAATATGGATTCATTCTCTTTATGGTGAATTTTGTAATATATATACTGATCATAAACATTTAAAGTATATATTTTCATAAAAATAGTTGAATATGTTCTAGATAAAATAGTTGGAGTTGATCAATGATTATGATTTCTCAATACATTACCCCCTTGTAAAGGGGAACAAGGTGGCTGATGCTCTAGTTCAGAAGGAACATGCTCATTTTTCCATGATGAGGATCAAAAGAGATATAATATTTATGGATTTTCATAAGACAAATTATGAAATAATGATAAAAGGGGATAGATCGTATCTTTCTAAAATGAATGTTCAACCATCCAGATATGAGAGGATTAAAATTCAGAAAATGAAGATGTGGAATTATAGAAGTTAAGGAATTTTATGGATTTCAAACATTATCATGTGGGAATAATAAGGTTCAAGAACCAAGTATGTGTCCCTTCAATACCAGATTTGAAGAATGTGATATTTTATGAAGCTCATGGTTCCTCATTCTCTATTCATCCTAGAATTATAAAGATGTATAGAGATTTTAATGGTTATTTATGGTGGGATAATATGAAAAGGGTTATTGTAGAGTATGTGTCCTTATTATAGGTATGTTAGTAATTTAATTCTAATATACAGAATCCCAAGAGGATATTATAATCCTTTCCCATATATGAATGTAAATTGGAAAACATAACGATGGATTTCATCATCAAAATCCCCAAAAAAATCTAAAGGGAAAGATTCCATTTGGGGTATAATCAATCACCATATGAAATAATTTCATTTTTTCCATTAGAAAAGATTTATATCCTGATTAACATACTCAATTATACATTAAGTGGTAATATTTCATGGAGTACCACTCTCAATTTCATATAATTAGGATATGAGGTTTACCTTGAAATTATAGAGAGCTCTTAAAAAGGATTTGGATACAGAGTTGTGCTTTATCACTTCTTATCATCTCTAGAAAAATGGTAAGTTTTATAGGACCATTAAACTCTAGAAGACATGTTGACAGATTTCACTATGGATTTCAATGGTGTTTGAGATCAACACATGCAGTTAGTGTTATTTTCTTATAACAACAGATTTCACTCAATAATTTAGATGGATCCTTAAGAGTCCCTCTATATTAGGTCTTTTATAAATCAAATTTTATCTAATGAAGTTTCAGAAATTAATATATTATGATTTGATCTAGATGAGGAAATGAAAAAATAATAAGGATTAAGCTATTGAATAATGCATGAGGGAAGCTCAGAGCTGAAAAATGTTACGTTGAAAATCATTGGTGAGATCGAGAGTTTGAATTTAGTGACAAGGTATTCTTATGAATATCAAGCTTATTGAATGTTATGAAATTTTTAAATAAGGTAAATATTATCCCTAGGTATATTATTCCCATTGAAATTCTTATATGTATCAAAATGATAGCTTATTGATTGGAACTTCCACTGAATCTCTCTCAAGTTAAAGATGTGTTCCATGTATCTATCCTGAGGAAGTAGATACCTGATCCTTCACATGTAATGAAATCAAATATTGTACTACTAGAGAAATATATCTCTTACGTGGAATAATCGGTGGAGATTTTGGATCATATAGAGAAAGTACTATAAAAAAATAACACTCACCTAGTTAATGTTATGTAGTGAAATAATAAATTTGAGGATGGTACTTTGGAACATGAGGATGTGATGAATCAAATATATCCTAACTTTTTTTATTAAAATGATGTAATTTCAAGGGATAAATTCATTTTAAGGGGGGTATAATGTAACACCATGAGATTTTATGATATATTTCTCGTCAAATATATTAAAGTTCTTCAGTAGCTTATGACACATGAAAACCTGATTCTAAATGAACTATGATACATTAAAATGTTATAACCAATCTATTAAATTGGTAGTATGAATTTTAATAACCACATTTTAAAAATGGTTTTATATAAATAAAATATAAATAAATAAGAACTCAATTTTTAGTAATGTGTTTATGTTCTTCAAAAATACATTCCTCCTCAAAAATAGTTTTTTTTGTTAGAAAAAAATGTAATTAATTTTTTTCAATTTTAGAAAATTAATTAGAAAAAATGAAATTAAATTTTGAAATTAACTTATTTTAACTATCTAAGAGTAAATTTTTTATAATTTTTTGAAAATATTGATTCTTGGATGAATAGTGAAAAATAAATATTGTACTGAAAGTTGTCTTTTTGTATCAAGAATTCAAAAAGGTAAATTTTGTTCTTAAATGGTTTTAAAAGTAAAATTAGTTCATTTATATTATTAATAATATGTTTAATTTAATTTTAATTTTTTTACCTTAATTTGGGTGTAAAAAAATTTACACTTAAGAAAATATTTTTTTTATCTAGGAAATCATTTATCATCATGTTTTGGGAGATTATTTTAAAAGTGATTTATAAAAATTTAGAGGTTTAATTTGATAAAATTAATTTAATATTTTTTAATAATAATTGTAAAATTTAGAAATTATTACATTTTCTGTTTTGGTCATAATGAAAAGTAAAAATATTAAAAAAATTGTTACTATAGTTATGGTTAAAATGAGTTTACTAATGAGTTAAAATAAGAGATAAATGTTTGTTTTCCAATTAAAATTGTATAAATCCTATTTTATGGATATATTGAAACCACATATTTTCTAAAATTCTAATAAATTTACATTTGGAATAATTTTTCTTGAGTATGACATTATTATATTATAGTCTTTTAAGAAATTCCAATTATGTCCTCTCCCCCACTTATAAAAGGACACCCCACTTCTCTATTATTTACACCCCTTTGAGAAATGCATCTTGCCATACCCAAAAAAATTATCTTCTAAACTTCCCTAATCATGAATTATATTTTTTTATCCTATTAAAATAAAATTCCAAGGATCCTTAAGAAGGGATCTAAAGGAGGCATATCGAAGAAGTGATAATCATCCTACCCAATATCTTTCAATTTATTTCTTATTATACCACCTCTATATTTGTGGTATTTACAATAAATAATAAAATCAGAATCCTAAATGAAATAAAATGTTATTATTATTATTTAACCACAATTATTCACCATCTTTTCCTTCAAATGGGAAGTGAAAGTATCGCTCGTGCGTATGTGTGGACTATCATCTCCATGTAGTTATACAATTCATTTTCCATCACCATATTTCTTTGATGATTATTATATTGGATTTAAAGTTTATATATGATGTTTAAGAAAAATTATTCTTCTAGAATTATAATATAATATCTACCTTCTTACCTTCTATTCCTTTGTAAAAAACAAAGATGGTCATGTGTATGTGTGGGCTACAATCTTAATGAAGCGATGTGGTTTTTTTTCTTTTTTTATCTGGATGATAATAAGGTTTGATTTAATGTATATATATTTCATTTATTATATAATTTTTGTTATATAATTATAAAATAATATCTATCTTTATTTTATTCTTTTCATTATAAAATTAAATTAGCAGTCAAGCATAAGTATGAACTACCGTCTCAATGAATGGTGTAAATCATTTTTCCATCTCTAAATTTTATGGATGAATATAAATGTGTGTATATAATGAATATATATTATATTTATATAATTTTTAATATTATAGATATTATGGAACCATGATCAAAGTTCAAGGACTAGGACTACCACATTGAAACTCTGATGAAAATTGACACATTTAACACCTAGAAATAATTATTTTAATAAAGAATTATTAATAAATAGGTTTTGAAATAAAATAATTGAACAATATATGATATTAAAATTCCATAAATGATTCTATTATATAAGTATAGTAAATTTAAATTTATTATATAGTAAGTTATATCACTTTCGAAGAAAGTAGTGTTTGAGGAAAGAATTTATTTCAAAACCTCATCATTAATCAGGATTATATATGTTTCCGGATCTATTGTGGTGAATATATAATATTTCTATATAAAAACCAATATATTTTATTCTCCTATAGTTATTTATGAAAATTAAAAAGTTTCATTTTTTCTTCTCTTTTAGTACACAAGAGATCGAAATAATGTTTTTAAGGAAAACCAGTATTTTTTTTTATTAAGACAAGAATATTTTTTTATAACCATATTTTATTTAAAATATTTTCAATAATTTTTTTAATATTCTCCCATGATTTATTTTATATAAAAAAAATTATAAGTATCTTTCTTATCATTTTCTGAATGACGTACTTTGGACTTTTTACTAGAAACGTTAAAGGAATATTTGTTTTAAAGTACATCACATGAACAGAATTTCCTACCATCATAATAAATAAATTCATTGAAGATTAATTTATAAGTGTCCAAGGTTATTTTCAAAGAAAAATTATCCTTAAAATTTTGGAAAATTTTATATTTTAAATAAGTGATTTCAAAAAAAAATGTGTGTCTTATTCAATAAATATTCCAGGGATATTTTAAAAGTTTTTTCATATATGTCAACATACTTCAATGAATCATATGATTTACTAGGGATATAATCTATTGATATGATCCAAAATATATATATGGTTCTTTATGATCATTTTCATTGGGGAATGTATTAAAATTCTATATTTTATTTTTTATAATACGCCCAATTATTGATTACAAGGAATATTAATTATGTTTTATTTTTTATTCATACGATTAATGAATTGGAATTATTAAGTGATGGGTGAGGCCTATAATTCTATATCCCCTAAATTATTTAATATGTCTCATGAGAAAAAATAGGCTTGGTATTTGGATGAGGCCTTACACATTTATATAAGATGTCTTGACATGATTCCTCGATGGTAAGTTTAAGATGTCCAACATTATGAATTCCTTTTATTATAAAATAAGTTATTAATTTCCATGTGATTATTGGAACATTTATATCATACATGGATAATATTAAAGATCATGTGAATAATTATATGGAATTATTTTATCATCATTTATTCCTTACATATTATTCATGTCTTATTTATTCTATGATAGCTTTCATTATACATATTCCCTTATTGAGAATTTATGCTCACCCCTTTCTTATGTTTCCTTTCCCCAGGATTCGAATATGTCTGTTATTATTGATATATAAGGGAATTATATAGGGAATAATGATGTTCTAAAATAAAATACTATGTTATATTTTTTTTTATCAAACGTAATGTGAGATTCAATCATGTATCTAGTTTTCCAAGAATACTAGACTATTCAGTAATTTGGGATGAAATATCTTATATCTAGTTCTATTGTAATAAAGTAACCATAGGATCTAGGATACTAGGGTTAGGGTATTTACATGAAATCTAGGATAAATTATAACATGTAAAATAAATAGATAATCATAGATAAAACATGATAACTATTCAAAGGAAAATAAAATATTCCTAAACAACTCTCTTTCTTTTTATAAAATCTTTTTGGAAAATGTTCATTTACCAAAACAATTTTTTATCATTAGTTTTCATATCCTTAAACCATTTCCTATATAACTCCCTTTGAGTATGTTAAGTAGAAGGGATCCACCTACCATAAATAAATCTAGAGTTTTCTATAGAGTTAAAAAAAGAGTCATATCACCCCTCAAATAAATAGATCTACCTAAAGTAAGAATAATTTACAAATTTTATCACTACCATTTAGGATTTAAAGTGAACCATACCTTACATATATGATCTTTACATCATTTCTAAAAAAATCATATATAATAATAAAATAAAAAAATTGATAGGTTTAGTGTTTTGGAAAAATTAGGTTCATAAAACATGGATACATATAAAATATTAAACTTTATTTAAATAATTATTCATAGTCCTTTTAGGACGATTAGGGGCCTAGATACCCTGACAGGGCGGTGAATCAGGGTATGGATATTCTTTTTCAAAGTTCTTCATTCCCCACTGGATCTTGGCCTCTTTATTACAAGGGTCACTTTGTTTTCACTTGTGTGTGTATTATGATTACGTGTTTTCTTCTTTATCTAATGATGAATCTTTAAATGCAATGTAGGGAAGTAAGAAGTCAGACACAAAGATTTTTACTTGGTTTACCCTCACTGGGCTACGTCCAAGGAGCATACGACGACAACTTTCTGGTCATACCAAATTCCACTATTCTTCACTAGATGTGGATACAATGGTTCGGGAATAGTCACTTTGTCCCAGGCTCACTGCCTTTAAAAATTTTAGGGTCAGATCCCTACTTTTCCAAGGGTCACTCTCTATTTCTCTCTCTCTAGCTCACTTTAGGTGGAGAGGATAACCTTCTTCCTCTTCCTTTTCTCACTGCTCTGGAAAGGATCCACTCACAGTTTATAGACTTGTAGGTCTCTTCATTTGCATGAAGGAATGCATCTTCTTCTGAATGTAGATGCTCTATTGAAGTACAACTTTCACCCGTATATGAATATCTTTTTTCACCAAAGGTATTGGGAAAACATCCAGCTTCCACGCAGCCCGAAAACACTGCCGAAAAATCAACCTTACTTGGCGCGCAAGTCTAAGTTAGCGCGCAAGTATCGGCGCGCAAGTCACAACTGGCACGCAAGTCTTCCTCAACCACTTGCGCGACTCAAGCTTCTATATATCCAAACCTGCATGACTCACTTTCTTCCTTTCCAAAAACACTTCAGGACTGTAATTTACACTTGGCGCGCAACTTCCAACACTAGTGCGCAAGTCCCACTTGCGTGACACACCACCACTTGCGCGACCACCACACCTGCGCGACGGGAGCTCTGAATCTTCAAAGTGTTGAACTCCAGTGAATAATGAAGAGGGTTGTTCCAGTATTTATAGGCATTTTTTCACCCCTATGAGGCAGCGCGCAAGTCTCTCCTTGGCGCGCAAGTCTCGGTGCTCAGGTCTCTTCCCCTGCAAGTCACTTGCGCGACCCAATTCAAAACTTGTGCGAACCTCTTTCCTTTGACATATTTTGATTTTATGATCTTGAAAAACCACAGGTGTGAAAATTCTCACCAAATTTGTATGTCATCGTTTTGCTTTTTCAACAATCACCACTCAGATGTCCACTTTGTCAACAAACACAATCACCTCAAAAATGCTTGAATGATACCTTGAGGGATTGTTTCCTAACAGTCCTCCTATATAATCTCATGATAATATTATTCTCTGTAATTTCCTAGGGATATAAATCAAAGAAAGTGTGATCTAAATTCCCAGTAAGGGGGTGGATAATAGGGAAGGAACATGATTTATGAATCAATATTCTATATGTGTGAGTATAAGAATCATCATTGTAATAACCCGGATCCGAGAAGCCACCCAAACAGTTCCAAATGGGTCGGGTTTCACTACCTTAGGCGCACCTCCCCTAAATGCCAAAGGCTTCCGACTAGCAGCAAGGGTCTAAATATGTATAGTGGGGAGGTTATACCCTCTCGGAGGAATAAAAATGGTACTGGTCTGAGTATAATACTAAAAGTGTAGCGGAAATAAATGACTCAGCAAACTCAAACCAGACCCCCATAGTGGAAGCATATCAAATATCAATAAACTAGTAGAAGTAATATAGAAACAACAGCAGCAGAAAGTAAACAGAACAACTTGCTGAAGAATACAAGCAACTACTACTGTAAACAAACAAGGCATGCATCGAAAGAAAGTCATACAACTCAATATATAATGGCGCCAATGGCTAACCAATAGTTGCAACATAATAATTCAATCATTCTGATACAAAAGGTAAAACTAAACAAAGTAACTCCAGCAAGGCACGACCTCAAGGTCCATGCTAGTCTACATGCCAACAACACTAAAGTCCAGCTCCTGAGGCTGACCCTCTACCTGCATGCAATTTCATAAAGTCTACATGCATCCCAAAGGGCTTGGGTAGGGTGTGAGACAAGTCTTAGTAGGATACCACCCAAGGCTTAATACCTAATATAAGTGTTTATATAGACATGCTTATATAAAAAACAGTAAACAGAACAATTCCCAAAGGTTAACACGAACTTCACTAGTGCTCAGCAGCCACCAGGAAGTGTCACCTGCTTCGACCAGCGCCGGAATCTTTGGATGTAACCCGACACCATGTGCCACCTGACACCATGTGTCTTAAGTACCGACATCCTAAAGGCACACCCAACAATCTTATCCCAGCTCAGAAGCTCATCCTTCCCATGGCACAACATCCGGAGGAACAACGATACCTGTCCTCAAAAGATAACCGGAGGGACAGCGATGTCTGCCCTCAAATCATGGTGAGCCTCTGCCCCCAACCTGACCACCTCAAAGATGTATCCTGAAGGCTCCTCACCTTTCACGTGGATTCATATTTCAAGCACCCCAAAACCAAATATACCTAACCGCATCTACCAGGGGCCTCTACCTAGTGAGTGGTCGTACCACCTCATCTCAAAGTCTATCTATGTACACACTACTCAAAAGTACCTGGTGAGCGGTAATCACCTTAGTATGTCCCCAAGCCACAACACATCTGACACCTCGTTCCCCTACGAACCTATCCCTCAATTTTGATGGCCTCGCCATCCAAGTTACCCGGACCAAGCCTAACCCGATAGTCCAACTTCCTCAACAAACGTCCATGACGCCCAATCCTGTGGTAGCAACCACCCCAAGTAACTTGATCCAAAGCCCCAAACTATGATCCCCATCACTCAATAATATATCCAGGCCACTCCCAACACAACAAGCAGTTCAACAGAGGCAATATCACACATTTCATATTCATACTTGGAAGCATCACTTTAAACAGGCAAATACTAAACAGTCAAATTTCACTAACTTGTGTTAATCCATACCAGCACCTAAGGTCTTAAATACGTTAAAAAAATTAATAACATGATTTAACAAATCAAATCAGCAGTTTAATCCAATAACATCAAAAGCATTATAAATTCAGCAGTTTAAATACTGGTCCAAATCATGTGCATTTCGGCACCCTCGGCTGAATTCCCCAAACAAGCTATGACCTCCCACCCGGACTCACTCAAGAACAACAAGGGTCAGGGAATACCGAAAGGCATCCCACAATGTAGATAAACTATTAAAGATAAATAAACATGGGTTTATCTCAATACCCAACATTGGGCCCGAAGGTCGCAACCCCCAAAAGTCTACGAAAACACAAAAGAAGGTATGCACCACCCACCTCATACTCGTACGATGACACTCCTTTGATACCAGTCTCTCATTCGGTATGAATCACGGTTGATCTATGTTTCCGTCAAATCCCATAAATTCTGTTCAGATGGAATCTATGGAGAAATAGGTGAAGGATTAAGGATGAAGAAGGCTGTGTGGGGTTAGCCTTTCCGATGCGGTCCCACTGCCACCAACGGATCGAAGAACGGAGGTCGTATGGTGGATCTAGGAGGATTTCTATTTTTGGAGGTTTTCAGACGAAGGGTTCATCCAACAGGAAAGAAGAAGAGTTTTTTGGAAATAAGACGCGACGAAGTCTCAGATGATCAAATAAAAATAAAAGTACACGGCGTGTATTTTCAAAGTACACTCCATGTAGATGGGTTTCCATACTCCGACTTAAGCGGAGTCCAGCACATGCCATGGACCATGTACACAGTCAACACATGGCCAGGAACTCAGACACTACACGGAACATGGTTACACAGCATGCCAAGGAAGACTACATGTCGTGTATATGGAAATTTGCACATGGGCACCACATGGAATGTACTTGGCCTTACAGGGGTAAGCGTACAAGATGTGTCTATAATTATACGCCGTGTAGTAAGAATTTTATACATAGTCATCACACGGCATGTACTGGGTGAGTACATGGCCGGTCACTCGGTTAACACATACACGGCGTGTAGTCTAGAAATTTCCAGAACTGCCCAGATTTTCTAGACTTCTCAAGAACTAGTCAAAAAGTTCAAATAGGGGTAGGATTTGACCCGTTCTAAAAACCCAAGATCTTACCAACTCCCCACCTTAACATAGCTCATCCACGAGCTACCGAACGAAACCATGAGATGGCACCAAACACACCCATCTCGGGTATACAACCCGGACTACCCCAGTCTCAAGGTCCTGGCTAAATTTCAAAAAGGCTCCCCACCTTAGGAATTGCCCACTCGGCCTCAACTCGAACAAATCTCAAAGCAATCAAAATAAACAAACAATGCCCAAATAACTATTTCCCGGACCCATGGTCCTCCTATGACGCATCATCACCTCTACACCTCCCTGGTGATCACATGTCGCTTCTGACACCCAACGTAACCCTCACTGCATTGGTGTTCACCTCCATGAGGTCTTGCATCTAATATATGCTCAAATCAAACCTGGTGCCATGGACCTCAAGTAACCTTCATTCTCGATGCCCCGATTCCCATAGCACCTCAAGTAACCTGCATCCTTGATGCTCCTGATGTCATACATCTCAAATATATAAATTAAATATATAACGCATCCTATATGTTTCCAATCCCACTAACTAGCATCTAGTCAATCCACAAGTATCATGTGCAGCTCGTGCACTCAACCAGACATGCCTCAAAATGCCATGCCAAAAGAAAATAAGGAAAATCAAGACCACACCCATGGTGTACCTGCCACCGTCGTCAGCTCTCCACATTGAAATAAAACCACTGCTGAACTACCACGGGGTGGTCTATCTGAGTCATTGGCCTTCCTTCCCTGCTGGAACTCACCTCTCCCCCACTTCCTACTGTCTGAACAATCACCTGAAGGTATCACCATGCCAATCTGGGGCCTATCCCTCTGGTTTCCCTCTTCTATAAGCGCCTGGTTCACCGCCTCAGAGAAGGATCCCAACCTGAAGATGTTTACCTGGACCCGAATGGCATGTTATAATCCATCCTCTAAGTTCTTCACCATAGCTGCGTCATCGTTCACCATACCAGTTGAAAAACGAGACAACTCTGTGAAGGTGGTTGCGTAGTCAATGACGGACATATCTCTCTACTGAAGACTCAAGAACTCCCAAGCTCTTTCTTCCCTTAGCGTCTCCGGATAAAAGTTCTCTAAGAACCTATCCTCGAAGTCCTTCCATGCCAGTCCCTCATGCCTACAAGCCTGAACCTACACATCCAACCAACGCTTCGCTGGTCCTCTCAGCATGTACGTCGCCAGGTTGACCCTTCGCCCTGGAGGCATGTCGAGCTGCTCAAAGATCATTTTCATACTCTCTATCCAATTCTCAGCCATTTGCAGACCACCCTCACCCTGAAAAAGAAGTGGGCACTACGACTGGAACTCCCGCGTCAGTTATTCCATAGAAGGATCTGCACCCTCCATGCCTCTGTCAATCCCCTGCAAGACACGTACCAGGATAGCTCGGAGCTTCTCGTCAAGCCACGGTCTGAATGCTTCCAAACCCGGCTGCTACCCTTCCTGCACTGGATCCTGAACCTGATCTTGTCCCTAAGTCACTACCTGCGGCACATGCTCTGCCTGCACCAGATTCTGAACCTGATCTTGCGGCACTGTATCATCTCCTGCCTGACGCTCCATCAATTCGTGAAGGAGTAACCTGTTGAATACCATAAATGGTCAGACTACCCATATGTATATTACAATATATTCTATGCAGAGAAGGAAAGTAGTAAAGAGGCAGTGTATAACAACTACCCTTACTCTCCCCTATATAAACCCATGCCCTCGGCAGCCCAACCTCACGGCCTCCTTAACCGCCCTCAAAAGATCCAAGTATCAATAGTTCCTCAGGCCATGCACGTCCTGAAAATCAACATTGCCTCAATCTCGACAACCAAGTCGCCCAATCCTGATAGTTACACTGCCTCAACCATAGTACCTGCCAGCTCTCATAAGAGCCAGACCCATATATCCTACCACATTCAATTCTATGAAATACAAAGCATGGAATATACATTGCAATAAATAATCAATTCTATTAGGAGTTTCACTTATTCACATTTCAGAGCATACATATCATGGAAATTGATTATATTCACATGGTATTATCACTTCACAAATCATACATGCAGTTATGAAATTGAAATACCCTAAAACGTGACTATCAAAAGCCAAAAAAATAAGCCTTGCCATACTGGTCAAGGTTTTCATATCATAATCAATAACATCACACAACAAGTGAGCCACAGAGGTGGAAATCATATAAACCATAATCTGAGCAAAAAAAATAGCAACTCCCACCCACAGTAACTCAATCCATCCATCGTACATGGGGTTGCAGGCACCCTAGAACGAGTTCAAAATCTAGTTCCAATAACCACCTATCTCCAGTCTACCATATCAAAAATAGTAAAACCAGCAGAAATAAAAAAGAGAAGTCTCAAACTCATTAGTAGCCTGCAAGTCAATGATACTAAATCCTTGTCAAGGACCTGCCTATAATACCACTTTATAACATCCCGGACCCGAGCAGCCTCCCGAACAGTGCCAAACGGGTCGGGTGTCACTACATTAGGCACACCTCCCCTTAACGCCAAAGGCTGCCCACTAGCAGTGAGGGTCTGAATAGGTATAGTGGGGAGGCTATACCCTCTCAGAGGAATAAAAATGGTATTGGTCCGAGTATAATACTAAAAGTGCAGCGGAAATAAATGACTCAGCAGACTCGAACTAGACCCACATAGCGGAATCATATCAAATATCAATAAACCAGCAAAAGAAATATAGAAACAACAGCAGCGGAAAGTAAACAGAACAACATGATGAAGAATACAAGCAACTACTACTGTAAAAAAACAAGTCATGCATCGAAAGCAAGTCATGCAGATCAATATATAATGGCACTAATGGCTAACCAACAGTTGCTACATAATAAGGTAATCATGCTGATAAAAAAGGGAAAAATAAAAAAAGTAACTCTAGTAAGGCATGACCTCAAGTTCCATACCAGTCTCTATGCCAAAAGCACTAAAGTCCAGCTCATGAGGCTGACCCTCTACCTGCACACAATTTCATAAAGTCTGCACGAGTCCTGAAGGGCCCATGTAGGGTGTGAGTGAAGTCTCAGTATGATACCGCCCAAGGATGCATACCTAATATAAGTGTTTAGGTAGACATTATTATATAAGAAAAATAGTAAACAGTACAATTCCCAATAGTAAACACAAACTTCACTGGTGCTCAGCTGCCACCAGGAAGTGTCACATGCTTCAGCCAGCGCCGAAATATTTGGATGTAACCCGGCACCACGTTCCACCTGACACCATTTGTCTCAAGTACCGATGTCTCGAAGTCACGCCCAACAATCATAACCGAACTCGGAATCTCAACCTTCCCATGGCACAACATCCGAAGGAACAATGATACCTATCCTCAAAAGATAACCGGAGGGACAGCGATGTCTTCCCTCAAATCACGGCGAGCCTCTACCCCCAACTTGACCACCTCAAAGTTGTCTCCAAAAGGCTCCTCACCTTACATGTGGCTTCTTATGGCAAGAACCCCCAAACAAAATATACATAACCACATCTACTAGGGGCCTCTACCCAGCGAGTGGTCTTACCACCTCTTCTCGGAGTCTATCTGTGTGCACACTACTCAAAAGTACCTGGTGAGTGGTAATCACCTCAGTATGTCCCCAATCCACAACACATCTGACACCTCATTCCCCTGCGAACCTGTTGCTCAAGTCTGAGGGCCTCTCCATCCAAGTAACCCGGGCCAATCCCAACCCGACAGTCCAACTACCTCAACCGACGTCCATGACGCCAAATCCCGTGGTAGCAACCACCCAAAGTAACCCGAGCCAAAGCCCCAAACTGTGATCCCCATCACTCAAAAATATATCTGGGCCATGCCTAACACAAAAATCAGTTCAACACAGGCAATATCACACATTGCATGTTCATACTTGGAAGCATCACTTTAAACAGGCAAATACTAAACAATCAAATTGCACTAACTTGTGATAATCTATACCAGCACTTAAAGTCTTAAATGCCTTAAACAAATTTCTAACATGCTTTAACAAATCAACTTACCATTTTAACCCAAGAGCATCAAAATCAGTCTAAATTGAGCAGTTTAAATATTGGTCCAAATCATACGCATTTCGGCACCCTCAGCCAAATTGCCCCAAACGAGCTATGACCTCTCACCCAGCCTCGCTCAAGCACAATAAGGGTCAGGTAATACCCAAAGGCATCCCACAATGCAGATAAACTATTAATGATAAATAAACAAGGGTTTCACATAATTCCCAATGTTTCTCCCGAAGGTCTCAACCCCCAAAAGTCTACGAAAACACAAAAGAAGGTATGAACCACCCACCTTGTACTCGTACGATGACACTCCTTTGATATCAGCCTCTGATTCGGTCTGAATCGTGGTAGATCTGCATTTCCATCAAATCCCAACAATTCCGTTCTGATGCAATCTACAGAGAAATAGGTGAGGGATTAAGGACGAATAAGTGTGTACGGGGTTAGCCTTTCCGATGCAGTCCCACTGCCACCGACGGACCGAAGAACGGAGGTTATTTGGTGGATCTAGGAGGATTTCTGTTTTTAGAGGTTTTGGGATGAAGGGTTCGTCCAATGGGAAAGAAGAAGAGTATTCTGAAAATAAGACGCGATAGCATCTCGGACGATCAAATAAAAATAAAAGTATACGGCTTGTATTCTCAAAGTACACGCCATGTAGATGGGTTTCCATACTCCGACTTAAGCGGAGTCCAGCACACGGCTTGGACTGTGTGCATGGTCAACACATGGCCAGGAACTCATCCACTACACAGAACATGGTTACACAGCATATCAAGGAAGACTACACACCATGTAGATGGAAATTTGCACCTGGGCGCCACACGACATGTACTTGGCCTCGCACGGGTAAGGGTACACGACGTGCCTATAAATACACACCGTGTAGTAAGAATTTTCTACACGGTCATCACACGGCATATACTCGGTGAGCATACAACAATTCATTCAGTTAACACATACATGGTGTGTACTTAAAGTACACGGCGTATAGTCTGGAAATTTCCAGAACTGCCAAGATTTTCCAGACTTCTCAGGAACTAGTCAAAAGGTTCAAACAAGGGCGGGATTTGACCCATTCTAAAAACCAGAGTTCTTACAATCATCATATCATAAGTATAGTATCATCATTATAAGAATTAAGAAATAATTTGAATGAGGTAAAAAATTGGAAAGTGAAAAAATGAGATATCATAAACATTTTGGACAATTACCTCATATATAATGGGAACAAATCTATAATCATGTTCACATATAATATATGTGTACAAATATTATTTCATAGAATTCTAAAAAAAGAAAGAATCATGTTAAAAAATAATACGTAATCCCATGAGAAAAAACCAATTTACCTTATTAATTGGAGGGATATATAATTTTGGCCCCTCCTGTAATTTCATAAACTATTCATAATCATGAATGCCACATGAGAAGGAAAAAATACTGAAATGATAAACATGAAATGAACTTATGTGAAAAGAATGGGTTTATTATTGATGTATTAAATAAAATTTCAAAAATAAAATTGGTGGTACCATAATTAAGAAAAGAATATGTAATATTTAACATTCAAGGGTATTAATAATAAATAAATGATCATATTTTGCGCATAGAAAAATAACAAAAATAATAATAATCATTGAGAGAATCTAAGAATAATGACTTTATCAATAATCATAAAGATGGATATGAATTTATCTCAATAAAGTAAATATATGAATATCTTCAAAATAAGAAAAGTGACATACAATTATAATGCATTTATAATGTATTTTAGAATAATTATAGTGAAAATTTTGAGGAAGAGAAGATAAACCAAAATGAAAAATGTGGCTTCAAGTGTCCCTATACATTAGCTTTCATTTTTTTCATCAAGTTTAGAAATATGATATAACCTATTTATTTTTATTAAAATGGGAATATAGGATATAAATATATTCATTTAGGTTATTATTGATCAATTATAATCATTATAATTTATTTGATGGTTTTTTTGTTAATGATGAATTGGTTTGATGACATGTTTCTTTTAATTATCCAATTTTGTTTTGGTTTCATAGTTTCGATTCAAAATTATTTATCTAGCAATAAAATTAAATATAAATGATTAAAATTAATTTAAATTAATTTTTTATATATCATATATAAATTATAATAAACATTAATTAATGTGTTGATTTGTAAAGAGTGGATAACACCCTCATAGGTGGATAAAACTTACCATTATGGGGAAATTTTAATGGGGAAGAAAGAAATACTATATATATATATATTGTAATTAATTTTTTCCATTATCAAAATATCATTAATGTCATATTGATATAATTATTAAATAAAGTGTTGTTTTATAGAGGAGTATGTGAATAGAAAAGTTGAAAATGAAAATTAAAAAAAAATGGTGTAACAATTCCTTGGTTTATATGTTTCTCTTTCGCTACAACCCTTAATGCATTGATGAATTGTATTTTTATGACACCATAACATCCCTAGGGTTCCAATAAGACATAATAGTATATAATTGTGAAATTATTGGGAAAATTGAAGTGTTTGGGAAGTGATTTTATGAGTGTTATATATAAGGGGTATTCATACTTTAAGGGAGAGTTATTTTCGGTAAAAGTAATGAATAAAATATTATTTACAAACAAAAGCATAAAATATTAATTTTCGTTGATATTATGATTTAAATTTAATTAAAATAACATTATTTTATTTATTTTAAACCATGAAGAATATAAAATAATGTAATACTCTAATATTTTAAAATAATAACATTATGTTCAATAGAGTACACAATACGCAGCATCGATTTTAAATAACCTACAAAATATATGGCCATTATAATGTATTTGTTATATTGGTAGGTATTAATAGTACTAAATAATTTATTAAATATATATAAATTGACTACTTAATATTTTTTTGAAAAATTTTTACTAAGTAATCACTAAATTTTTATGAATGGCATTTTATTCCTAAAAAATATGTTTTATTCCAAAATTATTTTTATTGCTTTTTCCAAAAAAAATATTATAATTAATTTATAAAACTTTTAGAAAATATATTTTAGAAAATTAAAATCATCTTTGAAATCCTAATATAAAATTTAACATAGTTTATAATTTTGGGATATTTCCAAAAATATTGATTTTTTTAGTGAATCATACAAAATAACAGATTTTATAAAACTGTCATTTCCTTTAAATAAATTATGTTATTTAAAAGTCCCATTATGATTTTAAATTTATTTTGAGTAAGATAAGTATTGTTTAGTTATATTTAATCTAATTAATTACATTTAAATCATATTTATACTGAATTTTAGTATTAGTATATTTTTTGTATTAAAAATGGGGTTTTTATGAAAACTATTTTAGAGTACATAAATTTTCTCTATTTTAATTAATTAAACAACCCCTAATTAGGAATTATTAAATTAAAATATACATATTATGTATCTATAAATATTAATTTATATTCATATAATGATGATTACTGATCATATAGTCATATAAAATCATCTTATGCTTGAAAAATAAATATCTTGAAAACCTACCTTATATAATCTATGTATAAATAATGGTTCATTTTGGAGCCTTTTGGTATGAGAAAAATATGGGTATAACTTTATCTTTTTCAAAATTCCAAGTGTGTCCTCTTTCCCACATATAAAAGGTCACCCACTCTCCTCTCTTATTCACACTTTAAACCCTTTTAGTTTAGAAAAGACTTAGCCAAATATATTTATTGCTTCCCTCCAGATGTAATAGATCCCTTAATTTAATCATAAATATATCCTAAAAATTATGTTTGTGCTAACCTAAGGACATTTTTTAGAGAAGAGGTATCATGCTTAACCAAGTGTATTTATTTTATTTCTTCTTCCACCTTTTACAAATCTTATTCAACCATGATGATATAATAAATCCAATATCTACCATATAATGATATATTATTATTTTAAGTTCATAATCTAAATCCACCTCATATTCCATCACATGGGAAACAAAACCATTATTTGTGTGTATGGTGGACTTCCGCCTCACGGATCAGTGTAATTTTTTTTCTGTCATCGCCTCTCAAGGCTTATTATAATGATGTATTTATAGAATATATATGATATTTATAAAATAATTATTCTTATTTAATTATGATATCACATATACCTTCTTACTTTCTATTCCATGGGGGATACAATAACGTTGCTCATGAGTATAGTGTACTACCACCTCGTGAAGCGATGTGATTCATTTTTCACTAACGCTTTATATAGAAGGTAATAATGATAAATTTAATGAATATATGTGATATATATGATATAATTATGATATTGATGACATATTTATCATTATAAAATTATAATATATTATTTTATTTCTAAACCTTACACTCACTAAAAAATGATAATGTCTTTCATGTGTACGACATACTACTACCCCGTAAAGCTATGAGATTTTTTTTATTACCAAGTCACATGAATGATGTATATAAGAATATTTTAATAAATAATATGGTATTTATCATATAATAATAATTTTATAAATAATTCTTAACTTATTTCAATAATGATCGTCAAAAAATGGAAATGTTACTCATGTGTACGTACGACCTATTATCCCAATGATTATAACACAATTCATTTTTCATAACAATATTTCATGATTTGTTTTTTAAAAAATAAATTATATATAAAAATGAAATCTATTTCATGATTATTATTATAGATATTATTAACTAATGATCACTTTGACCATAATCAACCAATCAATGTCATTTTGGGATTATGTACTGAAAGTCATCAAAACATCTAATGTAAACGTAATTGATTAAGTAATTTTGTATAATATGGTAAAAAGTGAAATAAAAGGAATAATAAACATTAAAAAGTTTTTTAATAAATCAAATAATTAATATAAATTTATTATTTAGGAAGATAAATAATTTATGTGATGAATTAGACTCAAAGGAAGAGACTTCGTCTCAATATCCTTTTATTGAGACATATTTTGGTGTTAAGAACCTATCTATTTTTATGTGGTGTATATACAGCCACTTTTACATTTTATACCACAAATTTATTCATTATCAAGATGTTTAATATTTTTTAAAATGTTATTCTTTCATAGATATTATGATTCAAATGTTTCCAAAATGGTAAGTGGTCATTTGACTAAAAACATCATTTTAGATGTTCTAAAGATTTATTTTCTATATATTTTATTCTATGTTCCTGTAAATGTTTCAAGAGAATTATTATTTTTAGTCCAATGGATGATAAAGGTCACTTTTGAGCATACTTGAATTTCTTTAAAATATTTTTTTTCAAAAGAAGAAATATTTTAAAGGTTTTTCATAAGGGACACTATTACATTAAAAACCCTATTTTAAAATGTTTTGAAGAATTATTTTCTATATCATTTTATTCTTTTTTAATGTTTTTAAAATAATTTTTAATGTATTTTTATAAAAAATAAATAATTATACAAGAAATTTTATATGAATTCTGACTTTATTTCAATGGTTTTCAAAATAAAATCTTTTTACGTATTTTATATAGAAAATTTTGGATTTATTTAAAAAAGGAAAAAATAATTTTCTATTTTAATATATATTTTGAAAATTAATTTTATTATAATAATAACTATTACTTGATATTTTTATTCCATTACAAGCATTTATATTTTCTTCAAATAGAAATCTAATTTCATTTTTGTCTTTATTTTGGTATTGAAAATGGGTTTTTACATTGGTAGGGTATTTCAATATTTTTAATTGTTTTCTTATAGATGAAAAGAATATTTTATGAGTGTAATGTTGAAAATTCCAAAATTACTTATGTTATGATTATGTTATGGTTCTTTGATATTATTTATGATGATAGGTAGTTCTGTTATAAACCAAGGATGGGTGGTTATGTTATGAACAAAGGATGGATGGTTATGTTATAAACCAAGGATGAGTGGTTATGTTATAAACTAAGGACATGTACGTCTGTTATATCCCTCAAATGTATTGGGTATATATGTCGACCATATCGCTATTAAATTTGTAAGAGTTATATGGATAATTATCTCACAAGATACCTATATGTTTTATCTATGACTTTTATTGGTTTTATAGTAATATTATGATTTTATAAAATGGTAATAAGTTATTTTATTTTCAAAATAATTTATTTTATACTTTTTAGTAGTGAAAAGTATAAATTTGAGAATAATTTCTCATGAGTTTATCATTTTTAAAGAATAATTTATGAGTTTTATTTTTTTCCTTTAAGTTTTCTTATGAAATTTTTTATGAAAATATTTGGGAAAAGAAAGTGATTTTTTGGGTAAGAAAATGAATATTTTTTTGCCTAAATATTACTTTAATAAGGAAAAGTTTTATAACTATTCATGGAATAACATGATTCTTTTATTTATTTTTATGTTCCTTACTAAGATTTTGTGAGCATCTCACCTTTTAATTTGTTTTCACATGGTTTAAGTATGGGTGAGAATAAATAATAATTCACGTTTAAATTTGTGAATAATTTTCTTCAAAAGAAAACATGTTTCTTTCTAAAAGTTCTATATTGTGGGAAAAATAGTTGCTGATTTTAAGTTTCCACTTTGTAAAATATATTTTTGTTATATATGTTTTATGATCTAATTCTATAAAAATATATACCAAATATATTTTCTAAAAAATAACGTTAATTTTTGTATAAAGACACTAGAATATGTAATGTTTAAGGCCAGGCCTTTTTTATTAGTTTTAGAGTAGGGTTTAGATAACTTCATATGATATACTGTCATTTGAGCTTAAGTTAAAAATCCTCTATAAACACAATGGTCAGTATCTTAAGGATAATTATGGTTATTCTGGGTAAATTGAAATATTCTTTGAGGGGACAACATGTTTAAGGATATATTAGTATTTATCCACCACATAATATGGTTTATTATAGGATATTTGATATACTCACATTAACCTTTTTGGTTTTATCCAATTGATGTGAAGGAAAATGTGGTATTTGTGTAAGTGAGAAACCAAATGAAATGGTAGCTATATTGAAAACTCATGTGAATATTCTTAACTAGATATCACTATTTTTTTTAATAACTTGAACCTAGGTGAGTTTCCCAACACATCAAATTAGAGGGGAATGAAGATCTATAGAATCTCAGGTGATAGAAATAATAAATGTAAAAATATTCAAGGACTTATGTTCTATGAATGTGGGAAGAATTGACTTGGAAAATGTATTAAAATAATGGTAAGATGTTTCATATGTGGTGAAGGATGAAATAAATCAATAATATTCCAAGAAAAAAGAAATAATTTGGTTAATACTGTGAAAAGGAATAATGTTATTCTCAAGGTATTAATTACATAGTTTAGATATGGAGAGTATGGGAATTATACAAATCGATTTCATATAGGGAAAGCTCAAGAACATGGTTAGAAAGACTGTATAGATAAATTTTTAGAAATGAAAAATGACATTCTAGTTGAAGATGAGGAAACATCAAATTACATAATAAAGGTATCGATTATATATTGGCTTATGTTATGAAAATTTTGAATCCAAGGGAAGTATTCATATTTTTTTAGGAAAAAAGCACTAAGTAATGATATTGAAAAGCATGATCAATAGATTATAAAAAACATTGAGTGATTAATGTGTTTTTATCTAGGTATTCAAGAGTAATTACATAGTTGTAAATTTAAGGAATATTATAAGTTTAAATTATTTAATACTATTTCCATGTTTTATGTGATGGGATTAATTTAAGAGGCATAAATTGAGTTTTGATAGATTTTTAGTGTATTTGTAACCCTTATGTTTAATATGTGAAAATATTATTTGATAAATAATTTCCTTTTAATTTTGTGGACATAAGTTTAATGGTATTGAAACCTTTATTATTTACATGATCATTGATGATTAATATTATTTTTTGAGGATGTTAATAATATTTCTAATAATGTTATAAGTCTGGGTAAAAAAACCATCACATATAGAAAGGCCGCAGGGATTGAACCTACAACTGAATGACAATAAGGGTGAAATTCCTACAATTGGCCTACATGATATCTTGATTAGTAAAAAATTTGTTTCTTTTAAATTAGATGATAGATAAGGATTAAGTTTATTTTGGGGAACATTTTTTCTATCATATAAGATTACCATGATATTTAAAATTGATTTTTTAATTAATTGATTTATGTTATTTTTGAATAATTCCACTATTTTGGATCCTTATATGATTCAGGTAAATGAAAATATTTTTTGGATAAAATGAGATTCTATTTGAAAAATAAAATGTTGAATTATATTTTGGAATCATATATGATTTTATTATTGATTTATGGTTAGTTATGGAAATTATTACCATATATTGGTGATTATATGATTAAGTATTTTGTATTTTTGGTTATATGATATTATGAGTGACTAATTATGATTGGAGGTAAAAATGAAGGTTTATTATTTTGAGGATTTATTTAATATTTTGTTTTGGATAATTTTTAAATACAAGAGGAATAACTTATTATCATTTTTGGATTATATGATTCATTATAAGTTAATTTTAGTACATCGAGTATAGAGAAATTCTCCCTGAATACTCATCGTTTGGATCAACATATGAGGTTGTGGTGAAAATTAATTAAATGATGAAATCCACCATGTTAAGTAAGTATATTTTCTTATGTTCTTGGCCAATATGGTAAATTAATTCCTCAATTTTAGTAAAATTATCTTAAAATAAAAAATGTAATCATTTTCGATAAGTTAATGGTCTCTTATCTATAAAAAGTATAACATTATCTATTGTATGGATATTAATTCCAAATAGATGTTTTCACTTCTCTAAAATGTTCTCTCTATTTGGAAACCTAGTTATGTGTTAATCCATATGAACCTCAATTTCACCCTATTTTAAGAGAAATTTTTATTAATAATTTTAATGAAGTGGTATTTCAAATAGGTTATTTGGAAATTCCAAACCCGTGTTTACCAAGTTCATGTTAAAATAAATCAATATCTAAAAAGAAGATCATTATGTTTGATAGTGTACAGGACAAACAACATCAAGCTTAAATGACCTGTGAAATATATTACCGTTATAATCTAGCTATTATATTGGTAGATATGAATATTATTAAGTAATTTATGAAATATATATAAATTTAAAACTCCATATAAATTTACTGAAAACTTATTAGTAAATAATCACTAAATTTTCAGTAGATACATTTTCTTCTTTAAAAATATGTTTTCTTCAAAAAATATTTAAATCCAATTTATTGAGAAAATAGTACATTTAATTTCCAGAACTTTTAGAAAGATTATTTTAAAATATGAAAAAAAATTAAAATCTTCATGTCAAAATTAAATTAATGTGATATTTTGGTATTTTTTTAGAAAATATTTATTTTTCTATGAATAGTGAGAAAAAACAATTTTGGTAAAACATTCATTTATTTTCAATAACATAGGTAATTTAAAAGTCCTGTTATGATTTAAAATTTGTTTAAAGTGACATAAGTGTTATTTATTTATATTTAATCCAATTAATTTCATTTGAATCATATTTATATAATTATGATTATAATTCAAATAAGTAATATAAATTCATCTAATACTTAAAAAATACATTTCTTGAAAACTCTCTTTTTCATTGCATATGTGCGTTTAATTTTAAATTAAGTTCTGCCACTAATGTGAATTGAATTTATTAAAATGGTTTCCATATTTTGAATAAAAATAATTTATATGATATTATATGGTAAAATAAATTTTTTACCTTAATTAATTTTGAGAATAGTAAAAATATTTTACCGTGGTTGAGGTGAAAACGAGTTTACTGGGGGTTAAACTAAAACTATATGAGTTAAAATGACCCAAAAAACTTGTATAAATTCTATTTTATAGAAATATCTAGACCTTAAATAATATAAGGCTCTAAAATGGTTCATTTTTTATCTTTTTGGCAGGATAAAAATGTTTCTATGTCTTTTTATTTAAAAAAATTCAAAGTTTGTCCTCTCCCCCACTTATAAAAGGCCAACCTTTCTCCTCTTCACACTATGAAACCCTTTTTTGTCTATAATTTCATAAATACCTTCATTAATTATCTATAAACTACCTATATCCCATTATTTTATAATAAATCCATTCTAATAAGGTGTTTAGTGCTAACCTAAGGCAGTTGTTCGAAGAAGGGGAATTACGCTTAACCGAGCATTTTTATTTTATTTCCTCTTCAACCTACTTAAAATATTATTCAACCATGATGATATAATAAAAAATTTATATAAAATATATTGATATTTTATTTTTTAAATATAATAACCTATATAAACCTCATCTTCTATCAAACAGGAAATGAAACCATCATTCGTGTGTAAGACGGACCACTACCTCACAAAATGATGTAACTCATTTTCCACGATCACCTCTCACAGATTGTTATAATGATGGATTTAAAGTATATATATTATATTTATAACATAATTATGCTTATTTAATTATTATATCACAATAAACTTCATAATTTACATTCTGTGGGGGATACAATAACATCACTTGTGTGTACGGTGGACTACCACTTTGCGAAGCGATGTGATTCTTTTTTCACTAACGCTTTACATAGAATGTAATAAGGATAAAATTAATGAATATATGTGATATATATGAAATAATTATTATATTAATTTCATATTTATCATTATTAAAAGATAATCCATCATTTTTTTCTTACCTTTTTAGTAACTAAAAAATGACAACGTTGTTCGTGTGTATGGAAACTACCGTCTTGCAAAGCAATGTGATTTCTTTTTTTTATTACCGCATCACATGAATGATGTATATAAGTATATTTAAATAAATAATACATTAATTATTATTATATTTATATATATATATAATTCTATAATGATAAAATAATTCTTACCTTCTTTCCATATTGATTGTTGAAAAATGGAAACGTTACTCATGCGTACGTAACACCTACCGTCTTCATGATTTTAATATAGCCTATTTTTCATAAAAATTATCTATGTTTGGTTTTAATAAGTATAAATCACAAAGAAAAATGATTATTATTTTCAGATTATTATTTTCATATTATTATTTAGGATATGATGAACTAATTACCTCTTTAACCATAGTCAACCTACCGAAGTCATTCTGGACTTATGTACCCAATATAATCAAAACATATGATGTGAACTTAATTGATTAATTAATTTTATATAAAAATGTCATAAGTGAAATAAAAATAATATTAAACAAGAAAATTTTTCTTAAAAAATCAAATAATTAACATAAGTTTATTATTCAAGAATATAAATAGCGTACATGATGAAACATGCTCAAGGAAAGGGACTTTGTCTCAATCTCCTTTCATTGAGGAATATTTTGATGTTATACGCATATATTCTTTTATGGGGCATATATATATCCCATTTTAAAATTAATATCATTAAATTATTTATTCTCATGATATTTAAAATTTTGTTATATTTTATTCTTTCCTGAGGCTTATGATTCAAATATTTCCGAAGTGGTAAAGGACCCTTTGAATAAAAACCTTGTTTTAAAATTTTTAAATATTTATTTTCTAAATATTTTATTCCATTTTACCCTAAATGTTTCATGAAAAATATTATTTATATTAAAGTGGATGATAATGTTTTATTTTTACCATATTTTAAATTCTGTAATATTTTTTTAAAAGAAGGAATCTTTTTAAGGTTTTTCATAAGGGAGACTTTTACAATAAAAACGTTGTTTTAAATATTTATTTTTGAAATATTTTTATTAAATGTACATTTTTTAAAAAATTATTTAATGAATATATTATATGGATATTAATGAATTATATAGGACACTTTATATTTCTTTTTTACTTTCTTTCAAAGGTTTTTAAAATGGAATCTTTTTTATATAATTTATAAGGAATGCTTTTATTATCATTACAAAAGGAAAAAATAATGTTCTATTTTAGTATATACAGTGAAAATAAATTTTCCAACCACAATAATAGTTATTTGATATTTGGATTTCATTAAAATATTTATTGTTTTCTTCAAAGAAAAAACCTCCTTCATTTTTTGGGTATTTTGGTATTAAAATAGGTTTTATAAATGGAATGAATTTTTAAATGTCTAGAAATGTTTTCTTATGGGTGAAAAAATATTTTATGAGTGTAATTTATAAAATTTAAATCTTTTATTTGTTATGATTATGTTATGGTTCTTGGAAACTATTTATGATGATGGGTGGTTCCGTTATAAACTAAGGATGGGTGGTTACATTTTTATACCAAGGACATGTAGTCACATTATGAACCAAGGATGGGTGGTTGCATTATAGACCAAGGATGGGTGGACCCATGATATCCATCCAATTCATTGGGTATGGAAGTCAAACATATAGTTATTCCATTTGTAAGTGTGATATAAATAATTATGTCCTAAGATACCTATATGTTTTATCTATGCTTTATATGGGTTTTTCTCATAATATTATGATTACTAAAATTTTAAGTAATTATATTATTTTCAAAAATAAATTATTTACTTATTCTAAAGGGTGAGAAGTATAACTTTGTGAAAGAGTTTTCATGAGTTTATTATATTTTCAAAGAAACCATTATGAGTTTAATTTTGACTTTATGTTTTCTTATGAAGTGTTTTATTAAAATATTTGGGTAGAGAAAATGATTTTTCAGGTAATAAATTTATTATTTTGATCCCAGATATTACTTTTAAAAGGCTAATTTTTATAATTTCTCAAGGTCTAATTAGTTTCTTTAACATTTTAGGTCCCTTATTGATATTTTTGTGCACATTCCATGTTCTAAGATTTTTTTCATAGGATTTAATGATTGGTAAGAAAACAATAAGAATCCAAGTTTAAAGTAATAAATATTTTTCATGAAAAGACAACATTTTTCGTTTGAAACTTTTTATAATGCTAAAAAAATGGTTACTGTTTAGAAGGGTCCACTTTGTAAAAATGGTTTTGTTATATATGAGTTATTACTTAATTCTATAAAACTTTAAAGAAGAAAATTAAATTGATTTCTAGTTTAAAGAAACGTGGAATATGAAATTTTTAAGGGTATGTATTTAAAATTAATTAGTTTATAAAATATAATGGAATGGGAAAAAATGAAAAATTAATTTTTAATGGTATACATTATATTTTTTGACTTTGGAAATTAATTTTTAGATTTTGATATTATGTTTATTATTTTAAAATGAATCATTTATCTCATTAAATATATTTTAGGTAAATCTAACCATTTTATAATTTATTAGGTTATTATTAATTCATTATTATGTCATAAAACATGTAATATTTGGAAAACAATATTTTAACAATTCAACTAAAAATTAAAAAATAACAATAAATTTCCAAAAATAATTAATTAATTTTTTTGACATTCTGATTCCAAAATATTATTATTTTCATCAATATAATTTTCAAACTTAATTAATTTTAATATTTAATAGAAAATTTAAGTTAAAATATGTAAGAACCCGGACCTTCTTTTCAGGTATGTTTTTCCTTTTCTGGTCGTTTTTGGGAAAAAGAGGAAAAATCTAGAAATTCTCTAAGTACACGCCGTGTACTTTGATTCCGCTCAAGGATGGGTGCTATCCGTGTCATGGCCACACACACGACCATGTAGGGGTGACATGGATCCCGCCTAAAGCAGAGTACGGAAAAGCCTAGTACACGTTGTGTACTCCAAAAGTACACGCCGTGTACTTTCTTTTTTCTTTATTAAATACACTAGGGTCGCATCTAATCGCTAGAAACACATCCTTTTAGGTCTTGTTTGTCTGAGAACTCCCAAATGTCCATGGATCTTCAACAAACCCCCGAGCGATCATTTGTCCTCCAAATCAAACTCCGTTGATTGCGTTGGAACTGAATTGGTGAGTTCTCTCTTCTAGTGGAACATTGTTTTCCAATTCCTTCTCTTTCTCAAGTTATCGTGGGTTGAACATTTTGTGTGTTTTCCTAGATCTATGATGTTCTAAGTAGATTCAAGCCTCTTGGATCAAGTATATCTTTCTCCTAGTATCCAGGTAGGTGGGTTGTGCCTTTCTGTAGGAAGTCTATGAGTATTTTTTGCAAATTCTACCAATACCCTTAAACGGGGTATTTTGTGTTTCCTGTTTTTCCCTTGTTGTTTTTCTGCTTTACTTATATGCCTAAGTAGAGGATATTTCTTGTGAATAGGGTAATTTACGGTACTTTGGATGTTTTTCCCATGCATGTTTTCCTGTTTTTGACTGTTTGGTCTAGTTTTTCATGTTAGGCTTTTAGCCACTTCCATGCCTAGTTTATAGGATGGTTTGACTGTTCTTCCATGCTGATATGTTGTAGACTACTAGCCAAGTAGTTCTTGAGGATACTTTGTCCATTACATGATTCAATACTTGCTGACTTTACACAGGGTTGTGAGAACCTAGTGTAGTAGACCATTTGGAGAATGTACATAAGGTCTTCTCCAGAGTGTCTTTATTTTACGATGCGAGACCACAGGGGTAATTGACGTTGAGTTCTTCCTCAGAGTGTCTGTAGTTCCTTGACGTGGGCCACAGGGGGAATGAGACGTTGAGTGCTTCCCCAGAGCGCCTTTAGTATGATAAGAGACTATAGGGAGAATTGACGGTGAGTGCTTCCCCAGAGAGTCTATTCTTTCTTTATCTGAACCAGAGGGGTGAGACTGTGTGTGCCTCCCAGAGGGTTGCTTGTACTTGTAGGTTAAACCATATGGGTTAGGTTGTGAGAACTACCCATAGGGTTACCTATTTGTTCTTCTTACTTGAGTGGATACTTTCTTGTTTGTACATTACATGCTAGAGACTGTGGATTGTTTCTGTTGTGTATTATCTTGTTTACTAATTAATGGTTACTACTTACTGTACTTTAAATGTTATATAATCACTGACTGTTAGGAATAGATCTTCGGGTGGTTGGATACTGGGATTTTTATCTCACACCTTGTTTGGGTCATACTTTTGGGCCCAAACAGATTATATTGTTTCAGGTATAGATAAAGGAAAGCGCCCTTCTACTTCAGGTACTTGACTTGTTGTGGAGCTGGAGAGCATGGGACCAAGATATGGCTTGCTATGGTGAGGAGTTATATGTTTACTTTTCTTTTGTACTTTGTTTTAGAACTATGTTTAGTATTGTGATTTGTTTGGATGCTTTCCTAGACATATATATCATTCATCATTTCATATAAATGGAGATGTGTGTGTGTGTGTCCTCCAGTTGTTTACTGTTAGTCTTCTGATGTCACTATTCTTGGATGTTTACTGCTTCTGTTGTTGTATGTGTTGTTTATTTCCAATGTGTACTCTGCCAATGAGGGCATTGTTTTCCCACTATCACCCCCAAGGCCCTCACTGCTAGTCGGCAGCCTTTGGCATTTGGGTAATTGCTCTTGAGGCCATGTGACCAAAGGGGTACGAGGTGCCTCTGGGTGGCTTCCGGAACTGGGATGTTACAAAGTTGTATCAGAGGAGTTTCTTTTCTCTTTACTTTCTTTTTGGAGCCTTTAGGTAAGGATATAATAGAATAAGTACTTAGTAATAAGTTGTTCCCAGGAGTAGCTAACTCGTGTATAGGGAAAATCCATACATCCTATTTATTGCATTTTTACTAGTTTGCAATTTTACAGTTGAATTGATTTCACCTTGAGTGACTCACATGATGTGTGTTGTTACTGTTGATATTATTGAGGTTCTATTTCTGTCATAACCCGATGAGATGAGGGTATGCCATCTCATGCATCATATAGGAACTTGCTAGAAATCACCTGTCATGAATTTTTTCCATTCCATCTTGGATGCATTAGTAATTCCATGTTGTTGTGATATATGATGTGTAAAATATGCATTCTATTGTGATAGTTTCTATGATAGAAATACATGTTGTTTGACAAGAAACTGTTTGTGTAGAGATTTACTAGAATGAATGCCAAATTTTGATTCTTGAGGTGTTATGGTCCCTCATGAATCGAAACATGGTGGATCATTGACTTTTTTTCCTTGTATATGATATGTAGGAGATACCAAGATTTGATTCGCAGGGAGTACGGGCCCTCATGGATCAGAATTTGGAACCTTCATGCTTGTTTTCTGTGTTTTCTGGGCTCTGGAGAAGTTTCTGAGGATACTGTCCGGAGAAAACCCAGAATACACGGTGTGTACTTTAGTGTTACACACCATGTAGTCCATAGCCATGCCCCTGACTTTGTGGTCAGGAACACGAGGCTAATAAAAATCTTGTAGGAACATGTCGTGTACTAGTTTAGCATGCCATGTAGTATGAAATAGGTACCTCGTTCGTGTCACGAACAACACAGGTCATGATATCTTTTCACATACACATTGTGTCTGAATCATACATGGCATGTAGTCTGATCTGGGTACTCGTCTGTGTCACGAACAACACAAGTCAGTGTTACCCTTTATTGTACACGCCATGTCCGTCTGGAACACACCATGTAGTTTCATCCATCTGTCAGGCCGTGTCGCTAACAACATAGGCTAGGTAATGCATGTCTAGTACACGATGTGTCTTCCTTGAACATGTCGTGTAGTGTTGGCTTAGAGGAGCCATGTAACCTAACCGTGTAGAAGTAATCGGGCAGGGAAGAGGTTTCAAGTACACGTTGTGTGTTAGGACAACACACTATGTATTTGTGGTCTTACATGATCAGTTTAGGTAGAAGTGCATGCCCATGTGAAGGAATTAAAAGAACATGTAGTGTAGGGAAAGAACATGTCATGTAGTCATGTTTTTCATAACTTTAATGCCTTCTTTCTCTATTCCTTCTTGTGCCTTCAGTTTTTTTTTCAGTCCTTGTTAATCTTGAATCTATGGTGTGAATTTGAATTTCTAGAGTCATGGCACTGAGACGTCCTCCCGTTGTCTGCCTGTTGCAGGGCAGTGATCATACACCAGATATGGTTGATCAAGGACTTCCCGCAGATCCTCCTGTTGTGTCAGCCTTGGCACCAGTAGTGATACAAGTCAGAGGCACCGATGCATAGTTTAGGGAAGGTTTTTTGAGGATGATGCAGACCTTCTAGGGAGCACCTCCATCTGCCTTGACTATGGCAGACTTGACGTGCGCTTTCTAGTAGCAGCATCATCCCACCTTCTCAGGGGAAAGGGGACCTCAAGCTGTAGAGTCGTGGATAAAATCCATAATGATGATCTTCGAGCATCTGAAGATTCATCCAGAGAGGTGGGTCAAGCTCGCTACCTATATGCTACGAGACTCCACAAAGATGTGTTGGGACGTGATCTCACAGGCGGGTCATCATCAGTTTATGGCGTGGGAGTTGTTTCAGCGTGTCTTTTATGAATACTTCGTTCTGGAGACCCTGAGGGCCGACTGATCCCAGAAGTTCATGAGCCTGGAGTAGGGTACTCTTTCTGTCATGGAGTATTCCTCTCATTTCATTGAGCTTCATCATTTTACACCCCTCCAGGGCAGATATGGGTTGTTCCTGGAAAGGAAGTTTGAGGATGGTCTCAGATAGGAGATCTGCTAACAGGTGAATATCTTCAGGCTGACATCCATCGCTTCCATCATCAACCAGGCACTGATTTCAGAGCACAATCTGAGAGATTCTGGAGCTGAGAGCTAGGTCGGTTCCGCTTCTAGAGTTAGTTCTTCACTAGATGAAAGCAGGAAGCGTTGTAGGGAGTCTACGCATAGTGATCCGAGGTAGTGAGACACATCTTTAGGTAGTCAGGTGGTATGCTACTAGTATGGAAGGTCTGGTCATATGAGGACGCAGTGCCAGAGAGACCCATTGGAGTTCCAATATTGTGGCAAGATGGGTCACCTTCGGCGGTTCTGTTAGGTTTTCTCACCAGCAGCTAGTGACAGAGGTTCATCCATGACTCCTCGTTTAGGAGCAGTGCCACCAGTTTCTCACTAGTCTGGGAACTAGAGTTCTTCCAGACATTCGGGCCAAGGTGGAGGTTGAGGCTATGGTGGTAAATCTCCGATCTTTCCACAATAGTAGATAGGATCATCTCAGAGCGGTCAGAAAGGATCACAGGGTCATGGTACAGGTCAGGCTTTTTTGGTGGATCATACCCAGCAGGAGAAGGATCCCGAACCCTCTACGGTTCGAGGTACGATCTTAGTAGCCTCAGTTTTATCTTCTGCTCTTTTCGATACAGGGGATTCCCATATTTTTATCTCTGTTTTTATTGTGGAGATCCTTGGGCTCTGTATCTTTTTGTCTACTGAGACTTTGACTCTAGACACATCGTTGGGAACTAGAGAGGTTAGTGTACGTTAGTACAGAGAGTTCCCTCTTGAGGTTTCAGGGTGTCACTTTTTATGGGACCTCTATTTCCTAGAGATTACAAGTTATGATTTCATTCTTGAAATGGACTGGCTCGTTCCCTTCCAGGCAGTCGTCGACTGTTATCACCGTAGAGTGAGTTTTGTATCACCATAGGTTGGATTCATTCTTCATAAGGGTGAGTGTGATGTATGGGCTATTAGATTGGGTCCAGAGCATCATGGGTTGGGAGCAGTTACAACCCAGATTGCTATTCTTTATTTGGATGACCAAGGACCTCACAGTTAGACTTTCCACTAGTGGTGGATCATTTCAGAGATGTCTCTCCAGAGGAATTTTTGGGGTTACCTCCAGAGCTTGAGGTAGACTTCTAGATTGAGCTCGAACCAAGAGCAGCACCAGTGTCCATTCCTCCTTTAAGGATGGCTACACCTGAGTTGTAGGAGCTCAAAAATCAGTTGGAGGAGTTACAGGCGAAGGGTTTTATCTAACCCAGTACTTCTCATTGGGGTTCGATTGTCCTGTTTGAGAATAAGGCAGACAGATCCCTTAGGCTTTGTGTGGATTATCGGAAGCTGAACCAGTTGACAGTCAAGAACTGATATCCCTTTCTTAGGATTGATGACCTATTTGATCCGCTTTGAGGAGCCCGGGTGTTCTTGAAGATCTATTTGAGGTCCAGTTATCATCAGTTGCATGTTAGACCATCTGATATACCTCTTAAAGCCTTCAAGAGTAGGTATGGTCTATACGAGTATATGGTCATGTCGTTCAGTCTCACAAACGCACCTGCAATTTTCATGGCACTGATGAACCGAGTGTTCCATCCAAACTTATACTCTTTCATGGTGGTCTTTGTGGATGACATCTTGGTGTAATCTCACATTCGACATGACCATGATACCAATCTTGAGATCATTCTGAGTACACTGAGAGATCATTAGTTATATGATAAGCTCTCAAAATGCCACTTTTGGATGGATCAGATCCACTTTTTGGGCCACGTTATCTCAGAGACAGAAGTATCTGTAGACCCAGAGAAAGTGAGAGTAGTAGTTTCTTGGGAGAATCTGAAGAACGTATTTGAGTTATGGAGTTTTATAGGGCTGGCTGAATACAACAGATGCTTCATACTTGAATTTTCACGCCTAGCAGCACCACTGACAGGTCTGACCAAGAAAGTGGTCAAGTTCTTATGGTCAAATTCTTGTGAGTCAGCCTTTCAGGAACAGAAAGGGAGGTTGAATTCAGCACCAATACTATTCTTTCCAGAGAAGATAAAGAGCTATATTGTATTCTATGATGCTTCAGGTATCGGGATAGAAGCTGTGCTTATGTCGGAAGATGGATTCATTGTGTGCGGGTCTAGGTAGTTGAGGCCACATGAGAGGAACTACCCGACGCACGATCTGGAGTTGGAAGATGTTGTTCATGCATTATGATGTAGGAGACATTATCTTATGGGAGAGCACTTTGTGGTTTTTACTGACCACAAAAGTCTCAAGTGCATCTTCACTCTGTGTGATCTGAATCTGAGACAGCGTAGGTGGGTCGAGTATCTTCAGTCCTTTGACTTCGAGCTTGCCTATACACCTGAGAAAGGCAACATAGTGGCTGACGCGTTGAGCTCGATAACTCAGATATAGGCAGTTCAAGAGGCCAGCAGTGAGTGGAAGCTTATGACTCTATTCTCTGAGATGCATCTGGAGGTTCATGATAGACAGGGACATACTTTTCTATCTTCTGTAGCTGTTACCTCTAATCTTCTTGATCGGGTTTGAATGAGGCAATTTTCAGATTCTGAAGGCCTAGTCTTGCGGGAAAGCATGTAAGGAGAGGACCCTATTCCTGGATGGACAGTAGGTGAGGATGAGATCTTTTGTTTCTAGGGACATGTATGGGTGCCAGTAGACATACGTGAAGAGCTGATGCGAGACATTCATTCCTCAGTTTGGGAAGTTCATCAGGTCGTCACCAAGATGTATCGTGATCTACACCGTTAGTATTGGTGGCCAGGTATGAAGAGGGATGTTGCTAGTTTTGTCTTGAGGTGTTCAACTTGTCAGTAGGTGAAAGAGGAACATTAGAGACCAGTAGGGATTCTACAGTAGTAACCCATTCCTGAGTGGAAGTGGAACGATATCGTGATGGACTTCGTGACTGGGTTTCCGAGGTCGTCTCATGGGAATGATGTTGTTTGGGTTGTCATTGAAAGACTCATGAACGATGCCCACTTAATTCCGATCAAGGAAACCTTTAGTGTTGATGATTTGAGATAGTTGTACATCCGAGATATTATACGTCTTCATGGAGTTCCACACTCCATTGTTTCAGAAATGGATGCACGTTTTACTTCTCGATTCTGGAATGGGCTTTAGAAGGCTTTGGGTACACAGGTACTTTTGAGTACATCTTACCATCCCCAAATAGATGGCCAGTCCGAGCGGACGATACAGGTGCTTGAGGATATGCTCCAAGCTTGAATTATGGACTTTGGAGGTTCTTGGGAGAAGCATATACCTATTTTGGAGTTTTCCTACAATAATAGTTTTCAAGAAACTATTCAGATGGCACGTTATGCGGCTTTTTATGGTAGGCCATGTCGATCACCTTTATGCTTGATGGAGGCAGGAAAGGTAGCTTTTCTGGGACCTCGTCTTGTTTAGGATACCTTAGAGCTAATAGAGTTGATTCGGAAGAGGATGGATATATCACAGTCTCGATAGAAGTCTTATGTTGATCAGTGGAGACGACCTCTAGGATTCGAGGTTGGGGATCAGGTTTTCCAACATATCGCACAAAGGTTGGGACATAAGAGGATTCAAAGACAGGGTAGGCTTTCACTGTGGTACGTTGGGCCGTTTGAGGTGTTGGAGAGAGTGGGACCGGTTGCCTATCAGTTTCAGTTACCTCGGAGGTATCGAGCTATGCACGACGTCTTCCACGTTTCTCAGCTCTGACGTTGCTTTTCAGACCCGTCTCATATCTTTCAACCCGAGGAGGTCGAGCTCGAAAAGGATGCATCATTTTAGGATCATACTATCTAGATTATCGATCACGGTACGAAGGTTCTCCATGGACAGTCTGTTCCTTTGGTACGGGTGTTATGGCAGCACGAACGAGTATAGGACGAGACCTAGGAGAGGGAGGCTGATGTACGATCGCAGTGGCTGGAGTTGTTTGGGGTTTCTTCTTCTACGCCACACTAATGAAATTTGGGGATGAATTTCTTTACGGGGGAATGTTTGTAAGAACTTAGACTTTCTTTTCAGGCATGTTTTTCCTTTTCTGGTCATTTTTGGGAAAAAGAGGAAAAATCTAGAAATTTTCTAAGTACACACCACGTACTTTATAATTACATGTTGTGTACTTTGATGCTGCTCGAGGTCGTGGGCTAGCCGTGTCATGGCCACACACAGGGCCATGTAAGGGTGACATGGAGGCCGCCTAAACTGGAGTACGGAAAATCCTAGTACATGTCGTGTACTTTCTTTTTTCATTAAACACACTGGGGTCATGTCTAATCGCCAGAAACACATCCTTTTAGGTCTCGTTTGGCCGAGAGATCCCGAACGGATGTGGATCTTTGAAGAACCCTCAAGCGATCATCTGTCCTCCGAATCGAACTTCATTGATTGCATTGGAACTGGATCGGTGAGTTCCCTCTTCTGCTGGAACCTTGTTTTCCAATTATTTATCTTTTTCAAGTTATCATGGGTTGAATGTTTTGTGTGTTTATATAGATCTAAAACGTTATATGGAGATTCAAGCCCTGTGTCTCAAGTATATATTTCTCCTAGAATCTAGGTAGGTGGTTTGTGCCTTTCTATAGGAAGTCTCTAAGTATTTTGTGCAAATTCAACCAATACCCTTGAACGGGGTATTGTGTGTTTCCTGTTTTTTCCTTTTTGTTTTCCTTCTTTGCTTATAAGCCTGAGTAAAGGATATTTCTTGTAAATAGGGTAATTTACTGTGCTTTGGATGTTTTTCACATGCATGTTTGCCTGTTTATGACTGTTTAGTCTAGTTTTTCTTGTTAGTCTTTTAGCCAGTTCCATGACTAGTTTATAGGATGGTGTGACTGTTCTTCCATGCTGAGATGTTGTAGACTGCTAGCCAAGTAGTTCATGAGGATACTTTGGCTATTACATGATGCAATAATTTCTGACTTTACACAGGGCTGTGAGAACCTAGTTTGTTAGACCATACGGAGAATGGATGTAAGGGCTTCTCCAGAGTGTCTTTATTTTACGATGCGAGGCCACAAGGGGAATTGATGTTGAGTGCTTCCTCAGAGTGTTTGTAGTTCCTCGACATGAGCCACAGGGGGAATGAGATGTTGAGTGCTTCCCCAGAGCGCCTCTAGTACGATATGAGACTATAGGGGGAATTGATGGTGAGTGCTTCCCCAGAGAGTCTATTCTTTCTTTAGTTGAACCAGGGGGGTGAGACTGTGTGTGCCTCCCATAGGGTTGCTAGTACTTGTAGGTTGAACCATAAGGGTTAGGCTGTGAGAACTACCCAGAGGGTTACCTGTTTGTTCTTATTTCTTGACCGACTACTTTCTTGTTTTTACTTTATATGCTAGAGACTGTGGATCGTTGTTGTTGTGTATTATCCTGTTTACTTCTTATTGCTTACTGCTTACTATACTTTACCTGCAATATACTCACTAACTGTTAGGCACAGATCTTCGGGTGGTTTCTTACTGGGATTTTTATCTCACAACCTATTTGGGTCATCCTTTTGGGCCTAAACAGATTAAATTGTTGAAGGTATAGATTAGGGAAAGTGCCCTTCTACTTTAGGTACTTGACATGCTGTGGAGCTGGAGAGCATGGGACTAAGCTATGGCTTGTAATGCTGAGGAGTTATCTATTTACTTATATTTTTTACTTTGGTTTAGTACTGTGTTCAGCATTATGATTTGTTTGGCTACTTTCCTAGACATATATGTATCATGCATCATTTCATATATATGTGTGTGTGTGTGTGCTCCAGTTTTTTACTGTTAGTCTTCCGTTGTCACTGTTGTTGTATGTTTACTGCTTCCGCTATTGTATGTGTTGTTTATTTTCGTTGTGTACTCTGCCAATGAGGGCATAGTTTCTCCACTATCACACCCAAGGCCCTCGATTCTAGTCGGTAGCCTCGGGCATTCGTGGAAATGCGCTTTAGGCCATGTGACCAACCGGGTACGGGGCACCTCTGGGTGGATTCTGGAACCGAGACGTTACAAAATAAACATTATTAAAAAGGCACCTATACTTTCTTTTGAGTTATCTGATTTGAATATTTATTTTATAGAATTATATTATTTATATTTACTTATTTTATTCATAGTAAAAATTATTTACAATTCATTTTACTATTATATTGGTCAAGTTACTATTCTAATATTCATGTTACTATTCTAAAAGATCCAATTATTATTTCTAACAAACATATTTTAAACTGTTACTTTTTACTTCCTTATATATATAACCCTTAATTATATAAATTAAAAAAACTCAGCTTCTCTTAAGGTTTTATATAATTTATTATTATTATGCACAAATCATTTCTAATCATTTTATTTCTTCTTATTATGGTGTTTGTGCTATGGTTTTTTTTGGAGATCATGACACTATGGATTTTCAAATTCCATAAATGATATTTTTTTATTACCCTTTTTCAGTATTTTAAATTTTATGGAATATACTTTTCTTTAATATACAATTTTCTCATGTTAATGAAATAAAATAGTGTTTCTTTATATTATGTGGTACATGTGTTTTATTCCAATAATATACTTAAAAATAGAATACAAAAATATTTATAAGGAAAAAGTCATATAGGAAAGACAAGGATATTAGATTCTTCTTCCATTAAGAAATTTAATACTCAAAAATTCAACTCATACACTCTACTAAGAATATATAAGGTAATTTTTTTATTTAATCATTAGTTTCTTATGTTGTCTCTTCATAATTATGGTTTCATTAAAATACATTGAAAAGGTGAGTTTTCTTTTTATGTGGAGATTTATCTCCACCATCTAATATCTTCATTGGCTACTCCTAATAAGAGAGGTTTTACTTTAGTTTTATCACTTTTATATTTAGTACATGAGAGGGGTCAAGTAAATACTTATTCTGAAGAGACACATTGAATGCATAATGCACTTGAGATAAGTTTTATAGAAGTTCCAGTCGATAATCCAAAACTACTATGTTGTTAAGGATTAAAAATCTATTCAAGTATGTAATTACCCTAGGGATGAGACTAGTGTTAAAGGGCTCTGTGTGGGTGTCAAGCAGGTCTCAGGTTTGAGTCTCCGCGACTTCTTGAATGTGCATATTTACGTGTTTCTTTATAGCTTTGTATTTCCCCTTCCTCTCCCATTTTTTATATAAAAATGGGATAATTTATTAAGGGTTTATATTTAAATTCTTTCCAAACCTCATGACTCTCTTTGAGGTTGATATTCAAAGAAATTATTTTTATCTAACTTCAAACTCCAAGTCTCTTTGATGATCATAAGTATTGATCTTCCGTCGACTCTGAGAAACATTATTGTGTTTATGAATGGATTGAACTTTCTTTTCCATATTTTTCACAAGTACAGGTCTAAGAATATTGTATTCCATAAATTCATCTCAATGTGTTGGATTGATACACATCTTACCATATATAGCTTTATATAGATCAATTTGAATACTTGAGAAGAAATTATTTTTTATGAGAACTCAGCCTGGTGAATATATTGATCTCTATATCCTTTGAAGTCCACCAAGAAGGCTCCCAACATGTATTCAAGTGTCTAAATATCCTTCTAGATTAACCATCAGTCTAACGGTGATAGGTTGTATTAAATTTCAACTCAGTATTTAGTGCATGTTTAATACTCTTCCAAAACATAAATGTTGAATTTGAATCTCGATCAAATATAATCAAAAGTTGTTCACCATGAAACCTCACCACTTCCTTGACATATATTTTGAAAAATTGGTAGAGTGAGAAATATTCTTGAATGGATGTCATGAAAAGAGTCTTAGTAAATATATCCACTAAAACCCATATGGAATTATTTCCTTTAGATATATTTGGAAGACCTATAACAAATTCCATGGTAATGTTCTCGCATTTCTATGTCTGTATGGGTGATGGTTACATCACCCATTTATACTCTTTATACTCTACTTTAACTTGATAACATTCTAAGCATTATATAGTGTACTCAACAATCTAATTATTCATGTTGTCTCACCATAATATCTTTAAAATATCTCAGTATATATTGGTACTTCCAATGAGAATAAATAATTATGAAATATATAAATCAATGCATAGCTATTTCTTTATCTTTGGTGTTGATGGAACACAGAGCCTTGTTATGAACCGAATTACTCAATATTTTTTTATGTTTAATTTATAAATAATACCTAATATTTATTCTCTTAACCTCTTTTAAAGTTCTAGATCATCACTTTAGGTGTGATTTATATTATATTAGATTAATGGTTAAGAAACAATTTTTTAAAGGTAAGATGACTTCCATGACATTATCATTTTATGATCTATCCTTTGAATATCCATAAAGATTGGGTCTTTCTCAATACTCAAAAAGAATATTGTTTAGAGTTACTTTATTCCATGATCATGGTCCATCTTATATGAATTTTCAAGATGATAGTTTATTGATAAATCCTAGCCCTTGATTATCTCTAACCATATTCACATATTTATCTCCTTCTCTGTGAATATAAAAATTTAACTCTTATGATTAACATATATGTAAAAAAATTATCTATAGAGGCAATGAATCTAAATAATTAACATGTAGACCACTTCTAATAACTCCAGATCAATTTTTGGGTACTTATACTCTTTAATTTCTAATTATCATGAGGTATAAACTCTCACATTATCATTTTTCATGAGTATGCATCCTAATTATTTTTGTTGAAGCGTCATTGTCTATCACAAACCCTTCTGCACATGAGGGTAGTGTGAGTATAGGTAAAATTTTTAGCCTATTCTTTATATTCTTAAATATCTATTTAAATTATTTTATCTAGACACATTTTACCCATTTCCATGTTAACATATTTACTGGGCTAGATAATCTTCAGAAATTTCTCAAAAAACACTGGCATTGCCCAACTAATATAAGAAATATATGAATATCCATGACACTTATGGGTCTAGTATACACTTTAATTACCTTTTTCTTTGAAGGATCGATATAAATTCTTTCGCTCATGATCACATGATATAAAAAAGTGAATTTTTTCATAAAAAATTAACACTTTCGGAAGTTACCAAGAAAATTATCCTTTTTTAATGTTTTCAAAACAATACTTAGATACTCTTCATGTTATTTATTTATCTTAGAGAATATTATAATATCAAATTAACTGATCAAATATTGGTATACATAGACATTACATCACTTTTTCAGAATACTTAAAATATTAGAAAAACAGAGGCCCAAAGATTATACTAGTATAGTGCCTTTGGAAAGATAGAAACATAAACACTAGTACATAAAATAGATACATAATCCCCCACTAGTTTCTTCTTAACTATGAAACATCTTATAAATATGAAACATAATACATATCTTAATAACTTGAGGAAATAAACATAAAAATGAGTGAGCTTAGATGCTTAGTAAAGGTAAACAAGGGAGACATACAAGCTTAAACATGAGCATAGGTAGTATAAAAATGTAATCATATCATAACCTCTGGAAATAGATAGGTTTCATAATCATTTCATCAGAAACATAACCCGTGAAAAGAAGTGGGTTTCAAAAGTATATAATCCATGAAAGAGAAGCAGGTTTCATAAACACTATGAAAAAATAATAACCCATTCATAGAAGGAATGTGAATGTAACCATTAGATCATTTCCTAGAAAGGCATGAGTAATATTAACGGATTTCATCTTAGATGGTAAATAATTTTGAAATATATTTCTAAAAATATTTCTTGAGGAAAATATAATTTCTTCTTTGAAAAAAGATCCTTAAAACATAAAAACACTTTGAAAACCATTTTATTAAATTTAAAATTAAAATTTTATAAAGATATCTTTGAAAACATTTATAAAACATTTTTCTTTGAAAATGTATAAAAAGAGCTTGAAAAAAATTTGAAGCCCTTTTTCCTTTAAAACTAATAAAAGAAGATTGAAATTTTTTTGAAAATGGTTTTACATGAAAACACTTTGAAAAAATTAAAATAATGCTTGAAAATGTTTTTATAACCATTTATTTAAAATTAATTTGAAAAAATACAAATAATTATTGAAATTTTTTTGAAAACCTCTTTACATGAAATTTTTTGAAAGAACTTGAAAATGTTTTAAAATTAATTTCATTGAAAATATTTTAAAAATATGTAAAAAAGGATTGAAAAAAATTTGAAAAAAAATCATTGAAAATTACTTTTATAAACATTTTCTCAAATATTAACCTTTTAAATATTTAAATGAATCTTCAAAGAAATGATGGTGCGTAAATCCATACATGTCGTATGAGGTAAAAAGAACATTCCCTTTTCACAGTAAGAAGTTTAAAAAAATTCCTTTTTTGGAAAGAGATAATAAGAATCATTTTATGATATTGTTAAAATAAATTAAAATATATTTTAAAGATTATAGGAGAATGGTACAATATTCTTGGAAGCCTTTTTAGAAAACATATATTTTCGACTGAAGAGAGGGTAAAGTCAAGCTTTCTTAAAGATACTTTCTTAACTACCTTATGTACCAAACTGAAAAAATATGGTAACGATATACGAATATATAATGAATATCTATAGGGTGAGAAAATTCATAAATTTATTGAGATATGGATCATATTATTTCACTAAAGGAAGCATACAAAATCTTGAAAAGTGATGATATTGTTTCAATAAACTCTTATCACTTGGTAACTTGGGATCATACTATACATGTGAGAAAAATAAATTAAAAAATATTAAAGTATCATGAAAATAATTATATTCATGATATAACATCTAAAATGGAAGTATATACACATCAAAGAAGAATTTAGGTGCATAAAAAAGCACGAGTCTCCAAAAAGAAAAATTGAGACAAAATATTTAACGGATTTGGTAACATTTGAAACTTAATCCCTATAAAATAAATATCATAAAATGTAAATATTAATTCTCATAAATTTAAGTATAATATACATGGAATAACATCATGGGTAGTACAAACACCACCCAGAAGTAAAGAGTGGTGAACATAGCATGTATCTCACAGAAATAAAAAGTGAGATGGAATCCCCTTACCCTGTGTCTTGACTCTCAACGTACTCATTCAAAAAACCTGTATAATAAATATAAATTTATTATAAATTTTTTACTGAATCAAATTAATATATCTTATACCATATATGGTTTATTATGACCTTATATTACCCACATGTTAACCATATTATGTAAAAGTTTCACTTCAGATAATATTGGATTTGTTTTTTGCATGTGTCTTAATTTATTATATTGTTTGTATTTATACTTATATCATGATTACAAAGTATAAAAAATGATATAAATATAACAGATATAAATTATTTATGTATTATAATAATCCTTATAATATATAATTATCAAATGGAATACACCTTTCATGGAGACGGTAATCTGTACGTATGGATGAATGCTATTTCCGTTTAGTTGTCAGGTTGAAAGAAATAAAGTAAGAGACATATATAAAAACACAAAAATATATATATATAATTTTTAAATTATCTTTATTATATTATATATATCATATATATATTCACTAAAACCATTCTTAAAACATTAAATGTAGTATATGAACGAATCACATCGCTTTGAGGCGGTGGTAGTCCACACTTCCTCAAACGAAATTATTATATTAACACCCAATGAAAATTATAAACATATCTATTGTAAAATAATTATAAAAAGATTAAATAAATAATAAATATTATTTATAACATATATAAACAATTTTTCTATCATAATGTCCACCATGAGAGGTGGTAATGGAAAATTGAACAATCATCATTTAGTGAGGTGGTAGTCTGCCATACATGTAAACATTATGTTCGTCACCCATTAGATGGAGGTATGTGTCAGTGTAGGTATACTTCTTAGTATAATTAAATCCTAGTATATTTATGATATTTGTGTTTTTATATAATCATGGAATAAAAATATTTGATGGAGGGAGAAAGGAAATAAAAAATGACTTTAAGTGAGGGTGTTACCTATTAATTAGGTAACTCCTTTTGGTTTTCACCAATGGGTTTCCTTGGAAGTTTGTTTTGAAAAAATGATTCTTCAAGTATGAAATTATGGATGATAAGAAGATACTTTGGTATATTTTTTTTCAATATAAAGTATCTTGAGAGGTGTGATGAAGTGGGAGGAGAGGGACCTTTATAATGGAAGAGGGGTGGAATCTCTTGTATTATTTTAAAAGAAAGGAATCCAACCAATTTTTTTATTGAAAGTGGTTAAATAATGGTTAAATGTATAGAAAATGGATTATAGGGTCTAAATATGGTTATAAAATGACTTTAGGACAAGTTTATATTCCATTTTAGGCCTTAATGTTATGGTTTAGTACCTTGTTAAGCTTAATTAACCTTAATTGTTGTAATTAATTTTAATTACTTCACAAATATTTTTGTCCAAACCTTAGATTAACTTATTAGACAAGAAAAAAATTTGTTTATTAAAAATATGGAATCCATTTTTCCAAATTCCAGTCATAGAAGTGGAAGAAATGAATTTAAATTTAATCTCGATGACGGGACAACACTGTAGGTTTTTAAAGTAAAAAAATAAAAAGTTCGCTATGTTTTTATAGTCAATTTCAAAATTAAATTGATTATAATGACCTAAATTTTATTTTTTGACAAAAATATTATCTAATTAAACTTTTAAACAAATTAACAATAAAATTTAACCTTATAAATAAATTATCTGAAAAATCATTTTTGAACAAAAATCTGGTAATTTAACAATTCATTAAAAAATGAAACCTTATAGAAAAATATAAAATATTTATCATAACCTAATATTTATGTTTATCTTAGAAATATAAAGTTTATTCTGGAATATTAAATCTATAAAAGTTAAATAAATTGGACTTAAAATGGTTTCTCTATTAAACTGTGGTAAGACCACCTTCATAAAAATATAGGGTTTTAAGCATAAAATTGGGTTTTTTCTTATCTTGTGCTTATAAAATCTATTGGAAGAATATAAAAAATATTTTATTGAATATATATTTTATATATTATATTAATATCTCTTACTAATTGTTATTAATTTAATTTATTATGATAAAACATCTTTGAGAGCATAAAAATAGTTTTCTATAAAAATACTCCTTTTATATTCAATTTGGTTTTTTAATTTATTTCTAAATAATTATTTAATTTTATATTTTGTGAAAACCATATATTTAAAGAATTTATTTAATAATATTCATATAATGTAGTTTAATTGCTGGGTTATATTATATATATATATATATATAATTATTGTATGATAACACTCTGCCTTGTGTGCTACACAAGCCATCGAGGAAATTCAGTCTTGAATGAGATTTAGGAATAACTCAGTGTTGTGTATAGATAAAGAAAACCTTTATATTTCATGTAGTGCACAATTAACTTAACATTCTGTATAATTTAAACCAATCATAGTGCTTTAATATAAAATGAACAATTTACAATGTTGTGTGAAATGAAAAATATCAAAAAGATAAAATTAATTAAAAAATTCACTAAATCTCAGGGTGTTATATTTTACCCCCATTAAAATTAATTCCACCCTCAAAAATCTTCTATGTTATTAAAGTATTAATTTTTGATAATTCCTTTCACAAAAACCCACATCATAAAAATGAACCCTAAAACTTCCCTTTAAAAGGGAAAGTTAGAATCATAATGGGTTCCCAAAGTCACTCACAATAAGATTCCCACATATGATAACACATGTGGGAAGTGAAAAAATAGACATGGAATAGAAATATTACCATCATTTTCAAATGGAGAGAGATAGAGAAAAAGGTTAGGAAAAAGTTAACAATCACAAAGCCATAAATCTGTGACGAGATAAGGGACCTTCCGATTCATTGAAAACGTAGGTATAGGACAACATTTTTGGTTTCAATATCCTTTTCCCTAAAGTTAAATAATTTTCATGAAGATATACACTTGCATGATTTCAGGAAAACCTCACCATTTTTTTCCTTGATCAACTTAACCTCTTTCCCTAAAAAGGATGGTGAAATTTTCAATCCTGAATCACTAACAAATCATGTGATCCATGATATTCCATTCCATATATCATCAGTTATCATCAAAACCATGTTTTTATAATAGGTTATCCAATATACATAAATCCACATGTAGAGAGATAACACTTTAATCATAGTGTCTTCATCTAAAGATTAACTTAAACTTTTCTTGAATGGTTAACCTTATAACCCTTCTCAGAGATGGAAAAATCAAAATATTATAAAGAAGGTCACGAAATCTACTTAACATTGATCCCCCATATATCACAAAATACCACTTGTTTGTTACATTCCAAACACGTGAATATCCTTATCATATATTCCCTTGAAACATGGTAATAACCTTAATTACCATAAATCCTTTTGGAAAACATGCATGCTTCCTTATTTAAAAATATATTGGATCTATTCCTTAAATCAAAAAATGATGTAAACTCCATCAATTATAGCATAATCCACCTACCAAAAAGTCCTTATTTAGTTCCAAGGTAATCTATACCATCCAACTTACTTATCCATATCCTATATATCTTTATCCAAACAACATTATCTATACATAAAGAACATATTAAGTTTTATCTTCCCTTAATCAAAATTTCACTTTATCATTAAATCACTTCTCTATTCCATCGAGAACATTCAGTATAAACTTGTAAATACTGGGTAAACAAATAAGTATAACAATCCCTGTATATTTAATCAATCATATAACATAATTTTTTATTCCAAACAGAAAAAAAACATAGATTATTCTACTTCATTATTATTCCATTAACAAGGATACACAATACTGATCTCCTTTCACATTTAATATATGGTCTATTAACCATTATAAATGTGACCATTACTCACACCACCTTGTTGGTCCCCTTCAAGAGCTTCCATATAGGAACATTGAATTGCATAATGACCATTTAGTCTACACTTAAAACACTTAGCCTTTGATTATGTCTTAGGGAGGTCAATATTCTCATCTATTTTGTTATCCTAACTATTCATTTTTCCATTACAGTCACTTGCTTTATGTCATTATTTTCCATAGTCAAAACACATTCTTATTAATTTAATAAATTCACTTAGGTGGTTCTTTCCATATTCTTGACACAAATAAAACTGAATATTATTTTCTCTATGGTCTATATTACCCAAACTCTCTATGAATTTATTATTTCTCTTCCTTTGTGAGTCCAAGAGTTGGTTAAGGTAGATATTATTGATCATGTTCCTTGAAAAACGATTAGGCATGATCACAACATCCTTCACACTAGTGATCATACCATATGACTCTTCATCAATAGATTATCCTTCACACTCAATGTTAATCCAGTTCTTTCTGGTTCTCTCTATTGTCTAAAACCAAGAAGAATTGAGTAATAAATTATTATCATAGCAAGGAATCACATAATCATGAAAATTCACTTATATTATGTTTATCTTATAAAAACTTCTTTAATATTTGGAACCTTATATTTATCATAGTTTATTCATTTTCATCTTCTATTAAAATACCTAATAATGGATCGTGAAGAGTTTGTGAATTTTCAAAGCATATCCGCCCCGACAGTGTTAGACCAGGTGTGCAGCAAGGCCCATTGTTATGTACCAGATTACCCCGAGTTAGCCCCAAAATATCTTTTTTGGAGTTTTTACTCCTTGTTAGATCTATTCCATAGCCACATATACTTGTATTATCTCGATGGGGATTTATTTCATGGAAACCACTCACTCTATCCTTTAACAAAATTCCAGGGCATTTTACTAAATGTTGACTCATCCTTATACTTATCATTAGAGACACCCCTAAACATATCCTTAGAAATATACCTAAGAATATCAATAAAGTTTTTTCATCCTATTTTCCAAAGGTTAACTAAACATTTTCTCTAATACCAACTATAAAATCCCATATCTTAACATACATAGACATTACATCACTTTTTCGGAATACTTAAAACATTATACAAATAGATGTCGAAATACCGACTAGTCAAGTGCCTTTGAAAACATGGAAACATAAACACTAGTATATAAAGGATCTACATCATCTCCCACTAGGTACTTCTTGACTATCACCCTTCTTAGACATTTGAAACATAATACAAATCTTCATAAACTGGGGAATGAAACTTAAAAAAGGGTGATCTCATATGCCCAGTAAGGGTAAAAAAGGGATGCATGTAAGCATAAACATTAGCATAGGGGTATGAGAATGTGATAATGAATATAAAATATCAAAACTTTCATATAAAATATCATTAATATTAATCATGTCATAAATATTGATAGTTCATAAGATATAAATCATAAGGAAATAAAGAACATAATCCATGAAAGCATAACATAGAAATAAAACATGGAATTATGGTAGACACATAAGAATATAATATGATTTCTACAGTAGCCAAGGCATCATTTCTAAGACAATATTAGTATAATGGGTTTAACTCCCCATACCATCTTGGTAGTCATGGTTATCTCCCATGGCTATCTTAGTAGCATGAGTTCACTCCTCATACCATCTTGGTAGTCATGGTTCACTCTCATGTCCATTTTAGTAGTGAAGGTTCACTCCCAAGGATATCTTAGTCTCTCTCATGAGAAATAAATATTTACCCAATGCATTGGATGGAGATATAGGTCCCACCAATCACATAATAAAATCATAGATACATGTGCATCAATATAATTAGAAACATATCATATCTTAACCCATGAAATGAAACAGGTTGTATAAACATGTAATAATATCATAACATATATAAAGATATAGGTTTCTTAATAATTTCATCATTAACATTACCCATGAAAATAAGAGGTATTCAAAAGTATGAAACCCATTAAAGACAAACAAGTTTCATAAAGATCGTGACATCAAGAATATACCACTCAAATAAATAATGTGAATGGAACCATTAGAAAATTTCTTAGAAAATAATGAGTAACATTAACGGATGTCATCTTAGATGGAAAACAATTTAGAAATATTTTCAAAAAACATTTCTTGAGAAAAATATCCTTTATTATTTGAAAAAATCTCTTTAAAACATAAAAACCCTTTGAAAACCATTTTTTGAATATAAAATTAAAATCTTATAAATAAATATTTGAAAACATTTTGGAAATATTTTTTCCTTGAAAACATATAAAAATAGCTTGAAAACGTTTTTAAAACCTTTTTCCTTCAAAACTAATAAAGGAAGACTGAAAACATTTTGAAATTTTGTTTCCATGAAAAAACTTTCAAAAAATAAAAATAAATCTTCAAAACGTTTTGAAAACCATTTCTTCGAAAATAATTTGAAAACATATAAAGAAATATTGAAAATGATTTAAAAATCATTTCATTGAAAATATTTTGGAAACGTGCAAATAAGGCTTGAAAAAAATTTAAAAATAATTTTCCATGAAAATTACTTTTAAAAAATTTTCTTAAATATTAAAATTTTAAAAAAATAAAAGGAAGATACAAATAAATAACGACAAGTAAATACATACATGTCGTATAAGATAAAAATAACATTCCTTTTTTCATAGTAAAAATGTTAGAAAATTTACTTTTTTGGAAAGTAATAAGAAAATTAATTTTAAGAGATTAGTAAAAGACAAAAGAAGTTAAAAATTATTGTAAATATTATAGGATAATTGTACTATATTATTGGAACCCTTTTTAGAAAACATATATTTCTGACTGAAGAGAGGGTATAGTCAGGTTTTCTTAAAGATAATTTCTTAACTATATTATGTACCAAAGTGTATAAATATGGTAACAATACATGAATATATAATGAATAACCATAGGGGAATATAATTTGTGAATTTATTGAGATATGGATCATAAGATTTCATTAAAGTAATCATAATAAATCTTGAAAGCAATGAGATTATTTCAATAAACTCATATCACTTTTTAACTCGGGGTCATACTATCCATGTAAGACAATAAAATTAAAAAAATATTAAAGTATAATTAAAATAATTATATTCATGATATTACATGTAAAATTGAAGTATATACACTTTGAAAATAATTTAGGTTCAAATGAAAACCTATGTCTTAAAGAATGAAAATTGAGACAAAACTATTTAACCAATTTGGTAAATTTTGAAAATTAATCCCCATGAAATAGAGATCATAAAATGGACAAGTGAATACCAATAAATATAATTATAATGTACATGTAATAACATAATGGTTTGCACATACACCACACAAAATGAAAGAGTGGAAAACATAGAATGTGTCTCACAGAAATAAAAACTGAGATGGAATCTCATTACCTTGTGTCTTGACTCTTGATGTACTCATTCAAACCACCTTTATAATAAATATAAATTTATTATAAATATTTTATAGAACCAAATTATTATATATTATATGATATATGGTCTGATTATGACATTATGTTACCCACTTATTAACAAACCAATGTTAAGGATTCACTTTAGATAATATTTGCTTTGTTTCTCGCATGTGTATTAATTTATTATATTGTCGGTCATTTTACTTATATCATTATTGAATAATGTAAAATATGATATAAATATCATTTATATACATTATATTTGTATTATAATAATCCTTATAATATAGAATTATCAAACGGAATGCACTGTTCATGGAGACGGTAAGTCGTATGTAAGCATGAACACTATTTCCATTTAATTGTCATGTTGAAAGAAAGAAAGTAAAAGGAAAATATGTACACACACATATATATATATATATAATTATTAAATTAGATTTATTATATGATATATATTTCATATATATTCACTAAAACCATCCTTAATAAATTCAACGTAGTGTATGAACGAATCACATCGCTTTGAGGGGTTAATAGTCCAAACTTCCTCAAAAGAAATTATCGTATTAACACAAAATGAAAAATATAAAGATATGAGTTTTAAAATAATTAAATAAGATTAAATACTTAATAAATATTATATATAACATATATAAACAATGTTTCCATTATTTTTTCCACCATTATAGGTGGTAAAGGAATTTTGAACAATCATCGTTTAGTGAGGCGATAGTCTGCCATACACATAAAAATTATGTTTATTATCCATTAGATAGAAGTGTGTGTAAGTGTAGGTATAATCCTCATAAAAAACATACTATTATATTAAGGATACTGGTTTTTTTATACAATAATGTAATAAGAATATTTGACGGACTGGAGAAATGAAGTAAAAGAAAGGATTTTAAGGGAGGGTGTTACCTCTTAATTGGGTAACTCCTTTTAGTTTGCACTAAAGGGTTTCCTTGGAAAGCTTTATACCCAAAATATGATTCAAAGAGGAAGGGAGGGATTATGGGTAGCTAAATGTTCAGATTTTTGGTTGATCCAAAGTGTCTTGATAGGTTTGAGGAAGTGGAAGGAGAGGAGGAATTTTATAATGGAGGAGGGGCAGAATCTATTGTATTTTTTAAAGGAAAATAAACCCACACATGTTTTAATTAAAAGTTTTTAAATAATGGTTAAAAAAGAGAAAATGGATTATTGGTTTGAAATATGTCCATAAAATTTCTTTAGGAAAAGTATATAGGTTGTTTTGGGCCTTAATTTTATGGTCTAATCCCTTATTAAGCTTAATTTGACCTTAATTGTTGCAATTAGTTTTAATTAATTCACTAATATTGTTGGTAAAAAATTAAGTTGAAATTATTATAAATAAAAAATTATTCTAATTATAAATATTGAATCCATTTTTTCAAATTCTATAAACATAATTGGAAGAAATTAAATTAAATTTAATCCCATTGACGGGACAACAGTGTAGGTTTTTAAAGTAAAAATGATCAAAAGTTTGTTGTGTTTTTATAGTCAATTTCAAAATGAATTGATTCCAATGAACTAAATTTTATTTTTTGACAAAAATTATTATCTAATTAAACATTTAAACCAATTAAAAATATAATTTAACCCTATAAATAAATTTGACGAAAAATTAGTTCTGAACAAAAATCCAGTATTTTTAACAATTCATTAAAAAAATTGAACTTTATAGAAAAATACCAAAAACTTATTATAACCTAATTTTTATCTTTATATTACAAATATTAATTTTATTTTGACATATTAGATCTGTAAAATTTACAAAAAATGGATTTAAAACGGGTCTTCATTAAAAGGCTGTAAAAGTACCTTTATTAAAACATATATTTTTAAGCATAAAATTGGGTTTGGTCTTATCTTATGCCTATAAAATATATTAGATTAATATCAAAAATATTTTATTGCATATATATTTTATATATTTTCTTAATTTCACTCACTAATTTTAATTAATTTAATTTATTGGGATAAAACATCTTTGAGAGTATAAAAATAGTTTTCCATAAAAATACTCCCTTTATATTAAATTTGGTTCTTCTACTTATTTCTAAATAAGTATTTCATATTATAGTTTTTTAAAACCATATATTTACATAATATATTTGATAATATTCATAAAATCTAGTTTAAAATCTTGGTTATACATATTATATATATATATATATATATATTAATAATATATTATTTTTTCGATAACTCACGGTCTTACGTGCGATGAAATCCATTGAGGAAAGTCAATATTTCATGAGACATAAGCTTACCTCAGTGTTACTTATAGAGAAATCAAACATTTATATTGTTTTTATTTAATGTTTAACTTGGAATTATGTATAATTCAATCTAAACATAGTTCATTAATATAAAATAAACTACTTATAGTGTTACCTGAAATGAAAAATATCAAAATGATTAAATTAATTCAAAAAATAATAATTCATAAAATCTTTGGGTGTTACGTTCTTCCCCCCTTAAAATGAATTTTTCTCACAAAATTCATCTAGGTTATTAAAGGTTTAATACTTGAGATTTTGTTTAACAAAAACCCACATCATAAAAATGAACACTAAAACTTCCCTTCAAAATGGAAATTTAGAATCAGAACGGTTACCCAAAACAACTCATAATAAGATTCCATCATAAGATAAAATAGGTTGGAATTGAAAACATGTTCATGGAAGAGAAATAATATCACCATGTTCTAATGGAGAGAGATATTGAAGAAGGTCAGGAAAAATTTAACAATCACAAAGCCATAAATCTGTGATGACCTAAGGGACCTTCTGATTCATCAAAAACATAGGTACATGAAAAAAAAATTGGTTTCAAGATCCTTTTTACTAAAGTTAAATAATTTTCATGAAAATATATACTTTCATAATTTTAGGAAAATCTCACCCTTTATTATTCCTTGATCCACTTAATCTATTTCTCTAAAAAGGAAAGTGAATTTTTCATTCATGGATCACTAACAAAAAATGAGATCCATGATATTCCATCCCACCTGTCGTCGGTTATCATCAACACCATTTTTCATAATAGGTTATCCAATATAAATAAATCCTCATGTGTATAGATAAAACTTTCATCACACAGACTTTATATTAAGTTTAAATTATGTTTTTCATGAATGGTTAACCTTATAACCCTTCCAAAAGATGGAAAAAACAAAATACTATAAACAAGGTCACAAAATAATCTTAACATTTATCCCCCATTTATCAAAAAATACCATTTGTTTGCCACATTCCAAATATTTGAATACCCTTATCATATATTCCCTTGGAACATGGTAATAATCCTATTTACCATAAATACTTTTGGAAAACATGCATGTTTCCTTATTCAAAAATATATTGTACCTATTCCTTAAATCCAAAAATGTTGTAAACTTCATCAATGATATCACAAACCACCTGCCAACAAGTACTTATTTAGTTCCAAGGTAATAAATAACATCCAATTTTCTTATCCATATCCCACATATCTTTATCCAAAAAATTATCTAAACATAAAGAACATATTAAGGGTTATCTACCCTTAGTCAAAATTTCACCATGTCATTAAATAACTTCACCATGCTATTAATAAAATTCAACATAAACTTGTAAATACTAAGTGAAAAAAATAATTATAAAAATACTGGTATATTCCATCATTCATATAACATAATTTTTGATTTTGAACACATAAAAACTTTGATTATTATACTTCATCCTTAGGCCATTAATAATCCTACACAATACCTCATTACTTTAAAATTTCATATATAATATCTTCATTATCAGAAATGTAACCATTACTTACACCACCTTTATGGTTCCCTTCAGGATATTTCATCTTAGAACATTTAATTTCATAATTAACATTTACTCCACACTTAAAATACTTAACCTTCAGTGGTGTCTTACGGAGGTCAGTATTATCATCCATTTCACTAACAAAACTCTTTAGTTTACCTTGCAGTAACTTTATTTGTGTAATTTACAATAGTTAAAACATCTTCTTCTTTATTTAATAAGTTCAATTAGGTGATATGGATCACATTCATAACACACACAAAAATAAATATTCTTTTCTCTATGGTCTCTATTACCTGAACTCTCTATGAAGTTATTCTTTCTCTTCCTTGGTGAGTCCGAGTGTTGGTTAAGATAAACATTGTTGATCATGTTTTTTGAAAACTGATTAGGCATGATCACAAAATCCTTCAATCTAGTGATCATCCCATTTGACTACTCATCAACAGATTTACCATCATACTCAATTTTAATCTAGTTCCTTCTAGTTCCCTCTATTTTCTAAAGCCAAGAATAATTGAGTAAGAAATTATTATCATGGTGAGGAATCCCACAAACATTAAAATTCACTTATATGATGTCAAATTTATATCAACTTATTTAATCCATGAAACCTTAGGTTTATCCTAGGTTATTCATAGTCATATTCTATTTAAATCATTTATAATGTTTCATGAAGCATTTTTAAATTTACAAAGCATATCCCTCATGAGTGTCAAACAAGGTGTGCAATAAGGCCCATTTTTTATACTAGATTACCCTGAGTCAAGATCGAAACATATTGTCAGAGTTGTTACTCCTAGGTATAACTATAAGAGAGCCACATCCACTTGTATTATCTATACATAGTTGTATTTATAGTAAACTTATCACTCTATCCTTAACAAAATTTGAAAACATTTTACTAAATGCTGATTCATCCTTATACTTATCCTTAGAGACATCCCTAGACATATCCTTAGAAATATACCTAGGTATCTCACTAAAGTTTTCTCATCCTAGTTTCTAAAGGAAAACAAAACCTTCACTCTGATACCAAATGTAACGGCATGGATCTTAACATAGATATACATTACATCACTTTTATAGAATACTTGAAACATCATAGAAATAGACACCCAAAGACTATACTATACTAGTGCCTTAAGAAACATAGAAACATAAACACTTGTATATAAAGGGTCTACATCATCTCCGATTAGGTTCTTCTTGACTACCACCCATCTTATACATATGAAACACAATACACATATTCATAACCTAGGGAAAGAAACATAAAAAGGTCTAAGATTACATTCTTGATAAGGGTAAAATGGAGACATGTAAGTATAAACATGATCATAGGGGTATGGGAATGTGATCATGAAAATATAAGATCATACCCTTCATATCAATGATCATAAATAGGAATCATGGCATAAATATTGATAGTTCATAATAAATGAATCATAAGGAAATAAATAACACATGACATGAAAGCATAACATAGTAATAAAACATTTAATTGTGGTAGACACATAAGAATATAATATGATTTCCATATTAGCTAAGGAATCACTACCAAGATCATCTTAATAGTATGGGTTCACACCCCATACAATCTTGGTAGTCATGTTTCACTCCCATGGTAATATTAGTAGCATGATTTCACTCCTTGTGCCATCTTGGTAGTCATATTTCACTCCCATGGCCATCTTAGTAGTCAGGTTTTAATCCCAAGATCATATTAGTTAATCTCATGAGATATAAATCGTTACCCAATTAATTGGAGGGAGATATAGGTCCCAAACCAAAAATAATGAAATTATACATACATGTGACACAATATATTTAAAATATTTTCATATCTTAACCCATGAAATTAAATAGGTATAATAAACATGTAATCATATCATAACATGTGGAAAGATATAGGTTTAACAATCATTTCATCATAAACATAACCCATTAAAAGAAGTAGGTTTCAAAAGTATATAACCCGTGAAAGGGAAAAAAGTTTCATAAAAACTCTGAAATCAAGTATAACCCATTCAAAGAAATAATGTGAATGGATCCATTAGATCATTTCTTATAAAGTCAAGAGTAACATTAACGTATGTCACCTTAGATGGTAAATATTTTTTAAATATCATTCAGAAAACATTTCTTTAGGAAAATAACTTTTATTCTTTGAAAAAATATCCTTAAATCACAACAACACATTAAAAACAATTTTCATGAATATAAACTTCAAATCTTAAATGGAAATATTTGAAAAAAGAAATTGGAAATATTTTTCTTAGAATACATATAAAATGAGCTTGAAACGTTTTGTAAAACTTTTTCCATTAAAACTAACAAAAAAAGATTGAAAAATCTTTGAAAACAATTTTCCTTGAAAACAATTTGAAACATAAAATGAAAGATTAATTTTTTACTGAAAACCATTTATTTTAAAATACATTTAAATCTTATAAATTAATCTTGAAAAAATTTTAAAAACCTTTTTACATGAAAACACTTGTAAGAAGCTTGAAAATGTTTTAAAAATCATTTCTTTGAAAATATTTTTAAAACTTTTAAATAATGCTTGAAAATTTTCGAAAACAATTTTCCTTGAAAATTACTTTTAAAAATATTTTCTTAAAGATTAACCTTTTAAAAATGCAAAGGAATATTCAAAGAAATGACAGCGTGTAAATCTGTACGCGTCGTACGAGGTAAAATGAACATTCCTTTTTTTCACACTAAAAAGGTCAGTAAAATGGATTTTTTGGAATGATATAATAATATTCCTTTGACATGACTGGTAAAAGACAAAAAAAATTAAATTGTATTTTAATTATTATAGGATAATGTTACAATATTCTTGTAACCCTTTTTAGAAACCATAGATTTTTGACCGAAGAGAGGGAAAATTCAAGATTTCTTAAACAAAATTTCTTCACTATCTTATGTGAAAAAGTGTATAAATATGGTAATAATACATGAATATATCATGAATAACCAAAGGGTAAGAAAATTCATGAACTTATTGAGATATGGATCATAATATTTCATTAAAGGAAGCATAAACAATAATGAAAAGAGATGATATTGTTTCAATAAACTCTTATCACTAGGTAACTTGGGATCATACTCTATATATAAGAAAATGATATTACATAAATCTTAAAGTATCATGAAAATTTATAGATTTTTGATATAAAATTTAAAATGGAAGTATATACACCTCAAAGAATAATTTAGGTGCATAATAAAATATGATTCTCAAAGAAGGAAAATTGAGACAAAACTATTTAACCAATTTGGTAACTTTTGAAAATTAAACCCAATGAAATAAATATCATAAAATGTACATGTTAATACCCATAAATTTAAGTATAATAAATATTTAATACCATAAGGGTATGTACACACACCACACAAAAGGAAACAGTATCACACATAACATGTATCTCATAGAAATAAAAAGTTAGATTGAATCCCCTTACCTTGTGTCTTGACTCTCGTCGTACTCATTCAAACCAATTTTATAATAAATATAAATTTATTATAAATATTTTAGATAAACATATTATTATATATTATACCATATATTTTGGTATTATGATCTTATTTTACCCACTTGTTAACCATCCTATGTTTAGGTTTCACTTCGGATAATATTAACTTTGTTTCTCACATGTGTCTTAATTTATTATATCATTTGTCGTTATACTTATATCATGATTACATAGTGTAAAAAAAGATATAAATATAATTTATATCTAGTATATATGTATTATAATAATCCTTATAATATAGAATTATGAAATATAATACACCATTTATGGAGAATGTAAGTCGTACGTACGTATGAATGCTCTTTCCGTTTAATTATCGTGTTGAAATAAAGTAAGTAAAAGAAATATATATATACATATATATATATATAACATTATTAAATAAGATTTATTATATCATATATATCATATATATTAACTAAATCCATCCTTAATAGATTTCATGAAGTTTAGGAATGAATTACATCGCTTTGAGGGGGCGGTAGTCCACACTTCCTCAAATGAAATTATCGTATTCACACCCAATGAAAAGTATAAAGATATGTGTTGTGAAATAATTAAATAATATTAAAGAAATAATAAATATTATATATAGTATAGATAAACAAATTTTCCATCATAATGGAAATCATGAGATGTGGTAAAGGAAAATTGAACAATCATCATTTAGTGAGGTGTAGTCCTCCAAACACGTAAACACTATGTTCGTTTCCCATTAGATGGAAGTGTGCTTAAGTGTTGGTCGAATACTTATCATAATAATATACTAGTATATTTAAGATATTAATTTTGTTATAAAATCCCGGAATAATAATATTTGAGGGAGTGGAGAAAGTAAATAAAGTAAAGGACTTTGAGGGAGGGTCTTTCCTCTTAATCGGGTAACTACTTTTGGTTTGCATTAAAGGGTTTACTTGGAAGTATTTATACCAAAATTATGATTAAAATAGGAATTTATTGATTATGGGGAGATACTTGGGAAGCGTTTTGGTCTATCCAAAGTCTCTTGAGAGGTGTGAGGAAGTGGGAGTAGAGGAGGCCTTTTATAATGGAGGAGGGGTGGAATCTCTTGTATTATTTTAAAGGGAAGGAACCCCACTCAAATTTTTTTTATTGAAAGTGGTTCAATAATTGTTATAATTTTATAAAAGGAGGTATAGGGTATAAATAAGGCCAAATAATTTCTTTAAGATACATGTATAGGTCTTTTTTATCCTTAATGTTATGGTTTAGTCCCATATTAAGCTTAATTTAACCTTAGTTTTTGTAGTTAATTTTAATTACTTCACTAATATTTTTGGTCAAAAAATATGTTTACCTTAGTAGAAATTAAAAATTATTCTGATTCCAAATATAGAATCCATTTTTCCAAATTACAATAATAGAATTGGAATTAAATTTAATCACTTGGACAGGATGACACTACTGGTTTTTAAATTAAAAATGATGAAATGTTTGGTATGTTTTTATAGACAATTTGAAAATGAAATTTATTCCAATGACCTACATTTGATTGTTTTATAAAAATATTATCTAATTAACCTTTTAAAAAAATTCAAAATATAATTTAAACTTATAAATAAATTATATGAAAATGAATTTTTAAACCAAAATCCAGTATTTTTAACAATTCATTAAACAAATGAAACCTTATAGAAAAAATACAAAAACAATTATCCTAACCTGATTTTTATGTTTCCATTAAAAATATTAAGTTTATTTTTAAATATTAAATCTATAATAGTTTTAAAATTTGGATTTAAAATGGGTTCAACATTAAAAGTCTGTAAAACTACTTTTATAAAGATATAGGGTTTTAAACATAAATTGGGTTTGTTTTTATCTTATGCCTACCAAATCTATTGGATGAATATCAAAAAAAAATAATATATATTGTACATATTAAGTTAATATCACTCACTAATTGTAATTAATTTAATTTTTTAAGATAGAATAGATTTTCAAATCATAGAAATTGTTTTCTATAAAAATACACCATTTATCTTCAATTTGGTTATTATATTTATTTCTAAATAATTATTTCATCTTATATTTTTTTTAAACCATATATTTACATAAGTTTGTTAATAATATTCCTAAAATATATTTTAATGTATAGGTTATTACATATATATATATTAATAATATATTACTGTTTGGTAACACTCGGTCTTTCTTACTATGAAAGCCATTGAGGAAAGTCAGTCTTGCACAAGATATAACATTACCTCAGTGTTCCTTATATAGAAAGCTAACCTTTATATTTAATGTAGTGAATTATTAACATGGAATTTTTTATAATTAAATTCAAAAAAATTTATTTAATATAAAATAACCTATTTATAGAGTTGCGTGAAATAAAAAATATTAAAAAGATTAAATTAATTAACAATAATAATTCAAAAAATCTTTGGGTGTTATAATAATCAATAAAGGCCACCATAAATTTAGCAGTTAAGTCAATAAAGATTCTATTTATCTATCCCATGAATAATTTTTGGTGTTTGTAATATTAAATAGAATCACTATGAACTCATGGTGTCTATATCTTATATTATAATTTGTCTTTTTAATATATTATCACTTCACCATTAACGGATTATATCTAGAACAAAGATAAAATTTTGAGAATTACGGGTCTCATTTAAGTTGATCAAGAAAGTAATCAATCATTAGTCATGGATACTTGTTCCTTAAATTGATCATGTTAAGATCTTTACAGTCAATGAAAATATTTATCAACTCATTCTTCTTCTTTAAAAAGCACGGGTTCACCCCAAAGTGAGTCCCTTGGAAATATGAAACATTTGGGAAAATTATCTTATATTTGTTTCCCTAATTCCTCTAGTTCTATAAATTACATCATATAAGGGGTCCTATACACAAGTGTAACACCAGATATAAGTTTTATTGATAACTTTACCACATTTTCTAGGTGAATAATAGATAATTCATTGGGTAATACATTAGTATATTCCCTTACAATGGGAATGTATTCAGGGTTGATTCATTCCTTTTTTTCAACTATTTTTGCAAGGTATAATTCATCATTAGATATAAACACCCATAACATTCAAGGATATTCTAAAGGATATTTATAAACTTCCTTTAATTTTTGAAGGAAAATGGGATGGTTTAGGTTATGGAAAGAGATTTCATTTTCTTGACAACTTATATGAGCTCTATATAATGATATACAATCTATGTCTTATATTACAGAAAATTCAACTAAAGGAATAATTATGATATTTAATGGAAATATATTACATAAAAAATTATTAGGGATGATTCTAATACATGGGTTGTAATAATTTCACGGCTATGTGATTTTATAGACATCTTCAGTTCAAGGTATTAGAGAGGTGATTCAATATTTGTAGAAAACATATACGCCATAAAGGAATTTTTCCAACCAAAATTAAATAAACTTTTCCATGCTTGAGTGAGTAATAAAAATACCTTACATTAATTCATTTTTTAATTCACCTCTACAATGGTGATAGAATAATTTTTCCTCTTATCCCTTGGATTAGTTGGTTATGGAAATTGATTTCTCTCAAACATCCTTGCTTTGGTGCACTAGATTGCATAGTTCCTATGTTCCTTGTAGTTTAACCATTTAACCATGAGTTGTTCATTGTGTGGAAAATTCATTTACTCTTTTATATTAGTATGATTCTTCATGACACTTTAACATTTATGATATTTATGCACTTATTTTTTACACATGAATTATTTCCTTATAACATTGTAGAAATTTCCTTTGTTTTTATTTTCATATCTTTGATATGTAGGTGGTTGTATAATCTTTCCTCCTTTACCATTTGATCCTCCACCATAAAAATCCGTCCTTTTCTTCTTATCCCCATTTCCAAGAGAATATATTTCAAACTATATATAAAATACGATAGAAACCCAAAAAAATATCTATAACTCCCAAATGATCAAATAAATAAATATTTTCAGAGATGTGGTTTTAAATCACAACAAAATATATTTAATTTTATATAATGGTTGATAAATAAACTAGATAAATACCTTGAAATGATTATAAAATTCACCTTTTATGTTTCAATTGATTCACTATCCTTTTTCTTAATCTCCAAAAATTCTCTCTTCATATCGGATTGAGTATTTCTTGGAAAATAATTATAAATAAATATTTTCATAAAATATTTACACTCCATTGCTTTAACTTGACCATTCATCTTCATATTCTTGATCAATGTACACTATTTATCAACTTATCCTTATAAATGGTAGATTTCCAAATTCACTATCTCCTTATTTATATAATGAATCCTGAAAAATACATTTTCTATGGATTTAATCCATTATTCTAAAATAAGTAGATTAAATGATCCACTAAATAAAGGTGGTAATTATGAAATGAATGATTCAATAGCCAAATTCTCTTTCTTACATGAAGGTGGGTATTACACAAGGTTAAGGTTATTGTTCATAACTTGTGAGAAGTGGTTAAGTACCAAAATGATATTTTGAACTATATATTCCATTACATTAGGCTCATCATTTAGATAATCATAGCATTTTCCATCACATGAGTTGTTTTCTTGGTTCCTCCTATCACCCACGATTTTATATATAATGGTTAGAACAAAAAATAATTTGAAAAATTATGTGTTAATAAGTTATTCACATAAATAAATCAATTCTAAATTCATAACATATGAGGCCTCAAATAATAACTGAGGTTTTTATTTTTTTTATTAAAAAAATTACCAAATTAACTAAAAATTTATCTAAAACAAACTAAAGTGATATGAACCTTACATATATGACCTTTAAATTATTTATAAGTTAATCATACATAATAATAAAACTACCAAAATTGATATGATCAGTATCCTAAGAAATTTTGATCATACATCATGAATACATATAAAATATTAAATTTTATTTAAATAATTATTTATAGCCCACCTATATGATTTTATGATATCCATATTAAATTTAATTAAATAGTTGTATACATATATAAATGTGTTATTTAAAACTCCAGTAAGGGGATTGATAATAATAAAGAAACAAGAGACATGAATCAGTATAGTGCATGGGTGAGTATAATCATCATACTCATATCCTAAGCAAGGGATTATTATCATAGGCATTAAGAAATCATTTTAAGGATACATGAAATATGCAATATACATAAAAATGAAACATCATAAACATTTTTTATAGTTCATATTCATAATATATGAACAATGATAGCATATGTTCATGAATTACATATGTGTACAAAGCTTATTGTATAGAATGAAAAGACAAATAACATCTTGTTTATGCTTAACATACCAAATATCATGAGGTAATTGTATTTACAGAATTAAATATTGGGATATATAATTCCAATACCACTCTTAAATTTATTAAATTTACATAATCATGATTTCCATATAAAAATGAGAACATAAATCATTCATAATCTTAAAATGAACTAATGAGAAAAGAATGGGTTTCTTAGTGATGTCTTAAAGAATATATCAAGAATAAACATAGTGTTTCAAATAAAAATAATAGAATACATAATTTCATATGTTCAAGTGTCTCATCAACAAGTAGAATATCATATTTCATGGACAGTAAAAAATAATAATAAAACGAATCATTGGGATAATTTTACAATTAATACTATTAATAATCATGAATGTGGATAAGAATGAATATGAATGAACTAAATATTTTCATATCCCTAGAAGAAGAAAATGAAAATAAAATTAAAATATATTTAAAAGGTAGTTTTGAATAATCAATGTGAAATGATTGAGGAAGATAAGATAAACCAAAAACAAATAATTGGGTTATAGTGTCCCCTTACCTTATGTCATGTTTTCCTAATTCATGTTTAAAACTCCTATATAAACAATGAATATTTGTTAAAACATTATTTAACAATATATTTTGATGTATTTATTTTATTATTGATCAATTATAATCTATAAAATTTATTTAATAATCTTTTTTATTAAATATGGATCGATTTAATGACATGTTTCTTTGAATTATATAATTTTGTTTTGACTTCATAGTTTCAATTTTTTTGTTTATCTAGTAGTCAAAATACCTGCATAAGTTTAAAAATAACTGAATAAATAATAAATAGATTATTCAAACTATCCATGAAGTTGATGATAAATAAATAATATATAATGACCATGTAGGTCTAAAAAACTGATCATTAACGAGACATGTTAATCAACGAGTGAGAGATATAAAATTTATATATTGTTAATAACATTTTTAATGTATAAAAATTTAATTAATATCATTTTTTATATGGTTTAAATTATTTTGGGAGCATTTTTTAGGTTGGAGTAGGAAAATAAAAAAAAAATATAAAAAGAAAATGAAATAAAAAATGAAGAAACATTACCTTATTTTTATAATTCTATTTTTCTATGACCCTTAATGCTTTGAAGTCTTAGATTTTTATGATTCTAGAATATCCATATGGTTCTAAAAAATAAATAGGCCAAGGGGATTGGGGTTAAATTAAAAAAAATTAATTTTCTAGGAAGAAATTTTCTGGGGGGGGAGAGTGTATTTATACACAATGGGAGGGTTATTTTAGATAAAAATAATGAATAAAATATTATTTCAAAGTAAAACTTGAAATAGTGGTATTATTTAAAAATATGATTTATTTTTAATTAAAATTACATTTTTTATGAATTTTAAACCATTCTACCACTGAATTTATTAGTTTATACAAAATAAAGGAAGAAAAAATGAAAAATTGTTTTTTTAATGAAATACTTTATCTTTTTAGACCTTATAAATTATTTGTTTAGTTTGGAAATAAAGTTTATTATTTTTAAAATAATAATTTGTATTATTAAATATATTTTGGTTTAATATAACCATTTATTAATTTCTTATATCATTAATACATCATTAATATGACATAAGACCTATATTATTTGAAAAACCACATTTTTACTATGTATAAAAAATTTCATGTTTTTAATTAAATTTAAAAAATATCCCTTAAGAAAATTTTGATGTGATGATTAAAAAAATTATATTATTTTTATCAAAAAAAATTCTAACTTAAGTAATATTAATATTTAATATAAAAATTAAGTTAAAATGAACTATATTAAAAAACATTTATACTTTATTTTGAATTTTCTAATTCGAATATTTATTTTATATCATTATAATATTTATATTTACTTATACTATTCACTATAAATATTATTTATAATAAATTTTACTATTATGCTGGTCAGGTTACTATTCTAACAACCATGATACTATTCTTAATGGTTAAATTAATTTTCTTAATGGTTATATTTCCAATGGTTATATTTTACGTCCCTATATGTGTACCCCTTAATTATAGAAATTACACATACTTAATTTATATAAAATTTGTCTATATTCCATTCTTAGTATGCATAATTTATTTCTAATAATTTTCTTTCTTATAATGGTGTTCATAGTTTCAGTGTTTTAGGCGATCATTACCTTATGGATTTTCTGATACTACATATGTTTTTTTTATACCCAATATACTATTTTGTATTTTAATTAATATATTTTTCCTTAGTATGGAATGTTCCCAAGTTGATGAAGTAAAGTAGTGTTGGTTTATACTATATGGTGCATGTGTTTTTTTATATATTCTATACCTAATTGTATAATACATATGTAGTATATAACACCTCAATGTTTTAATGTATATATCTTCTTAAATAAATTCAATTTATTTGATAGCTTATGTTGCACGCAACACCGATCTTAAATGAACCGTGATATACTATTAAATATCAACATGACCATTGAAACAATAATGTTACTATTAGGAATAGTAATCTATCCATTAGATAATAATAACATCACCTATTAAAGTATAAACAAAATTTTGGTATCTCTAAAATGAAAATATGATATATTTTTATCTTATAATAAGTAAATAAATGTTTTCAAAATGCTAAATTATGTGTTGGTATTTTTTTGAAATGTAAATATTTATTTAAAATTTATAATTAATATACTGATTTAAAAAAAATTATTCTCACAAAATATGTTCATAAATTAATATTTTATTTAATTATAATTATATGATAGTTTTGTGAGACCATAATTAATTTTTCAAAGTGTTGTAAAATATGTTATAATATTAAAATCAGTATTTTTCTAATAAATGATGATTTTATTTGAAATATAAATTTATCATATTTAGAAAATTATTTTTATAAAATGGATTCAATTTTTAAAATCTACATATCAAAAAATGTTTGGGGTGATTTTTTGGGATTTTTCTAAAATAATTGAATTTTGATGAATAGTGAAATACAGTAATTTACTCTATTTAACATTCTAAGTTAAATACATAAATTTTTTAGTCATTTATAATGTAAAAACCATTGGTTAGAAATAAAATTCACTAGTTACTATACATAGTCATAATAATCAACACTACTCATAGTCTTGATCCAAAATAATAAATAAATGAATAAAATAATCAAAAAAACACCCCTCTCATATCCTATAAATACCACCCCTCACCACCCTTATCCTAACACCTTTTAAGCCTTTAATATTATCTAAATTATTTACAATTACTTTCCCATGAATCTTACCCATGTCTAAGAACTTCTGGTCTTACCAAAATACCAAATCCAAGTGTCTTAAGAAGATTCCCATGGATGCGATATTCAAGAAAGAGGTAAAACCCTCCTTCTTTTTCTTTTAATTTATTTTTTTTTTCTTATCATATTCTCACCTTCACTCTACAAAGTGAAATGGTAACTATAGTATCATATATATACTATAATTTTATTATGATAATAGATTATCCAACATTAAATCCCTTCTTCTCTCCTTTTATTTTAAAAATGAAAACATCATCCATGATGTGTCGATTCACCGCCTTCATAGACAATGAGTTTTCATTTTTCATTACCTCTTTCAAGGCTAGTCCTAAAACAATTATTATGGTAAATTAGATTTCAATATACATATTATAAGTTATATCATGTTTTGGAACTATTATATAAACATAATATTAAATAAATTGACACAAGTTCGTAATGGTCGTAAAAACATACAAAATATATTAAGACATTTTCATCAACATTTTATCTTATTAATGATCCAAATACCATATAACCAAATGATATATGAGACCATTAAAACATATGTAAATTAATTGATACTAAATAATTTTACTTTAATAGGAGTTATTCTTATTTGAAAAGAACTCCCATATTTATACTCAAGAGAACTGAATATAAAACCATGAAACAAACGCTCCCATAACAATGAAATTAAAAATTATTACTCATAAAAATGGAAATAAATTAACTTAATAAAATTTTAATAAATAAAATATATATTTAAGAGGTTATTAATTAAGTAATTAATTAATCTTGTTTGATTTACCAAAAAATTAAGTACATGTGAAGAATACTTTCAGACATAAGGTAAGGGTTTCTCATCTCACTTTTACTTTTATAGGATATATTCCTTATTAAACACTTATTTATTTTGTTTGGTGTACATATTTACCTTTAATATATAATATCATGAATCTATTTATCTTTATGGAATTCAATGTTACATTTTATGATCATTAATTTTTTGGGGAATATGGTTCGACAGTTTATAAAGTGGTAAGGGGATTCTTAACCCAATTTACATTCATTGGGTTTAAATTAAACTACATTGATTATGTCATGCTATGATTATATTTGAAAATAATTTTATTATTTTATGTTGTATTTACACTTGTTTTATATGGATTTATATCTGATAAACATAATCGATTCATTCGGTTAACACTTTCACTTTCTTTTAAATGTTTCTTTTTCAAAATTTAAAAGGAATGTTTTTTTTATTTATACAGCTTGAGTGGATTTTACCACTTTCATGAAGACTTAATGTATTGTGGAATCCTTTATAAGTTTAAAGTTATTTTAAAAGAAAATTGTTTCTTTTATAATTGGTAAATTTTTTAAATAAATAATTTCAAATTGAAGTGGTATTTCTATCATTAATTTTTCGTTGATTTTATTAGAGTATTTTCATATGTGTTAACAACCTTTGTTGTATGTTATGCTTAATTGAGATTGATATCTTATGATACCATCTAACATATTTTATTAATTTTTTTATGATCAGTTTGACTGTGGATTTTCTATTTTGATACCATTAATCAATTACACTATATGGTTTATGATTATATTTATTGTATTGGGATAGTAATTTCATATTCTAGTTCCAATATGAAGGTATATATTTATTATGTTTCACCCCTCTCATATTATGAATGCATTGGAGTTCATAATTAACAATCGGGGCTTGATATAGCCCCTTGATGCATTGATATATCTCATCAGACAAACTAGTTTTGGGTATTGGATAATGTATTACCCAATTTCATATGGTGTCGTGGCGTAAGCCTTGATAGTATGTTTATGACGTCCCACATTATGCATTCTTTAATTATGTGATTAGTTATTGATAATCCATGTGATTTTTTTACTAGAAGAATATCTATGGTTAATTTTTATTCTCATGTGATTATTTATATGAAATTATTTGATCAATTTTATTCCTACCATATTATGCTCAAGATTATGTTTTAATGAAATGTGCTTTTAGATATTCACCTTTCTTTGTTATTTATGTTTATTTATGATAGCTTCTGATGTATTCTTACCCTTACCAGGAATATAAGATCACCCCTTTCTTATGTTTTAGTTTTCCCTAGGATGAAAATATTTATATTATGACTGACATGCCTAGATAATCTAGGAGAATAAGGATGTTTCTAATGTATTTACTATTTTTTAGTTCATTCAAGATGTAATATATTACTTGTGTCTGTATCTAGTTTTCCAAATCTACTAAACTTTTTATTCCTTTGAGATTTGATCTCTTGTATTTAGTACCAATGTGATAAATTAACCACCGACTTTGAGCTACCAGGTTTGGGGTCTTTACATATTCATAAGGAAAATATCATATAGGAAGATTTGGGTAATTAAAAGATGAGTGAATCTAGGGAGAAAAATAACAATATTACCTTCGATTCACTTAGGATAATCCCATGTAATGACTTATTTAGAATGAATTCAAAGAATTTAATGATTTATAGAATACATAGGTTATAATAATGACATATTATGCCTAATAAAATTAAGAATAATAATCAAGAAGAGGATTAGGTGGAATATGACCTTACCTTAAATTTTTCAAGCTCTCATAACTAATAAGAGACACTTAGACCAATGGTAAAGGGTGGATTCACTTAGAGAATATGATAGGAAAGTAAAATCTACCATAGGGTGATACATGGTTGAATGAAGGGGAAATAAAGAGAAAAAGGTAATTTAGAGGTTTATGTTTTAGTGTGTAAAGAAAAAACTACCCCAAATATAAAAAAAATTAAATTCTATCGAGTACCTAATCCTAAACTACTAGGTTCCTAGTGGAGGTGATAGTTCTCTTATAGCCACTAAGATGCTATTGGGTACTCACTTCCATCTAATTGGGTTCCCAGTGCTATCCCAATGCCTATGTACCACCCCTTTTTATTTATTCCCCCTAAAAACACCTTTTATTATTTATCAACATCAATATAATCATCAAAATATACCCATTTATAAATATGAAGACTAATATTAAGTGGGTATACTCCCTATGAAAAATTAGGGTCCTTATATTACTAGTATAGAAATGGGTATTCCATTTTATAATGCAATGATATGTTGGACAATATTAGTGTGGTTTTATTTGGATTTGGGATTATTCATTCTGCTAAAAAAATATTTTTCATTCCATAATGTGTTCAATATCAATGTAGGTTTGGAAGATCATGTGCCAAGTTTCAATGATTTTTAAACTATATTTGGGGAAGATTTTTTGGATTTGAGGTTGAATTAAAATCCAAATGAAGAAAAATGATTCATGTTGAAAACCTGATAATGTGGGAGGTTTTCATTCCAAAACAAGGGGCATAACACCAATATTTTTTAATTTTATATTATTTTTAAAATTTGAATATTTTTTAAAATAGGGGAGATTGGATTTGAATTTGGTTGTTTTAATTAGAAGATAGTGGATGGTTTTGAGGACCAATCAGATGGTGATAAGTTAAAAATCAAAAGGGATGAATTTGGAATATTTGAGTGGTGATATTATAAGAAATGGAGAATATAGAAAATATAGAAAAATTTCATTATCTAGAGTAGGAAGAGAACACAAATTATGAAAATGATCTGAATTGAAGATCAAAATTTGATGGTGAAAATCAAAGCACAATAAAGAAAAAAATTTCTAGTTTAGTATTTTTTATTCTTTTGATTTTCATTGTAATAAACTATTCTATCAACATATTCATATGTACCTTCTCTAAAATTCATTAGTGGGGAGTTAATTTGAGGGTTTCAGATTCGGTTCAAAAATGAACCAATCCTAAAACGTGTAATCATGGTAATGGGTAGTGATTTTTGGTACATTGATACATGATTGATGTATAATAATTGGATATAACCCTTAGTTATTAACCAAGTAAAATATCTTTTTTCCATAATTTGATGTTTTAGATATATTCTTGAGATTTATTGTCTTTGATTTTTATTTACATTGTGATAATAATATTTTTTGGAAGTTGAGATGTAAATGAATCCACTGTCCAATCCACCCCCTATTAGGGTGTGCTTAGGAAACCTTTGTTGCAATAGATTTATTTAATGTGATGGAATAGATTACAATTTAATTTTTTCCTTGGTTTCCTCTATGCATACTATTACTTTAATATTGAATAGTTATATTTTAAAACAACATTATTTCATAGATAATTGAAAGAAATAATTTCCATGAAACTACCTGAGGGTTTTTTTTCAAATATTTCAAATTAATTAAAATCTATCATTGAAAAAAACATTATATGGATTGGTAAATCATCTATATAGCTGTATAAATGATTTGATTCGTCTATAATTGATATTGGATTTAACCAAAGTAAATATGATGCATGTGTTTAATTTAAATTTTTTAAACATAAAATCATTTTTTATATACTAATAATATTGTAATTATTTGTAAAAACAAAAGGCAAATTAATCATATGAAAATAAAATAAAATTTTGAATTTAAAATTAAAGACTTTAAGTGACACAAATAAAATTTTAATAATAGAAAATATTAACGACAGAGAAATTAAAATTATGTATCACTCTCAACATGATTTTATTATGAAGGTTTTAAAATGGTATTAGTTTGAGAATTTTAAACTAGTTAATATACCTTTAGGAAAACACTTCAAATTGTCACTTATATAGTTTCCTAATATAGAGTCGAACATAACATTTATGAGTAAAAAACCTATAATAATATAGTATGTAGGTTAATGTATGACATGGATTGTTCAAGGTAATATATTAATTTCTCTATTTGTATATTGTTTTTGAAGGTTTTCTAACCTAGGGATGCCTTGAGCTAATGAAAATATACTTTCTAAAGTAAAGTGGTCTCTAGGTCTCTACCAATGATGCTTTTGAATGTTCACTGGTCAAGAGGAAGGGATGTATGTCTCATCTCAACCTTTCAAGGGGAATTGTTTGATACCCCATGACTATGTTATATTTTTTAGTCATATTATTGAATCTTTCATAAATCCAAATATGGTATTGGTTACCACTATTCCATTGATCGGTAATCTACATGCATTGATGTGAACATTTGTTTTTAATAGAGGTTATCCATCTTTCTCTTATTGGTCTGTTATGTTATGGTTTAAATCCACATAGTTGGGAACTCTAGAAATTTTCACTATTTAGGAATGTAGTACATATTGTGGAATTGGGATCAGTCCCATGAAAAGGTTTCTTAACTAACCCTATGTAGGGAATCAGAACACACAAAGTTCTATGATTCTTAACAGGACATTTCATGCCTTTTATGTTCTTTAGATATGGAACATTGTTGTGACTTTTAAGGATATACATCTAGAACCTAATGGGTTTTGGGTTTATAACTTAGAGTGGAATTCTACATATCCAGGTTAATTGGAATTAAAGACTACAAAGTTTGGGTTTTACGGTTTAAGGTCATCTTGAAGGACTGTACCAAATAGTTTAATATCATGAGGTGATGACTATTAGGTGAAAGGTCCCTAGAAATGGTTTATGTTTCCCTTACACATGAGTGCCCCTTTCTAGATTTTCTTATCTATTGGTAACTAGACATGATAGGGTAAGATTTGGCTCATAGGGAATATTTCTTGATAAGGATAAGTCTCACGAGGGATATGTATTGACTATGATAATATTCAAAAGATATATGTCCCAATTATAATAATGGCATCGAATGTTGTGTTTAAACCTAAGGTATTCATCCTATATATCCTTGTTAATAGAAATAAAATCACATATAATTTGAGTTTCATAGTTTAAGTTCATGTGACATGACCATTCTATGTAGTTTAACATAATATAGTAATGATGTAGGCTAGGTAGTTTAAATTCATAGAACAAGGACTACTAATTTCTTACAAGGAATATGAAACATTTGGGGAAGTTAAATTATAGTTAATATAATCCTTTAAAAAAATATGAATCACATGGAATATGTACCTTTGAGGACAAATTACTCTTAGGGAATATATCCCCTTTATGAATTATGATTTATAGAGAATATGGACCTTTGGGGAATGAGTTGGTGGTTATAAATGGGAAAAATTAATGTGTGTCTGTCCCTAACCATTGATGACCGGAAAAAGAGAGACAACTTGTATTAGAATAAATATGGTGTACTGAGGGAGAAATTGGGTTTTATACCCAATGGTAAGCCCATGTTATTTACTTGGTTCATTAAGTAGAACAAAAGAAATATATTAGGTGCTCTGTGTAATTGGATACTAAGTATGGGTTATCCATGTAGGGAATCGTGATCCAAGGAAGGTTTCACCAATAATCACATAACATGGAACCTTATTATCAATGGAATACATGATTTTTATTACCTTTAGACTCTTATTAGTTGGGGATGATTTCCTAAGAAGATTTTTTTATCAAGATAATGATTCATCATTAGGTTACACACTTATGTGAATATCTTAATAATTCATTTTAAGAGGTGATAGATCCTATGTAAGTAGGTTCCCAGGTATGGGACCTAGGTGAGAGTGGAAACCAAGTAGAATACCATGTTTTGGGTATTCTCATTAATTGATCTAGGGGGTTCATACCCTAGTATAGTGACCATGGGAAAGGCACAATCTAGTTGAGGATCCGAGTGAAGGTTCTCCCAAGTATATGGTGGGGAAAATATTCTCTCTAGATTATGGTAGGGTTAGGGGTTTCCCTAGTTGAGGGTATGGGTAATGGACCACCATAGTAAATAGCGGAGGATAATTTATCACCCAAGTTATTTGGAATGGTGAATTTTTGACCAATTTTTTAGTGGTGGGTGAAGTGTTGCTCCAGTTTTAGGGTAGGGTGAAGTGTGGCCCTAATATATATGGTAGGGTGAATGATTTACTTAGTATAGGTTTATTAGGTGAAGCATCACCCTAATATAAGATATATCAAAGGTTTACCCTAGTTTATGGTAGGGTGATGTGTCACCCTGGTCTAGAAAGAAGGGAAAAGTGTTTACCTTGTTAAATGGGTTGAGTGATGTGTCACCTGAGTTTAAATATTCAGGAGTGACTTGGGAACATGGTTCCTTAGTAATATACTTATATAGTGATATGGGTGAGTGGCTACATAGTTTTGTTCATCTGGGATGGATTCCTTCTCCCTGGTCCTTAAGAAACATTTGGAAGTGGTCTTTCATAAAGGCTTATGTATTAAAATCCCCAGATAAAACAATTACCCATAATTCCCCATTAACTTCCTTATTTTTGGACTTAGTCACCTGAATGAATCTAGAAGACCTAGGAATATAAATCTAGAAGACCTGGGAACACAGATCTCATGTTACATTCCCTTTCTCACCCAAAATTTATCAAAATAGTGACCATAGGGCTTTATTTATAGATCATAGTGAAGAAAGGCATGTTGCTTCACATAGGGTACCTTGGAACAAAATGTCATAAGATAATGTGCATCACACAATGAGGTTTGGGTGCACAATGTGGATGAGCTAATCATTCACGTGAGGATAGTTGAACATGTAAATAGGGACCTAGGTGAATGATCCTGGGTAATCAAACCTTAGTGTATATAATGATATTCCTCAAGAATTATTCCCAAAGGAACTCATCTTAGAAGGGACCACCAATAACCCCCCTGATTATTGTATTTAAAATACATGAAGAGGACCAAATTCTCAATAAATTGTAGCTTTAGTGTGAACACTACATATAAGTAAGGATCAAGAATTTAGGCTGGGATGTTAGTTTATTATGAGTATTGGTACCTAGATTCATGATGTGTGTTCTCAAACTTGGGAAAAATACATTCTATCTTCAAAAAAATCAATGAATCGCATCACCTATAAACACCATTGTGACATAAGAAAATAATGAATTTTCTCACTCTATATTCACTTAAGTCATTTACACTACTCACAATAAGAAATTGACTACTCCATTCACTATGGACTCAATATGTTGATCTAATAATGTTCACCTAAGTGAAAGAGTATGAGAATATGGTTTGAGTGAGGCCAGTTGAGTGAAGCACCTAATCAAATCTTGCTGAACAAAATCACCTAAGTGAATATTACTAGGCAATGACACTTGAGAAAAGAAACATGGGTAAAAAAATCCCTTAAATTTATTCAATGTAATTATATTTTTATCACCTTATATTCATTAAAAAAACATGTTAAAACCCATTTCTTATAGGAAAATAATGGATTATACCTCAATCACTACTTCAAATGTCAAGACCATTACTCATATAGAGGAAATTTTTAGAGACATTAAACTCATATTACAACATATCATCATAAAAAACCAACATATTCTCTTAATTCTTCTCATATAGGCACAAATAAAATACCTATCAATAGAAAATCATCCCATATATGGGTTTTTACTTCTTACTAAAGCATCGGTCCTAGGACCAAACATGTACCTTTGTACTGTTAAAATCTTGATAGCATGTAGTACCATTCTATAAAACATTTCTATATATAATAAGATCATCCATAAATCCATTGGTGGGGTGTCATATTACTTAATCCATGCTAAAAATTTAGTCAGTAATGATCATGAAATATACCAGACTATTAATGCATCTTTTTTATGGAGTTATGAGAGAGGGAAAAGCCTCCAATGGGACTTTCACCTATGAGGTAATTTCTATGAAGAGTGGTCATGTTTGTATTGGGTAAATCATAGTTTCACAGAGTTTGAAGGTCCATTAAAAACTATTAGTCTTCATGGGGCTATATTTACATCCTAATTGTTAGTATATTGTAACCATGAGATAATTTTGGAATTGATTATTCAGTGGTTCCCCAAGACCAACACCTTCCATAAACTATATTAATAAGTGATTATAAGTCTCTATAACATCCATAAGATCAGGGGAGTCCCCGTATTTGGTGATAATTTTGATGATTTTCTACCCCTTATGTTTTATGGGATAATGTTGAGTAAACTTTTTATAACACACTAATATTTTTTGATATATTTATATTTAAATAAATTTTATGTGTTTGATAGCTTTCTTTATGCACGACACCAAGCATAAAAGAACTAAGATATACTATTGAAATATAATTATTAAATGGGACTTTTATCACCTCACCATTGGATTGGAGGGTATGAATAGGACTAACTAAATTATGAAAAAAAATTAATTTCTTTTCTTTCATGAAAAAATATTGATTAATTACAAGGGAATAATTACTCAATTTTAAATGTAAAAAATTATCATTTTATGTTAAAAGATCAAATTTCAAAAGTATTGATTTTTTATATATATTATATAACTTTATCACTTATGAAAAATAATTTTGATGAAATATATATTTATTCAATGTAAAAAAGAAATAATAATTCACATATTGAATATTAAGTGGTTAGAAGTGAAAATAAAATAATTTTAATGAAAAAAGTGTTATTTGTCAAAAAAAGAATTATGTGACCAATGAATTTTTTTATTTGTAAATTAAATTAATAAAATTTTATATATGAAAATAATTTAATGTGTAGATAATTTATTTAATTATAAAATTAACTTTCATTTAATGGTGTTTACTAGGCATAAAATCAATGGAAATTCAATTTACGATTGAAAAATGCATTTTCCAAAAAATTGTTTCCTCAAATTATTTCATGTTTACTTTAGAATTAATTTCCTATAATTTAGGAATATAATATGGTTAAATATATTCCATATTTTTAATCATCATAATTAATATTAGGTTATAATTTCAACCAAATTTTTTGTTATAATGAATAGTAACCTTGGTATAAATTTATCACTATGATAAGGGTTAAAAAGGGTTAACTATGGGATTAAGCCAAGTGTTAAAGTTCAAATTATCCCAAAACAATTTATTTAATTTTATTGTTTGATTTTTTTAACCATATAATTATTATATTCAAGTATTTGGAATTTTATAGCCATCATAATTGAGTAAGAGATATATTATATAATAAAGTCTCGAGTATTTACAGGTTTTCTACCCACCTCACTTATAGAAGAGAACCTCTTATTCTCAGTTATACATGCCACTTGATCCATTTAGATCAAATAAATTTTTTACAAATACTCACTTAAAATACTTTTCCATGAAATTTAGGTTTTTTTCTTTCGAAAATACCCATCCAAGAATCCTTAAGGTTCTTTTCAAAGGAAGATGTCTAAAGAAGAGGAATATGTTCTTACCAAAAAATTTAAAGTTTCATTATTCTTAAACCTCTTAAAAATTTTATTTAACCATAATAAAATTATGTAATTGGTATATTTACTATACTGATATATTTTTATTTTAATGGTATATGCATTTTCTATCTTCTTCCCATTAGTTGGAAAATGGTAATGTTGCTTGTGTGTACATGTAGACTACTACCGACACGAAGCGATGTGATTCGTTTTTCATTACCTATTTATATGGATAGTCATAAAGATAAATTTTATGAATATATATAATATTTATGATACAATTATGATTCTATAAAGTTTAATTATTATTTATCATTCTTTCATTCCATTAATTGAAAAGTGGAAATGACACTCATGTGTATGTATGGACTATCATCTCTATGAAGTGATGTAAGTCATTTTTCATCACGATTTTATATGGATTGTTTTAATAGTGTATTTAATGAATAAATATTATAATTATAACATTAATAATATTATTTATATGATGAAACCATGAAAAAGTTACAAGGAATGGAATCATCAAATCAAAACATGCATGGAAAATAGGTTGGTTTTCACCCAAAATTTAATTTTATAGAAGAATTATAAATAAAAGTGTAATTTTAAATTATAAAGGAATGAAATATAGAAATTAATTTATGTATAAAGTTTTATAATATATTTATAATCAATATATATTTATTATACATGAGGTTTGAATGCGTAGGAAGTAAGACATGTTTGAGGTAAGGGTTATTCATCTCAATATTGTTTCGTTGAGACATGTTTATTAGTATTCAATTATTTTGGTTTATATGGTTTATTTAATTTCCTTTCGATTGTCGAGGTTCTTTGGTTTCTACCTACTCAGGATGTATTGTTGTTTCACCTGGTTTGATGACTCTGCTGCTACCTGGAGGGTTTTGGGATGGATGTTTTTTTTTTGTAATCTCTCTTTGGATCATGCTTTTGTGATTACTTGGCAGATTTGGGATGTTTTTTCTCTTGCATTTCTTTGGATTTATCATTTATGATTTTTCTGGATCGGATTTTCATTTGGAAGAAAACTTTCTAGTGGGATATTATTGTTGGTCTTATTGCATTTGGATTTCGTTTTCTGTGTTGCAGATTGCATCGGGTGGGAGACCTCGATGGAGGGATGGGTGTCTTGACACCCATCATTCAGCCGTCTGTTCTTTTGGATGGATGGGTTCCCTGATTGAAATTTCACGGTGTTTTCTGACAGATGTTGTGGTGCATCAAGTTGATGGTACAATGAGTCTCTTATCTGCACCATCGGGGGGTGGCTCGAAAGAGAGATAGGTGTGCTGGCACCTATCGTCCAGTCCTCCTCTCATATTTCAGTATGAGTTGGAGGACTTCTCTACTTTGGTTGTGTTTCCAGCATAACACACTTCATAGCAGAGGGGGTGACGCATCATCTTGTTGGTTTTCGCTGATGCATTTTCGGTTAGGGGGTGATGAGACTTTATGGCTTGACCTTAATTTGATTTTTGTCTCCTTTTGACTCTTGGATTCTGGTTTTCCGCGTGGCATGTTCTTCTTGATGTTTTGCATTTGTCTCTGTAATGGGTTCCTCCGTATTCCCTTCAAAAGTAGTTTCTTTCTTTTTCAATAAACAGGGGCTTGTCACCTTTACCTTTTAAAAAAATTATTTTTAAATTATGTAAAAATACTTTAATGATTATTATGATTACCTATAGATATGTTCTTATGATACCGTACACTTATTTTCTCTATATATATTTTGATTATGCAATGATGAAATATTTATGAAACTCATTTTTATGGGTTTTTCTATGATTAAATGATGAATGATTTTATGATATCATGGCACACTTATATATGGTTATAATTATGTGATGGACAGGGCCATAATTTTATAATCCATCAATGCATTGGGTGAAGATTGATATCCCATGCGATAATATGGACTAGAATGGGGAGTGAACCTAATTCAGTAAGGTAATTTTCTACTAGGATAGTCTTAACAACGATCCTTAACTAAAAAAATGATAGAATACAGAGTGAACCCAATCCACTATGTGACTTTGTACACTATTATAATATGGGTATAAAGACTTCACTAAGTAAATGAATTTACATACTTTTTTTATGGAAAAATCTTATGTATTATGATTATGATATGTTCTCATGGATCATGATTGATTATTGATGATTCTATATTATTATGACTTATCAATTTTGTTATGACAAATCCATATATCATGACTCATTATTAATGACATTAAACTAATTGGGCATGACTGTTGTAAATTATGATCATGTTCTCATACTCTCATTTTTATCTTATGCTCACTTATGATCATTGATTGATATATCTTATGTTTACCCTCACCATATATATGAGTTCACAATTTATTGTGTTTCCTTTTCCTTAGGTTATTAAGAAATGTATTAGTAGAGTTTGTATAATAAGGGTGCTATATGAGTAGAAATTTTAGGGATATGTTGAATATCATTCATGAAATAAGTTTATTTTATATGTAGTCTTCAAATACACTAACCATTTATGGTTATATGAGTGTATTATAGTGAGTTGTATTGATTATTAATCTAAAATGTTATAATATTTATGTATATAATTCTTATATTTCCTCAATTGGTATCATATAAGGTTTTATATTTTTTTGGATATTAGGTTTATAAAGCTTCGTGAAAAACCATTGGATATAACTAGGTTTAGGATAAAATCCTAACATTTTGGTAAGGTTGATATTGTGTGGTTTTATATCTATAAAATCCCTATATGGATACAAACAAGTGGATGTAGGATTTAAAATAGATGCACCTAATGGAAATAACCTTGAAAAGGATGGTTAGGTATCAGCTCGATCTTTATATGGTGCATGGTAAAGATTCCTAAATGAACACCTAGTTTGACACTCCTAGGGGATATTATTTGGTTAATTCACATTCTATTGTGAATAATTATAGAGAATAATAGGATATAACCTATGAAAACCTATAACAAACCTAAGTGATATTGGATAAACCTAAAGATTCATGGGTTGATGAGAAGGTGTCATAATTAAGGACATATTAGAAATGATTTTCATTATCATGTGATTTTTTACTCTGATTAATTTAGTTTGGTATTCCCATGGATTTTTTAGTCAAAGGCTAAACCAAGGAGGAATTGTGTAAACAACGAGTTTGACAGTCAATGTAACAACCATCCTCCTGAGAAACCAAATGGAATTCATGCTGGGATGTAAAATATTATAGTTATTCATATTATGCTATATCAATTTCTGATTATCAACAAAAACCATGGTGAGTTTCATGACACACCAAATAAGGAAAAAATGGATTTTTATGCCAGTTCAGGTGATGAAGACCATAGAGGAAATAAGATTCAATGTATTAGTTTACGATAATGTAGGTATACGTACCTAGGAAAATATCTTAATAGAATGAGAAGATATTTTATGTGTGTAAAATAAGGTCATACAACAACTAATTTAAAAGATAAAATGAATATTTCTATGGAGATAAATAATGTTAATCCTATGGAACCACTAATAGTTCAATTTATTAAATATGGGGAACTTGGGTATTATCTGAGTCAATGGACTATTCCAAGGGATAAATCCTAGACCATGGGAATAATGAAGGGATTATGCAATGTCAATTTTTGAAGTGGAGTAACACTTATCCTCCACTCTTGAGTTGGGGATTCCATGTTGAATTTTTTTGGAATGTGTTCCATGAAAATATTATTTTTCTTCCTTTAGGGGAATTTGATGTGATTTTTTTCATTAATTAACACTATTTATATAGATCCCATATAAATTTATATGGAAAGGAATTAACATTTGTTATTATGAATCAACCTATGATCATCTATAGTTTTAAGGATGAACATGAACTTCTAATGGAAATTATATCTATTATATGGATTTTATTACCTATTCATGAGGGGTAAATATATCAAATGGTTGGAGAGAGACCCATCATTGAAGATATAGTGGAATTACCTATATGGTGAAAGGTTTGATATATATACTTATTATGAAATATTAAATTATATATTCACATCAAAACAAAATAATATGTTCCAAAGGATATGGTTGGAGTTGATTGAATATTATGACTTCACAATACATTACCACCCTAGGAAGGAGAAAAAGGAGGTTGACGCTCTGATTCATAAGGGAAGTGATAGTTTTTCCATGATAAGGATTTAAATAGATTCAATATTTATGTATTTTAAAAAGATATATCTTGAAATCTTGATAAAAGAGAAAAATATTATATGTTTCTTAGTTGAATGTTCATCCATACATACATGTGAGTATTAAAGAGGTGATTAAGGAAGATATGGAACTACAAAAGAAGATGTGGAACTAAAAAAGAAGGTGATGAATGTTTCTGAGTTAAAAAATTATTGTAATGGAATGATCACGTTTCAAAACTGACTATTTTTCATTTACATACAATATTTGATGAAGGGTCTATTGGATGAAGCTCAATGATTTTTATTTTCTATTAATCTTAGAAGTATAAAGATGTATAGAGATATAAAAGAGTATTTCTGGTGGGATTAACTAAAAATGGATATTTTAGAGTACATATATTACTAGTTAGGATGTCTGAAAGTTAAGGGATAAATATAGAATTATTAGGACATGTTACAAACATTACATATACAAGAATAGAAGTTGGAAAATGACACCCTATATTTCATCACCAATATAAAAAACATCTAAAATACATAATGTTATTTGTGTTGTATTCATTTCTGAATTATTTCATGACTACACACATTTTATGTCAATGTAGACCTTATCTCCAAAGTTAGGTGGTCACTATGATATTATGTGTGAAATCTTAGAAAACACATTATTTGAGATAAATGGATGTTAGGCTCACCACCCCATTTTGAGGGGGATTATTTACCAATTCAACATTATCCTATAGATTTAAGACATATTTTTTAATCCATACCAAATAACATTGTGGTAATTTTTTCTCATTTTTCAATGATTTTATTGAAACCATGTGAATATATGAGTACCTTGGTGTATTAGTGGCTTTGCAACTTTCTCTATTTTTTTACGATGCTTTGGTTTAAATTTGACTATCTAGGATCTCTGGAGTTATCATAATACAAGGAGGCAGTAGGTGTTTTAGAATTGGGATTGAACCTCATAGAGGCATCCTATATATCCTATAAGAACAGAAATCAAAACCCATGTAATTCGATTGAATGCATAAGGGGAAAATGAAACTGGGTTCAGGCCTCAAATATATATCTTACGTATCCTATTAAGAATAGTAATTAGATCCCACATAGTTTAGTATTTGAAGATGTTTGTGTGATAAGGCTTGTGAAAATAGAGGATTGAATGAGGATTATGCATTAAAGATTTTATGAGATTCTCAGCTAGGATAATGAACAATTAAAGGATTGTTTCTTGGGAAAAAAATATCCCTTTGAAAATGAAAAAATATGGCCAAGGTTTACACCTAAAATGGTTTCTCTTTATTAATTAATTTTCATCATGATGATGGAATTATCATCATATATATCTAAGACAATATGATTGATTGTCGATGTGATAAACAAGATACAACATAAGATAGACCACATTTCATGAGATCCTACCATTTGATTTTAAAGGGTATTACACACCGATGCTTCCCTTGGGTGATTTATATACCATAAAAGGGGTGACAAGATGAGTTAAACTGGTGATTATACCCTGATATTCATGAAATAGTAGGTGGTTCAGGTGAATATATTATTTGGGGATTACACCTCAGAGGAGGCCCATATATAGGAACCAAGAGGATTATATCTACTCAAAGTATATTAAGGAAAGGTAAGAGATTACACTTAAGATAATGACAATAGTGGAAACCAATATGAATATATCAACCTAAAGTAACGATGAAATTAAGAGGAATATATCAACTCAAGGTAAATGATGTAACCAAGGGGAATATATCAACTCAAGGTAAATAATGAAATCCTAAAAAAGAATGTTGAATTAAGGTAAATATGTGGGTATAATCTATATGTGTATCCCAAAAGTACATAAACTTGTTAATGACTCAGGTTAAGGATGAAAGGATTCGGCCTTACACCTAGTATAAATCCATATTAAGATTAATCCAAGTGGAGTATCTAATCTTGACTCATGGTGCATGAAGAATCCAAAAGGAGGAATATTGATTAAAGAAATATATGGGAAGCCACATGGAGATATATTTATATGAGGTAATATGATAATAAATATAGAATGAGGAATATAAACTTAAGGAAATATGACAAAAATGAGAGGATAATATCAACACAAGGAATTTTAAGGCTTTGTTAGGCATACACCTAAGAGGATGCCCATTATGGTTTATATTGTTTATTATTAATAGAGAAGGAGGAGAAGGTATGGTTGGGATTACATATAAAATAATTACCATACATGATAGACATAAGGAATATATTGATTCAAGTTGATTAAGGCATGGTTTAGGTTTATATATCAGAGTAATTATGTGTGTGGAAATTAACAGGAATATATCGACTTGAGGGGTATAGAGAATGAACGAGTTCCCTGGTATGAGACCTAACTGGATTGGTTGGGATATAAAAAATTATTTTATATTTTTAGGTATTAAAAAATGTTTTCATCCCTATTAGGGGTGTATGTAATACACATATCATTTATTGAAGTATTATAGAAGGTTCTTAGATGAGGTGAGGGTTTAGCTAAAGTGTATAGCCTTAGTGAGGCTTTGCGAAGGTGCTTAGATCTTATGAGGGATTAGATAAAGTGTATAGCTCATAGTGGAGGCTTAAATAAGGTGATTATCCCTATTGAGGTATTAAATAAAGTGAATTTCCCTTAGAAAGAGCTTATAAATGGTGATTATCCCTAGTGTGGACTAGGAAAATGGAATTGCTTTTCCCTAGTAGAGGACTAGGAAAAGGGGTGGTACTACTCCCTAGTTTTTCCTAATAGAGGGATGTGAGATGGTTTGGATTTAAAGGGTAAATGGTTTTCTAGTTTCTCACACTAGTATATGGAAAGGTAAGGGTCTCTTAATTAGGGGCCTTAGGTGAAGGATCACCCAAGTGAAGGGCCAGGAGGGAATTCTCTCACTAGTGAAGGGACATGGGTAGATGGTCATCTAGGTGAAGGACCTGGGTGGATGGTCACCCTAGTGAATTTGTTGGGGGGTAGTCACCTAGGTGAATATAACTAGGATAATGGTATCTTAGGTGAAGGAACATTAGTGGATGGTCACCTATATGAAGGGCCTAGATAGATGGTTTCCCAGGTGAAGGGCCCTAGGTGGATGGTCACATAGGTGAAGGGACCTGGGTGGATGGTCTCCCAGATGAAGGGCCCCTTTTAGGGTCACCATTGTGGTGGCCCACACAAGTGTGGGCTCCAAGATATGTGGGGAAAAGGTAGATCTCACGTCCTTTTTGGGTCCATCCATGTAAGTGAGCATGGTCATTCTAGCCCTCCAAAATCTGAGGCTAGGGGGTCTATTTATAGATGACTTTGGAGGTCTGGGTGAATTGGAAAGGGAAAGAGAGGTGGTTCACATAGGTGATCTAGGATATGTAGACTATGTGATTAGAAGAGACCTGGTTGAGGTAGAATGGGTGATCGGTAGAGATCTGGGTGAGGTTGGTTGAGCAAGCTCAAGAGACACTAGGTGAATGGATCTAGAAAAAATGGGACTTAAATTCCTTCCCAACAACAAATATCCACAATTTTGACCCGTAAGTCTATTTGGACACCATGGGTTGTCAAATAAAAGAATTAAGTGTAAAATATGACACTAGATATGGTGTATACACCATAAAAGGATGTTTTTTTATATAAAAAAATGTTCCTGGAAGACCCTCCAAAAATGGGGTTTCAACTCCATCTCCCTTTTTATTAGAATTCGGTGAAATATGTTACCCACACCTAGATAGAGGTTCTAACAACCAAATCACTAGATCAAGTGATGTTTTATAGGAATATCCTTCCCTCGGTGTTTGAGTAGTATTACAACACATGGAAATCACATTTTCTTCTCCTCCGGACATGGAGAATAATTTCAACTAAAACATGACTTGTGTTGTTTGAGTGAGGATAAAATCATGAATTCTACAACAAAGTGCCTGGAAAAAAAATTATTTCCCAAAAAAATTCCCCCTTATAATTGGATTCATTTAGAATGAAAATAATCCTATTCTAAGGTATTTCTAAGACACTTTCATGCATTACTAAATCATATATGGGGATTTGGATATGTCTCACTAGTGGGAGGACTCTTTACAAAAGAAGGATATCAACTCAATGATTTTGAATTTATCTGAGAGGTACTACCTAAAATCAAGGAATTGGTGTGGCACCGAGTGAACAGTATTGACTCATGGTGTTGGGGTCACCTAGCGAGATAATATTCTCGTGGCATTTGGGTTTCCAAAAGTATTAATATCGAGTTAAGGCCTGAATATCCTAAATTAGAAAAGGATTATATCCTAGGATTGAAAAGGGAGTGGAATAAAATTTAATTTGAAGTTATATACAAGATATGAGATCTGAATGTCACAATATATCCTATGAAAATTATAATGAATCCATACGCAATTCCTATAATAAGGCTTCAGTATATATCATGATCATGCATAGAGGTACATAATTTTCAATATAGGTTCATTGATGAGTAAATATATGATTAAACCCCTTATATATATCTAAAACCTATGAATGATATAGGATATCATTATTTTACCATGGAATCATGGTTAGGGACCCTTGTGTTTGTGGGGATATTACACAGATTTGGATCTCATGCCAAAAAAAATTGAGACATGGGGTGAGATGCTTTAATAAGTTTAAGGTCATGAGGGATATACCATGTTTTATGTAGTTTCAAGTCATGATAGGATAGGACTAGTTACCCTTGTATGGGTCATAGGGAGTATAAATGTGCTCTAATTTCTACCTAGGTCGATTGACCTAGTGAACATATCTTGATTTTTATAGGGCCAAATGGTGGTCCCTATGAGCTTTATATATTTTGCGTTTTCACCCTAACTATTTCCTAATCCATTGACGAAGAGTATTAAAGGATTTGAACTTGGATTTTACTCAGGTTTGCCTTTGAGGGTTTTCAACCAGATAGGTTTTGTGCCTTAAATTCTCAATTTCTTCCTAATCTATGCTAGGTATATACCTAGTGATCATATACTCTAATTTTTCCCAGGTTATCACTTGTGGATTTTTGACATTATGATTACCATGTATTTTTTATTTGGTAGTTTTAGGTCTTGTAGGATGAAATAATACAGCTGATGTTTAATTTCTAACAACACTAACCAAAAAGTGAGGAAGTCTGCATAGTGACATGGGAAAAGAAAACCCAAAATGAATGAGAGTCCAATGTCACTAATGTAGAGAAACTCAAGCAATGGTGTATGTAGTTTTGGGTCATAGTTACCAGATGAATGGGTGTATAGAATTTAATTTTGCACAAATATTACAAAGAATTGATACCATTTAAGGTCATATATCTTTGACCATTATTAAGCGGTCTTCATAGAAACATAGAAGAGGAAAAACCCAATGTGAATATAGATTCAAAAATCTGATATATAGATAGCCTCAGTAGATGATGTATATAGTTTAAGGTCATAGGGATTAAACCAGAAGCTACTAATATTTTTAGGTCTAACAAATTTGACCAAATTAGTGGGGTAGTCTACATAGAAAGGTCAAAGAATAACCCAATGTGAATGAGGGATCAATGCTATCATATATTACCCTAGAAGGGGGGAATTTATTTTTTGGTAATGAATCTCATACCAATGTGTCATTTAATTTAAGCTGACATGATAAAGACCCTATGATTTATATGGGTCTCTAAAAGTAGAATCTCAACTTAAGGCTTTGAGGCCTCCATATGATAGGTACACATAAATAGTAAGTAAACAAGAATATAATGTTATAATATTAATTTTAAAGTGGAAAAAATGCATGAATGTATAACATTGAGGGTATTTGAATTTGTGTCAATAGTTGGGTTATGTAATGTGTAAATAATAACCTATTAATGTCTAAATCAATTATAAATGGATACTAGAGAGAGATGAATGACTATTAGTAATGGAGAAAAACTAATGTCACATTTAATCATTGGAGACTAGTGGGAGTAGGGTGGCCATTACCACACTCGCTATTGGGATACCACATGGGGTTCAGTTGAACCTTTCCTCCTAGTCCAAAACACACTTTAGGGTTACTTTATAGGCTAAGGGAAAAACAATTATTCTCACCATTAAATCCTAGAATGGTCCCCTTTGATAATTCAACCCCTGTTATAAATTTTTCTATGAAACAGATACCCAAGAGAATTGATCAAATCAACATTGAGGTATTATAAGAGGAGTATATTGACTTAATTAATTAGTTTGTGTTGAATTATACATCATATATATGAAGTGGGTTCACAAATAATATGAGTATTCAAGAAGGGTTAAATCACACTAAAGGTTACTCCATCATGTATTGAACACATTCTCTGGGTAAGGGATGAAACATGATATTATTTAGTACATTATAACTTAAAGGTGTGATATACCCAAAGTGAATAGATATTCCTTCCATGGATGAAATTACACATATGGAATAGCTTAATTCCACTTGAAAAGGGAAAGGGATATCCACTCTAACATTTTATACAGTAAGGGTTCTAGCGAGCATATCTGGGTTTTTTCTAGGGTCATGCAGTGGGAACCAGGAGATGTGTGCATTTTTTATTCTCTAACTTTTTCATAAACTATAAAAGGTAATGGATTAGTGAGTTAAAGCTTGACTTCTACACATACATTATTTAGGAGGATTCAAATGTGTGAGTCTTTGTGAATCTTTTGATTTGTAGTTTAAGTTATTTTAATTAGGATCGTGAAGGGATATGTTTTATACCAAATATATTTGAAAAAAATGTTTCTATGGATTAAGGTCACACAACTTAGAACAAAAATGTGAGACAACCTATATAGAATGTGTGATGTAAAATCCAAATTGAATAGATATCTTATTTCTAGTATACATTATCCCATTGGGTAAAATACATAGTTTAAGGTCAAAATTCTTGGAAAATATGTTTGTGGCTAGGCCTAGGATAAATTATCCATGATTCAATATGTATCCCATGGTATAATAATGAAGCTACACATAGTTATTATGTAATGGGTCTGTACAATGATCTATCTCACATGTAAGGAAATGGGGTAATGCTTGTCATCATTTGAAAATTCCATAACAATATGGTTTTCTTGTAAAACAGTAATAATTGAATCAACAAGAAAACAAAAGGAACCCCTATATATACCAAGCCCTTACATAGGGGAGGGGTATTTTCATATTTCAACCTGGTATGGGATTGGAACAAAGAGAATCTCCATAGATACTTTCAAAAAAAGAAGATTAATGTTTCATTAGAAATAGAGTATTCAACCTTATTTTTTATTTACATATAGGGATCATATAACAGGTATCATTATATAGATCTAGCTCTCATGTAGGTAATGAATCACATAGAATAGAACATGTGTCATGTAGTTTAATTTCATTCCACAAGGACTAAGATGTTATTTAGTTTAGGGTCATGTGATGGGAAGTTATATTTCTATAGTTTAACATCATGCAACTAGGATAAATATTATAGAGTTTAAAGTTATGTGACCAAGATTTTTGTGGACCAACATAAATATTATGCTATGTATCTTTTGGGAAACCTTCCATCATAGAGAGATGTGTGAATTTAATGGGAATTATCATCTTTTCATAAGATTATGGATAAAGAAGTTTATACTAGGGGTTTCTATGTAGATTTTAATCATACATAAATGAGGTAGGTCTCATGGAATGGGATAATCTAATCAATTTAGGGTCATGCAATTTGGACTATGGTGTTACATAGTTTAAGGTCCCCCAACTTGGAATAGTTACAAACAATTTAATGTCATGCGGTGAGGATTCATACTATGCAGTTTAATGTGATGAAGCAAGGATATAGGTGTCATGTAGTTTAATTTCATGTGAAAAAGATGTTGGTGAAAAAAAATTTACGAATATTAGGATCGTGCATGCTAGAAATATGTGGTCTCATCTCAATACAGTGTTATCAAATGTCCTGATGAGAATGAGAGGAAAGACATCCACTAATAGGGAAAAAATTTAAATGGGGAATTATTATATATTTTCTAAGGTGTAGAGTCTATTTTTGGGAAGACCTGTAATGAATGGTATGACCCAAAAAATGATAATGTACCCTAGAAAATGGGGGCATTATTCTAGTTAAGGGATCATAAATAATGAAATTTGTTTTATTGGATTCCCACGTAGATTTGATTAACATAAGGGAGTCATTAAATGATTGCATATTTGTATCAATTCATGGGTGGAAGAAGCTGACATGTATTTCAGGATGAACCAAATGTGTTGTGTAGTTTAGCATCATACCACTAGTATGGAATTATGTGTTTTTTAATTTTAGTTGATAAGGGATTCATGCTATATAGTTTAGATTATTGTATTAAGGACTTGTAATTGTTTATTCATAAATTATACTCACATGAAATGTATAAGAAAATTTTATTAGCATTTAGTTCATGAAAGGTCCCAACATGAATGATTAAAGGGATTTGCACCCATACAAGGTTTGGGTACTTTTCATTTTAGATTTTTGAAATTTGTGGCTAGGCATAGAATAATAGATCTAGGAATCACTTCATATCCCAATAGAATGGAAATCATGAAATACATAATTCTTTATAGGACATTCCCCCACATAGATTTTACTCATAAATAGATTAAAATAATGATATGAATCATTTGATGTTGTCTTAGTCTTGAGTAATATCTACTTTTATGATGACTAGTCCATACATCGATATAACTTGTGAGCCTTGGAATAAGGTCTATCTAGGATGACCATAGTCCTTCGATTTATAAAGAAATAGAGTGGAAACCCTTATACAGATTGATATCATACATTGGGGATGTGGGAATTCATAGTTCAATGTCATATAGAATAGACATATCCAAATAATTGGAGGCAATGTTAGATGAACTAGGGATTCTATGCAGTTTAACATCATAAATCTAAGACTTTTTGTTTTGTAGTTTAATGTCATATATCCAGGACTGAGTTCCCTATAATTGAATAAAATTCATTTCAATAACACTAGTTAGAGCATCTCTCTAGGTTCTGTAAGAACACATGAGTCATGCTCAGCATGATAAAGACAACATGGAAAATAATTTGAACTAAATGGGGGTTCTTGACGGGTAACATGTTCTGGAATATTAATTTCAATGCAATAAATAATCTATACATATATTTGGATCTGGTGGAGGGAAATGGTTGAAAGTGATTAAAATTCTTGGCTAGCCCCATGATGTAGGATTCATGCATCAATATGTATCCCAAGGTATGATAATCAATCCACAGATAGTCCATACTAATGGTACCTATGAAAATTTGATTCTTAAATAGTTATAAAGTCATTTAATTTTCTATAAAGATCAGTATCATGCACATTGAATTTCCAATGAAATCGGAGAGATTCCTTTTATCAGAAGGGAGTAAACCCAATTTGAATATGGTATCCATGCCAGGTCATGGCAAGGAAGCTTTGCCATAGTGCAAGGACTTTGAAGGAAACTCATAATGAGATGGTAAACCCGATAACAAGAAAAATTCTATGTGGATCTGATCCACGTGTATATGGGAGAAATGGTCCAATAGAATGACCATATCTCATTCAATTTAATATCATTCGATAATGAAAAATGTGACATACAATTTATGGTATTACAGCCTGAACCAACACCACTCAGTTTAATGTCATGCGGTAGGGATATTTGTGTCATGACATTAAATTGTTCCAAGTGATTCATAGGGATACGTTTGATGAAGCTTTGGGGATTACAAAAGGGATCAAGGATATATCCCAATTTATGTTAGTAAATACATTATTCCATACAGTTTAGAGTCACATATCATGGAATATGGTGTCATACAAGTTTATATCTCACGATAAGGATGTCTGCCATGTATTTTTTAATTATGTGGTAATGAAATTTTCACTACCATAATACACTAGGAGGGATTATGTTTTGTTAGGGTGAGAATGACTCAAATTCATGTCACATGATTCTTGGTATTCTCAATCTCTACCAGGCCTTCATCTACCAGTTCTCAAAGTCAATCTTTAAAGACAAATCATTTTTAAATGATATGCTGAAAAATTCAATGGTATAGAAAATAATTGGGATGTTCTTTAATGACCACGTACTTAGGTCACCTTATACTCAAAATCTCAATAAGGTCAATAAAAAATGGCTATGTATAGTTTATGGTAACATTCTCATGTTGAAAGGAATAGAACCTATTGTGTATGCCATTGAGGGATGGATGGTTTAAATGCTTTGATATACTTTTTATGTTTTACTTAAGATTTGAAAATGGAAGAAGTGGATACTTGGGTATCATTGGATCCAATATCTGATCATCTATCTACTTTTGAAGAGAATCCTTGAAGAAAAAGAACCTATCAATTGTATAACCTAATAGACAATGGTAGGGAACATAATTGTAATATTCAAACAAATATGACTCTTTAGGTATCCTTATCTTGATCCTTGGGACATAAACCAAATTATTCTCCATTTCCAAGGTGAAAGTACTATTATTTTTCTTCAAATGAAAGGATTATACCTTTATTTGAATATATTTGAGAGACAAAAGATAATGATTCTTCCCCTATGTGACACATATGTTTGGATTGTCATAGTTGCATGGTTGAATTTGTTGTCTTGAAGGAAGTGCCTCAATCAAAATCAATTTGGAGGAAGATTTTGAGGCTACTTAAGAATGTAAATTCATTTTATTAGAGGATGAAAAAGATAAAAATTCCCATAGCCCTATGGTATGGGGTAAGATTGAACAATATTCATAATTCACTCGGAGAGGGGGTGAAAAGTTTGAAAATTCCCTCAAACATATGGGGTAGGGTACTTCGCTGTAAGGAGGACCTCTGTAATAGGATTATGGTATTTCACTATGGAAAAAACATCCATGAAACATCTTCATAATTACATTCCATAGATCCTCGTTTTCTTTCTCCAACTAAGATATCTATTCTTTAAAAAATATATACTTGTCATCCTTAAGGGGTTGAATGATAGAATAATTGTTGATCACATTTCCTTTATTAGGGGAAATATGGGTGGATGATGATGGGAATTTTTATTCACCAATAGGGATGATTAAAACTTCATTATAGGTGAGTATGGTTTCACTAATATTTTCTTTTTCGATGCTAGGAGTATAGAATGGGAGAACCTGCTACGCATCAGCTAAATATGTCGGTGCATACACATCCTTTTCAATTTAGTTCTAATCAGGACTAAATAAAATTTCATTAGTCCTAGTTGATACTATGTAACACCATGATATTTGAAGAAATTTTTTTCAAAAAATAAATTAAATTTATTTGATTTCTTATGTTACACAAAACAATGATTTTTGGCGAACTGTGATACACTGTTAACATATTATTATCACCTAACTGTTAGATTGGATTTTATAAATAATATTAACTAAATTATTAAAGTTTATGGTTTACACATGTACAAAATAAATTAATTAGTTATCAATTAACTATAAATGAAAATAAAATTCTTTTGAAAATAAATTAGATGTTTTTCTGACAAACTTTTTTTACGTGCACAATGAATTTTTTATCCTATTAAATTAAATTGATCACTATTGTTAAATGATTTTAATGAGATTTATATATTATATATTCAATCAAATATTTTATCATTTATATAATATTTTTATTATGCATAGGATAATAATAAAATTAGTTTTTCACTTAAAAATTTTATTCTTATAAAATTAAGTTTTCATCACATTTTGCACATGTATTGAAAAAATAATTTATAAAATTTATAAGTATTAAATTAGATAAAATTAATTACATATTTATAATCAGAAGGATCAAATTTGGTAAACATTACCCTTTTATTTTTAGTCAATATTAATAATAATCATGGTAAAATTAATCACCTCCTCCAAATCAAATTTTTATTAAAAGAAAGAAAAGTACAAGAAGGACACAAATGGTTTAGGGGGGTCTAAAATAACACAAACTGATGGCATCCCCTCTGGTCAAATTAACACCCTCTGGCTTCAAGTTGTTTGGGTTAAGGAGACAAGTGCTGATGGAACTCTGATCCGCCAAAGAAGCCAGGTAATTCGCAACCTTATTTCCCTCATGCCACGTATGAGTCACTTTAAAGTTGGTGGATAGGATGGATTTACATTTCCTGACAATGTAGGTAATGGACCAGGGATGGAGCCTTTACCATGCAGGGAGTCGTGTAGAATCAAAGAGTTGGTCTCCGCTTGAGAGATGGAAATGTTCTTCTGAGTGAAAAGAGTGAGCCCAGTAAGAATTGATTTGGCCTCGGCCATAAGACAATTACCACTTCCAAAGGATGAAGTGAAAGCAAGAACAATATTCCCTCCAGCTCCACACACCACTCCCCCTTCTCTCATGATTCCCATAATGTAGGACCTATCAGGGTTCAGCTTGAAACCACTACCCGGAGGGTGCCATCGAACCAACCTTCCCTAAACTCTGTCCATGGAGTTACGAGACAAAGGGTTACGGACCTGCATAAAGCATAAAGAAGGGGTGTCGCTCTAGTTATAGAAAATCAAAACCAGGTCCTCCAGTAGGAAACGAGTTCTCGAAATAATGGACCTCGCCGAATGAAGAGCCCCCTCGAACATCTCCCAATTTCTGGCTTTCCAAAAACTCCATCACCCATCACTGAGAATCAACACTCGATCCATAATCTTCATACCGGGGTCGTGTGCCCCATGGAACTACCATTCCAAAAATGTGTTATCACTCTATTCGTAAGGTACAAGAGACATGAAACCATCGAAGAATGACCAAGTCGCAAGATCATAATAACTTTCAAAGAATAAGTGATTATTTCTCTCCTCCTGCCTGAAGATACAGCAATGGCAGCTCAAGGCAAAGCTAATACTCAGTTTTTTGATGTTATCATCCGTATCTATATCAAAGTTATTGATACTCCAGATGGGGAAGTTGTATTTTTCTGGGAATCTATTGCACCACATGAAGTCACTCCAATTATCCTGTTGATCCTAAGAAGAAGGCAGCTTATGGAAATCCCTGGAGGTGAAAGCGCCGGAGGTAGAGGGTGTAAACTCACACTGATCGGGTTCAGAAGTTATCATAATGGATTCAAGAGATGCTTATTTCTCTTTGTCCAAAACCATCGACATGAAACAGGGATAACTTTTTGCCTCTTTAATGGTGATCATAGGAGCTGGACAACCAGAAAAACCAAGAACAGAGCCTCCCCAATTCCAATACCAGAAAGAGATATTCCCTACACCCACAATCCAACGAGAATGATGCTGGAGGACTTGGATAAGAGGAGAGATTTTTTACCAGAAAAGGGAAACAGAACCACGCATATACTCCTAATTACCCCCACAGTTGAGAGACATTGACCTACCTCATAAGGTGCGCTCCTCTATAAATTTCCATGCCATATTGGCCTGAGAATAATACAACGTGTTCTGAAGTCTACACACCTTAATCCCTCCTTCATGGACAGGTCTTTCCAGCTTTCCCCACGAGGCCCAATGTTGTTTTCCCTCGGACAGAGCATCCCAGATAAATCTATACAAAACCTTGTCAATATTCCTGATGACCCCATGGGGGATGTTAACATATTCCAAAGCGTGGAAAATCATGTCACACAGGACGTCGTTAAATAGACCTATATGACCCCCAAAAGATAAATAGTAGTTCTTCCAGTTAAGGATATGATTCTGGATCTTATTAACAACATGTTCAAAGTCCTAAACCTGAATCCTACTTGAATCAATAGGCATGCCGAGATACTCTATTGGGAAGGTTCCACGCTATATGTACAAGCGGCGACACAGGGATGCAACACGGCTGGGAGAACTCTTCTGATTTAAGAAAATATTACTTTTTGAATTGCTAAGTACCTACCCACTCCAGTAGCAGTAATCATCAAGGATATTCTTGATACCATGAATAGAGCCCCTTCCCCCATTGGTGAAGATGATAGTGTCATCTGCGAACATCAGGTGGGAGATTGAAGAAATATTATGTTTCCTTCTATAAGGAAGTACATCTCGAGTAATCATGCCCCAATTGATAAGGCAGATAAGAGCATCCTATGAAAGGATGAAGATACTCAGAGAGATCGAGTCCCCCTACTGGAGACCTCTTGAGTCCTTGAATAAGCCATGAGACTTGCCCAAGAAAGAAATAGCCAGCCAAGATGAGTTGAAACAGCGGAAGAGTAAATCCACAGATCTTGGAGAGAAACCCCTGGCTACAAGAACTCTATTAATAAAGCTCCATTCAATCCTATAATAATCCATATTCATGTCAAGTTTTATATCCAAGTTGGATCCATGTGTTTTAAAGTTAATGTCATGAATAACCTTCTGAGCCATAGAAATTGCTCCCTGAATAGAGCGGCCTCTCACAAAACCATGATGCAGTATCGAGATCCACTGGGGTAAGAGTTTGGAAAACCTCAGGTTAATAATACATGCAAGGATCTTGTATAGAAAGTTTCACAATATAATTGGATGATATTAAGAAATAGAAAAATTATGCTTGACCTTTGGGATGAGAACAAGGGTCGTAGCACAAGCTACCTGAGGTATACTCCCACCCCGAAAGTAATCTTGGATAGTGTCAATGATGTCTCCCTTAACCACATGCCATGCCCCTATATAAAATGATCCATGAAAACTATCTGGTCTGGGTGCACTCTGGGGTTCGAGATGCATCATCACCATATGGATCTCTTCCTCATTCGAGACCTCTTCCAATCCCTTATTATCATTAGCCTACACATCATTGGGAATCACATCCCATATGTTTGCATCTCCACTAGGATATCCTCTGGACACCCTCAGATTAGGACCAGCAAGTATATCCTTGAAGAAATAATTCCCCATACTTCCCACGGTGTCTTTATCATTCGTGTAGGTGCCATCCTCAAGTAAAATGTTGGGTTGGATAAACCGTCTTCTTTATCGAATGTATGTATGAAAGAACGCTGATTTTATGTCACCCTCCTTCAACCATTTCACAAAAGAGTGATCCCTCAAAATCCATTCCTATTTAAGAAGAAACTCATCCCAACTGTCGCTTATATCCATTAACTCCTCAAATATCAAGTAATTCCACTCCTCCTCCAATTTAGCTTCCAAGATGTCAATGATTTGTTTCATCTCCTCCATGATCTGATCGGATGGAGGTAAGTTTCTGGCCCACAACTAGATCCCCTGCTTCAGCCTCTGAAGCTTATTGTGAAGAGAAACCCATGAGTACCCCTTGATTGGTATTTCCCACAGGTCATGAACCACTCTCAGGTAGCCAGAATTTTGGTCCCACTGACAGAAGAACCTGAAATCCTCCTGTGTATCCAGCCTAGGAAGAAGAGAAACAAGCAACAAGGAGTGATCTAAAATTACATGATCCAAAGGTTTCACCTTAGAATTGGGAAAAGAACTGATCGCGATGTTGTTATCCAAACACCGATCTAGCCGACTCCAACATCTCTTTCCTCCTCACTGATTATTTCTCCACATGAAGCGATCACCGGTATAACCCATATCAAGAAGGCCTGAGCTCGCTGCAAACTGAACAAACTCCGAGCTAGCCTGGCTAAGAATAACAACTCTTCCTTTCCTTTAATCAAGATCAGAGACAACTTTTAAATCCCCTAAAACAAACCACATAAGATCCTCTGTATTGAAGGACCCAAGCTCTCGCCACAACCGTTTTCTGACCTGTGCATTGCAGCTTCCAAAGACAAAGGAATCAAAGAATCTCTTTGTACCTTTTAAAACTTTTTTAGTGATAAATTGATCCCCTTACATGGCCACATCCAAATAAATCTCCTTATTCAAAAATATCCATATGTACCTATTCATAGGGGACACCTGCATGGATCCATGCATACTGGCTCTACAAAAAAATTCCTTAATTTTATCCGGGTTCTACTTATGTTCCAGAACCACCACAATGTCGAATTTTTTCTTCTTCAATTCCAAGGCAATGAAATCAGTATTAACCTGAGACCCCAAACCACAGGAATTAAATATCATCATAGATAACATTAAAACATTAGCAGCCCAGTTTTTACCCCAAGCATCTCGGTCTTGTTGTTATGGGAAGAGGATTGATCCATAAGAAGTCTCGATCTAGCATGAGTACATACTCTAGGGCTCTGAACTAGAGGAATACTAGCTAAGGGTGATAGGAGAGAGGAAAATTCAGAGGATATACCTTGAATCACCAATATATAACTTTGAGGTAGAGAATTTGTCTCCTCAAAATTCTTTTCAGAGCTCGCTGGCTCATCCTGATCCATCCTGGAGCCTTCCAGCGAACCTGCACCGATAAGAAGGGGAGAGCAAGGTACACAGACATCTAACACCTGCACCACAAATGTCACAGGGGTAGTCTCTGGTTAATCTAAAAGAAACACCCGATAATCATGAGAGGGAAAGATGGAGGACAAGAACCTTTCCCACATTCTTCCAAATATGAGCATCTCATGAGGGATGAACATACTGGAAACAAGACCAAAAAGCCTCATAACAGGAACCTCTTCTGATCGGAGCCCCAAACTGTTACTGGAGAAAATGTTTCCATCGAGGGGAGGGGAAAAATGAGCCAGAATATCTGGGGCCTCCATGGATACCTGATCATCCCCCTGCACTGAGGCCTTTTCCAGGGGAGGTTTAGGCACAAAGCCTCCTGTCCGAGGATGAGGGAAGACCTTGCGCGCTCGTTCTCTTTGAACCCGACCTGGTCCACCTGACCTTTAGGATCTACACACCTACCTTGAATTCTCATGAAGACTGCAAGAGGAATAGAATCTAGGGAACATCGAGTAGATGATCTCTTGGTCCCAAGCCACCACATCCTTCACCTTCAGCGTGATTTTCTATGGAATCGGTAGAGAAAGGTCCAGCTCAACACAAATTTGAGGGACCAGAATGTCTTCATAGGATAAGGTACGATCATCCACACACAGAAAACCCCCAAGATAATATCCTATGGCCTTGATAAGCATATCATTTTGTAAATTAAGGGGAATACCATAGAGGCCAATCCAAACTGCCACGCGGGAACATTCCTTCCCCTTGTGAGCCTCCAAAGACCAAGGAGCTAGGCTGAAGCGCCAGCATCCAAATGATCTAGGAGCTTTGCACCTAGCCTTAAATATCAATCATGGTCCATTTGTTAGTTTTTTTTCATTTTATAGTAACATTATAAACCCTTAAGGGGTTGAAAATTTTAATATTACGGTAATTGTCAAAAGGGATAACGAGGGGTTAAAACTTAAAGATAAGGGTAAAAATGAAATCCAAACTTGTTAAATTTATTTTATATTAGAAAATTTTGACTCATCCTCATATTATATTTTAATATTATCTATTTTTATCCATTTTTACATCAAAATTAATTTATATTAATTTAATATTTTATGAAATTACAAGAGTTTCCCACCACTTAATTATAAAAGGTTGTCATACTTTCTCTTCTTCACACAACATTGAGTATTATATCTCAACAAAACACTGAAAATGTCTCTTCTCCACTTCCATATCCACATTCTAGAGGTTTTATTCTTCCCAAAATACCAACCCTATTTCCTTTTAGAGGAAATTTAACAGAGTCATATCAATGAAGAGGTAACCACCATAACCAATCACTTTATTTTAAATTTTTATTTTACCTCATATAAATATACTATATTATTCATGAAATAATAACTTTAGTATACTAGATATTCTTAAATGTTATTAAAATTTTGAAAAAACTATTATAAACCTAGTTCCCATCAAATAATAAGTGAAAGTATAGCTCATGCGTATGTACAACATACCATCTCCACTTAGAAATATAATTAATTTTTCTTCACCATTTTTTATGGATGGGTATTATAATGGGTTTAATATTTATATATATTTTATTTTTGATATAGTTATACTTATTTAATGATTATTTCATTTCTACCTTCTTATCATTAAATCCTTTGGGAAATGATAACATCACTTGTGCGTACATATGGACTACCAACTACACGAAGCGATGCAACTCATTTTTTATTTATATTTTACATGGATGGTAATGAGAATAGATTTTATGAATATATATGATATATGAAATATAATAATGATCTTGGAAAGGTGAATTAATTTTTACATTTTTTTGTTCCATCCTTTGAAAAATGAAAAAAAAACTTTCATCCATACGTATATGGATGACTGTAAATTTATATTCAATAAATATATATTATATATAACCATTATTAAAATTATATATATTATGTAATAATTATCTAAGTATGTGTAATGAAACTACCAAACCAAAAATTACATGAAAAGTGAATCAATTATCACCCAAAATAGTGATTTTAATAAAGAATCGTTAATAAACAAGTGATAAAAGGTTGAAAGTAAATCATATATGGTTTGATATAAATGAGTATGTTTCTGTATTAATATTTATAATAAACCTATTTTTATTATACAAATGTTTGAAAATATATTAAGGAAGTTAAACTCGAGATAAGGGGTTTTATGTTACAATCTCATTGTTTATCAAGATTTTTTTGATTAAGTTATGATGATGAAATATTATGACTAACCTATAAAGATACTACTAATTTTTATTATCATTTGTTTATTTCTTTAAAATATTTTTTTTTCATTTTCCTCATATTTTGTACTCAAGATACTGAAAATATTATTTTATGAAAAACCAACATCATTTCTCTATTCGGTCGAAAAAAATTCTTCTTCCATATCCATGGTTTTTTAAAATGTTTTAAAGAAGATTTATAATATTTTAATATGATTATTTAAATTCATTTTTATGCATGTTAGACTATTTAAAAAATTGTTGAAAAGGAATATTCTTGTCAATTTCTAAATGAGGTGCTTTATGATATTTCCAACAAAAGTATAAAAGGAATGGTTTTTAACTTATACAACATGAATAGAATTTCCCACCATCATGGTCACTCAATATTTTGAATCTTATTTTACATTTTCCCATGCTTATTTTCAAAGATAATGTTTTCTATAATATTTTGGAAATTTTTATAGTCTAAGAAGAGATTCCAAAATGGAAAGGTTAGTTTAATCAAAAATGTTATAATGGTATTTTGATTCTTCAATGAAAATAACCTTAAATGTTTCTTATCCTTAACCAGGAATATGATCCAAGTATACCATACTTTTTGTTTTTAGTATGTATTTTGTTTTATATGGAATGATGTTAGTGAAACCTGTTCCTTTTCCATGGGTTATACTATGACGAAATTTTTACAAATCCCATTTCTTTTCATGGTTTATAATATGATGAATTGTTTATGATCTTATGGAACATATATTTATGATTTGTATTATGTGATGGGTGGTAACTATATCTCCCTCCAATGGATTGGGTAAATATTGATATCTCCTGAGATAAATAGGACTAGAATGGGGAGTGAACCATGTTTATTAATGGACATTAACCACTACAATGGTATTGGAAGTGAATCTTTACTAATATTATGGCTTGGGGAGTGATCCCATTACTCTATGATTGTCTTGGAAAAGAGCATTTACTAATATGAAAATTATTTTTTATACCTATGTGTATGCCAAAATTACATATCTTATTCATATATTATGATATCATGGATCATGTTATTTTATTCTTTTAATATTAAGGCCTTATAAGTTGAAAAGATTTATGTCATGACTCAAGATTATGATCTATGGTATATAGGTTATAGTTTTAAAAAAATTTCTTATGTTATCATACCCTTTTTCATATGTTATTCTTATATGATCATCGATGTCTTATTTTTTTTACCCTTATTGATCATTACAGATCACCCTTTATTCTGTTTTCATTCCCATGATATGAACAAATATTTTATATATGATATATCTAAGAAGGGTTATATTTATAAAGATCTATGTGGGTGACGAAGTAGAAATTTTATGCACTAGTTATTTATGTTTCCATGTTTCTAAATAAAATATACCTATAAGATTTTGGAATGGATTGTTATGTTATGTAATGAATAATAATCTACTTAGTTGTAATATCTATGAATGAAAATTTTGGGTCACTATATACCATGTGGATGGAAATGTAGGAAACTATTGTTCCTCATTAGTGTAGTATCCCATTTGGTGGGTCTATTACCATTAACTTGTTTGGTGGATCATCACCCATTGTACTATTTGGTGGGATAGTTCTTATTGGACCATTTGATGGGATGGTGCCTATTAGACTATTTAAAAAGATAGTTCTCATTGTACTATTTGAAGGAACATTTCTAGTTGTACTTTTTGATGAGACGATTACTGCTGGAACATTAGGAGGGATGGTTCTCATTTTCCTATTTTATGGGATGCTTCTCATTAGACAATTTGATGGTATAGTTCCCATTAGACCATTTAGAGGGATGGTTCCCATTAGACCATTTGGCGTGATGGTTCCCATTGGACCATTTGATGGGATGGTTCCCATTGGACCATTTGGTGGTACAAAGCCCATGACCACTCTTCTTCTTTGTTTTGTAGAATGGATGAAACATAACCCTCATAGAAAATATTTTGTTATACATATTTGATGAAAAATCATTTTTAGACATGTGACCCCACATACAATGGTTACGATAGTAATTTGGATGATCATCTTACCCTACTTCATCTATCTTCTTGGTTTATAAAATCATGATCAAGATGTATTTTAGATTAGAGGTGAAGTACCATATAACCCAATTATTATGGACGGAATTAATTTTATTCTTACTACTTTTGATGTCACTTCGTCTCACCCTTTTTGTTTGTGGATAAAAATATCTACTTGTGATGTCCCATAGTTCCTTGTCTATGTTGGTTATCCTAGATGATTTATTTTATTAATTTTTTATATAACATCCTATACAAATTATGTTGTATTTATAAACTCTCAGAAAGCCCTAGGATACTTTTGGGTGAAGAGTTTTGTTGAAAAATCATCCTGTAATTTCTCTACATAGATCTCTAATAATTTTTATTATGGAATATGTGTTTCTATGAAATATGTAAACCCATTTTATCTCGTAATTAAATCCATGAATCTCTCATTTTCTTACTACTTTAAATGGAATTGGTCAAGGATATGATTTTACTCAGTGTATATATGAATTGGATGAGGAATTTATGATAAATATCTTTTCATATTGAGATATACCCAGTTGTATAGTTATTATACCATGAAAAGGTAGGTCCTCCCAAGGTTTACATAAATAATGTGATATTGGAAGCCTCTTGATGTTCTGGGGTTCCTAATCTGGGAAACACTAAGAGAATAAATGGATGATATGTTGTTATGGTTTTCCTATTCCATCAAACGTCGAGAAATTGTAGGTCCCAAAGTTTTGTAGAGGATGAGTCGAATGCACCCACCAAGTATGTGGATTTATATTTGGTTATACTAGATCATGTTAACCTTATATAGAACCCATTATAGTGAATATATCATCTAGTATATCCTAAGATACCACTGCTCGATTAAACATCAAGTGACTTTCCTAAATTTTAATCTAATGATTCTTTGATGGTGGGAACTCTTGATAACCAATCAGCACTATTGTAAATTAGGCCGATTTATATGATTTAAAGTTTATGAGGTGGCTCGATTATACCTATTTGGTTTAATTAATGTTCTTATATTGAATGGGGTTATATAAAGGAGGAATGAAGGCTTCAACCTATTTACCATACCTGGTGGTTTTGAATCCCCTGAGCAATTCAACATTGATCAAATCAGGATCTGCTATTTTAGCTTTGAGATGGAAAATATTCTCTTTTACTGAGATTAATTTAGCATTTTTGGGATGGGGTGAGTGTTGAATGTGGTCACACATATCTCCATTTTTATAGTACCATGGTTTTCATCATCATTTGATCCCACAATGTTCAAATTCACTAATTTGAAGCATATGATAGGAAGTATATATTCCCTTAGAGGAGAATCTATAATCATGGTAAGTTCCTACACACTTGATAGTACTAGAAGTGAATTTGGGGTAAAATTGATAAAAAATTCACTAACCTCATGGGCTGGGGTTCTCCATGAGATTCCTTAGCCACCAAGGATAATTGTGATGATTTTTTAAGCTTTTGGATAGTGGTGATATGAAATTGGTTCTAGGCCACTATCGGGATATGCTGATTGGACTCAAATATACTATCAGTAGCATGGAAATTAACCTTATTTGGAGTTTCACTGGTCGAATACTCCCATTGGGATATCATTTTGGATACCCTAGTATAGATTATCGATATTGGTACCAATTCCTCTATAGATTCTGGTAGAATTGGGGTCACATGTCATTGATGAAGACTATGGTAGATAAGATCCCTCCTCAGAAGCTCCTAGGTGGTTTCATTGATGCGGTGAGCATCCTCCTCCACCTCCCTGATATAGGGATGGTATGTGATAATTTTCTCTAGGTATAGGCTCCCAATGTGATTAGATGTGGAAAACAAGGGCCACATTCTCTTCAATGACCTATTAGTGGTAGGAAAGTCATATGGGATTTATCCTATAGAAAATTTTATGAGCTACCTCTAAAGTCATTATAAAGATATTGATATGGTAATAGTATACCAGGGTGTTCACCAGTTGGCATTAGAACCTATGAGTCAGCGACAATGAACATCATGGCCATGAAACTATGGTATCCATGGAATTTAAGGCATATGTTCAACACATTAGTTGGGTTTGTGCTGTAGATTGAGGTGTCCTACTAGTAGTTAAAATTTTTCAAATAATTTAGGAATTCATTGGTGAATTTTATGATGAAATTTATATTGAAGGGATTCCAAAAGTCCTTGAAAAAGAAACACAAACAACAAACCCTATAATATATTTTGGAAAATTGTTTTAGGGATTTCAAATGTGGTTGGGATGAACACCTTCCTCTTGGTGAATTTTATTACAATAATTTCTTTAAATTAAGAATTCATACATATCCTTATGAAGCCCTATATGGAAGGAATTGCATAATTACAATGTTCTGGGATAATTTTGTAGAATGAAAGCTAATGGGACTTTAGCTATATTAGGAAATAACATAAAAGTTTGGTTTCATTCAACAACACATTAGGGACGATCATAATTGATAGAAGAGTTATGTTGAAAATTGTTGGTGAGTTATAGAGTTCAAAGTTGGTGATATGGTATTTCTATTAATATCTCATTATAAATAGGTTAAGAGATTTAGAAATAAGTGGAAGATTATCCCAAGTTTTATCAACCCCTTCTAAATTATTGATCATATCAGGATGGTTTCTTATCAATAGGTCCTTCCATGGAATCCTTCTCTTGTTCATGATGTGTTCTGTGTATCAATTTTGAAGAAGTACATACTTGATCCTTCATATGTATTCAACTCAAAGGTTATATACTGAAGAATGGCCCTTATTATGTGGAACCACTAATGTAGATTTTGTATTTAAGAGATAAAGTGATACAAAATAAGACCACTTACTTGGTTAACATCGTGTGGTGAAACTATAAATTTCAAGAAGCTACGTGGGAACCCAAGGATCTGATGAGGTAAGATTATCCTGGTTTGTTTGATTTAGAGTAATGAAATTTTGAGGGTGAAATTATTATGGGGAGAGGGAGAATTTAACAAACCAATATGTTATGATATATTTTTATTTAAATTATTTTTATGTGTTTGATATCATTCTTTACATGAAACACTAAGTTTAACGAAACTGTGATATACTATTCAAATATTATTATTTAATGTGGTTATTATCTCCTTTCTCATAGATTGGTGGATATAAATATGAATTAATAAATTATAATTTTTTTATAAAAAAATTCCTTAATTAAAATGTATTAATCATTGTCTAGAAAATAAGTACATAATTTTAAATGTGAAAAGTAATATAATTTTCTGTTAAAAAATCAATTTTTCAAATTATTTTATTTATATATATATTATTTACCTTAATCACTAATGAAATCTTATTTTGTTGAAATATATTGGTATTTAATGTAAAAAATTAATAACAATTGATAAATTTATTATCAATTTTTTATAAGTTAAAATAGAATTATTTGAAGTTAAAAAGAGTAATTTGTTTTAAAAAACAATGTTTATGATCACAATGTATTTTTATATTTGTAAAAAACAATTAATCAACATTTATGAATGATTTTAATTTATTTTTTATATAATTTTTTCAATTAAATAAATTATCATTCATTTAATGGTCGTTACTTGTCATACAATGAATGGAAATTCACTTTTGGAATGAAAAATGATTTTTCATAAAAAAAAATTAATCATGTTTTTTATATTTAAATTAGAATTATTTTCTTCCACTATAAGGTATTGAATATAGTAAAATGTATTCCATATTTGGAATCATTATAACTAATATTAGGTTATAATTTGAACTTACTTTTTTATCACGTTGAATAGTAACCTTAGTAAAAATTTATCACCATGGTAAGGGTTAAATAGGGTTAATGAGGGGGTTAAGCTAAGAGGTGAGGTTTAAATTATCTCAAAAAACTTTTTTTAAAATTTTATTTTTTGATGGTATTTGAGCTATACCCTTATTATGTTTGATTCTATGGAATTTTGGATCTTCCTGACTTATGTAAGACATATATTTTATAATAAAGTTTCAGAAATTTATATGTTTACCAACCACGTCACTTATAAAAATAAATATCCTCTTCTAATTTATACACACCACTTGATCCATTTATATTTACCAATATCTACCAAAATACTCTCCAAACTTCCTTATCCATAACCATGTGGCTCTGGTCTTTCCAAAATACCTATCCAAGAAATATTAAGGTGCTTTCCAAAGAAAGATACTCGAAAAGGGGTATATGTTATTACCAATATTTTTTAAAATTATTTCATTTAAAACATCCTCCAAAATTTATATAACAATATTAAAATGATGAAATAAATATATTCACTATAATTATATGTTATTATTTTAATGTTGTAACCATAATCTATCTCCTTCTCATCAGTTGGAAAATGATAACGTCGCTCGTGCGTACAGGTAGACTACCACCTCCACTAAGTGATGTGGATAGTTTGTCATTTCTTATTTACAAGTATGGTTATAAAGATATATTTAATGAATATTTATTATATTTATGATATAATTATCAATATTTAAATGTTAATTATTATTTAACTTTCTTTCCTTCCATCTATCAAATAGTTGAAACATCACTTGTGCATAGGACTACCGTCTCCATGAAGTGATCATTTTTTTCTCAAAACCACTTTATTTGGATGGTTATAAAAGTGAATTTAATGACTAAATATGATAATTAAAACATTATTATGATTATTTAAAGGATGAAACCATGAAAAAAATTTATGGACTAGAACTGTCAGACAGAAACATGAATGGAAAACTGATCAGTTTTCACCCTAATGTTCAATTCAGTGAAGAATAGTTAAAAAGGTAATTCGAAATTATAAAATTTTGATATATATTAGTTTAAGATTTAATATTGTTACTTAATATATGTATAATAAATATATTTTTATTATATAGGATATTTTAATATGTACGAAGAAATACTAGACTTGAGGAAAGAGTTCTTCGTATCAATATTGTTTTGTCGAGACATGTTTCATGTTATACACTTATTTGTGTTTATATGGTGTATATAATTCCCCTATTATATGTAAAACAATGAATATATTTATATTTGTGGTATTTAAATATTAATTTGAAGTTATTTATTTTAAGGGGTTAATATTCAAAAGTTACTAATGTGGTAAGAGTTTATGTTACAATATCATTTTTTCGGGATTTTCTATGTTTAATTTCCATTAAATGAAATTATATGATCCATATATTTTAAAACCCATATATATATATATATATTATCATATGGTTATTTCTAGGGTTTCTTGTTTTCATTTCATTATCCACTCTTTGTCACTTTAAACGATTGATAATATTTTTAAGAAAAGTTGACCTTATTTTTTAATTTTTGGAAGGGGATACTTGTCTTCCATAAACAAGTTCTTAAAATAGGTTTATGAATGTTTTTAAAAATATTTTAAATGTTTGAAAATGATAATTTTCTCTAACTTTGAATTTATTTATATATTTTTAAAATTAATCTTTTTAAACATTTTCTAAACAAGTCATTCTTGAATTTTTACAAAATTATGTAAAAATGTTCTCTTTTAATGTATAAAATAGGAACATCTTTTCACACCATCAAGACCACTCTTTTCTTTGAACTTTCCTTTACATAAACTATTTTAAAGAATTATTTTTCTAAATATTTTGGGAATTTTAGTTTTTAATGATACTGAATGAAAATGAAATTTTCCTTATTTGCAATGAAATGTTCAAATATTATTTTAAATGTATTTTTCATATGTGTAAAAATACATTAAGGATAGTTATTATTCACTAGGTATTTTTATTATGATACCACACATTTTATTTCTCTAGATGGATTACAATTTTTTGATGATGAAATCTTTATTAAACACATTTCTTTTTCACATGATATAAAATTATGAAATAATGAATGTTTTTAAGATCTTTTGACACACATATATATATATTTCATTATGAGATAGGTGGGATTGAAATCTTGTAGACCTTAAATATGTTGGGTAAAGATTTATATCTCATGAGATGATATAGATGGTAATGTGGAGTTACCACAGTTAAGTTAGGGACTCTTTCCACTCAGATAGTTGTGGTAGTGATCATTGGCTATGGAAATGAAGGAATATGGAGTGAAACCAATCCACTATGGGACTCTGTCCACTATGATTGTCTTGGTAGAAATTCATGACTAAATAAATGATTTTATATGATTATGTGTATACCAAAAACTTTTGTATTATTCTTGTGACATGTTCTCATGAATCGTGATTGATTATTAATGATTCCTCACTCTTATGAATCATGTGTTTTTTTATGATATAGTCTTATGTCATGAATCATGATTAACAATATTTGAATGAACATTTATAACTTTAATAAGTTATGATCATGTTTACATACCTTTATGGTTATATTATGATCACTTATGGTCATTGATTGATATTACGGATGTTTACCTTGACTAAGCCTATATTCTAAACCTTTCTTATGTTTCTTTTTCCCAAGGTTATGATGAATGGTATTAGTAGTGTATATCTAAGAAGGGATCTATCTGAGAATAAATTTATGTTATATGTTTAAGATATTTTATGAAACAAGTTAAGTATGTTTATAGTCTTCAAATACACTAAACCCTTATGGTTTTGGTCATGTGTATTATTGAGATATTTATTGAGTATTAATTTAAAATCATGTAATATTTATGTATGTAATGCTTGGGTTGCCTCACTCCTATCCTAAAAAGGGACTTACTAATAATATTTGAGGAGCAGTAGAGTAAATAAGTCTTACTTTATCTCAAAATCCTTTTCATCACATGGATTAGGATATTCTTATTCCCCTTAGATTATTGATGGGGAAAAATACAAAGGACCTAATCGAAATAGTAGGACAGTGGGTCCTAAAACACATAATGGTCCATTATTTAACTTGGTCAATACATATTATGGGGTTATAAAACCATGTAAGATAATATCACAGGTATTTAGTTAGTAGGCGTTCTAGCAATGTTTATCAGTAGACAGTTGTTACCTACTCGATATACCTATACTAGGGTGAGTGAAACCACTATTGTGATGACTGTAAAACTATCCTTAGTGGTACAATTGAACCATCCTATTCCAATACTGGGGAGTCATTATCAATTGTTATAATATGTTCAATGGGATGATACCTCTCACCTGACTTGTGGCCCAATATGTTTTATTTACAGTTGGATAATGGTGAAACTTGGTGGTTACATCATAAGGAATACAATCTTGGATCCTCAACTCACTCAGAAATCCACACTACTAAATGTTTTGGGTATAATACTAACAATAATGGATGTCCAAGTTCTGGTCCACCTCCTAGGGGATCACTTTCAGTTTATCTTCACCCCCTATGATGCTTCTGCTGACACACTGGTGGATGGTATCAATGAATAAATTACCAACCACTCATATAGAATTAATCTATAAGACAGATAACTATATTCAAGTTTGAAACAGTCTCTAAGTACAAGTATTACATTCCATCCAATCTTTGGATACAATTTTCGTTCATATTAGAGGTTAACCTTTCTCTCTTCCATGAAATGTGTGGTGCGAAGAACCCAATGATCCTATGTCACATCTTGGTGATGTTTATGGGTATGGAAATTAGATCCCCTATCACTAATCCATCGGCTAAAGCTCCAATTGGTATATCCCTAGAGTATTAAATATTACCATGGTGTAGTTATAAGAGAGTTACTCTGAGAACACACTGACCACCCCACCAGGATAAAGGAGGGTCTCAGGAGGAAGTATAGAAATGCAATGAAATTATTGAGATGACTTAAACAACTAAAAAAGGAGAGACCTCAACAACCAAACAGGTTGTCTTGGTCTAAAATATTCTAAATCAATATGATTATATATCATTTACATAGGTATTGTGGGCCTCATATGTTTACAACATATATGCTAGCTAGAATTCCATGGAATGGGACCCATTTATCATGCGAGTCTTAAACCCAACCTCAATTGCATATTTTTGGTAAAAATCCCTCAAGGTGTAGTTTTGATGTTTTTGGGTTGGTTGTATTTGTTGACAAATCCAGTTGAACACATTCAATAATGGTTTTTTCTAAAGAAGTAGTTTTGAAGGTGGCTTAGTTTTCCATATTTTTTGGGAATGAAAATAAGAGTTGTTTTGTGGTAAAGGAAGTATTAAAAATAGAAAAATTTGTAGATAAAAAATAATATAATGAAATTTTTGGTGGATTTTCAGAAAAGGTTTATTGACTATAAAGGATTGCTTCTATATGAATCCATGAAGAAAAATTGATAAATAGATTTTGATCGCATAGAAAAAAAGTTAACTGAAAAGGAATTCCATGGGGAAGTAAAACTGTTTGCATACAAAGGAGATGTTTTAAAGGAGACCATAAATGGTGATCATTGTTTGTGGTTTAAGGAAGTGAATTAGAGGCCTATACAAAGAGGGTTAGGTGCTATATAAATCATATATCTAGTTTAGCATATAAGGAAGGATAATTCATAAAGGGTTTAAATATAATTGTGATTATAAGTTTTTTTTGGTTTCTTTGCCTATATAAAGGACCCCTAATCACTTATTTAAATAGAGGGAAACAAAATATAAAGAATCAGTTATAGAATAGTTTGGCTAAGTCTAAAATTAGTTCACGAAATAAGTTGAGTTTTTGAAGATGTTAAGTTTTCAAAGAAGGTGTTTCATGAGGGAAGTAATTTTATTTAATGGAGGAGTTTGATTTATGATTTAATATAGCTTGAAAATGAGTGGTGGTTCAAGAGGAATCATCTGAATATGAAGTAACATATGTTTTTTTTCACCCAAAGTAAATGGTGTAAGGGGTTTCATGAAGGGTTTATGGTAGTTCATAGAGGAAGAAAAACAATTATTAAAAGAACTCTCCACAAAGCTATTGCTATGAAGTGAAGTGGATTTCATCTCTTGGGTGAAGATAAAGCTTCATGGAATAGTCAGATACATGTGAAAAAATTATGAGGTGACTTATATCAATATAAGAATAATATGGAGGAGCATTGTGTTCCCTTTAATTGAGAGAGTAGTGAGCATTCAGATTATGAATAGTTGTAATCTAGGAAGGATAGTGAGTTAGCTCTGAACCTTGTAATAATTGTTCATGTTAGAGGAATTAGTACATAAGAACATTTCTATTGTATTCTACTTGGATATAGACTAGTGAGGGTGAATCAGGTAAAAAAAATTATGTCATATTCTTGTTTTAATTTTCATTTATTTTTTACTATAGAAAAGAGAAATAAGAGCATTTTTTAATGATGAAATAATATTGTAAGGGGAAGTTGTTTTAATCTTTCATACCTTGATTTACTTCCCCTTTTAGGGTATTTAACCTGGTTGGGATAACACATATCCATCCACTAAATGATTTTTCCCTACAAGATTCTTTATCCCAGATCATATCCCAATTATAGAGGATAAAGAATCTCATAGTACAGAAGCTTATTTCATTGAATAACACACACATGAGAGAGAATGATAAAATATTTACACTCTGATAACTAATGATCCATTTGGTATGATGGGGAGAAGATCATATCATATCTTTTAATAGTTAGTGGGCATAGAAACTACTGGTTTCGACTACCAATACATATATTCTATCATTAAATGAATCTTAGTAGCCTAATAGTAGTTGATGATCTAGGAGAGGGACCTCCACTCCTTCAAAAGTACACATCACCAAGAGGATTCTATAGAATAAGCTGCACAAGAGATGAAGTGTCGATCTTATGAATAGTCATTACTTAAAGACATAGTGTCCACACTAACCATGGAGATAGAAAAATACAAGGCTCACATACCATGAATTATAACACACATATTAAAATTATAAATCTTTCTTGAGTCCATACAATAGAGAAATCAATAGTTAGTAGCATTGTTCATGGAGATGCATCAAATAGAAAAAGATAAAGCTTTTAAGCGAGTGGACCTATAATAATCAATCAATTCCTCCTATCATAAATTGACTTATTTACTACGATTATCCAAAAAAATCCCATCAAATATACTTTTTCTATACTTCTTCACTTTTTATGAGAATGATCTATCGTTTTGATACACCTATATTTTCCAAAATAAAAAGGTAGAGTCCAACTTATGAATATTATTATTATTCTTTTTATGAATGAAAATAATTATTTTGTTTTAAACTATTTATAATATTTTGTCTCTCCTCAATCACCAATTATAGACACCCTATGAAACTTATGAGGAATAATATAATGATAATACAATCCTTCTGAACATTGTATGAGGATGTATTAAATCAATCATAATCTCAAACTACTTGAGTTAATGATAAAATATGAATTAATCCCTAATCTATTGGACATATTACCACAAAATGATATTTTAAAGCTAAATTTGGAAGCATATATACCATCACCACAAGATGGGGTGATCCTTGTGAGATAAAGGATCATGGAAATTAGTCTCATCCTAAGCGTACACACTGATATAGATAAAGGAAGGATAAGTATAGTTACATATACATCATAACCATAATATATGGTTAACTCACTTAGATATAAGATATGGTTTACCTTGGATGTATTCTCTTTGATAGGTATAGGTGGATCATATATTATAGCATATGTATTATGATTGTACACTAATGTTAGTCTATTTGGGAATTGGAGATGAGTGACTCGACATAATAAAGATCAAGAAGGGTGATTTTAGAATGAATATTCCAATGGTTAAAAGGGATTGGATACTCTAATATTACATCTTAATGCATTTCACACAAATTATCTAAACTAATATATAGTGGGGAAAATGGTGTGATCTAATTGTTTTCTAAGGTCTAGGGACCTAGAAAGAATGTATTGGATTTTTTCAAGTTAATATTTTTGAACCCAAAAAATTTGTGTCTTTTTATTTAGCCCTAACATTTTCTTATTCCTTATATGGGGGTATATTTGTAGGAATAAACTTAGATATTTCTTAGTTCTCCCAATATAGGTTATTAACTTGGACATTTTTATTACTTTTCTATTTAAAATGATAAATTTTTTCTAGGATATTATATGTGTGTTCATAACATGTGGAAACTCAAATTATTCTTAATTTTCCCTTTATGGAGTTTTAACCTAGTGAGTGACATGTCTATTTCCAAGGTAAATTTAGGGTATTTCAAGTTAGACCAAATATTTTTAGGGTTTGACGTCACATAACATTAACCAAAATACGATAAAACCTCCATAGAAACACTAGCAAAGAAAACATGATGTGAATGTATAGATAGTTGTCACTAATGTGTACAATCCTCATGTAATGGTGCACATAGTTTAAGGTTATAGTGATAAAACCAAATATCAATTATGTTTAAGGTCATATAACTTTAACCACAATGATATGACATAGTCTATCCAATAAGGGAGAGATAACCCACTGTGAAGGGAGAACCCTATTTTAGCATAAATGATCCCAATGATAGGTGAATGAAATTTAAGGTCATGATTCTTGGACTATATTTCATGTGGTTTTGGGTCATGTGATAAGGAATATTCTGTCATGTGATTTTGGGTCACATGATAAGGGAAAAAATGTTTAATAAAAGATGACATATTCTTTCCTTAAAAAACAAGAATGATGCATGAATGTGTAACAAAAAGGTTATTTGGATATACTAGAATATTTGTGTTATGGAATGTGTAATTCATAACTATAGATATTTGAACTAATAAATTATGGGATAGAATAAGTACATATGGGATAACCATTGACCACATTAAGATGATAGGTTCCACTATGATTTTTTTGGTTGTATGGGGATTAGAGGACCTTCTCATAAGGATAAAAACATTCCTCTGATTACCATTTTTGAATATAGAAGAAAAAATTTCATTACAAAGAAAATTTTTCCCATAGAACTAAATACCCTTGTTACCGATATTCATGAGAGGTTTGTGAAGATTTAAACATTTAAGGGATGAATTAGGATTATAGAGAAAATAATATTCAAGAAGGTTCAAAGTAACCTAAAGATACACTATATTGTATTGAACACATTTAGAGGTTGAATGGATACATTAAGAAATATATTAAAAATGAATGGAGGGGAGGAGGTATAAGGTTTGATCTAACTTTTTACTATATTGTTTGGTCAAAAGAGAATATCATATATTTTTATAGGGCCTTATATTGGACCCTAAAATCTTTACACTTTCTTCTATTTTCTCACTAACATTTTACTAAGTTATTAAAAGAAATGACTTAGAGAGAGTAGACTTAACTTATTCTTATACCACTCTTTATATATTTTTAAGTCTGATAATCCTTTATGTCTCTTTTATTTATAGTTTAAGGTCCTATGATTTGGAACACTAAGTTTTATGGTTTAAGATCATACAAATTTGACCAAAAGATGATGTATTCTATATAATATCATGGGTAATGAAAATCTTACATGAATAGAGATCTCAATATCAATAATGTGGGAATCCATGTGGAATATTTCACACAATTTTAGGTTATAGTTTTGGGAACATAGTCTACTAATGTTTAAGGTCAAAAAATTTTGGTTGTAATGAGTGAGATAGTCTATCCAACAAGGTAGGGACAACATGGTGTGAATGGAGATCCCAATTATAGTTTAGATGATCTCATGGGTGGGTATGCATAGTTTAAGGTCATAGTTATCAAACCAAAATATGAGATAACCTATATGGAAAATAGAAAGGTTAAAAATCAGTATGGGAATTATATCCCAATTCCAATATAGACCATATCATATAGGGGTTAATGTAGATTAAAATCATAGTGCTCAAACCATGGATATGGAATGTGACATGACAACCCATATGGGTCTCAATAGCTAAGTTCACAAAAATCCTTTTGAATAGGGAATGTTGATGCTATAAATCATGACCTAAGGTATTTGAATTAGGACATGATGAGATGGGACAAGTATGTCAAGGGTGACCACTAACCAATATTCTAATGAATGGTTCCATGGTAATTTTTTTAGGGTATTCATATATTATAAGTCCTTATCCTAAAGAGAGAATCAAACCTCTGGTTGGCAGTGCTAAATATGACAACATAAATATCATTACCAACCACAGGTGTCCCTTGGAGCTAGATGTGATCATTTCTAATATTCATGAAAGGTTTTTGGTGACTCAAAACACTCAAGGTATGGTCTTTGGTTTGTAAAAAAGGGAATTAAAAATTTATGAGGTAATTATAGTATTGAACTAATCATAATTAGTCCATTATGGTCCTTTGGAAAGGCGTTAAAATGGATTTTTATTTTCATATGGGACCAAAATATATGATCCATATGTCACTATGTATCCTGAAATAATATGTTTCAAGTCACATTATTTATTATCAAATATACCATATGTAGATATATCTCAGGTTCATGGGAGTTAATATTACTCCATTATTATATTGGATCCAAAAGAAGCTCCCAAGATTGTACCTAGGATAAGAGATTTGAGTTCCCATGCATAGTATCTAAGTGCATGCCTAGGGCAGGAATGTTGATGTAAATATAGTAATCCTAGGTTCTAGGATATAGTTTTAAGTACATTTAATTTTAACCTTTCATGGATTTATATATAGAAACCATACACCATGTACCCTTACATGAATCTAGATCTCATGTGGGGAAGTTGGGTCATATTGAAAAGACCACACTAATATGTTTATGTTCATACATGGGAATATTTTATATAGTTTAACATTATGAGATAAGGACTCATGTGCCATGAAGTTTAGAGTCATATGATTATGACCTATATATAGGGGATTTTATTCCAATTTATCTTGTGCATAATATAAAATAGATTCACCTCAATGCCAAATGCATGAAGGAAAACCTAACATGAATGAGTCTTCCTAAACACCGAGACAAAGTAGGAGTTTATTAGAATCTATGGATGGACCTAAGATATATGATTCATGCTACCCAACGTTTATTATAATAATATTAATCATACTATATATAGTTCTTGAAATTTTATTGTGTATAGTACATTGAAGAAAACCTAATATGACTAGATAGGACCCAAACATTATGATATACAGGGGGGATTTTTACTTGAGCCTAGGATGGGAGGTCCTAGAATCACTAATTATCCTAATATATCATGAATATATCCACACATAGGTTTTTGAAAATATAATATTTCCATACATATATAACTTGTGTGTAGGAGAGGAAGGATAAAATGCATAGATTCTCTCATAGGGGTGAATTATGAATACCTAACATGAATTAGGAAAGGCTTCATCACCAAAGAAGAACTAATATGAAAATAAAGGTCAGATTGGGCTTGGGATATGAGATCTATATGTCACTGCATATCCCGAGGTATTAAACTCAAGCCACACATAGTTATTTATATACATGATGAAATTATTTTGGTCATATGTTTAGTGAACCATGATAACAAGTTAATAAAATGTAACTATAGTTATTGAATACATAAGGAAAGAAAAAAATATTTCCTATATAGGAAGAGTTCGTATATAGGTGAGGGAAATTTTGGATCTGGGTTATACAGAAAAAACCCTTCCAAGAATTTTACACTCATGCAGAATGGTCCATTGTAAACTATTTAAATCCATGTGTGATAGATTATATGTCATGCATTTTAACATCACATAATGATAAATATTTTGATATGTAGTTTATAGATGTGTAGCTAGGAATTAGATATCATTCCATCCAAATATAGGGTCATTAAGAGATCTAATGTGGATGAAAGGACCCAAATAAGAGGATGGATAATGGGGGATATTTATCTTATCTTAGGTTCATGGAAAAAGAACAATATAATGTGGGATTATAATGTAGATATGGATCATATTTAAGGAATATAGATCTCATAAGATGGATCCCTCTAGACAATTTAAAGTCATATAGGGTGGACCATATCTCATGCAATTTAACAGTATGTAAAAAAGGACTCTAGTTACATTGATTTTAGGGTCTTACGATGAGATTATTTTCCATGTAGTTTAATTTAATGTGGAGTGGAATTAATGTCATGTAGTTTAACTTCATGAAATATTTTTGTTTTGACCCATCATGAAATTATGAAAGGTAAATATTGAGAAACCATGTATTGGTCTATAGTGTGATGATCTCCTTATCCATTGTAATTATAGGGTAATATCTATTTAAGTTGATCTTGTGTTTAGTATAAGGACTTTCCGATTTTAGATTTAGTTTTGGAAGATTCTTCATATGTTTCATATTTTTTCTTAGTAATAGAACCAATTTTCCTTGGAGGGACGATAGGAGGTTAATATTATTATTGAATTATCATGAAACTTTGTTCTAATGAACTTTATGGTTTTTTAGTGTGTAACATTTATACACTAATTCATCCCAACTCATAAATTCATGTTTGGGACTATTCATATTTGGATAACTGAGTGAAAATGGTGATTCGCTGTGAGAGCATTATAACCTCAATTAGAAAGATTTCCTCTATCCCATATACAAGAAAATATAGGGTTTATTATATGAATTATGTGTTGTGGTGAAATATTATTATAGATAATGCATAAATTTTTTAGTACAAGGATTTCTTTCCTTATCAAATGTATTCTAAATGATATTTGGTATAGTTTTATTAAAATCCCATATCTACCCATTTTATATTTCATAATAGAATGATGAATGGTTTTACTGGTTATTGCATTCCTGATATAGAATTTCCAACCCATAATCACAAAATTTTGTGTTGTTTTCCATTAATATTATGTGAGAGACACCAAAACTAATGATGATATTTGACTTCACAAATAATTTATTGGTTTTTTTATAACTTCCTTTGAGGGAAATAACCTCATCCAAATTAAAGAATAAATTAGTGGTTGTAAGGATGTACTTGAACTATCTAGCTGTAACTGGGAGATATGGATCCATGATATCTATTCCTCAAATGGAAAATTTCAAAGAGTCTTTAGAATTATTAATTAGTTCTGGGGTTTGATTTATGAAGTTTGAATGTACTAGACATGCATGACATTTATTTTTGAACTCTTAGTCTTACATAATTGAGGGCCAAAATATCTAAGTATCTTGATTTTTTGGATTACCTTTTCCCCTAACTAGTGGGTTCCATAGATTCCAACATGGGTTTCTTGAAAAATGGTGAGGTTCACTCCTCCTTCAATGCATCTAAGGATTACTCCATAAAATCCATGTTTGTAGAGATCTCTTTTATAATTTGAGCAGTCATAAAGGATGATATTTTCTTCTGGTTTCCCAATATTTCCTCCATGGATCAATCAATTAGGAGAATTTGATTTTCAAGGTAGTTTATTATTGAATACATTCATATAATTACAACAAAATTTATTGTATATAAAGAATCACCTTGGTTAGGGGTGGTATTAATTTCACTGGTCTCCTCCATACAAATGTTGATGAATGGTGGGACCACCCTATGGTCTATGATGTGAATGAATATTTCATCTTGGTCTTGGTCTTCCAGTTATGTGGATTTATTAAGAAATTAATCATGTTGATAATTATGTGAATGAGAGACATGGGATAAAATTGGATATGATGGTAATATGGCCATCAAACCCATATATAATCAAGGAAGGAAATTATCTATTCTTTCTTGAGAGATTATTAAATATTTATTCTCTTCAATACCAACCCCAAATCACCTTTTATATATAATAGATCCACTTATATCTTGAAGGAAAATTCAAAACCTTCAATTTGGGCTTGGTATTCTAACTCATTATCGGTTCATAATTTTAATAGTAAGAAATAATATTGTAGGAATTCCTTTATTGGAGAGATGAACATGATCCCCAGGCTAGACCTATTATTCTTTGGGTTTTCCATCCTTCTTCATTTTAATTCTATGAAGTCTCTATCAAAGTTTTTAGATCACATGAAGGGTGATACACACTTGGGGGGTTGAAACGGTGCATCAAATTATTTCAAATCCCTTCACTCTCATGATTTTGTAGCACCACTCTTCTAAGATACTCATCAGTGTAGTAAAAGGTAGAGACATAAAGTATATTAACAAGGTCCACCTTCTATTAGGATGACTACATCCTCGATGTGTCGTTGTTTTTATCCCCCACTCACATTCCCTTTCTTATTATCAAAAGGAACTCACGCAAGGGTACAAGGTTGAGATCACATAGCTACTGGAACCAATCAATTATAATGTTTCATCAACAAAATAAATATCCTTGAAGAATTATCCATAATGAAGCTTTGAACCTTCACATGGTTTCGACATAAGTTGATATTCTTCCTCTTTCATGAATAAAAAGACTCCTACAATTGTTCTCAGGTTTTCCTACTTTGATACCACAACATATCAGTTCCTCTTATTAGAATACTCAATCCATATCTTTATTAATTTTTCAATATTTATATTCACTAAATATCACATGAATAATGGATCTATAGTTGTTATGGAAAACTATTTAAATTTTAATGTCTCGTCTTTACTCACTAAAACTCGTAATTTTTTCTTCACATGATATTTGAATTATCATGATATTATTATTTATTCAAATACTCCACAAAATATATAACTTTTAAATCATTTGTTATTTCCACATAATCATGGATTCATGAAACAATTACATGGAACCTCATTCTATAGCATAAAACTCTTCTCATAATTAACTTCTCCCTTAATTAGATATGACTTTATCTTAGTTTGGATCATGATCCATGTATGAACATGATGACTAATTCAGGAAGAACATCATAAGAGAATCATCTTATGTATGCCTCAATTTATCAGAATACTAGATATGGAAACTCATATATTACTTCCAGTAGAAAATCAAATTTTTCTATGTGTAAAAGACTTATGCTTGGAACTTCTAGAGGCTTAAATTCAAAAAATATTATGATAAAGTCTTCCATTTTTAGTAAAGAATCACATTCAATGAAAACTCAAAGGATTGTTTTTGTGTTAAAATGCATATGATATCAATAAAAGACTTATAATCTCAAATATATACAATGGTTCAGCATATTAATATTTCAATAAAGACTTACTATTTCTCTCAATGTCATACGATCTTCCTATTCATCTTTTTCTTAACTATTAAAATCATTGATCATCCATAAGAAGAAATCATGAAAATATCCAATTGACCCCATGTATATGTTTGGAACAATTGTATGTACAACTCAATCAACCATGCCTATGGATAGACCTAATAAAAAAACTCAACCGACCACATCATTTAGATAAACTAAATGAACAATATATAGAACATGAGAAGCATGCGGTAAATTGATTGACAGGGAATTATAAGCAATAGTTTGACCACATGTCATACTTTCTCATAAAATACCAGAACTTCTTCCACTGGATATAGGGATTATCCAACATTATTAGCCACTTTCAAAACATATCTTATCTAGTGATTATAACAAGCATTTCATTCCTTAATATATGACATAAACAATAATTATACATAACATTAACTAAAAAAAATAAAACATTATCCTCTAGAAGGACAAAAAAATATTTCTTTGGATTTATTGTTAATAGAACATACTTTTCTCCCCCTTATTAACAATAAAACAAAAGAGATGAACTATTAGGGACAAATCAAATCTAATGGTAGCAAAAGAATAATTATTCAATCATCTCTACATATACATGAGATAAGAATTTTTAGAAAACAAGAATGATTAAATCGATCATCAATGTTGTCCATAATGAAACGTAGTTCAACACTCTATGTTTTTCATGCATAAAATATGAAAAAACAGGAATCTATTTCTAAGATTCTTTCTTGAACATCTTAAAACAAACATTAAAATAGTTCACAAAAAAGTGAATCAACATTATCCAGCTACAAGAAAATATATCATCAAGATTTAAAATAAGAAATGATAAGTGATGAAACTAAATTTATGGAATAAAATGATTATAGCGGCTAGGGATAAAATCCCATTTACAACCTTATCTTTTCAAAATGTTTAGTTGTGAGAGTTTTGGTAAGAATATTATCCACTAATTCAATAAGGGGAACAAAATCCTGCTTCAGAATACCCTCTTCAACATTTTCCTTCAGAAAATGGTATTTTACCTCAAAGTATTTTGTCTTGGAGTACTACACTTGTTTCTTTGATATATTTATATAACTATGACTATCACAACATATAATTAGGGTATAAAAAATTTAACATTTAAATTTGTCAACCATGTATTTATCTTGATCATATGTTTAACTTATTATGATGAATTGATATATTTGACCTCAGTAAAACTAAGTGTCACTTGATGTCCACTTCATTTAATTACATGAAACAAAAATAATTACAATAAAAAATACTCCACTATATATGGATTTTCATTCATTAATATCCCATACCTAGTTATAATCAATAAAACATCTATTATTTAGGTCACTTTTCATTTTATACATTATCCCATAGTTAAAACTATGTGATACATATCTAAAGATTCTATTTTCTAATAAAATATGTGTTTCCTTTGTATTGGATTGAGATTGAGAAAAATAGAAACAATATACACAATATTAAAACTTGATGTTTTTATATGCATTAGACTTCCAATCGTAATTTTTAATTGCTTATCATTAATAGTTTTCCCTTTATCATCCTTTCTTAGATTTGTCCCACCTGAATAAGTATGGAAACCCCTATATATTCTTGTATCTCAAACTTCTTCTTAATATCCTTTCTATAATTTTTTATGCGATAAAAATATAACCCACAGCTTAAATAAATTTTATACTCAATAAGAATTCAATTTCTCTAAGAATTTATATTTCAAACCATTCTTTAATGTTCCATGAGAACCCCTCAAACCATCATTATTCATCGATTGAAAATATTATATCATTAATGTAAACAATAAAAAATAATGATGATGTGTTGGTATTTTTTAGATAAATATTACTATCCACCTACAATTTTTGGAATTACATGTTTTTAGTTACTCATCATGCTTAAAATACCAATATCTTGGTGCCTTATTCAAACTATAGATAGATTTCATCAGCTTATATACCTTACACCCATATGAATCTAGTGTAAATCCTCCAAACTGTTCCATTTAAACTTATTCATAAATATTACCATTTAGAATAGTTTATTTGAAATATATTTGAAATAATTGAAAATTCTATGAGATGATATGGTAAGGCACATTATTATGGGTTCATGTCTGGATAATGTGGAAAAGTTTTCATCAATGATAACCCCTTCAATTTTTGAGCACCCCTTACATAAAATCCTGGATTTATTTCTAGACACTTCACCATTTTTTCAAATATTATTTCAAAAAAAAATTGGATCCAATATCATTCTTTTTAGTGGATCTAGGTACAAGTTATCAAGTACCATTATTTTCAGTTTGATCAAGAAATTTATTCATTGATCGATTCCACTACTTATATTCAAATGATCTCTCAATTGTTGAATTTCAACCATAGAAAAAATTGATATGGAATGTTTCTATAATTACACTTCTTATATGAACACCTTTATTATGATCCCAACAATATTTTCAACATCAATATTTTTTTATCTTTGTATTTCATCCTTTGATATTTTTTCTCCATCTCTGTCACTAAAGACTGAAGAATCAACATTATTGAATTGAATCTTATTTTATACATTTTATTAAATAGGTTCATAACTAAAAACATCATACATATCATTTATAGTGATATTGTTCTTCATCACTCATTCATTTTCAAGAATTGGTTCATCATCACTAATAAAAATCCTTCCATACCTTTTATTATAACACCTATAGAAACTTCTATTTGGTGAATACCATAAAAAATTCCATTATAAAATTTTTCATCCAATATTACTCTATTTATATCATTCTTATTAATCAAACAAATACTTACAAACACTATGAAATATTTAACATTTTTTATTTTTATTTAACCATATCTCATAGGGTGTCATATCTAAGTTTGATATTATAAATCATTTTTTTAAATTGATTCTAACCATTGTGATGGATAATAACTAGTAATACCTTAAAGTATCGTGATCTATCATAATTTTTCTATCCATATCAACTAAAATAATATTCTTCCTCTAAACCACTCCATTTTGTTAAGGTGTATATATATCACTGAATTAATTTCAGATTTTATGCTTGTTCAAATACCCAGTGATATAAATGTTATCATATTCACTGCATTTTTTTGTCTTCAGTCTCTTCAATTTTAAACATGATTGATTATATTATAATCTTCTGAATATTTTGAATATTTTTAAGGCCTGTGATTTTTTTTCATAATCATAATTCATGTAATTCTTGTCAAATAATTTGTGAATGTTATGTAATTTTTTTCTTTAGTTATCAATTTTTTTGTAAGACTACACACATCCGAGTGAATGAGTTTGTGAGATTTTAATATTTGTATTTTCAATCCATTTTTAGTTTTATTTATAATTTTATCATTTTTTGCATGTTTTATAAATATTAGTCATGAACTCTTTAAATAGTGGTAATTTCCTCACAACTTATTCTTGTATCAGATTCTTCACAATTTTTTTCCAAGGTGACCAAGCCTTCTATGACATAATTCATTTATATATTTTTTGCATAAGTAACAGCCTAAATTTGATTACCTAATTTGAAAAAAAAATTCCAAGGTTCTCTTACCCTTGTGAAAACAACAACATATTTCATTATTTTAACTATACATTCATTTTTCCTAAAGATAAACTATTTTTAGCATCACATAGTGATACACTCAAAAAAATGTGTTGTAGTCCACCAATAGACAACACACTATCTAAATTAATTTGAATTTTTCATTTTTTTTTCCTAATATATTTGATATTTAGAGAACTATCATTCCCAAGTATCATATATAATCCTTCATATTTTTAATATTTTTAAGGTTTTTCAAACCACTATTCATGTGGGATGAACATCCACTATCCATGATCCATATATTATTTGATTTATAGGATTTAAATGATATTTTATCCATATTTTTATGTTTCCCATTATATTGTTGATTCTTATAGTTTTGGAACCTATAAAATATATTCAATTAAAACTAGTTACAAGAAACACATACATATATGGTTTTTCTATCTTGATCACAACTTCCATAGAATCCTTGTTGACTTTCAGATATATTTGTAAATTCAACATTCTTATCAAAATTTTGAGTCCTTAGCATAGTGTTCAACAATAACTATTGTTTCCCCCTTGATTCCTTCTCACTAATTATTCCATTAAGAGAAATATTATATTAGTAGTTTTAAGACTTACGATCATACATCCCACAATAACATAAGTACCCCTAGAATATTTTTTTTATGATAAAAAATATATTACTAATTAAGTTTCTATATTTCCATACTTTCAACCCTAAAATGAGTAGATATTAGAAATTATATTCTTGGAGTTATTACTTGAATATTTTTTATGGGTGAATTCCATTTTCCTAAAGTTATTTATTTCTATATTTTAGTTGAATTTAGTCTTTCTTCAGAAATTTTAGCTATTCTAGATTACAGTCTATCATATGTTTCTTCAATAGAAGCAGTCCCCCTTTTAACTAGAACTTATATGGTCCTTCCGAATAAAATAATTCATATTTCTTAGAGTTAAAACGTGCTTTATGTTTATAATAGATATATAATTTTCCCTAAAATTACTTATTTATGTTTCAATTAATTTTATCATTATTCTTCTTGGTTTCATAATTATACATTCAAATTGTATCAATTTCTTTATACATTATTATGATGGTAGAAGTCATGTATTCAATGTTTTTTTCTATTTTATAAATATCAAGCTTCAATATCTCAATTTCATTGACAATATTTTTTTATCTATAAGTTGAACTTTCTTATATAATCCTTTTTTAATCTAAGTATCATATTCTCCTAGCCTTCCAATTTCATCCAAACTCCTCTTGATCTCAATTATCATGGTATATTCCTTGACAGTTTCTCCTTCTTTGGAGAAAAACTTTAAATTGTATTGAGATTCATCTTTTTTTTGGATTTACCACTTCTTCCTCTTATTCTATTGGAACTCTTTGAGAGACATCTCTAGAAGATTCCTCATCGCCACTTTCTTCACTATAAAATACACCTTCTTTAATTGAAATAAAATTCCTTGTAAAGGAACTCAATGAAAACATCTTCTTTACTTTCAATTGAACAAATGAGGGATCTATAGAAGTTGTTTTCCTTGAATATTCCTCATTATCATTTTCTCTTTTGAAATTCATAGGATAGTTATAAAATAAATGGAATAATCTTCCTCAATTAATACATTTGAAAGTTATTTTACCTCAATAATTAAATCTTACACTTCTTGTGATGATTATTAACATGAGAGAAAGAATTTGTGCATAATATTCCATATAATTACCTTCATTTTTTCTATTCTAACTCTATTCTATCTTCATACCTTTTAGGGATTTAAAAGTAATTTTATTTTCCTACAATCCATTTCTCTTAAGTGTAGTTCCTCTTATCATTTCATTGTTAATGAGAGTAATATAAATTTAATCAATGGAGAAGTAATCAATATCTCTATCTTAAACAGATGATATATTTGTATCAATTTTTTTAGAAGGATCCTCATCAAGATTTTACCATAGTGGATTATTCTACAGTTTCTAAAAACCCTCCTGTTTTTCTAAAAACTATATTTACTATAGTAAAGACATTATCAATAGTTTCATCTTCATACATCATGGTGTATTCAAATTTTTGTCTATTTATTTGAAAATTTTATTCTTTAACATTTTTATTTCCTTCATAAATGCCATGAATCTTCTTCCAAATAGAATTTTTTGTTCCCTATCACATGACCTTTGTCAGATATTTTTCAAATAAGGAAGATAGGAAATAATTCCTTGACATACCATAATTTTCAATGTTCCTATTATCAGTTAGAACCCACCTCAAGGATTCATTAGGTATAATGAATACATATTGAATAGATTTAAAAAGATCAATCCCTGGAGAAAGAATGTAGGGAACCATTACCTCTTTCCTTGAGTAAATCCCTTTTCCATAGAAAATTAGGAATCTTTTTCTATTTAAAAAAATTTATTGATCCATTTTTTTCACTTGATAGAGACATTAAAGAGTATCCTTAGTATGATACATAATATCAGATCACATGAATGGTGATACACATTGGGGGGGTTAATCAGGGTGTCAAATATTTTTAAATCCCATCTCTATCATGATTTTGTTGCACCAATATGTCCATATACTCATTGATGCACTAAAATATTGACATAATTATTTTTTTATTGAGGTTTACCTACTTTTTAGATGAGTACTTCCCCAGTGTGTGGTGGTTTTTATCCCACACAAATATTCCACTTCTTATTATTAAAAAAACTCAAGAAAGAGTATGAACTTGAACTCATACAACTATTGGAACCAACCAGTTATAATATCACATGAAAATAATGAACCTCCTTGAATAATGATCACCAATGAAACCTAGAGCCTCTGCTTAGACTTTAAAAAATTTGATCTTTATCCTCTTTCATACACATCAAAACTCCTATAGTTATTTTTTAGGTTTTTTTATTTGATACAACAGAATATCATTTCCTATTCTTAGAATTATCAGCAAATCAATTTCTTCATTTTTTATTATTTATTTTCAAATAATATCACATGAATATTTTTTCTATAGTCATTATTTAAAATTAGTTAGATTTCAGTGGCTCGAGCTGACTCATTCAAACTCATAATCTTCAAGTAAAAACTTTATTAAAATTATTCCTGAATGTTTGGATGAAGAATTGACTTTTTTCCTTTATTTAATTTTTGAATTATTATGATCTTATTTATTAAAATACCCCAAAAAATCCACATTTTATTTCATTTCATATTTATTATTAAAAATGGATTTACACAACTATGGCATTTCACCTCATTCTGTAGCGTAAAACTCTTCTTAGTATTATATTTTTCTCCCTTGGTTTGATCTAACTTTATATAAGCTTGGATAATGATCTATATATGATCATGATATTTTATTTATGAAGAAAAAAACAAGTAAATCAGATTATTTATGCATCTATTTACCAGATATTAAATCTAGAAACTCGTAAATCTTATCCAAAATAACTTCAAATTTTACTAAGTGTAAAAGACTTATTGATGTAAACATCCAAAGGCTTATCTTTGAAAATTATTATGATTAAGTATTATGTTTGCATACATTACTTATGATCATTTAAAACTAAAATTCTCACATTTATGCTAAAATACTTATAGTGTGCATAAAATTCTTATGATCTCAAAGACATATGATGTGAGAAATTCTTTTGATTGTAGAAAAGAATTACGATCTATCTCAAAGTCATATGATATTCCTGTTCATATCCTTCTTCATTGTGGAACTCTATTATCGACCATAATACATGACCTCATAGATATCTATTGAACACATGTATAATTCTAGATCAACTTCATATACAACTCAATCAACCATGCCTTTGGATCAACCATATAAACGATCTCAATCAATCGGGTTTTATGGATCAATCATATGAACAAAGTATTGACTTTGAAAATCATGATTCTAATGGATGAAATATGAGGAACAATTGAACATGTGACTGTATGATATATTTATTATAAAATACCAGAACCTATTTATTCGAATTTAGGGATTATCCAATCCTCTCAACCTCTTTAAAAAGTTGTTATAGATAGTAATCAAGATGCGTTTTTTCTTCCTTTAATAACAGAAAAAGGATCATAATTAGTAATATGTATTTAAAAAATACCAAACTATTAACAATAAGGAACAACATAAGTACATATCCCATGATTGGGAGGTTTCATGGATAGAGAATACCTATTCATATGGGAGTTCCATGTTCAAAAATGACTTATTTGGGATGGGTTTATCTATGGGGAAATCTAGTAATTATTTCCAATTGACTGCCTTATAAGATAAAAACTGGATTTCAAAATAATTCAGGATGAATTCCCTTCATTCCATATTCCCATTTCACATTGGATGACTAATATTATACTTGAGTTAGACAACATGAGAGATGATATGGACCTCACGGTGCTGTAGTTAGTGCCTAAACTTCTTAACTTTAAAAATTAATGCAATATAGTTCTTTTTGATATCAGTGTGTTGGGTTTATATATCTAGAGTAATTTTATTGGGATAATGTAGAAATATTACCTTTCCTAAATCATTCATCTGATCAAGGAACGAACTGAGTGACTACTCTAGATTCACCATACAAAGTATAAGATACTTCCCTTCCACAAGGGTCATAAATATTGGTTGGTGTAGGAGATACTTGTTTATATCATCAAGGGTTTTTGAAAATATTTAGACCACTAATATGATAATACCTTCTTCATCAATTTTTTGAATGGTAGGAATTTTTTTTATGTTATAAATGAAGCATCTAATATAAGAAATGAGTCCTTGGGGTCCCATACAATCCTTGAGACTTCAAGGAATTAGAATATCAAGGATCACTCTAGTCTTTTAAGGATAAACATTAATTCCATGATAGAATATCATGAATATAAGGAATTTCATTGATGACATTCCAAAATAATATTTCAATTGGTTCATTTTCAAGCTATGTTTCCACAGTTTTTTGAAAATTAACTCGATATCAATAAGGTGTTCAAAGCATTATCGAGACTTGAAAACAAGATCATCTATATAGAACTCTATAGTCTTCCCTAAAGTGGACTTAAAAATATATAGCATGAAACTTTGATATATCGTGACAAAAATAATAGAACATAAGGGAATTACTTGATAATAGTATACCCATTAGGGTTCCCTGGAGGCAATGTTTATACATCTTTAGGGGCCATTTATATTTGGTTACAGCAGTTCATCCATAAAGGATAGGTCTTAAAGGCTAGTGGTCAAATTAATAAGTATTTCCTTGATTGGGAATGAGAAATACATATTTGGAAAATGCTTATTTATATCACTGAAATCAATGTAGACTATAATTTAACCAATTTGTTTCTTAACAAGAAAAATATTTGCGAGACACTTTAGGAATTGGACTTAACAAATGAAGTTATATTTAAATATCTTATTATCTTAATCTTCCTCTTTGGATACATGGATTGGGTGAATTCTCAAAGATACTAGTGTATAGACATGATTTTAATCACCCAAAATTTTATAAATGAAATTCCATTTCAAATAAATAAATTCTTTATTAAGTAATATACTTATAAAAAGTACATTTGGTATGTTTAATTTGTTATTTTGGACCATTATAAACTATTTCCATAAATTTATTATTGAGCATAAAAAACCATTAAGCATATTAACCATTGATGATATAGTTTTTCTTCTATGAACATTAAGACTAGTATATATTAAGGGTAGTGATAAAGTGTAATTGACACAGAAGGAGGAATTGATGACCTCGATTAGTAGGAGCATACCCTATGAAGCCCATTTATCCGAACTTATAAGGGAGATGGAGTCATTAGGATTTTCTCATGAGAAAACCCAAGATTATATTCAACAAAAAAATCATCATAAAGTCTATTTAAGGGAGAAGTTCAAGATTATCAAGATCACGACCCAAACCATTTTCACTGAGCCACCCCAAGAATGTACCACCATCATACACCTTACCCTTCAGGCGTATTCTCATGTAATATGGGGTTATGTATCTAGAACCTTATAGTATGAATATTTATATTTTATTTTTATCAATATAATTATTATATTTATTAGTTTCATTATTAAATTATATATATTACTATATATTAAATTTTAAAAAAATAGATTTTGATACAAAGAAACAAAAATTATATATTTAGAAAATATATAATTTAAACATAAACACACCTTTTGATAAATTAAATAAATTTGAAATAAATTTTATTTTAAATAAATATTTTTATTAATTAATATTTATTTAAATATAAAACATAATATAATTTAATGAATCCCTATATAATTTTAACGGTCGGAAATTTGTTAGAGCCATAAAACATCCATTCCCTAGTAAAGAAGGATTTTTTTTAAAGTGTAAATTATAAAATTTAGAAACTTATTTTTGTAAAATAAATATTATTTTTAAAATCGCCACATAAAAATTAGACTATGGTGAATTTTTTATAATTTTTTGAGTCAATCGATTTTTGGGTAAAAATTAAATACAATACAAATATGTGGTATGTATTGTAACATCATAATAACCTAAAATTGATGTAATAAATTCTATAAAAGGAATAAATGACCAAAAATTGATTTCACCTTTGAAATAATGTGTTTTAATTTATTTTATTAGTTTGAAAAAGATATAATGAATCCTCCAAAACTGATATTATATTTTATGGTTTCAAAAAACTTCTATATAATCATGGCTAACATCCACACCACCCATGATATTATTTTAATTATTTAGTTCTTTATCCTAATAAAATATTTAAACCAATAATATTTGGTAGCGGACATAGTCAAAAGTAATTGGAAGGTTTTTTGGTTTTTATTATTTTATCACATAGAGTCAAAACCCCGTTTTTGGAAATTAATAAAGAATTACCCACTTTTTATATAAATACCCACCCAACCTTTCATTCTTCTTCACAAAAAAACCATTTAGTGTTAATTTACTCTCACTGTACCTCTATAAATCCCTCCAAAGGTGTTTCCTATATCTTAATAATGTACTACCAAGATTTTAGAGGCAACCTCTCAAGTAAGGGATTCTCTTCCTCTTCCTTTTTATTCAAGTTAATTCATTGTATTAAGCCTTTTTATTTCCAATTGTTCATATAGTAATGTGTTTTTACACATATATTTACTATCTTTATTATTCCCATGTAATAGGATACCACATTTCACTCTCGTTAAACCCTCCCATGAACCTTTATATACACCCGTTATGTTACCCAAAATATCCTATGATTTTCCATGCCCATCTTTTGTGTTGTGAATACCAATCCCATTTCCACTCAAGGGCATCCACCTAGTTGTACATAACCTTCATTAATTAAGGACTTCAAAGTATTTAACCCACAATTCTTAATCATGGGGATAAATGTGTTGAAAAAAATTCTTATGTTGTAATATCAATATGGCACACCAATGCATGTACATAATTTAAATGTGATGGGTCGGCCCAAAATTATATATCTTTATAATGAATTAGGTAATGTTTCTATATCATGATATACCATGTATGGTGTGTGGGTAGTTAGACTAATCACACTATGTTATGTTTTCTTAGTGTTCATCCTAGAATTACGCTTTTTATTTAATGTTTTATGGTGTTTTCATATTCCTATGATTCCTTGATATTATCATCTTATGTCATGCTTCAAAGATTATGACTATGATTATCACCTTTTATTTCACCATGTTATACATTTGACTCAAATGCATTACCTGAATTCATACTATTCTTTAATTATTCCCTTATTAGGATTTATATATGACCCCTTTCTTATGTATGTCCCCAGGTTATCCCATGTATTAGTAGAAAATTAATGGAATATAAGGAAACGTCTTGGAGTTTTTAAATATTTTTATTATACCCATATTTTAAGTTATTTTCCTATGTATCTAATTACCCAAAGACACTAGGCCTCATGATCTTTTTGTATGGTATTAATTGTATCATTATGTAATAAATCAAAAATTAATGTGTGTTAAAGATATGGGTTGTAATAGTTGGAAGCATAGAAAAGCCTAGTTATTTTTAGGGATTAGGATCAGAAAACCATAGTGAAAACCATTAGGATAATAATAAACATATGAAAAAATCCTAATATTTTGGTAAAGTACAGAGTGATTCGTTTTCTAAAAAAATAATTTCCTATTTGAATATTGGAATGTGGTTGTCGTTGTGGAATAGTTGTACCTAGGGGTGATAACAATGAAAAGGGTTCATTGGGTATTAACTTGATAATCCCCTAGTGCATGAAAAATATTCTTAATTATTCATCCCTCAACAAACACTATCGGAGGATATGATTTGTTTAATCATGTGATTTTTATGAAACATTATAAAGGGAACAAAGATTCTAATGAAATTAAATGTTAGAAAATAGACCATGGATAACTTAGAAGGAAGAGTAGAAATTTTTAGGTTAATAAATGCATTTGATTTATGGGATACCCCATAAATTTTAATATTTTCACTTTATATATTTAATATTTTAAAAATTATAAGCCCTAATTACCTATTATTTTAGTTAATGGATATAAATATGAGAAACTGAGTCAACAACCAATGTGATGAGAAATGTGATCACTGCCCAAACGAGATACCTAACCTGGTGAGAGTAGGATTCAGAAAAATCATTAAAATAATTCCTCAATTAACTTGAGTTTTAAATAAATACTATAATTAGGAGGAACACCCACATCCCCCTAAGAAAAATAATGGTGTAATTTAGACCTTTATGTGACAAATGCCTCCATATTTTAGTGGATATTTTGATCAATTAATCATGGAATAAGGGATCAACTCCATTGAAAAGATCTTATTTTTTATTCAATGCTCCAATCAATATAAGGTAATGATTTATATTTATAAAATAGAGAAGAAAACTAACCAATAATGGATTTTTATCAATAATACAAATACCAAGGAATAAATAAAAGTGATGGAGTGGAAAGAATTCATGAAAATGTTTTTGGATAAATATTTTCCTCCCACCCTTCAACTTAAAATTGGAGAGGTATTTCATTGGACTGAAGAAACAAGATGAAAAATCCATTGGGGAGTATGAGGTGAACTGTGTAACACTTTCATGATACTCTTTTGAATTTTTCATTGACCTTAAAAGTAATTTTGACCACTTCTTTACTGGGATAAATCTGAATCTATAGAAAACATTGGTGGTTCAAAAATTTAATAGTTATAAAGATATTGTTTTATGTTCCCTCAAAGTAAAAATATTTAATAAATAATATCAAGGGTCTTACAGGCCTAGAGGTAATAATATGAGAGTTGAATTTAATTCTTGAAGACCAATAGATAAACCTCAAGGGAGTAAGAAATTACAACATCCCACTTGTCAAATTTTTGGGAAAAAGAATCCAGAAAATTGACTGAATGGGAAAAGTAAATTATTTAGTTATGGAAATAAAGGGAACCTAACTAGATAATGTTGATGGGAGAAACCCCTAAATGTGATGTAATAAAAGAATTATCTGGTCAAATATCATCCTGATTTTTATTATTTTAACAATAATAAATAGGGATACTATGTAAACCAATTCACTAATCCAAGGGTTGTTGATGATAACCAATAACAACAACCTCTGAGGCCTTAAGAGAAAGGGAATGGATATTCCATCATAACTACTAAGGTGGATCGTGAAAATTAAGTGGGGACATGTACCCTAGTTATTCATTTGAGGATAATGAACATATTATTTAATTCTTTTTCTATACATTCTTTCATACAACACAAGTTTAGTAGAACTATTATAACACCACCTCAAAAATACAGAAATCCATTTATCATTGAAAATGGAAACTAGGGAAATCATTACATCCTAAGAATATTACTTATACCTTATCTATATTTTTAGGTATAATTTCCCAACGGACCTTGTAATACTCCCTTTATGAGTATTCTATTCTATTTGGGGTTTGAATTTACATTTCATATATAGAGACAACATAAATTATTGAGGGAATGAAATCACCCTTCATATCATGAATCAACCTACAATTATATACCAGTGCAAGGAGAACGATAAATATCTTTTGGATCTATTATCTCAAATATGGATATTATTTCCTTTATTAGAAATCGTATCAAGATCAAATTATTGAGAATAAGGAAAAAATCATCCTTGATGACATGCCCGATATTAGTAAATAGACTGGTGTATTTCCTTATGAACTTGTATTCTTCCAAGCCTAGAGGTTAAGATATCAATTTAATATATATAAAGAGATTTTAAAATATCCAAGAATACTTATAGAATATCCACTATTGAACTTGATGTTCTGAATAAGAAACTATAATAGATTCTGTATAAAGGGTTTATACGACCATGTGCTTCACTGTGGGGTGTGTTGTTCCTTCTTTTCAAGAAGAAGGGTGGTTAAATGTGCCTCTAAATTGATTATCATGAGCTCAAAAATATCATGGTATAGAAAATGTATCCCCTTCTATGAATTGATTATTTTTTTGATCGACTGTATAGATCCCAATACTTCTCTAAAGTGGATCTTTTAATGGGATATTATCAAATAAAGGTGAATAAGGATGATATCTTCTTGACTGGTTTTCACATAAACTATGGGTATTATGAGTTCATAATGATTACATTTAGAATCACTAATTTTACATTTATATTCATTGACATAATTAATAGTCTTTAGAGACTAACTCGACAAATTTTTTGTAGTATTTATAGAATATATTCTTATCTACTCCAAAAGAAAGGAGTAAAATGAGGAGAAATTGAATGTTGTAATAAAGAAATTCCAAAAGAAAAGTTTATATGTGAACTATAGTAAATAAAATTTCTATATAAAGTAACATTAATGTTGAATCTTATCACTAGAAAATGGATATGTGTGGATCCTTTGAAAATATAAGTAGTTGAAGGATGGCCCAGACCAACATCTATGATAGAGATCCATAGTTTTCTTTGATTTTCTAGGAACAATCATCATTTTGTGAAATAATTATCATGATTTTCAATCCCACTAACCAAGATAACTTATAAGGGGGTGAATTTTTTCTATCTTGATGAATTTGATGAGTGATTTAAGAAGTTAAATAATATTCTAATCATTGAACCTATACTTATATTACCCACTACTAGTGAAGGATTTGTGATATATAATGATGAATATAAAAATTGATTGGGTTCTGTACTCATAAAAAATGAAAAATTGATAACATATTCCTCTATACAATTAAAAATCCATGGAAAGAAATACCCCACAAATGATCTGGAATTATATGTAATGATGCTCTCATTAAATATTGGGTAAAATTACCATCATGGGAAGGAAAACAAAGTGGAAGCTCTCTTGGTAGAAAGGATCTTATATCGCTATCCATAATGAGTATAGAAATGGATCTAGTATTCATTGACATTAAAAGTATTGGAATGGGAATCATAATTGGTTTTTAATCATACTTTTCTCAAATTACCGCTCAACCATATATTCTTGATCTGATCAAGGATCCCCAAAAATAAGATAAGAAGCTATAAAAAAAGGTAGTTAATATTTATAATGTCAACATTTCTAAAATGTATTTATATGGTTTATAACCTGAATATGTGTCCCAAAAAACCATAAATAATGAGGTAACTTCTAAATGAAGTGCACAGATCTTCTATATTCATCTAGGAAGTACTAAAATGTAAAGATATCTAAAACAAAACTTATGGTGGGATTACATTAAAAGAGAGATTATAGAATTTATATCTCAATGATTCATAGACCAAAAAGTCAAGGCTAAACAATAGAAGTCTGATGGTGTTATGAAACCATTGCATATACCTATATAGAATTGGGAAAACATAACCATGGATTTCATTATTGGTCCCCCCTAGTATATCTAATGGAAATAACTCCATTTGGATGGAATTTTATCATCTTTTAATTAAAATGTATTTCATTTCTATCAAGGAAGACTTATCTCTAGACCAACTCGCTGCAATATATATAAGAGAAGTGGTAGGATGACATGGAGTACCACTCTCCATTGTATCTAATCGAGACACAAGATTTACCTCAATGTTTTAGAGAATCCTTCAAGAAGTGTTGGATATAGAGTTGAGTTTCAGCAGTGCTTATCACCCTTAGGCCATTAGTCAACATGAATAACCATTTAAAATTTTGAGGATATAAAAATATCTTTTTCAATGGATTTCCAATGATGTTGGGATAAAGACCTTCCCCTAGTGGAGTTCTCAAATAAAAATAGTTTCCATTCTAGCATTCAAATGAAACCTAATAGGGTTTTTTATGGGAAGAGTTTTTATACTACAACATACTGGAATGAAGTTAGAGAGAAAAAGATAATGGGACCTGATATATCCAAGAGACAAAAATGAAGGTTCAAACCATTCAACGTCATATGAAATCTATGAAAATTTGATAGAAAATATACATAAAAATATGAGTAACATTTCTCAAGAGTTTTCCCAACTTGACTTTCCTATAGTCAACCATTATATGGAGTATATCCTAGAAGATTAAGCAGTCTTAGATATTTTTCCCCAGCATCTGATGAAAGTGTTAATAATCAAGGTTGGCATTTAGAATGACTTTATTGGATTTCCAAGATCTCTAATAGCTTGAGTAGGTTATTCTCTATGTAAGTAATGAAATAACTTTAAATATACTCTCTTTATAATTAAAATGCCTTATTGTTTAAGTCATTGAAAATTAGAAAAAAATCATCTAATTTTCATCTTGATGATGGAATTGTTTTTGATTTTTCATTTAGGGGGAGGCATATTGGATATTTATTGGGATTAGGATTTATAGCTAGAATTTAAATTAGTTTGATCGTAATATTTAAATTTTCCACTCTTCTATGTTTCTTCCATTTGTTTAATCGCATTGGTCAATACTTAACCTTAGAATACTATATTGTATCTTCTAATCATTGTATGAGTTCTATAAACTCCTATAATCCATTAGGATATTTCAAAGGAATAAACATTCATTTATACTCATCCAAAAATTTTATACACATATCTCTAGTGGTTTCTCCTGCAAAAGTTACATGTTTATAAAAAGCTCAATACCTTAAAAATGGTGATGAAATCTAAAACCCTCTCATTTTAATGCTTCTTTAAATTGGATAGATTAAGGATATTTGAATTTCTTAGCATGGAGCTAAATTGGTATTGGAATTTTTAATAAAGGTCTTCCTAGTGTATAACAATCCTAACTGCAAGTTTCTATAACAGATGAATGCAAGTCCCACAGAGTCTATACAAAAAAGTCTAGCATTTTCACCTTATTATTCTAGTGTCCTCATTATGGGTCCATATTTTGAAAAAATGTTCATAATTTATTGTTCTAGATCTCCCATAGCATTGAATATCATGAAAGTAGTATTCCTGAATATGGGTAGAAGGGGGTTTCATCCAACCACTCGAGATATGGATTTCTTTCTATCTAAACTGGTGAATATACCCCTATTTGGCCTCTATCCATGTAGTAAGGGGCTGGATGGATTCAAATATTTCTAGTGACAATGTTACTTGATTGGATTCTCTAGTAGAGACAATAAGGGAAACTTGATGTGGTCAACTAACCCGCATTAGTCATCAATAACCATATGAAGATAGAATGGGGTTGTTCTCCTGAAAAATTGGAAATTTTTTCTAAAGTAGAGATAATACGTAAAAAAATTAATCATTGAGTTTAGATAAATTGGTTATCTAGATCTAGAGTAAGTTGAATGGTTAGAATATACTCTTACTGGCTTAATAACTAGCTTCTTTTTGGATGAGAACAACTGAAGAGATATTATACTATTATTGGGTGTTATTATATTACTCAATATTCTACTATAATAAATAATCACTTCATTACAAAAACAATGATAGAATCCACATTATATAATTTCATTATAATGGTGCAATTCATATTACATTGCAAAATAAGAAAATTACCTTTCAAATAATTACCATAACAAGTGTCAAAGAACACATAGCAATATAAGTCACCACAACAATCATGAACATTAGAAGATCATACTCTAAAAATAATGAAAAATATATAATATACATTGTTATTATAAAGAAAAAAATAAGTAATGTAAGAAACATAGTATAAGAACAAATAGAATAATATGAAATGTATTAGGATAATCAAATGAAGTGTATATCTAAGGTGTAATATGACCATTGAAATCAAACCATTGGTATGATAACTATTCTTATAATAATGCAATAATTATTATATAAATTTATTAATAAAATAAATAAAATCATTTTACAGTAATATAATAAATACATATAAAAAATTTATATTAATCAATGAATAATAATATAATTAGAAACATATGAACTATAAAAAAAATAAGATGCACTAAAAGAAATTATTTTAAATTTTGGCGCTAAGAACATGGTTTTAAAATTGAAAAAAATATTTTTTAAAATATAAAATTCTCATATAAATAAATTATTTTCTTAATAAATAATTTAAATTTGTAATCATTATGTTGAAAATATTCAAGGGTGGTTTTTTTATAAATTTTTAAGGGTCAATATTTTTTATTAAAAGTGAGATAAACTATGATTATATGGTAGGTATTATGGAATAACAACATATTAAAATGATATAATAAAAATAAAAAGGTTTTATTGAAAAAAAATGTGTTTATTCATTAAAATAAATTATTTTAAAGAAATAAAATTAATTTTTAGAGCCTAAAATGAATCATCCAAAACCTAATGTATATTTTAATATTTTAAAAGAATTACTTTATAAACTAGAATCTTGTACAAATTCAAAATAATATATTTTAAGGGGTGGTTGGTTCTTAAACAAATAAAATCACAAAAACATGTCTTAAATTTGAAAACCATGATCTAAAACCATCAGTAATCCCATGATTTTTCATTTCCCACGACCTATATTTCCAAGTACTATGTTTAAAAATCAATAAACAATTCCCACTCATTTCTTATAAATACCCACCAATTCTTCCATTCCTCTCACCTCTAAAGCCTTTGAAATGAATTCTATCTCATTTTTCCTCTCAAGAATACCTCCAAGGGGGTTCTAACATTCTAATATTCTCTTTTCAATCCTTAAGAATTTATCTATCAAGGTAAGGGTTTCTAACCTCTTCTCTTTCTTTAATTGTGTTATTATTTCCAATTCCTTTTCAATTTAGTGTGACCTCATTTATAAGAATTAATTATTATATTATTAATGATAGACCACCATTCCCTATCATTATAAAACCTTTATACACCATTATAATTCTCAAAATTTCTATAAATTTTAAAACACCCTAAAATTTGGTACTATAAAAAAAGTGCGTGATTTCCTAAAAATGAAATCCTTGTTTGGAAACAAAAAACTAGATGTAGTCTCTATAATAGATAAACCTAGAGGGAAAACCTTGTAAAAGGTTGGTTGGGTATTAAGTCAATATTTACTTAGTGTATAACAAGGGGGACTAATTGTACACCTGGTTTAACACTCTCATAGGATATTCTTTTAATGATTTATATGCTTTTTAAGAACTATAACAAATGATCATTTCCTTTTAATATACCTATGCCATGAAAGTACCCCTCACAACAACATTGTTATCATTCCTTTGATAAGGGTTCTTTCCATTGCATTGTGAGTATTACTACAGTTTGATATTTAAATAGTTAGACACATTATTCCATTTAATGGGGAAACCTTGAAAATCCATATATATAATATTTATATAAGGATAACTATTTATTACTTAGTCTTGATAATATATTGGGTTTCTTAGGGAACATTATGATATGAATTTTTTGTAAATTATTTTCATATTATGGATACATTGGAGTTGTTATGTGATGAGTGGGGCCTAAAAATATATATCCCCTCAATGAATTGGTAAGTTTAATGAGACAAACCAGCTTACCTATTTGGTGTATTCCATACCTGTTTATGTATAATGTTTCCCCACAAGGGCTTAATAGTATATTTTTTATGTCTGAGATCATTAATTCTATAATTATGAGATTTTTTATTGATATCCATGTGTTTCTATATTTTAATACTATCCATGGATATATTGTGAACATAGTTTATTTGTTATGATATTATTCAAATTATTTATTCCTTTCATGTTTATTTATGACATTATTATGATATGATATATTTTTCTATATGATACCCCTTTCCGAGTGTTTATGTTAAGACCTTTATATTGCTTCCCATTTCCCCAGTAAACCATAAAAAATTCCATATGTGATATATTGACTTGGAAGTAGAAATAAAAAAGTTATCTTGTAATCAAATAATGTATTTTTTATTTTTAAGTGATGTAATGTCCATTTATGTATCAAGTTTCCCGAGACTTATAAACTGATGGATCTAGTGCATTGTGATCTATGTATTTTGTACCATTGTAATTAAATTATCACTATATATGAGTTACTAGAGTTGAGGTTTTACAGTTGGTATCAAATCATGTTTAGTAGAAAGGGAAAAGGTTATCATGATTGTATATCATCAATTAGGATATCTTGATTAATGGTGGTATTTTATTCAAAACACCAAGAAGGAGGAAGTGTTAGAAAGCATGGATTGTATTGATTTTAAGGATATATTATTGGATAAATATTTTCCTAATAATAAAATAACTAACATGGATAATAAATTCAATAAATTAAGACAAAATGAAGAAGATGGTGTTGCTGAGTACGAGGATGACATTACAAGGTTAGTAAGACATGATTTAGACTATGCATGTATTCTAGAATGTAATGTTGACTATTTCTTTGATGGGCTGAATCCAAGTCTCTCAAAAGAAATTCTCATATGAGAAGTTAGTGACTATTAACAGTATGTTTGGGAATGATTTATCCAAATTGTTTACTTTAAAACAGAAACAAGATAATAAGAGGGTGGATGAGTTACAAGTTGAAAACAATTTGGAAAAAGAGAATAAAGGAAGGGTAGAATTTTATAAATGAAATAATTATAAGAAAAAACAGCCTGAGGCATGTTTTGAGGGATATGGAGTTTTCATTATGTATAGAGATAAAGGATATTAAGACCATGAGTGAAATGGAATGAGTATATTTGAAAATTTTCAATGATTTAATTACAAGAAGGCATGCCACTATTCAAATCAATTCACAAATAATCAAGGAAATCTATATTAGAAGAGGCCAAGGAATGATGGATGAGTTCATTCCATTACCATAATAGAAGTTTAGGTCCCAAAAGATGTCATAACTTGTACTTAGATCATAAAATAAAAGTTAGATACTTCATTATTTGAGTCTAGGTCTACCCAATATTTTATATCATAATAGATTTTTAATAGCATTGAATCTTACACTAATGCACTAAGGAAGTGGTTTTCAATTTAAAGTCATTGTTAATATCTTATAAAAATTTAAGTGTGTTTATCTATCTCTATTAAGAATCATGGAGGTTCCTTAACTGCAAACCTAGTTGTAATAACAATGATTAAGATTAATATAATCTTTGGTATGGATTGGATATTGGGGTATAATAAAATAATTTATTACCATGAGAGAGAGATTAAAATCTCTGATGATAGAATATAATCTCTTATTTTTAGAGGAGGGACTCTATTGCCCAATTATTTTTCAGAACCACCTCTTATGGCTCATCTTAATGAACATATTATAGAATATGAATCAATAAATGAGAAAAATATCCACATAATGGAGGATAGATATATTTTGAGGGATTATATTGATGTATTTCCTGACGAAATTACTAGAGATAAACTTGAACATGAAGTTTAGTTCTTGGTCGACCTTATACTACATGAAAAAACCCATATCAAATCCTCTATATAGAATTCCTTTAGTGGAATTGGTATAATTAAAGAGAAAACATAAATAGTTGTGTGATAATAGATTAATATGACTTAGTGTTTCACCTTGGGTAGAACCTGTCTTATTATTTAAAAATAAGTATAGTTGTATAAGGTTTTTTATAGATTAAATTAAATTTAATACCATTACTATTAAGAGGATGTACTCTACCTAAAAATTTATGATTTGGTTGACCAGCTTTAACAAGTGAAATACTTCACAATGATTGATCTCTATTATAGTTTTCAAAAAAATAAAATTCATTAAGGATAATATACCAAATACATATTTTGGTACAAATTATAGGAAATATGGATTCATAGTTTTTCCTTTTGGTTTAAAAAATGCACCCTCAGTGTTCATGGATCTAATGAATAGATTATTGATGGATTATCTTAACATTTTTTGTGGTTTTTATTAATGATATCTTGATACACTCTAAGTTATATAAATAGAATGAATACCATTTATATATTATCCTCAATACTCTAAGGAAGAAGGAGATATGTGGGAAATTTATTAAGTGTGAATTTTGGATTCAATAAGTTTCTTTTATGGGCCACGTTGTCTCTAAGGATAGAATATTAGTTGTCCTTAAAAGAGAAAATATTTCAAAATAATTACCCACATCTATGAATATAAATTATATTTATAGTTTCAATGTATTATATGGTTAATATCGATGATTTTTTGAAAATTTTTCCAATTGGATAATCCACTAACCAATTTTAAATACAAAGGATTCAAATTCACATGGTTTGAGGAGTGTGAAAAATCTTTGAGGAATTGAAGAAAAGATTGATCAGTGTACTAGTATTGATCTTACCATCTAAAAAAGAAGTATTTTTTATATTTATAAATTCATTGAGGAAAGGATATGGGTGCATCCTTATGTATAATTATATTGTATTTTCTTATGAATCAAGGCATTTGAAGACCCATAATAAAAACTATCCAACTTATGATCTTGATATTGATACTATAATATTTACATTAAAAATATAGAGGAACTTTATTTATGGTGATATATGTGACATATATACCAATAAAAAGGTTTTAATTATATATTCTCATAGAAAGAGATCAAAATGAGATAGAGGAGATGACTGGATTTATATACTAACCATGACTTTTCCACATAATATCACCTTGGGGAGGAAAACAACATGGAATATGCATTGAGTATAAAGGATCATTGAGTCCTATGTATGATAATGATGTAAAATATCCATTACTCTGGATTTATTAAATTTGTATACTGATGTTATTAATAAATGGGAAACATCATTACTCTTCAAATTAATTTATAAATCATATTTATTAGAGAAGATAAATATGTTTCAATATGTTGAAAAAGATTTCAAAAATAAGATTAAAGCCCTAGAAGAGGTGAAAATAGTATATTTCATCCATGAAGATGATGTATTGATGTTTAGAAAGTGACTATGTATATGATCAGTACCTAAGATGAAGAGAAAATTGATGGATAAATCCCACAAATCTAAAATCTCTGCAGACAATGGTAGTACCCACAAGTATAGGGAACTAAAAGACTATTTCTGATGCAATAACATGAAGAGGAAAATTAATGACTACGTCTCTAGATGATTGGTTTTGTTCATCCATGAATGGGTGATGACTACAAATAGTATGGGTGGGATGGTGAATTTTTATTCTAAAAAATATTAATTAGAGTTAAGCTTTAATTGTGTAATATGGTAGTTTAAATTAGAAAAAAATTAAACCATAGATATTTAATTTCTTAAAGTGTAGAGAGTAAAATCATAAATAAATGAAAAAATGAACAAATTTTTTTATATTAGTTTAAATATAAATAATTATACTTCTACTATTCACACTCACAACCTAAGAATGTGACAATATATATAATAATAATGAATTTTTAAGGTGATTCACTACCCTTTACAACCTGAATTTTTCACACCAGGAGTCACTACCCAAAAACCCTTGACATTTTTAGGTTCAGGAAGAAACCCAATCTTTTATAGGAGAATAACCAACATAGACTTTTAAATTAAAAGTTATAAACAATTGTATTCTTATCATATATACATAAATTATGACTTTACAAGAGTATCCCAAACCCTAGGATTTCAAGGTGTAGTCTGAACCTTTTCTATTTTTTGAATTAAGTGAAACCTGAGACTCTCAATGTGCATCCCCAATAACTATTTCCATTTATGGGTAGAGACATAACCCATGTACCTTTTTAAGGGTATTATAACCCTATTAAACATGAATTAACTTAAATAATTTATAGTACACCACTTTATATCACAATGAAAGAATAAAATAGTGAAACCATTGAATGATAGTCTATGAAGGTTGCTGGAATTTGGAACAGGTTGTGCACTGACCCTTTTTTATATATACAATGAAGCTCAGGAAAAACTATTAATGGAAGTATCTACGATGAATTTTCTTGAGGATAAAATGGTTAATTAAAATGATTATATTTAAACAATGAGGTTTATAAAGTCTTGTATCAAACAAAGAATTCTAGCACATCATCTCTTTCATTGAAATATTTATCCTCTTGAAATAAATGATATAAAAACAACTACATTCTCCTCTTAAATTTCAATGAAACTTCTTCAAAATTACTTCATGTGCGCGATTCTTAAATTTTTCATCACTCTATAAAACAAATAATACAATAATAATAATAATAATAATTATAATTATAATAATTCAAAAAAAAACAAAATAAATAATACTTGATGACTCCTAATAATCATGAATAATTGGTTTCATTTTATAATAATTTCTAATATGAATCCTTGAACAAGAATAATTGAACTAAAAAGTTTAGTTCATTTCCAACTTACTCATTTTGGAATTTCTGGTTTTTACAGTGAATTCGTATAATGAAAACTATTAGTGCTATAATATGTTTTCCAACTCAAATGATTTAAACCATCCTCAAATAGACTACAACTTACACCATTTTGAAATACACCTCATGGAACAATCAAAATACACATGTGAGTCATGGTGACATTCTATAAGTTATGTTAAACTTTAGTTTTCCATTTTGACCATCCACTCAAAAATCTGATAACATTGAAATATCAAAACACCTTCTAAAATGCTTGAATAGAGCTAGTCATTTTTCACATTTGAAATGGAAATCCAAAACTCTTAAATTTATGGAATGGTAACTGTTGGTTGGATATTTTTAATGGTGATATAATATGTTTTACAAAATACCATGAAACCTTGATATGACATACACTTATGGAGTTTTAAAATATTCATTTTGCACATGTTCTCTCTATGCTCGAAATGTATTCCACTACTGTGTAATGAAATTGAGCTGATCATTTTTCTCAAAGATTTGGAAAACAAGAGTGACCTTCCAAAACCAATTCACATGGAATCTATATAATTAATGAGTAATTATATAACAAATAAACCAATCTCGACATTCAACATTAAACTGTGAAAAATTAAAATACAAAATTATTTTAGGACAAATCATAAATTGATATTAAAAATTATTAAGTCATTTTTTGTAAGACTTCACATGAAAATGCATGAATTCTATGACTAATTCATTCCATAAAAAAAAATTTGGCCCATTTCATATGAATTCATTCCATTTAATATGACTAATTTTTATTTCATATGACTTTAAGATTTTTTGTATGACTTCAAGTGATTTACCTATGAATTTACATAAAAAAATTGACTTTGAATTTTTTTTGACTTCAAAAATAGTTTTGTATATTTTTAAAATCTTTATATGAATTTAAAAATAATTTCTTATGAGTTATTCTCAAAACGTATGAATTTCTAACCTAGATAGATTGTCATCCAAAATTTCATATTTATTAAACTTAACTATAAATGATTTTTAAACATAATAAATATCAAGACACTTAAAAAATAAAAAACAATAATAAAAATAAACCAATTCAATAATATTCAGTTCTTCTACAATTCTATGATAAATTATAATTATCCATATAAGAAATTGTGAGTTATTATAATTTTCAATAAATAAATAAATGACATGGTAACGAACCACTCAACATTCTCTTTCTTTTGTTAATTAAAAATTGAACATAACTATAAAACATTATCCCCATTTTTTAATAACCAAAATTATTTCAAGACAAGAATTTTAGAAAATATCTACCCCTTTTGAAAATGAACAACTTCAAAAAATTAATCTTAAAAAATTATTCCCTTTTTATAAATGAAGTAAATATGTTGATATTTATATTTAAAGGATTTAAAAAGAGTAAAACTTTAATGAATATTATCTCCCTAAAAATATGATTTTAGAAACATCTATTAAAATTAAACACTAATTCAAAGTAGATACTAGCAAGATCAAAAAATAATTAAAGATTCAATAGATTTAAAATTATAAAAATAGTATAAATCATATAATTTAAATAATTGTAATCCTAACATTAAAAAGGGGTTAAAATATATTTTAAGAAGCGTGATCTCCATGTAAATTAATGTATAGTTTAGGAAATAAATAAGTGTGATAACATTGAAAACATCCTCAAATTTGAAGCCGGTGAAAGCCCAGAACACTCTCTCCCAGATCTGGTGCTAAAAAATAATTTTTATTTTTTTATATTTGATATTGATAAACATGACCAGTTTCAACCATATTAAACATACAAAATCAAATGATACATTAGAACAATTACATATTGAAGTACTGTTTAAGTTTATAGTTTTATAGAATTATGACAAAATCTTATATAATTCGAAAAAATAAACAATTATTTCATAAAAATATACATTATCTCCCAAAATATCTTCACATAATGTAACCTACTTAGGAATAACAAACTTAAAAACTTTATTCATGACCTGGGGAAAAGGAAAAATAATAAAGGGTGATCTCATATGCTCATAATGGGTAAATTAGTGAGATGACAATGATCACTAAAACTTAATATAAGAATAAGTGTTTGAGAACATGAGAATAACTTCTTAAAACCATATAATTTATATAATAAATCATAATCATGAATGATTTTATAATGTTTGGGAGTTCATAATACATGAATCAAAAAGGAATCAAAGAAATTAGTCTATAATAGCAAAACATTGGCTTAAAATATAGAACTTTGGAATATACATAATCAAAGAAAATCATTTCCTTAGTAGTCAAGGATCACTTCCAAGACTATCATAGTGAATTGGGTTCTCTCCCCAATGTATCATAGTAGTCGTGGTTCAATCCAAATATTATCATAGTAGAAATATTCTATTATAGAATTGGGTTTATTCCACATTCTAGTACTATTTAACTCTTGAGATATCAATCATTACCCAATTTATTAGAGGGATTCATAATTCCAGGACCACTTTTCTATGGTTTATAATAAAACCACCATACTTCTTTAATATGTAATTATTATCCATACTTTAAAGTGTAACCACTATCCTTAGTTTCTAATGTGAAAATCCATCACATAATGAAAATAATACATATTTGTACCATAATATCATAAAATATCCATCATATTATTATATCATAACCCATGTAATGAAAATGGGTTTCATAAACATTTCATCAATTCATCATAGTATAACCCATGGAAAAAATGGGTTTCATAAACATAAACATTTACCACGAATAGAAAGAGTATTAATTGTATCATAGTATCATATCCCTAGTAAATCATAATTAACATCAAAGGATGTTATCATATATGAATATTCCTTTAAAATATCACTTAAATATTTCTTAATGGAAATAACATTTCCACTTTTGAAATCACTTTTCAAATGCCAATATTTCCAAAATATTATAGAAATAATTGTATTATAAAACTAACTTACAAAATTATAATGTAATATTTAAATCATTTAGTGTTAATTATAGGGGTAAATTTCCTTCATGCCATAAAAGTTAAAAGAAAACATTCCTTTTATACTTTTGTAAAAAAGTCAAAAAGTACCTTGGTTAGATAATGACAAGGATAATCCTTCTAAACCATTTTTTAAAAATTAATTCATGGGTAAAAATTAAATTAAACAATAATATGACAATATTAAAAACATCCTTGAAAACATGTTTTGAAAATATGGATATGGAAGAAAATGGGTTTTCGGGTGAAGAGATAAATAATGTAGATTTTCTTAGAAAAATATATTCAGTATATTGAGTATATAAGGTTATTAAAATGAAATAAAAAAATTTATGTTCAAGAAATAACCATGGGATAATAAGAATAATGAGTTTCTCGATAGTTTGATCATAATATTTCATAATCAAAAACTTAATCATAAACAATCTCTATAAACAATTAGATTGTAACATAAATACCTTACAACTTTGGTAAATTTTGAATCCAAAATAACATGAATGAATAACTTAAATAGAAACATTAAATTTCATCATCATAATTATATTCATGATATATCATGTTAAAGGGTCAGTATATACACCTCATAAAATAAGATAGGTTTATAACATAACTTATGGCCTGGAGAAGACAGTTAGAGACGATATACCTTTACCACTTTAGTAATCTCTTAATAAATATCATGAATGAATTATTATTAAATTTATTTTTAAATACTTATAATTTTCAGGAAATTAATCATAAAATACATTCATGGTAAGTATATTCACTACACAATGGAATTAAGTGGTGAATATCGAATAAGTCTCATGGAAATAAAGGTGAGATGAGAAATCCCCTAACCTCAAGTCTTATCCTCTTTCATATACATTCAAACCTAATATATAATTAATATATATTACCTATAAATCAATTAGGAACAATTATAATGTATAAATTATTATGCACCATCCCTTTTATAATTTTAAATTATCCTTTTATAACAATTGTCCATTAAAATGGACATTTGGGTGAAAACATTTATGTTTTCAATGCATGTTTCAGTTAAATGGTTCAGGTCCATCTACTTTGATCATGGTTAAATTATCAATAGAATTTTATTAAGGATAAAATTTCATATATTTTCATTATATACATATATATAATCATCCATAATGTTTAGATCTATAAAAATGAATTACACTGTTCATGGAGACAGTAGGTTGTACGTACACATGAGCACTGTTTTTACTTTTTGATATGTGGAATAAAATAAAGGTAATTATTAATTAAACATTAAATAATAGTTAATATATCATATATATCATATGTATCCATTAAATCTATATTTATTACCATATAATAAAAATAGAAATTAAAAAATCATCGCTCTGTGGAGGTGGTAGTCTACATATACGGACAAGCGATGTTATCATTTTCCAATATATTGGAAGGTAAGAAGTTAGATGTGGTATAATAATTAAAAAAGAATAATAATGTCATAAATTTATTATATAAACTTTAAACACACCATAATAACTATCCATGACATATGACAATGAAAAATAAATTGTATCGTTACGTGGAGACGGTAAGTCGTACGTATGCATGAGTGATACTTTTAGTTCTCATTTGATGGGAAATATGGTTTATAGTGGTTGTTTAATAATAAAAAAAATTACAGTAAATTTATGATACATAATATATTATTTTAGAGGAGTAAAAATAAGAATTAAAAAAATGATTATTTAAGACGATTACCTCTTCTTTGAAGAACCACCTGTATATCTCATCTTATGGAAACTATGAAAGGTATTTTGGAAGGAAAATAACCTCAAGAAATTGGATAAGGATGTTTATAAGATTAATTTTTAGTGGTTGGTTTAGAAATATTTCATAAGGTGGCGTAAAGAAGAGAAAAGATATGTGTCCTTTTATAATTGAGGGGAGGTGCATTCTTGGAATTTCATAAAGTGTTAAATTGAAGTAAATTATTTTTCATGCCCAGATGGATCCAAATTTAAGTAATTAAAATATAATATTAGTATAATTTGACATAATTTTTTCAACCATAATATTAATTATTTCAACCCTTTAAGGGTTAATAAAGTTACTATAAAATGACAAAGACCCGTAAATGGAGCATTGTTTATGTTTACAACCATATAACAATAATTTTTATGAATAAATTTTTTTTATTAATTTTAAAACATTTAATAAAAATATTATTTATTATAAAATAACATTAATGTCATTTTTAATACTCTTCATTTAATTTGACTTTAAATACATCAATATAGAAGAAATTCAAATATAATACATTATAAATTACTAAAATTCTATATTTATCTACAAAATTCATGGAAAACAATAATTATTTCAAATTATATTACTTTTAGTATTTTTTAAATCATTTATTTATTTTTGTTTTAATTAAATAAATGGTTTATTAATGTTTCAAAAACATTTAATATAATTATATCATCACTAAAAATTCAAATTAAATTACCATTATAAAAATAAATAATTTATATTTTAAATGACTATTTATAATTTAACATATGTTGTATTTATCGCTATCATAAAATATTATAGATATTAAAAGAATAAAAGTGAAATTTTTGTCTTTATATCTCACTTCAATATTATAAAGGTAAAAATAATGTTCAAATAGAAAAAATCCCATATAATATATCATTAGTTTATTATGGACGAAATATATTCATCTAAAAAAATTTAGGCATGTGTTAGTGTTAATTTTTAGTCCTTATCGTATTATTCTTGACTGTAATTACCTAATTTATGGTAACAAAAATTACTATGGTTACTATTAATAATGAAAAAAATTAAAGGGGACTATTTACAAAAATTTTACCTCCTAATTAAAAATATGGAATCCTTTTTTCAAGATTCAACTTCAAAAGTGGTATATATTATTTTAAGAATAAAACACAAAATGCAACGAAAAATAGTTTTTTAGAAACCCTTTTAAGTATAATTTTTTTATAAATTTAACTTTAATATTACTTTAAATAGACTTAATTGGATTATTAATAATATAATTTAAATAATTTTACTTTGAAACCACTTTAAAAAATAATGGAAATTTTTAAATCCTTGAAAAAAAATAAAGTTTTCAATTAAAGTATGTATTTTTCACTATTCAATGTAAAATCATTCCTTTTATGAAAATACCACAAATTAACACTATGATTATTTTTATATTATTATTTAAAAAATGATATTATTTTAATTAAATAAATTTTATAAAACTTGTAAAAATAATAATATTATTTTCCCAAAAAAAGAAATAAAAAACATTTATAAAGATCAATTAAGCTCAGTGTTTCATATTGTATACACTATCAAGCATAATTTTATTTTAAAATCATAGGGTGTTATATTTTACTCCAATTTAATAAATAATTTCCTCAAAATTTTAACTTGTTCTCAGTAATCAAGGGTTTTTCATTTAAAAATTTATTTTTAGAAAATCAACATCATAAAAAAGGTTAATAAAACTTCCTCTTGTAAAGAGGGAAAGGAAAATATGAAGGTCATTAAGAATAAAACATAAATAGGTTTCCTAATAGGATAAAATTAGTGGGATGTGAAAATATAGACATGGAGAAAAGGTAATGTTCAGAGATAATTTATCAAAAGAAATTGAATAATCAGGATAAATTAATAAGCACAAAACCATATACCAAAGTGGTGTGAAAAAGACCTTCAATTCATTAGAAATGAAGGTAATAGGATTTTTTTTCATTAAATAATTTTACTAAAGTTGAGGGATTGTTTTACTATTATGATATATAACATAATAAAATATATTTACTTGATTTATTTACATTTCATAAGAACAATATCATCCTTTGGTTATGATTTGATCAAGTTTCACTTCATCTCTTATGCCATAAAATGAATATTTAAGATGAATTATTCATCCATGAAGCAGAAAAATTAACCTCTAGTAGACCACATGATTCCACAAAAAGTATATCAGGATATTCCTCCAGTCATGAGACATTAACCAAAAACAAAAATGGTTATCATAAGGTATGATAATTTCCAAAATGAATAAACCCTTATATTAATCTCCAAAGAAAAATTTCTACTTAAATCGTTCCATAAATATATAAAACTATATCCCATATAACCCAAAAAACCTCAATAATATATAATTATTTAACATTAAATGTTGTCTCATACCTTTCAAATCACATCCCCATGAATTTAATTTCATTCTTCTTAACTAATAATTCATGTTAAATCTCATGTTAAACCTAAGGGATACATATGCCTAAATACAATGAAACTTCTCACAAAATATCATTACTCCCCATGAAAAATCTTATAATATAGTGAACTTCCCTAAAATCTCATGAATCAAATTTATATACTGACATTAATGGTAATACATATCTTGACTATACATATCTCTAAAAATATTTCATTTCCAATGAATGAATTTTCAAACATCAATATTATCTATATCCTAACATCTAATATACCATAATTAACTAAACATAAAATCATATAATAACCCAAAGGGTTATTTAAACAGCAATATAATATAATTCCTAAAACCAAGTAAAACATCAAATCATCTCAAAATCCCATCACTTAAAACCAAAAAGGGGGTATCCATGCTTTTGAACTTATGATCTGCCTTAAAATTATAATCCCATGATGGTATCTATAAATTTTAAGTTAATCTCACATGAAATCATCCTAATCTCTAAAGTTATGTAAAACTAACCTCTCATACCAACAGTGATAGCTCAAAACCCGTACTCTTGGATCTGGTGCTAAATAAATAGTCTTTATATTTATGTCGTTGATACCGATAAACATGACCCAATTTCAACCATCAAAAACTTAAAACATCAAAGGAGATATTGGATCACTTTTATATTAAAGTACCTTTTATGTTTAGAGTTTTATAGAATTAGGGTAAACTCTTATATAACATGGATAAATAAGCAACCAGCTCATAAAAAACTCTATCATTTCCCAAAATTTCTTCACGTCTAGTATCCTTATTAGGAATAACATTATTACAACCTTTATTCATAACAAGGGGAAATGAAACATAAGAAAAGGGGAGCTTAAATACATAGAAAGGGTAAAAAATGAGATATCAATAATCACTTATAAAATAAAATGAGAAATATAGTATGAGAATATGGGTATAATTTTTGAAAACCATAACCTATATATCATAGATCATAATATTGAATCATGGATTAAATCTTGGTAGTTTATAAGACCTGAATCATAAAGGAATCAAATTACATGACCCATGAGAGTATAACATTAGCATAAAACACAGATTTATGGTGTATGCATAAGCATAGAAAATAATTTCATTAATAGTAAAGGATGAATTCCATGACTATCATAGTGGATTGGGTTCACTCCCCAAACCATAATATTATTCATGGTTCAATCCCAAGACTTTCATGGTGAAAATAGTCCCTTAATGAACTGAGTGAATTCCCCATTCTAGTCTGATTTATCTCATGAGATATTAATCATTACCCAATGAATTAGAGGGATATATAATTCTAGGCCCACCCATCCATAGTTTATAATGTAACAACCATCCTTGGAAATAAAAAAACCACCATCCTTAGTTTATAACGTAACCAACATCCTTGTTTTATAATGTAATCATTCATAAAATAAGTGAAATAAAACATATGAGTGATAAAAGATCATAATATATTCATCATATCATCACATCATAACACATTTAAAGAAAACGATTTTCATAAACATGTCATCAATTCATTATATAATAACCCATAGAAAATAAATGGGTTTCATAGAATTATAATCAACAACAACTTTAACCATCTAGATAAAGAGTAATAATGGTATCACTGAATCATATCCCCAGTAAATCATAATTAATATTAAATGATGTTATCAAATATGAACATTACTCTAAAAGGACACTGAAATATTCTTATGGAAAATAACCTTTCCACATTGAAAATTAATTTTAAAATAAAAATATTTCCTAAATATTATGAAAATAAATCTTTGAAAGGAAACTTGAAAATTTTTAAATTAATCTTCAAATAATTTAGTGTTCATGATGACAGAAAATTTCGTTTATGTCATATTAGTTAAAAGAAAACATTCCTTCTATAGATTTCTTAAAAAGGCCAAATACCTTATTCCAAAAATGAAAATAAGATTCCTTTCAAACCATTTTGTAAAAATTAAATCATTGGTAAAAAATACTTTACAATATCATAGTATAATATTAAAAATACTCTTGAAAACACTTTTAGAATACATGGATATGGAAGAAAAAGGTTTTTTTACTGAAGAGAGAAATAATGTAGATTTTCCTTAGAAACATATTTTCACTTTATTAAGTACTTAAGGTGAGTAAATTAAAATAGAAAACATTTATTCTAAAGAAATATCTAGAGGATAATAAAAATAATGGTTTTCTTTAGAGGTAGATCATAAGATTTTATTATTATAAAATTTATAATAAAAAATCCTGATAAACATTGAGATTATAACATAAAACCCTAACAATTTTGGTAAATTTTGAATCATAAGATTCATGAATGAATATATTAAATTTAAACATTAAATTTAATGATCATAATGATATTCATGATATATCATATATAATTGTATGTATAAAAACCTCATAAAAGATGAGATTCACATAACATAACCTATGTCTTGAAGAAGACAATTTGAGATGATAAACCTTTTCCATTTTATTATTATCTAAATAAAAACCTCAAGAATGAATTGATATTATGGGTATTTTTAGATCCCAATATATTTCATGAAATTAATAATAAAATAAATTCATTGTAAGTATATACACCACACAAAGGAAACAAGTGGTTAATATAGAATAAATGTGAGGAGAGAAATCTGCTTACCTTATGTCTCGTCCTATTTCATATGTGTTTGAAAATAATGTATAATTAATATATATTTATTATACATAAGTTAAAGAAATATATTCATATTTAAATTATTATTTACCATCCCTTTTATAATTTCCAAATATTATTTTATTAATAATTCTCCCTTAAAATATACATTCGAGTGAAAATCGGTTTGTTTTTCATGCATATTTTGGTTAGATGGTTTTGGTCATTGTACTTTGATCATGGATAAATTATATATATAATTTTATTAATGATAAAAATATAATATATATTAATTATATATATATTTAGAATCATAGATTAAAATTAGAAATATAAAAATGAATTACACAATTTATGGAAGCAGTAGGCCATACGTACACCTGAATGTCATTTTAACTTTTTGATGGATGGAAGGAAATAAATTTAAATAATAATTAATCTTTAAATAATCACTAATTTATCATATATATCCATTAAATACATACTTATTACCACCTATGAATAAGAGAAATGAAAAAAAATCACATCACGTTGTGAATGTGGTAGTCCACACGTATACATGAGTGTCATTATCATTTTCCCACATGTTAGGAGGAAAGTAGGTAGACATGGTATTATAATTACAGAAGCATAATTATTTCATAAATATAATTTATAAATATTAAACCCACCATAACATCAATCCATTGTATATGACAATGAAAAATGAATTTTACCACTATGTGGAGATAGTAAGATGTACATACGCATGAGTGATACTTTCACTTCCCATTGGATAAGAAATATGGTGGATAATGGTGGATTAAAAATCATAATAAAATTTAAGTATATTTATGAAAATTAATTTATTTTTTATGATAAATATTAAATATTTAGAGGAGATAATATAAAAATCAAAAAGAAAGCGATCAGTTAAGACCATTACCTTTTCTTTGAAGAGCCTCATTTAGATCTCCTCTTATGGAACTTAGGGTTGGTATTTTGGAAGGGAAAGAAACAATATAACTTTTATATAGTTTTTTATAAAAGTAATGGGTAGTTTTTGGTTGATATAGATGACTCAAAGTGGTGTAAAGAAGATAATTGAGTGGTATCCTTTGACAATTTAGGGGAGGGTAAATCTTGGAATTTCATAACATATTAAATTAATATAAATTATTTTTCTCTCCAAAATAGATCTAAATTGGTATAATTCTAAGTTAATATGAGTATAAGTCTAAATAATATCATAAAACAAATATTTGACAATTCTTTGGTATGTTTTCATCCTTATCTTTTAGTTTTAAAACCCATTAACCCTTTTGACAATTATTGTAATATTAATATTTTGTAACCTTTAAGTGTTAATAATGTTACTATCAAGTGAAAAAAGACCCATAAATGTACCATGTTTGATTTTTAAAACCATATAAAATTAAGTTTTCAGAATATAATATTTTAATTAATTTTAAATCATTTAATAAAATATTATTTATTATAAAAAATCCTTAATGCAATTTTTAACACTATTCGTTTAATTTGGCTTTAAATACATCAATACAAAGATAGATTTTGAATATAATCCTCTAAATATTTACAAAAATGATATATTTATCTATAAAACTCATGTAACATAATAATTCATTTAAAATACATCACTTTTAGTATTTTTAATATCATTTATTTTATTTTTATATTAATTAAATTAATATTGAGTCGATGTTGCGCAAGCATTTAATATTATTATATCATCATAAAATTTATAATTAAATTACCATGATAAATATAAATAATTATATTTTAAAAAAATATTTATAACTGGAAATAATTTTTGTTTTATCCCTATCATAAAATATTATAGATATTAAAAAATTAAAAGTGACATTTTTGGCTTTATCTCCAACTTAAATTTTATAAAGGTAAAAATCATGGCCAAATAGAAAAAATACATATATTAGAACTTTGGTTGATTAGGTATGAAATATATTCATACAATAAAATTAATTCAAGTGTTATGGTAAATTTTTAGTCCTTATTATATTATTTTTAACCTTTATTACCCGATTTACTCTTTACCGTGGTAAAAAAATTATTATGGTTAGTATTCATAATGGCCAAAAATAAAAGAGAAATATTTACAAAATTTTAACCTCCATATTCCATATATGTAATAAATTTTTTAATATTCAAATTCAATAATTGGGAGAAATTAATTTTAGATTAAAATGCAAAACATAATGAAAAGTAGTCTTTTCATAAGAAAAAATGTATTTTTATGTATAAAAATGTTTTTTATGTTAAATTTAACCCTAAAATTCCATCCAATGAACCTAATTGTATTATTAATAATATAATAGAACTAAATTTACTTTGAAAACACTTAAAAATAGAACGTAAAATTTTAAATTCTTGAAACAGAAATATAATTTTCAATGAAAATCAGTATTTTTCAATATTCACCGGAAAATCAATTTTTTTGTAAAAATAAAAAAAATCACCCTAATATAATCATGATATTATGATTTAAAATATGATCTAATTTTTTTAAAATAATTTTTCTAAAATTAGAAAAAACTAACTATATTTTTTTCTCACAAAAATCAATAAAAATCATTTTTGAAGAAAACACATTTGTGATGAATAAAATGACTTTACTAGAAATTTATTGTTTATTTCCTAAGTATTAATCATATTTTTTTATTAATTATGAAATTAATATGTATTTTATAATTTGGTTATTCCTATTCATTCCCATCAATTCAATTTGTAATGACTCATATTTTCTTGATTTTATTTTTAGAAATTATTTAGAAAAATTCCGAGACCAAGTACTAAGACAGTGTGTGATTCCGAGGCCCAGTGTTCCTGAAACAATTCATTGAAAAATGTTATGTTTTTAATAGCACATGTGTGTGAATTTTCTTAAAAAATGAAATAATTATTAAGCATTTTCCATGATTTTATATTAGAGGGCACCATTGAGCTCGGAAGGGGGTGTTTTCCTTAGACAAGGCCTAACATTGATCGGCATGATCCAGCTATGAAAGATAGTTTTTGGACATAAAAATCATTAAAAAAATTTAATAAAAAAAACTTTGATGCAACATTGGTTTCCTTTTAAAATTTATCATTGTCATGAATCTAGGGTTATGAAATAACCCTGGAAATCCCATTAGGCAAGGGGACATTGCTCTCTTCAACAAACATCGGTGGATTGGAAAATCAAGAATGATGAATCTCATATTAGAAGGATATTGACCACGACAACAACACATCAACCATTCTTCATTAGTGATCAAACTGAATCATGGTAGGATGTTTTGGTTTGAATTATTCTTTTCTCCATTCTTTAAAATCAATGATGATCACAGATCAACCAATGAATAGGTTGAACCGTGGATTGCTCATTCTTGCAGGATGGATGTAATTTCAGGGTTTTATTCTTGAGGTTGTTTTGATTAAGTATCTGATATGCTTTCTTGGTCATTCTTACAGAATGGACCGAGGATGGAATGAAAAATGTTCGTGGTTTGAGCCATCAGTTTTTTCTTTTTCTTTTCTTCCCCAATGTTCTTCACATTCTTTTCATTCTTCACATTTTTTATGGTTTATGGATGAATGGTCGTTGCACCTCCACTTCTTAGTGTAAAAATCCAAAATCAATGATCTAATGTCAGGATAACCTGTCGAAGTTGTGATGATGATAGAAAATGATAGATCAAAGCTAGTCAGGTGATATCATCATTTGAGTGTTTTTTCATCAGGATGGATCTTGATGTTGATTCGAGACTAGGGCAGTAAAGAATGCGACCCTGGGATCATGGACATACCTTTGTTTCAAAAAATGGATCATTGAAGGAGAACCGGTGCGCTGGTGGCCACGTGTGTTATGTAGCACACTGTAGTGATATTAGACATGTGAACCGCATCTCGACCATGTTTGGTGGCCCATGGAAGTAGAAGGATGCGAGGGAGGTGGTGAACGTGGCGATGTCGTGTTGACCAGCGGGGCACATGTTCAGGGTGGACTACGTATGGTGTAGCGAGATAGCCCACATGCCAGGAAGACTGGACAAGTGAGATGGGCCAAACGGGGCCTAGTAGGTTGGGCCAGACTGGACCGAGTTAGGTTGGCTGGATAGGGTTGGGTTAGCCGACAGGTCAGGCTGGGTCTGACGGGCCAGATCATACCCAAACTAGACTTGAATTAGACCTTTTCAGTAAAATAGCCATAACTTTAAAATGGGGTGTCTGTTTGACGAACCATTTATAGCATTGGGACCCTTGTAATGAGGTTGTCCTTTTGAGATGTCTTAGTGGGTTTTTATTTGGATTAGTATAGGTTGTGATCATTCTATTATTCTATTCCTATGAGGGTTCGATGTAGGATCATCTTCCCATCATAGAGGATGGAATTAGAGGTTGAGAGCATACACAGGGTCTTTTACTCTAAGTTTTTGATGTAGGATTCCATTACCGTCATAGAGTATGACTCGTGTTCAGAAGTGGGTTGTCTCAACCCAGCTTTGACAGTTGACTCAGCGGGTTGGAGCATGTATCGCACTGAGAGGGCCGATGTTCCTCACTTATCTTTGTGTTATATTGGATAGGGTTTTTAAAGCCTGTTTCACCAATATTTATGTGGTCACCACTCCCCTTTATAGTATGACGTTTCCAATAGGGTAGGAATCTCCCTAGTAAGCCATGGGCGCGATTGATCCCTGATTTGTGTATCGAGACTCCATGTCTTAACGAAACTCTATGTCTTTTTGAAACTCCATGCCTTAGCGAGAATGTATATCTTAGGGAAAATACATAACCTGTAGAGATCATTTCTTTATCTTGGTTACTTTTGGTAGAATTGTTCTATATGATTAATATCAGATAGATCGCAGATTTAGATCTCTCGAATCGAGCATTCTATGAGTGAAACCATATGGCTGGTAGTGGATAAGACCTTTGAGGCTTGGAATCTTTTATGATTATATATGGATGTTCTTGATATATGAGATGTAGACATATACCTATGTTGAGATGATTATCTTCTTATTTATGTTTCTTATGTGGTATTTTACTTCATGTTTTTTCGGTGTCCTACTAAGTATTATTTTACTCACCCCTAAATAGGATTTTTATGCACATATTGTGTCTACTGTGGATGATCAACCTTGTGATGGAGCTCCAGGTGGACCAAGTCCAGATAGTTCTTGGTGAGTTCAAAAAGACTGTGGTGTGCTCCTACGACTTCAGACAGTTGACCAGTACCTTGACCTTTAGGTATGTTTTTCAACGAATGAGTTTCAGGAACTTATTTACTAACTTTCATTTTTGTGGGCTTGTATTCTGGCCAGGTTTACCTTACTGTACTTTACATTCCTGTCGTACTCTAGTTGGGTTATAGTGGTATGCATGCATTTGTTTTTTAGTGGTTTTAAATTTTCATCATTGTGGGATTGGATATGTGTGTGTGTGTACATGTAATAAGGAAATTCTTTCCATGGTAGTGATATGCCTACTTGATGCTAGTCACCAGCCCTTGGAATATTGGAGGTGGGCTTGGGGATTCACGGCATATACCCCACTGGGATGGGTTGTGACAGAGTGGTATCAATGTTGGCCAGTTATACTTTAGTATTGAGATTCTATGAGATTGGTTTGGGGAAATAGTGTTAAGTATTTAGAATTCATCTTTCAAGAAAGGGAATCCAGTATTGGTGAAATGACTGACGTATCAATACATGAGGACTCTGAACACCTGGTTTTCGACTCGGTACACGAAAAAACTGGTTTTAGGGAAAAATAATGGTTCATACATCATATATTATTCAGTTGTGTTTTCCATGTCATTCTTGAGTTAGCTCACAGGGTATACACTTTTGACTGTGATACGTTATGTTTTCATACAGGATGTATTAACAATTCCATACAGTAATGTTTCCATAGAAAGATCATGATTTAGATATGATGTTTGATGAGGCCTCCCTAAGTGGAGCTAGTCACAGAAAAATTTTTAGGATGGTCACTAGGTGGAGCTTTCTTCTATTGATCAGTTCGTAGACCCACCTCTAGTTGTTCAGGTGGATTCAGCTTGCCAGACTAAGTCGTTCATGGATCTTTTGGTTCTAGATAGTGATACATGAGGTTTGATCACAAATCATAGGCTTTAGAGGCAATGATCGCCTGAGATTTAGGGTTAATAGAACCTACCAATAGAATTTTCATGGTGTAAGACATATAATTAGAGGTCTCATAGAATGTTCCAGGGGTGTGCTAGTTTCTCGAGGAAGTGGTGTTTCTATGCTTATCATGGGAAGGTACATTTTGTGCGACATTTCCTCATTGTTCAGGCTGTAGTCAAAGAGGTGGTTTATGAACCACCAAGGAAGAGGCATTGATAGGATTAGATAGATCCATCGGGTAGCATACATGGTAGAGAATATTGGGAAGTAGTCGGCGGTGGCCAAAATTCCGATGTGTTACCACCACCACCCCCAGGTGTTCTATACCAGACTCAAGGAGATGGAGGAAAGGGGAGGAGACAGTTGTAGGATGATAAGGATTATAACCCTAGGAATCTATGAATGGTTCAAGGTATGATCTTTGTCTTTATACTTTAGTTGTATTAGATAGAAACCTATGCTAGTAATTACTTTCTCACCACTTTTCTTATTTGATACATAGATATTCCGGTTAAACCATTGACTTGAACATTACGCTTAGAGACAACTACTAGAGGATACTCGATGATCCCACACTAGTGACAATAGTGTGACCTCACTCTTAATGGTGAGAGTTTCAGTTGGGATCTCTTAAAAGTAGCATCGAGGCCTTATAATATAATTCTTTGTGTGGATTTGTTATCTAAATTCCATGCATATATTAACTACTTTAGGTTAAGGGTGCGGTGTTTCCACAATGATGGAAAATTATTTTCCTTTGTCAATGAAAAAGGGAACCCAAGCAGCACAAGATGGACTCACGCATAATAGGGTTCAACTGATTACTCATTAATTGGTTAAACTAACCATTGGTGTAGTTGATTTTATGAGTCCTCAGTTTCCTATAGTGGTGATAGATTTGTAGTGGATTCGGGGAAGTTTGAGGTGGTTCTTTCTTGGGAGACAACCAAGAGTGTTACTATGGTGAGGAGTTTCCTTAGTTTGGATGTGTACTATTAGAGATTTCTACCTGACATCCCTAGAGTAGAGGAACCCTTGACAATGATGACATGAAAGGGATATCCTTTCACGTGGACAGTGAAGTGCCAGCAGTGCTTTCAAGAGTTGAGGCAGAGGTTGATGAGTTCTCCCATCCTGAAGTTACTGGAGGAAGGCGATGAGTATGTGGTGTCTTGTGATGCATCATAGACCAGGCTTGGTTGTGTCCTAATGTAGGGGAATTAATGGATTGCCTATGTTTCACACCAGTTAAGACTGCATGAGCATAATTACATGGCCCATGATCTTGAGTTGGTAGTGGTAATATTCACATTGAAGATGTGGTGAAACTACCTAGTGGGTGAGTGGTTTATTACCCACTCTGATCATAAAAATCTAAATCATATATTCTATTTGAAGTATCTGAACTTGAGATAGAGGTGATAGATATAGATTCTCCAGGACTATGACTTGAAGATTGTTTATACTCCTAGGAAGGGGAACGTGGTGGAATATTCTCTCAGCATGATATCTAGCTTTCATTTTTTGAACAAGGAATTGGAATAGTTAGCCTCGTTGAAGATATCCTTTATGGATAGACTTGGAGCAGCTTATCTCCAGTCAATTTTTTTCACCCCTCTAGTATTACAGTGATATAGGGAAGAAAAACCTAGGGATACTGAATGCGAGTCTCTACGCACTCAAATATTCATAAGTAATTCCTCTAATTGATATTCAAAAGGTAGGGAGCACACTGTTCTTTTTAGAGGATTCATGATGATACCAGTGGCATTATGGGAGGAGGTTATGAGGGAGTTCCACACATCCCATTTTTCAGTATATATAGGTGTGGTGAAGATGTACCTAGACCTTCGACATCAGTTTTTGTGGCCCATAATTAATAAGGGAGTTGTGGAGTTCATTTCTCAGTGCCTTACTTATCATTAAGAAAAGGCTGAGCACCAGGTTCTAGTGGGATAGACCCAGCCCCTTGAGGTGCCAGAGTGGATGTGGGATGATATATATATATAATTTTTAATGGGTTTACCATATATATCCAGGGGAAATGATACCATCTGTGTGATCATTGATTGACTCACCAAGTCACCCTAATTCCTGCCTATTTAGGAGTAGAGTTCAGTAGAGAGATTGGGATGACTCTATGTGAAAGAGATAGTTCGTCTTCATGGAGTTTCGTCGATGATTATTTCCAATCGTGATCATCACTCCACATCCTGATTATGTAAGTGATTATAGAAAGAATTTGGGACCCATTTATGCTTGAGCATGACATTTCACCACCAGAAGGATGACCAGAATGAGAGGACCATTCAAGTTCTGGAGGAAATGCTTTGGGACTACATGTTAAGTTTTGGCTGCAATTGGGAGGATCACCTATCTCTGGTGAAGTTTGCGTACAAAAAAAGCTACCCCTCAACTATCAGTATGTTATCATTCATGTCTTAGTATGGGAAACCCTATAGGTCACCACTTTGTTGGACTGATCTAAGAGATTTGGCACTCATGGGCCCGATGTTGGTGCTGATGACTACAGAGAACGTGTAGGTCATCTAGGAGAAGATGAAGAATACACAAGGCCACCATAAATCTTATTTTGATAGGTGATATAGGCCTTTGGAGTTCAGGGAGGGAGACCATGTTTTCATTACGGTTTCTCCTCAATGAAGGATATGGATATTTTGTTGGGATGACAAGTTATCTTTGAGGTTTATTGGCCCTTTCTTGATACTACAAAGAGTTGGTGAGGTGGTTTACCATTTGGCTCTACCCCCACAGTTGGACTAGGTACACGACATCTTCCATGTGTCATAACTGAGGGGATACATGCATGATACATTAGACGCCATTAACTGGAACGAGTTAGACCTTGACGATGGGGAGATTTTTGTTGAGTACTGATAAAACACTATTTTATTGAATATTTTATTGATAATAAATGATATAATTTCCTCACATTGTGTTAAACATGTTTATTTATAAAATATTTGGGATTTGATCATTCATTTGAAAATTTGGTGAAAATTCCAGTTTAACCCTTAATAGTGCACTGTAGTATTTCGAAGATAAATATTTTTATATTTATTATTTGAATTTGAAAATTTGTAACAGTGTTCCTAACTTAATTATATAAAACTTTTATTCAGGAAACTAAAGCTAAAGAGTTCATTTGGTTGTTTAAATTGGGCCATGAAGTCAAAGTTGGGCTGGGCTCGCTAGAATGGAGAAGGTTCTGTATTTGGGCCATATCCTCTACATAAGGGCTTGGATTGAGCCCAAATTTTGAGGAAAGCTCGGGGACATGATTTTTCACAAATCAACCTTCTGGAAGGCCGGTCAATTCACGCGTTTGGGAGGACAAATTGGCGGTGCAAGTTGGAATAAAATATTTAGCCGAGATTTTCATTTCACACTTAAAAATCTATGTATCCCTAGCCCTCACAAACTCTATTTAAAGGGGGTTTTAACTCTTTGAGAGGGCTGGTCGAGGCTTTGAGAAGGTGTGGCCGAAAGGGTGTCTCTTGGGAGCCCCTCACAACTCTTGGAGGAAGTAATCCTTTGTGCAAACCTCTCTTCCAAAAAGGCTCTCATCTCTCACCTCTTCTTTGTATTTCTTTTCTTTCATGTTTGTTTCTTGAATTTTTCTTCAAATAATATTCTGTGTTCATCCTTCTTCTTCTTATCTTAATATTCTTAATTGGGTTGGAATCAAGAGTGGAGACAAGATTGGGTTCTACCCTTTCAATCCGTTTCTTATGCAAAACGTCTCCACGATGACTACACCACCCATGGAAGAGTAGTTCTTTTTAGTAATCGATCGACCTCTATCCTTCTTCATTCATTTATTTTGAATCAATGAGATACTGTAATTTACATATTATGATCTATTAATTGAGTTTTTAATTTAAATGAAACTAAGAAAGCAATTGAATAGTTAACACAAAACACGCGAGGTCGGGAATTGTGTGAACTGTGAGAGCGCAACCTTAACCGGTAATTCAAAACCACATGGGATCAATTTGTAGAGTTCAAATATAATCCCTAAACTCAATTAATCCTCATTTCCAGAGTGGTTATGTGCCTTAATTTACCACTGACCATAAGCTAATTTTAGAGCATCAATCAAAGCAGGGTGTCGCGATTGCATGTTCCGAAGTTATCCTAAGGTTAAAATCCACTTCAATCTTTGTGGTAAAGTTAATTCTCGTAGGGTTCGGGATTTAACAAATTAAGGGATCATAATTAAGTGAATATTAATTTAAATGATAATGATTAATAAATGATTGAAGAGGTAGAGTTAGATCGATTACGCCTTTTAAAATAGATTTCTAAAAAAACATCTTCTTGTTGTGTCATTCTAATCGAAACTTCATTTCAAAATTAAAAACAAAAAAAATGCAATATTATTCCAGCAAACTTCTTCTAGATTCATAAACTATAAACAACCACCCCCATCCTTTCAATTAGTGTTTTTATTCTCTTTTATTTTACTTCTGTAATACCTCTAAAAATTGTTTTAATTCACTTCCTCCTTTGAGAGACGACCTTGGTCAGCCACTCTGCTGCACCTAAGTACCCCAAATCACATTAATCATTTGAGGGCGCCCACGACAGTGCTCTTTCAAATTGGCGCCGTTGCCGGGGAGGCAAGTAATTATTTCAACCAATTAGAGGTATTTATTTTATTTTACATTTTAATTCTCTTCCTCTCTTCTTTCTTCCGTCTTTACCCAATCTGATTTTTTTTTCTTCTTCTTCTTTTATCTCTTTCTACTTCTTTTTGGACCATCAACTCAAACTTCTAATTTTTATTTTACTGTGGTCCACATTCCTTCTTTTCATCTTTCATTTATTGATGACATGAACTAATCCCGAAGATCTCTTATATCTTTACCCTGAGATTGAACGTAGCCTTAGGGCACGAATCAGACATTCTCAGTCTACGGGAAGTTTCAACATTCAACCAGTTGGAGAATTACTCCAATATCAGAACATTGAAATTGGAAGCAATTCAAATTCAACCATAAAACAAGAACCAATGGCTGGAAACAATGGAAATGAACTTAATAGAACCATTCGAGAATTGGCTGCACCTGATATTAACTATCAACCAAATTGTATTGCATACCCAAATCTCGAATCAGACATTGAATTGAAATCTGGATTAATTCACCTTCTTCCAAAGTTTCATGTCTTATCTGGTGAGGATCCCAACAAACACCTTAAGGAATTTAATGTGGTTTGCTCAACTTTAAAACCAAGAAATTTTTCTGAAGATCAAATTAAATTAAGAGCATTCTCATTCTCACTTGATGGAGCTGCAAAAGATTGGATGTATTATTTACAACCCGAAGATGTAACTTGTTGGAACGATTTGAAACGTCTTTTCTTGCAGAGATTTTTTCCAGCATCAAGGACCACATCCATTCGAAAGGAGATATCAGGGATCAAGCAAGCCCAAGGGGAGTCAATGTATGAGTACTGGGAGAGATTCAAGAAGTTGTGTGCAAGCTGCCCACATCACCAAATCAGTGAGCAACTCCTCATCCAATACTTCTACGAAGGACTCACACCCATGGAGAGGATCATGGTAGATGCTGCGGCTGGAGGAGCATTGGTGGACAAGACACCTGTAGTTGCGCGTGCGTTGATCGACAAGATGGCCCAAAACTCCCAACAATTCGGTGATAGAGGTACACCACATGTTCGAGGAGTACATCAAGTAAGTCCTTCTTCTCTTGAAAGTAATTTGATTGATACTAAGTTAGAAGAATTGACAACTATGGTGAGGCAGATTGCATTGGCTCAAAAGACATCCCAACCCCCTCCTTCAAGGCCTTGTGGTATTTGCACTGAGACAAGCCACCCAACTGACTGTTGCCCACAACTCCAAGAAACAGAAGATTGTGCAGCAGTGTTCCCTGGGAGACCATTTCAGCAGCAACAACAACAACCATATCCCCAAAAGAAGTTTGATCCAACATACAACCAAGGGTGGAAAGATCTAGCGGACATGAGGTATGGATCTGGACAAAAACAAAGTCCCCCTTTTCAACCAAACTTCCAGCAGCCTCCACCTTACCAACAGGGTTTCCAACAACCCCAAAGGATATTCGAAGCTCAAACATCAACGAGTCAGCAACAAGGGAATATCCAACACAAGGTAGACTCTAACACTGATGATCTTTTGAAACAAATTGTTCTTAATCAACAGAATGAGCTGAAGAGTCAAGGTTCGGAGCTGAGAGAGTTGAAGACTCAAATGAGTCAGATTGCCACCGCCCTCCATGAACTTGTGAGTAAGAATTCTGGAAATCTACCTTCCCAACCCACTCCAAATCCAAAGGGGAATGTTAGTGCCATCACATTGAGAAGTGGGAAGCAAATGAACGATACATCTGCACCTACCATTCCACCGGGATTCACCTCAACTTCAGAGAATCCGCATTCCATACCAACTGATGAACAATCCAAGGAGAAAGATAAAGGTAAGAAAAAGATTGATGATGTTCCTCCTAAACCCCTTACTTTTCCAAACAGGGTTGTTCAAACCAAGAAGATGGCTGAAGAAGCAATGCAAAAGGAGGTTTTGGACACATTCAAGCGTGTGGAGATCAACATTCCTCTACTTGAAGCCATTAAGCAAATCCCAAGGTATGCCAAATTCTTAAAAGAACTCTGCACCAATCGAAGAGGGCTCAAGGGAAATGAGAGGATAAACCTTGGAAGGAATGTCTCAGCACTCATTTCACCAACTCTAGCAATGCCAACAAAGTGCAAGGATCCAGGGACATTCACCATCCCATGCACCATAGGGGAGTTTCACTTTTCTGATGCACTTTGTGATTTAGGTGCTTCCCTAAATGTGATGCCTCACTCTGTATTCTCTTCCTTACAGGTTGGTGAGTTGAAGCCAACAAGAGTAGTGGTGCAATTGGCGAATAGAGCTACGACATATCCAGCGGGAGTCCTTGAGGATGTACTTGTCCGGGTAAGAGACATGATCTTTCCAGCGGATTTCTATGTTCTTAACATGGAGGATGATCAGGTAAGTTCTCATGCCCTCATTATCTTAGGTAGACCCTTCCTCAAAACTGCAAAAACTATCATAAATGTCAATGAGGGTACACTTTCCATGGAGTTTGGAGATGAAGTTGTGATATTTAATGTTATGGATTCCATGAAGTACCCCTTAGAGGACCATTCTGCTTTTGTTATCTCCCATTTTGAACCACCAAGTAAAAACATCATGGAATTGGATTGTCCTATGCTTAGGGAGATTATGAGTATTGGTTCTGGTTTAATGACTAAGAGAACTTCCACACCTGTTTCTAATGAACAAGACTCTCTAAGATTTGATTTTGATGTGGATTCATATTCTGATTTTGATCATGTTCACTCTGATTATGAAATGGCTGTTGAGTATGCTGATGGATTTGATGCTTTATTCTATGATTTTGATGATGTCTATTCTGATACTGATGCTCTTTGTGCACATATTTCAGTTCCTTCAATGTCTCCATCCATACTACACCCTCCTTCATTAGAACTCAAGCCATTGCCACTAAATCAGAAATACTCATACTTGTTGAGTGGTGAGAGATTACCTGTTATCATTGCTAACAATCTCCCTTTTGAACATGAAGAAAGGCTTTTGAATATTTTGAGGGAGAACATCAGGGTGATTGGGTGGACCTTGGCTGACATATCAGGTATTAGCCCCTCCATTTGCATGTATAGGATTCTCTTGGAGGATGGGGCTAAACCGGTGAGACAACCACAAAGGAGACTCAATCCCACCCTCCTGGAAGTTGTTAAAAAGGAATTTGAGAAATTGCTCGAGGCAGGTATAATCTTTCCCATTTCAGATTCACAGTGGGTAAGTCCAATTCAGGTTGTGCCTAAGAAAACTGGTTTTAATGTTGTTAAAAATGAGAAAGATGATTTAGTTCTAATGAGGGTGCAAAACAGTTGGCGTGTGTGTATTGATTATAGGAAACTAAATCAGACCACTCGCAAGGACCATTTCCCCCTCCCATTTATTGATCAAATGCTCGAGAGACTAGCTGGGAAAACACACTATTGTTTCTTGGATGGATTTTCTGGATATTTTCGGGTTCCTATAGCTCTAGAGGATCAGGAGAAGACTACATTCACCTGTCCCTTTGGCACATTTGCCTACCGGAGGATGCCATTTGGACTTTGCAACGCCCCAGGTACCTTCCAGAGATGTATGGTGAGTATTTTTTCTGATTTTATTGAGACCTGCATGGAGGTATTTATGGATGATTTTACAGTGTATGGGTCTTCATTTGATGAATGTATAATTAGTTTGGGAAAGGTGTTGAATCGTTGTATTGAGAAGAATCTAGTCCTGAACTTTGAAAAGTTTCATTTCATGGTAGAGCATGGAATTGTCTTAGGGCATGTAGTGTCAAAACACGGGATAGAGGTTGATAGATCTAAGATAGACATTATTTCATCCTTACCATATCCTTCATGTGTGCGTGATGTTAGATCTTTCCTAGGGAATGCAGGATTTTATCGGCGCTTCGTCAAAGATTTTAGTAAGATTTCTCTTCCTATGTCAAGATTACTTCAAAAGGATTCTGATTTTGTGTTTGATGTTTCTTGTAGGAATTCATTCGATGAGCTAAAACAACGTCTGACCACTCCACCTATCATACAACCCCCAAGGTGGGAGATTCCTTTTGAGCTTATGTGTGACGCCTCCAACTTCGCGGTTGGAGCTGTCTTATCTCAGAGGGTGGAGGGGCGTTCACATGTGATCGCCTATGCATCGAGGACACTAGATTCAGCCCAATCAAACTACACTACCACAGAAAAAGAGTTTCTTTCTGTCATATTTGCTTTAGATAAATTCCGTTCATATTTATTGGGCTCTAAAGTAGTTGTTTTTTCTGACCATGCAGCTTTGAGGTACCTCCTAAAGAAGCCAGATGCAAAGCCACGACTTATCCGTTGGATGCTCCTTCTTCAAGAGTTTGACCTTGAGATAAAGGACAAGAAGGGGTCAGAGAATTTGGTGTCAGACCACATGAGTAGGCTTACTCACACACTAGAGGATGACACCTTGGATCAGGTACCACTTCGGGACACTTTCCCTGATGAGAATCTCTATACCATCTCAGGTACGCATCCTTGGTATGCTGATTTAGTTAACTACCTTGTTGCTTCTGAAATCCCTACAAATTTAAAGAAACATCAAGTCCAAAAATTAAAAATTGAGTCCAGGTTTTATGTGTGGGATGATCCTTACCTCTGGTGCATGTGTAGTGACCAAGTCATTAGGAGGTGTGTTCCCGATCATGAGTTTGGGTCTGTTTTGCATTTTTGTCATACATTTGCTTGTGGTGGACACTTTGGACCCCAACGGACAGCTAGGAAGGTTTTAGACTCTGGATTATATTGGCCTAGCTTGTTCCATGATGCCCATTTGTTTTGTAAGTCATGCTCTCGTTGCCAACACACTGGGAACATTTCTAGGAGACATGAGATGCCCCAACAACCCATACTATTTTGTGAGATTTTTGATGTATGGGGCATCGACTTTATGGGTCCTTTTCCTAGTTCATTTGGATTTTTGTACATTTTGGTTTCTGTTGATTATGTGAGTAAATGGGTGGAGGCCAAGGCCACCAAGACTGACGATTCTCATGTTGTTGTGGACTTTGTCAAAGCACAAATTTTTTGCAGGTTTGGAGTACCAAAGGCCATAATCAGTGACCAAGGGACACACTTTTGCAATAGGAATTGTGCTTCCCTCCTTCGAAAGTATGGGGTGACACACAAAACATCAACACCATACCACCCCCAAACAAATGGCCAGGCTGAGGTTTCAAATCGTGAGTTGAAACAAATCTTGGAGAAAATCGTGCAGCCAAATAGGAAGGATTGGAGCAAGCGCTTGGATGATGCATTGTGGGATTATAGAATAGCATACAAGACCCCCATTGGTATGTCCCCATTTCGGATTGTTTTTGGGAAAGCGTGTCATCTCCCCGTGGAAGTCGAGCATCGGGCATATTGGGCTATAAAGAAATGTAACATGGATTTGGCCCAAGCTGGAATTCAAAGGAAGTTGCAAATTCAAGAGCTTGAGGAGATTCGATTGTCATCATATGAGAACTCTAGGCTCTACAAGGAAAGATCAAAAGCAGCTCATGACAAAATGATCCAACAAAGGGAGTTTCATGTTGGAGAGAAAGTCCTTCTCTATAGTTCACGACTGAAGTTGATGCCTGGTAAGTTGCGTTCCAGATGGTTAGGTCCTTATATTGTGTCTAATTTTTTTCCTTATGGTGCAGTGGAGATCACACAAGAGGACACTGGAAGGAGCTTTACAGTCAATGGGCAACGTTTGAAGATATACATTGAGGGACATCCTACTGATGCAGTGGATTTTATCACACTGCATGACCCCATCATCACTTGATCACACCAGGCTGTTCCTAACCCTTTCACTTTTATATTATTTGTCCTATTTAAAAATTCTGAATTTCATGTGCATATATCATCTCACGGGTTCACATTGAGGACAATTCAATATTTTAAGTGTGGGGGAGGGAACCTTTTAGTTTAGTAATTTCAATTGTTTTCCTGTAAAAAAAAACCAAAAATTTTTTTTTGTGTGTGTTTTTCAAAATTTGTGTGTTTATTTTACAATTTTATTTGTGTTTTTGAAACTTTTGAGCTGAAATGATTCTCATCACCATTTTTAAATCCATATCAATAATTGAAACAATTTACCCCTTGAAACTAAGCTTAAATGAATGCTGAAATGACTTTGTTTCAAGTTCAAACATTTAGTAATTTCATGAAAAGTACGCAGAATTTTGAATCCCATGACAATCTCACTGTCTTTATATTTGAAATCACTTTCCTGTGAGGCTTCTAAACCATTATTTTCATATTCTTTACATTCACCTCACTTCTTGAGAGAACCAAACCATACTTGATTTAACCAGAATTTGATCTATTCCTGTCAAAACTTGAGGGTTTGAGGTACTTGTGTTTAAATGATTGAGGCATTTGTTTGGTATTAAAACCCCTATTTCAAAGAATCCTTTTTTATAATGGCCTAACTTGAATATTTAATCCTTGTAGCCCTTATAAGCCATGCACATCCTGTTAGGTTAAGCCACATTACAAGCCAATTTTCCCTATCCAACCAACTCTTGAAGTGAAATTGCATAATCTAGTTGAGCTTAAGTGTGGGGGAAGCTGTCTTGTGTTGTGCCACCACATTATGTGATACTTTGGGTGGAAAATTAAATTCTGAAGAGATGTGTTTGATGCTAAAGAAAGACATTATATTGAAAGATGTGCCTTTTCTGGAGCTTTCATGACAAGTGAAGCTGTGCCTTTTCTGGAGCTTCTAATTGAGGTGGAAAGTTGTGCCCATCTGGAGCTTTCAAGAAAATCATGTTTGAGAAGATTGAAATTTTTTATGCTGAAATAATGAATGGTGTAAACCTTTCATGACTTTTCATGATGATGGAGCTGAATTGATACTATGGGGATTGAAGAGAAGACCATATTTAAGTGAAAATTAGATTAATGCAATTTTGCTTTAAAAGAGTCAAGCCCTCCTCATTCAGCCTCAGAGTTTTTCACATCTTAATCCTACCAACCGAAAGCCATAGAAAAACCCTGAAAAGTCCTCATGATAAACATATGTCCTTGACTCACATCGGGTAGCAATGTAGGAATCTATCAAGCCTATGGTGACCCTTGTATGAGTTTGGATGAGAAAGACATTGCAAAAAAAATTGATATTTGAGTGATGAGAGAAAATTCAAGCGAGGTAAGTGTTTTGTGCATGGGCGGATAAATGAAGTGGAAATATATTTAATGATATAAATTGAGAACTTGAAATAAGGTTTTTTATGAGGCATGACATCTTTTTTTGGTGTGAAATTGATTGATCTTAAAGATATGTGTTTTAAAATTGGTTTTGATTTGATATTGATGTTTACTTGATATGAGGTTTTGCCCAGGTGTGCAAAAGGGTAAGTGTGGGGGAGTTGATAAAACACTATTTTATTGAATATTTTGTTGATAATAAATGATATAATTTCCTCACATTGTGTTAAACATGTTTATTTATAAAATATTTGGGATTTGATCATTCGTTTGAAAATTTGGTGAAAATTCCAGTTTTACCCTTAATAGTGCACTGTAGTATTTCGAAGATAAATATTTTTATATTTATTATTTGAATTTGAAATTTTGTAACAGTGTTCCTAACTTAATTATCTAAAACTTTTATTCAGGACACTAAAGCTAAAGAGTTCATTTGGTTGTTGAAATTGGGCCATGAAGTCAAAGTTGGGCTGGGCTCGCCAGAATGGAGAAGGTTCTGTATTTGGGCCATATCCTCTACATACGAGCTTGGATTGAGTCCAAATTTTGAGGAAATATCGGGGACATGATGTGGCACAAATCATCCTTCTGGAACGCTGGTCAATTCACGCGTTTTGGAGGTCAAATTGGCGGTGAACGTTGGAATAAAATATTTAGCCAAGATTTTCATTTCACACTTAAAAATCTATGTATCCCTAGCCCTCACAAACTCTATTTAAAGGGGGTTTTAACTCTTTTAGAGGTCTGGTCGAGGCTTTGGTAAGGTGTGTCCGAAAGGGTGTCTCTTGGGAGCCCCTCACAACTCTTGGAGGAAGTAAGCCTTTGTGCAAACCTCTCTTCCAAAAAGGCTCTCCTCTCTCACCTCTTCTTTGTATTTCTTTTCTTTCATGTTTGTTTCTTGAATTTTTCTTCAAATAATATTCTGTGTTCATCCTTATTCTTCTTATATTAATCTTCTTAGTTGGGTTGGAATCAAGAGTGGAGACAAGATTGGGTTCTACCCTTTCAATCCGTTGCTTATGCAAAACGTCTCCACGATGACTACACCACCCATGGAAGAGTAGTTCTTTTTAGTAATCGATCGACCTCTATCCTTCTTCATTCATTTATTTTGAATCAATGATATACTGTAATTCACATATTATGATATATTAATTGAGTTTTTAATTTAAATTAAACTAAGCAAGCAATTTAATAGTTAACACAAAACACGCGAGGTCGGGAATTGTGTGAACTGTGAGAGCGCAACCTTAACCGGTAATTCAAAACCACATGGGATCAATTTGTAGAGTTCAAATATAATCCCTAAACTCAATTAATCCTCATTTCCAGAGTGTTTATGTGCCTTAATTTACCACTGACAATAAGCTAATTTTAGAGCATCAATCAAAGCAGGGTGTCACGATTGCATGTTCCGAAGTTATCCTAAGGTTAAAATCCACTTCAATCTTTGTGGTAAAGTTAATTCTCGTAGGGTTCGGAATTTAACAAATTAAGGGATCATAATTAAGTGAATATTAATTTAAATGATAATGATTAATAAATGATTGAAGAGATAGAGTTAGATCGATTACGCCTTTTAAAATAGATTTCTAAAAAAACATCTTCTTGTTGTGTCATTCTAATCGAAACTTCATTTCAAAATTAAAAACAAAAAAAATGCAATCTTCTTCCAGTAAACTTCTTCTAGATTCATAAACTATAAACAAGCACCCCCATCCTTTCAAGTAGTGTTTTTATTCTCTTTTATTTTACTTCTGTAATACCTCTAAAAATTGTTTTAATTCACTTCCTCCTTTGAGAGACGACCTTGGTCAGCCACTCTGCTGCACCTAAGTACCCCAAATCACATTAATCATTTGAGGGCGCCCATGACAGCTCTCTTTCAAGTACCTAGTAGAGATCGAGGATCGATGGGAGAGGATCATTTATGGGTGGTTAATTCCTCCGATGTGGATTAAGTGGTAGCATGAAGATCTCCAGGAGAGAAAATGGAAGTGGGAAGCTCAAATTCAAGCTGAGTATCCTCAATTCTTTGAGTAGCCCTTTGTTTTGGCTTTCAAGGATGTAAATCCCTAAGGTGGGGAGAATGTAATGACTTGGATTTTCCCAATTTTATTTTTAAAAATTATTTTTGGAAAATTTTATACCAGGCGTTGAGACAGTGTGTGATTCTGAGACCCGGTGTGCCTAGAACATTTCATTGAAAATTTTTATGTTTTTAATAGTACACACATGTGAATTTTCTTAAAAAGGTGAAATAAATTTGAAATAGTTTCCTATATCAGAAATCCAAGGGCACTGTTGAGCTCATAAGGGGGTGTTTTCATTAGGTGATACTTAACATCGGCCGGTGCGGGATAGCTATAAATAATAGTTTCTGAACGTAAAGGTCATTAAAATAATTTAATAAAAAAATTATTTTTTGAGTCATTGTTGGTTTCAATTTAATATTTCCTATTTTTATAAATCTAGGTTTACTACATAACCCTGGAAATCCTTTGATATAAGAGGATAGAAATATCTCCAAAAAACACTGAAGGATTGGAGAATCAATAATGACAAACTTTGGATTCGAAGGATCATATCCACAACAACAATGTGGTGACCGTTATTCATCAGTGACCAAACCAAATAGAGGTCGGTAATTTTTACTTTTATTATTCATTTCCATGTTCTTGAAAATAAATTATGAAATTGGATCAACCAGTGAATAGGTTGACCCATGGATCACTCATTCTTGCGAGGTGGGTGCAATTGAGGAGTTTTATTCTCGTGGTTGTTTTGATTAAAGATTTGATATTATTTCATGATAATTATTATGGAATGGACCGATTCTGGAATGAATAATGACCAAGGTTTGATCCATGGGTTTTTCTATATTATTTTCTTCCTGGATTTTTTTCACGTTCTTTGGGTTCTTCGTGTTCTTCGTGTTTTATGGAGGTACGATCGTTTCACCTTCGCTTCTTGGTGCAACGATCCGAAATCAAAGATCCAATGTCATTATGACTGACCAGAGGTGTGATGATGATAGTGATAGATGAATCAAAGAGATTTGAGACATATCACTGTTTGAGTGGTTTTTAATCGGGATGGATCATGATGTTGATCCGAGATGAGTGCAGTGAAGAACACGACCTGAGGATTATAGAAATGCCTCCATTTCAAAAAACGGATCACTGGAGGAGAACTAGTGGCCAATGGAAGGTTCCCCTAGTGTACTAGTGGCCACATGTGAGAGGCAGCATGCTACGATGGCAATGGCCGTGTGAACCATGGCTTGGCCTCATTTGGTGGCTTGTAGTGACAACAGGTCACTGGGGAGGTGGTGAACTTAGCACCATCATGTTGACTAGCAAGGAATGTGGTCTGTGCATACCACATGAGGCATAGTGATCCAGGCTACTCCAGTGGTCCAGTAGGCCCATTGTCTTAGGGGGTGGGGTGGGTTGGGTCGGCCGGGCTGGGTTGGGTCGGATGGTAGGTTGGCCTGGGTACGGCGGGCCGGATCATACTTTTTCAGTAAAACATCCATAACTTTCAAACAGAGTGTCTTTTTGATGAGATATCTATTTCGTTGGGACCCTTTAAATGAGGTTTTCCTTTTGAGATGGATTAGTGGGTTTTTAGTTGGATTATAAGAGGTTGGGAGGATTCTATTCCTCTATTCCTATGAGGGTTCAACACAGTATCTCGTTCCCATTATAAAGGACGATATTATAGGTTGAGAGCTTACCTTTGGTATTTTCCTCTTATGGTTTGATGTAGGATCCCATTATTGTCATAGAGGATGGCCTATATTTGGATGTGAGTTGTCTTAGCCCAAATTCAACATTTGACTCTCCAGGTTTGAGAACGTATCACACTGAGAGGCCTGATTGTCCTCACTTCTCTTTGTCTTTCCTTAGATAGGTTTTTTGGAGCTTTTATGACCAATATTTTCATGATCACTACTCCCCTATCTAGGATTATGTTTCTATTATGGTAGGAGTCCCCCAAGTGATCCCTAGGCATGGTTGACCCCCTATCTATGAATTGAGACTCTATTTCTTATTGAAACTCTATATCCTATCAAAACATCATGTATTAGTGATATTGGATGTATTAAGGAAACAATATAATTTTTTGAGACCATTGTGTTCTCTTGGATACTTTTGGTAGAAATATTCTATATGCTTACTATCAGATAATTTGAGGAGTGAGATCTCTCGGATCGAGGATTCCATGAGCAAAACTATATGGATGGAAGTGGATGAGACCTTTGAGGATTGGAATGTTTTATGAGTATATCTATATGTTCTTGTTATATGTATTATAAACATATACCTGTTTTGATCTGACTATATCTTCATAGTGATGTTTCCTCTGTGGTATTTTACTTATTGTTTTTGGGGTGTCATAATGATTAATTTTTTAATCACCCCTACATGATCTTTTTATGCATGTGTCCTGTCTTGTGAAGATGATCGTCCTTTTAATTGATCTCCTGGATGACTAGGACTATATGGTGCTTAGTGATTTCAAACAAACTGGGGTGTGCTCCTATGACTTCAGACGGCTGACTAGTACCTTTCCCTTTAGGTAGGGTTTTTTGTGTATGAGTTTTAGTAACTTGATTATAGACTTTCTTTATGATGGGCTTGTATTCTGGCCCAGTTTACCTTATTTTACTTTAATTTCCTTTCATACTTCGATTGGGTTATAGTGGTATGCATGAATTTGTTTCTTAGTGGTTTTTACTTTTCAATATTATAGGCTTGGAGATGTGTGCATGTGTATAAGTACTAAGGCAATGCCTACCATGTTAGTGATATGCCTACTCGGTGATAGTCACCAGCCCCTGGCCTATTGGTGGGGTCATGGGGAGTCGCAGCATGGGGCACACTGGGACAAGTCATGACATAATGAATAAGTTATAATGGTCATATTTAAATAATAATATTTCATGGTTTTCTTAAGTTCTGTATTGCGTGTTGTATATGCTATTGAACATAGTGTTATTTTAAAATATTGGGGGTGTTAAAAAGAATAAATATTTTAATAATGATGTGTATTCAACTATTCAAAATTGATCCTGAAAAATAAAAATCATATTCTTGACATTAGTGATTTTTTATAAAAAAAATAATAGATAGTAAATAGAAATTTCTCTTGAATTAATCCATGATAACCAATATTAAAACCAACAAGTTTTTGGTCAAAATACAAATCTCAAATCACTTCCACTCAAGCTACACATATTAGTAAGATTTATGAACATGAAATTTTAGTATTCTTAAGATTAAATTTTTTTTATATCCCCTTAAATATATAGAATAATAGTTACATGATAAAAATGATACAATATATGTAAAATTAGTTTTGTTTTTCCAAATTCAAAAACTTGATGTTCAAATTCATAAAACCTTTTAAATATGTACCACATAATTAAAACATAATTAAAATCAATAAATTTGAAATATAATTCTTAAAATAAATAAAAATAAAAATATTCATATGTTTAACCTTTAAAATAGATTTATGAAACTAAAACTACACATGAAAAACATTGTAATTGGAGATTTAAAAAATATAAACTATAGATGTTAAAATAGTTCTTAGTATATTTTAAAAACATTTAAAAAATCGAACATGCTAAGAAAGTTTTATAAATTTTAATGTTTAGCACATTTTGAAAGGTTTTTATCCCCTTGAATTTGTGCACTATTTAAACCATTAATATTCCCTTAAGTAAGTCAAAATCAGCATTATTTAAATGATACAAATAAGATTTTACGATTTCAAATCTAAAATATGCATTGATTTAGTATTTAAATTATATTTAATGATTTGAAAACTAAAAACTCTATAGATTTTATAGATTGTTTTAAAAAATAAAATTTTCAAGATGAATTTATAATAAAGAATAAGGATAAATTCCCTTGAAATTATGTTTATCATTTAACTTATATAATAGTAACTTTTATCTTCAAAGAATCTCCTTAATCGATATGTAAAAATAATTTCAATAAGTATCCATGTAAAAAAATTATATGATATTCAAATAGTTGTAAAATTATTTTAAATAAATTAAAATATCCAATAGTGATTTATTGAGACAATAAAACATAATATTTAAATAGATTATGTATACCTACAGTCCACATAAAGATATATTTAACTTAATGTTAGTAAATTGTAAAATAAACACAAATTTACTCATGTTTACTGAAAAAAAATATACTAATATGATAACATTCCAAATGATAAAAGATATTCAAGATATCCATAATAAAAAACTAAACAAAACTTTTATAACTCATGTCAAAATGAAATGTATAAAACAATAATGACTTGTATGTTAGCCATAAAACAAATATCATAATTTATATTGTCCTATAGACTAGTTTTGTTCCAATTAAATTAAAATAAGTAATTTTAGTAATATTGGATAATGATAGTCTAGAATTTTTATCCTGGGAAAAATATTTAGAAAATAAATATTTATTATGAAGAATTTATTGACTAAAAAAATATTCATATGCATAATTACCATAAGATCCCCACTTGAAACAATTTACTGAATAAATTCCTTTGCATTTATCTTTTACATATTGAGGATTGATCACTGTTGGAGTAAAAGGATAATGTCCAAGACCCTTTTTATTTTTTTCATTTTATTTAAGGACATCATCTTATCATAGATTTCTCATCCTTGAAAAAAAGTTAATAAATTTTGTTTCAATCATTCAGTTTTACCTTTTAATATTCCATTTTTCTTTTAAATAAACTCTGATTGGATTGTAAGAGTTATAATAGATATGTGGGTGAATTTTAGTTAAAAACATTAAACTAACTTAAAACCCAAACCTACTTGTTATAGTAATTGAAATCAGAGTTCATTTTTTTAAAGGTTGGGGTCGAAGCCTCAATTTATTATTAAAGCAAATACCTCTTTAGACAAGGTATAGGGAGACCCATTATATATCCCGAAGGCCCAAGGCAAAGTGGCCTGAATACAAGGCTTGGAAGCCCATTTTTAGACCAAAGGACCACTCGGTGAACAATACTGCTACAGTACCCACACTTCTACAGTACCAGCTATAGTCCCTTCACCAGTATAGTTTAAACAAAACTTTAAACTCTATCTTTCTTCAACATAAATCCATCGATAAAAAATATTGTAATCATCTCTCTATTCCTATCCCCAAAATCCCTCGATTGACATGATTAGATACAACCGTATTCATATATATGCAATAACTCCACCATTATCTCGATCAGGCATAGAATAGAAATTAAAAAACTATTCTATTGATTTTACAAACCTTGTATGGAATATTTAGGATGAAAATATCTCTGAAATATTACATAACAATCATAATAAGAAGTTACAACAATAAAATATTTAGAAGGGTTGAGTTTTTAAAATTACATCACTCCCTGCTCATTGAATGAACTGATTCTTATAGGCATCCCTAAAATATCCATATTTCTATGATTCTTGGAGGTGGTTTCAATGACCTCAAATGAACTTCATCTTGATATCTTAGAAAGTACATATTCATCTGATTTCATTTCAATATTACCATTACAATTATGTTAAAAGGTATTCTGACCAATATAAATAATTATAACTCTGATTATAAGCATCATTATGCTGAAGGAATAAAATATTGTTATTCTGATAGAGTAAACTCAGACACAATGATAGGCTAAATTCAGTCACACCAATAGTCTAAAGTTAGTCATACTAATATAATAAAGTTAGTTAAATCGATGTACTAAATTTAGTCATACTAAAAGTATTTTTTTTTAATCTAATAGACTAGACTTTGGTTAATCTGATGAATGGAACTTTGGTCAATCTGATGAGCATAACTTTGTTCAATTAGATGAACTGAACTTTGTTCAATCCGATGGACTAGACTTTAGTCAATAGGATGGATAAGACTTTGGTTAATCTGATAGATCGGAATTTAGTCAATTCTATGGATTAGACTAGTATGTAAATTTTATATTATTAGTTTAGAAATATTTCTATGTTTGGTATAATAAATTATTTTCTATAAGAACATTCTAAAACTTAGGAAATATAAAGTTAGTAATACATCATTTTTATGAGTGTATTTTTATTTTCAAAATATTGTAAAAGAAGTGTATAAATTAAAAATTTTGACAAAAAACACTAAAACATCAAAAAAATACATTATAACCAAAGTAGTATTTATTAATTTTCTATTTCCTTAATTAAAATTTTCACATTCCCCTTTCTGTTTCAAATTTTTAGAATTATCATTTATTACTTTAACAGATAAATACGTTTCTTTTGAATAACATTCTTATACTTATATTTAAGTTAAACATGTTTATTGATCATTTATTTTATTTTATTTTTATATGAATCACATATTTACATTAATTCTATAAAATTTTCACTTTCATAGAAAAAAGATGAACTAGAACCAAAATTTGCATCAGATTTAGAGTTAGAATCATTGTTTTTTATTTAAACTTCCCATTAATCCAATGTTTCTTGCTTTTATAGTACACTAACCATGATATCTTGAATAACATATATGATGAGGTGAATATTCTACTTTAGAATATTTATTGATAAATAAAATATTACTAGTTTTCTCATTAAATCCAACTTAAACATTTCAGATTGAACATACAAAATCACTCCACATGGTCATGAATTTTTTTTAATTTAATATGATTTTTTAGCCTCAAAAAATTAGGTTTAATTAATTCTTTCTTCATTCATCTGCAACATATATTATTTAACTTATATAAATTAATTCATGAATTACTTGTGAGTGATTTTTCCTTTGGAATAAGGATCATTTTCCTTTTTCTTATTCTAACCTTCTAATTTTACAGGTTTAGATTCTACAAATAAAGAAAGATGGAATTTTGTAACTTACTTCTTCAAAATTGGTTGACTCAAGATGTTTCTAGATTTCTTGAGTAGCTGAGTATTAACTACCTTGTGAAAAAAATCAAGAAAAATAACGACAAAAAATATTCATAACCCTAAAATTAAGATCATATTTAATAGTATATTCTCCACTCAAATAAACTGAATTTGAATTGATTAATTTATAAGATTTTATAAAAACATCCTTATACAAAATATCGATACATTTTAGATAGTATTCCATTCAAAATTTCCACTACATATATGTACTACCATTGAATTGTGGTGGAAAGGTTTGATTAAAAACATTTTTATTTCTCATGAAATCCATAACTAAAAATATCTTTTCCTTAGTCTTCTTAATAACTAGGATAAAAAATTAGCTCAAAAAAATATAAAAAAGTGATGATAATTAAAATAAAAATATTTCCCAATAAGTTCTTACCATAATACTAATTTTTTATCCTGAAGGGATGATGAAAATTGATATGATTGGGGGGGATAATTTTTAATCTAAAAATATTAATCATGGTTAAACATTATTTGTTGAATATGGTGGATTAATTGATAAAACAATTCATCCAAAAATATTTGAGTGCTTAATGTGTGAAGAGTAAAACAATAAAAGAAATTAATAATAAGGAACAAATATTTTTATAGTGGTTTGGATCTAAATTATCCTATGTATTCACTCCACACTCCAAAACACAAGAGTATATAACCCACTATAATAATAATAACTTTTGAAGGGGATTCACTACCCTTTACCATCTAACCCTTCCACATTTAGAGTCACTAAGAAAAAAATTATTATCTTGTTTTAGGGTTTATAAAAAACTCACCCATTTATAGGTGAATACCCAACCTATAATTTCAAAGATTAATCTCCAAACTCTTTACTTTTGGGTATAGATAGAACCTAAGACTTTATAGGAGTATCCCTAAAACTTTACTTTTAAGGCCCAGTCCTAACCTCTGCTATTTTTTGGTTTATGAGGAAATATAGACTCAGATAGTTTATCCCTTAATACCTCTTTCCTTTCATGGGTATTTACATTACCCACATAGATTTGTAAGGTTAGTATATGAAGGTACTGGAGTAGCAATGAAAGTTGATGGGTCAGGGATTTTAAAATTTTCCATCATTGAGATGATGAGACTTGTCAGTTCTAGAAATTAGAGCCCCAATACAGTCTTGAGGATCTCACATGAATTAAGTAGAGCACAAATATAAAATAAAAAACATTACTTTTCAGATATGAATCCCTATTCTACATCTACTTTTCACTAGTGATCACTATTTGAAGGATCCAAAAAGAATCCCTCTAGATCATCCACATGTGCTTCAAAAATCTATAGGTGTGTAGATTTCTGAATTCTGGGTGCTAGCATGTAGATCAAACAATGTCTTGTACATCCCAACGATCACCGCATCGATGTGCTTGCAATACGTGAGGGAGAACTTGATACGATCACCTGGATCTATATTTCCTCTCTCTAGAAAGAAGGATAAGAGAGATAGGCTCTTGAAATCTTATAGTGAATAGTCATTGTGTGAGATCCTCTCTCCACCTATTTATAGTGGATGTTGAAATACCCAGAAAGGGTTCCCCTAAACATCCACTAAATGAATAATAAATTATGATGAACTAATATGCATCATGAATACTATTTATTATTTTATCACATACTTGTAATATATATAATATATATTTTGTGATAAAATTGATTCATTTAACTAGATTCTTCATTCTAGTTAATATTAAATGTACATGGAATATTAAAATAGTATTCATTCGATCAATATTATTCCTCGTATTTACTTAAATTGTAAATACTTTTAATAAATAAATTTAACCCAATTATTTTTTACTTTAATAATGATGAATTTATTTATTTATCAGTTATTGATAAACTTATACAACTCTCGTGCCCTGCGTTGGATCCCACCATGTCTGTTATACCTATTCATTAGAAAATGTAAGATTCTTGAATACGCTATTGTGTGTAACCCTCAATTATCTTATCTCGATATCAATGAATAGTATCCATAGACCAAGAGCAGATTCTAGCAACCCATAAAGGGCCCTAAAGAGATAAGGAGTAGTCATAGTAATGACAACCAACCTACGAGCATGAATTGTGTGATATAATCTTCTTTTCATTTGATATCTCATAATAAAAGATGCAGAATTATTTCACCGTCCTTTTTTTATTTATTATTTGTTGATCAAACTAGATGGATTTACCTTCTAACTACCTTGTCCAAGGATTTATGAAGGTACTACCATCCTGATCAATGAGGCCCGATATATATTACTTCCTCAACCCAGAAGAGACAAATCCTTTCGTGATCATTAAACCAATGTCTAACCACCAATGACACACCCAAATCAAGCTACCTCTCCATAATTAAATTATCATTGTTTTTTAATTGCATCAAAGTATGTGATAAAATGGAAAACATTGATAATAATATCATGTCAGGAGAGCAATACATATGTTCTTAGATAGGAACAACCAATGACACCCAAAACATATGGTGTTCTTATTAGAGGGTCTGTTATCATGATCTCAACTACTAAAGATCACTATATGCATACATCATGAGAAGAAGTTTCAATTATTATGATCCCCCAAAACCTAATAGTCAGAAATCAACTTTGTCCAACCATTATGAGGCATATAGACCATAGAAATTTGTTTAAGATTAATTTCATAGTATCTCAAGGTTCTCATTATAGCCTAGGGTCTTTTATAACCTTTTGATATGACAATTAATCTATGGACATTACCATTAAATAGTGGACACAAAAATATCTACACTATAATGGTAAGTACACATCATATATATCTAATTGTACACGTGATATGGTAATCAAAAACTACTGATAAAGTTGGGTCTAGGGAACCCGCTTTTACAACACTCCCACTTGAACTAGAGACAACTTGTTAACCATCCTTGTTAGGTCTCACATGATTAATATCATGTTCCTACCGAGTCATGGATTTACTCATTAGGTATGCCATGTTTCCACTATGTGGTTATTCTACTATGTGTGACCTCACCTAATTAAGTAAAACTTCTCAAGAGATATAAACCCCAAGTGTATCCCTTTTTTCCACTATCATAACTTGAAATATTTTCTAGTACTAATAATAGAATTATCACAACGATAAAACTTTACTTACTAGGAGCAATTCCAAAAACTGGAAAAATCATTGTAGTTTTAAAACTACTTCTTAGATACCTTAGAAGTTACAATACACTCAGTATTTGTAGAGATAGATACCACTGGCTTGTATGATCTTTTCTCTCTCATCACCTTTATCCTAACTGCAATATTAGATTGTATTGATCTATAGGATATCTCGTTTTTGTCCCTTTAAAACTAGTATATCTTCTTCTCCAAATTCTGGGTATATATCCTTTCTACTCTCTCTAGTACTATTGGATATTTCCGACTTCATGCCTTGAAGTATTCCTACATATAATTGATTTTTTCATATCATAAATTATATGTTGGAAATATAATTTCTTGTACATATCATGGCCCATATGATTGATCCATTGCAAAAATTTGTGGAATTTAACTCACTAATTTAATCTCCTCCTATGACTATGCATGTCTACCTGGAGGGATTTATGCCATGTGACATTGGTGACAATTCTCTCTTGAATTGTTCCAGTTTTTATTTTTCAATACCTTATCACTATATGTACGATTGAACAGGTCCAAGTAACCATTATATCTACCTTAGTAGATCACATTCCTTAGAACATAGGTTTCTACTTTAATTAAATCACTAAAATATTTCTTTTATTCTATTCTTAACTAACTATAAGACTAATATTAGTTTTCCCATGTCACCTAAGATATTATATTTGGAAAATAATGGTGTTCCCACTAACCTCTTACAAACACAAAACAATGATTCATTCCAAATTAATATTCTATGATATTTTTTTATTAATTCAATCTGAAACTGGATTTTAGTAACTTAAAACCCTTATTGGCATTTTATGATTTCATCATCCCTTTCTGGTTATGTCATATTGAAACCTTCCACGATTAGTGCTCTTGACATCCAATGCTCAATAAATGATCATAGAAGTCAGCTATGACAAGTAAAATTCTAATGGATTTAGTCACAATGAATTGGTATTACCAGTCAAGCCTTATTGGTACCACACTTGTACCATCCATTTATCATATCACTTGAATAGCCACCAAAGTATTCAAAATAATAATCCTCCTTTCACTTTGATACATGGAATCCATTATTGAATTTTAATTAACCTTGTAAATCTCAGATGATTTCTATATACTGCCTACTTGTATGAATTATTATTCTCAATGAATAATGTATCCCCAGCTATAGTGAATAAAAAACCAGCACTATGATTTTAACCTTTCTATGTAGTATGTGTCTCTTGAATATTCTAGTTCCTCATGCACTTGTGGAACTATTTCCTATGCCAACTACATTTACATCCCTGGAATTGACTAATCCCAAGTCAATCTGGATCTCACTATCTCTAATAGAGATGTGTACCATTTTATAGACATATATTATATCACTTGACAATAACTTTTATATCATATGGATTTTTGTAATATCCTAAGAATATTTTATAAATATTACTTTAGTTGCACACTTTGTTTTTTCAGATGCAATTTTGTTTATTTCCTAACAAAATATTTGCATATAAACACATGTCCTTATGAAATATTATATTTTCACCATAATATGACTCATATTATATCAAATTTTCATTATAGTTGGAATATGGTTATGGGATATTTCTATTATTTTCAAATTACATCTTGAAATATATTGGAATTTTCAATAAGTTGTAACATTGATACTACTTACATCATGACTCTGATGTATAAAATGTTCATCTAGGAATTTATCCATGCTATATTTTATTGATCAATGTTAATATGTAAGACTCATCATTGATCCACCTTATAAACATCATTGTATTTATGGGGATTAGGTAATGCGCATTTAGGAATTACTCCATGCTGCATTATACTGACCGATGAATGCTTAGTCAAGAAATTCTTCAGCATGTTGGCATGAAGCAACTCATATGTTCTCATCATGAAAATAAAATACTTTATTTTAATATTAATAAATTACATAAAGTAATATTATGAGGTATATTTACCATTATCATACCCTTGTAATAGTTTATGCTCTCTAGCCAAACTAATTTTTAAATCTTTGTTTCATACCTTTATTTATAAAGGTTTCTTTGTCCAAACTAAATTTTTATATACATCGATAATAACTAATTTGTTTAGCTAAAATATTTCTAATACCAAATTAGGTATTGTTGTACCCCACACTCTTTGATTTTCATGATCACAATCACTTTAATATGTGTTTAACATTGTGTTTAAGTGTTGTGGATGATAGGCACAAGGTTGCCAAGAAGTTGGCCCAAGAATGGACTTCAAGTGGACTGAAATTCAGTCCACCGGTCAGCCGGTGGCTTGACCACCGGCCAGCCGGTGGCACCCAGACTCAAGGGGTAGCTACTGCCTCCCCACCGGTCGACCGGTGGCTCTGCCACCGGTCGACCTGTGGCACCCAGCTCAAATAGTATTTGCTACTGTCTTGCCACCGGCCAGCCGGTGGCTCCTCACCGGTCGACCGGTAGAGCCTGGATCAAGACTCTTCCTCTCTACCAAGGCACCGGCCAGCCGGTGGAGATGTACCGGTCATCCGGTGGCCCCTGGACAAGAATCCTATGCCTTTTTGCACACACCGGCCAGCCGGTGGGACTGTACCGGCCAGCCGGTGGATCCAGTCAAACTAGCCGTTGGGCTTTTGACCAGCCTGTCCACTTGGCTCCCAACGTCTCTCTAAGCCTCTCCAACGGCTCCGAAGCCTCCCCAAGGGTTCCATGCCTATAAATAAAGGCCAAGGAAGCCCCGGACACTAACCGGAACTATACGGAAGCCCACGGACACCTTGTTGATCATTTGGCGTACCTCCGGTGCATTCCTCCAAGGGAACCCCAAGTGCTCTATCCAATTCCACATCCAAGGAGCTCCTCCAAAGAAGCTTGGAAGCGGCCTTCAACATCTCCATCCAATCAAAGGCGCCCAAGGCTTCTCATATACGGTTTTTTATTGTATATTTATTTTGAGCTTTAATTTTGGGTTTGTGCTTACAAACCCCAACCTTTTCTTCATCCCCTCTTTCTTTGGGTTCTCACACCACCACTAAGGTGTGAAGAGGTTCACAAGCCTTACCTTGTAAAAGGCTTGAGATCGGTGAGCTAGCCTTCACCCGTAAAAAGGCTAGTGGGTTATTGCTTAACCACTAAAAGCATTGGGTTCTTGCTCAACCACTAAAAGCAAGCTGTAATAGGTCCTAGTGCTACCTCAAAGCCTAGTGGGTTTCTTGCTACAACCATTGAAAAGCAAGCGGTAGGAATCTCTCAACGGTTGAGTTGGGAGCGGAGACGTAGGCCGGGTTTTGGCCGAACTCCGTTATCAAGTTCTTGTGTGATTGCCTCTTTTATTTTCCGCTGCACTTTGATATTTGACTTTTAATTTGTTAATTATTTTTAAAAGGCAATTCACCCCCCTCTTGCCATCACCTCCGACCCAACAATTGGTATCAGAGGGAAATTTGTGTAATACCCCAACCCGGTTTCAAAGTTAAGATCTTTTTTTTGATGGCATCAACTTCTTTCGCCCCCGAGGGCTACTCTTTGGGTCGGGCTCCATTTTTTGATGGGTCCGACTATAATTATTGGAAAACCCTCATGACCACCTTTTTACGAAGCATAGGTTATCCCATTTACAAAATTGTCATGCAAGGTTACACTTTGTCTACCCCCGACGAATCCAAATGGACCCCCGCCGATATAAAGAATTTTGAGCTTGATGGCAAAGCCATGAACGCTCTCCATTGCGGCCTAGACCGAAATGAATTCAATCGAGTGTCCACTTGCACCTCCTCACATGAAATCTGGAAACTTTTGGAGGTTACCCATGAGGGGACCAACAAAGTCAAGGACACTCGATTGGACATGTACCGTCAAGATTTCGAGTCTTTTTCCATGCATCCATCCGAATCTATTTCTGAAATGTTTACACGGTTTACTGATGTGTGCAATGGTAGAAAATCTCTTGGAGATGACATTTCTGCAGAAACGATGGTCAAAAAGATCCTATGGGTCCTTCCGAGCTCATGGGCACCAAAAGTGACGGCGATCCAAGAAGCTAAGGACGTCAAAAATATGCCGGTAGAGGAGCTCATTGGATCTCTTATGACGTACGAGATCACGATGAGGAGGCAAGCTCAAAAGGAGGGCACACCAATCAAGACACCAAAGAACATTGCCCTCAAGGTACAAAAAGAAGTAAGCTCCTCCTCATCCTCATCTTCCTCATCTACTTCATCATCAAGCGGCGACTCGGAAATGGAGTATCTCGCCCGCCAAATGCAAAAATTCATGAAGAAGCACAAGAAGAAGAAGAAATTCCGCAAGCACCGAAAGCAAGAACCCACCGAAAAATCCGAGCCCAAGGTGAAATGCTACGGGTGCGGCGAAAAGGGCCATTACAAGCCCGATTGCCCACTCAACAAGAAACGGGCCACGCCAAAGGAAAAAGGAAAGAAGAAGGTCCTCAAGGCCACATGGAGTGACACCTCCTCTTCATCATCCTCCTCGTCTTCCTCGAGCGACAACGGTACAAAATGCCTAATGGCATTCCATGAGGTAACATCTTCCGATTCCTCCTCCTCTTGTTCTTCAAATTCCAATTCTTTAAATCATCTTTCTTATGAAGAACTCTCATTTGCTAGAGATCAATTGGAAAAAGGTTTTCATGAACTCTCTTCTAAATTTGTCGCGTTGAAAAAGAATTTCAAAAAACTCTCCTCCGAAAAAGAACAACTTCTCAAAGAGAAGGAGGAGATGTCCCTTAAAATCCAAAATTTTCCAAATGTTGATTCCATGGAATCAACCATCAAAGACCTTAGGGAGACCCTTGCTAAGTTCACCCAAGGGGAACAAAATTTGAACAATTTGCTTGGTTCCCAACGTATATCTAGAACCACCCAAGGGTTAGGATATACCAACCGAGCTTCCTCCTCCCATGCTCAAACTGTTTTTGTAAGGGGGAGCTCCGATTATAAATTTTGTAATTATTGCAAGAAAACCGGGCACCTAATTTATGAATGTAATTGTAAAAACGCCCGGTATGGTCAACCCAAAAGTATTTTCTTTTCCGATGAGTTTTATAGGAGAAGACCCGCCATGAAACAAATTTGGATTGAAAAATCCCTTTTGGCGAGTCTCACGGGACCAAAATTTGTCACGGTTTCAAAAACCGCTCCCCGGTGATTAGTTGTTTTTATTTAGGGGGAGTTAGGTTCTTTTAAGCCTTTTTGTGAATTAAAAATTTTCTTTCAAAATTAAGCTTTTAAATTTCAAATTTTTTTTTTCTTTTCAATCTTTCAATTTCAACACTTGGTATCAAATTTTTCATTTCAAAATATTCAATTCGAATTTTTAATTCAAAAATCTCTTTCAATTGGTTTTTGATTCAAAACTTTCAATTCAAACTGATATTCAAATTTTCATTTCAATTTCAAAAATCTCAATTGATTTTCAAATCTCTTTTTGTTTTTCAAAGTGTTCCCTCAATCAAGTTTTATGCCCCGTGCTATTTTGATAATCACAAAGGGGGAGAAATTTCTTGATTGATTGGGGGAGAATCTTTTTTATCACGCTTAGTATTTATTTTCAATTTATCATTTAGGCATGCATTTCATTTAAGTTTTTACATTGCTTGATAAGTGATTGTGATCATCAAAATAGGGGGAGATTGTTGTACCCCACACTCTTTGATTTTCATGATCACAATCACTTTAATATGTGTTTAACATTGTGTTTAAGTGTTGTGGATGATAGGCACAAGGTTGCCAAGAAGTTGGCCCAAGAATGGACTTCAAGTGGACTGAAATTCAGTCCACCGGTCAGCCGGTGGCTTGACCACCGGCCAGCCGGTGGCACCCAGACTCAAGGGGTAGCTACTGCCTCCCCACCGGTCGACCGGTGGCTCTGCCACCGGTCGACCTGTGGCACCCAGCTCAAATAGTATTTGCTACTGTCTTGCCACCGGCCAGCCGGTGGCTCCTCACCGGTCGACCGGTAGAGCCTGGATCAAGACTCTTCCTCTCTACCAAGGCACCGGCCAGCCGGTGGAGATGTACCGGTCATCCGGTGGCCCCTGGACAAGAATCCTATGCCTTTTTGCACACACCGGCCAGCCGGTGGGACTGTACCGGCCAGCCGGTGGATCCAGTCAAACTAGCCGTTGGGCTTTTGACCAGCCTGTCCACTTGGCTCCCAACGTCTCTCTAAGCCTCTCCAACGGCTCCGAAGCCTCCCCAAGGGTTCCATGCCTATAAATAAAGGCCAAGGAAGCCCCGGACACTAACCGGAACTATACGGAAGCCCACGGACACCTTGTTGATCATTTGGCGTACCTCCGGTGCATTCCTCCAAGGGAACCCCAAGTGCTCTATCCAATTCCACATCCAAGGAGCTCCTCCAAAGAAGCTTGGAAGCGGCCTTCAACATCTCCATCCAATCAAAGGCGCCCAAGGCTTCTCATATACGGTTTTTTATTGTATATTTATTTTGAGCTTTAATTTTGGGTTTGTGCTTACAAACCCCAACCTTTTCTTCATCCCCTCTTTCTTTGGGTTCTCACACCACCACTAAGGTGTGAAGAGGTTCACAAGCCTTACCTTGTAAAAGGCTTGAGATCGGTGAGCTAGCCTTCACCCGTAAAAAGGCTAGTGGGTTATTGCTTAACCACTAAAAGCATTGGGTTCTTGCTCAACCACTAAAAGCAAGCTGTAATAGGTCCTAGTGCTACCTCAAAGCCTAGTGGGTTTCTTGCTACAACCATTGAAAAGCAAGCGGTAGGAATCTCTCAACGGTTGAGTTGGGAGCGGAGACGTAGGCCGGGTTTTGGCCGAACTCCGTTATCAAGTTCTTGTGTGATTGCCTCTTTTATTTTCCGCTGCACTTTGATATTTGACTTTTAATTTGTTAATTATTTTTAAAAGGCAATTCACCCCCCTCTTGCCATCACCTCCGACCCAACAGGTATATCCTTGATGTCCACTTTTATTTTTAATTGAAAAATAATTATCTTTCTAAAAATAGTTAAACAATTCTTACATTTTTTATTCATCGCGTATTGCCTATGATTCAAGTATCAATAAACTATTGGTTGAGGATGAGACACCAGAAACAATATTCATTATTGAACTTGGAATAAGGTCTCATTATGTCCAATGGAAACATGAGTTAACTTTTTTGGTTATACTAAATAACAGTTTGACTGAAATCATTAACTTGGAAATTAGATATTATGTGTTTCTCACCACTGACTTAAGAATAACCATTTCTCACCCACTTGGAAAATACACCTTACTTCTTGTAATGTTTCTATTAATTACTTGGTTACTATATTTCGATGCAAATATGTAATAATAATATTTTATTTAATACCCAAGTAGTATGCCAAAAAACTTAGTTTCAACTGATGAATATACACTGATGAAGAAGTGACTACTTACTTCTTTAATTTGGTTCATTGTGATTAAGCATCCATAGATTTATTTCATGATATAAAAAGAAGATAACCTCCTATTTATTACCTACTTAATTGAATGAAATTGTGAAGGTTCCTTTGGCATCAGTCTTGGTATTGTACTTAGTGCCTTGTCATTCAAATTATTCACCATAAGAATTAAATATTAATATGTTTGTCATATTCTTTTTGGTTGGATAATTTTACCCAAAAGGTAATTAACCATTTACTCCATCTTGTTTTTTTTTGTAATATTAAATTAAACTGGAATAAATGGGTGAAAATATGTAATAATGGGGTGTATTGAAAGATCATGGTCCACTATTTATAGTTACACATAATTAGTGTGATATCATCCATTCATATCTCACATCACTTTCTCCCCGAAAACTTCTTGGAGACAAGAATACATGTGAAATCATCTATTTCCCAATGTTTTTAACTAACTAACATTGGAAGTTTATGATAGAATTATGAAATAACCATTATATGCTTTATAAATGAGTCTCTTGAAGCATTTGTTCACCCTTTCTTCTTAAGGTGGCTTAAAAGGTATTGGGACTCTAACACCTTTAATCTCTAATATTGTAGTATTGTGTGCAAGGACTTATAATAGACTTGGAAATTCGTGCTAGTTTAGAAATTTACTTTGTTGAATATTATCACAGTGTATTTTTTTGCATTAATTTCCATTTTCTACAAAAATAAATTCTAGTAGATTTAACTTTTATCTTGATTACCGAATTATAAATTACTGATTAATTATAACATTAAATGTCTCCCACTATTTTATTTAATTCTAAAAACCTTTTGTATTAGAATTAGAATACTATGTCGTTGGAGTATTCTAGTGGGAAGGATCCTTGAACTTCCTCTCATAGTCTACAAGATATGACTCTTCCACTACTCAGAGAGTTCAAGGTAGACATTTGATTAGCGAACCATATTATCTCATTACTCCTTGATCTATTGATTAGGGTCTCAGCTTCTCAGAATCATAGCCTTGATTCCCTAAGAACTTTTCCAATAAAGTTATTGAAAGTTAGCTATGACTAATACTCACAATAAACTTTAGTTAATTCAACCAATCATTATCATAGGAACTCCCCATTAGTAGGAGGCACCCTAAACTATGGATGACTGAGAACCCCGAATAGCTGGTTATGTTCAAATTCAAATGACAGAAAGTATTTGTGACTTAATATTTCTTTGAGGATTTTTTTTAATATTTTTCTCAATGAATGTAATACATTTATTTTAATGTTTTTGAATCTATGTTGTCGTACTCACAATTGAATATTAATAGAAAAAAATCATTACTTCTTTATTCATGTTTATTGTTTACTATTTTATGTGTTTTTTCTACTATCATAAACATGCAGAAAATAATAAAAAAATGCATAAAGTAAATAAACTACTTGAATGATCTTGATTATATCAAATTTATTGATCCATTTAAACTCAATGGATCAACCATAACCTATGGGTATGATACGTGATTTGTAACTTGACTCATGATGTAGCTTGTCCCACATCCAATATGTCCACTTCTCATCTAGAGTATTGCCTCATCTTGGAGGGGTCCACATATCATTTAGAGTAACACCTCATTTTGGTGTGGTCCAAATTGTACAGCATCTTTATCAAAAAAGTAAAAATGTACTCACATGCATGTGAGGGGAACTAGGGGAACAATACCCAACAAATACATTTGGACATGTAGACCCTTATACATTTTGACCAAAAAAATAAGATGATGTGTAGGTCATAAAAAAACAATTAATCTAATAAATATAATAATATTACGATTTCATCACACACATGTGCCCTCCCATCCGTGCTCTATGATCCACAGCTTCCTCGCTACCACGTACACCATCGTCTTTCAGCGATTCCATCTGCCTTCCACGACTCCCCCCGTTGCATCCTTCTTCGAAAAAAAACCCTAGCTCACCTCTCCCTCTTACGTTGTCGATGTTCCTCCACATTCAGAGATCAGTCATGCTCCCTCATTGTTCCCCGCAACTATACCATACATTTCCTCTCTGTCTCGCGGTATCGAATTATGGTTCTCAGTGAACGGATCCCTTGTATACCATCTTTAAATTTATGTTAGTCCATCTCTCTATCTTCCGCACACTGTTCCATTTCGACCATTCCCCAGGTCACGCTTGATCTCCTCTATACCTATGGTTCTAGTACACCTAAGTTGTCATCTAATCGTGCTCGACTACCACTCCTCAGGACCTCCATTTCAAACATATGTTGGACCAAATCTCCCTACAATTACCCTTTCCACTACATTCCTGCAGTAATTTCATCGCACTACATCAGCTATTAATTGGGATTCTCCTAACAATCCTGACGGTTATCGATTACCTTGTCAGGGCATACCTCATATGTTGTAATTTTGGTAACCTGATCCTATTTTATTAAATAAAAATAATTCATTGCTTCAATTTTCATGCTTTTATATCTATTTTGTTTTTTATTATTTAAACATCTGCAATTGCATAAATGCAAATACCACTTTATGCATCTTGGTGTTTTCTAAAGCTATGTATATTACATCAACTTCAATTTATTATCTAACCTACTGCTCTATTTGTTGTGAATTTTCTAATCAAACACCATTCACTTACTGCTACACAGTTTCTACAATATCTTTGAATAGCAAGAATTGCATCTTTCTTTTACACCACATAATATCTTCTAACATGTGTTTTCTAATCTATTTAATTGCAGTAAACATTTTTCAGTGTATTATTTTTTCACGGTTCATGTATTTCTCTTTACTAACACTGTACTCCTGTGCAATTAATCATTTAGAGAATTTGGTTTTTTTCTATGCAATGTACATTACATTATCAGTACATTCAACTGTGCATATTTTTATTTGATTTTACACCTTGAAAATTATATGTAAAGAAAAAAATTACAAACATGTATTCCCCATCAAACTCTAGAGATGAAATTTTATAGAGGAGGTAAGTAATTCATGAACAAGAAAACGTTTGTGAGTTCTCTGTTATGTTCCGTTTAGAAACTCATACTTACTGCCATTATTTCAGTAGTAGTATTCATTATTACTTGCAATATAATAGTGTTGACATCTACTTGAAATTATTTGATGTATTCTATCGATATATCTGGTACTACATTACCTGAATCAGTATCAACTGATGGCATCACACATGGAGTCACACGCATGCCATTGTCATCTCTATCTGTCAACCGTTAGTTTTGATTTAATTTAGCAGAATAAAACACTAAACTAAATAACTGGTTTCCATAATAACAAAAATTATATGTATTTAACTTCTACTTTGACCACAGTGCCTATGAATTTGGTTCTTCCACCAAATAAAAACATGTATTTCTCTACAAACTCAGAAGATTTAAGGTTACAGTAGAGCCAACTTATGAAAAAACAACATAAAGTTGGTAAGTTCTTGGTTTTTTTCACTATATCATGTCCTAATTCATATCATTATTTCAATATATGTATTCATTACAACTGAAGCAATAACAGTGTCAACATCAATTGAAAATTGTTTAATGACATCTACTAAAATATTAGGTACTACAACAACTGAACCATTATCAATTGAGGGAATCACACGTGCAGTAACACAAATTCCATTATCATCTTTATTTTTCAATGGTTAGTTATTATTATACTACACATAATAAAACAATACACTACCAACTGATTTGTATTCAAACACAAATGATTGATACGTACCTTAATCATCGATAACAGTGCCTGAAATATCTTCTACTCAACCATATACAAACATGTATGGCCCATCAAGCTCAAGAGATGCAAGGTTACAACGGAGGAAGCTTCTGAAGGAATGACATAAAGTTTGTAAGTCATCTGTTATGTTCACTTCAAATTGTCCTGTTAATTAAGAGAAAACAACACAAAGTTTTTCACTTCACTATTATGTTCGTTTTAAACTGTGCTAGTTAATGTCGTTGTCTCAATAGTAGTTCTCATTACAACTTCCAACATAATTGTGCCAACATCTACTACAGATTCTTCAATGACATCTACCAATATGTCTGCTAATGCATTAATTGGACTAGTATCAATTGATGGCCTCACACATGGACTCAAACAAAATCCATCGTCGTCTATCTATGTCAATGTTTAGTTATGATTATCTTTAACAAAATATAACACAACACTTGAAACTTCTTTCCAGACTAACACAACTGAAAGATATGTAACATCTTATTTGATAACAGCCCCTGAAAATGCTGCTCCTCAACCAGATACAAACATTTCTGGACCATCAATCTCTAGAGATTCAAGTTTACTGTGGAGACAACTTATGAAGGAATGAAATAGAGTTTGTAAGTACTACTTTTTTGTTCACTCTATATTGTCCTACTTATTTTGACTTTTTCAATAATTGATTTCATTACTTCTAACATGTTAACAGTGTCTACATATATTGGAAATGCTTAAATTACATATACTGATGAGTCTACTACTCAATTAAATGAACCAGTATCAACCTATGACATCACACATCGAGTCATAGGTATGCCTTTATCATCTTTTTCTGTCAATGATTACTTCTGTTTCAATTTCAAACTATATACCAATACCATTCAAACATCAGTACATAGATAAGACAAATTATGTTGGTTATAATCTACTACTTATTTGACAACAATGAATGAATAGTCAGCTTCTCGGCCAACTATAGACATGAATTGCATGGGATACTCTATAGAAGAAAGGTTACAATGCAAAATCCTTATAAATGAACGACAAAAAGATTGTAAGTTCTGTACATTTTTCAATTAAAAAGAGTGACATTATTAACATTATATAAGTAACTCTAATTATTACAGTGGCCACAAAATCAATGCCAGCTCCTACTAGAATTTCTTCAGTGACGTGTACCAATCAGTCTACTACTACAATAACTGCAGTACTACCAACAATTGGCTACACAGATGGAGTCACACATGTACCATTATCTTCTTTATGTATATATGGTTAGTAGTTTTTAAATTTACCAGTATCAATCATTAATATTCACGGTTCATTTAATAATTACATAAATTACTAATATTAAACTTCTTATTCGAACACAGTGCCTGAACCATCTTCTCATCGATCAACAATGTGTTCATGAACAAACAAACGAAAACAAAGACCACGGGACTTGACACTATCTCCAGTACCATTCTGTAAGTTTGTTGTCAATGATTTTTGATGAAAAAAATGTTTTTCATATAAACTCTGCATTCACTGTATAACATTTTTCTCAATTTTATGCATAACATTAATGACTGATGAAAATATTATGTCAGATAATTCACCTATCTCCTCAACATAGTAAGTCCAACAATTGTCTCTATAAATTTTTATCCCTATTAGTTCATTTTTTTCTAATAGTTTCGTAAACAAACAGATTCTATGTTACTAATTCTTTTCATGATGATGACAATAGAGGTATGTAGATTTACATGATTCACTTGAATTAGAATTCAAATTACGGTTATTTATGCTTTTCTATGTTAACCTAACATCTTATGTTACAGAAAACTCACTATAGCAACATAATGTCAAGATCACAGGTTAGTGTGATTAGTAAACCTGCATTACTAGTTCTATAATCAACCATCATCTTCTCATATTTTCACTATGTTTTTTTATTAATATATTCTACATTCTACTATTTTTCAATCAGGTTATTCGGATACTGGTGACCCTTATAACGTCTGTCGATATTGTCACTCTTTTATGTGGTTTGATGTGAGAAATAAGAACTACAGAAATAGACAAAACCCATGTTTCTCACTATGCTACTCGATGGGAAAAATATCTTTGGACTTACTATCATCATGTCCTAAGTACCTAAGGATGTTGGTATTCAATTGAAATACCGTCAAGGCCCGAGCATTCCAAGACCACATGCATGTTTACAACTTAGTGTTTGCATTCACGTCCATGGGTGGAAAGGTAGATAGGTCATTCAACAATGGTCAAGGTCCATGTATATTTAGATTACATGGAAAAAACTATCATCGCATTGGTATTTTATGTCCACCTAATGGACAACCACCATTGTTCACACAACTATACGTGTATTACTTCACATGAATACCAGAACAGGGTTCGCAGAATTGGGTATCGGTCTAATTGAATAGTACGTACTGAATTTTAAAACCATTCATCATTTAATATTAACTACTACTGTGATTGATGCATATTTGACACCAGTAATCAACATTCAATTGTTGACAACAATATTGCACTTAAACTACAACAGATGCTACATGAGCACAATGCTTTGGCTCGAGAATTCATAATTGCAAGGGATGTTCTTAATCATCATTAAGTACCAACATTAAACCTACGTCTACTTAAAATAAGACATACAAATGAAACCACATATAACCTACTGAACACTTCTGAAATTGTAGTGCTAATTGTCGGTGATATTGAAGATCTCAACCAAGAACAGGATATCATCATTCAAAGGAAAAGCGGTGATTTAAATAGAGTAGATGAGATTCACCCATTATATCTTCCATTGCAATACCCCTTGATTTTAAAAGGAGGTTAGTATGGATATGTTGACAATGTACTGCATCGAGCTACTCCTTTTACAACAAGTACTACACTCAGGAAGGTAACAATGAGAGAGTACTTCTCCTTTCACTTGCAATTTCGTAAAAAAATGCCTCAACCTTATTACATTATAGAAGATTATTGTAGTAGTTTATTTTTGATGCTTATACAATGATTGAGTCTCAAAGACTATCTTTCATTCGATTCAATCAAGAACTATTGAGGTTTGAATTATACAATGGGTTGCAAGATGCATTTCTATGAGGTGACCATGAAGGGTCATGTTGTGGGAAGCATATCATTTTACCTTCATCATTTATCGGTGGACCCAGGTATATGATTCAGAATTACCAAGATGCAATGTCTATTTGTAATTGGGAAGGGTATCCAGATCTATTTCTAACATTCACATGTAACCCAATGTGGCCTGAAATTACTCAATTTTTTAGAAATAACAATCTTCGTCCAACTGACTTCCCTCGGATATTATATCAAATTTTCAAAATTAAGGTTGATCATCTAATGAAATATTTAAGAGAGTGTTGTTTATTTGGAAATTCACGGGCAGGTAATGATCTCTATATTTACTATTCAATGTTTTTTTATTCATCTCTTATATTATATCATCTTCTATTAACTGTTTATAACACTATTTTTCCCGTGTAGTTGTTCAAACCATGGAGTTTCAAAAACATGGCTTGCATCATGTCCACATACTATTATTTATCTGTCATGAAAACAAAGTTAACACTCTTTTAGATGTTAATAGAATAATTTTCACTGAAATTCCAAATCACTATGCATGCCCAAAACTGCATGAAGCTGTTAAAAATTTCATGATGCACAGCCCTTGTGGTGATACCAACCGTTCTTCTCTTTATATGAGAAATGGAAAATGTACAAAATTTCATCCAAAAAAAAATTTACACACATACTACCATTAATGAGGATGTTTATGTTGTATATCGTAGAAGGAATGATGGACGAACAGTTGTTAGAAATGGTGTGCCTTTGGATAACCGGTTTGTGGTACCATACAATCTTGTTTTGATTTTAAAGTATCAAGTTCATCTAAATATTGAGGTTTTCAATAAATAATATTTTATAAAATATCTCTTAAAATATATTAGAAAAGGGAATGATCGTTTTATAGCATCACTCTATGAGAGCAACAACAGTGACTTCCCAGATAACAATATAGATGAGATAAATATGTACTATGAATGCTGGTACATAACTCCTTTAGAGGCTTCCTGGAGGATATTTTATTATGATATCCACTACATATATCCACCAGTTGAGAGGTTAAGTTTCCATTTAGCAGGAAAAAATATAGTGACTTACAGTGACAATGATAATATTGAAGATTTCCTCACTCACGGAAATATTTTTGAATCAATGTTCACCTCTTGGTTTCAAGAAAATCAAACTCACCCAGGAGGTAGAGGTATCAGTTATTCAAAATTCCCAGCTAGATTTTTCTTCCACTCCAATGGAAAAAAAAGGAATCCTTGAAAATAGGGATTCAGTATTGGTAGACTTTACTATGTCCCTCCAACAACTGGAGAGTTGTTTTACTTGCGGTTACTTCTTACAAAAATTAAAGGAGTGACTTCATATGATGATCTGAACACATTGAACGATATTACTCATAGAACATTTATAGAGGCCTGTTATGATTTGGGACTACTGGTAGATGACATCGAATTTATTGAAGTTGTAAGGGAGGTCTCATCCTAGGGAATGGGACATTGTTTATAGAGGCTGTTCACAAGCATGTTATTTTCAAATAACATGCCTCACTTATACATTGTATGGAATCAAACTCGTGACATTCTTGCTGAAGATATTCTATATTCCCAAAGATGAAGGCTAAAAATTCCAGGTAATTCTGTATTTTTCTCATTAAATTTATAAAAACAAGTTACTGTAGTTTATTTATAGTATCTGATGAATCTAAATTTTTTCAAAAAAAGTAATCCAGATTATCATTTAATAAAATGACTCTACAATTGACTATTATTTTAATTTATATTTTCCTATTTTAAGATTATTTTTCTCTATAATCCACTAATTTTTTTTACTAATAGATTACATATTGGTTATTGTATTCTATCCAATTATTTCATTCTCCATCGTATATGCTATCTTTTAATTATTCTACATTACTATGATGAACAAATATAGTTTATTTTACACTGCTCTAAAACTATAGGAATAATTTCTCTAGATTTGAAACTGACAGATCATTAGAGACATATGTATGCTCTCCTTGAAATTGACCAGATTTTACTGAGAAATGGTAGTTCTCTTCGGTTTTATCCTCCTATTCTGGTTCCAGATTCTACATTTGATAGTCATCCAAATTGTTTAGCTGCAGACGAACTACATTACAATAGAGAGTTACTTCAAAATGAATATAGAACTAAATAGAATATGCTTACTAATGAACAGAAACATGTGATGGTTGTTATTTTGTCTTCATTGTCTTCAAATTCCGAAGGTTTCTTATTTTTACATAGATATGGAGGAACAGGTAAAACATTCATTTGGAAAATGCTAACAACTTTGCTAAGGTTAGAGGGATCTATTTTTCTTGATATTTCTTCGAGTTGAATAAAATCATTACTGCTTCTGGGGGACGAACTACACATTCTAAATTTCATATTCCAATATCTATTACTGAGTAGTCAGTTTGCAATATTCATAAAGGTAGTGATCTTGCGGAACTTCTACACTTGATAAATCTTATTATTTGGGATGAGCCGCATATGGTTCATAAGTACTACTTTGAATCTCTAGACCGTACTCAAAGAGACATAATGTTAGTAAAAAATGTTAATGCTCTAAATTTACCTTTTGGTGGTCTAACAGTTGTATTGGGGGGAGATTTCAAGTAAATACTACTGGTAATACCCAGTGGTAACAAAAATGACATTTTCTTTGCAAGTATTAAGTCATCATATCTGTGGAAACACTATTAGGTCTTAACTCTAATAATAAACATGATATTGCATTCGATTACATCCACTGGTAATTCAAATTTCATCCATGAGTTTGCAAGATGGACCTTGGCTATTGGAGAAGGTAGAGTTGGAGAACCCAATAATGGTGAGGCACTCATCCAAATTCATTTTAAGTATCTTCTTACCAACTCTGAAAATGATATGGCTGAAATTGTTGACCATACATATCCTATTTTTAGTGACCTAAATGGTGATGTCTCTTATCTGAAAGAGCATGCAATTTTAGCTCCAACCCATGATTTTGTTCAACAAGTAAACGATTACATGTTTTCTCTCATAGACTCTGAGAAGAAAGATTACATCATCTATGATTCAGTTTACAATGCTAGTTTTGATATAGATAGGGCAGAAAACATATACACCTCTGAAATTTTGAATGGTATCAACATCTCTGGGTTGAATGCCCACAAAATTACACTACATATTAGTGTCCCCATTATGTTACTAAGAAATATAGATCAATCTGTTGGTTTATGAAACAACACTCGTATGATTGTTACACATTTAGTTGATCATGTGATTGGAGAAATTTTTTTGATTTGGTGTAATTTTGGGTATTCTGGTTTCATTCCAAGACTAACTATGACAAACTATGATGTTAGGTGGCCTTTAAAATTACAAAGAAGGAAATATCCTTTAACAGTTTATTATATAATGGCTATTAATAAAAGTCAAGGGAAATCATTGTCTTCTATTGGGTTATATCTTTGCAAGCCTATGTTCTCTCATGGTCAATTATATGTTGCGGTTTCTAGGGTTACATCACCAAATGGTTTGAAAATATTAGTTCAGGATAACACTAACATGTCTTCTGAGTACACACAAAATATTGTGTATAAAGAAATATTTGATAACCATTATTAGGTATCATTTAAATTAAATTGTTGATATTTTACTATGGTTTTCCTATAAATTATGTGTACTTATATGACTTCTTTACGTGATTACTATGTTTATATTTTCAATATTAAATGTAACTATAGAGATAAAAAAATGTCACGGTCAATAACCCTATTGAATGAGAATACACCAGAGGTCGATGAGACACTAAAGATTGTAGTTAATGTGTTGAACATGTGGTGCAATTCGTCACCCAAATATTCCAATGATGTCTTCGCAGTTGATCTAATACTTTTTGATAAAGAGGTAAGTTTACGTTACATAAATAAATTTTGTTTTATTTTCATATTGATTTGTTATGTTCTGTACATCTTTCAACATATACATATATTATATCTCTATGTCCTCTGTCATCAGTTTTCTTTACATATTAACCTACTTTTCAACATACATTATTTAGTGAACTAAGATTCAGTGTATGTTAACTAACTGTCAGCTTATCTCGAAGTACAAACATCATTTGCATGAAGGAATGTTCTATATCGTACAAAATGTCTAAATAGCTTCAAACTAAGGAAATTACTTGGAAAGTAGACATCCCTACAGAATTAGGTTTACATCCATAACATTTATTTGTCCATGTGATGCAAAAATACCATTTTTTAGTTTTGACTTTACTTTATATGATGCAATTATTAAAAGGAGGATTCCAGAGGAACATTTAATAGGTATATTTCATTAACAATTATATGTCACTATTATGTGTACTTGACTTCAATAAAATTATGAATACAATATTTTCTATAGCATCCATAATTTTTTCAAAGTTAGTTTATTTCGGTTATCTATGTTTTAGAAATAATTATACGTCTACGTTACACATATCCAGTGCAATCTATGGGTTATTCCAACATCAGGATGCAGATTATTCTAGAGGATGATAGGTTATTAATTTTCTCCTCTTACTATATTTCACTATAGCAAAAATAATTAAGCCTTACTGTTACTTTATTTCCCTAGAGAGGTATGAAACTTACATGCAGTTTGTGGGGAGACTTTGTGAATGAAATGACGAGTTATTTGGAAAATAACAAAGACTCATCAACCATTATTATATTACAACATGTCCGTGTGAAGTGACTAAGAAGTATGGTTTCTATCTAAATTGTTTATTTTGAGATCTTTGTAAATCATTGTTCTTTGAAGAGGTTTCTTTGAAGGTATAATTTCTATAAATGATTTCTAAGGTTTCAAAATTCTTACGGCCACTATTATTGTGACTAATACTATTAATGCTACAAAAAATCTGTATAACCTAGATATTCCAGAAGCAAACAACTTCAGAATCAGGGGACATTTGAACTATTCTAGATTCTATAATTTTACATTTTATGCTTTTTACATATGAAATCTAATACCCAGAGGTTGTTAATATTTATTTACAAGTCTCTTATTCTGGATTTTCCAGGTTTGGGTTGGAAATTGTAACACAGTTCAATAGTCCACCACCAATAATTGGAAACCCTTCTACAAATGTACCATATTAGAATAATAAGAAAACAATTTCATATGTCAAAAGTTTTACATAGGTAACTAATATATCAAAAATTTGGTAAATTTAATATTCAGTCTTACAAATTGTTCAATTATGTCATGAAAAAATGACTATAATATTATGTACTCAATCTTTTGTAGCCTACACGGTGTATAATTGCAGTAAAAATAAAAAAAAATCAGAGCACCCACAGTTGGTTTTATGAGCCATACAATTCTTACATGAAGAAAGTACACCTTTTAGATGACAGAATATGGTGCCATATTTGTAAAGTATCTCTTCATAGCACTACTCCCATGTTACCTTCATTAAGATTTTTAAAATGCTTATTATAACTTCCTTACGTGCCAACTAATAAATAAAAATACTTATTATCACTAACAGTGTGGTCATCATATTAAATTCAATAGATTTAGAGTGAAATTAAAGGTTACTGATAACACAGACTCATTTTCAATAGTTTTATTTGACAAACAAGTCATGAAATTCATACAAAAGACAGTTGCAGAGTTGAGAGCTTCTTTGATACAAGTAAACTAACTTTTTCTATCATGTCAATAGATTTTAAAATTATTATTCCTAAAATTTGATATTGTTTAATAATCAGGATGATGATGAATATGGATTTTCTCTAGAATTTAACATTTTCAAATCAAGGAAAGTGCTCTTATCAATTGAAAAATCAAATTTCAATATTCAAAATCGTCATCGATCAACAGAACAAAACATATACAAGGTAATTTTCATTAGCGACAATGAAAATTACATCAGCAATTTCAATGACACCTTTGTAGACAATCAGGAACTAGCTAATATATATTCCAAAATTCATTTATTTTTATAACCTACAAAGCATTAATCCTATTGAAATTTTTATAAAGTATCATAAGAGCATTGAATTTACAAGTGTAAGTAGTGATATTGAACAGAATCAGGTAAAATCTTTTCAGTTCTCTTAATTATTTTTCCCTGCCAGTAAATAACAACATACTGGACTATTGTTTTTATCGTTATATCGTAGGATCATCACAGTATTGAATCTTTTCAACTCAGTACAAATCTTGACTCAGGATTTGTAACATCATCTTCAATTTTATCAAAAGTTCAAGTAAATATATGTTATCTTCTATAAAATTCGTTTCAGTCTTTGATTTATCCTTATAAAGGTTATCAATTGAGTAGTGGTTCATTTTATTTTATTTCAGTTAATAGTTTCTTTCACTTGTAGAGAAATATGTTGACTGACTTCGATGATGATGATGTGGTCAAACACAATGTGTCACTGACCGGTGACTCCACACCACCGTCAACTGATGCCACTGAACTTCATATTCTCATAAAGGATAACTTAAAGAAAAAAATAGACAAAGTTGACTGAAGGTTTGTCTTACAGTACATATCCATTTTGGAAAAAAAAAATATGCAATATGTTAGTTTCAAATGGCATGTTACAAAATATTTCTCCACTGTTATGTCTACTTATACTGTAGTTTACTAATGCAGTGTAATGAAATTATAAAATCATAAATTCAATATTATTGATGGGAAAATTATATACATTAAATCATATAATCCATTTTGTGATGTAATGACAGTTTCTAGTAGTTTAGTTATCCCACATTTTTATTTTTTCAATTTTTTCTCTAGTTGAACAGAATAACAAGTCTATGATTTCTCACTATTTTTTTCAGTAAAACAAATTTCCCAAATTATGAGTTTTCTAGTTTGTTTCCATTAAAACATATTTCTGCTTGTTTATATTTTTTGTTCTCTTTGGATAACCTTCCCTTGGATGGGATGAAATGATGTCAATATTCCAGGTGAAAATCAATCCTATAAAATGCACCAAACATTCTTCTGCATCTATATTTCCAATGTAGTGTTCATCTGTAATCAAGTAATTATCCAATGATTTGTTATTTTGATCTTCATTGAAGACATCATTAACTTCATTTCATTACTTAATATCACTGATTTCATTTTCAGATTACAACAGTCCTGAAGGTCTCCAACTGGGAGTTGGTCATGAATACTCATACAAACAGCAACTAGTTCAAATGGCACCTTGAACTGTATTGTAGTGACCACCACAATGATTATGCCTTTTTTCTCATTTACTACTTTTCATTACATTTGATTTTATTCTTTGGATGGTTTTTGTGAGGGACAAAACTCAATAGTTGAGCATTGTAGTTTTTATTGCACTGGATTTGAAAAATGCATTACACTGGATATGTCTTACTCAAAGGTAACAAGTTGATTATTGTTGGTGGAATGGAGTCTTTTCAGTAGTAATTTATTGTGTTAGTGTTGTAGTTTAGTCCAATTGTGGTTTAGTCCTTAGAATGTTGAGTCATAATAAGTAGTTTGTGAGTTGTTTTTCTTTGAAATGGAGATACAGTACTATATTTAAGCAGTTTTAGCAGGTGTTGTCCATTTCCATGCTTACTTTCAACTTTGCCTATGCTCCATTTCTCAATATCCCATCTCAAGTTCATAAATAAGGTGTTTATCATTAGCCCAGCTCAAGCTCATAAATATAGTTTATCTTTGAGGGGGGATAGGGAGGGGGATGGGCGGCCACATGAATATCCTGGAATACTGTTATAGCATTCCACAACATGCTCTCTCTAATAGACTCAAGTACAGACAATATTCAGCTGACCAAACTATTATGCATGTAGAATTATATGAATCAGACACAGGCCCTACAACAAGGGGAAGTTGTTTTTAACACACCACTAATAGCACCAAGGATTACTTTAGTTGAGGATAAAAAATTACATGTATATATCCTCAAAAGTAGTCCTATAAGAAGCTTATCGGAATCAAATCAACCATGATGACATTATATTTAGCACCCTTCCCATCATTTTCATCCATGTTGTGCTCATTTTCCCTGTATGGAGCATTGGAAGAATGAAATTCCCACACAGGTTGCTTTGGAATCTAATATGTATTATGTTATTACTATAAGATAATATGTTTTGGAATCTAATCTTGTATTCCATGTTTTGTTGTTTACATCTGTATTTTCTCAATTACATCATAATTTATCATAATTATCAGAATTTAAATTATAAATTTCAATGTTCTTTTCATTCATTGAATTCTAATCTCCATACTGAAAATCATTTTTTATTTATTATATATTCTTCTACATTTTTTCAAATTTATTTATCCAAAATGTAATCTACTATAATAATGAGGTTTCTCTATTTTGTCTAATTGTATTCTAATAATAAGTATCAATGAATTGTGATTTCAAAATATTAAATATTTATGTTCATTATTAACATTGAAATGTTGTGTTATTTTCTTAAAAAAGGCATTGAACCATATCAGCATGTGAATAAATAATCTAAGAATTGTGTTATATCACCGTGCGAATGCACGAACGATTACTAGTTATTTACAATCGTCGCATGCAGTTAAATAATTAATTAAATAAAACAGACATGAAAAGTTTGGTGATCAAGACCAATTAGTAGCCAAAATTAAAGCATTATAAAAAAATAAATAGCAATAAATTAATGTATGAAGGATTTTATTAAGTTAAATGAATTATTTAAATTAAAATAATTTAATACTATCTAGTCCCTTATTAATTTAATTTTAATTCCAAAAATTAAATTAATTAATTAATTTAATATAAATCCAAAAATTAAATTAAATTCCCCCCGGGTATTAAAAATTTTATTCTAAACCCAAAATTAATAGTTTAATTAATTTAAATTACTTTTAATGTTAAATTAATCGACTAATTAATTTTTAGTGACCTGGGCCATGAAAATCCTCGCTCTGCATCGTCTCCAATACCTTCTATAATGGATCATCTAGTGGGGAGCTTAGATCACGACAGCTGGTATTTTTTCCACATGTCATGATCAAGCAAGAGAATGGAGTGAAGGTTATATTGGTCGTCGAGAAAAAATCACTCGGCAAATGCTCTCCCTACCTCCAATCAATGGGATCTCCTCTATCAAATTTTTAATATTATATTATATATTATACAAATAATAAAATTTGTGATATGTTTTAAAACCGAATATATATTTAAATGAAATTATATTTGTCTTATATAAAAAAATTATTACACTTTACTAAAATATGACCAAATAATATGTGTTCAATTTTTTGATTATTTGAGTAAACAGAATATATTTTTGTTCATATTTTTAAGTGCGTACATTTTTTTAAAACAGTTTAAATATTAATGAGATGATTTTATTTTAAAACTGATTATATTTGTAACTAAAATGTATTTTTTTGTTTAAAAAAATTATGTTACATCTTTTAAAAAGAATTAAAAATAAATATATGATAATAATAGACTTTTTAATTATTTAGGAGAAAATTAATAGATTTTCTTTGATATATTTAATGTCATACAATTTTTTTTAATGCATGAAAGAACATTAAGTTTATTGTATTGTAAATATAATTATTATTGTAAATGAAAGGAAATATTTGTGTAAAAAAGGTTTATTCCATTTAAAAAACACAAAATAATTTATCTTTAAAAAAATAGTTTTTTTACAAAACTTCACTATAAAATTTATAGTTGAATCATTAAAATTTTTATGAAGGCTTTCTTTGACTTGTATGTTTGATTTTTTTAGTGAAAAATTTAATTAAAGATCGGTGTAAGTTTCTAATTCACACTGGAATTCCAAAGGAACATTCACTAGAATTTTCGGTTTAAGTTCCACTAAAATTTCTTCTTAATAAATTAATAATTGTTATTAGTATAAATGTTGAATAAAATATATTACATATATTATATATTATTGCATTTAATATAAATATGTTTATTAAAATTTAATTTTTATTAATATATTCTATAGTTTTATAAATATATACTTTTTTTGTATTGTGGAACATCCATTGAAAGTTCATTTGGAAATTCCACTAGAACCTTCACTGGAACCTCCACCGGAACCTCTACTGGAACGTCCACTAGAACGTCCACTGGAACCTCCATTGAAACCTCAATGAAACCTCCATTGGAACCTACACTGGAACTTTCACTAGAACTTCCACTGGAACCTGGAACCTCCATTGGAACATCCAGTGGAACCTCTACTTGAACATCCATTGGAACCTCCACTGGAACGTCCACTGGAACCTCCTCTGAAACGTCCACTGGAATCTCCTCTGAAACGTCTACTGGAACCTCTACTAAAACGTCCACTGGAACCTCCATTAGAACTTCCTCTTAATAGATTTATAATTTTTATTAGTATAGATGTTGAATAAAATCTATTACATATATTATATATAATTTCATTTAATATAAATATGTTTATTAAAATTCAATTTTTATTAATATATTCTATAATTTTATAAATATATACTTTTGTTGTATTGTGGAACATCCATTGAAACTTAAATTGGAAATTCCATTGAAACCTCCACTGAAACTTCCAATAGAACTTCAATTGGAACCTCCACTAGAACCTGCACTGGACCTTCCACTGGAAGCTCCACTGGAACATCCACTAGAAGTTCCACTAGAACCTGGAACCTCTATTGGAGCCTCCACTCAAACCTCCATTGGAACCTCCACTAAAACCTCCACTGGAACTAGAACCTCCACTGAAACCTCCACTGGAACCTCCTCTTAATAGATTTATAATTGTTATTAGTATAGATGTTGAATAAAATATATTGCATATATTATATATAATTTCATTTAATATAAATATGTTTATTAAAATTTAAATTTTATTAATATATTCTATAGTTTTATAAATATATATTTATGTTGTATTGTGGAACATCCATTGAAACTTCAATAGGAAATTCCATTGGAACCTCCACTAGAACTTCCACTAGAACCTCCACTGGAACCTCCATTGTAACCTCCACTGGAATATCCACTAGACATTCCACTAGAACCTGGAACCTCCACTGAAACCTCCATTGGAACCTCCACTGGAACCTCCACGGGAACCTCCACTGAAGCTTCCTCTTAATAAATTTATAATTGTTATTAGTATAGATGTTGAACAAAACATATTACATATATTATATATAATTTCATTTAATATAAATATGTGTATTTAAATTTTAATTTTATTAATATATTCTATAATTTTATAAATATATACTTTTGTTGTATTGTGGAACATCTATTGAAACTCCAATTGGAAATTCCACTGGAACCTCCACTGGATGTCCACTGGAACTTCCAGTGAAACCTCCACTGGAACCTCCACTGTAACCTCTATTGAAACATCCACTATAAGTTCCACTCGAACCTAAAACCTCCACCGAAACCTCCACTGGAACCTCCACTGGAACCTCCATTAGAACTAGAAAATCCGCTGGAACGTCCACTAAAACCTTCACTGGAACTTCCACTAGAACCTCCACTGGAACTTCTTAAATATGTACATTTTATTTATATTTTTTTCATGTATTATATATATTTTTAAATGGTAAATTATATTATTTTTATAAAATTTATGCAAAAATTTTAATACATATTATATGTAATTTCATTTAATATAAACACATTCATTAACATTTAATTTACATTTTCACCTTTTATTTTTTATTATTTTTTTTTGTTTTTTATAATGGAAATTCTTCATTGAAATTTTTCCCTTTAAAAAAAACGTGATTATTTCTTGAAATAGGTATTTTTTATTTTTAGTTCCATTATAAAATATATTTTTTATGCTTTTAAAAAATTACAGCATAAAAATGGTTATACATTTATAAAATAACGATTTTATCTTTATTTGAGAAAATTTTATTATTTCAAAACAATATTTTTATTTAACTTTTAAATGTACTAATGTTTTATTACATTTTTCTAAGTGTATATTTTTAATTTCTTTCATAAAAAATATTTTTTAAACTTGTAAAGATTAATAGTTGTTTACAATAATATCTAAGAAATAAAAATTTGATATATTTTTAAAAATAACAATTTATAGGAAATTTATATTTTTCAATGTTATAAATTTTTTATAAATTGATATGTTTTAAATAGTAATTTATATCAACGTTTTTTATATCTAATTTTTGGTTTTGATATGTTTATGTTTTGTATCAACGCTTTTTATGTTTTTTTATATCATTGTTTTTTATATGTTATTATTATTATTTTGTAATTTATAGAGTTTTTATAGTATTTTAAATAGCATTTTATTATTCAATGTTTTTGTTTTTTGATATGTTTTTTTATGTTTTTTTAATGTTTTAATTTGTTTTTATGATGTATTATAGCTGTATGGCGGTAATAACAAATGAGGGTAAAAATGGATTTTTGTAAAAATTCTGACAACTGCACTTTTTTATTGCATTTCAATCCAACGACCACTTTTTTTTTTATAAACGTGTCATCATCACGGATAAACTGGATATTCCAGTTATTTAGGGCATTGGAGACGATGATTGTCCGAAAATCCTCGGGCACCGAATGCAGGTCGTGCCCCACCGGCACAAACCTGTTTCGGGTTGTGTAAACCCCATGCGGGGATATTCGAGGCCACATAGATCCATCCAGACCCATTTCAGATCGGGCATACCCACGTGGACCCATTTTCGGGTGAATCCAATCCAACCGAACCCAAGAATCCCTTGGTTACCTCCTTGTTGAAGTTTTTTTACACACGAAGCAGCGACATGGTCGTTCGAGAAGGTGGAGGTAGCACTCAGTCCGACGATAGGGAACCCCATAGTGGTCTTTTGGCATGGTTGGCTCCAGATTCAGGTGACTAAGGGGGTGGTGAGGTCCTCTGGCTGTGGGATCAGTGGGGAGGTGGAAGGCGGCTGCCAGCGAGGCAGCTGCCGTGGTGCTTCCCAAACGGGCGACTCCTGGGCTAGAGGCAGTTGGGTGCGGCGCCACCTACGGTGGACGGTGGTGGAGGAGGCCATGGTGGGAAGCCGACTAGGCTGGTCATTGTGCCGTGAGGAGCGCCGGTGCCCTTGGGTGCTACTGACGAACGACGTCAAGGGAGGAGGTGGAGGCCGCACATACTACGAACAGGCGTGGGTGGAGAAGGGAGGTGGGTTCCACGACCAAAAGGTCTTCCCTCCATTTGATTATTTTTTCAAAAGTTTTTGTTTTAATTAAAAAACTTTTTTTTTTCATGACCTGGTAGACCACCTTTTTTTCTTATCATGTTTGGAGAATTTCACACATCCGGCCAAAATCTTATTAAAAAAAATCACAGGCTATCAAATTAGACTATAAAGTAATAATAATAATGATTATTATTATTATTATTGTTATAAAATAATAATAATAATATTGTTATATTTGTTTTCCATTCCTACGGAATAAATACCAGCCATCGAATTTCCACCGATATTTGGACGGAATTACACATGATTCGCTGATCGTGAATTCCCACTGCAAACAAATTCAGGTAAAATAACATATATAAAATATACGTTGTTTCAAATTTTAACACCAAGAAAAACAAACCACAAAGGATCCGTAAATATTTTTTTAGATTGTCAAAACTTGTTCATCCGACCCCGGATCAACTCACGGTCAGAATCGTTGGGACCGAAATTAAACCCTCTACTTAATTTAAATACAATTTAATTTTTATTACCTTTGATAATTTACGCGATCAATCTGATACCCAGAGAAGGTACCAAGATAGCAGCAGAGGCCAGTGGACCAGAGATTTTAAAAAATTTCATCACCAGGACAACGAGAGTTGTCGTCTCGGGCGATCAGAGCCTCGATAAAGTCTTGGGTATCTCCAGTGAATTAAATAGAGCATAAATATAAAATCAAAAACATACATTTTGACAATATGAATCCATTCCTGAAATCTACTTTTCGATGGTGATCTTTGCTCAAAGGATCCAATGCAGAATCCTTCTAGATCATCCACACATTCTTCAAAAATCCACAGGAGTGTCTATCATCGAATTCTAGGTGCTAATATAGAGATCTAACGACACATTCGATGTCTCAATGATCACCGTATCGATGTGATTGCGATGCATGAAGGAGAACTCGATCTAATCACTATGATTCAGAGTTCCTCACTCTAGAAAGTAGGATAAGGGAGAGAGACTCTAGAAATCTCGCAATGAATAGTCATTGTGCAAGATCCTCTCTCCACCTATTTATAGTGGATTCTTAAATACCCGCAAAGGGTTCCCTGACTCTCATTTATTAAACATCTAGTAAATAAATAAAAAATTATGACGAACTAATCTATGTCATAAATATTAGTTATTATTTTATCACACACCTGTAATATATATATATATATAATATATTACATGATAAAACCAAGTCATTTTACTCTACTAATCATTCCCGTTAATATTAAACAAACCAGGAATATTAAAATAATATTCTTTTGATTAATATTATTTCTCATATATACTTAAATTTTAAAAACTTTTAAAATATAAATTCAACCTAAATATTCTTTAATTTAATAATAATGAATCTATTTATTTATCGATGATCGATAAACTTGGACAACTCTCAGGCCCTGTGGTGGGGCCCACCATGTCTGATATACATATTCACTAGAATATGGTAGATTCTTGAATATTGTCACGAACCGAATCGATCGTCACCAAAAATAGCACCAAAATCGGCCCGTGACAAGGCCCGAAGGACGTTCCTGATCCCCACGGGCTGGCACAAGTGTCCGGGTATCATAAAATGAAAATTGGGAACAATTTACCCGAGTTTATAAACATAAAACAACAAAAGAATCCAATGAAACAAATCTGGATTTTTCAAACCAAACAATGTTTTACAGAAAATCAGAACTGAATTACATAGTCTAAAACAACTCAACAAGACTATAACAAAGGAACAAAAAAAATGAACATCCCAAGAACCTCAACATGGCAAGAGGCATTTCCCACTACTACAAACTGCACCTTTATCAGCGCTAGAAAAGCGCTGTTAATGCCGACGTAGATATAGGGGGGGTCCCCTTTATCAGCGCTTTTTTTAGCACTGATATAGGTCTCCTATATCAGCGCTTCTCGGAGCGCTGATAAAGGAACCCTTTATCAGCGCTTCTTTTAGCGCTGATAAAGGTCTCCTCTATCGGCGCTTAACGGAGCGCTGATAAAGTCTTCCTTTATCAGCGCTCCTCTAGCGCTGTTAAAGGTGTCCTTTATCAGCGCTAAAAAAGCGCTGATAAAGGCCCCATCGCCTGCACCTACAAAACAGGACCTGCACACCTGTACACCAGAATACCTGCACCAAGTAGCACATGCACACCTGCACACCCTAGCAACCGCACGCAAAATTTTGACCGACAACGGTATATACATTTACTTAACATCATGAATACAAAAAAACGCATTGCTATATACATTTCAAACATTGTTTTACATGGTTACAATTACAATTATTCAACAACAGTTATAAACATTCATGTTTCATCCTTTGATATCCGTGATCCGCTCTCGATGGTATTTGTTGCCGAAAAAAGCATCTGAACTCAAGGAAAAAAATTCACCTATATAAGAAAACAAATATTATTTTAGTAATGCAATAATGAAAGAATTTAAAACAATAATATGAAAGAATACATTAATATAGAAATGTGAAACTAAAATATGAAATTTTAAACTCAAATGTTTTCATTTTCAAAACAATGAAAGGGAATAATGTAAAATCAATATGTTTTTGATTGATTTATCTCATTTAATATATACTGATTCTTTATCTAATAAAAAGACTTACCAGTCACACCGTGCGTAGGTCGGATTGAGGTGCGGTCGATTCGTACATGTCACAAATGACTCGTGGATCGTTGTCCTAAAGTATCAAAACAATCCGAACGCGTTTTCTCGGTTTGCCGTATGTCATTGGTGTTGTTTTCCAAAGTTTATCTCAATTTGAAACTAATATCAGACACTTTTAGCCATACCGGTCACACCGTGCGTCGGATTGAGGTGCGGTCGATTCATACACGTCACAAATGACTCGTGGATCATTGTCCTAAAATATCAAAACAATCCGAACGTGTTTACTCGGTATTCCGTATGTCATTGGTTTTGTTTTCTAAAGTTTATGTCATTTTCCAACAGATAACAGACACTTTTAGCCATACCGGTCACACCGTGCGTCGGATTGAGGTGCGGTTAATTCGTACACGTCACAAATGACTCGTGGATCATTGTCCTAAAGTTTCAAAACAATCCGAACGCGTTTGCTCGGTATTCTGTATGTCAGTAGTGTTGTTTTCTAAAGTTTATGTCATTTTTAAACTGATATAAAACACTTTGAGCCATACGGGTCACACCGTGCGTCAGATTGAGGTGCGGTCGATTCGTACACGTCACAAATGACTCGTGGATCGTTGTCCTAAAGTATCAAAACAATCCCAACACGTTTGCTCAGTTTGCCGTATGTCATTGGTGTTGTTTTCCAAAGTTTATCTCAATTTGAAACTGATATCAGACACTTTTAGCCATACCGGTCACACTGTGCGTCGGATTGAGGTGCGGTCAATTCGTACACGTCACAAATGACTCATGGATCATTGTCCTAAAGTTTCAAAACAATCTGAATGCGTTTGCTCGGTATTCCGTATGTCAGTAGTGTTGTTTTCTAAAGTTTATGTCATTTTGAAACTGATATCAAACACTTTGAGCCATACGGGTCACACTGTGCGTCAGATTGAGGTGCGGTCGATTCGTACACGTCACAAATGACTCGTGGATTGTTGTCCTAAAGTATCAAAACAATCCGAACGCGTTTGCTCGGTTTTCCGTATGTCATTGGTGTTGTTTTCCAAAGTTTATCTCAATTTGAAACTGATATTAGACACTTTTAGCCATACCGGTCACACCGTGCGTCAGATTGAGGTGAGGTCGATTCGTACACGTCACAAATGACTCGTGGATCATTGTCCTAAAGTTTTAAAACAATCCGAACGCGTTTTCTTGGTATTCCGTATGTTAGTAGTGTTGTTTTCTAAAGTTTATGTCATTTTGAAACTGATATAAAACACTTTGAGCCATACGGGTCACACCGTGCGTCGAATTGAGGTGAGGTCAATTCGTACACGTCACAATTGACTCTTGGATCGTTTTCCTAAAGTTTCAAAACAATCCGAACGTGTTTGCTCGGTATTCCGTATGTCAGTAGTGTTGTTTTCTAAAGTTTATGTCATTTTGAAACTGATATCAAACACTTTGAGCCATATGGGTCACACCATGCATCGGATTGAGGTGCGGTCGATTCGTACACGTCACAAATGACTCGTGGATCGTTGTACTAAAGTATCAAAACAATCCGAACACGTTTGCTCGGTTTTCCGTATGTCATTGGTGTTGTTTTCCAAAGTTTATCTCAATTTGAAACTGATATCAGACACTTTTAGCCATACTGGTCACACCGTGCGTCGGATTGAGGTGCGGTCGATTCGTACACGTCACAAATGACTCGTGGATCGTTTTACTAAAGTATCAAAACAATCCGAACACAGTTTCTCAGTTTTCCGTATGTCATTGGTGTTGTTTTCCAAAGTTTATCTCAATTTGAAACTGATATCATACACTTTTAGCCATATCGGTCACACCGTGCGTCGGATTGAGGTTCGGTTGATTCGTACACGTCAAAAATGACTCGTGGATCGTTGTCCTAAAATATCAAAACAATCCGAATGCGTTTTCTCGGTATTCCGTATGTCATTGGTGTTGTTTTCTAAAGTTTATGTCATTTTCCAACTGATAACAGACACTTTTAGCCATACCGGTCACACCGTGCGTCGGATTGAGGTGTGGTCAATTCGTACACATCACAAATGACTCGTGGATCATTGTCCTAAATTTTCAAAACAATCCGAACGCGTTTTCTCGGTATTCCGTATGTCATTGGTGTTGTTTTCTAAAGTTTATGTCATTTTCCAACTGATAACAGACACTTTTAGCCATACCGGTCACACCGTGCGTCGGATTGAGGTGCGGTCGATTCGTACACGTCATAGATGCTCAATAAGTGTAAAGAGAGATATCAATGACCATATAAAGATAACATAAGTATTAGGAATTCACCTTCATTGTCCTATGTGTTTACATTCTTCCATCAGGTACGCTGCCCATTCGTTTCTAAAGACATTTATATCATCTTCTGAATATGAGTTTTTGCGACAGTCATAGTAGTACTGAAAAAATATAGATACACAAAGGATTAATAATTATTTTAAATAAAGTAGTAATTATTTTCAAAAATACCTCTTCAGGGATGCTAGTTTGTTCATGAAATATGATCTCTTTCATAAATTTACAAACATAATAACCGTAGTCCTTGTCATTTGTTTGTTTCGGACACTGCAGAAACATCGAGAAAAATAAGTAATATGTTTTGATATGTATTTTGATAGTGAAATATAATTATATATACCCAGATACTTCTCCATTTGTAGATCTTGTGGGCATTGTCGTCCTTATGCCCTGGATTCATTCCAGCCTTTAGACGATATTCATACACCGCCCTATCATAACAAAATCCTCATTAAAAGATAATATAAATTATATAACTAGATATTTAGTTCTAAAATGTTGGATATAGTGTATTAAAAATTGACAATCACCATCATGTGTGGTCGGTTAGTTGGATATCCATGCAGTGAATCCAGAAAATAAATCTTTGGAGTATCCAAATTGACTGCAATGAGCATCCAATGTTCCCTAAAAACACAAAAAGAAATAAGTATTGATAGAAATGAAAATATAATTGATATGATTAAAATATAGAGTTTACCCTTGCATCGTTGGTATTAAAAAGAGCCTGTCAGTCGTAATTCTTCTTTGAAACGTTCTGAGCAGATTTGACATCAATTCAGCCTAAACATTAGAATCTACTTCTCTTCGTTGTGTAGAAATGGTGTGAGGACTAACGAGTCCAAATTTGTATTCATGGGCAAATCCCTTCAATTGTTTTTCATATATACGCCTGTGAAAAATATGAGATGTATTTATCCATAATTATCAAAGTATATCAGCTTCTGTAAAATCAAATCATGAAAACATACCTCATGTATACATTTATAACTGAGGCGCCTAGCAAGTCGTATGTGATGATCTCAGAAACAGCGTCTGCACTAACGAAATCTAATGTTTCCTCTTCGTACATATCTTTTTCACAAACAATTGTATGACTCTTGTCATCTTTCATTTTCGTATCCACATGAGCTTGCAATGCTATTAAATGTTGATATAGAATGGGCGGGGTGAACGCGCTCTCAGTAGATCGTTTTGATCGGTTGGTTGATCCAATGTTGGAGCCGCTCTTTCGTTTTAGCTTCTCCATTTTATCCTTCTGTAAAAAAAATTCATCGGTTCAGCCATTTTCTAATTTAATGTTAAAGGTTATGCTTGAAAAATGAACTGAAAATGAATACCTCCTGCTCGACATGTTTTTTTACAAGATTTGACGGCCACGCAACGAATGTTCCAACAGATTTTTCCACTATATGAATGTCGTCATCGTCATTTGGCACGGGTAGCTCGGCGCTCGGCTCATGAGCTAGGTTAATCGACACTTTGACATGACCACTTGGAAGTGGTCTGGAGTGTAGTGTGTCATTCTGCATCTTGAACACTGTAGCCCTCGCTACAAGGCGATAGGTGAGAGTTGACAGATATAAATCACAGTCATTTTCACCCTGCAGAATATCATTACATGAAAGGTATCAGTGTCTATGTGATTCACATCTCACAAAAACTAATATTATAACATTGATTACCTCGGTTAAGTCAGGTCTTTGAGGGGAATGACTCGCCTCAAAGCTGGTGAGGGGTGGATCTTCTCGCGGGGGTTGTTCCTGAGTTGTTTGTTCTCTTCGCCTATCCTCCATCAAACTCTTTAGCATCTCTCCCTGAGTTTGGATTAGTTCTTCAAGGGTAGCTACTTTATCTCTCATTACATGCAATTCTTTAGATTGTTCATCCTCTTCTTTTTTTTTTCTTAAAATATGCTCGGGGTGACACCCCAAAACCCACACCTCTGACGCGACCATACTGTTCTGCCTGTTTCAAGTCCGTTGAAAGTATGTCTGCATCCGGTGCGGGTTTTGTTGATTCCTGTGACTATTTCAAATAGAAAATATGAAAAAATAAGTAAGCATTGTTATGTAATAGTGATTTAAAGCAAAACAAGTTTATATTATTTCATACTTACACATATTTCCCACACTTTTTGTGTGTTTTCATCTATTAGTTTCCCCTCTTTATTAACACGAGCCTCCTTCTATAGCACATGGCGTGGAATGGAAGTGACTTGAGATTTTGCTTCATCAATCTGCATATAAACAGAGAAACATGGTTACAGTGTTGTTTTATGTCACATAAAATTATTACAGTACTTTTAAAATACATACCAATTGTTTTTCAATTGAAGCGTACCCCAACCTTGCTTTACGGTAGGGGTACGCTGGTTTTGCTGCCCGTTCCTTATTTTCATCACTTAGTTGCTGTTTCACAAATAAAAACCTATCAATCAACGTGATGAATACAAGCAACGTTACACAACGTGTAACCAAACACAATGTACCTGAAAATTCTGTTCCGTACGACGGTTGCAAAACGCATCCCATGTTCCTTGGGATATCAAGTGTGCATAAAGAGGAGGCGGGTGTAGCTTGATTTTCCCTTCGACATCTTTCAGATGATGTTTCGTTAAAATGGTGCGAAAGCCTCTATGAATCCTTCCTGCCAGTCTTAAAACATATTCTTTGTGCGAAACATCTACTATAAATGCACTCTACAAGAGATGATGAAGGGTTAGTCAATATTTCAATATTTTATTTTATTTTAATAAATTAAATAGATGATATCGTAATGTTACCGTAATCTCTTCCCACATTAATGTTTTCAACCCACTGACAACATGGTGCCACGACTCTACGTCAATCGGCACGCGTTTTCTAGTGACGATTCCAACGTAGCTACTAAACATGGCTTTGTTGGGATTTACATGCTGGCCTCGTTTATTCCATCCCACCTCATATTTGATGCCTTTTGCTTTTTTCCTTGAGGATTTTTTCTAAAACTGTCAAACTACGGCGCACCTATTTTTTTTGTGTCGCTGGGGTTTCATCGCCTACCATTTCCTTAGTTTCTGCATCATCATTATGTATCTCCAAAGCGCTGACATCGGCACTAACACCAGCTGCAATAGGTTGAGAGACCTGTTGTACGTCAGCAGTGGGACCAGCTGCAATAGGTTGAGAGACCTGTTGTCTTTCATTGGGTGCATCAGCAGGTGAAGAAGTCATTATCTGCAGAACTGGTTTAAAATTTAATTTAGATCACATAAAAGCAGCAGCGAACAGATAATAACATAATGTAACACAATCTATATTACAATAAAAATCAATAACCTTATTATTGAGCTCCCTTTTTTTAAAAGGCTGAAGGGATTTGACCCCTCTATCAACTATCCATATCCCTTCATTGTGGTCTCCTCTTACATACAAAACATCATCTACATTGGGACCACTGCGAAATGATTGCGAAGTCCCAATGAAAGGGTCATCTTCCGTTGAATTTTCATCTGACCCTTCAGCTGTTTTGGTCGATAACAGAACAATTGACCAGTTTCGGTTTGCGGGATCTAGAACATAAAATACTTGCACTGCCTGTGATGCCATTATAAATGGTTCGTCTTTCTCCCCTTCCTTACTGAAATCAACTTTCACGAATCCCAAATCATCTATTTTAACAGCACTCCTGTTATCAACCCACTTGCATTGAAATATCGGAACTTGAAATTTCGTATAATCCAACTCCCATATTTGTTTGATGATGCCGAAGTATGACATATTTGCATAAATTGGATTTCTGTCCTTAGCACCGGAAACATGCATCGCTTCAGCCACAAGTGTAACCCCACTATTCTGCATGGTACTGTCTTCATCATGTTCATTAGTATAAAATGTATAACCATTAACTACATAAGCATTGTAAGACAATGCATACACACTTTGTCCTCCGGCTAGCCATCGAAGTCGTTCCGAAATTGACTATGGATTTCCATCTGACTTCCTAAAAATATGATCTCGAAACCATCCTATAAACTGTCGATTATGTGTATCTGATATCCATTTTTCAGCCCTTGATGGATTCAAACTCCTAAGAATTTCTTTGTGTATTTCAACATATGGTTCAACGTCGAAACTGTTATGCAAAACATAAAGGTGGGCCTGCTCCCGATCTGTAATATTGATTGTGACAACCTTTCTTCCAGAAATTCCTTCACCCTCAAGCCGCCCAGTGTGACGAGATTTCGGTAAGCCAATGCTTTCCACACCAGACAAGTATTCGGTACAGAATTCAACAGCTTCCTTAACAATATATCGCTCTGCAATACAACCCTCTGACCGACTTCGATTTTTGACATACCCTTTCAAAATCTTCATATACCGTTCAATGGGGTACATCCATCTATAATGTACAAGACCACATAGTCGAATCTCTCTCACCAAGTGAACCATCAAATGAACCATCATATCAAAAAATGAAGGCGGGAAGAACATTTCTAATTCACATAATATGAAGGCAATTTCTTTTTCCATAGCTGGAAATTTCGCCGGGTCTATAACTTTGCTACATATAGCTTTGAAGAAGAAACACAGTTTCGTTAATGTATGGCGGACATTCTTGGGCAAAATGCAACGTAAAGCAATTGGAATGAGATTTTGCATCAAAACATGACAGTCATGTGATTTCAGACCTTTTAACTTCAAGTCGCTCATTGACACAAGGTTACTGATATTTGACGAATACCCCTCTAGAACCTTTACGTCATTCAAGAAGTTGAAAAACTGATATCTCTTCTGCCTAGAAAGAGTGTAAGCAGCAGGAGGAAGAAATGTTTGTTTTTCACCCTCCACTGGTGCCAAATCTTCTCGTATTCCCATCTCAACCATGTCCAACCTAGCCTTAATTCCATCTTTTTTTTTTCCAGATGTATTTAGCAACGTGCCGATAACACTGTCAAATACATTTTTTTCTATATGCATAACATCAATAAAATGTCTTACATACAGACAATTCTAGTATTGTAATTCAAAAAAAACTGATCTCTTTTTCCAACCGATTTTCGTAAGGTTTTTCGAAGCCGGTTTACTAAAAGTAGTGTCCACATTTTTAACTTTCTCAAACAATTGATCGTCTGTTAGTGGAGACAGTGCTGTATGTTCTTCTGAACTTCCATCGAATGATGTCTTCCAAGAACAATACTTATGTTGTCGCGGTAGAAATCTGCAATGTCCTAGAAACACGATTTTCGATAAATGTTTCAACCTAATTGATTGTGTACCTTCTTCGCAAACGGGACAGCCTTGAGTTCCTTTAATGCTATATCCTGAAAAATTTCCATAAGCAGGGAAGTCATTTATCGTCCCGTACAACATGACTCTCAAAGTGAAATCTTCCTTTATGTAAGCATCATACAATGTAACACCTGAATCCCACAATAATTTCAAATCTTCGATCAATGGAGCTAAATAAACATCAATATCATTACCCGGTTGTTTTGGTCCTGATATAAGCAGAGATAACATGATGTATTTTCGTTTCATGCATAACCACGGTGGTAAGTTATAATTTATCAACATAACCGGCCATGTACTGTGACTGTTTCTTTGAAAACCAAAAGGATTTACTCCATCTGTAGATAACGCAAGACGAAGGTTTCTCGACTCGTTTCCAAATTCAGGATACTCGTGATCGATTCTCTTCCACTGAGGAGAGTCTGCTGGGTGACGTAGTATCCCATCTTTAATTCTTGTATCTGCATGCCATGTTAATTGTTCTGCAGTCTCCTCACTTCCATATAGGCGTCTAAACCTTGGAATGATTGGAAAGTACCATACAACTTTAGTAGGGCTGGATTCATCTTTCTTGTATCGAGAATCACCATACTTTGGGCATTCTTTAAGTGATTTGTGGTCCTTGCGAAACAGTATACAGTCATTCGGGAAGGCATGTATTCTTTCAGAGATCATACCCATAGAGCATAGCATTCGTTTGGCATAGTATGTTCATCTCGGGAGCTCATTGTCTTCTGGGAGCATGTCATTCAAGAGGGCAAGTAGTTTCGTAAAACTGTCGTCACTCCACCCGTTATCTGCTTTCAAATTATACAGCTTCAGTATGGCTGAAAATGCTGTATATTTAGTGCAACTAACATACAATGGCGTCTTTGCACAACTATTTAACTTCTCAAACAATTTTGGGCAATCACGAAGTTCATCTTCAAAGGTCCTTGTCATTTCCTCAATACGATCTTCATCATCATTCACATCTGTAATCACATCCTCCATACGGTCATCTTCATTGTTCATGTTTGTAATCATATCAGATGATCCATAAAACGTAGTGTCACCCCAGTCACTACCTACATTCGTTGTTTCCCCGTGTTTATTCCAACATGTATAACTTTGATCTATTCCGTGACAGATCAAGTGTTCTTCCAACTCATCTGGACTAATTTGTTTTGAATAACAACAGCGTAAACACGGACAAAGGATTTGAGAAGAGTCACATGCATGATCTTTTGCAAACTTGATAAACTCTTTCACGCCTTCTTCATACTGTTTTCTCAACCGATTGCCATTCATCCATTCTTTATTTATATTCATCCTATTTGAAATCCATAGGATGAGTATATAGGTTAGAGGAGAAGGAATATGAGTATAATTTAGATATTAAACAAGATACTTCAAGGAAATAATGTGACCATGAAATGACTAAGTCTAGAATGTTGTGGATCTTGAATACATTCTCTGACTGATTTAGAGGAGGAGGACGCGGCGGCCGCGGAGGAGGAGGAGGTGGCGGCCGCGGAGGCACCGGCGTGACCGCGACGTGACCGCGGCGTGACCACGGCGTGACCGCGGCGTGACCGCAGCGTGACTGCGACTTGACTGGGGCGTGACGGCGGAGGAGGAGAAGGCCGCGGAGGCACCGGTGGAGGTGGAGGAGGCCGCGGAGGCACCGGCGGCACCGGCGGAGGAGGATGAGGCATCGGCGAAGGCAGCGGAGGAGGAGGAGGATGAGGCTGGTGGAGGAGGAGGAGCAGGAGCAGGAGCAGAGGAGGAGGCGGCGGCCGCGGCGGCGGAGGAGGAGGCGGCGGCCGCAGAGGCACCGGCGTGACCGCGGCTTGACCGCGGCGTGACCGCGGAGGAGGAGGTGGCCGCGGAGGCACCAGCGGCACCGGCGGAGGAGGAGGAGGCATCGGCGGAGGAGGAGGAGGCCGCGGTGGAGGAGGAGGCACCGGCAGCAGCGTAGAGGCAGGGCGGAGGCAGGGCGGAGGCAGCGGAGGCAGCGGAGGAGGAGGAGGATGAGGCCGGTGGAGGAGGAGGAGGAGGAGCAAGAGAAGAGGAGGAGGTGGTGGCCGCGGTGGAGGAGGAGGATGCGGCGGCCGTAGAGGTACCGGCGTGACCGTGGCGTGACCGCGGCGTGACCGCGACGTGACCCCGGCGTGACCGCGGCGTGACCGCGGCGTGACCGCGGCGTGAGCGCGGCGTGACCGCGGCGTGACCGCAGTGTGACCGCGGAGGAGGAGGAGACGTGGAGGCACCAGCGGAGGAGGAGGAGGCATCGGCGGAGGAGGAGGAGGCTGCGGTGGAGGAGGAGGCACCGGAGGCAGTGCGGAGGCAGGGCGGAGGCAGGGCGGAGGCAGCGAAGGCAGCGGAAGAGGAGGAGGATGAGGCCGGTGGAGGGGAGGAGGAGCAGGAGCAGAACAGGAGGCGGCGGCCGCGATGGAGGAGGAGGAGGAAGCGGAGGCAGTGGAGGAGGAGGAGGAGGCCGCGATGGAGGAGGAGGAGGCCGCAGTGGAGGAGGAGGCACCGGCGGCAGCGCAGAGGCAGGGCGGAGGCAGCAGAGGCAGCGGAGGAGGAGGCGGATGAGGCCGGTGGAGGAGGAGGCGGCCGCGGCAGCGGAGGAGGAGGCGGCGGCCGCAGAGGCACCGGCATGACCGCGGAGGAGGAGGCGGCCACAGAGGCACCGGCGGCACCGACGGAGGAGGAGGAGGCATCAGCGGAGGAGGAGGAGGCCGCGATGGAGGAGGAGGCACCGACGACAGCGTAGAGGCAGGGCGGAGGCAGGGCGGAGGCAGCGGAGGCAGCAGAGGAGGAGGAGGATGAGGCCGGTGGAGGAGGAGGAGGAGCAGGATCAGAGGAGGAGGAGGCGGCTGCGGCGGAGGAGGAGGAGGCGGCGGCCGCAGAGGCACCGGCGTGACCGCGGCGTGACCGCGGCGTGACCGCAGCGTTACCGAAGCGTGACCGCGGCGTGATCACAGAGGAGGAGGAGACGTGGAGGCACCGGCGGCACCGGCGGAGGAGGAGGAGGCATCGACGGAGGAGGAGGAGGCCGCGGTGGAGGAGGAGGCACCGGAGGCACCGGAGGCAGCGCGGAGACAGGGTGGAGCCAGCGAAGGCAGCGGAGGAGGAGGAGGATGAGGCCGGTGGAGGGGAGGAGGAGCAGGAGCAGAGGAGGAGGCGGCGGCCGTGACGGAGGAGGAGGAGGTAGCAGAGGCAGCGGAGGAGGAGGAGGAGGCCGCGATGGAGGAGGAGGAGGCCGCGGTGGAGGAGGAGGCACCAGCGGCAGCGCAGTGGCAGGGCGGAGGCAGGGCGGAGGCAACGGAGGCAGCGGAGGAGGAGGAGGATGAGGCCGGTGGTGGAGGAGGAGGAGGAGCAGGAGCAGAGGAGGAGGAGGCGGCCGTGGCAGTGGAGGAGGAGGCGGCGGCCGTAGAGGCACCGGTGTGACCGCGGCGTGACCGCGGCGTGACCGCGGAGGAGGAGGCAGCCGCAGAGGCACTGACGGCACTGGCGGAGGAGGAGGAGGCATCGGCGGAGGAGGAGGAGGCACCGTCGGCAGCGTAGAGGCAGGGCGGAGGCAGGGCGGAGGCAGGGCGGAGGCAGCGGAGGCTGCGGAGGCAACGGAGGAGGAGGAGGATGAGGCCGGTGGAGGAGGAGGAGGAGGAGCAGGAGCAGGAGCAGAGGAGGAGGAGGCGGCCGCGGCGGAGGAGGAGGAGGAGGCGGCCGCAGAGGCACCGGCGTGACCGTGGCGTGACCGCAGCGTGACCGCGGCGTGACCGTGACGTGACCACGGAGGAGGAGGAGATGTGGAGGCACCGGCGGCACCGACGGAGGAGGAGGAGGCATCGGCGGAGGAGGAGGAGGCCGCGGTGGAGGAGGAGGCACCGGCGGCAGCGCGGAGGCAGGGCGGAGGCAGGGCAGAGGCAGCGAAGGCAGCGGAGGAGGAGGATGATGTGGCCGGTGGAGGGGAGGAGGAGCAGGAGCAGAGGAGGGGGAGGCGGCCGCGGCGGCGGAGGAGGAGGCAGCGGAGGCAGCGAAGGAGGAGGAGGAGGCCGTGGGGGTGGAGGAGGAGGCCGCGGTGGAGGAGGAGGTACCGGCGGCAGCGCAGAGGCAGGGCAGAGGCAGCGGAGGCAGCGTAGGCAGTGGAGGAGGAGGAGGATGAGGCCGGTGGAGGAGGAGGAGGAGGAGCAGGAGCAGAGGAGGACGCGGCGGCCGCGACGGAGGTGGAGGAGGCGGCGGCCGCAGAGGCACCGACGTGACCGCGGCGTGACCGCGGCGTGACCGCGGCGTGACCGCGGCGTGACCGCGGCGTGACCGCGGCGTGACCGCGGCTTGACCGCGGCGTGATGGCGGAGGAGGAGGAGGCCGCTAAGGCACCGACAGAGGAGGAGGAGGCCGCGGAGGCACCGGCGGAGGAGGAGGAGGCATCAGCAGAGGCAGCGGAGGAGGAGGAGGAGGAGCAGGAGCAGAGGAGGAGGCGGTGGCCGCGGTGGAGGAGGAGGAGGCGGCGACCGCAGAGGTCCCTACTCTAGATGGATATATATGGATACTTTCCTTGACTGGTCTCTATATGAATGAATTCTAAAAGGCTCCTGCACATCCCCCCTCCCATCCACCCACTACACCCCCCACTTGCACAACCCCCCTCCCCCACCCCCACCTTCACACCCCCCCACTTGTACACCCCCAACCTCACCCACCAACAGACTCCCACCTACCTAGACCCCCCCCAACTAGAACACTCTCTTCCCCACCACCCACTTGAACAACCCCCCCTCCCACTTGCATATCCCACTCACCCCCACCTGCACAGCCCACCCCCACCCCCACCCCCAACCTGTACACCCCCCACCTACACATGTTCACCCACTGCACATCTCCCCCACCTAAACACCCCCACCTGCACACCCCCCCACCCACTACACCCCCGCAGCACCTACACCCCCCCACTTCAAATAAAATTGATTCACACAAATCATGATAGTTGAAATATAGAACAAAAACAAAAAACAAAGAAAATTACAATTATTGGGCATAGCATACCACACAATGGAGGAGGAGGAGGCCGCGGAGGAGGAGGAGGCCGCGGAGGCACCGACGGAGGAGGAGGAGGCCGCGGTGGAGGATGAGGCAGCGGCGGCAGCGGCGCGGAGGCAGGGCTGAGGCAGGGCGGAGGCAGCAGAGGCACCGGAGGAGGAGGAGGATGAGGCCGGTGGAGGAGGAGGAGAGGAGTAGAAGCAGAGGAGGAGGCGGCGACCGCGGCGGAGGAGGAGGAGGCGGCGGCAACAACACAGACGAGGGATTCTGCGAGAGCTTGATTGTGTGCGGGGAGGAGGAAGATGACCCACGGGTTTTTAACAAATCCGCGGGACCCTTTATCAGCGCTAGTAAAAAGCGCTGATAAAGGGTGTATTTATCAGCGCTAAAATGAAAAGCGCTGATAAATACAACCTTTATCAGCGCTTTGTTAGCGCTGATAAATAATCCCTTTATCAGCGCTAAAAACGCGCTGATAAAGGGGCGGACCTTTATCAGCGCTAAACCGTTAGCACTGATAAAGGGGGGCGCAGGCCTTGCCCAGTTTTGTGGAGCCTTCTCCACAACACCGCATCATGAATGACCGGTGAAAACCCGAACTGTTGGCATAAATGTTATACTCAAACATGCGACAAAAAAAAAACCAAGTCTACTTACACCCAAGGGTGTAAGTAGGGTGTAAGACAATGCCCAGGAGGATACCACCACTAAGAGATTTCCTGTGATAAACATTCAAAGACAAAAATCATGCAAGTTTTCAAAAACATGTAATTTCTAGTTACAATTTCTAAAAGATGCAACTTAAAAAAAAAGTTTTCAAGTGGGTTAATTTAAAGAATCAACACTTTTAAAATAAATTCAAAAGCTACTGAATTTTCCAGCCAAATATACCGTATGCCGACGGTAAGTATAAAGGATCTAATGAGCACAATCAATAGGAAATAAACCCTAGGCACTAGCTAGCTGTGGGTCCCAGGTACCTCATATCTCGGTGAGAGTAACCACAAAAATTATCCGTTCTCGTGCACGAGCCACTAGTAGGGAACATACTCATAACCTAGTGGTCCCCAATCATCATCATCATAGTTTAGTTAGAGTTGTAAGCGTCAATCCTGCTAAGTGAAACTGAGGCCAAACCCCACATATTCACTAGCATACTAGTACACGTCCACCCACCTAGATACTCGAGTTTTCCCTTTGTGCTCAAACAAGTTCAAAAAGCCGAGAAATATAATTTTCACATGCAAATATCACTTCAACATCACAAATTATCCAAAAAGACCCATGAACATCACACAAGTCACAAATTTAACTTTTCATTCAAATTCATTTTGAAATCAAACTCACACCAAAATAGCCCACAACACTTTTTTTCATAACTTTCACAATCCAGCACATCCTTTAACAATTTTATGAAGTCCCTACAAATATGATAAACATCATATAACAGAACTATTCACATTTAAAATGGTTCATTTGAAAGTATAAACAATCCAAAACAGTTTTCCAATATGGCTTCACCTCTTACATAAATCATTAAACCACTCAAAACTTTCATAAAACAATTCTAAATAGTGCACAAAAGCTTTTCAAATAAAACCCATTTCAAAACCATATTTCAAGGAAAAAATCACACCAATAAAAATTCAAAACAGAATTGGAAGCCCCAAAAACATTTATTAAACAAATCCCATGTGTTATACAAACACCTCAAACAATAGTACAAAAGATCTACATGAAACACACACATTTTCAAAATCACTTTCAAGAAGTACAATAAAGTTTTACACCTTAAACCCTTAAAAAAACCTATTTAAGACCTAGTGACACACCAATACCCCACCAAATCAGAATTTTCATCCCAAACAAGATTTATTAAACAAAATCCATATGTTATAAAACAATCCCAAACAATACCCAAAGGGTTGCACATGAAAACACCAAATTTTAAGCTAAAATGAAACTATAAAAACAAATACTTTACTAAATCCAACATAAACACTTCACGCACCACACACACCATATTAGGAACATTAATAATAAGTAATTCAAGCAAACTAGCTCATATAGAAATGTTTACACATGGAATCACCTACCTTTTATGACGAAACCCTCAAAACATGGTGCGAAACATCAACCGCACCAACCCGGCACCACAAGGAATATAAATCCAGCCCTAGACCAAAATATTTGACCAAAAGGACACAAAATCAAACCATAGTTTCGAACCTCAACTTCTGTACATGAGGAACTTCATGAAATGGTGAAAGAAACCCTAAGGAAGGGGGGGAAATCAAGGAAAGAAACACTTACTTGAAACATCTTGAATCAAACGAACCAAATACACCACAATTTGAATCTCCAAGCGACCAAACCTGATATGGAGGCTCTAATGGCGATGATAAGGTAATGTGGGGACTGAAATGGGGGGAAAAGAGCAGAAATTGAAGGAGTTATGAAAGAAATTATTTACCTCTTCAAATCTAGATGATTTCAGAAATCCAGAGCAATTTTGCCCAAATTCGGGATACAAATGAGCTCCAAAGCGGCGAAATAGATATTTGGGGTGATACTTAGGTTTTTGGCTTTGAGTGAGAGGTGGAATAACCGAATAATAGTAAATATTGAATGAGATATTAAAATATTAAAATTAAAACTTAAAGCAGAAAATGGGCTTTCGGGATGGCCCAAAACCTTAATAAAAAACCCAAATCCATCATGATTATGGATTTTTATGAGGCCCAAAGGGATATGGTGATTTTAATATATCAGGGTATGATAATTGGGAAGTGGAATGGGTATAAAATAGTAAAAATTTAAAGAGTTATAGAAGAAAAAAAATTTGTTTTTAAATCTGAAATTGGGCTCACGGTTTGGCCCAAATTTTCAAAACCCACCATTTTCACCAAAATGAGTGGTAAACCCCCAAAACAAATTAGGAATGGAAATTAAATGAAAAATGAATTTAAAAAAATCATGGGTGTGACAATTCTCCCCACCATAAAACTTTATGCCCTCGGAAAGCCACATCAAAGAAAAAGCAAAAAACCAAACCCAACCGAAAGGCAGAAATGGACTCCTTTGCTAAACTTCGCCCCCAAAGGCCAAAACACCTCCAGTGATCAATTAAGGAAGGAATACTTCACAACCAAAACATACAAATCTTTACTGAAATGATCAAGCACATTTAGGATTTATCCTAAAATAAAACTCCTTAAACACTATCTGAACAAGGCTCAAGCAATTTACCCAAACAAACAAGAACATCGAACAAGGTTACACTTACCTTGGTATAACTAAACCATTGGGAACTCTCCAATCCCAACGTTTACCCAAGGAAGATGTAGGTGGTTATATAGCTCCGAACAAGACTACCCACTTCCTAGCCAAGACTAAGTAAAAAAGTGAGTTACTGGTACAAGGATACACAAATGGTCTCCCCAACCATAAGAGACAACTTAAAATATTTTTCGAGACAGAATCAAGACACTAACAGGGGAGCCCCGAAAAAAATCCTCGGTACAAGGTTTAGAATACCATTAGGAATTTTCAAAATAATATACATGAGACTCATAGTGGGTCTCCCCACCATAAGAACCAACCATCTTAACTGACCAATATGGGCCGGCCCAGAAAAACCCCAAAACTTAAAGAGTTGGGACGACCGCACAGTTAGCCTGCACAGGTTGGGAAACTGTGCGCTAACCATGTAGATCCTTATACCTACATGGTTTTCTGGGGAATGGTTACTAATAAATGTTCACTCAACATGTATAGAAAAATCTAAAACCTTTCCCCTGAACCCAAAAGAAACCAAAGGGGAAAATAAGTTCATTGGGAGATAACATGGGGATGAGGCCCTCCACCTCTTTCCACCGAACGGGAACAACAGAAGAAAGATGACAAAACCAAATGTTTAAAATATTCCCATCTCTCATATTGAGAATATTTCTTTGTACAAGGTTAAAAACGACACTGGGATTTCCTTTGACTATGTGCCAGCTTCTCTCCAGGACCTATGGCTGGAGCTGGAATGATTGAAGCATCTTCGGCCTCGTAGTTAGGATTTGGAAACCCCCGAATAGAATTTCTTCTTCCGATGCTACAAAAAACTACATGAAATCCTAGATGGGTTCACCAAGACATAACACACCCCAGAACTCACTTTCCCCTAACTTGGGATTTCACTGAAATAAGGGTTTAGAGGATGCACTCACATCACACCTTGTTTCTTCAGGTGAGAAACAACAGAAATAAAGGACACATATAAACACCTTCCTCTAAAAGAGAGGATGTCGAGATCTCCCAAAAGGAGAAACACTGCTAAAAAAAAATAGAATCACAAAATATTGTATAATTTCACCTTTACAATCAAGCGAGCACACAACATCACAACACGTTACCGAACATGACCAAAGCAACTGATAGAAATAATACAAGGAGGGGGCCTTATACAACATCCCCAAACATGACAACATTCCATAAAGTGTCCATAACAACCTCTCGTGGACAGATTTCCCACACAGGTGGTTTAACATAAACCCCTTCTTCGAAGAGACTATGAAGGACTCAAAGACCCTCTTAGACACTATCCATATTGACAACCCTAGACAATTTCCACCTTCAAAGCATCGGGTAGCTTAAGAAACTAAGGTCTCTTTCAACCATCCACGAGAACTCTTCCGCAACAAGAGGATCCAAAAAAAAACCAAGAATGTAAATGGTATAGACTCATTCTACAAAGCTCAAGAAAAGATTCCTTACATTGATCAACTGGAGGATTTTCCAACGGCGAAACAATCCGGGTTGCACTTCAGGTGTGCACTAACCCTTAATGGGGACGTACCCTATCCAACGGGAGAACCCAAGGACCCAACCAAGATATTCCATTGGTAAAAACATGCCACAAAACAGATCCAAACACATTAATGGAACCACCATAAAGTTGTCCAGAAACATATCTCATAGGAGACTACTAACCTGTCCTTCTACGCAGCTTACCGACCAAACACAAACCCAAAATACAGTTTGAACAGGAGGGGTTATTGGACTCAAAACATCCCACAACATCAACATTTTCCAAAAACACACAATATACACCATCCCAAACAATTCATTAAGACATCATGATTTTATTTAAAACTAATTCTTTGAAAACAAATTGTTTAGAAGTAAACATATCCACCAATGGTACCCCATGGGCCTCACACATGCATGTTTTTGTGCAACACCGGGAAACCTCCCCATATCCGTACCGGCACTCATCCAGTCATGCCATCAACCATCCATCATCCCATATAACCCCATGCATGTGGTCACTCACGAAAATACCAAAGGTTAAAACAAATATTCTTTCCACTTTTCAAAACCAAAACGGTCAACCAATACTTCCTTTTTCTCAAGACCACTAACCATGGAATAAAAAAACCAATCATTCAAATGAATAATCACTTTCAATTCATATACATCAATTTCAAAACATCTCATCACATTAAAACACCCTTTGATTGTTTAGAAAACTCTATTGGAAACACTTTTTCAAAACCAAATTCAATATAGTTCCTGTTTTCAAAAGATGTGTAAGAACACCATTTTCCATTTCAAAATAATTCTAAAAATTCAGTTCCACCATTTCAAAAATCAAAACATTCCCTCATTATTTGAAAATCATTTCAAAAAAATCCTTACGCTTCTTAAAACCAAGTCACTTTAAAACCAAAGTTCTAAGATTTCAAAACTAAAGCACAAAACAATGCGAGAGGAAACCAGTTTCAGTGAGTGACTTGGAAATATGGTTGCCATCCATATTCCAATCACTTCACCATCACAGAGAGTGTTCTAGGGAATATCCCCGTCTCCACATGGCTTGCCAGACCCTGCGAGCTCACTGAGACCATTAACCCAACTCTCTTTTCATTTCCCCTAATCATCATCAGACCAAGAAAACCAAAAGACATAGATAAATCCCAACATCCACTGGAAACTTGAATCCCATCATGAGGTGTGGTGATCAGCCACACTGCTCATAACCGAAATTCCAAGTCCCGAAAATCCTAAATCCAGACTATCCCGATTGTTTCCCAAATAACATGACCCAAAGAGAGCGAACCTGCTCTGATACCATTTTGTCACGAACCGAATCGATCGCCACCAAAAATAGCACCAAAATCGGCCAGTGACAAGGCCCGAAGGGCGTTCCTGATCCCCACGGGCTGGCACAAGTTCCCGGGTATCATAAAATAAAAAATGGGAACGATTTACCCGAGTTTATAAACATAAAACAACAAAAGAATCCAATGAAAAAAATCTGGATTTTTCAAACCAAACAATGTTTTACAGAAAATCAGAACTGAATTACATAGTCTAAAAAAACTCAACAAGACTATAATAAAGGGAAAAAAATGAACATCCCAAGAACCTCAACATGGCAAGAGGCATTTCCCTCAAGCCTTCTCCACAACACCGCATCATGAATGACCGGTGAAAACCCGAACTGTTGGCATAAATGTTATACTCAAACCTGCGACAATAAAAATAACCAAGTCTACTTACACCCAAGGGTGTAAGTAGGGTGTAAGACAATTCCCAATAGGATACCACCACTAAGAGATTCCCTGTGATAAACATTCAAATACAAAAAGCATGAAAGTTTTCAAAAACATGTAATTTCTAGTTACAATTTCTAAAAGATGCAACTTAAAAAAACAGTTTTCAAGGGGGTTAATTTAAAGAATCAACACTTTTAAAATAAATTCAAAAGCTACTGAATTTTCCAGCCAAATATACCATATGACGATGGTAAGTATAAAGGATCTAATGAGCACAAGCAATAGGAAATAACCCCTAGGTACTAGCTAGCTGTGGGTCCCAGGTACCTCGTATCTCGGTGAGAGTAACCACAAAAATTATCCGTTCTTGTGCACGAGCCACTAGTAGGGAACATACCCATAACCTAGTCGTCCCCAATCATCATTATCATAGTTTAGTTAGAGTTTTAAGCATCAATCCTGCTAAGTGAAACTGAGGCCAAACCCCACGGATTCACTAGCATACTAGTACACGTCCACCCACCTAGATACCCGGGTTTTCCCTTTGTGCTCAAACAAGTTCAACAAGCCGAGAAATATACTTTTCACATGAAAATATCACTTCCAAATCACAAATTATCCAAACATCCCCATGAACATCACACAATTCACAAATTTAACTTTTCATTCAAATTCATTTTGAAATCAAACTCACACCAAAATAGCCCACAACACTTTTTTTCATAACTTTCACAATCCAGCACATCCTTTAACAATTTTATGAAGTCCCTAAAAATATGATAAACATCACATAACAGAAATATTCACATTTAAAATGGTTTATTTGAAAGTATAAACAATCCAAAATAGTTTTCCAATATGGCTTCACCTCTTACATAAATCATTAAACCACTCAAAACTTTCATAAAACAATTCTAAATAGTGCACCAAAGCTTTTCAAATAAAACCCATTTCAAAACCATATTTCAAGGACAAAATCACACCAATAAAAATTCAAAACAGAATTGGAAGCCCAAAAAACATTTATTAAACAAATCCCATGTGTTATACAAACACCTCAAACAATAGTACAAAAGATCCACATGAAACGCACACGTTTTCAAAATCACTTTCAAGAAGTACAATAAAGTTTTACACCTTAAACCCTTAAAAAAACCTATTTAAGACCTAGTGGAACACCAATACCACACCAAATCATAATTTTCATCCCAAACAAGATTTATTAAACAAAATCCATATGTTATAAAACAATCCCAAACAATACCCAAAGGGTTGCACATGAAAACACCAAATTTTAAGCTAAAATGAAACTATAAAAACAAATACTTTACTAAATCCAACATAAACACTTCACGCACCACACAAAGCATATTAGGAACATTAATAATAAGTAATTAAAGCAAACTAACTCATCTAGAAATGTTTACACATGGAATCACCTACCTTTTATGACGAAACCCTCAAAACATGGTGCGAAACATCAACCGCACCAACCCGACACCACAAGGAATATAAGTCCAGCCCTAGACCAAAATATTTGACCAAAAGGACACAAAATCAAACCATAGTTTCTAACTTCAACTTCTGGACATGAGGAACTTCATGAAATGGTGAAAGAAACCCTAAGGAAGGGGAAGAAATCAATGAAAGAAACACTTACTTGAAACATCTTGAATCAAACGAACCAAATACACCACAATTTGAATCTCCAAGCAACCAAAACTGATATGGAGGCTCTAATGGTGATGATAAGGTAATGTGGGGACTGAAATGGGGGCAAAAGAGCAGAAATTGAAGGAGTTATGAAAGAAATGATTTACCTCTTCAAATCGGGACGATTTCAGAAATCCAGAGCAATTTCGCCCAAATTCGGGACACAAATGAGCTCCAAAGCGGCTAAATAGATATTGGGGGTGATACTTAGGTTTTTTTATTCGAGTGAGATGTGGAATCACCAAATAATAGTAAATATTGAATGAGATATTAAAATATTAAAATTAAAACTTAAAGCAGAAAATGGGCTTTTGGGATGACCCAAAACCTTAATAAAAAACCCAAATCCCTCATGATTATGGATTTTTATGAGGCCCAAAGGGATATGGTGATTTTAATATATCAGGGTATGACAATTGGGATGTTTAATGGGTATAAAATAGTAAAAACAAAAAGAGTTATAGAAGAAACAATTTTTTTTTTAAATCCGAAATTGGGCTCACGGTTTGGCCCAAATTTTCAAAACCCACCATTTTCACCAAAACGAGTGGTAAACCCCCCAAAAAAATTAGGAATGGAAATTAAATGAAAAATGAATTTAAAAAAAAATCATGCGTGTGACAAATATGGTATTGAGTGTGACCCCCTAGGACCTTATCTCAATAGTAGTGAATAGTATCCATAGACCAAGAGTAGAGCATAAAAATCCATCAAGGCCCCTAAAGAGATAAAGAGTAGTCATAGAAATGACAACCAACATACGAACACGTACTGTGTAATATAATCTCTTTGTCTTTTGATATCTAATAATGAAGGATGCATAATTGTGTCATCGTCTTTTATTTATTTATTAATTTTTTTATCTAAATGGGTAGATTTACCTTCCGAATTCCTTGGTCAATGATTTATGAAGGTAATACCATCCTGATCAATCAAGCCTAAGATATATTACTTCCTCAACCTAGAAGTGAAAAATCATTTATGGATCATTCAACCAATGTATTACCACTAATGAGACACCCAACACAAGCTTCCCACCACGATTTAATTATCATGGGTTTTTCCTTGCTTCAAAGTACACGAAATAATGGAACAAATTTATAATGATCTCAAGTGAGGAGACCAATATAAATGTTGTAGATAAGAACAACTAGTCACACTCAAAACATGTGGCGTTTCTATTGGTGGGTCTGTACTCATGATCTCAAATACTACATATCACCAAGTGTGAACTTCATAAGAATAAGTATCAATGCTTATGATGCCTCACCACATGATAGTCAAACATCAACTATGTCCAGTTAGTATGATGTATTAAGAACATACAAATTTTATTTAAGATTAATGTCATAGTACCTCAAGGTTCTCATTATAGCATGAGATATTCTATAACCTTTTGATATGATAATTAATATTTGGATATTACTATTAAATAGTGGATACAAAAATATCTAAACTATAATGGTAAGTACAAATCCTGTATATCTAACTGTAAACATTATATGGTAATAAAAAAGTACTAATAAATTTGGGTCTAGGACACCCACCTTTACAACAATATAGCCTCCCAAAACATTCACTAAGTGAAAGAATTTATAGTATACACCTATATAGAATAGTTAAAGTAAAAATATAATTAAACCAGTGATTAACAGTCGATGTAGTTTTTTGGCATTCAGAATAGGTAGTACACTGACCCTTTTTGATGTCAACGATGATGCTTGGAAAAAACTATCAATGGGAGTATCAGTGATGAAGATTTTTGAGGACCAAGTGATGAAGTACAATGACTATAATTAGACAATGAGGTTTATCAATTCCTATATCAAAAAATTTATTCCAGTACATTTTCTCTAACAATACATGATTTGTCTCTTTATATAGATGATACAACAATTACTATATCATCCTCTTCAATTCCCTTGAGACTTATTCATAATGAATTCACATGAATGATTATTAAATGTATGTCCACTCTATAAAAATAATAATAATAATAGTTCAAAAATAATTAAATGATAGGAACAAATTCTTCCAGATGATTCAAAATAATCATGTGCAGATAGTTTCCTTTGATCTTCCAAGAGTTTGGAATTTGAATCCTCAAACTTGAATAACTCAACCAAGTAGCACATTTATATTCCAACATGATCATTATGGAATTTATAATTCATAAAGTGAACTCATATGATGAAAATTATCATCATTATGACATGTTGTCCAATTTTAAGTCATCTTGACCATCCTTGAATTGATAATGATGTATACCATTTTGAAACACTCCTCGTGCTGCATTTGACATTCACCTATGAGCAACAGTGACGTGCTCTAAGATATGGTAAACTCTAGTTGTACATTTTACCATCCAATCCTAAAATCAACAACACTGAGATATTAAAATTCCTTCTAAAACACTCAAACTAGGAAGTTTATTTTGTACAGGTGAAATGTGAATCCAAAACACTTAATACTATGATGTGGTAATCCTTTGTTTTCCATTTTAAATAGTGATATGACATGTTATCCAAAATTCCATGAAATATTGATATGAATTATGCTCTTGTAATTTTGAGAATTAATTTTTTTCATAGGTACTCTCCATGCTCAAAATGTCTTCTACTATGTTGTAGAGAAATCCACCTAAACATTTTTCTCAGAGATTTCAAAAACACGAATGACCTTCCAAAAAAATTCTCATAAAAAATATATAATTTATCAGTAATTATAAAACAAATAAACCAATCATAATATTCAGTATGAACATAAAACATATTGAAATAAAAAATAATAATAAAATAGAGAAGATTTTGATCTTAAAAATTATCATGTCATTTTTTGTAAGAATTCACTTGAAAATATAAGACTTCTTTGAAATCTGCATGAATTCATCCCATTTTTTATGACTTCAATCCATTTTCTATGAATTTAGTCCATTTTGTATGACTTTATGCATTTTTATATTACTTTATATGATTTTTAGATGACTTTACATAAAAACTTATGACTTTGGAAATATTTTTATAACTTATTAAATAGTTTTGTATGAATTAAAAATATTTGTATAGATTTAAAATGCATTTTTTATGATTTCAGTCTAGAATGTGTGACTTCATAACTTAGAAATATTTTCATCCCAAAGTTTTAGATTTATGAAAATTAAATAGAAATTAATTTTAAACATAATAAGAATAAAGACACTAAAAAAATAAAAAATTAATGAACAATAAACAAATAAAACAATTCAATAATAGCATATTTCTCTACAATGCTATGAAAAATTATAATTATCCATGTATAAAATTATGAGGTATTGTAATTATCAAAACATAAATAAGTGATGTGGAAAGGATCCACTCAAAATCTTTTCCAGTAAGTAAAGACTAAGAGAAAACACCCAAAGGGTATCATGCATCCAATCCCTATAATAATGTGGAAGTCAAAAAATATCCCCATGGAATTTGTTTCTAGGATACATAGGATACCTAAAAAGAATAATGGTATATGGGTCACTTTATATTTCCTTACCAAGTTTTCACCCTTTTTAGCTATAAGGTAGGATCTACCCCTTGAACGACTTACACAGATTTATATAAATGAAGTTGTGAGACATTATGAAACCGCTTTATAAATATTATCTTATCATGACCCTTGATTCACAATTTTTTTAGATAAGTATACAAATATATTTGGTCACTAAGGTATATTTGAGCACTACCTATTTTCCTAAAAATAATGTGTAACTTCTTGGACCCAGATGCCACTAAACAGTGCCCCAAGCCCGATTAGCCACATGGCCTCAAGCGCATCTCCCAAAACACCATAGACTATCGATTAGCAGTAAGGACCTAGGGAATGTCTGTGGGGAGGTTATGTCCTCTTGTTAGAGTGTAACACAGTGGAAGATTACATAAAATCAATAGCGGGAGCAGTAAATCAATCAGACAGTAGATAAACATCTAAAGACAAATATATATATATATATATTTGAAAATTTGAGGGGAAAACCCATTTTATTAAACAAATAAAGATCTCCTTTTAAAGACTGGGAAAAGGAGAAACCCATTACAATGACTCAATGAAAAAAATGAAAACCAACAGGGCACACATGCAAAATGTGGGCTGAAACGCCATAAAATAATAGAAGTAATCTCATATACATCGATAATCATGTCATGTATCTAAAAAGAAGAAAAATAGGTATACATGGAATCAGTATAGTACATGTAACAAAATACCAAAAAAGACCAAAATCTATCCCATCTAGCATCACGATCCTCAACTCATTCTTGTGCTCCCCTACTCATAAGCATCAATAAAAAACCTGTAGAAGGGAACTTGTCCTTATTTGTACCTATAATCATATAATCTATCTAAGTACCCAACAGTGGCCCGAACTGGGTGTGAGATACAATCATAGTAGGTAATCAACCAATGGTCTAATTACATCTAGTAAGCGAATATATAATAATAAATTTTTTTAAGTAGTAATCAAATATGTAAACTAACAACTGAATGTAAAAAAATCATAAAGGTTCGGGTTCCCATGGACACCCTTCCTCTGGTACCTGCTTCATCCATAGTCAGAAATCTCAGAATAAATAGTCATCCCTATCTCAATAAATAATTAGGTTCATTTAATTATTCAGCATAATTTAAATAATAAGTCTCAGGGCCTGGCATATTTCCCGACATCCCCTATAATGATATTTTATCAAGAGATGCATAACCAGTCAATCAATAATGTGTATGACACTGACCGAATCCAAGATTGCACTTTTTCTTGGAAGACATGTCATATAAATCATTTTTATAATCATACAATTAAGAACTTAAGCCCATATTTGGAATTCATTATTTGGAATCTAGGAATAGCTCCAGGAATAAGATAAACCAAACACATTACATTCTCATACTAGTCATTCCTTATTGGAAATCCCAGTATCACTCTAGGAGTGGTATCATCGCTCATTGTGTCCATACTTGGTGGTCCATTAAGGGAGTCCAAGTGTCACCCATGAAATATATGAACAACTTCCCTATGATTCTGTCCTTGGAGAACCATAATGTGTCCAAGTATTACTCAGGTGTATATAATCAACTTCTCGCTGAGTCTATCCTTAGAGAACCACAAGGAGTCCATGTATCACTTGATCATATGATTTTCATCCCCCATGAGTCCGTCCTTGGTAGTACACTAGGGAGTCCAAGTGTCACTCGAGAATATGTAAAGCAGTATCCAAATTAGTCCATCCAGTGTTTGTATAAGAACCCATGTGTCACCCAAGGCATATAACAAACATTCATTCAATATCATTCAATTATTCAAAGGCTGTCACTATGATCATCTCAATTTAACCTCACCTCATAAGGCGGATCAAGAAAGGTCTAAGATTATAAGGTTTATCCTCTTAATTATCTAATGTGTGAATTTCATTAAAATAATAAAATAAAGCTTTAGTAAGAAGAACATGGACAAAGCATAGAGATATGGTCTCCCATTCTCTCTCTTTAATCAATTTAAATTACAATTAAAATTTAAAATACAATTAAACATTTAGAATCTCATAGAAAGGGGTAAATGACACACTTAAAAGTGATCAATTCATATGCCACCCATTGTGGTCTAATTAATTAAACAACGCACCTAAGGGGTGGTTCCAATTCAAAGTTCATAACCTTTAATCATTTATCAATGAGTCTCGTTAATTACATAGGCCATACATATCCATTTTAATTAATGATTAAATTCCATTTCAAAGGATTCAATTGGAAAATCAGGCACATGGCATAATGACATATATATAAACACTCCAACATTAAAGTAAAATAATGAGACAACCTATCGTAGGTCCTTAATAGAGTGATAGTCTAGTATCTATTCTAGGTTTGACTCGGATTGAGAGAAAAATGAAGAATGGATAGAAACCCAAAAATTAGATCATATTAGCTTGCACCTAAATAGAATAACTGATACCAAAAGGAACAAAATAATAATCAAAATGATATGAGTATTCGTCAGTGCAAATCCAATGTTATGATCAGTGATCTAATCGGATTTCGGATGGAGAATCAGTGGAAAAAACTAAGGATTGATATTTTAAGGAGCTCTCCCCCATAGGTGGTATCCACTTGGAAAGAAAGGAGAAGCATGTTTTAGGTTATAATATTAAATGAGGTAAACTTATCAATTTTACCAGAAATACTAGGCCACATGGTTTGGCAGCATGGTTGGCCAAACCATGCGACAACCAAGCGCCATATTCTATGTGAAGGGTGTACCCACATGGTTACTATGCATAGTTTGACTAACCATGCACACACCATTAAAATCATCTCTGTTAAAAACTACAGATTCCCCACATCGGTGTGTTCCTCAATCAACATGGTTTCCTTAAGTCATGTGGCCTTTATCACCTCACTGTCCAGCCTTGCATGATTATGAATAACCATGTGGCCTACCCCACACAATTTCTACTAACCATGTGGCCTATCCCATTTTTCCAAAAATCCAAGATCTGGGCTCCAAAAAAGCCCCAGACCCCCCCGATACACTCGTGACCTTGAAGGGTATTCACTTTAGGCTATAAACAATAATTTAAATTTAAGACAAAAGGATCCATTCCTCATATGAAAACCCAAGATCTTACAATATTCCCCTTTAAAGTAATTCGTCCCCAGATTTCCCTCTTAAGGGTGTTCACGATTCATCTAAGAATAAATATGTCCATTTAGCACATACATCAGCCTCCTGCTACCAAGTATCATCCTATAAATGGTCATGCTACCATAGCACATGTACTAGAGGAACTGACCAACCTCATAGATGTTTTGTGCTCCTGAAAATGATATGAATCACATGATCCTCAAAGGAAGAATCTTCCTGTAAATAAAACTCATTAGGTTGAAAAGCATGAGATGTGATTAAATGATAATGGCATAGTTGAGATGCGTGGAAGACTTCATGCATGGCTCGATACCTCTAAGGTAACAACAACCGATAGGCTATTGGTCTGACTCTCTCCATAATCTAAAACTACCTGACATATCAAGTTGAAAGTTTAACCTATCCCTTGAAGATCTTATGTCCTAGCCTCCACGAGACATGAAAAAAACCTGATCCCCAACCTTAAACTCTAGAGGTCATCAACGACGATCAGTGTAAAATTTCTGTTGAGACTGTATAGTAGCCATCCAATTCCGAATCAACTAAACCTACTCTGATGTCTCCTACATGAGACAAGTTCAAAGCATAGCTGCCTCTAAGCTACACTGGATGATAGACATGGCCTTCTGTACAAAGCCTTATAAGGTTCTACACGTATAGTCTCCTAATATCTATTACTATAGGCGAACTCAACAAGGGGTATATGCCTCTCCCAATACCCCCAAAATCTAGGATGCATGCTCACAGCATGTTCTCAAGAACCTATATCATACATTCTGACTGTCCATAAAACCAAGGGAGGTATTCTATGATCAGAACACCTATATACCCAAGGACCTCTGAAAAATATTCCAAAAAAGAGATGTAAACTTTACATCCCTATCTAACATGATAGAATGAGAGACCCCATGAATTCATACTATCTCGCAAATGTAAAACCTCCCAAGCTCATAAAAACTAAAGGTTTCCTTAATTGGAAAGAAATGAGAAGCCTTCCGAATCCTATCAACAACAACCACACAACATCGCTACATCAAGGCAACCTCGGTAAACTTTTCATGAAATCCATCATGACATCATCCCATTTTCACTCAAGAATAAGTAATTGGTGTAAAATTCTAGCTAGTCACTGGTTTTCCGCCTTCACCTACTGATAGGTGGAATACCTCCTGAAAAAACCACCTACCTCAAGATTCATACCCGGACACCAGTATTGATGGTGTAATTCATGGTACGTCTTGGTAACACTAGGATGTACTACCCAAAATGAGGCATGAAAATCCCACATAATCTCCTCGTGTATATCCACTTGAACCCAAATGCAACCATGGATACTCAGGATCTAATCTTTTCCTATGGTCCAACCAGGAGAAGGTTCCTCACCCTCCACACTCTTATATAGGACTAGGACCTATGAATCCGAAATATGTCCTATTCTCACTCTATCCAGAAGATTAGAGGTCACAACTAAGGATAAAAGAAAAGTATACCCTTGATTGTCCTACACATCTAGGTGCATCTTAGAGAACAATTCTATAATTTCCACTCGCCACTTTCCTACTGAACTGTCTATATTTGAGTACTCCTTCTCAGTGCATTGGCCACTGAATTTCCTTTTCCAGGCATATAGTCAAGCTCAAAGTCAAAAGACTATAGGTACTCAACCCACCTCTGCTACCTCAAATTTATATCATGTTGTGTAAATATATACATGAGGCATTTATGGTCCGTGTACACCAAAAAACACTATCCAAGTATGTAATGTCTTCAATAGGGAAATTCATGTACAACCACAACTAATTCAAGATTGTGCGGTGGGTATTTCCTCTTGTGTGACCTCAGATGTTGAGACCCGTACACCATGACTCTATCTCCCTACATCAGAACTACTCCTATCCTGATAACTGATGCATCACAATACACAGTTTAGCTTCTCCCATGGTCTAGTAGAATCAGGATTGATGCTAAAATCAATCACCATTTCAGCTCCTGAAAGGATATCTCACATGTATCTATCCATACAAACTTCACACCCTTATTAGTCAAGCCCTTCAACGGTGATGCTAAGAATGATAATTCCTATATGAAACACCGATAATATATAGATATCCCCAAAAAAATTCATATGTCAAAGAATTTATTGGGATTCTCACAGGAAACTATAGCTCTCATCTTCTCTGGGTTAACTAATACTCTTGTCTTAGATATAATACGACCCTAGAAATAAATCTAATCTATCTAGAGGTGGAACTTTGTGATATTATAATATAAGTGATTCTCTATTAGTGTATCGAATACGATCTCGAGATGTTTTTCATGTTTGTGTTGAGTGTGAGAATACACCAAGATATCATCTACAAATACACCGACAAACAAATCTAGATAAGGATGGAAAACTCAGTTCATCAGTGCGATAAAAACTAATGGTGCGTTTGTGAGACCGAATGGTGTGAACCAATAATCATATAGACCATACATTATACAAATGTCTATGTGAGATATGTACAATGGTTAAACATGTATATGATGATAAAATGATCTCAAATCAATCTCCAAGAACACCCAAGCTTCTCGGAGCTGGTTGAAGAGATCATCTATTCACAGTAGAGGATACATGTTCTTAACCGCCAGTTGGTTCAATTTTTGGTAGTCCACACATAGCCTATGGGTACTTTCTACCTTTTTAACAAAAAGGACCGGGGAAACCCATGAAGAAGTAATGGTCCGAATAAACCCCTTTTCCCTTGAATCCCCATTTTCCTCTTGATCTCCTGCATCTCAGTAGTAGAAATCCAGTAAGGAGGAATGGATACCAATGCAGATCCTGACACTATCTTGATAGATAAATCTACCTCTCTCATGATAGGTAATCCAAAAAATATTTCTAGGAAAACATCATTGAAATGATCAACCACTGGAGGAAAATCTACCTGATGTTTTCCCTGATCATCTAGATATAAACCCATAATTTTGGATTTCATCCTTCCTAGATCATGATTCTTGAGTCCATCATGGCTCACCTGGATATACCATTTACCCTTGGGAATAAAATATCCAACCTCTAGTGATGTGAAGGTCACCCTTTGATGATATAAATCAACACAATCATGAACGAGATCCAACCGGTCCATTCTGATAATGATGTCATAACCTTTCATCTTGAGGAAAAAGTGGTCCCATAGGAAGTGACACCCAATCTTGTATGTGGAGTTGGTGCATACCCTCTCTCACTGGCTATCAAAGGAATAATTATATAAAAATTCTGTATATAACCCATCTTACTACAGAAAAGACACTCGAATGGGTCTCTCGTGCACTGAGGTCTCGTATGTCCTAGTCTACCGCACTAGTGGAACCTCACCAAGACACCAAAGTATGTGATCTGTATACTAATATCACCATCAATAATCTCCAAATGATGCTTCATACTGCTAGTTGATGTAGTACCAGATCGAGGTTCCAAAAATCCCTTGCTCGCACCCCTAACACCTATCAGGTTATGCTCTATGATAAGTTCCTGATTCACTATTCTAGAAATGGTAGTCAGCTGAAGGACATTAAAATATGATCATATGTCATACATGAGACCATACTTGAATAACTTGGATTTAGATAACTCATTCCCTATAAAAATGGGTGTGAAGTGACAGAGCTCTACAAATTAGGCCGAATCTGTAGAGCACTATCACTTCACACCCATGGAGCTCTACCATCCCCAGAAAACATAGGTGGATGCTACTATTGGAACACAGACATCAGATTTACCATAGATGTGGCAGGTTGTGGTGCTCCCTGAATTTTTTTAATGAAGTATAAAAACCCATCATGAAACTATGCATCAACACTTGTGTCCAGTAAAACTACTAGTGCCATAACTGGCACTATAGGGGGATCCACTGATAGCCCATGGACCACTTCCTCTAGAGAATGGTCATCGCCACCCACCTAGAATATGACCAGAGGTTTTCATGGTGGAATGTCTCTACAATTCCAAACACACACATGAGAAAATAACATTATCAAATTTTACACCTAAAAGCGTAGATATTGAAATAGGATAGGTACAAGCCTTCTTATATAAGAATCATAACCATATTCCTTCTATATTTTTGGGACCAAGTTGGTTGAATAAGGTTTTTGGAAGTTTGAATATGTTTATTGTCTTTTGTTGTCAAAGGAATGCCAAAGGAAATGAAACACATAACTTTGTAAAATATGGTGACCAGACTCAAAAATCGTGGTTAGGAATTCATCGTATTCATGAATTCATCATATTCAGGAATTCATTATATTTAAGAATTCATCATATTAATGAATTCTAACTCAAAAATAATATTCAAGAATTTTGACTCAAAAATCGTATTCAAGGAATCAGATTAATTTTTCATAAGAAGGTTATGATCTTAATTAGGTTCTTATCATAACATGGTTCAGATCAAAATGATATTCTAATCATAAAGAGGTTCTGATCACAATGAAGTTTTGATTGTAATGAGGTTTACATCGTAATGAGATTCTGATCATAATCAGATTCATCATGGATCTTATATAAATCTAATTGTGCTTTGTTTTCTTGTATTTCTCACAAATCATAAGTAAGTTCGAGGAATTGTGATTCTATTTAGATGAAATAAAGTGGGAGTTAAGGTATTTCCAATCGTATTGAGGATTTTAATGAAAGATGTTTCTGTAAGATTAGGAAGTTACAATACTTTCAAATAAAAGTTAGATGATTCTAAAGACGATCTTCAATGTAATCAAAGTCATGAAGGAAGTCATCTTACAGGAAAATGTTTATGGAAGAAGGAAGATGATGAGTTTCATATTCAGAAAATAATAATAAGAAGTGGTTAAAGAATGTTTGAAAGAATCTACTGAGGAAATCAAAATGAGAGTTGGTTCCAAGAATCATAATGAGAAGACATATGTTTTCCTTCTTATATTTGGTGTAGAGAAACTTAATGCGAAAATTGATGTTGAACATATGCTTCCATTGTAATGAAGAAATCAAATCAGGAAATCAAAATAAAAAATTAGAATAGGACTACAATTTTTAAGAAGTATTTAGTTCTATATTTACAAGTGGGCCATGAAATTAGGATAACCATTGTAATGGAGAATCATAATTGGAAAACCTGAATGAAAAATTTGAATCATGATTTGTTATAAAGTACTAATGGAGCTAAAGTCATGAGAAGATCTAAAATCCAAGGAATGTTAAAGAAGTCAAAGAAAGATCTAGATTTTAAGGGAAATTGAATGAGTCAAAGAAAGATCCAAATTTCACGAGGAATTGAATGATTAAAAGAATGATATGAGATTTAATGAAGATTGAAGATTCATGAATTTTGGTAAAGTGAGAGATCTTTTCAGAATCCTTCTTAAACTATTTTGGCTTGCATATAAAAGAAGGATAACACTTTTTGTTTTTACTGACATTCATTATTCAAAAAAGAGGAGAGATAAGATCTGAAATTTAATAAAGAATAAGTTTTTTTTTGATTTCTTGAATAAGTTTTTTTGGATAGAAGAAGAAAGGAGAATAGAATTAATTGTATTCAGTTGGGAATAGTATTTAGTTGGGAATCGTATTCAGTTAGGAATTTTATTCAGCTAAGAATTGTATTTAGTTGGGAATCGTATTCAACTAGGAATCATATTTATAAGGAAATCATATTTAGTTGGGAATCATATTGGGATTTCCAAACTCATATTAGAAGTGGTTCATAATTTTTTTAGTGATATTTTGATAGAGAAATATTTCCGTATTGAACAATCTGACTCGGAAATAAGACTGGGATATCAGATCGAGAAATCAGACTAGGAATTCATCATAAAGTTTATAAGTTATTTCCATATTTTGTGTAATAAAAATAATAATTTTTTTGAAAGATCATATTTGTGAAAGTTGATCAAGAAGAACTGTATCTTGATTGTTACACAAATTTTATTCCATATTTTCCTGCTACTTGAAGCAGATGCACTTTTTTATTGAACAAATTACTACACAAGTCTAATGGTATATCCTACTTGTTGTATCCAAAATAAAGTATTGTTTTATAGTTTATTTTGTGGTATTGGATTATTTTCAAACCCTTCCAATTACTAGCTACTCTTATTGAGCAGTGAACCTTATAAATGCTTGTGTTCTTATGGATGCGTGATTGTTTTGTTTTCTTCAAATAATGAAGTATTTAATAGGATGCGAAGGAAATTTCATATGTAAAAAAAATTAAAAGAAAAATATATCACTAATTTAACCCCTCCCCTTCTCAGTGATACTTGAATCCTAGTTGGGTAATCTTAATTGTTATCAGACCTAAGGTCCCCTTTGTTTACTCGTTGCTGAAGTATTTGAAAGAGAAGTTATGATGGATAATTTGAATTGTTTCAAAAGTAATGGTTTTACAATATTCAATTATAAGAACTATAATATCTGCAAATGCATAATGTTTCATTATCTTAGGTCTCTTGGGTAAGATGTTCTTCAAGTTACAATAGATGGATTTACTTCTATTCATGATAAGGTTCCTCTTACACCTTTTGATAAGAATAATCTTGAGAATGATGGAATGGATAAAAATGCTTTACTCTCATCACTTTGTGAAAGTGATTTTTTAAGATTTAAAGGTGTTTCCACTACCAAAGGTATTTGGGATAAGTTGAAAAACATTTATGAAGGCAATACAAAAGTCAAGATGGAAAGGAAAAAAATATGGAGACAAAAGTATGAAGATTATAAGATGGGTGAATATGAATATGTTAGAGACTTCTTTACTAGGGAAAATGATATTGTTAGCACTATCAAATCTTAGTAAAATGTTATAAGATTTTACAATTATTGAAAATATCTTAAGAATCCTTCCTGATAAGTTTTATGCCAATGTTTCTTCATTATAAGATACAGATACTGGAATATTATCTCTAAAGGATTTTCATAGAACTATATTCACTTATAAAATGAGAAGTGATAAAGTTATGAATAGAAAAAAATATTAAAAGAAAAATGTATTTCAAGGATACTAATAAAGAGAAGTCAAAGAATATTCTTATTGAAGAAGAAGTTGGTGATTCAGATTCTAAAAACAAGGTATCTAAAAAACTTGATGATATTTTATCCTTGTTTTATAAAAGTGTGAGAAGAGGAATATGTAAATACAAAGGGAAACTTCCCATAAAATGATTTGAATATGGATATATTAGGATCTTTGTAGCTAATTTTCTGTAATGGACTATACCTCCGAGGTCCATTACATTGTCAAAATCCAGTATTTGGGGTGTTCTAGGAGGCAATGGTAGCTCATTTAAAGAGTTTTCAAAAATTCTAGTTTTCCCTTAGTGAGTCAGGTGTTGAAAATTCATGTCGGTGGCTTAGAGTCGGTAGCTCAGCATTGGTAGGTTGGCATCGGTAGCTCGCATCAGTTTCTCATGTCGGTAGCTCAGCATCAGTGACATATGGTGTTGGTAACACATAGCGTCGATAGGTCGAGGTGTCGGTAGGACACGAATCGGTGAGTGGTGTCGGTGACTCATGTCAATGAGTCGTGTTAGTGACTCACATCAGTGAGTCAGGTGTTGGTGACTCCCTATCAGTGACTCGCGTTGATGACTCACCCATCAGTGAGTTATTTCCATTTTTTCCCATTTTTTTCAGTTTTTCCCCTTTGATGTTTCCTGTGATGTTAAAGGAGATAAATACCATTTTTAATGAGTTTTTTGGCCATTTCAAATGATATTTATCTCCTAAAAACCTGAAGCTTCCTTCGATTTTTAAAGTTCATATTCTTGATCATGAACCAACTTTAATGGCCTTTGAAATAGTTTTCCCTGTATATTTAGGATCTATTCTTTCTAAATCTAAAATCCTATATTCCTTTGAACCCTTATGTTTTCATTTGGTGTGCCTAGAACCTTTATTCCCTGAGAAGTCGTACACCTATGGTGTAACAGTCTGTTTGGTTTTCCCCTAGAGTCTTTCTTACTACTCGAACGACCCCTATTTTTGATGCAAGGAATAATTTTTTATTGTTTGTTGTTCTAGGTAGGGATCCCTTCATCTCTCTTTTTTATTTTTGTATCATGTGGTGTGGGTATAATTATGTCCCCTTGTGAATATAGTTGGAACTAAATTTAACGAAGACAATAAGAGGTAATAAATGAGGGTCTAGGAAGATGATGGTGATGATCAATTTGTTTTATATATTATCCTTGATCAATGTTGTGAATTTTATGGGTTGTATTCTTATGAAAATCATGGCCATTGGTGATCTCTTTTTCTGCACCTGTATTATTTGTGAATCACTACTATAAGAATTGGAATATAGTTAATCACATATATTTGGTTAAATTAATGGATTTCCTAGGATTGAAATTGTTCTGTGATGGAAGCTATTTTAACTAGTTGAATTAAAGACCGAGTGCTACTAAATCTGAATAAAACTTTCCTTGTTGGTGTGGCTATGTGCTGTGTGTAGTTCTATTTGGCCTTGTGTTTGTGTTGTTCATGTGGTGCTGTGGTTGGTAGTGTGGTTATAATTATGGGGTGGTATGTGCGATGTAATGGAATCTCAGGCTGAGAGATTGATTGATTGTGGAATGGATGAACTTGTTATACAGTGGGATTGAATCTGGGCTGTGGTTGTGGTTAGGCAGCAAGGTTTTAGGTTTGGGTTGTGTTATGTTTATATTACTGGGTGTGGTGTTGTTATGCAGTGAGTATATTGAGGATGGTTTGGGAGAGATGATTTTGAATAAGGATGATGTTACCTTGTGTGGGCCTCTCACATAGAGTTTCTATAGGCTGTTATTTTTATGAATGGTTATTAGAATGGATTCTTTTACCTTGGCCCTTCTTTCCTTATTTGGATTCGACAGTGGTTGGTATGGTTGTTTCTCCTTGTAACATTTGCAGTGTTTGGTAGTTTCCTGAGTAGGTATGGAATAAATAAATGTATGAATTAATAATTAATAATGATTATTGGTTAAATGAATTTTTGGGGGTATTTTTTGAGTTGTGGGTTGTAGTGAAGTGGCATTCATTTATCAAATTGGGAAGTGACCATTTTTCATATTGATATGAACATTTAGAGGTGGTAGCAAGGGTAATTTTGTGTGGGCTTGTTGTGGTTTTGAAAACCCATTGGTTGGGCTGAGTGTTTAGTACCTATATATATACATGTCTTTCTTTGTGATTTCTATACGCACCTCACCCGTGTTGATAACTACATGACGAAGACCCCCATTGTTATGGAGGAGGGTTCCCATTCCCAACATCCTAGTGGGAGGATGGATGGATGGTTATTGGATCTTCTCTACTCCCTATTATAGTAATCGGTATCCCAAGACTCTTTGGGTAGGTTGTGGTGTGGTTGTGAGGCCCATATGTTTGCGGGCGAGGTGTGCATCCAAGGTGTATTTAGGATGAGTTGTGTAGTGATTCCCAGGTGTCTTTGGTATGGGGTTGTGGTTTGTGGACCAGGTTTTTGTGGGAGAGATGTGATGTGGTATGTGGCCCAAGTGTGTGTGGGAAGGTTGTGATAGTGGGGCTTGTGGAAGAGCATGGTAGATTTAGGAAGTTCTCCGTTAGGGATGATTAGTTAACTAGTAGGATGTGGTGTGGGGTACCCAAATATTGATGTACTTAGTACTTTAATTTACTTGACTTGTGTTATTTGGTGAGCATGCCTTGGTGAGGTTGGTGTGTATAGTATACCTTGTAGGTGCTTTTGAGTTTCTACTATTTTTTCAAAGAGGCATTAGTATGCTTCTATGACTTGGGCATTGGTAAATTTGGGTTTTCCCTACTGAGTATACTTATATGCTCACCTTATGTATATAAAATTGTTTTCAGGTTTCTAGGGATATTACGTGGACTATTCTAGAGCTTACTATATCAGACATTGGGTATAGTTGTTGTGTCACTTCTTAGTTTTATTTTGGTACTTTGGTGTTTTCTTTGTATTTCTAGAAGTTTTACTTTAAACATGCATGTGGGATGGATTTTGGTTTCCTTATATATATGTGTCTTGGAGTTGTCTGAGGTTGATACATCTTATCTCCTAATTATGGTTACTATAAAAAGGGTATTGCCTCCCATTTTTATGATATTTATACACCCTTAGTGCTGGTCACCACCCCGGGGCCTATTAGAGGTGGGACTCGGGGGTCATTATCTCTCCTTAATCTTGAGGAAGGAAGGTCTCAACATCTTGCTATCCCTTCCCTTATCTTGAAGAAGGTAGGTCATAACGGAATGGTATCAAAGGCCAATGGTTGAGAGATAGGATGCAGTTTGGTGTTAGGCATAATAAGTATTACATGGGTTGGTAGGGAAATAATGTTAGGTGATCTTAGTGTCTGACATAGGTCAAGGAAGACTGGCTAGGACATAAGATTTTAGCCCCCCCTATGATACGATTAAAAGAGTCTGATCTTATTGAATGAACAAGTGAGTCTACACCAATTATCTTGTAGAGACCCTAGGAAAGTTGTAACGCCCCGACCCTAGTTAGCCAGAGTCGTTGCATTATTACATAACATTGGCATGATCACAAGAAAGATCAAATCTCTAAAGACCGATTGGTTTAGTAGCCTTGGAAACACTAGATATATTCATAAGTTTTACATTATATCATAAAATGAAAAACTACTACAACAACATAATGTTTCCACAGTCCACACTATAATCCCCTCATAATATCCCTTCAGGTCATTCATAACTTACATCTTCACATCCTGGGAAAAATAAAACATAGAAAAGGGGTGAGCTCAAATGCCCATTAAGGATAACAATATAGCGGAACATTCAAAAATAAGCATAAACATTTAAGGAAATGAATTACTAAAACAAAAGCCTTTTAAACTTGAACTTCAACATAGTATGGAAAAAGTAAAATGAAATAATTCCATTTACTTGTTCACATGGATATTCTACTAATCGAATAATCACATGAAAAATCAATAACCACTTTCATAATATTGGAATGCATAATGCTAAACTTTAATTACTTTTCAAGGCCTCGTCCCAAGACCTTGGGGCTAACTGTAACCGGAACCCAACCCGGAGTGCCTCTAATAACCGGACACCAACCCGGAGTGCCTCTAATAACCGGACACCAACCCGGAGTGCCTCTAATAACCGAACACCAACCCGGAGGGCTTACTTTTACCAGTCCCTAACCTGGAGGGCTTACTTTTACCAGTCCCCAACCTGGAGGGCTTACTTTTACCAGTCCCCAACCTGGAGGGCTTACTTTAACCAGTCCCCAACCTGGAACATACTTGTCCAACACATTCATATGATGTAAATATTGAAATATAACATAAACATTCTTATTGGAACTAGCATACGAAATGTCAATACTTTCACCATAAACTATGAATGGTATAAAAATATCACATCCACAGTCAAAAATATCACAAAACCTTCAAAAAAATATAGAAGTTTTGTATCATAATAAATCAACTTCAAATAATCTTAAAACCCATCAAAGGATGTTGACATAGATGAAATCAAAATTCTTTTTAAAGAAATATCTCCTTTTATTTTGAAATCATTTAAGATCCATATAAAATCAAACATTTTCTTTGAAAATAATCTTATAAGCTTTTAAGGGAAGCTTTGACGATTTTATAACAGCGGAAAATAACCGCACCCGCCGTATAAGTTAAAAAAAATATTCTTATCTTAATTCTGTCGAAAAGGTTAAAAAGCACCTTGTTTGGAAAACGACGGAAAGATTCCCTTATAAACCTCTTATAAAAAGTCAAACAAGGGTATAAATGACTTTAACCCATATTCTTTTAAATATTAAATTTTTTTTGAAATACATTTTGAAGAAACATGGATGTGGATGATAACGAGATCCCAGTAGATTATTACGTATAAACAACCTCAGATAATGAAGAGATTGTGAAATAACCCTTACCAGTTTGGTAACTTATGAAACATACAACCCATGAAAGAGGTATCATACAATGAATATGTAAGTACACATAAATTAGAGTGTATTACACAAAGAATATAATTATGGGCAGTACATACACCACACAAAAGGTAATGGTGGCAATATGGCATGAATCTCATGAGAATAAGGAGTGAGATGAAAACCCCTTACCACGTTAATCAACTGAGTCGTATGGCCAAAAGTTAATAACCACCAAATTATTTACAGAATAACATGAATATAAATAGAATCATGATAATATATATCAAATGGCAGTACACAATACACCACTTTCAATAATTTAGTGGCGAACAATGGAAATCTCACGGAATTGAAAGTGAGATAAGAAAATCCCTTACCTTGTACTTTTCCTTGGTTGGGGTAGGTTAACCTCCTGTATAATGGTGAAATAATTGTTATTAAATTATAAAAGAATCATATATATTAATATGATATCATATATGATCTTTTAATATTGATTTGATAATAATATCTTAGTATTATCGTTGTTTCGGGTGTTAACTTACCTGTTTTCTTTTGTATGTTTTGTTACGTAAGACATGTTTGTAAAGGATAGGTTGTATATTATTCAAATCCAGAATGGTATCAAGTCCTTAAATATCATTTTTAAATCATCAAATGATAATTATACTTGAATGGATACGATGGAGGATGAATCTCATCGCGTTCGTGGAGACGGTAGTCCGTACGTACGCACGAACACAACTTCCATTTAATTTTTATTTTAAAAGAATTGAATCCAAATGATACTTAGGTATATTACTATTACAGTATAATATAATATTTTATATATGTTACTTTAGTTTCATTAACACCATCCTTTATACGTTCCATGTGTGGTATGAACGAGTCATATCATTTTAAGGGGGCGGTAGTCCGCACTTCCTCAAATGAAATTATCGTATGTATATACAACATAATTGTATGAAATAAAATGGAATTACAGAAGCTTATATATAAAATATATATCATTAATATCATATTTAATTACAGTGCCATCATAATGGCCACCATGAGAGGCGGTAAGATGTATTTGAACAATCATCGTTTCGTGAGGCGTTAGTTTGCCATCCACAGAAACATTATGTTCATCATCCATTAGATGGAGTTGTGTGTATGTGTAGTTTGAATACTTCTTATAACAACATCCTAGTATATTGAGGATACTGGTGTTGTAACAAAAGAAAGGAAATAAAAAGAGTTTGGGGGTTGGAGAAGCAAAATAATTGAAAATAATTTAAGAGAAATCGTTACCTTTAATTTAGGTAACTCACTTTGGTTGGAACCAAAGGACTTCTTGAAATGCTTTCTGCCTAAGGGGAAGCTTCAAGGAGGAGGATAGGGATGTGGGGAGCTTATTTGGGCAGAGTTTGGACGAGCCAAGTGGCTTGAGAGGTGTGAGGAATGAGTAGAATTGGTCTCCTTTTATAAGGGAGAGGAGGGGCTCTTTAGGAAAGAGTGAAAGTATTACTTTATAATATAATTATATTCGGTTTATAATGGTCCAAAAATAATTTAGGTCGAAGCTAAGATGACTCATATTCTAAATAACATCAACCAATAAGAATTGGACAGGTTTTAGATAATATTTTAATCATTATAATCTTTATTTATTTAAATGATTTATTAATGAGGTAAACATTGCATCACTATTGTGTCATTAATAATTTAACTTATTTGATGTCTAAAATTATAAATAAAATATCATTATGTAGGAAATCGTTTTAGCTTTCTAATGAATATTTATAATCGAAAATCCAACATGTATAACCCTATGTAAAAATTGTTCTTCTAAAAGATGTAAGCTTATGCCATTTTTATTTTTATTTTAACTTTATTAATATAAAGTGTCCCTACCACATACAAGTGGCTCCAAGGGGTCCCCAAATTGACCCAAGGATGCTCATGGTCGGGTATGTGTCCACCAATAAGGTTAGGACACGTTTTAGGGTAATTTTGTATTATTATAATATTATTTTTTAACCCTTATTTACCGGATTTACCCTTAACCATGGTAAATAAAATATTTACCACAGTAATTATTCAAAATGTCTAAAAATAAAAGTTACCTATTTACACAATTTGGACATCCTGATTCCAAATATGGAATCCATTTTTCTAAATTCAAAACACAGAAGTGGCAGAAATTAATTTAAAATTAATTCCCGCTGTCAAAACAAAAAGCGTGTTTTTAAGAGATAATAACTATCAAAAGATTGACACTTGTTTATGTTCGGTTTAATTGTAAAATTATGTCCAATGAACAAAATTATATTAAATGGTAAAAATATATTCTAAATATAATTTAAAACTACTAAAATTCATAATTTATCACTATTAATTATTTTGATTAAAAAAGTTGTTTTTAATTAAAATTTAGTAATTTTCACTATTCATCAAAATATGAAAGTTATCCGAAAAGTACCAAAATTTCACCTTAGGCTAAATTCGATATTCCGAATCCAAAAATGAAGTCCATTTTAAAATATAAAATATATATAATTTCAAAATTTAGGTATTACTATTCATAACGGCTAGTTTGATTGGTTGTGGCGTGTGTTAAAACTCAAGGTTGCGTACAACACACGCTACTATTTTATTCAAAGGAAAGCGTACCGTGGAAGCTTGGGATGTTTCATTTAAATTTTTTTTTTGATGTCCCAATTTATTCAGATAGTTTAAAATATTTTATTTAAAAAAGGTTTCACTATTAAAGTTGATAAAAGTGCAATACTGAAAATAAATCTGTTCTTGCATTATGACTAAGAAACTCATAATAGGGATTCTAAAATTATAAGGATTATATAAAGTTCAAAATGTTGTTAATACTACTCATGACCTCTTTTAATGGCTTTTTTTTTGTACGTCATGGTGTGATTGAACTCGGTGTTGCGTGTAGTGCAAGTTATTGAATTATTTTTAAGAAATAACACACTATGAAATCCTGGGGTGTTACATTCTCCCCTCCTTCAATAAATTGCGTCCTCGCAATTTGAAATTGTTCTTCGAAAATAAAAGGTTGAAAATAGAAAATATCTTTGTGGGAAAACCCACATCGGAAATTAGGTTACTAAAATTTAGTCTTAATATGAGGAAAAGAGAAATGAAAGAGTCACCACCAAATTATGATCTCGATTAGGAGAACATTGGTGGCAATTAGAGACATATAATTGGAGGAAAAACGTAAATATTTATAGGTAGTGATTGAGATCATCAATCACAAACAAGTGTATAATTGAGGTCCTTAAATTCATCAATCTATGATGATTTGAAATACCATCGGTTCAACAAAACATAGGGTATTAGGATAACACATTTTTGACGTTTCAAAATATCATAGTTGAAATCCCACATCGAAAAATAAATTAACGAGGCCTCTATTTAAAATAAAGAGTGGAAAGTATGAAGATTACCGAAAATAACACATACTAGGGTTCCATGTAGGAAAATATGGATATGGAAGAGAAATCTAACCATCAATTATTTGATGGAGAGTGGTAGAGAACATGGCTATGAAAAGTCCAACAATCCCAAAGCCATGAATTAGTGATGATTTAAGGTACCATCTAGGACAAAATTTTTGTTCTAAGTTCCTTTTATTAATGTTGAGGAATATATTTATGAGATTGGCTATGATCATAAGGAGATATACTTACTTTATAATTAGAGTTTTATCCATTAATAAATTTCTACCACAAACTCATCTTTCACTCTAAAAGATAATAGAATGTAATTTTTTTATTTATACTATTCGTACAGGGTTCCAAAATAAATGAATTTATAATTCATCTACCAGATCTTAAAAAAAAACAACATTATTTAATCCAGGACATCTCGTGGGCCAGTGGTAAGTGATACACCCTTGTCGCCCTTCGGTTGCGGGTTCAAGTCTCGCAGCCTTGCCGGACGCGACGGGTTGCCGCCCGACCTCTGGGTTGTCCTTTTATGGTAATCCAAAATAATCCAAACTAGAACTATCCAAAATACTTCTGTCCAAACTCACAGTCCAACATTTATAAGGAAGGTAAACATAATATAGATCCTTTTTACCCCGTAATAGCATATGAATACCTTCATCTTGTATTCTTTTAATAAACTGAAACATCTTGAATTACCATATTCCTTATTGATTACATTCATGCTCCCCTATTCCATATAGAATGCTGGATATACTTCATCAATCCAAAAATGTTTTAAACCCCAAAAAAATGATGGAATATACAAATCATTAATCAGTTTCAAGGTAGTCAAGAATATCCAACATAATTTATCAAAATCAATCATGTATTATTCTAAAATCACTAACTCGGTATCAGAACCATATTATGGTTTATCTTTCTCTCAACCATATATTTTCCAAAAATTTATCCTACTATTGAGTCACTTTTCTTTGTTCCACACAATCTCAAGTCCTTAATGAAATAGTACTGCAGTACAATCCTTATATACTCCATAATTATTATAACAAGTACATTGTTGATACAACACTCAATTGACATAATCAACATAAGAACTCTAATCATTCCTATTCATCTGTGGTAGTATCATAACTTGATTATTATCCAATAGCATCATTTGCGGCATAGTCTGATGACTGGGGCATAGGTTCGCGTAGTGTCCAAACTCCTTGCAAATGAAGCATTGTACATTTGAAACCATTTTCTCACCCTTGCAGTCAAGTACTTTGTGCCCTTTTCCTCCACACTTATAACAAACTCCCATTCCTTTCAGGCAAGTTCCAGGGTGTTTCTTCCCACAGTTACCACATATGGGAAAATTCTTCTTTTCCCTCTCCCCTTTATCCATTTTTCTCTCTTCCATCCTTTTCTTCTCTTGCTTCCCTTCAAAGCCATAGGACTCAGTAAACTCTTTACTTATCTTATCAACACATGATATTATTTCTTCATATGATGATAATACATGGGAGACTATTTCTCTTATCAATCCTAGCTTAAGACCATGAAAGATATGATCCTTCCTTCTCTTTGGATCATGTGCATTTCTGGAGTTCTCATTCCTTCTACTGGGCGCCATTTCTAAACAATGGCATAAACTAGATCAGTTTATGAATCAAAATACATAATCCCATACTTATAAAACACTTAACATAAATTGAACTATTTATGGATATAATCCATAATCATAAAAATGTTTTCTTTGAGGAAGTATATACTCATAAACCCTTCATAATGATTTGTAAGAAAATGAGAGTTATCCTAAGCATATCCCCCGGGAGTGTCGTAACCAAGAGTGCAGCAAGGCCCGTTGTCGTGCACCAGTTCCCGTTCGAGTCTAGCTCAAAGCGGTGTTTTCGGGTTTTACCCCTAGGTACATCTGTGCCAGAGCCGCCTCTACCTGCTCGTATCCAGACAGGGATGTATTGCTCGGAAAACTCACAAAATCTCTATGATACCAAAATTCTAGGAAGTTCTTCTATACTAATCCTGAAAGTTCATCTTAGGTCTACGTGCTCTAATCAGAGTTTATATAAATCTAGTTTCCAAGGTTTGTACTAAACTTCCTCTGATACCAACTGTAACGCCCCGACCCCAGTTACCCAGAGTCGTTGCATTATTACATAACATTGGCATGATCACAAGAAAGATCAAATCTCGAAAGATAGATTGGTTTAGTAGCCTTAGAAACACTAGATATATTCATAAGTTTTACATTATATCATAAAATGAAAAACTACTACAACAACATAATGTTTCCACAGTCCACACTATAATCCCCTCATAATATCCCTGCAGGTCATTCATAACTTACATCTTCACATCCTGGGAAAAATAAAACACAGAAAAGGGGTGAGCTCAAATGCCCATTAAGGATAACAATATAGCGGAACATTCAAAAATAAGCATAAACATTTAAGGAAATGAATTACTAAAACAAAAGCCTTTTAAACTTGAACTTCAACATAGTATGGCAAAAGTAAAATGAAATAATTCCATTTACTTGTTCACATGGATATTCTACTAATCGAATAATCACATGCAAAATCAATAACCACTTTCATAATGTTGGAATGCATAATGCTAAACTTTAATTACTTTTCAAGGCCTCGTCCCAAGACCTTGGGGCTAACTGTAACCGGAACCCAACCCGGAGTGCCTCTAATAACCGGACACCAACCCGGAGTGCCTCTAATAACTGGACACCAACCCGGAGTGCCTCTAATAACCGAACACCAACCCGGAGGGCTTACTTTTACCAGTCTCTAACCTGGAGGGCTTACTTTTACCAGTCCCCAACCTGGAGGGCTTACTTTTACCAGTCCCCAACCTGGAGGGCTTACTTTAACCAGTCCCCAACCTGGAACATACTTGTCCAACACATTCATATGATGTAAAGATTGAAATATAACATAAACATTCTTATTGGAACTAGCATACGAAATGTCAATACTTTCACCATAAACTATGAATGGTATAAAAATAGCACATCCACAGTCAAACATATCACAAAACCTTCAAAACAATATAGAAGTTTTGTATCATAATAAATCAACTTCAAATAATCTTAAAACCCATCAAAGGATGTTGACATAGATGAAATCAAAATTCTTTTTAAAGAAATATCTCCTTTTATTTTGAAATCATTTAAGATCCATATAAAATCAAACATTTTCTTTGAAAATAATCTTATAAGCTTTTAAGGGAAGCTTTGACGATTTTATAATGACGGAAAATAACCGCACCCGCCGTATAAGTTAAAAAAACATTCTTATCTTAATTCTGTCAAAAAGGTTAAAAAGCACCTTGTTTGGAAAACGACGGAAAGATTCCCTTATAAACCTCTTATAAAAAGTCAAACAAGGGTATAAATGACTTTAACCCATATTCTTTTAAATATTAAAAATGTTTTGAAATACATTTTGAAGAAACATGGATGTGGATGATAACGAGATCCCAGTAGATTATTACGTATAAACAACCTCAGATAATGAAGAGATTGTGAAATAACCCTTACCAGTTTGGTAACTTATGAAACATACAACCCATGAAAGAGGTATCATACAATGAATATGTAAGTACACATAAATTAGAGTGTATTACACAAAGAATATAATTATGGGCAGTACATACACCACACAAAAGGTAATGGTGGCAATATGGCATGAATCTCATGAGAATAAGGAGTGAGATGAAAACCCCTTACCACGTTAATCAACTGAGTCGTATGGCCAAAAGTTAATAACCACCAAATGATTTACAGAATAACATGAATATAAATAGAATCATGATAATATATATCAAATGGTAGTACACAATACACCACTTTCAATAATTTAGTGGCGAACAATGTAAATCTCACGGAATTAAAAGTGAGATAAGAAAATCCCTTACCTTGTACTTTTCCTTGGTTGGGGTAGGTTAACCTCCTGTATAATGGTGAAATAATTGTTATTAAATTATACAAGAATCATATATATTAATATGATATCATATATGATCTTTTAATATTGATTTGATAATAATATCTTAGTATTATCGTTGTTTCGGGTGTTAACTTACTTGTTTTCTTTTGTATGTTTTGTTACGTAAGACATGTTTGTAAAGGATAGGTTGTATATTATTCAAATCCAGAATGGTATCAAGTCCTTAAACATCATTTTTAAATCATCAAATGATAATTATACTTGAATGGATACGATGGAGGATGAATCTCATCGCGTTCGTGGAGACGGTAGTCCGTACGTACGCACGAACACAACTTCCATTTAATTTTTATTTTAAAAGAATTGAATCCAAATGATACTTAGGTATATTACTATTACAGTATAATATAATATTTTATATATGTTACTTTAGTTTCATTAACACCATCCTTTATACGTTCCATGTGTGGTATGAACGAGTCATATCATTTTAAGGGGGCGGTAGTCCGCACTTCCTCAAATGAAATTATCGTATGTATATACAACATAATTGTATGAAATAAAATGGAATTACAGAAGCTTATATATAAAATATATATCATTAATATCATATTTAATTACAGTTCCATCATAATGGCCACCATGAGAGGCGGTAAGATGTATTTGAACAATCATCGTTTCGTGAGGCGTTAGTTTTCCATCCACAGAAACATTATGTTCATCATCCATTAGATGGAGTTGTGTGTATGTGTAGTTTGAATACTTCTTATAACAACATCCTAGTATATTGAGGATACTGGTGTTGTTACAAAAGAAAGGAAATAAAAAGAGTTTGGGGGTTGGAGAAGCAAAATAATTGAAAATAATTTAAGAGAAATCGTTACCTTTAATTTAGGTAACTCACTTTGGTTGGAACCAAAGGACTTCTTGAAATGCTTTCTGCCTAAGGGGAAGCTTCAAGGAGGAGGAGAGGGATGTGGTGAGATTAGTTGGGCAGAGTTTGGACGAGCCAAGTGGCTTGAGAGGTGTGAGGAATGAGTAGAAGTGGTCTCCTTTTATAAGGGAGAGGAGGGGCTCTTTAGGAAAGAGTGAAATTATTACTTTATAATATAATTATATTCGGTTTATAATGGTCCAAAAATCATTTAGGTCGAAGATAAGATGACTCATATTCTAAATAACATCAACCAATAAGAATTGGACAGGTTTTAGATAATATTTTAATCATTATAATCTTATTTATTTAAATGATTTATTAATGAGGTAAACATTGCATCACTATTGTGTCATTAATAATTTAACTTATTTGATGTCTAAAATTATAAATAAAATATCATTATGTATGAAATCTTTTTAGCTTTCTAATGAATATTTATAATCGAAAATCCAACATGTATAACCCTATGTAAAAATTGTTCTTCTAAAAGATGTAAGCTTATGCCATTTTTATTTTTATTTTAACTTTATTAATATAAAGTGTCCCTACCACATACAAGTGGCTCCAAGGGGTCCCCAAATTGACCCAAGGATGCTCATGGTCGGGTATGTGTCCACCAATAAGGTTAGGACACGTTTTAGGGTAATTTTGTATTATTATAATATTATTTTTTAACCCTTATTTACCGGATTTACCCTTAACCATGGTAAATAAAATATTTACCACAGTAATTATTCAAAATGTCTAAAAATAAAAGTTACCTATTTACACAATTTGGACATCCTGATTCCAAATATGGAATCCATTTTTCTAAATTCAAAACACAGAAGTGGAAGAAATTAATTTAAAATTAATTCCCGCTGTCAAAACAAAAAGCGTGTTTTTAAAAGATAATAACTATCAAAAGATTGACACTTGTTTATGTTCGGTTTAATTGTAAAATTATGTCCAATGAACAAAATTATATTAAATGGTAAAAATATATTCTAAATATACTTTAAAACTACTAAAATTCATAATTTATCACTATTAATTATTTTGATTAAAAAAGTTGTTTTTAATTAAAATTTAGTAATTTTCACTATTCATCAAAATATGAAAGTTATCCGAAAAGTACCAAAATTTCACCTTAGGCTAAATTCGATATTCCGAATCCAAAAATGAAGTCCATTTTAAAATATAAAATATATATAATTTCAAAATTTAGGTATTACTATTCATAACAGCTAGTTTGATTGGTTGTGGCGTGTGTTAAAACTCAAGGTTGCGTACAACACACGCTACTATTTTATTCAAAGGAAAGCGTACCGTGGAAGCTTGGGATGTTTCATTTAAATTTTTTTTTGATGTCCCAATTTATTCAGATAGTTTAAAATATTTTATTTAAAAAAGGTTTCACTATTAAATTTGATAAAAGTGCAATACTGAAAATGAATCTGTTCTTGCATTATGACTAAGAAACTCATAATAGGGATTCTAAAATTATAAGGATTATATAAAGTTCAAAATGTTGTTAATACTACTCATGACCTCTTTTAATGGATTTTTTTTTGTACGTCATGGTGTGATTGAACTCGGTGTTGCGTGTAGTGCAAGTTATTGAATTATTTTTAAGAAATAACACACTATGAAATCCTGGGGTGTTACAAAAGTTACGTGCATCATGATGACTTGTGTTCTTGTTTGTTTTGGGTGTTTTTGGGAAATTAAAAAAAACAATGATTTAAATTGAATCCTAAATAAATTCCATACTACTCAAGATTAGGAATTCATTTTTTACCTTTCATCTAGGGCACCCGGTCATCATCCATGAGTGGATCAGGAAGTGGAGGATTAGTAGGACAATCTGGCTGATCGACAGAGGGTTGATCTAGAGGAGGAGAAAAATCAGTGATAGAAGACATTTCATACTTTTCAGTGACAAACTATAGGAAAGTACTAGGTCTATTTATCGGAAATAGATATAGAGGGTTATCTCGAGGAGTTGGTGATCACTTTTAGCTTGATCTGGGCCTTGAAAAAGTACTGGGCTCCCTTGGTAGTGATCCAGATAAGGTTAGAAGCATGTTAGTGGTGGACGCTTTACCTTAGGGAGAGGAAAGAGACTGATGTTTTATAGGAAGACTTTGAGAAGGAGTTCTGGGAATAATTCCTTTATTTGACCATGATGGATGAGAAGCGATAAGAGTCACTCTACCTCCAGTAGGGGAGTATGTAGATATGGGAGTTTGAGACCATGTTTAAGGATCTCCTTCACTTTTCTCCAGATCTCTTTCTAGTTAAAGAGTCTTAGGTGAGACTTTTAGAGGATGCACTCCTCCTTCCCTCCAGTATGCGGTTATTCCCTTCAGCCTACTGATATAAATAGAGGTTTAGAAGAAGGTTGAGGTAGTGTAAATGATGAAATCATGAGAAGGTTTACCATGATAGGTGAGACAACTGAGTTCTTTAAAGGGGAAGGTTGTTAGCAGGAGGACTCCAGTATCAGGACCTTCTAGGTATTGGCTGGCGGGGATCGAACCCCAGTAGTTTCAGTTCCATCCTTTGGGTCATCATCCTTTTCCCATAATAATGGGACTAAGGTGATTTACTTGTGGAGGCCATGGGCACCATCAGTGTTAGTTCCCAGTTCGAGCTCAGTACGGTAGAGGTGGGTCGGTCAAGTTCCCACATCAGCAGTAGTTGCCGGTCAGGCCATTTTAGCAGTACATACATCAGGCTCTTACTCCACTGAGGGGAGATAGATTAGGTAGAGGATGAACTCAGGGCGTTCCATAGGGACCTTTACCCAATCATGGTTATGGAGGTGGTCGATAATAGAGGGGAAGATAAGCTAGATGCGGTCAGCTGCACGCCATAGAGGAAGCAGTTCTAGCAGGGCCAGAGACCATTCAAGGTATGATCAGTTTATTCAGTACTTTTGTTTGTGCCTTTTTTGATTTAAGATCTTCACACTCATTTATTTCACCCACTCTATCCCATACTATGGGACATTACATAGAGATAATTTTCATGCCTTAGGTGTTGAGTACAATAGTTGGAGGTCATACCAGCTTGATTAATGTTTTTTGGGGATATAGACTGATGATGGGGCTGTATCAATCTAGTGGGGATCTATTTCTGCTATAGATGCATCCATACAGTGTTATCTTTTTCATATAATAGTTGTATTCAGTGCATGTTGTTATCAACTATTTTTGGAGAAGAGTCGTGTTTTTAGACATGGGTGGACAACATGTAGCTTTCATTGGAAATTAGAGTTGTTAGATGAGAAGTCAGTGTGTGAAGGCTTTCCTTTCCTTGTTAGCTGATTTTTTGGTGGAATCGGTGGATGTTGGGATGGTAGTGGTTTTATGAGTTTTTTATGAAATTATTGGATTTTTCCCCAAGGAGGTTGTGACTATACCCCCTTGACATGATGTTGAGTTTGGTATAGACTTACAACCTGGTGCTAGTTCAATTTTGATGGCTCCTTTTCAGATGAAGCCTTCGAAGATGTGGGAGTTGCGGGTCCTGATCGATGATTTAATGAAGAAGGTCTTTATCTGGCCTAGTGTATCACCGTGGGGTGATCTGGTCTTGTTTGTGAAGAATGAAGATGGTGGTATAAGTCTATGTAAATACTACCATAGGTAGAATCATGAAATGGTCAAGAATTGTTACCCTCTATCAAGGATAAATTATCTTTTTGACTAGCTAAGGGGAGAAAGTTGGTTTTCTAAGATCAATTTTTAATCTGGGTATCACTAGTTGTGGGTGAAGGAGGGTTACATCCCGAAGACTGCTTTCAGGTGTAGGTATGGGAACTTCATGTTTTTGGTTATACTGTTCGGCATTACAAACATACCATCCATGTTTATGGGGCTTATGAACTCCATCTTTCATGAGTTCCTAGTCCGATTCATCGTTTTATTCATCGATTACATCATGATCTACTCGAAGTCATAGGAGGTACATACTGAGCATCTTAGGGTTGTCCTAGAGGTCCTTCGGCACCAACAAATCTATAGAAATCTATCCAAGTGAAAGTTTTTGACACATGAGGTCCACTTCCTTGGGAATGTGGTGTCTCATCATGGTGTGAAAGTGGATCCGTTGAAGATCTAGGAAGTTGTTTCTTGGGAAGAACCTAATAATGTGGCAGAGGTTTTCTGTTTTATCAGTCTGGCAGGCTATTACTAGAGATTCATACCTAATTTCTCTCGAGTAGCATCTCCATTGATGGATTTTACCAGAAAAGGCCAAGCTTTTTTATGGAGAGAGATGTGCTAGGAAACATTCCGATATCTAAAGGGGAATTTGGTCAGTTCCCTAGTGATGTAGTTTCCAGAGGAAGGGGTGATGTTTGAGGTGTATTGTAATGCTTCCCATCAGGGTTTGGGGTGTGTGCTGATGTAGAATTGGGGAGTGATCTCTTACAGGTTTAGGTAGTTACGTCCTCAAGAATGTAACTATGCCACCCATGATCTAGAGCTATAAGAGGTCGTGTTTGTGATAAAGTTGTGGCAACATTACCTCATTGGAGAGAACTTTGTGGTTCCCACGGATCACAAGAGCTTGAGGTATATCTTTTCATAGTGAGATATAAACTTGTGGAAGTGGAGGATGATATAATTTCTTCAAGAATATGAATTTGTGATATCTTACACCTTGGGAAATGGGAATGTTGTGGCCGATGATTTGATAAGGAAGTCACAAAGAGAGATTGTTTGGGAATTTGTGTATGCTTGGAAGGAAATGGAGGAGTTGGTTTCCTTGTACATAGATTAAGGAATGGATGGAAGCAGAGATTGTATATTTAAGATGGTAGTGTTGTAATCTCTGAGGTAGTATGTGGATGAGTCTCAATGGGGAGAATCAGAGGCAGAGGTAATGCATGATCACCTTGACTAGGGTGATGCTCTGGAGGGATGGTCAGAGGATGATCAAAATCAGATGTTGTTTTGTGAGAAGCTATTTGTTCCTGCGACGATGCACACGGGAGTTCTCTATGAGTTACATATCTCACCCCTAGTAGTAAAATCTAAAATTTCCAAGATGAACCATGTCTTGCGGGAACAGTTCTGGTGTCTTGAGATGAAGCAAGAAATGGCGGAGTTTGTGGAAAAGTGCTTGGTATTCCAAAAAGTCAAGGCTAATCACTATGTTCCCAGTGGTTTGTTGAAATACTTATATGTACATGAGTGGATGTGGGATGAAATATCAATGTATTTCATCATAGGGATACCCAAGTATTAGGGAAGCTGCGATGTGATCTGGGTAATAGTGGATTTGATGAAAAAATCATCTCACTTATTAGCGATTAAGGAGTTGAGCATAGTGCGTGCCTTGGAGAGAAGGTATGTGGATGAGGTGGTACTACTGCATGGGGTTTTGAGATCCATCATCTTATATCAGGATACACATTTTACCTCGTGAGTCTGGAGGGGATTACAGCATGCCTTTGGCGCTCAGTTATGCTTCAGCACTGCTTTCCACCCTCAAACAGATGGGAAGACAGAGAGGACCATCCAAAATTGGAGTACATGTTATGGGCATGTGTTCTATAATTTAGTGGGTCTTGGGTGCGACATTTTACCTTGGTAGAGTTTTCTTATAATAATGGATATCATTATTCCATTGGCAGAGCTTCATTTGAAGCTTTATATGGAAGACCGTTTCATTCACCATTGTGCTGGAAAGAAGTTGGGGAGGTAGTTCTTCTTGGTCTTGATGTGGTGTAGAGTATAAAGGAGAAGTTATAACTTGTACATGATGGGATGAAGGCATCAAAGGAATGACAGAAGTTGTATGACAATCGTAGGAGAATGCCCTTGGAATTTGAGGTTTGGGACCACGTTTTCTTAAAGGTTTCCCCTCAATGTGGGCAGTAGAGGTTCAGTAGAGGGAGTAAAATTTTTACTAGGTTCATCAAAGCCTTTGAAATGTTGGGACGAGTTGGTAAGGTGGCATACTAGTTGGAATTTCCACCATAGTTGATAATTATCCATGACATATTTCATGTCTCCCAGCTTCATTAGTATCTTCATGATGACTCCCATGTCATTGATTGGGGAGATTTGGATATCGAGGATGATGAAATGTTTTCTGATAGGCTAATAGAGATCCAATATCATCAGGAGAAGGTGCTGTGTGGATGGACCATTCATTTGGTTTGTGTGTTGTGGAGTCATGGTATCTTGGAGGAGAGTACTTTGGAGAAGGAGATGCAAATGCATGCCCAGTACCAAGATTTGTTTTGAGTTTTTCTTGTGAGTTTTGATCTGTGATATAGTGATTGGACCTAGTTTTTATAAGGTGGGTTGATTCCTTTTTCTGTAGTGTCTGATGAAGACCTAACATATGAAATGGGGGAGATCTGATTCCTAATTGAGACACATTAATTGAGATGTGATTAAACCCATGTGGGGGATTCAGTGCCGACTAAAGCAGATAATATCTTGACATGATAGAAGGAATTCCATGATTCTTGTGTTCATGTAGTGTGGATTTTGGTTCTTGTGTGCTGTATCTTATGGTCGGTTGGGTTAGTACATGTTAGAGGAGGTGTTCTTGGATGTTGAGGTTTCAATCTAGCTTTCAAACAACACAGGTGGTTTATCCTTGAGAGGTATCTTACAAGGTTTTTGTTCAGACCCCTCTTTCTTCTAGGTTTGGTTTTGAATTCTCAAGGGTGACAATAGTTTTATAGGTATCTGATGTAATGGGATAGACCTATGTGGTCTATTAATTTGTCAAAATCTAGTGTTTGGGATGTTCTGGGAGGAAATAGTAGCCAATTTTAAGAGTTTTAAAAAATTCTAGTTCTTCCATCGGTGAGTCAGGTGTTAGTGAGTCATGTTGGTAACTCAGTATCGGTAGCTCAGCATCAGTAGGTTGGAATTGGTAGCTCGCATAAGTATCTCAACATCGATGACTCAGGGTTTCGGTGACTCAAGGTGTCAGTAGGTCAAGGTGTTGGTTGGATGTGCATTGGAGAGTGGAGTCAGTGACTTGTGTCAGTGAGTCACGTTGGTGACTCACTTTGGTGAGTTAGGTGTCGCTAACTCTTGTCGATGAGTTAGGCATCAGTGACTCACTATCGGTGATTGACATCAGTGTCTCACCTATTAGTGAGTCATATTTCATTTTTCCTAGTTTTTCTAGTCCCCCCCTTTGATATTTTCTTTGATGTTAAATTAGTTAAATTCAATTTTAATGAGTTTTTGGGCCATTTCAAATGGTATTTATCTCATAAAAACCTGAATCTTCCTTTGACTCATAAACCACATGGTCTTTATTATGATCTAGATTTAATGGACTTTGAAATAGTTTCCTCTTTAGATTTAGGATCTGGAATTTCTAAAGGAAAAATCATCTCTTCCTTTAAACCCTTCCATTTTCTATTGATGATCCTAGAACCTTTCTTCCCCAAGGAGCCATGCGCCTGTGCTGTAACAGTCTGTTAAGTTTTCCATTGAAGTCTTTCCTGCTACTTGTGCGACCCCCTATTTTTGATGCAAGGAATAATTGTTGATCGTATGTTGTTCTAGATAGGGATCCCATCATCTCTCTTTTATTTTTGTATCATGTAGGGTGGGTGTACTTAGGTACCCTTATGAATATAGTTGGAACAAAATTTAATAAAGATAATAATAAGTAATAAATGAGGTGATGGGAAGCTAACGATGATGATCGATTTGTTTTATATGTCATCCTTGATCCATGTTGTGAATTGTATGGGTTGTATTCTTCTGAAAATCATGGCTTTTGGTGGTCTCTGTTTTCAAACCTGTATGATTTGTGAATCCCTAATGTAAGAATTGGAATATGGTTAATCATGTATATTTGGATAAATAAATGGGTTCCCTCAGATCGAACTTGTTCTGTGATAAACCATATTTTATAAAGTGGAATTAAAGAACAAGTGCTGCTAAATCTAAATAAACCGTGCCTTGTTGGTGTGGCTGTGTGCTGTGTGTGGTTCTGTTTATACTTGTGTATGTTCTGTTCATGTTTTTCTATGGTTGGGAGTGTGGCTGTGAGTATAGGGCATTACAGGTGGTGTAATGGAATATCAAGCTGATAGATTGATTAATTTTGGAACAGATGGACTTGTTATATAGTGGAACTGCATTTGGGTAGTGGTTGTGGTTGGGAAACAAGGCTGCAGGTTTGGGTTGTGTTATGTTTATGTTACAAGGTGTGGTGTTGTTATGTAGCGAGGCTACTAAGTATGGTTTAGGAGGGATGATTTTTAAGAAGGATGGTGTTACCTTGAGTGGTCCACTCTCCCAGAGTTTCCAAAGGCCATTATTTTTATGAATCAGTGTTAGAATGGATTCTTTTACCATGAACCTTCATTCCTTGTTTATAATTGGAAGTGGTTGGTATGGTTGATCCACCTTATAACATTTTCAGTGTTTGGTAGTTTCTCGGGCAAGGATGGAATAAATAAATGAATGAATTGATAATGAAAACTGATGATTGGTTAAATTAATTAGCTAGGGGTATGTTTTGAGTTGTGTCTTGTAGTGAAGCGATATTTATTTATCAAAATTGGAAGTGATTGAAATTCATTTTGATACTAGCATTTATAGGTGGCAGCAAGGTTAGTTTTGTGTGGGCTGGTTATTTTTCTAAAAACCCATAGGTTAGGATGAGTGTTTGGTACCTATATATATATACACATGTAGTTCCTTGTGAAATCTATATGCACGCCACTCGTGTTGAGCACTACGTGCCGAACACCCCCATTATTATGGGGGAGGGTGTCCTTTCCCAACATCCCAGTTGGAGGATGGATGGATCGTTATTTTCTCTTCTTTTCTCCCTCTTATAGGCATTGTTATCCCTAGACTCTTCAGGTAGGTTGAGGTGTGGTTATGAGGCCCAGGTGTCTGTGGGTGAGTTGTGCTTCCAAGGTGTCTTTGCAATGAGTTTTGTAGTGATTACTAGGTGTCTTTAGGATGGGGTTTGTGGTTTTTTTCCTAGGTGTTTATGGGAGAGATGTGATATGCCATGTGGCCCAGGTGTATGCAGGTAGGTTGTGACAGGGGGGCTTGTGGAAGAGCGTGGCAGCATCAAGAAATTCTCCGTTAGGGATGATTAGTTAACTAGTGGTAAGTGGTGTGGGGTACCCATATATCGATGTGATTACTACTTTACTTTACATGACTTTAATTATTTGGTGAGTGTTCCTTGGTGAGGTTGAGGTGGATAGTATACCTTGTTAGGTGATTTTGAGTTTTTTCTGTTTTCTCATAGGGGAATTAGTATGCTTCTCCCACTTGTGCATGGGTGACTTTGGTTTTTCCCTACTGAGTATACTTGTATGATAACCCTATATATATAAATATGTTTTCATATTTCTAGGGAGATTACATAGACCATTCTAGATCTTACTATCTTGGATGTTGGGGATGGTTTTTGTGTCGCTTCTTAGTTTTATTTTGGTACTTAATTTGGAGTTTTCTTTGTATTTCAACTAGTTTTACTTTAAAAATATATGTGGGATGGATTTTGGTTTCCTTATATATATGTTCCTTGGAGTTTTTTGAGGTCGATACATCTTATCTTCTGATATTGGTTACTATAAAAAGGGTAATTCCTCCCATTTTTGTGAGATTTCTACACACTTGGTGCTGGTCACAACCCTGGGGCCTATTGGAGGCAAGATTCAGGGGTCATTATCTCTCCTTTATCTTGAGGAAGAAAGGTCTTAGTATCTTTCTATCCCTTACCTCATCTTGAAGAAGGTGGGTTGTGAAATTTTCCTTAAAGATAGAAATAATAGGATAATGGTGAAGAAGAAAGAAATCTAAGAAGATCATGGAAGAAACAAGGTGATGAAGATAAATATTTTTATATAGGGAAAGATAAAAAGTTCTTCAAATCTAAATGGATTTCATTATCTAAATATAAAGAATATGGAAGTGATGATGAATCCAAAAAATCTATTGAGATTGTTTGTGAGAATAATTTTATTAAAATAGTGAATAATGAAAAATTTGGAAGCAACTATTCAGAAAAAGAAGAAACTCGATTAGAATATTATTTTAAAGAAGAATTGAAATAGTGTCTAAGAAAGAATGAAATAAAAGAGAAAGAAATTAGGAAGTTGAAAAATAAAATTTCCTTAACAAACAATCAAGAATGTTTTCCTGATGAGAAATTTAATCTTGTAAAAGATACTGATGATTTGAAAATGTATCCTAAAGAATAGTAAAATTGTAATGAACATCTGGATGTAAAGCTAAAGGAAAAAAGAAGAAGAGTTGGAAATTGTCCAAAAAAAACTTTCTAATGTTGAATAGAAAGTTAAAAGTTTTGAAAACACCATATATGAAGCTGTTGAAAGTTTTTATCAGTAGAAAAATCAAAAGGATAAAAAAGTTGCCTTCTAAGGTTAAGAATAAATATAGAAGTGTTTCTGAAAATAAGAAAACTAGAAAAGTAATGTATATGGCCATGAAAAAAATATGGGAATTTAGATGCTTCTAATAACCATGAGTCTAAAAATGTTTCTAAACTTTATAAATACAAAAAAGTTTCTATTACTTATAGTTCCAATATGGTTGTAAAGAAAAAGAATATTCTGATTGATAATATAAAGGTTGGTGGTAAAAAAAATTCAAATAATAAAGATAAGAAAGTTGTTGAGAAACATGTTCACAACTCCAGTCAGTATGGAAGTTTTGGAGGCAAATACTATTTATATGGATACTACTAGAATTGTGGTGGATTTGGAAATATGGAAAATATGTTTTGATTTAAACAACAACATTACTTTTATTCCATAGGCTATGGAAGGAAAAGGTTTAGGGGGAGTCAATCACCCCAAAGAAATAATTCTGAGAAGGTTGTTGTGATGAAACCTAAGAAGGTTGGAGTAAAAGCTGAAAATTGGTCCTAACCCATATAAAATATTTTTTAAAGTTCTAAACAACCTATATATCTTAAAAAGGATGTCTTGTTTTATTACGTACACAAAAAAAATTTCTTAACAATTATTAGAAGCCAGAACTAAAGAAAGAAAATGGAGAAGAAAAAGATTTTGTTGTTGAAACTACCCTGAAGGCTATAAAAGGAGACTGACCTTAGATTATTGATAGTGAGTGTTCTTATCATATAACAGGTGACTTAATGTTTTTATAGAATTTTAAATACTTAAAATAAGTAATGGTGACATTTAGAAATGATGAATCTTTGAGAATTAAAGGGGTTAGTTCACCCATCATTGGGAAAGAAAAGATGAAATCCAGGAAATCTTTGTATGTTGATGGGTTGAAACATAACCTGATAAGTGTTTCAAAACTTTGTGATGAGTTCAAAAATTTTATCTTGAAGAAAGATGGATTTTTTGTGAATAGTGAGGAAGATAGAAAGATTGTTACAAGAGGCCAACATACAAGAGGAAAATTGTTCCAAGTTAGTGAAATACAAAACTCATATTAATTTAATATGTTGGAAGATAATAAATTATGGAATAAAAGGTTGAGACACATGTTACAAAGAAACATGAGCAAGATATCAAAGCGAGATAGTGTCCATGGAATTTTTGATTTGGAAAGAAGAAGAGATTTTTGTTTCATTATTTTTCTAAAAAGAAATATTATAAATTCTGTGCATAAGAAAGTTGAGATTTGTTCAAAGAAACACGTAAAACTTATTTATTCCGAAATTTGTGGGCCAATGAGAGAAAAATAAACAAATAAATATAAATAATTCATCCCTTTCATTGATGGATTTACTCTTATTACTTGTGTTATGTATATGAAACATAAGTCAGATTCTCTAAAAATGTTTAAAAGTTTCAGGAGGAAAGCTAATAAGGAATGTGAGTATACAGTGAAGAAGTTGAGAACTGATAATGGCGTTGAGTATAATAATGAATAATTTTAATTTTATCTTGAGAAGCATGGGAATATTCATGAGTATAGTTCCCCATACACTCCTCAACAAAATAGGTTTTATGAAAGAAAGAATAGATGTCTGGTGGAAATGGGTAGAACTATGTTACTTGAACATGTTCTTTCATATTACTATTGGAGTCAAGACATGAGAACTATTATGTGTATCGAAAATTGATGTCTCTATAGGACAAGTTTGGATATGACTCCATATGAAATTTTTTATGGAAAAGATCCAAGTTTTAAAAACTTAAGTGTTTTCGGGAGTCTATGTATTATAAATAAGAAAGGTGGAAACCTTGGAAAGTTTGAGAAGAAAGGTGAATATGGAATATTTCTTGTCTATGATATTTATGGAAGAGGATACATATGTTTCAGAAAATATATATGAATTATTTTTTATTCTATTTATGTGAATGTTATTAAAAATCCTAAGAAGGATAAAAAAACTCATACAGATAAAGAAGTTGAGAAGGATAAAGAAGGTTTTGTTAACACTTATGATAAAGATACAAACAATTATAATCCTACACATGAAGGAGAATTAGAATCAACTATTTCAAGTGATTAGGATGAATCTTATAAAACTCATCATAAGATGAGGAAGCAATTAGAAGTTCAAAACATTGTTGTTGATCAAAATCAAAAGTTTCAAACAATAAGAACAACAAATTATATTACATATACTTCTTTGTATTCAAAAGTTGATCTGAATGACGTGAATAAAGCTTATGAGTATCCAAAATGGGTTCGATCCATGAATGAAGAGCTGGATTAGATAAAAAAGAATGATAAATGGGAACTCATACCTAATCTAGACAAAAAAATATTGTCAGTATGAAGTGGGTTTTCTAGAACAAGATGAATTAACAAGGTTAAGTGATAAGGAAAAAAGGAAATATTAGTGTGAAAATGTTACGCAAAAAATTAAAGGAATTGATTTTGATGAAACTATTTCTCTAGGGTAAAGGTTAGAAACAATCATAATATTTCTCACTATTACTGCACAATGAAGTTAAAATATCTTTCAAATGGATGTAAAGTCTACATTTCTAAATGGGATCTTGATGAGGAAGTTTACATTAAACAACCTTGTGAATTTTTTATTGGGAAAGATGAAATTTATTTATGTAGATTGAAGAAATACTTATTTAGGATAAAACAAGATCCAAGGGCATGGTATTCCATATTGTATACTTACTTAAGGAAGATGATTTTTATGAAAGGAAGAGTATATAGAAATCTTTATATCAAATAATGTCAGGAGTTTTCCCTCATTGTAATTGTTTATGTTGATGAAATTATCTTTGATGGGAATGATGAAGGATCTTGTGAAATATTTTTTGAATAAATGAAAAAGTTATTTGAGATGTACATGCTGGGGAAATGAAATACTTTCTTGGGTTTCAAATTTTATAAAATAAGAAACAATTATGTCTTTCTCAAGAAAAGTATGCTAAGGAACATCTTTAGAAGTTCGACATAGAAAACTCAAAACCTGTTTCCCCACTGATTTAATTGGGAACAAAGTTATATAAATATGGATAAGGCAAAAAATCCAATCATAAATAATTTCATAAGTGAATGGAAGCATTTTATATTTTACTTCTTCATGAACTTATATTATTTATGTTGTCACCTTATATGAAAGATTTTAGAGTGCTCCTAAATAATAACATTTACTTGATGGAAAAATAATTCTTTGATATTTAAAAAGAAAAATAAATTTTTGAATCAGGTATGATAACTCAAAAATTATTGATTTATTTGGGTATTTAGATATTTATTGGGAAGGAAATGTTGATGATAGAAGATCCACATCTAGTGGAGTATTCCTTATTGGAAAAATTTGTGTTAGTTGACATAAAAAGAAACATAATTCAGTAACTCTAAGAATGATTGATGTTGAGTACATTGCTACTAATCAAGTCACTACCCAACTTATCTGGATGAAGACTAAGTTAGAAGACTTACTTTTTGAAGTGAAGTTACCCTTGCTCTGGGGTTGTGATAATCAAAGTGAAATCAACCTTACCAGGAATCCGGTACAACATTCTCATTCAAAAAATATTGATAAAAAATATCATTTCATCAAAGGCCATGTGGAGAAGAATGAGATGAAGCTAGAGTATGTCCCAACATTAGAATAAGTTGATAATATTTTCACAAAACCTTTACCAGAGGATCCATTTTCTAAATTGAGGTTGAACATGGGAATACAACCTCTTTCTCATAAAGTTTAAGATATGAGTTTTTTACCCTCCCTCATCTTACCTTTGTATGTTGTTGTCAAGAGAAATAATTATTTAAATTTATCCTTACAGAACTATATAAAAAGAGGGAGTTGTGGGTAGGATGTGAATCTAACATGTAAGTGTGTGAAATATTCTAACTATTTGTTGGAGTGGTTGTAGGAAACAAGACTTTTTTATTTCGAGGAAGTTGAATAAGGTGAAGAAAGCCAAGGATGTTTTGTAATCACTACTTTTGGACAATATGGTTTTGCTGTCAATAGTTATTGTTTCCCAAGATAAGTTAGAGAACATAGGCTTAGAATTTTTGATAATTAATCCATATATTGAGGTTACAAAGCTCAATGATTAATGAATCTTGGTTGAAAAAAAAAATCCAAAGGGGGAGATTGTTGGGACCATGTTGGGTGAAGAAGGTTTTTGGAAGTTTGAATGTTTTTTTGTCTTTTGTTTTCAAAGAAATTTCAAAGGAAATGAATCACCTCACTTTTTAAAAGATGGTGATCAAACTCAAAAATAGTGTTTTTGAATTCATCATATTCATGAATTCATAATATTTAGGAATTCATTATATTTATGAATTCTAACTCAAATATCATATTCAAGGAATCATACTCACATTTCTTAAGAAGGATATGATCGTAATGAGGGTATTATCATAATAAGTTTCAAATTGTAATGAGATTATAATTGTAATGTGGTTTTGGAAGTAACGAGGTTCTTACCATAATGATGTTCAGATCTTAATGTGATTCTTATCGTAATCAGATTCATCATGGATCTGATATAAATCTGATAATGCTTTTCAATATTGTATTTCTCATAAATCATAAGTACATTGGAAGAATTGTGATACTAGAATGATAAAATAAAGGTTGAGTTAAGGTGTTTCCAATCATATTAAGGATTGAAAGTAAAGTTGTTTCTGAAATATTGGAAAGTTAAAATACTTTCCAATAAAATTCAGATGATGCTAAAGATAATCTTCAAAGCAATCAAATTCATGAAGGAAGTCACGCTTACAAGAATTTTTTTTGTAAGAAGAAAGCTGAGGAGTTTAATATTCAAAAAAGAAGACGTATAAGTGGTTGAATAATGTTTGAAAGAATCTACTAAAGAAATCTGAACGAGAGTTGGTTCCAAGAATCATAATAAGAAGACATATGTTTTCCTTATTACATTTAGTGTAGATTAACTTAATGAAGAAATTTTTGTTGAACATATGATTTCATTGTAATGAAGAAATCGTATTCAAAAATTAGAATCAGGAATCAAAATCAGACTGAAGTTTATTGAGAAGTCTTGAGTTCTATATTTACAAGTGGATCAAGAAATCAGGATGACCATCGTAATAGAGAATCATAATGGGAAAATTAGAATTACAAATTAGATTCATGATTTATTTAAAATACTGAAGGGAGATAAAGTCAAGAGAAAATCTAAAATTCAAGGAAGGTTGAAGAAGTCAAAGTAATATTTGGATTTCAAGGGGAATTTGATGATTCAAAGAAAGATCTAGATTTCATAGGGAATTGAATGATTCAAAGAAATATTAGATATTTAAGCAAGATTGAAGATTTGAGAATTTTGATAAAGCGGGAAACTATTCAGAATACCGCTTAAACTATTTTGGTCAACCTATAAAAGGAGGATATTTTTGTTTTGTTTTTACAGACTTATATTATTCATGAAATAGGAGAGAGAAGCTCCATAATTTAAGAAAGAAGAAGTTTCCTGTCAGTGTTTTCTTGAATAAGTTTTACCGGATAGAATAAAGAAGGAGAAGAGACTTAATTGTATTTAGCTGGGAATTATATTTAGTTGGGTATTGTGTTCAACAGCAAATTGTATTCATCTAGGAATTGCATTCATCTTGGAATTATATTCAAGTAGGAATCATATTTAGTTGGGAATAATATTCATCTAGGATTCATATTCAGCAGGGAATTGTATTTAGTTGAGAATCATATTCAAATGGGAATTATATTCAGTAAAGAATCATATTCAACAGTGAATCATACTGGGATTTCTATACTCATATTAGAAGTGGTTCAAAATTGATTCAGTTGTATCTTGATAGAGAAATATTTCCATATTGAACAATCAGACTGGGAAATTTGACATGTACATTATACTGGGAAATCAGACTATGAAATCATTACAAAGTCCAAGAAGTTCTTGCTAGCTTCTGGTTAAGAAAACGACAAATTGTTTTGAAAGATCATATTTTTTAAAGTTGATCAAAAAGCACCGTAACATGATTTTTACAACAATTTTATTCCATAATTTCATGTTACTTGAAGCACAAACACTTGTTTATTGAACAAAGTGGTACACAAGTGTAAGGGTATATCCTACTTGTTGTATCCACCCAAAAAGATTGTTTTCTAGTGGATTGTGTAGTTTTGGATTATTTCCAAACCATCCCAAGGACTAGATACTCATGTTGAGTAGTGAACCTTTTAAATTCTTGTATTCTTATGGATGTGTGATTGTTTTGTTTTCATCATGGAAAGAAATATTTAATAGGTGGAAAAGGTTGTTTCATATGTAAGGAAACTTAAAATAAGAATATATCACTAATTCAACCCTCCCCCTCTCAGTGATAATTGAATCCTGGTTGGTTAATATCATCCTTGAGTCAGGTCTAGGTGACATAAAAATCATAAGAAAATAAGAGAAACTTCCTACTACCCACTACTAAGGTCGGGTCTGGGTCAAGCTCTATACTATAATCAATTCAAGTTTCTTTTCATTTATTTTACTTTTATATCAAAATTCATTTTAAATGGTTGAACCAAATGGTTCACCAAATTATGATCCATAAGGGTCCATACTCCTCATGAACCAAAATATGAAATCCACCTAATCCACACCATAACATGTTCTAGTCCATGTGACTCTTGGTCCATGACTCAACATGTCACAATTGGATACTTAGGGTGTCTATTGTAGCCTAATCAAGAAAAAAGTTCTTAGATTACAGCTAACACTCTATGTACCGACCATGTTTCTCATTCCCTGCATAGAATATCTATCACACAGTAGGTATATCTATCACGACACCTATCACAACATCATGAAAATAAGAAATGCATCCTATATAGCATGGAATAATGTATAGAATGTGATTTATATAAGTCTGTAAAATGATTCATGAGGTGTAATACAATCATCTCATTAGGTAGAAACAAAATATAACCCTCAATAATATCAATAATCACATCAAAATTGATGTTCATGACCTAACGGTGGAATCAAATCACTTGTAACAGTAAAAAATTTGAAAAAAAAAAACAATTTCCATTCAAAGTAATTTTGATTTTCTCCATACATGGGTTAGCTACCCCCAGACATAGTTCATTACCAAATTCCAATACCTTACTATCTCTATATATTGTCTAAAAATAATAAACCAGAAAAAGGCTCTGATACCACTTTCTAACATCCTAGACCTAGATGCCACTGAATAGTTCCCTGAGTCCGGCTGTCCATATGGCCTCAAACACATCTACCCATACACTGTAGGATGCCGAATAACAGTAAGGTCCTAGGGTGTGTCTGTGTGAAGACTATGCCATCTTGTTAGAGTGTAACACAATAGTAGAAAATTTAGAATCAATAGGGGGAGTAATAAATCAATTATACTGTAGATAAACATCCAAAGGAAAATATATATGATAATTCCAGGAGTAAGCTCATATACAATGTTGATCATGTCATGTATCTATAAAGCATCCAAAATGGACATACATGGAATCGATACAGTACATGTAACAAAATACCAAAAAAAGACAAAATATATCCCAACTAGCATCACAAGACTCATCTCATTCCTATGCTCCCTTGCCCGTAATAAATAATAAAGAACCGATAATAGGACTCTTTCCCTTATCCGTAACTGCAATCAATGATATGTTCAGGTAACCACCAGTAGGTAATCACCCAATGTTACAATGCCATCTAGTTAGTGAATATATACCAATAACAGTTTTCATAAAGTAATTGAATATGTAAAATAAGTACTAAAGATAAACAACCCACAAAGGTCTAGGTTCCCATGGACACTCGTCCTTTATTACCTACTGCGACCTTAGTTGGAATTTTCTAAATAAACAATAAACCATGTCTCAATTAATAATCAAGTGTAATTAATTAATCATCCTCATTTAAATAATATGTCTCAGGACCTAGCATGTGGCCCAACATCCCTCATAATGATATGTGATGAAGAGATGCCTAATCAAGTGATCAATATGGTGTAAGAAAATGAACAAATCCAAGCTTATGCTATGGCTTGACATACACACCATATAAATCATTTCATCAATTATAAAATAAAGAACCCGAGCTTTTCCTTGGAATTCCTTATTTGGAATCCCATTATCACTTCAGGAATTACATGAACCAAACACCTTAAAATCCCACCCTAGGAATTCTTTATTGGAAATACTGGCATCTCTCTAGGTGCGGCATAACATCATTGCTTAGTGAGTCTATCCTTAATGGTCTTTTAAGGGATCTAAAGTGCCACCCATGGAATATATGACCAACTTCTCTCTCAGTCTTTCCTTGTACAACCATAAGGATTCCAAGTATTACTCATTCATATATAATCAACTACCCTTTGAGTCCATTCTTAGAAAACCACAAGGAGTCCATGTTTTACTTGAGGATATGATAGTCATCCCCAATGAGTCCATCCTGAGAATTCCACTAGGGAGTCCAACTATCACTCAAGCATATGTAAAGCAGTATCCAAATGAATCCATCCATGGCATTCTTATAAGAACCCATGTTCCACCCAAGGCATATGACAAACATTCATCCAATATCATTCAATTATTAAAAGGTCATTACCATAATCATTTCAATTTTGCCTCACCTCAGAAGTCATTCCAATCATTGGATATGATTATAAGGCTTAACCTCTTAATTATCTCATGCTGGGATTTCATTATAAGAAGCTTCTCAAGATTAAGAAAGCAAAACATGGCCAAAGCCTAGGGACATGGTCTCTCATTACCTCACTTTAATTAATTCAAATTAAAATTATAAATTACAATTCAATTAAACATTTAACATCCCATAGAAATGGGTAAATGAAACAATTAAAAGTGATCAATTCATATTCCACCCATGGTGGTCCAATTAATTAAACAACTCACCCAAGGGTTGGTTCCAATTCAAGGTTCATAACCTTTAATCATCTATCAAAAGTTTTATTAATTACATATGTCATACCTATCCATTTTAATTAAGGATAAAATTCCATTTCAAGGGTTTAAATTTGGAAATCGATCCCATGAAACAATGACAAATATATAAAAAATCCTAATTTTATGGGAAAATGATGAGACCACCTACTGTAGGTCCCTAATAGAGTGATTTTCCATTATCAACTCCTGGTTCGAATCTGACCGAGAGAAAAATGATAACTGAATGAAAACCCTGAAAATAGGGCATGTTAGATCACACTTAATTATTCAAACAATACTGAGAAGAATGAAATAAGAATCAAAAGGAAAGGATTAATCACTTTTGAAAATATAATGATATGATTGATGATTGAATCCAAGTTCGGATGGAGAATCGGTGGAAAAAAGTAAGGATTGATCTTCAAAAGAGCCCTCCACCATAGGTGATGTATGCTGGGAAATAAAGGTGAAGAAGGCTTTAGGTTATAAGATCAAATAAGGATTTTGTTTTAATTTCACCCAAAATTCCAGGTCATAGGGTTTGGCAGCACGGTTGGCCAAATCGTGCACCGACTATGCGCCATTTTCTGTGTTAAGGGGGAACCTGTGTGGTCATTATGCATGGTTTGACTAACTGTGCACAAACTATGCAAATTATCTCTGCTAAAAACTACAAGTTCCCCACATGGGCATGCACCTCCATTTGCATGTTTTCCTCAAATAGTTCAACTTTTAGCACCTCTATCCATCCTCAGACAATTAGGAGTAACCATGTGGCCTACCCCACATGGTTTCTACTAACTGTGCAGTCTGTACTATTTTTCCAAAAATCTAGGCTCTGGGATATGAAAAAGACCCTTACACCCTCAATACACTTGTTACCTCAAAGAGTATTCACATCAGGCTATAAATAATCATTTAAACAAAAAAAAAGGACCTATAGGTCATATAAAAACTCATGATCTTACAAAATTTGTATTCTGAAAAAAAAATTCAAACATTACATGACATGCTCACTTTACTTCCATGAAATATAGGATCAATACCTAATTCTAGTGTACTTTAGGTTTAAAAAATGTTTCCACTCTATAATACAAATTTAATCATATAGGGTATTGAATATAAAAATATGTCATACTATAACTTGTTGGGTTGAAGTTGGATAAAGGAGACTAGTTGGTTGAAGACTCATAGAGGAGACAACTAAGAAAGTGCAGTCTATCCAGAATCATATCGAGATTTATTAGATTATATAAAAATTATATGATGATAATTCTAGGAAGGACTTGGAATTTGATGTAGGATATTGTTTATTATTTAAAGTATCACTATATAAGGGAGTTATAAGTTTTTTAAAGAAGGGAAAACTATGCATGAGGTCTATTTGACCTTTTTAGATTTTAAAGAGAATTAGAGCTATGGATTATTGTTTTGAATAGAAATCCAATATCTATAATTTATATGGTGTCTTACTTATATCAATGTTAAGGAAGTACATGCCAAAACCAACAAACCTACTCAACACTGATGAAATAAAGTTAGAGCTTGGTCTGTTATATAATAAAGAGCCAGTGTAGATTCTTGACACTAGAGAGAAATTACTAAAGATTCAGAAAACCCAAATAGTGAAAGTTATTTAGAGGAATCACAAGTTATAATAAGTAACATGAGATACTAAAGAATAAATGAGAAATAATTACCCTCCTTTGTTTATGTATTGATCTATAACCATCATTTTTAGAATGCAATTTTTTAGGGGGAGAATGTAATACCCAAGATTCTACTATAGTAAAAAAACAATTCATCATAAAAAATATTTCACAATGAAAATTATCTTATTTAATTGTAATGGTAAAACACATAGTACATCCCAAAACTAGAAATTTACATTTATAAAAACTACACAACTAGTATGAAAAAACACGTAACAATATAAGGAATCACTATAACCTTGAACCAAGAAAGATCGTACTCTAAAAAGAATGAAAAATATATATGATACATTGCTATTATGAAGAAAAAATAATAGAAATAATAGATATGATATATGAACTAATATAAGGATATAAATAATCATAGGATGATCGAATGAAGTGTATATATAAGGGGTAATATGAACATTGGAATATGGTCATTGTAATCTAACCATTGAGAATTTAACCATTAAAATAGAAATTCAATAGTTATTCTTAGAAGTTTTTAATAAAATGAATAAAATCATTTAAAGGTAATATAATTAATTAATATAAAAAATGTTTTTTAAGAAAATAATAGTAATATTATTACACATAAAATACCTAGAACATATATAAGATTCACTAGAAAAAATTATTTTTAAATTTTCACGTCAAACACACGATTTTAAAATTTAAAAAAGTTTTAATTAAAATTTAAAATTATTATATAAATAAAATTATTTTCATGTAAGGAATTTAAATTTTCAATTAGCATGTTGAAATTATCCTAAGGTATTTTTTTGCATAATGTTTTGCGATATTTGTTTTTTTGTGTAAAAAGAGAAATATGGAATTAGTTTACTATAGGTATTATGATGTTATAACGACTTAATATTATGTAATGAATAATAGAAATGATTTCATGACAGAAAATGGATTTATTCATTAAAATAATGCATTTTAAATTAATTTAAATAATTTTCCAAACCTATAAAGAATCTTCTAAAACTTAAAGAACATTTTAAGATTCTAAAAGTGGTTATTAATGAACAAGAATCTCTTCCACATCAAAAATAATATATTTTAAAGGGTGTTTTCTTCTTAAACAATTAAAAGGAAAAAAATGCCTTAATTTTAAAAAACTATGAGTTAAAACCATGGTAAGACCAATTATTTTTCATTTTCCATAACTGATATTTCTAAGGCCTATGTTTAGATATTTTTAAACAATTTCCCCTCATTTTCTATAAATACCCACCCATTATTCCATTCCCCTCCACTACAAAGCATTGAGTATAAATTCCCTATCATTATTCCTGTTAATAATCAATCCAAAGAGTTTCTAAGGTTCTAAGGCACTATTCTATATATTTACAAAGTTGTACTTCATTTTAAGGGTTTTAAACCTCCTCCCTTATTTAAATTGTGTTATTATTTCAAATTATTTTTCATTTCAATGTGAAATGTTATTATTCCACTTTTATATAAATCATTTTTATATTATTAATGATATATCATTATTAACGATCTTTTTAAAATATTTATAAGCCAATAAAATGCTCCAAATTTGATGTACCCATAAGAAATCCTAATATTTTGGTAAAGTAAATGATTGTGTGATTTCATATAAATGACAAACCTATATGGATGTAAACAAGTGGATGTAGGCTCTATGGTAACCCATATCTTTGAAACAATTTATTTCATTATTTATTACATAAATATACACTTAATACAATCCCAAACGATTATGAGGAATATTGTATTTGGGTAATTAGATACATAACAGAATAACTTAAAAAATGGGCAAAACAACTTTATTTTAAAACTCCAAAACATTCCCTTATATTATATTGATATTATAATACATGATGAGATAACTTAGGGATGTATATAAGAAAGGGGGATCTATAAATCCTAGTATGGTAATAATATTCCTTTTAATGTCATCCCACTAGAAGTAGTTCTTTAGATATCTAAAATTCTTATTATTTCCTAGTTAAAAGGAGAAGGATAAGATATGCACATCATCTAAAATATCCCTGTTTATTTATTCCTTTTCTATTTGGGTTTCAAACCTTATGACTCCATATTTAAAAAAATTAAACTCTATAATATTTTTTACCTTCTTCCATATCTTCTCATCATCATTTTGGCCCTCTTCTAAATAATAAATGGTTGATAATTTATTTGAGAAAGGTAGGATGAAATTTCTTTTAGGATTCCCATTTCAATCATTTTTTCCATTAATACTGGATACCTTTTAATTCCCATTATTTATAGGGTCATAAGATTCTTTCTACTCATAGTATCTATTATTTTTTTCACATTCCTAGGTTGTTAATGGATTTAACAATAATAATCCTTGATTAGATCTAACCACCTTCATTGGTGCATATTGATCTAATTTTTCATGAATATATATTTGATAATTTTTTAATCCATATATATTTCACAATTCTCTCTATATGGATAGTGTTTACAAATCATCAATATGAATATCACTGCATCCAATTCCATATCATGAATCAGGTAAAAAACCCATTTCCTTTTTTGGATTCATCTTTTTATATTAAAAATACTCCCCCACTTATGGGTAATGTGAGAAAATGTGAAATTATTAGCCTCTTATATAACTCCTTAAATCTCTCCCCACATTCATCAGTCCAAAAAAAACATCAATCCCTTCTGAGTTATCTTATTTAGTGGGGTTTAAAATCATGTAATGTTTTTAAAAAATTCATTATAGTACTAGTTAATACCATTATTCTATGAATCTCTATCATATATTTTGGTATGGGACATCCTTCAATTATGTTTTTTTTCAAAGGATCAACACATATCCATTTGTTGGTGCTAACATGACCCAATAATGTTAATTGTTCTATATAGAACTCCCATTTACTATAATTTTTACATAAATTTTCCTTTTCCAAGGTCTAAAGTACATCATTAAGATTCTTCTCATGTTCCTATTTTATTTTAATTTATATAAGAATATCATTTATATACACCACCATAATTTTTTTGAGGTAGTTCCCAATGAAAATATTCATTTAATCCATGAAAATATTAGGAATATTAGTGATTAAAATGGAATCACTCTAAACTCATAGTGAATATAAATTTTATAAAATGCAATCTTGGGGATATCTTTGTTCTTCGCCTTTTGATAATATCTGGATCAAAGATACACTTTATAGAAGTACTAGGCTCCAAATAGTTGATCAAACAAGTCATCAATATGAGGTGGTGGAAACTTGTTCTTTATTGTGATCATGTTGAGCTCAAGATAATCAATGAAGAGGTTCATTAACCCATCCTTAGTTTTGATAAAAAGGACCAGTTCACCCCATAGTAAATAAATTAGGTGTATAAACCCTTTATCTAGATTCTCTAGTAGTTTCTTATTCAGATCTTCAAGTTCAAAAGTGGCTATTCTATATAAAGTTTCTCATATTGGAAAATATTTGGGTATTAGTTTAATTTATAACTCAACCCCTCATCTTGGATAAAGGACATGAAATTATTCAAGAAAAACATATAAATTATTCACTTTCATTGGGAATGTCATCAATGATGATCTTTTCCTTAGTCTCAATCATTTGAGCTTGATACACTTACTCATAAGGTAATAATACCCATGATTGAGATGATGATTCTAAAAGAGATTCATCCTCCTCCTCACACTTGAATTGAATAGAGGTTCATTCATGATACAGAAGGAAATTTCATTATCTTATAAATTTATGTTGGATATATACAAAGAAATCCAATCCATACCCAAAAAAACATCGAATTCATATAAAGGGAGTATCACAAGGGTCACTAGGATATTCATCCTACAAATATTGATAGGGTATAAGTCATATGATTGGGAAAAAATAATTTATACATGTTTTTTCACTGATAACTATACTATCATATTTTGTGGTCGTGTTTGAATAGCTCTACAAAACATTCATGGAATGAAAGAATGTGTAGAACAAGAATGAAATAGTTCATTCACTATCCTTAAATGAATTACTAGTGTACCCATCACCACTTTTTTATCAAGATCCACCTCAGAAGTTGTGATGGACTATGCTCTTACTTTCTCTCTATTCCATGATGGTTTTTTTCATCAGTTATATTTAAAAACCCTTATCCTAGTGAATTGGTTTTTATTTTGTCCTTGTTTCTTATAGTTGAAACATTGGACAACATGATGAGGGTTAACTGGATAATTACTTTCTTCTATCACATTGGTGTATTTATCCCATCATTATTATCTATCTATTTACCCTTCCATCCCACACCTAAAACATTTCCATGCCCCCTTCATGCAATTTTTAGGATGATTCTTTCTACACTTTTGACAAGAGGGATGCTAAAATTTCTTACCCAGATGAGATTTATCCATCGTTCTATCAGAATTAGACTTAATTTTCCACTTCCTATCTCCATATCCATGAGACTATTGAAATATATAATCTCCATTAAGAATTTTAGGTAACACCAAACAATCTCTTCATAGTTTTCATAGTCTCGAGTCACCAAATATTATCATATATTCGACTTTATCCCACTAAAGAAACATCCGACTTTACTTTTAAGGTTAATGAATAAGATATAGGTGTGTCATGAAATTCTTTTGAAGTTCACCCCATATGCTCAAATTTATTCTTCATCCATTTTATTAAGGCTGAATAAATCCCTCTCTATTTTAAGTTAGATAGTGCGAGGAAAATATTTATCAAAATTTTCCTCTTATTTAATTCCACTCTATCACTTAGATTTCTTACTTGGGCATAGTATTCTTGATAAATGTACACCATTTATTAGCTTCCTCCATGCAATAAAAATCCATTATAAATTTTTCTTTCTCAATTAATGTAAGAATAGAGAATATATTTTTAATGGAGTTGATTCATTATTCCATGATTAAGGGACTATAATATCCCCTAGAATTTATTATCCTTTATTGCTTAATGGTCTTAATTGAAACTTTCTCATTCTTGAGGGGGGGGGGATGTGGGTGTTTCTCCTAATTCATGTTTTTATTTAAAACATGACTTAATTGAGAAAATATTATCATTAATTTCCTGAATCCTTCTCCCATCAGGATAGGAATATTATTTGGGACGTCATCACATTTCCCATCACCTTGGTTGTTGGACCTGTTCCTCATATTTCCAACAATTGACTAAAATAAAGGAGAATTGGGGGTGATAATTTTAAAACTATAAAATAGATAAATAAAAACTATGAACATTGAATGGATAACCCATAAATCAAATGTGTTCCTTAACTTGTGAATTTATATTATTCTATCTAAGTTATCCATAGTTTATTTTCTAGCATTATATTTCATGGGAATTTTTTCTTTTTATAATGGTTTGTAAAAGGAATATCCCATGAGAGTGACTAAATAGGTGTGAAGTCTTAGTATTTTTTATGAACAAGATTATGATCTAATTAATACCCAATGTTCCCTTTACAGGGTTATTACCTATAGGTACAACTATTACATATCCATACCCACTTGGAAGTATCTATATTAGGATGAATTTTCTCAAAAAAACAAACAACTTATACTTTACCAAAATTTAGGGATGTTTTCATATGTTTGGTCTTATCCATATTATTTTCACTAAGGTTTTATAATCCTAATCCCAAAAAATAACTAGACATTTATTTTATACCATCTATTAAAAGAAATTTCTTTAATACACTTTATTTAATGATTTGTTATATAAAGATAGACTTAATAAAATCCAAAAAGATCATAAAACCTAGTGAATTTAGGTAATTAGATTCATTGCACAATAACATGAAACATGGGTACAAAAATATTATTTAAAAACTCCAACACATTCCCTTATATTTCATTGATCTTCTAATACTACATAGGATAACATATGGATGTACATAAAAAATTAGTGATATATAAATACTAGTAATGGAATAATCAATGTATAACATGAAGTAAGGTAGTAAATATGAGTTAAAGGAATAATATGGTGAGAAAAATAATCATGAAAATTATACCATGACATAAGATGATAACATCAAGGAATCATAGGAATGTTTAAACAACATAAAACATGACATCATAAACATAAGTCAAGGCTAACAGGTTATGTTGGAATAAAGATAAAGGTGGAAGAGAGAGGGGGGAGGGGTTGAATTATATACTTTTTTAAAAATGGAAATTTAAAACCAATCCCCCTTTATGATTTAAAAATTGATACTTTTACCTTTTCATTAAATAGATTATCCAAGAAAATAATAACAAAAAGAACATATTATTTTTTATAGTAGTTCGGGGAACAAAGGTCCCCTAGTCAACTCCAACAACACTTTCTCTGTGACTTTGGTGATTTTTTAAAGTTGATATTTTTCCAAGGGATCTAGATAGTTCAATGAAATAAATCGAAACTTGTTACAAATATTATACAGGGTATAAAACAAGACAAACAATAGTTATTGAAACACTTCACACCCGAGTGTTTAGAAACAAATAAAAAATACTTTGGTTGAAGAGAATACTATAGAATTCCTTTAGATACATATGATTCAAATGAAAAAAATAATATTTATTTAGTGGAATATAAGAAAGTATTTATATATAATTTCTTCTAAATAATCTATGAATTTATTTAGAGAATATAAAAATAATACAATATAAATAAAACAACTCAGTAGTAGGAAAAATGAATAATAACATATTATAACCTATATATATACAAAGTGTATTATTGAAAAATATATTCAATTAAATATAATAGATGGTTAAATGGTAGACAAAATATCAACAAAAATATTATAAAAAATTTCTAATGAAATTTGAAAGAGATTTAGATTTCATAACTATAGAGAAGTAGTGTGTTTCTCATAATGATTTAATTATTCTATTTAAAACAGATAAAACTATTGAGAATAAATAAGAATCTCAACTTAAAAATCATTAACAATATCCAAAAAAAATTCAAGATAAATCATGATTTTAAAAATACTTAATGAATTTAAAATTTAAAATAAAACAACCATAGAAAAGAATAACTAATTATATAATATGTTATTGAAGAGACCATGAAATGGTTATTTAATAGATTTAATTGAGATATTTACTCTGGAAAAATCATAGAATAAATCTTAGAAAATATGCACAATCCAAATCCCATAGACAACTGATTCAACATAAAGTTAATTTATATATTGATAAATCCAAAAGTACAAATCACAATGTATAGTTGGTTTCTAATGTTATATATTTGAACTTAGGGTTCTGCACAAAATTTAGGTTCCCAAATATAATGTTTAATTCAAACATATGGTTACAAAAGTAGTATTCCTTATCAAAATTTATGTTCCCAAACCTAATGTTTAACTTAAACATAGGGTTGGAACATTAATTTTTGAATAATGATTCCAAACTACTTTTGAACTTCTAGAATAATTTTAAGAACAAAATCCTAGCCAAATTATAAGAAAATAACTTTCAAAGTTTGATATAAAATTAAAAAAGTATTCAAATAAATACAATCCTGAAATCTAATTAAAGTAAATTCATTAGTAAAACAAATAAGTGAATTTTTGAGCATCAAAATCAATTATAAATCAATGAAATTTTTGGATAAAAATCCATATTTTCAAAAATATTCCCCATTTTGATGACCATAAAACCTATATAAATATAAAAAAATATATTTATAGATTTTAGTTATTAATTAAATAAAAAATAAGGAATAATTATTACACAAATTTCATAATTAATTTTTCTATATTTCTCTTCCTTTTTTTGTGAAATAAAAAATGGATTATAAAACATTTAACATAGCATGGAACTGTAAGTGAATTTTATGTTAGCCAAAAATAAATTTATCCTGAAAATTAGATGTCTTAAAAACATAAAACAATTATAAAAGGAAAATAAGAAATAACTTCTTTTATAAATTATCTCCGATTACAAAGATTATAGGTTCAAGAATAAACATGTTAAGGATTAGTATGATATAAAGGATTATATTTAGGTACACAAAATGAAGAGAATTATATGGTTAAGGAGTATCTAACCATTTGGTACACAACCATCAACTCCTCCATCAACTCCTTGAAACTTTGATTCATCAGTTCTTCCCATTACTTCATTAGATACCTTGACTCTTATTATATCTTCATTACTTAAACCAAAATCACCTTAATAAAATTATTAATACTCTTATATGAATGAATATATATGTTTATATTTCTTCTTAACTAAGATGACCAACAACCTAACCCATGGATCTACAGAAGTTAACCATTCAATTAAATCTTTTCAATTTTCTTGAAAAGTGTGTCGGGGAACACTATCACAATGTAAAATATGAATTAATTCATCCATGGATGATATATTATTTGATAGAAAATCTATTCTTCTAAAAACATATATAGATCCTGATACACTTGAAGTGGATGTTCTTCCTTGACCCGAAATGTCTCTTATATTTTCAAATTGATTTGATAAAAACTTTTCTAGATCACTAAAATCTGATTTTGAAACCATTTTACTTCAAATATTTCCAATTTAGTTCAATATACATTTCTTAAAAGTATCAAAACCTAACTTAGAAACCTATAACTCCTTCATGTTTTGATAATGAGTTTGGAGAGAAGAAAAATCTATTCTAGAAATAGATAAAATTTTCAGCTTTGCAAAATAATTTCGAGAACTCACATGTTATCCTCTAAACATCACAATTTTATCCTTAAACTAATTATATTTTTTAACCATACCTAAGGAAAAATAAGTAGTATATTCCTTAAAATATATATCCTCTTTTACTAATAAAACTTTTTTAGGTTCCCCAGAAGGTTCTTGAACCTTCTTTAGTATAATGTGAAGATAATTCTCTTAGTACTTCTATAGATTTATTATCCTATTCCACAATACTCTCTAATAAATTATAAATAAATGAAAATAATTTTTACTCGATCAATTTAGTTGTTAAAACAACTGGAGAACTCACATGCTCATTAGAATGAGTTTTTCCAAATAGATGTTACTCAATATGACTAACTTATTAATTACTTTCTTTAGTAACTAACTCAATATCCCCCTCAACCCTTTCCTCAACAAAAAACTAGTTGACTAAATTCAAAAAACTTCTCATAATCCTATTTAGTTTAATAATTTTCTTTTTTTTTAAATTGAAAAGAAAATTTTGAAAAATAAAATATGAAAATGAAATTATAAAAAAAAATCATAAATTGAATAAACAATATAAATAAATAAAACTCTAAAATAATGATTAGATAGAAAATGTTAATAATTTAATAGGGATTAACAAGAATATTAAAAATTTTACTTAAAATTAAATAAACCTTACTATTCGTTAATAAAATCAAAACATTCACTAGAAAGTGGTTTATAAAAAATATCAGTTAGTTAATACTCAGTATCAAAAAATTCTAGAGATATATCCCTTTTTGGATATGATCCCTTCAAAAATCATGCCTTATATCAATATACTTAGTCCTTGAATGGATCACCATATTTTTTGAAATATTTATAGAGCCAATATTATAACATAAAATTGGAATATTATCAATATTGAGTCCAATGTGCATAAATGTGTGTTTTATCTACAACACTTGTGGAAAACAACTGCCTAGAAATATGTATTATATCATATAAGTTAAAAATGAAGTTGAATATTTCTTATTACTAGACCATGAAACCAGATATTTTTCCTAAAAATTGTTAGGTTCCTATAGTGATTTATCAATCTATTCGACACCCCCAAAATCCAGCATTCGAATATGGGATTAAATCAAAACTAAAGGTTTTTGGATAAAGTAGAGTTAAAAATTGTTCCTTTTACATATCTAAAAATATTTTTCATATTAGGTAGATAGGACTCATTTGGATTCAATTGAAATATTTCACAAAGGAAAATAGAAAAAATGATATTTGTTCTACTAGTTGTAAGATATAACAAATAACCTATCATACCTCTATACAACTTATTGTCAATTGTTTTTACAGATTTATCCAAATCATTTTTTAAATTAGTACTTATTGGATTTTTATATGGTTTAATATTTTTAAGACTTAAAATTTTCAAAAAATAAATAATATATTAAATATAATTCAAAACATTTATAAGATAATGTTGATAAATTTTAAATAAGAGAATTAAATTTAACTATACCATCATACTCACTTAAAATTTATTTTTCATAAGTTTTGAATAACCATTAGAATGATTTTTATAAGTTGAAAAACATAATCTACATAGAAAAAATATCAAAATAATAGTTTTTCCTAAAAATTGTAGGATCAGGTTAACCCATTGAAAAACTATTATCTAAAATAAAAGAACTCAAATTTCTATACCAAATAATTGGTGCTTATTTAATTCTATAAAGAGATTTAATAATTTAAAAAATAGAATATTTTATATAAGGATTTTCAAAACCTCAAGGCTATCCAACATTAAATTCATCCATCAAATAACCATTTAAAAAAGAATATTTGGCATCTATATGGTATAATTTATAATTCATTTGAGATGCATAAGCTGATAGGATTCAAGTGAATTAAATTCTATAAATGGTGAAAAATGTTTCCTCATAGTCTATAGATTTCTCTTAATTGTAACCCTAATAAACTATATTATCCTTTTTCATAGTGATTATACCTTGATCATCTTTATTATTTCTAAAGACTCATTTTTTTCTTATCATTGTAAGGTTTTGGGGCCTATCAACTAATTCCAAAACTTCATTCCTCTTAAAATGACTTAACTCTTCATGCATAACTAACATCCAAATATCATCATCAAAATAATTTATCTATAGTCCTAGGTTCAAACTAGGATAGAAATTAAGTGGAATTATTTAGGTGTTCAATAATTAATATTTTTCTAAATAATTCATCTAGGTCTCCTATTATAATTTCTAAAGGGTGGTTCTATAAATTTCTAGGTAGTCTAGGTAATTTTTTTCTAGTTACACAGTTTCGTGTTCCTAAGAACTAGATTGATTATGATCATATTCTTATTTTCATTTAAACATATAAATAGAATATACATGACTCAATTTATTCAATTAATAAATATCTTTACATGTTTCATTTTTTTGTGACAAAATTGATCACTTTCATCAAATTTCACATGAAAAAATTATTCTAAAATCCATTAATTTTTATTTAACACTTTATGATCATTAGAAGTAGTAGTATGTATAAGAAATATTCATTCATTAGAATTTAGATCAAATTTACCAAGTATTTATATAGTATTAAATATATATATCTTTCATAAAAAAACATTAAAGTATCCAACTTTAGGTTTTTTTAATTCCATAACTTATAAGATGCATTTTTAAGAAGAGGTCTAATTAAAAGTATTTTTATAATATGGAAAGATGTATTAATATATTATACCAAAAAATAGGTAGGTAAACTATATTCATTCAACATAGTTATTTCCATTTCTTAAATAGTTTTATTTTTTTCTTTCTAAAATTCTATTTTATTGTGGTGTTCTTAGAGAAAAAAAGTATGTTTAATACACAGGTTTGAGAAAAAATAATTAAACTCTTGATTCCAAATCTCTTATCCATTATCAAATTTAAATGAAATTATTTTGAATTTGTTTTCATTTTGAACAAACACACAAAAACTCATAAAACCAGAGAAATATTCACTTTAAATATTTAAAAAGTATACCTAGGTATATCTAAAAAATAACCAACTAAAATAAATAAAATGAATTTTCTAGACAAGTTTTCTACTATAAAGGGTCCAAATCGATCAGTGTGGATAATTTTTAAAGGTTTAGATATAGAATTGTTTTTAATTAATTTTAAAGATAACTTATTCTACTTTACTATTGGGCATGAATCACAAAGTCTATTCTAATCATTCATAATATTGGGAAGATTATAAACTAAATTATTCTTAGATTATTTAGATAAGAGAAATATATTGTAATGGCCAAGTATCTTATTCTATATCCAAGATTCACATATTTTAACTCTAAAATAGTTCACCTTTTGTTTACATAAGGAACTAAGGCCCAAATTATAAACATTTTTAGTTTTAGTTTCTCTAAACACAATATGTTTGTCTTTTAAAATAGAACAAGCATTATTAGAAAAAAAATAGTAAAGAAATCATCATAAAGTTGATAGATACTTATTTTATTTTGATTAAACCCTTGAACATAGATAAACATTTTTATTAGTATTGATTTTGGATCTTCAAATAATCAAACTCCAATAATATTACCTTTAACATTACCACCAAAGGTAAAAAAACCTCCATCTAATTTTAATAGTGCTTAGAAATTTGAAAAATCTACACTCACATTCCTTGAACAAAAACATTCCATATACAATAATTCATTTTTATCCTGATGTTTTTTAACCCATATTAATATCAAAAAAATTGTTTTAGAACTTAAATGATCTTGGGTCTTGTAGTGTTAGTGAGCAGAGATCTCAGTAATAAGATCTGTTTAACCATGTGATTGTTAACCATAGATAAATCTCTCGAAACATAAGCTCTCATAACACTACTAATATGAGGATTCTTAAAATAAAAATATTTAGAATAATGTCATTTAATTATATAATAACGATAGGTAATTATTACCATTCTTTGATTCATTGTTCTAGGATCAAAACAATTTCTATAAGGATTGGGGTTTTCACCATTACTACTAATTCTATATCTTTCTTTTCTATGAACATTTTCCAAGAATATTATTTATAGAATATTCTTTATTAGTAGACACAATAAACACTTTTAAAATATTCCACTTTATCTTACAACTCTTTTATTATATTTTTATACATAGTGAAACTTGAAGCTGATTTGGTTAATTTCTCTTTAAATTATAGGTGTTGTTTTAATGAGGTATCTTTATCACTTAAGAGATAATTATGAATATTATTTCAGAATTATAATTTTTCTTCATTGATTAATATTTTTATTCAATTATTGAATATTATTCAACTAATTTATCATTTTATAATGTTTCAGAATCATAATCATAGGTATAGTAAGATTGTACCTCATCTTATTTAGCCATAAAAAACACATTTGATTTTTAATTCGATTACTGATGTTTTGACTTAGAAATTGAAGAACTACTTGAGTATTTATAAAATCTCCATGTTTCCATCATGTCTTTATTTACATTATTTTGATAATAATCCTACATATAGATCTTTATAACCTTATTCTCCATTTTTATTTTCTCTTTTAGCCATGGGAAATTAGTTATGATATTCCCCATCTGCATGCATTCATAACATACAAAATTTTTAAGACTACATCCATTTTTATGTAGTCATTTAAGGAATTCTTGAATTATTTATTCCTTTTATAGTGCTTATTGAATCTTCTACGAGTGTAAGACCGGTCTGCGTCGACGGCATACTCTTCGGAGTGCTCCTGGTGTTGTTCTTAGCTTCTTGCTATTGTCCTGTGGTGAGATTTTTTTAGTGTTGGGGGTCGCACTCATTTGTCGACGGTTTGTGGGGTTCCTTCTCTTCTCCAGTGAGTTCCTTTGGGTTTTTTTGTGTCTGATGTGGTTGTTTGTTCTGATGGTGGCGGGATCTTCTGAGTCAGGGTGATGCTGTGGTGCCTTTTCTAGCACGGATTGATTTGGTTTTTGGTGAAATATCTTTTGTTCTCTTTGATTTTTGCTATTCGTGATGGTTGCTGAGTGGAGGTTTTGTTGTTTTATCACATAGATTTTGTGACTGATTCCTTTCTGTGAGACAGGGGTGAAGGTTTTAGGATTTTGCTCTGTTCTCTTGGTGATTTGGGTGTTGATGTTGGTGATCTGGTGTCGGGATGTTTCTTCGACGGTGATAATATTGATATCGGTGAAGCTTGCCAGTGAAGTCGACGACGGTCTCCGGTAGATGACGACGGTTGTCGGTGAAGACGACGATGGGATCCGGTGAACCTCGCCGGTGTTCCGGTGAAAGTGGGTTTGTTAGTCGCCTCGGGGGCATATCTCGAGGCTGATGATGCTGTGGCAGGGGATCCCGGGTTTTGAGGCTGGCGCGTGGGTTCGCAGCTTGAGATGTTGCACGGTTTCCTTTTGTTTGGGTGATCTTTGAATTTTGAAATGTTTGGTTGTATCTATGGGTCCCGAAAACCCTTATAAACTGGCTTTCTTATAATGGAAAAAAATGATTTGCAGGCATGAACTTTAATCTAATCTAGTTTTCATGTTGGAGTTCCCAGGGTAGTAACACCGTTAGAAATATTAAGATATCTTATACTCATTTAAGTAATAATTTCACCTTTCTACATACTCAAATTGTTGAATTTTCGTTTTATAGTATTTTACCTCAAATGTATAACATTATTGGCTCCTTTATATGCAAAAAATATTGTATTCCATATCTCATACGTAGTAGCACACTAAGAGACTTAAATTAATCAAGTATAATTCCATAGATTATTACATACATTTCTCTTGAATTTAGATCATATTCACCTTAACTGGTGGCATTCCATTTTTTTGGATCTTCCTTAGAAATTTTATATACCTTAACTGACATCATATAAAATTTTAAACTGAGATTCTTAAAATAGATAACTATATAGGATTTTCAGTATCTATTATTTTCACTATTAAAAAATGAAGAAATCATCATTGACATAAATTATCTTATTTTAGCCTTTGAAAATATTTATATTTTACTCAAGATTACTAGATCATATCTAGAATCATCAAAATATCACACCTCTAATACCAATTGTTAGGTTAGAATAAATATGTAGGAATAAGAAAAAAAAAATGAATTTTGACCTTTTAAAAACACTTATCAATTTAAAACTAACCCTTGTTTGTGATTTGGAAAGTGATATTGTTCCCTTTTATTAAATAGATTATGTATAAGAATAAAAAATAAAAAACACAAAAAATTTTATAATGGTTTGGGGAACAATGGTCCCCTAGTCCAATCCACCAAACTTATCTCCACGAGCTTAGTGATTTTAACTAGAATACCCTTTTACAATGGATCTAGAAAATTGAGTGAAGGTGACTATAAATTGTTACAAATATTTTACAAGGAAATAAATAGGAAAAAATTTAGTCCTCAAACACTTCACACATGAGTGTTTAGAAATAGCTAGAAATGACTTCAGTTGAATAAAATATTGTTGAATGCATTCAGATATAGATGATACAATTGAAAAAAGAAGACATATTTAGATGAATATAATAAATACTTCACAGAAAAGACATAAAGAATATTTGAATTTATATAGAGAATGTATTGATAATAAATTAATAATAAGAAAAATTATTATCAGTTGAAAAAATATGAAATATTATATTATAAAATGTATGTATCTAAAGTATATTCATGAAAAATAACTTAAATAAACTACAATAGATAATTAAAAGGTAGATACAACAGTAAAAGAAATATTTACCGAAAGTCCCAATGAAATTTGATATAAATCTAGCTTTAAAAACTACAGATAATTGGATAGATGTTTAGAATGATTCAATACATCTATGTAAACTAGATATATCCTTTGAGAAAAAATAATAATCTCAAATGAAATCTAAATAAGTAGATCTAAAAAAATCACAATATAAATGATGATTTTTCAAATGCTCAATGTATTTTAAATTCTGTGTAAAATAGACACCAAAAATCATATCATACCTTGAAAATATTAATGAATTAATTGATTTTTAAGATCCTTTGAAACAATTCTTTAATGACTTTAATTGTGATATTTAATCTTGAGAAATTTTATAAAAAATCTTAGAAAATATCCAAAATCCAAATCCTACAAATAAAATATTCTATGTATGGTTGTTTTATTGATGGATAACTCTAAAATTATATTTAAAAATGTACTTCTTATTTCAAATGTTATGTTAACATACCAAAAATTAATTATTCAAACATAAGGTTATTGAAAAAAGTCAGGTTCCCAAACCAATCATTTACTTAAAACGTAGGGTTAAAAAAGTAACATTCATGATCAAAAGTTAGGTTCCCAAAACTAATATTTATCTTAGGGTTGGAAGATTACTTTTAGAATATTGATTAAAAACTACTTTTTTTTACTTCCAAAATACTTTTAAGAAAAAAACTCCAACTCAATTATAAGATAATAACTTTCAGAATTATAGGGAAAATGAAATAAATATTCTAATAAATATAATATGATAATTCACTTAAAGATACTTAATTAGTAAAACAAATTAGGGTATTTTTGAGCATCAAAATCAATGAAAAATAAACAAATATGTTGGATCTACATACATATTCCCAACATAAACACCCAGAAATCATTAAAAAACTTACTTAGGTTAACCATCCATACACTATATATGGTGTCTCATGAGATAAAAACATTACCCAATTCATTATAGGGATATATAATTTCAGGCCCACCCATTGCATTCATATTATGTGCATGAAATTAGGATAAAAATAGATATTAAAACATAATAACATCTTCATAAAATTTAATACTATGATTAAAGAGTGTGGGTTACATACATGGATGACCCATATCAATGAATGATAGGTATAACTAGTCTAATACCCTTGATTGAAAATGAGGACTGGTATTCATAGTTTAAAAGTTGAATGTGAAAAATCAGTGAATTTTTTTGGAAGAATAAAGGATGTATAATAACATTCTTGGAAGGGTTTAATGAGAGTGAAAGGCGGTATCTCATTATATGGGAATCATATGGAAAATAAAGTTATGTGTTAAAAAATATTACAACATGAACAATTACAAGACAAAAGGATTAATACAAAGAATGTACTTGAATAAAATGTAATAGGATGAGAATATCTACTGGAGAGGTTAATTCTAAAAGTTCTAGTGGAGCTTATTAAGATATTGTGAACCCCATGGCAGGGATTTAGAAACTTAGTGAGAGAGAAACTTAATAATTAACAGGTTTTGAGTGAAGAGGAAAGAGTTTTTGGGTAGGTATTTATTGCAAAAGGGTGGGGAATTTTTTATTAATTACTAAACTTTTGTTTTGGAATATATTATAAAATAATCAAAAGTAGAAACCATACCATGGTTTTTCCCATGGTTTACCTCAAATAATATTAGTTTGCAAAATTATATTTGGATAACATAAATCTTTAAAATAATACCATGGGTGATGTGGAAGTGTGTCATGCCCATAAAGAATTGTTTTCAAAACTATAAAATAAAATATAGGTTTCATAAGATTTATTATACAGTTGTGAAATTAATTAAATAACTTAAAAACACATTATTTATAAATGGGAAATATTTTTGGGTTATGGATTATTTTTATAGCATTTATTACACCACTTTTGGGCTATTATGATGTCATTATACATACCATATATTTATAGGATATTGAATTTTTACCAAAAAGATAAAATGTATTAGAAAATTATAAAAAATAAATCAATAGATAATTTAGATATGCTTATTTAAAAAATAATATTTATTTTTCCAAAATAATTTTTAATATATGAGAATTTTCAATTTTATATAAAAAACCCTATTTATTGGAAAAAGCTTAGTTTTACGAAACTAATAACTTTTTGACCATTATAAAAATTATACTAGACTCAATTAAATTACATTATAATTTATTTTTAAATAAATATTACTTAATAAGAATATTTAATGAAAATAACATTTATTTTAAAATTTACGAATTTATCAAAAACCATGTTTTAATTGACACTAAATATTTTCCAAAAATACAAATTTGGTTTCTTTTTATCAAAATATACTTTTTATCAAACTCACTATATAATAATATATATAAATTAATAATTAAATGGATAAATATAATCATTATTTTATTAAAAAAATGTATAATGTCATACTACTAGGGTCTAGATATATAAACCCTTATTACACCAGCGTATTCCTAATGGCTAAGTTGTCCGATGGTTGTACATTCTTGGGGTGGTTCAATGAACATGGTTTAGACCATGATCTTTATAAGATTGAAATTTTCCCATGAAAATTTTCTATGAGGTTTAAGTTGTTGAATCTTGACTTGGGATTAGTCAATGGAAAATCCAAAACGATGCAATCTCCCTCAAAAGATCTGATTAATGGGATTGATTGGGTACAATCCTTTAGGATGAGGTCATAACATCTTACTTCTATGTCAATTATACCCTATCACATCCATTAAAATATACTAATCTTATTGGTCACTTTAGAACAAATATATTATCGATGGTTATGATTCTTAATGGTTTTTTGGACCGATACAAAAAATTCTTGCTATAGTTTATAATGGTCCAAAATAAAAAATTACCTATAGTGCATGTTTTTTCTATAAGTACATTACTCAATAATGAATTTATTCATTCAGAATGAAATATAATTTATAAATATTTGGGTCATTTTAGGCTCTATCAGAGATTCACCTAGGGGTAACAACCTTCAATAAGGTAGGTTGGGTATTTTCCCAATCTTCACTCAGTGCATAATAATTGGGTCTAACTATACACAGGGTTTAAAATCCTAGATTATATTCATTGGATGATTTACATGATCTCTACAAACCATAATGAAGTTTCCTTTCATATTTATATACCTATACCATGAAAGTACGCATCACTACTACCTTGTTATCATTCCTTTGACAAGGGTACTCCCTATTGTATTGTGAATATTCCTACTATTTGATACTCACTTAATTAGCCACATTATTTAAGTTAATAGATAAGCATTGATAATATATATATCCATTATTTCTATAAAGATAATAATTTGTTACTTAAACATGATTATGTATTGGGTTCCTTAGGGAATATTAAGATATATATTTTTTATCCATTCTCTTAATATGATGGATGCATTGGACTTATTTTATGATAGTTGGGGCCTACAATTATATAGTCCCTAAATTAATTGGTATGTCTCATGAGAAAAAATAACTTGGGTATTTGGTTCATTCCTTACCCAATTATATATGATAACTTAGAATGGGGCCTTTATGGGATGTTTATGATGATCAGCATTATACATTCCATCACAATGATATTTCTTATTGATATCCATGTATTAATTTATTATCATTATATACATGGATATATTATACTCATAATTACTTTATTATGTCATTATTCTAATTATATTTCATTCCATATTTATTTATACCATTCTTATCATATAATAGTTTTGGCTGTACGCTACACCGTATTGAGTGTCAGAGTTTACCCCTTTATATTGTTTCTCTTTTCCCTATGAAACCGTGAATATTACTACATATGACATATGGGATTGAAATGAGAAATAATACAGTTTTATTATATTTATATGATGTATTTTATGTTTCTAAGTAATTTAATGTTCATTTATGTCACTAGTTTCTTAAGAATACCAAATTAATAGATCTCATGCACTTTGATCTATGTATTTCATACCATTGTAATAATATAACCATATTATATAAGTTATTGAAGTTAATGTGTTATATATTAACTCAGTGAGAATATTTCCTAAGCGAAACCAATCATTGAATCACTTTAATCAATATAAATAATCTTTATATTTGTACTTATCAAGAATATTTCTTTTGAGTAACTTAGTATTAAGTGTCTTTATTTGATTCCACTTGACTTCATATATAGTTGGATTCACCATGGTAGAAATGAGTTTAGTTTCATCTATTTTTGGGTAGATTGAATATGTATCCATGAAATTCACTTTATTGTAGTATGAATATCACTATATAGGGGGAAGATTAGTATTTAAAAGAGCTCACATATCTTGAGCCTATCTGTGAAGTTTTTCACAACTTCTTCAAGTATTTTATTGCAGATCATGTATTGAGTAGATGTATCTTTATCACTATTGGGATAAAAATATGCATAAAACACACTTTACTATGGGAACCAATATGTTATACTTACTTAGACAACACATGTTTAGTTTGAAGAGAAACACATCTCCATTACCAAAGGAGAAGCAAAGTGGATCTCTATGTGTAATATGATTTTTCATGAATTGAGTGATGAAGATTACCTAAAAATGTTTCCCAGTCCAGTGACATGGCAGTGAGAACCACCACAAGGATGTAGGCTATGGATTCTAAAAATTTCTAACAAAAAGGGTCTCAAAACCATAAGTTCCATTTTGAGGGTCTTTTGATCACTTTTTAGGATCATAAAGAATATTTCTAGGGTTTATAAACTACATAAAATTGTTTAGTTTTCTTTATAAGATTTTATTTGGATGGTCGCAGAGCAAAAAAAATGACTTACAGATCAAAAAGTAATGTAGTTATAAGTTGTGTTTCATTTCAGCCTGAATAAAAATAAGAAAACTCTATAATATTGCATAATTTTTTCCACAGTTCACATAACACATCAATTTCTATGAGAACCCTACTTCATTTGTTGTTTGGAGGCATTAATTTTGTACCCACCACATGTCAGCTTTCCTGGTTCACATCACAATTTAATTTCTATGATAAATTTATGTAGTTTGCAATTTGGAGGAATTAATTTTATGCCCATGGAATGGAATTTTTCTTGGTTCGTATAGAAGTTCAATCACTATATTAACCATATGTCATTTTTGGTTCAGAGGTGGGATTTTATTACCCACCGTAGAGAATTTTTCTCTATTCACATGTCACTTCAATCCCTATGTGAACCCATTTTAATTTTTGTCTTGGAGATGATAGTTTTTTCCCACCATGTAGAAATTATCTCTGTTAATTGGCCATATAAATCACTATGTGGCTACCCATTTCAGGAAGGTAGTTACCTTCTAATACCATTAAATACTAACAACCACTTCAGGACTATAGGAAGAAGGACACTGTTAGAGGTGTAGTGGATACATAGATGGATTTTTGTAGTCTCTCACACCGATACTCAAGTAAAAATCCCTAGTTTAAAATTGAGGATCATCTTTGTGATGGAATCCAAAGAAGTCTCTCTATAAGGAAATCCATCTATGTAGAAATCCATTATTAAATCAATCCCTCTATAAGGAAACTTCCTGAAACACTATGCAAATAATTCTCTATAAGTGTCCCTATGAGATAAGTTCTATGTGAGTGATAATTATGTGGGTGATACATTGTGAATTCCCTTTTGGAAAGTTTTATGCATCAAACCATATGAAAATAGCCTTATGTGGTTAACCCTATATGACCATACCTATACGAATAGCTCTATGTAGCCAGCCCTATGAAAATTGTTATGTGCTTCCCCCTAAAAAAATTCCATGAAATTATCTCATGTGGGAACCTACTCCTTCATGAATTCATATTTTCTACCTCATCCCATGAGTCCATACTACTGGGGGTTCCACCCCTACACCCCTATTTGGGATTATTGACATGCTACATTATAAAAATATTTAGGTTACAATCTTTAAGACCCCATTATTGATCCTAGATAATTCCTTTAGTTGAGATACTCCTTCAATAGAGATAAACCTTGAGTTGATATATTCATCTTGGTTTTCTATAAACACCTTAAGTTAAGAATCCCATATGGCTTTCCTTATATGGAACTCCTCATAGGTAAACACTAAAATTAAAACTTCATATGTTACCTCAAGTTGATATATTATTTTTGGTTATCAAATAATGTCATCCTTTTATGTTTAAGCCCCTAGGCCTCCCTACTATCACTTTAGTCATTAAATAGGTTACGTACATCCTGGTTGAATTAATGTATAACCCAAATATAATTTAATTGAGTTTGAATACTCCTAGTGGATTCCTAAAATACCATGATTTGATATATTCCTCTTGGTTTTGCATAAACACCTTGAGTCAAGATTCTCATTTATCTTTCTTTATATTATGTGACCCTCAAAGGTGTAAACCTCAACCATACCTTCAAGTAAAATGAGTCGATATATCCCTCCTTGTTTCTTTATACACCACAAATAAATAAATTTCTATTGGTTTTATGTATGAAAATCTTTTTTTGGTGTAATACCTAACCATTCATTCAAACACCTTAAGTCGATATATTCAAATTGGTTTTACACAAAGGCCTCAAGTTGAGATTATCCTCTTTGTTTCATTATACATGGTCATCCATTTTGGGGTAAGTCCCAAACATACCTTGAAATACCTTATGTTGATATATTACTCATGGTTTCTTTATATCCCTCAAGTTGATATATTATTCTTGGTTTCATGTATGGGAATCCTCCTAGACATAATCCATAACCATACCTTCAAATACCTTGAGTCAATATATTCCTCTTGGTATCATGTACGTGCCTACTCCTAGGTGTAATCCCTAACATACTCTCCCATCTTATTCACTTACTAACAGACATGATGAAATAATATAAGCCTCCTCCTAGGTGTAAGTACAAAAAGATATCTTCACCCTAACTCATCTATGGGGTATGGTATCATCAGAGAGGATCATGCATAAGACACACTTTATATGATGTTTTCACCCCTTTTATGGAACATGAACCTCACCAAGGCAGTTCATGCACAAGAAACACTTTGTCTCCTATTTGCATCCCTTTTATAGAACATGAATCTTACTTGGTCATCTCATGAATAAGAACCACTCATTCCCCTATTTTTCACTCCAATAAAATGTGACTGATCTTTCACCACTTGTTTCTCACACCGAGAATTACTCATGTGGGAATAGAGGTTTAATTGATCATTTTATTAGTATAATTGTGAAAAATTGTAGGAATAACCTTCACATATGAGCTGTATGGATTTAAAATACCTATCCAATTCCTTTAACATATGATGTTAAAGTATAAAAATAATTCCTCAAACAAGAGCATAAAATATGTAACCCAAACTATTTGTGCTTAAATTCCTATTAACCAGGATATGCAGTACACCTCTCTGAGGTTCAATCCTCATAATAAAAAAATTACTTTTCTCTTATATGACAATAATAATATGACCCGTCTCACCTTGGTATATGATAATAATCTTATTATTATTATACAAAGGCATCATATTTGGTGTAACCCCTAAAATAAGCTATATACATCCAAAATATGACAAGTTTAAGGAGATTCATCATTTTTTTGTAACAATACAAGGATGCCTTTGGTGATGAACCAAAGATGATTCACATCTTCTCCTTTTTAGTTACCTATAGACATGAAAAACAATAAATGGATGCTAATGTGTAAGTCCAACAAAAACCATTAATAGGAACCTTTATTCTAGTAGTCCTTACCACAAGATGCTAAAATTCATGGTTAGGTTCTTGTCACATGACCTTAAAGTATATGGCATGCCTTTTTAAGTGGAACCGAACCATATAGGTTTTGATTCATTTTTCAATGATATATAGGAAGCCCGATCATGGGCCTAATTACAACATCGAAATAATCACTATATTCTAAGATGATGATAAATATAAAATGATTCTAATTAATTTGATTTAGACCAAATCTTAAAAATTAAATAAGATAAATATGATGAACATATATTAGAAAGAGGTTTCACCTATTTATATGGTTTTCATTAGATCATTTGCACATGGGTAATCATTCCTTCATTGGTATTTTGGAATGATTCAATAATACATCTTAAATCTATAATAGATCCCTGGATTAGGTAATAATCCACTTGAAAAGGGTCTCATGATCCCAACATCCCATCCTCTCAACTAATGTACATTCCTAATCATCCATGTCTAAAACAATAGTGATATCCTACATTTATAAAGTAAAGCTATAAGGACCCGACCTTATTACATACATAATCTTGAATTTATCGAAGAAATAACTTCCTTTTACATTGAAGTTATTTTCAAGTTTAGAGCTTTAGAGAATTAGGAAATTACATTCATGACATTACACATTATTACAGAGTGGATACCATAAATATAGTTTCCATTTTTTCAAAATAAAAAAACATTAAAACTTAAAACAAGACTCCTTGAAAATTATTCAACATTTAACATGTCTTAATTACATGTATTAAACATCCATTAACCTGTGAAAAATCATTTAAAAACTTGGTATGAGCACAAAAGCTCAGTAAGGGATGGAAAAGAAGGAAAAAATCACATTAGTCCATGAATACTCATAATGTATGAAAGCATTTTCAAAATACATTCTTGTCACCCATATATACTTAATTTGTGTAACATGAGATTTAAAAAAGATCCAAACAAAACATGAGAACATAAATATAATCATAAAGGTATCTTGGAGAATTACTTACATAATCTTGTAACCATTCTTGGCTACCTTATAATTTGTAACCCTCACAGCTACCATACTTTGTGTAACCATCGCAGTTTCACTTGGAGTAACTATATGACCAACCTCCAACTTACTCATACCCAATGAATTGGAGGGAAATATAGGTCCCACCCTTCATCATAAATAATTCCCAATAACCAAAACATAATCATACAACATGAATAATTCCATAAAAAGCATTACATTGGAATTTTTTAAAACCGAATTTAAAAGAGGATTTTTAAAGAAAATCCCCTTATAAATATCATACAATTGAAGCGAGACATAATAGAGTGGATGGAGTTTGTATATAAACTGTAAATATACATAATGAAACATAATATAAATATAACCCATCACACAAACAATTTAAATAGCACATAAATAATGAAGTATAAGGTTAACCCAAAGAATGGAAATCGGGTTAATAATTCACTTACCTCGGGTTTTTATTACTTATAAATTGTTTAAAGCTCATTTATAATGGTTAAAAGAGTGTTATTAATATTTTAAAGAAACATTTTAATGTTTATAACATATTATATTATCATTTCATAACATCATTTCACCCTTAATTGTTAGTATTTTTCCCTTTGCACTGTTTTTGGGTGAGTTCTTAACATGATTTCCATGATTGGTTCAGGATGGACATTCTTGTCGATTGGAAGTGAAACTACAGAATTGGAATGGAGTAATATTTAAATATATATAGTAAAATAAATTATTCCATTCATCATCTTTAATTCTTACATGAGGATGATTCATAAGTTAGAACATTAATGATGTTCGTTTAGATCATTTTAGTGGTTATTTGATAATAACAACCTCGTTTTGTCTTATAAATTAGAAACATGAGTACAAAAGATTTCCAGAAAAATGGGTGAGTAATTACACATATATTATAACCTGGTTCAACCATATAAATGGTTTCATGACCAGACTTGAAATAATTAATGGATTTTTAAATCACATCATCCACGATGTCGGTAATTCAACACAAACAGACAATGTTTTTATTCTTTAAATAAGTGGGAGAGGAGAAGAATAATGATGAGTAATTTTTACATAAACATGATAAAATATAGAATATACATTATTTATGGATATTTAATTCCTATTGGGTAAGGAGATATGAAGAAATAATAAGGAAAGAACTCAAAATAAAAGAATAATTGTGAAATTGCTTACAAAAATTTAGCAGCCTAACGGCTACGCAACATGGTTTTAGAAAATATTACAAAGAGAGGGGACAAGGGTCACCCATATAGAGATGAATCATAATATATATTAGATCAATAATAATAATAAAACAAGAACATGTTATCGAAACTTGAAAGATATACCACATAAAAGAGAACTTGAATAGAAAAAAGAAAGAAATTGATAATTTTCTTACCATGTAGAGTAACCCTTATAACTTGATGGTTGGGACCTTGGGGGATTGAGGAAACCTTGGGAAGACTAATATGAAGTTAATTATGCCATATCTTAGTTTAGGGAGAATTGGGAATGAATTAAATGAAGGGAAGAGTTGGTATTTATAGGAAAAGCGAGAGATTATTTTAATAATTTTAAAGGGACACCTCATGAGTGGTATTTACAAAACCACGGGCTTTCCCATGGTATTTTACCATAGTATAAGCCACTTGGGACACCTCACATATTATTTAACTATAAAAAAGTTGAAAAAATTTATTACATCATTCTTATATCATTAATTATGTCATTAATACACCGAAACTAAAAAACGGTATTTTTTACTATTCACCAAAAAATCAACTGTTTCAGAAAAATTCCCAGAATTCACCCTAAAAATTTATCTATGTGTAGATTTAAAAAATGAAGTCCATTTTTGGAAAATAATTTTTTTAAATATTATTAATTTAATTTTTAAATAAAATCATACTTAATTTAAAAATTAACAATTCTAATTCTGTAACTAATTCTATATCACAATGAAAAATTAACCTAGATGCTATTATCTTAAAGCCGTAATAAAATAAAATAATAATAAAATTTACTATTCATTAGGGTCATATTACTATTCATATTACTATTCATAAGGGTATGTTACTATTCACTAAAAAAAGTTGGTTCTAATAGACTCCAAATAACATACTGAACACAATTGTAGAAGACAGTTTCTTGAAATTCAAAACATAGAAGTGGAAAAATTATGTTAAAAGGCTAGTTATAAATATCTACTTAAAACAAAGTTCTATGAATTTCTATTTATTTTTAGAAAAACTTGGGGCGTTACAAAATCCACATCAATATTCATACCAAATATTCATAGATATGGGAGTACGTTAGAGTTTTCATTGTAAATAATCATGTTATTCCAAAAAAATTTCATAATCTAGGTTATATATTATTCTGTTGATAAAAAAATTGTTAACATGAATATCACAACATGGATAATGTCCCCATAAAATTTTAAAAGTGGATTTTTCTTTCTTATAATACCCATTAACGGATAACTCATAATCTCATTTTATGATTTCCATTTTGGCAGGGCATGTGGGTTTACAATCCCTAATATTATTCACTCTCCTATATCAATAGATGATGAAATTAAAAGTTTATATAGTATAATTTAATAAAATCATTCCTTATGAAGATATGAATCATGATGTGGGTGAAACTGTGAGGGTGCTTTCTATAAAGTAGAATAAAATTTGGATAATAAAGACTTCCTTGGAGAAGTAATGGGTAATAATTTTCTCTTCCTAATGAGATAGGGTCAACATGAATCCATCACCATCATGTCGTGGAACCACTATGTATTTGATTATCCCAGGAGTGGTAGTAGTAAAAATACCCCAACCCTATGGGATGGGATACTCTCATACTACTTTTGAGGTAGCTGTTATCATGACCTATTTTTATTTTTTCAAATTTACTTGAGCATGATATGGATGTAGTGTCTTTTTAGGGAAAATATATTTTTCTATGAGGGATGATCTATGATTTCAGGTATTTTTTTCTTGAAAAGGAGGTCTATTTAAACTTTTTAGAAGTCTGATACAAGAGTATGTCAATGGACTTCTCCCACTAAGTATATTGTTTTTGGGTTTTATAGGAAATATTATTTTTCTAGATAGAACAACTAGAATATACATAAACCAAGCTTAAGACATGTCCTTAGGTGATAACATTTCATGTTGTGTCTCTTGGCAGAATCTACAAGCCATTAATCATAGTAAAGTACATTTATCAATATTCACCCCATTCTCTAATTTTCACATCAAGTGGTCTACTATTGATTATTTAGAAGAGCACCTATATACTAATAAGGTATGACTATTAGAGGCTATTACAAATATTTTATACTTTAGGATTTTGGAACACTGATAAGGTAATGAAATTGACCTAGTTACAGAGCTCTCTTATCACCTTAATGTGGTTAGTGTATTCTCGTAAGACATATGTTTTTCTTTAATATATAGGAGAGTCACCCATAGGTTATATCATATATATGTTACGTATTCCTCTTTTACTAATTTTGTAATATAATACCATTTAGAATTATTAGGACATAACTTGTATATTATTTGTACCTTAGCTATATCCTACCACATAACCGCAACATCCTCCTCATCTTTAGAGAGAGATTCTTTAACTATATCTGACTATAGTGGTCATTTCCCCATGCTTTGTCACCCGGAATGGGACTGTTTAGAATCTCTTTAGTTATTTACAAGTGATAATTTTCCAAGGAAGGTTAAGTTTAACATCATCACCATAGACTATCTATTGGATTATAGGAGACATGTCTTATCAGTGATGAAGCACTTTACATATTTTTCCTCAAATTCTCATGTGACTCTTAGTATGAGGGTATCCTTGAAGTGGTTTTCACATGTGGAGGGCCTTCTTGTTTAGAAAAGATATCTTTTAGTGGAGGACCTTTATAATGAGAACCATGGGGAGGAACTCCATGGTTGAAATATTTGTTTCCTTGGGGAGTACCTTTAAGATTACTAGTTTTTTATGTGTTGGAAATGAGAGAACCTTCTTTCCTATTGATCTTCATACTATGGGTGGGAACTCTATAAATTTCTCCATGTGGTGACCTCTATGGTTAATATTCATGTTTCCATGGGGAGTAACTTTGTGGATGATACCCTAGGGTGTAACTCTAATATTATTAATATTTTTACCACAATGAGTACCTCCATGTCCATTGATAATTTCTCTTATTGATGGGGAAAAAGAAGATTCTTAAGCTAATATTGAAATATGCTGAAGGGATTCAATAATATCAATATTTATTAGGGTAGGAATATGATCATTATACCATTTTATATATCAAACATTATGATACCTTCTATATATTTTTTGCTGGGATATTGAGGTTGTAACCTTGATCATGTTTGGATTTATATAGTTTTGGAAATAACCCTCATGCATATGAACCCTCTTAGGTAACACCCTTCCTACAACCAGAATACAATGACAAATGATATAATATTCCAACATGCTTATCTTGTATTGAAATGAATGGATATATGGTAAAATTATTCTTAGGTGATGATAGGAATATGAAATTTCTCATAAATATGTTCAATTTGGATATGGAAACAATATTTTTTATGAGGGAAATGACATAAGCCTAACCCTATGACGCTTCAAGTACATACTTATGATCTTCTCTGATATGGAAAATGATATGAATCTATTACTGAGTGATTTTAGGGATTTTTTGATGAACTACTACAGTGGGGGAAAGGATATGTGCCTACCCCTAAGTGACTACTAGGATGTTCCAAAAAAACTATTGTATCTAATGATAATATTTGTGCCTACCCCTAAGTGACTGTGAGGATTTGTCAAAAAACACCTATAGCATGGGTAGGGATTTGAGCCTTCCCATGAGTGACTATTGTGATATCATAATGAACTCTAGTAGGAAAGGTAATAAGATCTCACCCCTAATATTTTTTTATCCCCTAGGATATGTAAATGATCCTCTATAATGGGAGAGAAAATATGAGTCTGAATTAGAGTAGTTGTCGGGATATATCAATGAGATCCCATAATGTTGGAAGGAATAGGAATATGAGTCTTCCTTTCAATAGTTTCATGAATATTTTAAGGAGTTACTTATATACTTTTAGGATAAATTGGAAATCTTGGAAGGTGTGAGAATAGATATGATCCTAATCTTCAACTTATACCATAATATACTGATGGGAATATCTTGTGGTATCAAGAATATGGGCCATTTCTCTAGTTTCATTCATCTTCAACCCTTAATGAGATCTCATTCTAGGTTCCCTAATTTGAATTAAAAGTTTAAATATCCATTTGGTAATCTCCTCAATATATTTTTAAGGGTAAGATTCCATGAAACATTGGAAAAAGTTATGGATGGAAGGATCTATACTCTAAAACTTTGACCAAGTAGTGTTTATATTGATAGCAACCTCCTCCATCTCCCCATGATAAGGGATGTAGATATGTTCATTCTCTAGGGATAGTCCCTTGAAGTGATTCGATATGGAAATAGGTGACACTAACTTCACTATAATCCTTTATTGGGGGATGATCCGTGAGGTTTAAATTCCTAAAGGATATCTCATGCTACCTCTAAGGTGGGAATGACATTATTTTGATGGTACTCCTTTACAATTGTGTTCACCAATTTCTATTGGAGTTTTTGAGTTAGTGACAATATCTTCCTAGGTCTCAAGGTCACAACCTTTATCTTGACTGATGAATATGTCTATATGGGGTGTCATACGTTGGTTGATGCATGTTTATATGTAAATATTTGGATCAAATATAACTTTCAAAAGTTTTAAAGGTCCTAAAGGGATAAAAAACCACAAAAAATAAAGTCATGAATGTAGCATCTAAGGAAAGAAAATGGCCAATCAATAGATCCCATAATTAAAAGATTCATATCATGTTCACTATTTGGGTTAAAATAGATTTCCTACCCAAAGAAGTTTTGGGCTAATTATATTCTTCTTTCAAAATGCCGGTGGCCACTGGAGTTTTACCGTTAATGCATTAGATTCCTATTGGTTGAGTGGATGGGATGTTAGTCTCATATCTACTTTTTATGGAGAGGTTTTTACTACTATTAGAAAATCATATAGATTTAATACATATTCCTAAATCATTCCCAAATACTAGTGCGAGACTAGTTACCACCATGAAATTTATCGATCATAAACATGCATTTATGTGAACATCTATATGCATTATAGGTTCTCAAACTTTTTCTTATTGGTTGATTATAATGTGTTTGGAATAAACATAGCTCATCACTCTAAAATTTATCACCAACCAGGAAGGTAATAGGAATTGTGGAATTAGTATCAGGACCATGATAAGGGCCTTCTACATATTCCTATGAAGGGAATAAAAATTCATTTAGTTGGGTTCTACTTGACAAAACATGTCGTACCTTGTAAGGTTGTGTGAAAATGGCCAAGGTGGTGCCTTTTCAGGTTAGAAATCAAGGACCATATTGGTGTTGGGTTTAATCCTCAAGGAGGAATCCTATGTATCTTGAGTAGTTTGAATCAAATCCAATGTATTTTTTCTTGAACAATTTAAGGTTTTGAAATAGGACCATACCATGTACTTTAACATCGTGCGATAATGACTAATGGGAGAAAGGTTCCTAGAAATGTTTAGTGTGGGAATTATGTATTAGAGGAACTTTTTAGATCATCCTATATATTAGAAACTAAATAGTAGTGGGTATGATTGGGACCATTCTGTATGTGTCCTAGTGAGGATGGGTCTCATGAGGGATATTAACTGATGATGAAGGGTTTAATAGAGAATATGGACTAGTGATAATATATGTTTCAGATGTAGGATTTAAAACATGTAAAGGCATCTCAAATATCGTGGATTATAGGAATCAAAGCCAATTTAGTATGAGTTACATATTTTAAGGCCACGTGATATGAATTTTTTATTTAGTTTAAGGTTATATAGTAAGGAAGTATACTGTATAGTTTAAAGTCATATATATTGGACTACTGAGCTCTCAAAGGGAAAATTTAACTTCGGAGAAGGATGAATTATTGGGAATATGACCCTTTAAGTAAAGAAGACTCATGGGAATATGGACCTATGTGGAAGTATGAATTATATGGAATATTTCCCCTTGAGAAATGATGGATCATAAGGAATATAACCATTTTAATAATGAATTTTGGCTTACACATGGCTTGCCATTATTTTTGTCCACCTCATGCCAAATAATGAATGGATAATGAAGTAAAACCGATCTCATGAGAAATATGGATGTAGGATTTGAGTTTTACCCCCCAAATAAAAATTTCCTGTTATGTCACTAAAACAATGAGTGGAAAAAACGAGTCCACAGGGTGGCACAAGTGATTAGATACTGGATATGGGTATGACAAGCTAGGAAACATGACCCATGGGTGGAATCAAAGTATCCTCATTAAAAATACCCTTAGTATCAAGGGAATACATGATCATTATTACCTTGAGACTCCCATCAGTTGAGGAAAATTTCCCAAGAAGAGTATTTTATCAAGGTAATGCATTATCAATGGGGTTCACATTGATGTGCACAACTAGATCATTCATTTTAGGAGGCAATAGAGGGGTCCAAATTAAGTATGCAATCATGTATGGAACCTAGGATAGAGTGTCACCCATGTAGGGTACTTGAGTGAGATTAGAACCTAGGTAGGAGACTTGGGAAAGGGTTCACTCATACTTAGATCCATGGGAGTTTTTTCACCCTAATATTGGGACAAAAGGTGAAGGTTTTCTCTAGTTAGTGTCCTAAGAAACGGTTCTCCCTAATATACATTAGTGAGAACATTCTTCCTATTGTAGATTAGGGTGAAGGATTGCCTTAGTTGTGGGCATAGGTAAAGGATCTACCTATTTTGAAGAGGAGGGTGAAATGTCACCCTAGTTATTTGGTATAGTGAGTTATTATTATAGTTTTTAGAGGAGGGATAAGTGTCAACCTAGTCTATGGATGAGGGAGAAGGCTCTACCTTGTATAGAGGCTTGGGGTAACGCTTTCCATACTATATATTAGGGAAAAGGTAACCCTAGTTTTGGGTAGGGTTATGTGTTGATGTGGATTAGGAGGAAGGGTGGAAGTGTCACCCTTCTTAAATGGGTATAGAAAGGTGTCGCCCTAGTTTAAATCTCTCAGATTGACTTGGGAACATGACACCTTTGTACTATATTCTTGTGGAGATCTAGATAAGGGGAACTCTAATGTAGTTCATCTAGGAGGGGGTCCTTCACTCTAGTACTTAAGAAATATATGTGAAGTGGAAATTCATGAAGGATTTTGTATTAAACTATTTTAAATGATGAAATTATACCAAATTCCCCCATTAACTCCATTAGGTTTGGACTTAGTCACTTGAAAAGAGCTAAAAGACATGGGGGCATAAGGATGAAAAACATAGGAATGCATAAATCATGAATATTTCCACCATTCTCCCTAAATTTCTCAAAATGGTGAAAATGGGGGTCTATTTATTGACCATTAGGAACTAGGGTTTTGTTATTCGCACAAGGAACCTAAGCGTACTATTCGAATAAGCTAGTTCACTTTATGCTAAGAGGGAAGGGCACACAAAAGGGGCATTGTAATGATTTTTAGGAGGAGAGATGAGAGTGGGAGTGAGGACCATGGAAAATGATCATGGTTATTGGACATAAGTGCACATGATTATCCTCCTCAGTAATTATATAAAAAACATCTCATCATAAAAGAGAGTTGCAACATATATTTATAAGGATTATAAGAAATCACGAGAAGCCTCATTTGCACAGATTAAGGTGGCTATTCATTTATATGTTAGTGACCCCTGACTTACACATATATTTTGAAAAAAAATATTATTTTTTAGCATGATATGGTATTTTTTAAAGAATATGACTATGATACTACAATTGATTCAGAAAAATAAATTATTGGGCATGTATTCTTTGATTATGGTACTCCTATCTTCAGAAAATTCATAATAGAATCCTACAATTCATTGTTTACTATCAAAGAAGAATACCTAGAATTTTATGATCCTATTAAATATTATATTTTGTTAAAAAGTTTAACAAAATATATTTATTTGTAATATTATAAATTATATGTTCTTTTTAATAGTTAGTCTATTCTTCCCATATGAAAAAATCATGTTCACTATGGTAGATCTAAAAATATACTCATAATATTAATTTTTTCAAAGAAAATTATTGATACTGGTACAATGTGTGTTAGAAATATACACCCAATGACAATTAATGAGATAATTTGACTAAGTATATTATATTAGCTAAGTTCAAGCATCAGTTAGATTTTTTGAATATGGTTTTAGTTCAATATCATACATTATAAGAACACCATCATGAATTTTCAATTTTGATTTAATAGGTGGGAATTTGAGAATTTTAAATTCAACTTTTAAAAAATAAACTTCATTTTATTTTATATAAATATGTCTTGTAATATTTTTTCATACATAATAAGTTTAATATTTTATTATACTTGGCTAATTTAGTTGGAGGGCGTCGAGTCTGTACTTTTATTCTTTACCAGGCTTATAACATTATGAGGGATTAATTATTTGACTCTTCTTGTAACACCCCAGGTAAATAAAGAATATGAAATTTTTATATTTATCCATATTTGTGAATAAAATATTAATATTAATTTAAAGGGGATGCTATGCTCGATGGCGTACCCAACACGCAACAACGAGTTTCTTGGGAATCTTACGTTGCACTCTAATAATAAAATAATATTATTTTAAATGGTAGTTAATGCATAGCCATTGTAATGGCGGGAATGAACAGAACTAACTACATAATGATTATATATTTTTGTCAAATATTTTTACTTTTTATAATAAATTTCAGAGGATTAAAAATGTGAATGAATTTAATTTTTAAGCGTTAACATTCTAATGTTATTTAGAAGGTCGATTAACCGCCTTTTGACGGCGAACCTATTTTAAATCCACTTTTTGACAATTTTATGAGTTATATTTGATAAAATAAAATTCTTTTTTAGAATCGGGACATCAAAATTTACATTGTGTATTTTTTTGGTATTTTTCCGATAAAGTTCATTTTTTAATGAACAGTGAAAAATGTTGTATTTTAATTCAAATCCTCTTTTTAATATAATTTATTTATATGATTAGATTATCTTTTTAATTGGTTTTAAAGTTCAATTAGAATATATTTTTACCATTTAATCCAATAGTGGTCGTTGGAATTAATTTCATCTTGAAATTGGACTTAAACTAGAGTCAATCTTTTGATAATTATTGTTTATTAAAAACACGCTATTTATTTTGACAGCGGGAATTAATTATTAAATTAATTAATGCAACTTATATGTTTTGAATTTTTTAAAATAGACTTCATTTTTGAATTCATAATATCAAATATATATTAGGGTGAATTTTTGGTATTTTTCTGAAAAACATCAATTTTTGATGAATAGTGAAACCACTAATTGGTAGTTAAAGAAACTGATTTTTCGTTTAAATGAAACTTTTCCACCTCTGTGTTTTGAATTTCAAAAATCTGACATACATGGTTGTCATTAGGAAGTAAAATTTGGTTCAATGGGATTAAAATAATTTTTTGGTGAATAGCAACTTTTATGTTCTTAATCGCGATTAGAGGTAATTAGTGTAGTTTAAGGTAAAAATAATGTTTTAATAATATGGGATGAGCTTGACACATGTCCTACCCTTATTTTATGTGTCATGGCCGACCAATACAATCCATGGGTCAACTTGGGGACCCCATGGAGCCACTTTGGTTGGGAAATGACATAAATAACCTTTTATTTAATGTAAAATTAAAAATGACACAAACAAGAGTTTTTTTACTAAAACAATTTTTACATGGGGTTATACAAGTAATATTTTTGACTATAAATATTCATTTGAAATCTAAAACGATTTACTACATTATGATATTTTTTTTATAATTTTTAGACATTAAATAAATAAAATTAGTTATGACATCATAAAGATGCAGCGATTACCTCATTAATAAAGGATTTAAATAAAATGAAAAGATAATGTAAAATCTATGACCTACACATGTAAAAAACCTATTGGATGAGTATAATTCGAACCCTTACCACCTTATCCTATAAATACATCAATGTGGGACCTTTAAAATCCGAAACTCATTCTAAATTAAAGTAACATTTCCTTACTTTCCAAGAGTGCCCCTCCTCTCCTCTTATAAAAGGCCCCCACCTCTACCACCTTACCCACACCTATCAAGCCTTTGGCTCATAAAAACCCTGCTCATTTTGCCTCTACACATCCCTATCTTACTCCTAGAAGCCTCACTTTGGGTAGAAGTCTTCCCAAGGAAGTCTTTGAGCTCAAATCAAAAAGAGTTACCCGATTTTAAGGTAATGTCTTCACTTGTGTTCTTTTGTTTTATTTTGCTTCTCCAACCCCCTAAACTCTTTTTATTCATTTCTTTTGTAACAACTCCAGTATCTTCAATATACTAGGATGTTGTTATAAGAATAATTCGAGCTACACTTACACACACATACATCAAATGGTTAAATAACATACTATTTCTGTGGATGGAGAATTTCTGCCTCACGAAACGATGATTGTTCAACACTCATATAACACCTTAAAAGGTGGCCATTAAGATGTCACTATATTTATATATGATATATAATATGTTTATGTTTTACTTAAGCTTATGTATTTTTCTTTTTTGGCATACCTTTATGGTTTCCATTGTGGGTAAACACGATAATTTCATTTTAGGAAGTGCGGACTACCGCCCCCTCAAAGTGATTTGATTCGTTAATGCCATATGTGGGATGTATAAAGGATGTATTTAAAGTTATTATATATGATGTATGTTACATATAAATGATTAATAAAATTCTGGAATTAAAATATACATACCACTCATTTAGTTTTAATTCCATTAATATGACATAGAACGAAAGTAGCATTCATGCGTACGTACGGCTTACCGTCTCCATGAACGGTGCATTTCATTTCTTACCTCTAAATGATTATGTAATATTATAAATACATGTATATTATGGATATATATGATATATATGATATCCAAATCATGAATATCATTCTGGATATAATGAACCTTTGACCACACGAACAACATGTAATTGTAAGAAGTCCACTTTCGACTTAAGAACCAAATATCGACAAAACAAACATTATTAACTTAAATGATTACATAATGTTTATAACATGGAAATCAGTGATATAAAAGGAATAATGAACTTGAAAAAGGTTCTTAAGCAATTAGAAATTAACTCAAGTTTATTATTCAGGATTTAAAGAACGATCGAGTCAAGTCGGACCCGAGGTAAGGGATCATACTCCTCTCTTTCTTTTTAAGTACAATCTTTTATGTCATTCCTTTTAAGATCATATTTCTTGTGATTGGGATTTTATTTTATATTACTCTTATTTTAATTTTTATGTTCATATGATGAGAGACCCTATTCTCTCTTATCAATCCATTTTGGAAGTTTTGAGTGGCGCCGTTAGGCTGCCGAGTTTTCGTAAGGGATTTTTCATCTCACTTTTATTCCCGTGAGATTTATGCTACATTTGACACAATTTACTTTAAGTGGTGTATGTACTGCCCATTATTTTACTAATTGTGTAATATACTTTCATTTATGAGTATTTACATCAATGTTGTATTGTATTTCTTTCATGGGGTGTATGTTTTGAAAGATACCCATGTCGGTAAGGGAACCTTTCACCCTCCTCTTTTTAAAAGACTTCTTTTGTTATGTATTTTAATTCACATAAAATTACGTTGGTATATGTTATTCTATATCCTTAGTGATTTAAATTTTATGTCCAAGTGATTAAATACCCTTTTTATCTCTCATCAACTCATTTTCTGAATTTTGTAGTGACGCCGTTAGGTTGTCAAATTTTTGCAAGGGAACTTCTTAACCCAATTTTGATTCTTTGGGATAAGCTTGTACTCCTTGAATATGTCGTTCTATGAATATGTGTGAATAACCTCTGATTGTTTTAATCTTAATATCCACTTATATTTGGTGTATTAGTTTGTCACACATAATTATGTAATTTATTTATCCTTAATCCAAGGATACCGTCTTTGTAAGGGACTTCGTCTCAATCTCCATTCATTGAGGCATATTTTGTTTTATACACAACCTTCTTTTATATGGTGTATAAACCACTTTGACTTTTACGTTTATCCAAAATTAATCTTTTTTATACGAAGCGTTTTACTAAACGACAAAAGGGAATGTTTTTGTCGTACGTATGCGGCGACAACGACTTCTCCGCCGCCGTGACCATTATTTGAGTTTCGACTTCCTCTACAAGCCATACCTTCTTTTTAAAAGAAAAATAAATACCATGTTTTAATTTTCTTTCATTTTGGTATTGAAAATGTTTTTCATAATGTTTTTATAATAATGTGTTGAATTGATATCTTGTGATTGAAAGGTGGAAATGTTATGTTTCTTTTATGCATGTTTTATGTGATACAATTATGTTGTGGTTCTTGGGCATTATTATGAAGAAGGGTGGTTCCGTGATAAACTAAGGGTGGGTGAGCCTGATATAGCTCTCCAATTCATTGGGTAATGCGAAGGGGTTAAATGTTAAGGTTTCTCTGAAGAGATTTAGGGAATATACTATGATGGGTATTTCAAATGTAACCAAGAGGGTTACTCCCTACGTAAGAATGTTATGAATGCCTCAAGTTACCTTTATGTCTTATGATTTCTATGATTTATTCATGATTTTATGAGGTATGTTAATGTGCTTATGTTTTATGGGTAAAGTATGATTTTATTCTTATGTATACATGTACTCATGTTTCCTTTCCATATCTTTATATCCCTTACTGAGCTTTTTATGCTCATCCCAAGTTTTTGAAATGTTTTTCACAGGTCAAGGGAAGGGTACATGATATGATGATAGTGTTAAGGAAGTGTCAAGAAAGAATCCATGTTTTATTTTAAATATGTTTCCGTTGATGGAAAAAATTAATACTATCTTTTATGTAACCACTTTGTTTAAATGTGGAATGTAATGCATGTTTTATGATCTAATTATCTAAAACTCTAAACCTGAAAAGATCATCAATGTGAATTATTCATTTAATTCAATATTAAGTAAGGTTTAAGGATGGGGCATTATACTTCTACATTAACCTAGAGAACCTAGTGATATATCTTAAATAATCAGGTGAAATCTAAACCATTTATTAATATAATCCAATGGTTTTAGTGTGGATACTTTGTGTTACTATATTGTGTTTATTCACACTAATATTTTCCTGAATCTATAATTAATACTTATTTACCAATATAGAATGTCACATTTATCTATTATCCATAACCAATCTAATATTTATGATATTTCTATGTCATCTAAATTGTCCACAAGTTCATCTTTTTATGAGGTTCAACACACTACCTGACATTCCATCATTCCTCCTTACCTCGGTTGAGGCATAATCATTATGCATGTAGTGTCCCTATTCAACTCTACTATGATTAAACCAGGTTCCAAATACCTCAAGAATGACTCCCTTTACACCCAAGGTTGTTAACCAGTGGACAAGGTCTATGTATAAAGTAGGGATGTTATACACTTTTTAGTATAGATAGTCATAAATTACAACATACACAATATAATAAATAGTTATCACAAATAAACCAAATAAAAATATACACCTCAACTATATTTCCCATATAAATAAATAGGAAACTCCCATTCTATAATAGAATATGTAATAAAAATTTCATATAGTTATATAGATAAAAAATATATCTCATGGGAAGATTATTTACCATAAGTATAAAAAAATAGAAAAAGAATAGATATGATAGAAAAATAGGTTTTGGGTCCATGCTTGGTCCCATCACCTAGCTCCTAACAAGATCAAAAACTCATCTATAATTATTAGGGCCCTTTCCCCTATATGGATCATGAATCATAAAGTCTGTTCGGGTACCAAGGTGCTCATTCAGGTTGCATGTACAACTCTATAGGCCACCGCCAATAATGTATTTAATATATGCATTTTAATAAAGTGAATGTATAGTGTGATATTTTATATAATAAAAGTAAACATAATATGGTAATTATAATAAATATATTGTATTCATAGGCACTACATGACCACCTGATTATGACCATAACTACTTTATCCAATGTTGTGGTGTCTTTGAACACATCAAATAATCACTTAATGATCATCACATCCAAATTAATATCCAATGTGAATAACATCACAACATAATATAATGATAGATAAATAGGGAATGAATCTTAATATATTAACCATAATGGTGGTCATAACATCATTTTGATATCATAATCACCGATAAATGGGAAGCGTGTCCTTAAAATGTTGTCACAACCCTATGAATAGAATCCCTAAAATCTATATAAATATGGACATCATGTTCTAAATATATCATTAAGGGAGGTAATAATGTCCCAAGACATGAACATAGATGAAATATGAAAAGTAATTCCTAGTCATATCATAAGTGAGAGTATCAAATCCCATAAGAAACCATTTCTATACAAATATCACATACCTTTCATAGGAAGAATCACAACATGGGAATTACATTACATTTCCAAGGATAATGGAAAGTACTCAGTCATAAAATACCATCACTGAAATTACCAATACCATTTGGTAATTAGGTTCCATGGATAGGTGGGCATTATTCTCCCTAATACCGATAATAACAATTCAATCATGATTTCATCATATAAATGACATAACATAACTATCCACATCATCATATGGTGAATGGTAAGTGTTTATCTACAAAAAATAAAAATATCATATTCTTTATGTTGTACCATGAAATAGGCATCATCAACATAAGTAATAATGTCATCCTTAGCCATCAGAAATATTATTGGGATTGGAAAAGTTGTTCCAAACTTGAACAAACACATAAATCAAGGGGAATTTCATCTACCTCATAGAAATAAAAATAAAACTAGACATAACTACCCATAAAATAAAAACAACACATAATGGTATAATTAATATGTTGAAAAAATATCTATAGATATGAAACAAATTAGTTTGGCATAAAGTATAACTGACTTGAATTCTATCTTAGTCAGTCATCACATACACAACTTAGATCCATCCCCACAACCAAGGTATAATCAACTCGATTACCATGATCCATAAGAGGGAAATGATAATCACTAATAATAATTTTTCATGTAAACTAAAAAGGCTAACATGAGTTTTTTCATATACCAATATGGTGAATCCTTATGCTGAGATCACATAGTTCACTCATCACTTATTCAAGGGAGACTAAGTGAACCTATTATAGGTTGTCTATGTTATGGTTTACCAAGGAGTCATCTCTCTTGGTTTTAAATTCCAAAATTCTTATTACATTAATTTTCATCCATAGAACTCAGTGTAGATAACATAAATCTATGCCACATTGAATTCCAAACAATAGACCTAATTACATATATTCTCTCTCATGTGGAGAATGAAAAACATCCTAGTCAAATCCTCATGCTATCCTATTTCAATTACACACCTCTCTAATGTCCAAGGATACTAAGTCACCAAATAAAGGTCTTATTAATTATAAAACAACATAGGGAAACCCTCTAATGGGGTCATGAGTATAACATAAAAACTCTTTGTATAATACTCCATCTATCGACGGTCAAATATCAAGGAAAATCAATCGAAGGTTCTAACATGAATCTTGACATCCTTACATAACTCCTACGATTACAGGAAAAAAATTAAATTTAGTTTTAGGTCAATAGAACACGTATAAGTAGATTATAAATAACATATCATTTGAAGAAATTCATAACCACAGGGAGTGGTTAGGGATCACCAACCTCAATATATAGTTATCTAGTCAAGCGATGCTAAAAAACCATCACCTAAACTCATCCAAGAACATACCATCATTTGAAATCATCCATGAGGCCCTAATTCATAAAACACACTTTAACTAATTATAAATTAATTAAAATTAATTAACACAATTTTTTCTTATAATTTTAATTAAGCATATTCAATGAATATCCAATTGTGTAGTGTAATGATTCCAAAGCATCATCCAATAATGTGTGGTCTACAACCAATACATCCCTGAGACTACCATCAACCAAATCCTTGACACCCAAAATAAATTCATTAGTCAATCAAACTCTAATTTAATGTAAAAACTAAAATTAATTAGGGAATCAATTTATCGACAATGAAACCATAAGTAAACTCAAGAATTCACCCCTGGGACTCCCTCTAGCCAAGTCGCACTTAATCCCCATCATAAGGGATAATTCCACAATTTTCTAGTGGAACTGACTCCCAAAACCTAATTTTCATCTACTGGAATTAGAGAAAAAGGTATAAAGATAAAAAATAGAGGAAGAGTGGGGAGGAACTCACCTCATACCACTAAATCAATTTCTTTAGATCCATGCTACATCAAATGGAAGAAGGAATATAGATAGGGAAAGGGGTGAAGATCCCTCTTCTCTTGACTAACCCAATAGGAACACCCTAAAGTGGAGTGTTTAAATAAAAGGGGTAAGAATGAAAATTAACCCATATTAAAAAAATCAGGAAGCACTAAGTACCAAATCCCCTAGTAATGGACACCTGCCTTCTCCCTACAACCACCGACTTATGTTTACCAAACTCTTAAACCCTTGAAACTCTCACTGGACTTCCTTCACTCAATATATCACCTTGAAAACCAAAAATATAACATTTTAAATGCATATAAAAATACAAATTCTCATCATGAATCTAATAATTAAATATGTTCCTCTGTTCCACACCTATGAAAACCTACATTCCTCAGACTCCAACTTCATGAACTGGTGTGGGTTGTTACAGCCTTCCCACCAAAACACTTCTCAACCCCAAGAATTCTCCAAGTTCATTTCTTATGAAAAAAATAAATCAAAAACACCATATGCATGGTTTTAGTCCATATCTTTCATTGGGTATGATCACATAGATATGAAGCCCAATCACTACTACAAAACTGGGTTTATCCAGTGTTAGGGCTTTAAAAACGCTATCTAAAAACACTGTTAAAGACCCCCCTTTGTCAGTGCTAAAAAAGTATTTTTATAGGGTGTCTTTATCATTTTTAAAAAAGTAATTTTAAAGAGGGAAATTTATCATAACTTTTTTACAAGCAAAAATAAACGGGGCCCTTTATCAGCGCTTCTAGAAAAGCACCGATAGGGGGAGGTGGGTTATTAGTGCTTTTTTAGAAGTGTTGATAAAGACCCCCTTTATCAGTACTTTTTTACAAGTGTCGATAAAATTATACTTCAAAAAAAATATATTTCATTAATAATAATATATAAATATGTAAATATATTTATATTTATGTAAATATAATATTTTTTTATAAATATGTTTATTTAAGGTAAATAATCATTTACACTTAAAATATAAGATATTTAGTGAAAATGTCTTATAAAATAACTAAAAAAAATATTTTTAATTAATAATTTTTTTATTATTACTGAGTAATAGTAATTTAATATCAATTTTAAGATAAAAAAATCAAAAAAATAATAAAATATACAAAATAAGATGAAAACGTAACTCAAACTTCAAATGACCATAACTTTTGATCTAGGTGTCCATTTGGGCCCTAACACATATCAAAACAATGCTTGTGATGATATATACATCATCATGACCAGGGGGACCTTGGTCACTATGTTTTCTAAGCCAAAAAAGGTCTATAAGGCCTCCAAAATTGAGTTTTTAGTCGGGTATCCCAGTTTTTTTAACTTACGTTGGATTTTAAGCCTCATTTATGGGGTGATCTTTTGCCCCTTCTCAGTGGGAGATAAATTTATTCCCAGGTTCTAAATTCATATTGATATTATGTATTTTTAATTTTATCCTTTTTGATAACTTAATTTTATTTATAATCAAGTATATAACAATATATACATATTTTTTATATATTCACACATAAAAATTTAATTTTATAAATAAATAATTAAACATATTTACATATATAATATATTTATTAATATATAAACATATACATGAATATATATATAAATATATTGATAAAAAATGTGATAATATATATAAAAGTATATAGATATATCATAAAATGTGAAACAAATTAGTATAGGGGAGTGGAAACTGTGTTGGTGTATAACCTGGAGATCTAGGGTTCAAAACTCACTGGAGGTAAGGGCATGCATGGGAGGATGTGAACTAAAGTGCTGATAAAGGGGTGGGGGAAGCACTGATAAAGGGGTGGGTGGGTGGGAAGCGCTGATAAAAGGGGTGGGTGGGTGGGAAAAAAGTTATATACTATTTTCAGTGCTTTTTAGCACTGTTAAAGTCCCCCTTTAACAATGCTAAAAAAGGTGCTGATAAAGGGGGACTTTAACAAAAAATAGTGATATTAAAATTTTTAGGTTTTTAACGATATTTTATTACTAGAACTTTTTTAGTGAAGATAAAGGCCTTTTATATCCTATTAGATGCCGATTTTGTAGTATCGAATGCAGTGAAACGTTCCAACACCCCTAACTCCTCATGTTTTGGTCTATTACACACACTAGTCTTTTCCAAAAAAGACATACATAAATCCTTATATGAATCATTTCATTTGAAAATAATTGAAATTCACTAGTATATACCTCCCTAAACCAATCTATCTATAATGACTCGATGACCCGAGCACCGTGGAATCATCTAATCCACTAGATCCACAAATATTCCCCACCTATGACAACATTTATGGATTCCCAAAAGTGTTATACACCAAATGTTGATGTTGTTTCTTTAAACTAGGGAAAAAATGCTCTATCCTACACTTGAGAACATCCAAAACATTTGGGCCTCCAACCCATAGTCTCACACTCGAGACTCTGTCAAATCATTAATCTTGTACCTTGACATAGTGAATTAAACTCCCCATGAGTACTGATATCTGTAAACCCAATCCTCAAATTAGTTAAAATCCCAATTTCCCATCAGCCAATTTTAAAACATGTTGACCTTCCTAAACATCAAACACCAACCAAAAAGGGTTGGAATAAAACAATATCAATGGTGTCACCCCACCATATCATTCCCCACATCATTAGTTGTAAATTACTGATACCTTCTTATCACATAATTATCCAAAAAATAATATTCATGGGACCAACATCATCATATCCCAAAAGACCCACACCATGAGAATTTCTGTAAGATTTATGAGAATATGGTGATCCATGCAATCACTATCCAAAATCATCAAGTACCCCCCAACATAATGTAGTCTTGATAGAAAACCCCCAAAAAACTAGTGATGTATTCCTCTTCTTTGTGGGTCACACATTTAATCCTGATATAGGTTACCTTTAACTATATTAGTAGTCTTGAAATTTCCTGGGTATACAACTTCAAATAAACATTTTGGGACCACCCAAACCCTAAATAACCAAGCTGACCCTCTTAAAACCTTGGCATCACACCAACTCTATTAGTCATATCACTAGTTTCTACATCATAAATAATTTAATATCTAAGTCCATTGTGTTGGTAAATGAATGACATAACATCAAACCATATAACCATTCGATTATAAAAGATGTCACAGACCATTATATATTAATATCATACTCAATAACACCCCAAGACTGATTATCTATAAGGTTCATCTACATTCCATGACTTAACTCCCAAAAGTCCATAAGGCTAAGGATTCCTAGAACCCATCACAACATAGAAGTTCCTCACAACGTCTTATGCCTAATACAAGTCTCGAGGGACTAAATGAACATCCCTATCAGACCTAAACACATAACGAGAATAAATAAAAAGGAATAATTTTTCATTTATGAGGTTACCATAACACAACACCAAGATTCAGGTGAACTTCGAACAGACTATCCCTAATCCATAAAGTTTCTAAAATCCATTTATTGACATATCCAACATGGAATGAAAGAGAAATCACACCTAACCAAAATATTACATAACCATACAAAGGTTTAATTATATTATATTAATCACAAGGGACACATATATAGCATTAACATATATCCTCTTAATAATAAGAAAAGTAGGATTTATAAGGCCATACCTATAATGACGCACACAATTACCTTGATAAATCAAGATGAAAAAACCAAGAAAGTTCACATCTTAGTTTTATCATATTGAAACCCCATCTTATATTATAAAAATTCATAACCCAAAAATATTATTCTCATCATCCTAATCGATAGTTTACCTTGATTCGAATTCATTTTTGTAGCATAACTGTACAAATAATTACTCATACTTCCACATCAAGGCATCCCTCATTCCTAGAAAATATCCAACCACACATCACACAATATTTATTCATATAATATATATCATAGAATAATATACCTAGTATTATTATTTAAAAGTCATCTACATGCCTGGGTATCACCCCTCTATCTAGTTACCATCACATTATCACAACCAATCCTAGGATTAAGTAGTAAAAACACCATAACACAATACTAAAATTCAAATAACTATGATCCTGAGTTGAAAACATCACCATTAGGCCCTCCAGACTACTCTATAGACCTTATCCTTGGGGGGGGGGGTAAATACCATAAATAATGTTTCATGAATTGATCATAAATATATAGGGTTCCAATGCATAGTTAGTACCCATATAGAGGTCTACCCCCTTTAGTATCATTATCACATCCTTTGGTATATAGACAACGCTACCGCCAAGAAATGTGTTCTGTCATATCTTCACATAAAAAATATAGTACCTAGAAATACATCCCACTAAACCATACTCATGCTACTATATAAGGTTATCATATCATTATGTTATAACCCTAGTTAGCTTACCCACTCTCAACTTGGAATCAAATATTCATAGGATTCACCTCATCAATTATTACATAGTAATGAAATAATAAATATACATGATCTTTAAGTAGAATGATACAATCAAGTTATATGGGGAAAGCCATATAAGTTTTTATTGACACTGAAAATAACTGGAACCTATACCACAATAAATGTCTTCAATCCTAGGAAAGCACACAAATGTCATGCGAATCCTACATACCAATATGATGCATGAACAAATGATAGTTTCCACCCTAGGAAAAGGGGAAATATCATTAAATAAATAATATAAAAAAAATTATACTTTCATAATCAAAACAACTAATATGTGACAAAGAAATCCAAAACTAATAATCCCAACTCCATACTTTCCTGGATTTATTCTCAGGAAGGTGTTGTCTTGGAATAGGATATGGTGTCAATACCAAGTTCCAATTAGTAATATATTCATATAAAATATCCCTAATAGTATGGAAAAGATATAAAAGGCTCTGATACCATGCTATAATATCCCTGATTTGGTTCACCTCCATTGTGATCAAACTGCGTGTTACATACCTCAAGCACGTATCCCTATACACCAGAGGCTATTGAAAAGTAGTGAGGGTCTTTATATAAAATGGAGAGACTATACCATCTTCATTAAAGATATACATAAATAATTGTAAAATAGATATAATAAAAAAACATCACAGATAACCCAAATATAAATAAACACCAACGCTACATGACATTTGTAAATAAATAACAACTCTCATGCTATAACAAAATGAGTAGAAGTAATTTATTACAATAATTTAGATAAAAAATAATCTCTTGTTGGTATATTTTATACTAGAAGTATAAAAAATAAGTGAAATGATAGAGATGATATACAAATATTTTCTAATTCCATGATAAATCCCATAACCTTTTTCCTACCATGATCTAGAACTCATCCATCGACAATTGGGCCCTTACCCATACATGGATCATGAACTATAAAATATATTCAGGAACCAAGGAACCTGAGAAGGGTGTGAGTAAAATTTAGTAGGCCACCGCTAATGATTTCCCTAATATATTCATTATATATAAGTTCATGTATTATACAATATACTTGTAAATAAAAGTAAAAATGAAATGATAATAATTATAAATATGTCCCAACCATGGGTACCATAGATCCAAATGGGTGTGACCATACCTTATTTGATTTGTGTCAGAGTATCTTTGAACATTTATCATAATCACCAACTATGAATCATGTTTCATGTCATATTTAATGGGAATAACATTACCTTATAATATAATGATAGATACATGAGAAATGTTCCCAAATAGAATTCCCAAAATGGTTGGAATAACATCCAAGTGATTTAATAATAATCAATAAATGGGTATTATATCCAAATAACATAGTCAGAACCATGTGAATAGAATCCTTAACAACCATATACAAGTGAAAATCACATTACAACTAAATCATTAAGAGAGGTCATAATATCACTGGCCATGGATGTAAAAACAATACGAAAAAGTTCCATAGTTTCATACACATCATAAGGGAGGGCATAACATCCCATAAGTAACCATTCCAATGAAATCATCACATCCATTTCCTTGGAAGTATCACACCATGAAAATTTACTCCCACTTAAAAGGGTAATGGAATGTATTAAATTATAAAATTTCATCCCTAAAAATTCTAAGTCCATGTAGGAATTACATTCTAGGTCATGGAGGGAATTACATGACCTAGTAATGGGCATACTATCCTAGTCATGAGTTCATCATATAATGGGAATATTATCTATAGACACATCATTATACTGAGAATGGGAAATTTATATCATACTATACATCACAATATCACATTAGGCATGTCATCCGACACCTTAGTGGTCATCAACACAAGGGGGCATATCAAACCAGGCCATATGAAATATCAGAGTGACTAAGAAGGTTATTCCACCCTCAAAAAAACATATTAATAAAGGGTAATTCCATCCACCACATAGAAATAGTAGTAAAACTAGGAATAGTTCACCCACAATATAAACACAACACATAATGGTATAATTAATAGTTTAATAAAAGCTATATATGTATAGAACAAATAAGGATATCATAATATCCAACTCAATTAGTTAGATTGGTCCTTGCATTCCCAACCTAGATCTATCTCCTAACCAATGTATAACCCACTTGGTTACTATAAGCTAAAAGGTTGAATGGAACACACACATCATATATCTATCATATTAGAAAAAGGCTAAAATAGTGATATTAATATTTTAGCTGGGTAAATAATCATGTAGTCCTCATATAATTTACTCATATCATACTCAAGGGAGACTAAGGGAACCTATTCTTGTTCCTCCATGTTATGTTTTACCATGTATAAATCCATATAGTTTCTAAATTCCATAATTCCTAATAACTTAATTTTTACCAATGGCCATCAGAGGCCATGGAATCAATCTATGTCCCATGGATGGAAAAATCATAACCTTAACAACACATACTCACTCTCATGTGGTGAAGGGAAAACATTCTATTCAATAATCATGTTGAACTCTTTAAATAACACACTTATCCTATATTTATAGATACTATGTCACCTTATCAAGTCCATATATAGTATAACATAACTTAAGGTAATCCCCCAATGGGGTCTTATGTATAAAGTTCACACTCTTGGCTAAAGACACCAACTATAGGTTGTTATGAAATCCAGAAAAATTGATCAGAGGGTCCATCACAAAACTATACATCCTTACCCAACTCACATGGGTCAAAGGAAAATAATTAAATATAATTTTTAGCCAATAGAATATAGGTAGTGAGGAAATAGATCACATGTATTATGAAATAATGCATAAACCCTAGTGAATTGTTAGTGACCACTTACCTCAATATGGTGCTACCCCCTCAAGCGACACTCGACCATCGTCGATTAAGCTCATGCAAGCCTATAATGGCCTTCAACCACATATATGAGGCCCTAAATCCATAAAACATACACATTAATTAATTATAAAATGATTAAGATTAATTGAAACACTTTATCCATATTAATTGAATTAGGATTTTTCAAATAATATTTTATTGAGTGGACTAATGATATAAAAACCACGTCCAATAGAGTGAGGTCCACACCTTATACATCCCAAAAACTACACTTAACAAAATCCTTAACACCCAGCATTGATTAATCAATTAATTCCACTCCAGTTAATTGAAAAAATAAATAAATTAGGGCACAGTTTTTTGATAATAAAACCTTGTAAAAACTCATGAATTCATCCTCCTAAAACCTCTTCTATCCTAGACACACCAAAGCACAATGATACTAGAAAATTATAACACATTCATTGGAATCACCTAACAGAAAACTAATTTCCATCCTCTAGAACTAGAGAAAAAAGAGAAGAGGGAAAAGGGATGGATAGAATTAAGGAACCAACCTCAGAATTAAAAATCATCACCTATAAATCCATATGTAATCATAGAGAAAAAGGATGAAAAAAAATAATGGAAGGGGTGAAACTCACCTTTTCTCTACCATCTAAAGAGGAACGCCGCCAAGTTGGATATTCAAATAAATGGGACAAGAATTTACATTATTCTACATTTAAAAAAAATAAAAATAGGCATCACTGGGTACCCAGTATCCTAGCAATATCTACCTAGTGCTCCACCACATACCTAGTGGTCCCGAGCAAGGCGAAGGTCCACTGGGACCTACAGTAGGAACCCGATTCCACCAAATTGGGTACCGAGTGGATCACTACAATTTCTAGAATAAATTTCCCTCCAAAACCCCTAAAACAAAAATTGTTCTTCCTCTACCCAATCTAACATCTCTTGAAACTCTATTTTAAAAATTCCAAACATTTTTACAACGAACAATTATCAATCCAAGTTCAAAAAATTAAATTGGTCCCTAGTTCCACATATACAAAAACATGGTCTCCTATGACTCCACAAACATGAACCAATTTGGGTTGTTATAATTTGATTGTTTATAACACCATAATATTTTATGGAATATTTCTCTTTAAATAAATCTAACATCTTTAATAATTTTTTTTTATATATAACACCGAGTTTAAACGAACCATAATATACTATTAAAATATTATTATTTAATATTACATTTATTTCCTAGCCATTAGATAGGTGGGTATAAATTAGACTGACTAAATTATAAAAAATTATTTTTTACACATGTATAAATTTAAATAATTGGTTATTGATTAATTATAAATAAAAATAAAATCATTTTATTTTAAGAGTGGTTTTTATGAAAAATGGTTTTCATGTACACATTGTGTTTTTTATATTAATAAATTAAATTAATTATTTAAATGAAATAAATATATTATATATTAACTAATTTTTATTAAAATTCATCTAATGGTTTTTACTAGGCATGAAATTAGAATACATCCCTCTTTTTCTTAAAAATGAAATTTTCTAAATATTGTTTCCATTACATTTTGTTCACCTATTTTAAAATGTATTTATACCATATATAGAAATTGAATCTTGTAAAATGGATTAAATAATTTAAAACTAAACAAATAATACAATTTAAAAGTTTCAAATTATTTAATGGTCATTATTAATAGTGACAATGTTACAAATTTGTCACCCCGATAGGGGTTAAGCCGGTAAACTAAGTTATAATTATGGGTTAAACCTTTAAAATTTCTCTAAAACATGAATTTATCCTATTCTATGAGTAATTTTAAACCAAATATATTTTTAATGATTTAATTAATGTATTTTAAAATATTATTTTGAATTTGGTAACCCAATCATGACTTTAGTGATGATAAGTTATATTTTTTTCCAAATTAAAATCTATTTCCTGGTGTTTTTATTTAATGGTAAAAAAGATGTTTCCATTTAGTTTTTTATTTATAAAAATGTCTAAAAACCTTTATTTTTTATTAGATAATCAATAAAATTTTAGGAAACTAACTTTTTTACTTGATTTCAAAGTAAAATAATTTTTATGCTTAAATCACCTATTTTTCTAAAAACTATTTTAATTTGTTTTTTGTTCTTATATTAAAAGTAATTTCTACAACCTATATAAATTGAATATTTTAAAATTTATTAGAAATTTTTAGTACACATTTACAAATATTTTTATAAATCCCCTATTATATTTTTTCATATAATTAAGTTATCATTATAAACAAGTTATGTTTTCATTGATATGGTTAAATGGGTCTGAAGTGGTTTAATTTAGATATAAGGCTTACAATTTATCAAAAAATTGTCTAAATGTGACTATTTGAGTTTATTAACATAATAAAACTTTATATTTTTTAATATTGACTTCCTTGGTACAATTTTATATGATTATGATCTATATATTATTTAATATTTTAAGTATTTCTAAATGTGTCCTTTCACTTACTTGTAAATGGGAACCTCGTATTCTCTCTTATATGAAATGTTTTTGCCTTATATATTAGACAATATATTCCATAATATCATCCTAGATTACTCAATTAATCCTAGTGCTTTTGGTACTAATCTAATACCATTCAAAAAAGGATTAAGTTGTAAGAAAAGGAGTTCTCAAAAAGAAGAGGTAATCGTTTTACCTGACTCTTTAAAAGGCAATATCTTATTCCACATATAATAAATATATTGTATCCAAATTATATTGATGATTCCAATATCATAAATAATTTATCATTATTATTATGTGAAACCAATTTTCACCTACTTAACATTGAATAAGAAATGGATATATTGCTTGTGCGTATGTGTCGAATACAACCTCTGTGCAGCGTTAAGATTCATTTTACATCAACATATATAATAGGTGGATTTTATAATGTATTTAACATTTATATATGATATTAATTATAAAATTGTAATTATTTTAAGGTAAATTATTATTTACCTTTCTTTCATTCCATCCATTGAATATTTGAAGCATTACTCATGCGTACATATAAACTACTATCTTCACAAAATGATATACTTCATTTCTCATCACTAAATTACATAAATGGTTATAAAATAGTATATAATGGTTAAATATTATCCTTATTTCATGATTAATATCCTCTAGGTTATTAAATAATGAACAAGGTGCATGTACTGGAACCATCAAACTGAAACATTAATGGAAAACAGACCAGTTTTCATCCGAATGATCATTTTAATAAAGAATTTCATTATAAAAAAGGTAATTGGAAATTATTATGGAATGATAGAGTAATTTATATATTAATATGGTTATATAAGATATTTATAATGAATATATATTTATTGACACATGATGTTTTGATGTATATGAAGCAAGATGAGACTTGATTTAAGGGATTTATGTTACAATCTCATTTATTTTTGGGGTTTTCTATGCTAAATTTATATTGAGGAAAATTATATAAATATTATACATTAAAACTCATAATTTTTCTTATCTTATTGTTATTTATGGATTTTTCAAGTAATAGTACCATTTTTCTCTCTTTGGAACTTAAAATAATTGAGAGAATGTTTAAAAAAAACACTTTATTTTCTCATTGGTTAAGAATATTTTTCTTCCATGTAAATATTTAATTTAAAATGTTTTCAAGAATATTTTTAATATTCTCTAATGATTTATTAAGGTCATTATACCCATATTTTAATTTCTACAATAATTTTTGAAAATAACCTGTTTTTTATTTTTCTAACGAGGTACTTTTTTACAAAAGGTGTAAACACAATATTTGTTTTAACATATATCACACAAATGTTTTTTACCACCATCATGACAACTATTTGAATTGAATATTACCTTAAAATATTCCATGTTTATATTAAAAGTAAATGTTTTCCCAAATATTCTTGAAATTTATATTTTTTAAATAACTTATTTCAAAATGAAAAGGGTATTTCCTCAAGAAACGTTCCAACAATATTTTAAAAGTATTTTTATCTATGAAAACATATATTGATATTACATATGATTCATAGGGGATATGATCTAACGATTCCATGGTTTTTTATTATGATGATGAATTCTTGATGAAACACATTTTATATCCTAAAAGTTATGCTTTGATGAAATATTAAATGTTTTCATGATATTGTGACATATACAACACCCCAAAAATTCATAGTACATTATCTCTTTAAAGTAATTCAATAGTTTGCGCTACACGCAACATCGAGTTCGAGCGCACCACGCCTTACCAAACTAGCTGTTCAAAAGAGGTTATGAATAGTATTAACAGAATTTTAAATTTTATATATTCCATATAATTTTAACCTCCATATTATGTGTTTTTTAGACATAATATAAGAACAAAATCAATTTTTCAGATAAAGGATGTATTTTTCAGAAAATGCAATTTTACTGCCTTTTAATGGTGAACCCTTTTTTTAAATCTAATATTTGACACTTTTATATATTTGATTTTAAAAAAATAAAATTCTTATTTAGAATAGGGACATAAAAAATTTAGTTTGGATAAATTTTTGGCACTTTTCTGATGACTTCATATTTTGATGAATAGTGAAAAATACTAAATTTTAATTGAAAAAAACTTTTTTAATCAAAATAATTTATAGTGTTAAATTTTGAATTTTAGTGTTTTTAAAGTATAACTAGCCTATATTTTTATCATTTAATATAATTTTGGTCATTATAAGTAATTTCACATTTAAATTGGACATAAACACATGTCAATCTTTTGATAGTTTTTACATTTTAAAAACCCATTTTTTGGTTTTGACAATGGGAATTAATTTTAAATTAGTTAATGAAACTTCTATGTTTTTAATTCGGGAAAATAGACTTCATTTTGGAATTTGGATTATCAAAATTAGCTTAGGGTGAATTTTTTGTATTTTTTTGAAAACATTCAATTTTTGATGAATAGTGAAAAACACTACTTTATTGTTTTAAACCGACTTTTTATTTAAATAATTATTTATTTTATTTAAATTTATTTTAAGTAAAAATAGATATATAATACATATATAAGTTCAATTTAATTCATTGGATTCATTTTATAATAAAATTAGATGTATAAAATTTTATTGAAAATTTTAACGTCTTTTACCCACCTTCTAGGCACATTTGAAAATTTACATAAAATGTAAATTTTACCACTTCTGTGAATTGAATTTAAAAAATCCATGAGAAATGTTTGATATCATTAAGTAAAATGTGGTTCAATAAGATGAAAATAATTTTTGGTGAATAGTAACTTTTGACTTATTTACCACGGTGAAAAGTAAATAGGGTAATTAAAGGTAAAAATGATATTATAATTACCCCAAAACATGTCCTAATTCTATTGGATAAGTTTATTTCGACCAAAAACAACCTTAGGAATAAAATATGATCCTTTTGGTCCACTTGGATTAGATTAGGACATTTATTATTTTTTTATTTAAAGAAGAGTTAAAAGTGTTAAATTCAAAGTTTAATAACTAAACCATTTTTAATATAGGGTTATACATAAGATAAATTTGAAAATAAATATTCATTAGAAATATAAAAATATTTAATACATAATGGTATTTTATTTTTAATTTTTAGAGATTACTTAATTAAATTTATTTATGACACAATGATGATGCAGTAATTACTTTATCAGTGAAAGATTAAAATAATTGATATTATAAATATAAAAATAAATGTAAATTGAGGTTTTTTATGCCATCCACGAATTTTATACAATAATATGAAATTTTAGTGTTGATTCAATGAATTTCTTTCTAAGTAATCATGCTGTTATGACTTTCACAAAATCCAAATACTAAATAGTGTCAAAATTGACATAAATGTGTTTTTAAAACAAATACTATATTATTAAATGATATAATATTCCTAAAAATCTATGGTTCAGACAAAGGACTAATATAATGATAAATATGTCATTAAGGAACCACTTTGGGTTCTATTGGTTTTTTATAGTATGTTTATTAACCATTTATTATAATAATTCAAGAGGACATGGTAAAAGTAAAACTATTTAACTAAGAGTTAAATCTAAAAGATAGGGTTAATATGGTGACCTAAAAATGTCTAAAAACCTTTGGTTGAATGGATTTAGACCCATCACCAACTTATATTCTAAATTAATCAATTTGGAGCTATTAGAAATAGAAAATGATTTTATAGTAAAATAATATTTCAAACTTTTCCTAAAGTGACCCTCATCTCTCTTATAAAAGGGTACTTCCCCTTCTCTCAAAATCACACGTAAAAGTCCATTTTTCTTGGCCAAAACCAGAATAAATCTCCTCAAAAATTCACTCAATTTAACTTAGAGGAATTCCCTTGAGTAGAAAGCCATCCTAAGGAGCCCTTTTTTTTCAAATAAAAAAAACACCCAAAGAAGATGTAATTATTTTATCACCTCTTTCAAAGTTCTTTTCTTCTTCCACTTTCTCTTTATTTGTTATTTCCATACCAAAAATAATAAATCAAGTACCTTATACATACTGTGATTTTATTATAAATATGGTACAACCATACTCATTATTATATCCATCCTATGAATGATAATGTCACCATGCGTGCGTATGTACGACATACCGTCTCCACGTCGTGGTGTAATTTTTTATTCAACACTATATTATTTGTATGGATATAATGATGAGTAATATGTATATGAATAATGAAAATAACATGCTAATTTCTCTTTAAAATTAATATACCATCCAATTTCACACCTTTTAATCATTAAGGAAATTATGTCGTTGCTCGTGTGTCCGTACAGCTTACCGTCTCCACGACGCGATGAAATTCATTTCCAGGTTCACCATTCAACGATGATTATAAATATATATATTATTAATAAAAATGTAATATATGACATAATAATTCTACTATATATATATATACATGTACTTAAATGTATCTTATTCACTTACTTCCCTTCAATACGATATGAAAATGGAAACAACATTTATGCGTACGTATGACCTACTGTCTCCATAAATGGTGTTTTCCATTTCATATATCTATCAATTATACATATTTATATTCTAAATATATATTATATGTAAATCATGTTTTATATTTTGAAATTATTTAAATCACGATCTAAATGATACGAACAAGAATAACAAGTTAAAATACGTACGATAAAGAAATCGATTATTTCCCAAAATGTTAATTTAACATGGAAATCATTATTAATGGGAAGTATAAAGTCATAAATGAATCATTTATGATATAATAAATATTAATATGGTTCTGGTATAATTTAATAACATTATATGGTCATTATACAGGAGGTTAAATGTACCCTAGACCAAAGGAAAGTGCAAGGTAAGGGTTAATTACTCAATCTCATTATTATCCGAGATTATTTATGTGTAAGTATTTTTGAAGAAATACTTATTATCAATGTCCATGTTTCATAAAATACATTTAAAAATGATTCTTTTAAGGTACTCTTTAAATAAAGCATCATTTTAAATGTTTTAAATATTTATTCTTCTAAATCTTTCTCATTAATGTCCATTTTTTCAAAATGGTTTTAAGGATTTATTTATATGGACATGATTGTTTTAAAATGTTAATTCCTTTAAAAGGTTTCAAAGTGATATGGGAAAATTTAATTAAAAAATATCTTTTAAGTGACTTCCTTTATAAATGTGTGACATTTAAATGATTTCAAAAAAAGGGATATTTCTCTCAAAAAGTTTTACTGATCATTTTCAACTATGTCAACATACTTTACTAGATATTATTATTGATTAAGTTAGATTTATTATAATACAATCTTACATATTGTATTGAATGAGTTATGCTATATTTGACGGTGGATGTGATATTTTCATACCCTTCATGGTTTATGGTTGAAGTATTGACATTTTGTATGCTTGTTTTAATACAAATGTTTATGTTATGTTTCAACATTTTTATATGAGGAATGTAGTGGACTTAGTAAGTGAAGAGTGGGGCCCACTATAGCCCCTCGATGTATCATTAGGTCTCATGTGACAAACTAGTGTCTTATCACAAGGCCTTGACAAAATATTTTTTATAGTCTTAGAATGAGGCCTTGACTATGTGGTAATGATGTCCGACACTAGACATTCCCTCATTATGAAATTAATTATTACATGTGATTATTCAACTAGTAGAATATACATGTGCATGTTTATATGGTAATATTTGATTTATTTTCTCCATATTATGTTCAAGTTTATGTTTAAAATCCTGTTTTTTTATTACACATATTGCCTTAAAAGTTTATAGCTTCCGCTAAATTATTTACCCTCACTGAGAATCTGAGCTCACCCATTTCTTATGTTTTGTTTACCCATGATTCCAAGGAGTGTATTATGTTTGATATGCAAGGTTAAGCTTGGGGAATAATGGCGTTCTAAATGAAATATTTATGTTTTGTTTTATATTTGAATGTGTAATGTAACATTCATGTATGTAATCTATTTTCCAAGACTACTAAACTGATCAGTCCTTCGGGACTTGATTCCTTGAAATCATGCCAATGTATTAAAATAATGCACTGGCTCTAGGATTCTAGGGTCAGGGCGTTATAGTTGGTGTTAGAGAAATTTTAGTACAAACCTTGGAAACTAGATTTAGAAAAACTCTGATTAGAGAACATTACCCTAAGATAGACTTTGAGGATTAGTATAGAATAACTTCCTATAATTTTGGTAATGTAGATATTTTGTGTATTTTCCAAGTAATACATCCCTGTCTGGATACGAGCAGGTAGAGATGGATTTGGAACAGATGAACCAAGGAGTGAAAACTACAACAAGGAGTTTCAGGCTTGACCTTGGGTTTCCAGGTATACAACAACGGGCCTTTCTACACTCTTGGTTACGACACTTCAGGGGGATATTATTAGGATAATTCAAATTTTATTTACAAGCCATTATGAAGGATTTTGGACTAAATACTTCCTTAAATAAAACATATTTTTTATGATTATATATTATATTCATAATCTTTTCAATTTACGTTAGGCATTTTACATGTTTGGAATTATGCATTGCGATTCATACACTAACCTAGTGTATGCCATTGTTTAGAAATGGCTCCCAATAAAAGAAATGATAATTCCAACAATACGCATGATCCAAAGAGTAAGAAGGATCATATCTTTCATGGTATTAAGTCAATATTTAGAAGTGAAATAGTCTCCCACATATTCTTATCTTATGAAGAAATAGTATCATGTGTTAATAAGATAAGTAAAGAATTCTATAAGTCCTATGGATTTTAAGGGAAGAAAGAGAATAAAAGGATGGTAGAGAGAAAGATGGATAAAGGGAATATGGGAAAGAAGAATTTTCCCATATGTGATAACTGTGGAAATAATCACCATGGTAAATTCATGAAGGTAATGTGAGATTGTTATAAGTGTGGAGAAAAAGGACACCAATTATGTGATTTCAAGGGTAAGAAAAAGGTTTTAAATGTATAATGCTTCATCTGTAAGGAGTTGATACACTATGCGAATCAATGTCCAAATCATCAGAGTATGCCCCAAATGATGATATTGGATAATAATAATGTTTGGATACTACCATAGATGAAGAGGAATGACTAGTGTTCTTATGTTGTTATTAAATAATTATTTAATTTGAGTTTTTTATCAACGATATACTAGTTATATGAATTATGGAAATAAATATGGATTGTACTGTAGTACTATTTCATTAAGGATTTGAGATTATATGGTTCTAAGAAAAGTGACTCAATAACAAGTTAAACTTTTTGGAAAATACATGGTTGAAGAAAGATGAACCTTAATATGGTTCTGATATCGAGGTAGTGATTTTAGAATAAGATATGATTGATTTGGATAAATTATATTCGATATTCTTGACTACTTTGAAACTAATTAATTGTTTGTTTATTTCATTATTGTTGGAGTTTACAACATTTTTGGATATAAGGAGTATATCCAATATTCTATAAGGAATAAGGGAGAATGAATGTAATCAATAAGGTTTTATTGTAATTCAGGGTGTTACCATGTTTTAAAAAGAATACACGATGAAGGTATTCACATGTTATTACGTGGCAAAAAATATCTTCATTGTGTTAACCTTCCTTATAAATTTTGGACTATGAGTTTGGACAGAAGTATTTTGGACAAGTCTAAAGGTTGGAATGGATTATGTTTGACATTGGATACTATTTTTAAGGTTAAATAATTTCTTAATATTATTTTTGGATTGTTATAAAAAGGACAACCGGGAGGTCGGGTGACAACCCATCGCATCCGTCAAGACCGCGACACATGAACCTGAAACTATAGGGTGACAAGGGTGCATCACCTACCACTAAAATACGTGATGTCATGGTTTGTGTAATATAGGTTTTTTAAATAGTCTGACAAATGAATTATAAATAAATTATTTTTGGAACCTGATATGATTAGTATAAATAGAATATTTTTGAATTCTATTATCTTTTGTTGTGAAAGATGAGTTTGTGGTAGGAATTAGTTGAAGGATGAAACTCTACTTGTCAATTATATATATTTTAATCTTATTATATGAATAAATTAATTATTAAACTTTAGGTAAGGGATATTAAAACCAAAAATGTGTTATCCTAATGCCTTATGTTTTGTTGAACTGATGATATTTTAAATCATCTTAGATTGATGGATTTGAGGCCCTCAATTTTACACTTGTTTGTGATTGATGACCTCAATCACTCCCTATAAATATTTATGTTTTTCCTAAAATTATATGTATTTAATTTCCACCAATGTTCTCTCATTCGAAACTCTAATTTGATGGTGAATTTTTCATTTCCCTTTCCCTCTTATTAAGACTAAATTTTATTAACCCCATTTTCGATGTGGGTTTTCTACAAAGGCGTTATCTATTGTAAACCCTTTAATTTAGAAAAACAATTTCAAATTGTGAGGACACAATTTATTGAAGTATTGGAGAATGTAACACCCTAAGATTTCATAGTACGTTATATCTTTAAAGTAATTCTATAGTTTGCGCTACAAGCAACACCAAGTTCGAGCACACCATGGCTTACCAAACTAGCCGTTCAAAAGAGGTTATGAATAGTATTAAATAAAATTTGAATTATATATATTCCATATAATTTTGACATCCATATTATGTGTTTCTTAAGAATAATACAATAAAAAATTAAATTTTTCAGATAAAGGAAGTATTTAAAAAAAATGAAATTTTACCACCTTTTAATGGCGAACCCGTTTTCTAAATCCAATATTTGACACTTTTATATATTATATTTGAAAAAAATATAATTCTTCTTTAGAATCAGGACATAAAAAATTTACTTTGGATAAATTTTTGGTACTTTTCTGATAACTTTCAAATTTTGATGAATAGTGAAAAATACTAAATTTTAAATAAAAACAAATTTTTTAATCGAAATAATTTAAAGTGTTAAATTATGAATTTTAGTGGTTTTAAAGTATAATTAGATTATAATTTTATAATTTAATATAATTTAGGTTATTATAAGTAATTTCACATTTAAATTGGACATAAACACATGTGGATGTTTTGATAGTTTTTAATTTTTAAAAACCCGTTTTTTGGTTTTGATAAAGGGAATTAATTTTAAATTAATTAATGAAACTTCTATGTTTTGAATTTGGTAAAATAGACTTTATTTTTGAATTTGGATTATCAAAATTATCTTAGGGTGAATTTTTGGTTTTTTTTTCTGAAAACATTCAATTTTTGATGAATAGTTAAAAACACTACGTTATTGTTTAAAAATGACTTTTTATTTAAAAAATTATTTATTTTATTTAAATTTATTTTAAGTAAAAATAGATATATAATACCTATATAAGTTCAATGTAATTCATTTGAGTCATTTTATAATAAAATCCGATGTATAAAATTTTATTGAAATTTTTAACGTCTTTTACCCACCATCTAAGCACATTTGCAAATATGCATAAAATGTAATTTTATCACTTCTGTTAATTGAATTTAAAAAATTTTAAACACACTATTGACATAAGTAAGTAAAATGTGGTTCAATAAGATGAAAATATTTTTTGGTGAATAGTAACTTTTGTCTTTTATTTACCACAGTTAAAAGTAAATAGGGTAATTAAAGGTAAAAATGATATTATAATTACCCCAACACATGCACTAATTCTATTGGATAAGTGTATTACGTCCAAAACCAACCTTTGAAATAAAATATGATCCTTTTGGTCCACTTGTATTAGATTAGGATATTTATTATTATTTTATTTAAAGAAGAGTTGAAATTGTTAAATTCAATGTTTAATAACTAAACCATTTTTAATATAAGGTTATAAATAATATAAATTCAACTATAAATATTCATTATAAAGATAAAACTATTTCCTACATAACGGTATTTTATTTATAATTTTTAGAGATTAAATAATTAATTTTACTTATGACTCAATGATGATGTAGTAATTCCTTTACCAATGAAAGATTAAAGTAATTGATGTTATAAATATAAAAATAAATGTAAATTGAGGATTTTGATTCCATCCATGAATTTTATACATTAATATAAAATTTTAGAGTTGATTAAATAAATATTTTTTCGAATTAATCATGCTATTATGACTTTCACAAAAACCAAATACTAAATAGTGTCATAATTGACATAAATGAGTTTTTAAAACAAATACTATATTATTGAATGATAAAATATTCCTAAAAATATAAGGTTTTTACAAAGGACTTATATAATGATAAATATGTCATTAAAGAACAACTTGGGGTTCTCTTGTATTTTTATAGTAAGTTTATTAACCATTTATTATAATAATACAAGAGGACATGGTAAAAGTAAAAATATTTAACTAAGAGTTAAATATAAAAATATTGTTTTCAAAAATGTTTTCAAAGGATCCTTGAAGAAAATTCTCATGTAAAAAGGATTAAAAAAATGTTTTATTGTTTTTAATGTATCCTTTATAATTTTTCAAATTTACTTTCAAAGAAAAAGGTTTTCAAAAGGTTTTATGTTATAAAAATAATTTCTCAAAGAAGAAAGGATGTTTTCCTTAAGAAATGTTTCTAAAAGATCTTTCAAATTTTTTTCCCTTCTAATATAACATCCATTTATATGAATTATGAATTTATAGGGAAATTATACTATATTTCTATTCATATTCTTTCTTTTAATGAATTATTTTTTGATGAAATGGGGTTTATGAAACCTATTTCTCTTTCATGGGTTATATGCTTTTGAAACTCACTTCTTTCTATGGGTTATATTTAGGATGAAATGATTTTGAAACCTGTATCTTTCTACAAGTTATTTTTTGATTAGATATTTATAATACCCATTTAATTTCATGGGTTATGGTATGATTATTTATGATCTTTTGGCACACGTATGTATGATTTCATTATGATACAGGTGAGACTTATATCTCCCTCTAATGCATTGGGTAAAGATTTATATATCATGAGATAAACTAAGATGGTATTGGGAGTGAACCTTGAATATTATTATGGACATGGGAGTGAACCACGACTTCCAATATGGTATGTGGAGTAAACTCATGGTACTAAGATAGTCATGGGATTGAACCACGACTACCAATATGGTATGGGGAGTGAACCCATAATACTAAGATGGTCTTGGAAGCGATGACTTAGATATAATGGAAATCATTAAATTCTTATGGTTTTGAAACAATTAAATGTTTTATTCCTATGTTATGATTTCATGGATTATGTTATTTATTTTCTTATAATTCAGGTCTTATGAACTTCCAAGATTTATTCCATGATGTATGTATATGACCTTTGATATGCAGGGTATGATCTTCTCTTTTAATGATCATGTTTTCATACCCTTATGATCATGATTATACTTACATATCTCTCTTGTTTACCCTTACTAAATATCTGAGCTCACCCATTTTATGTTTCCTTTCCCATAGGTTATTAAGATATGTATTATGTTTTATGTGTGTAAGAATAGTGCTAGTGAAGAAGAACCTAGTGGGGGATGATATGGATCATTTAGTTACTAGTGTTTATGTTTCCATGTTTCCAAAGGCACTAGACTAGAAAAATATTTGGGCATCTATTTGATCAATTATTTATGTATTCCACACATGTGATGTAATGTTAATGTATGTCATGATTAGTGTCGTATGTACACGAATCATGATTTGGTGCAGGCCATTGTAATTCATGAAATGAAAATATGGTTGAATTATTTTTATGCATAATGGTGTGATATATATATTTATATATGGATCATAAAATCATGAAGTATATATTCAAATAAAAAGATTTAATCATTCTTCAAAGGTGATGGTAAGAATTAATTAAGTATTATGAATGACCAATATACTACTACCCTATTATGGAAAACAAGGTGGCCAATTCCCTGAGTCAGAAGGACCATGCTAGTTTGTCAATGATATAGATCAAAAGGGAACCAAAATTTATGTTTTTATTTAATATGGACCTAGAAATGATGAGAAATGGGGATTAATCTTTTCTTTCTCCAAGTAATGTTTAACTATCTATCTATGTGATTATTATAAAGGTGAAAAAGGGGATTTAGAACAATAGAAGATAATGAGAAATGTCCACGTGTTAAACCTTTATTATATTGGAATTATAAGGGTTAGAAACCGAATATGTGACCCATCTATACTAGGCTTGGATAATCTATTGTATAAATCTCATAGTTCATCATTATCTATTTATCTTTGAAGAATGAATATTTATAGATATCTAAAAGATTATTTATTATGGGATAACATCAAAATAAATATTTCAGAGTATGTATCTTGGTTATTCATATATAAGAAAGTTAATGATTAGAGATAGAAGTATAAGGGGTTGTTACAACCATTACTCATACCAAAATATAAATGGTAAAACATCACCATTGATTTCATCATCGGAATCCCTAAAACAACAAACATCCATAATGCTATTTGGGATATAGTAAATCACCATAAAATTCCTCACATTTATCCAAAATTAAAGAATATTTATCTCTTAATCATATTTCCATAATATATATTAAGTAAGTGGTAAGGTTTCATGGAGTACCACATTCTATTGTATCTAATTGAGATCTTAGGATAACATTGATGGTCTATAAAAGCCTTCAGCAGAATCTGGACACCTAGTTGAGTTTCAGTACTATATATCATCCTCAGAAAACTGGTCAATCTGAGAGGACCATTAAAACCCTCTAAGATATGTTGAAATTATGTCCTATGAATTTCAAATGTTTTTGATATCAACACCATTCTCTAGTTGATGTTTCATACAATAATACCATTCACTCAAGAAGACAGATGTGTCATTATAAAGACCAATATAGAATGAAGTGAAGAAATCCAATTCACTGAGATAAATTTTGAGAAAGAAAGATATTTGGTCATGATCTATCTATGGAAATGAAACAGAAGGTTAGATCCATTAAACATCACATCAGGGTAGCTTATAGTAAAAAAAAGTTAACATGAAAATCAGTAGTGGGATCTAGAATTTGAAGCAGGTGATAAGGTATTCCTAAGAACAGCACATTGTAAAATGTTTATGCGATTAGAAAATAGTATAAAGATGAGCCCTATATATATCAGTCCCTTTGAAATTATATATTATATTAGGTTGGTTACTTATCTCTTGGAGCTTTCACTGAATCTTTCTCAAGTTCATGATGTGTTCCATGTATTTTTCATGAGGAAGTATATACCTAATACTTCATATGTACGGAACTCAGATATCATACCATTAGTGAGAGATTTATTTTATGAGTAACAACCTGTGGAGATTCTGGATCAAAGAGAGAATGCGTTGTTGAATAAGACCACTCACATGGTCAAAGTTTTGTTATGAAACCATAAATTTGAAGAAGATATATGGGATCCTGAGGATGTGATGTGGAAGAAGTACCCTCATTTTTTTATATTAGAGTGATGAAATGTTTAGGAAAAAACTCTTATAAGGGTGAAGAATGTAACAACATAATATTGGATGATATATTTATCTTTAAATAAATTTTATTTCATTGATACCTTTCTTTCCATGCAACACATCTTTTAAACAAACCACTATATACTTTTAAAATATTTTTTAATCTGACCATTATCTCATAGTTGTTTGATTTTTGGGTAGGAGTTGGACTAAAAAATTTAGGAAAAATTATTATTTACATAAATATAAAATGATTTCAAGGTTCATCAATTATATTAAAATTAAAATAAAATAATTTATTGTTAAAAGATTTGTTTTCATGAAAAATAGATTTTATCCATGCGATATATTTTTATTTTAATAAATTAATTATTAATTTTAGAGAAATTTTTACATCATATATTATATAATATTTTTTTAACATTCACCTGATTTTTTACTAGGAATAGTATAATAATAAATCCAGTTTTACGCTTAAAAATAAATTTTTCTTAAAATTGGTTTCATTACGTTTTACGAGTTTATTTTAAAATGTAGGTATTGTTTGGTACTATAGTAGCTGGAACTATTCACCTTTAGGCTACTAGTTTGTGCTGGATTTCTATAAGGCATGATATCCAATTAAGGATTTTGAGCCACCTCAAGGCATTCATGCCACCTCATTCGAATCATACAGTGTAGATGCAACCAAACAGACAAAAGGAACTAGCTTTAGATGAGGACATAGAAGAAGTTATTTCACCAAATCAGAGCTATCCAAATATGGATGAATGAGAGGGTATGAAAATTTCCATTAGTACTAGGCCTGCGCACCACTGCACAAGTATTTATAGCTAAACAAGCAATGTTAAGGTGGGAAGCTGACTTCACGATCTAGACACTGGGAAGGGGAATTTCCAAGTAGTCATGTCTGGGATGAATTCCTATAAGGCATTTGGGTCATGTAAACCACTAACTCTAGGGGTCTTTTAATGGTTCCCCCTTATCACTTATAATGGATATTATAAAAAAAATCAATAAAAAACAAGGCCTTTGGGCCATTCGGGCAAGGGTAAAATGTAGAGACCCAAAGCTTGACGTACATAGATAGTACATTACTTTTGCAGAATACTTAATACATAACAAAAAACAGACACACAAGGACCATAATAGTTTAGTGTCTTTGGAAACTTGGAACGTAATCTTCTTATCGTGGTGAAAGATCTTCAACATCTCCCATAAAGATCTTCCACTTTTTGTTTCCTTACCTAAAAACTTTCTTTTAATCCTGGGGGAAAATAAAACATAAAAAGGGTGATCTCAAATGATCAGTAAGGGTAAGAATGGATAAAATTAAACATACCATATACATTTGAACTTAAAAACATGAACATAATGTTTAAACATCAAAAGCTTGAGAAGTGACATAAAACATGGAAGTACGTAAGGCATAGATCATAAAGAAACATTAAGAATGATAAAATAGCATGGGAATAAAACATGTAATTGTGGCATCCATTAAGAACATGTAATGATTTCTATAGTATCCAATACATTGCTTCCAAGACCATCTTAGTGGACAAAGTCCCTTTCTGAATCGAGTTCACTCCTCGTTCGAGTCCTGTAATACTGAAACGGATTAACTTACCGTTCCAGCCATGTATATCTCATGAGATATAAATATTTACCCAATTCATTTGAGGGAGATATAGTTCCCACCCATCTCATAATGAAATCATTCTTACTTGTGCCCCAAAATAAACTTAAAACATTCATCATAACCCAAAGAATAAAAATGGGTCTCATAAACATCATCCCATCATAACATAATCCATATAAAAAAATGGATATCATTTCATCATAAGAAAAGTGAAACCATTTAAATCATAGAGACATTATACTTGAAACATACACATATGAAATAATGTCATCTTAGATGGAAAATGGTTTTGATAAAACACTTGAAATGAATTCTTGAGGAAAATATCCTTTTTTCTTCAAAATCATTTTCTTTTCACAAAATGTCATGAGATTTTAAAAGAAAAGGATTTTGTTGAAAATAGTCATGAAATATTTTGGAGGAAGCTTCATGAAAATAAGTCTTTATAAAACCGTAAAAATCCTTTCATGCTGTATATGTTAAAAAAACATTTTTCTCGTACTTTTGTCGGAAAAGTAAAAAAGTACCTTATAGGGTAAATAAAAGAAATATTCCTTCCATACCATGGGGTAAAAGTTAAAATGGTTAAAAAGGACATTAAACATACATGAAACCATTTTTAGGAAACATGGACATGGATGATAACAATAACCCCAGTAAATACTTACGTATAAGCAATCTCGGATAAAAATGAGATTGAAAATTTATCCCTTACCTTAGGTCCGATATGCTTCGTACGTATCCAAACCTCCTGTATAATGATTTAAATAATGTCATTTACTTATTAAATAATCATATTTATTGTTATTATATCATATATGGTTCACTTATGACTTTATATTACCCGTTCTTTTGTAAATTCATGTTAAAGTAGCGTTTTGGGTAAAATCGTTTCATTTGTCGTTCGTGTTTTAACTTTTAATTATTCATATGATTACCTAGATCATGATTACTTACATATAGAATGTAAAACATGATTTATATATAATATATATTCAGAATATATATATAATGGATCGATAAATGGAAAGAAATACACCATTCATGGAGACGGTAGGCCGTACGTAAGCATGAACGCTGTTTTCATTTCCTTATTGAATTTAATGGAATTAAGTAGATGACATAAATATATATATACATAAATCAAGTAGCATTATTATGTAATATATTTCATGTTTACTTATTATATATACTTTATAATCATTCTTGAATGGTTATCATGAAGAGTGAATCTCATCGCGTCGTGGAGACGGTATTCCGTACGTACGCACGAGCGATGATATCATTCCCATGATCGTGGAATTGTATTAAAGTGTATGTATAATATTACAGAATCAATATCACTTTAAAATAATAATATATATTCATTACTTTCACCATTATACCCATCCATGTAAGGTGGTGGTGGAAATTAGATTACACCACGACGTGGAGACGGTATTCCGTACGTACGCACGCGCGGTGATTTCATTTTTCGTAGGATGTATAGATGGTGAAATATGGTTGTTTAATACTTATAATAACATATCAGTATATTATTGATACTAATTTTATTATCTCATAATGAAAAAACTAAAAAAAAGTGGAAGAAGAAATAAAGTTGAAAGAATCGGTAACAGACATTACCTCTTCTTTGAAGCGCCTCTTTGAGACCTCCTCTTAGGGTACTAAAATTGGTTTTTGAAGAAGACCAGGACCTCTAGGATGTTTCTAGGGAAGTGGAGAAGAGAATTTTTCAGGGGTTGTCTGAGCTTGAAGGCTCAAAGTGGTGTGAGGAAGAGAGGGAGTAGGTGCCAATTTATAAGGGAGGAGAGATGCACCTTTGAAAAAACTAAAAATATTATTTTATTATAAAGCCATATTCGGTTTTAAATGGCTCCAAATTGATTTATTTAGAAGATAAGGTGGGTATGGGTAGAAATAATTTCATCCAATAGAATTTGGACAAGTTTAGTTTACTATTTTAACCTTATCATTTAGATTTAACTTTAAGTTAGATAATTTTACTTTTACCGTGTCTTTTTGTGTTCTTACACTATAAGGTTAATAAACTTACTATAACGAGCTAAACGAACCCCAAGTTGTTTATTATTAATATATATAACCTTATCTAAGTCATTTGACCAATCCTGAGATTTTTAGGAATATAATAACAATAAATAATATAATATTTGTTTTGAAAACTATTTTATGTTAATTTTGACACTATTTGGTAATTGATTTTTGTGTAAATCATAACAGAATGATTAGTTCGAAAAAATTTAATTAAATCAATAATAACATGTCATATTAACATATTAAATTATTTTAATTCATAAAAAGTCTCAAATTACATTTATTTGGGTATTTATAATATCAATTATGTCAATATTTCATTAATAAGATAATTACTGCATCATCATTGTATCATAAATAAATTAAATTATTTTTAAGTCTAAAAATTACAAATAAAATACCATTATGTAGGAAATCTTTTTATATTTCTAATGAATATTTATAGTCGAATTTATCTTATGTATAACCCTATATTAAAAATGCTTTAGTTATTAAACTTTGATTTTAACTATTTTAACCCTTCTTTAAATAAATTGATAATAAATGTCCTAATCTAATCCAAGTGGGCCTAAATAGTCATATTTTATTCCTCAGGTTGTTTTTGGTCAAATTACACTTATCTAATAGAATTAGGACATGTGTTAGGGTAATAATAATATCATTTTTACCCTTAATTACCCTATTTACTTTTAACCGTGGTAAAAAAAAGTAAAAAGTTACTGTTCACCAAAAATTATTTTCATCTCATTGAACAAAATTTTACTTACTGACATCAAATGTGTCTCTCAGATTTTTGAAATTCCACTTACAGAAGCGGTAAAATTAAGTTTTAGGAAAAAATTCAGTTTTTTAACTACCACTTAGTGGTTTCACTATTTATCAAAAAATGAAAGTTTCTAGAAAAATACCAAAAATTAGGCCTAAGATATATTTGATATTATGAATTCAAAAATGATGTTTATTTTACCAAATTAAAAGCATATCAGTTACATTAACTAATTTAAAAATTAATTCCCGTCGTCAAAACAAATAGCGTGTTTTTAAGAGATAATAACTATCAAAAGATTGGCACTTGTTTATGTCTGGTTTAAATGTGGAATTACATCCAATGACCAACATTGTATTAAATTGTAAAAATATATTCTAAATATACTTTAAAACTAATCAAATTAATAATTTATCACTATTAATTATTTCGATTAAAAAAGTTGTTTTTTAATTAAAATTTAGTAATTTTCACTATTCATCAGAATATGAAAGTTATCCGAAAAGTACCAAAATTTCACCCAAATCTAATTTCGATATTCTGAATCCAAAAATGAAGTCCATTTTGAAAGATAAAATTTATAAAATTTCAAAAATTGGGTATTACTATTCATAACGGCTAGTTCATAATAATATTATAATAATATCTCGTTTAGTGAAACTCGGAATTGCGTACTACACACGCTATCGAGGAAGGTCGTGATTGCGTGTAATGCAAGGCAAGTCAGGGATGCGTGTTGTGCGAGCTCCTTTTGGTGTAGCGTACAACACAAGACATTAATGAAATTAAAAAGAATATTTTTCATAAAATCTCAGGGTGTTACATTCTACCCCCCTTAAAATGAATTTCACCCTCAAAATTCGTCGGGGTTATAAATGGTTTACTACTCGAAAGTTTATTTAATAGAAACCCACATCGTAAAAAGGAATACCAAAACTTGGATTTAAAAACTAAAGTATGAAACGTAATGGTTATCCAAATTAACTCATCACTGGGTTTCCACGTTGGAGAACATAGGTGAAAATATGGATATGGAAGGAAAATCTGACCATCAAGTTCTGATGGAGAGTGGTAGAGAACATGGCTATGAAAAATCCAACAATCAAAAAGCCATAAATTTGTGACGATCTAAGGTACCATCTGATTCATCGGATATAAGAGCACTAGGACAACATTTTTGGTTTTCAAGATCATTTCCCTAAAGTTGATGAAATTGGAATTAGAAGAAATACTTTCGTGATTTTGGTATAGTCTCACCGTTGGTCATTCTTTGGACAATTTCCACTTCATATCTTAAAGAAATGAAGTTGAATTTGTCATTCGTGATGTGTTAGAAGACCATGTGATAGAATGATGGGTCATTCCATCTGTTTCAAACAAAATGTTAGAAAAGTTATCAAAAAATACATAAGTCCATCTATAGCAAGATTAATCATATATGGTTCCTAAAATGGACTTATACTTCATATATAATACTTCTTAATATAATAAAACTAGTTTCTACTAAACATGGACTTCTTATAGGCCAGTGGTAGGTGATAAAGGCCAGTCGCAATTCGGTTGTGGGTTCGATTCCCACAGCCTTGTCCGATGCGATGGGCTGTCGCCCGTCCTACAGGTTGTCCTTTTTCTAAAACTACATTACTATAACATCCCATAAATAATATCGAAAAAACTTCTATCCTTAAACAATACTAACTTATTTCCAACATAATTCATTCCAATCTCTAGGCTTATCCAAAATACTGCTATCCAATCTCATATTATAGTGAAAACGATTACCAAAGAGTTCATACAACTAGCATGTTAATACCATCGTTGATCCCCATATATCATGAGATATGTCTTATTGGTCACATTCCAAACATTTTAAGGCCTTAATCATGTATTCTCTTGAAAAAGAATACCCCTTGAATCTTAGTGAAAACATGAGTGCTGTCAAAAGTTAACTCTTTTCACATACCAAAACCTCAAACCATGATATAACTATTTCCTTATATCAGTCATGAGCTCATGAATACTGTCAAACATTTCATTTTCTCATTTTCCCTTCATTATGCGCATATCATATTTTTTTCCAAAAATATATCAATCACCTTCCATGGTTACCGGTACCATAAAATTATTGAAAACCACAATAGACCAATACATAAATATTCCAATATTCCACGATACTATATACAACATTTTTTTGGAATCCCACTACATAAACACTTAATCATTCCACCACATCAACATCGCCAATAGTGATCACATGTGACTTCCCTTTTTCCTTTTCCTTAAGTGGTTGCTCATGTTGATCATCACTAACCCTTGGATTAGGGCATTTATTAGCATAATTCCCCATTTCCTTGCACTTGAAGGATTGAAGTGTTGGTGGTGCGTTCTCTGTAGTCATTTCTTTATTCACATCATTAGAAACCCTTTTTCCATTACTTCGACACTCAGCTGCTTGATGACCTTCTTTTCTACACTTAAAACATTTTCTAGTCCCTTTAATACAATCTCCACCATGCTTCTTTCCACACTTTGAGCATAAGGAAACAATCATCTTCTTTTCACCATTATTCCGAGATTTCTCCTTGAACTCCATTTTTCGTTTCTTGTCAAAACTATGAGATGGATAAGTAACACCAACTTCCATTTCTACCTTGATAGCACAACGCACAATTTATTCATTGCTACTGAAGTCTCTTATAGCTAATGCCCTTAGAAGATTTGGTTTTAAGCCACTGAAGAATCGATCGATCTTACTCTCAAGTTGGATAATAATACCAGAAGCATACCTTGCAAGTCTTGTAAAATTTGCTTCATAGGTACCAACAGATTCATCATCCTTTTGCTTCAGTTCAAGAAACTCTTTCTCCATCTTTGTTCGGAGAATATGAGGGAAGTAATTATTGAAAAATATGTTCTTGAACTCATCCCATTCCATGGACTCAATTTCATCCCTTTGCCTCGTATTCTTAATAAGATTCCACCATTGATCAGGATCTCCTTCCAAACGATACACTGCTAGGATGACTTTATCATGTTTAGAACATTGAAGAACTGAAAATATCTTTTCAGTAGTACTAATCCATTGTTCCGCAACTAATGGATCAGTAGACCCGCTGAATGAAGGTGGACGCTGCCTCATGAAAGACTCAATAGAATATTGTTCCCTTCTCTGCTCATTTGGAAGTCCAGAATGATTCATAGCATGTGTAAGTATAGCAATAAGATTTTTCACTCCATCTCCCATAACATTTGTTTGTTCAGGAGGAAAATCATTGCATTGTCCATTTCATTGATCAACACGGTTCTTTCAGGTTCCAGCCATCGTCTAAAACCCAAAAAGAATAATGTGAGAGGAAAAAATCATGCTAGGGGAAACAACATAATAAAGGGGGAGTACCTTCAATATCTAACATCTTAGGTTTAATTCTAAGATCGTTACCATAATTCTAGGACTATAACCTATACATATACTAATCCTTAGGGACATCCCTATACATACCTTAGAAATATCTCTAGGGATTTCACTAAAGTTTTCGCATCCTAGTTTCCAAAGGTTGAATAAACCTTTCCTCTTATACCAACTGTAGAGAACCAAATCTTGACGTACATGGACATTACATTACTTTTGCGAAATACTTAATACATAACAAAAATAGACACACAAGGACCGTAATAGTTTAGTGTCTTTGGAAACTTGGAACGTAATCTTCTAATCGTGGTGAAAGATCTTCAACATCTCCCATAAAGATCTTCCAATGTTTGTTTCCTTACCTAAAACCTTTCTTTTAATCCTGGGGGAAAATAAAACATAAAAAGGGTGAGCTCAAATGCTCAGTAAGGGTAAGCATGGATAAAATAAAACATACCATATACATTTTAACTTAAAAACATGAACATAATGTTTAAACATCAAAAGCTTGAGAAGTGACATAATACATGGAAGTACGTAAGGCATAGATCATAAAGAAACATTAAGAATGATAAAATAGCATGGGGATAAAACATGTAATTGTGGCATCCATTAAGCACATGTAATGATTTCCATAGTAGCCAAGACATTGCTTCCAAGACCATCTTAGTGGAAAAAGTCCCTTTCTGAATCGAGTTCACTCCTCGTTCCAGTCCTGTAATACTGAAACAGATTAACTTACCATTCCAGCCATGTATATCTCATGAGATATAAATATTTACCCAATGCATTGGAGGGAGATATAGGTCCCACCCATCTCATAATGAAATGATTCTTACTTGTGCCACAAAATAAACTTAAAACATTCATCATAACCCAAAGAATAAAAATGGGTCTCATAAACATCATCCCATCATAACATAATCCATATAAAAAAATGGATACCATTTCATCATAAGAAAAGTGAAACCATTTAAATCATAGAGACATTATACTTGAAACATACACATATTAAATAATGTCATCTTAGATGGAAAATGGTTTTGATAAAACACTTGAAATGAATTCTTGAGGAAAATAGCCTTTTTTCTTCAAAATCATTTTCTTTTCACAAAATGTCGTGCAATTTTAAAAGAAACGGATTTTGTTGAAAATAGTCTTGAAATCTTTTGGAGGAAGCTTCATGAAAATAAGGCTTTATAAAACCGTAAAAATCCTTTCATGCCGTATACGTTGAAAAAACATTATTCTCGTACTTTTTTCGGAAAAGTCAAAAAGTACCTTATAGTGTAAATAAAAGAAAGATTCCTTCCATACCATGGGGTAAAAGTAAAAATGGGTAAAAAGGACTTTAAACATACATGAAACCATTTTTAGGAAACATGGACATGGATGATAACAATAACCCCAGTAAATACTTACGTATAAGCAATCTCGGATAAAAATGAGATTGAAAATTTATCCCTTACCTTAGGTCCGATATGCTTCGTACGTATCCAAAACTCCTGTATAATGATTTAAATAATGTCATTGACTTATTACAGAATCATATTCAATGTTATTATATCATATATGGTCCACTTATGACTTTATATTACCCGTTCTTTTGTAAATTCATGTTAAAGTAGCGTTTTGGGTAAAATCGTTTCATTTGTCGTTCGTGTTTTAACTTTTAATTATTCATATGATTACTTAGATCATGATCAATTACATCTAGAATGTAAAACATGATTTATATATAATATATATTCAGAATATATATATAATGGATCGATAAATGGAAAGAAATACACCGTTCATGGAGACGGTAAGCCGTACGTATGCATGAACGCTGTTTTCATTTCCTTATTGAATTGAATGGAATTAAGTAGATAACATAAATATATATATAAATAAATCCAGTAGAATTATTATGTCATATATTTCATGATTACTTATTATATATACTTTATAATCATTCTTGAATGGTTATCATGGAGAGTGAATCTCATCGCGTCGTGGAGACGGTATTCCGTACGTATGCACGAGTGATGATATCATTCCCATGATCGTGGAATTGTATTAAAGTGTATGTATAATATTACAGAATCAATATCACTTTAAAATAATCATATATATTCATTACTTTCACCATTATACCCATCCATGTAAGGTGGTGGTGGAAATTAGATTACACCACGGCGTGGAGACGGTATTCCGTACCTACGCACGCGCGGTGATTTTGTTTTCCGTAGGATGGATAGATGGTGAAATATGGTTGTTTCATACTTATAATAACATATCAGTATATGAGTGATACTGATGTTATTATCTCATAATGAAACAACTAAAAAAAAGAAGTGGAAGAAGAAATAAAGTTGAAAGAATCGGTAACAGACATTACCTCTTCTTTGAAGCGCCTCTTTGAGAACTCCTCTTAGGGTACTAAAATTGGTCTTTAAAGAAGACCAGGACCTCTAAGATGTTTCTAGGAAAGTGGATAAGAGAATTATTCAGGGGTTGTACGAGCTTGAAGGCTCAAAGTGGTGTGAGGAAGAGAGGGAGGAGGTTCCCTTTTATAAGGGAGGAGAGGGGCACCTTTGGAAAAACAAAAAATATTATTTTATTGTAAAGCCATATTCGGTTTTAAATGGCTCAAAATTGATTTATTTCTAAAATAAGGTGAGTATGGGTCGAAATAATCTCATCCAATATAATTTGGACAAGTTTAGTTTACTATTTTAACCTTATCATTTAGATTTAACTTTAAGTTAGAAAATTTTACTTTTACCGTGTCTTTTTGTGTTCTTACACTATAAGGTTAATAAACTTACTATAACAAGCCAAACGAACCCCAAGTTGTTTATTATTAATATATATAACCTTATCTAAGTCATTTTGTAGAACCTTAGATTTTTAAGAATATAATAACAATTAATAATATAATATTTGTTTTAAAAACTATTTTATGTCAATTTTGACACTATCTGGTAATTGATTTTTGTGTAAATCATAACAGAATGATTAGTTCGAAAAATTTTAATTAAATCAACACTAAAATTTCATATTAACATATAAAATTATTTTATTTCATAAAAAGTCTCAAATTACATTTATTTGGGTATTTATAACATAAATTATGTCAATATTTCATTAATAAGATAATTACTGCATCATCATTGTATCATAAATAAATTAAATTATTGTAAGTCTAAAAATTAAAAATAAAATACCATTATGTAGGAAATCTTTTTAGATTTATAATGAATATTTATAGTCGAATTTATCTTATGTATAACCCTATATTAAAAATGATTTAGTTATTAAACTTTGATTTTAACTATTTTAACCCTTCTTTAAATAAATTGATAATAAATATCCTAATCTAATCCATGTGGGCCTAAATGGTCATATTTTATTCCTACGGTTGTCTTTGGTAGAATTACACTTATCCAATAGAATTAGGACATGTGTTAGGGTAATAGTAATATCATTTTTACCCTTAATTACCCTATTTACTTTTAATTGTCGTAAAAAAAGTAAAAAGTTACTATTCACCAAAAATTATTTTCATCTCATTGAACCACATTTTACTTACTGACATCAACCGTGTCTCTCGGATTTTTTAAATTCCACTCATAGAAGCGGTAAAATTAAGTTTTATGAAAAAATTCAGTTTTTTAACTACCACTTAGTGGTTTCACTATTCATCAAAAAATGAAAGTTTCCAGAAAAATACCAAAAATTTGGCCTAAGCTATATTTTATATTATGAATTCAAAAATGATGTTTATTTTACCAAATTCAAAAGATATCAGTTACATTAACTAATTTAAAAATTAATTACCGTTGTCAAAACAAATAGCGTGTTTTTAAGAGATAATAACTATCAAAATATTGACACTTGTTTATGTCTAGTTTAAATGTGAAATTACATCCAATGACCAACATTGTATTAAATTGTAAAAATATATTCTAAATATACTTTAAAACTAATCAAATTAATAATTTATCACTATTAATTATTTCGATTAAAAAAGTTGTTTTTTAATTAAAATTTAGTAATTTTCACTATTCATCAGAATATGAAAATTATCCGAAAAGTACCAAAATTTCACCCAAAGCTAATTTCGATATTCCAAATCCAAAAATGAAGTCTATTTTGAAAGATAAAATTTATAAAATTTCAAAAATTGAGTATTACTATTCATAACAGCTAGTTCATAATAATATTATAATAATATCTCGTTTAGTGAAACTCGGTATTACGTACTACACATGCTATCGAGGAAGGTTGTGATTGTGTGTAATGCAAGAAAAGTCAGGGATGGGTGTTGTGCAAGCTCCTTTTGGTGTAGCGTACAACACAAGACATTAATGAAATTAAAAATAATATTTTTCATAAAATCTCTGGGTGTTACATAAAATATGTAAAATAAGGTTAAAATTATGGGGTAAAGCTTAAAAATATCTCTAACACTTTTATTCGTGATATTTTAATAGTGTTGTTAGACCAAATATAAGTTTAAGGATTAAAATTATGTATTTTAAAACATTAATTTGGATTTGGGAACCCAGACATGAATTTTGGGAAGATAAATTATATTTTATTCAAACTACCAACAATTTTTGGGTATTTGAATTTAACAGTATGGTTGGAAGGTTCCACTAATTTTTGTCCTGATCCAAATTTATAAAAACCTTCATTTTTAATTAAAAAAATAAATAAATTTATGAAACTTACTTTTTTTTATTGATTTCAATGTAAAATGATTTTTACTCTTAAATCCGATATTTTCCTATAAAATTGTTTTTTATGAAATTTTTGTTTCTATATTAGAATTGATTTATACCACATATATAAATTGAATATGATAAAATAGATTCCAATTTTTTATTCATCATGTTAAATTTTTTAAGTGTCCCTCTTTTATTTTTGAGCACATTATTAAGTTATCAAGGTAAAGAGTTAAGTTCTCATGATTTAGTTTAAAATGGTGTTAAATTGGTTTGACTTGGACAGAAGGATTAAAATCGATATAAAATGGAATATATGTGATTTTTTTAGGTTATTTAGAAACTATATCATGTTATATTTTAATTTGGGGTGTGTTAGTTCCACTTGACATGATTATGATATACATATCATTTAATCTTTTAAATAATTCCAAGTGGGTCTTTTACCTCACTTATAAAAGGAAACCTCCTCCCCACACTATTCACAATTTTTGAGACTTATAAATAATATAATACCCACCCTAATACCTTAATATACTCCTTATAATTTTTTATAGCTTCTGTTCTTTTCCTAATACCATCCTAAGAAGTGTTAAGTTGTAAGACAAATGAGGACTCTCAAAGAAGAGGTAATCATTTTACTAGACTCTTTCAGAGTTTATTTATTTTTGAACATTATATAAATATGTTTTATCCATACAAAAATTATGGGTATTTTATCATAAATATACCTATATTTTATTACAATTATGGGATACCCATTTCTCACCTAGTTTTCATTGAATACGAAATGGTAGTATTTCTCTTGCGTATGTGTGACTACCGCCTCCACGTAGTGATATCATTAATTTTCCATCACCATCTTTAATGTTTTGTTATTATAATGGATTTAACATTTATATGTGATATTTATTTTATAATTAATATTTTTATAATATAAATTATTTTTAACTTTCTTTCATTCCATCCATCAATGAGTGGAAACATCACTCGTGCATACGTATAGACTACCATCTCCATGAAATCATGTAATTCATTTTTCATCACCAATTTTTATAAATGGTTATAATTTTTTATATTATGATTAAAATTTTTTCTTATTTAATTGATAATGTTATCTAGATGATGAAACCATAACCAAGGTGCATCTACCAAAACTATCGAACCAAAACATGCTTGGAAAACAGACTAGTTTCACTAGAATGATCATTCTAATGAAGAAATAATTTATAAAAGGATAATTGGAAATTATAAAGGTATGATAAATAGAAATTTATTTCTAAATATAGTTATATAATATATTTATAAGACATTGATTTTTATTATACTAAATATTTGAACATGTTTGAAGAAATACGAGACTTAAGGTAATAGATTTATGTCGCAATCTGATTGTTTTGAGATTGTTTGTGATAATTTCCCACTGAGAGAAATAATATGGATATTACCCTTTAAAACTTATTTATTTTCTCATACTCTGGTAATTCAGGGGATTTTTAATTAATAGAAAATTTTTCTTCTCTTTGTTAGTTAAAATTTTTGAGAAAACATTTTTTTTAAAAAATTAATTTATTTTATCATTAGTCGAGAATATTTTTCTAAAATGTTTATATTTTATTTAAAATGTCTTCAATAATATTTTTACTATTATCTAATGATTTAATACAGGTAATTTTACCCTTATTTTTATTTCTATAATTAAATTTTTTTTTTCAATTTTCGTATGAGGTACTTTTTAACATAGTTAGGAACAAAATATTTTTTTAAAATATACCACAAAAATGGAATCTCCAACCATTATATATAATATTTTATTAGAAAATAAATTTAAAATATTTCAGGTTTTAAAAAAAAAATTGTTTTTCATAATATTTTTGAAAATTGTTATCATTTAAATGACTAATTTTAAAATAAAAATGGGTATTTTTCATATTAAATGTTCCTATGATATTTAATGGTATTTTCATCCATGAAAAAAATACTTTGATGTTACTTATGATTCAATAGGGATATAATCTAATGATATTATCTGTATTATTTCTCTAGATGGTTATTTATTATGATGATGAAATCTTGATGAAACCCATCTTCTTTTCTATGAGTTAAGCTATGATGAAATGATAAATGTTTTCATGATCTTGTGACATAAAAAAAATAAATTATAATCATGTGATGGTTTGGACTATTATAGATCTCAAATGAATTTGGTAATGTGATATTGATATCTTGTGAGATGATGATGATAAGTATGGACATGATTTTTAATAGACTTATTCACATTTTTATGCTTTAGTATGATTGCATCTAGAAATTTCACAAGATTATGAGTGGACATTATTGTGAGTGTGAATGTTTAAAATTTTATGTGGGAATATGATCAATTTCTATCTTTTCCCACAATATTATACATTGACATTATTTCTATTATCTATGTTTAGAAGATTATGATCACCCATTATTATGATGCCACGTGTCTATTTGATGACTCTGAAATTAATATTACTTATTTAACACAATTATTGATCATGATTCTATATATTAATTGATTTTCTAGTTCATGATGTAAGATTTTTGGGTATGGATATTTTATGTTGATGACATGAATTTTATTATGTAATCATTCCCTGATGATTTTCTTATGATCTCTTATGATTGATATCTCCCATGTTTACCCTTACTGAGAATATGAACCCAACCATTCTTATTTTTTCCTTATCTAGGTTTTTATATAAGGACTTTAGGGTGATATATCTAAAAATGGATTAATATGAAGACCTTTGTAAGAGATTTTGAATATATTTTAAGAAATAAGTTGGTTACGTTTCTATTCTCTAAAGACACTAATTCTTTATGATATTCAGTCATGTATGTTGGTGATATATATTTAATATTCATCTAAAATGATTTAATATTTATGTTTTTATGATCGAGTATCCTCATAATTACTTTATTTATTCACTACTTCAATGATTCATACAAACATTCTAGTTTATCTTTATTCATTAGGTTACTGAGAGAGATTGATATAAAGGATATGTGTAGTTTTTATTTGACATTGAGTTTGTTATCTATGGTCCTTGGATATCTCCAATGTTTTTTGTATATTATGCTTTATATCAAGTGAGCATACAAATGATGAGCGGAAATTTGGTTCTAGTGTTACAATTATATATAAGAATTAACCATGTTATTAGAAGGATGAATGACTCTATAAGATTTCTTGCATTTATTATTTGATTCTAGCTTTATATATCCTTTGTATTTTGTTCTTCTGGGTGTATTGTGTGAGTTCTTTCCTGATGATATTATATTTTAACTCCTCATGTAATAGTTGATCATTACCATTTGGTTTAACAAGATAAACACTTCAGATGTCTTTCCATAACCTCAAGGATTTTTTTTCATTTATGTTATATTCTATTTAATTTCATTCCTATATAATAAACAGGTTCTATAAGTGGTATTTTTATCTTACAAATAGATCCAATGTGGGACGAAGTACATAAAATATTTGTTTCTATTTCCTTTCTATTTTCCTTTTGCAGTTCAAAAATATCAATTCCTTTTGTAGAAAATTCTTTTTTGTTTACATTTTAAATTTACTTCATCAATATAAAAATTAAACCACCATTCTACTTAGTGGCTCCCAAGAAACATCATTTGGAAATAATTCCATGATAAATTGATACCTCCCACAACAATTTTTATTTATTTATATACATACATATATTTTTATATATTTACATTTATTCATATATTTAAATATATTTAAATATACTTATCTATTTATATATATTTATATATTAACATCAAGTAACATATTTATTTTTACTTACATATAATTGTATAATTATATCTTTTTATAAATATTTATATATTTGTATCAATTTATATTTATTTATATCATTTTATATATTTTCATGTATTTATATATTATTATATTTATATCAAATTATATAGATACTATTTATATATTTATATGAATTTATATATATTAATATGTATTATTTATATCTATTTATATCTTTTCATATATTTACATACATTTAAATATCTATATATATTTATATCTATTTACATTTATTTATATATTAATTTCCAATTATGTAATATTAATATTATTTTTAATGTATATTACTATATTATATATTTAAATTTATTTGTGTGTATATATATATGATAAAAATAAAAAAATTATACTTAACAGGTTTTTAAACTATTGATTATTAAACCACCTCCAAATAAAAAAATTTATGAATAAATAAAATAATTAGCAATATTTTTAGAAACCACCGCTAAAAAATATCATAAATAGTAAAAAAATACAACTAAATAATAAATTCACCATTAAGTAAGATAATTATATGTTCTTTTCAGAATTAGATAATAAAATTAATATAATTTCATGTCTATCATTGATTTACCATTTCTAAAAAAATCACTATGAAATGATTAAAATATCATAGTTATTATATTTTTTTATTCATAAATATTTTAGAGACATATTCAGTTATTTATTCATGTCACAAAGTTTATACTTTTTTTTAAATGAAATGTGGGTCCATGATTTTGTAAAAGGATGTTGTGTCATTTTAGATGAAAAAAGTGTGTAGTTACCTATCCATTAAATAATATGAATACTATAATGATCCCTCTATTTTTAGGTATGAATGTTTTTATTTTTTTTTCCAAACCATGTTTATTTTTTTGGTTACCATATTTTGGAGGAGTTCATAAAGGATAGGGTTCATTATTTGAGGAGTTGGAATCAGTGTGGGATGAAATTTTACTATAGTTAGAAGATCAAACTTCACTAAGAGGCACTAAAACAAAGGTGAGGGGTTATGTAAGATTGAAAACTAGGTAATAGGGGTTTTATCATACCATGACAGGGTTGGTTGCAATATAAATACTTTTATCATGAAAAAATATATTGTCCATGATTTCTTTTCATCACTCCATAATATGTTAAAACATATAAAATGGGTTTCCCCATTTCTAAATAATCATTGCAAGGTAACCTGGACCCTTTAAAGATTCATGGATCCTCCCCCTAATCCATTTCTCTGTTGATTATTGTTCTATCTATCCTATATAATCGCTTGAGGAAAGACTAAATTTCCACATCCACCCATTGTTGGTTTCCCTTCCACTTATATAATTATTTACTAGATATCCTTAATTTTAGAGTTTATGTAAAATTTTGAGAAGTCCCTTGATTGAATCCAATTTTTCTGATGATCATTGATTATAGGGTCTCTACTATATCAAGGTTGGCGGTGTATGAATTTTCAAGTTAGTTTATATGAATTTTTATGTGACATGTGATATATGTATTTTTAGCGCATGTACGAAAGTCCTAAAATGAAGCTGACTTTGGGTTCTTTATGATTTATGATAATTATTAAGATGTTTAAGGTTATTAGTGGTCTTTAACATCTTTTAATAAATTCTATGATCATCAATGAGCACATGATTTAATTAAAGTGTGTTGAACCTTATACTAAGAACCCAATGTGGTGTTCTTTATGTTATGTTATGAAATATTAGAACAAAATAAGTTCCCTATTTCCTCCATTTGTAAGGGGAAGTTAATTTACATGAGTTTTATTTTGAGGCTTTCCTAGTAATTAGGTATTTTGATTATTTTTTAGTTGATTTTATTAGTTTGATATGATTGAGAGGTGTGGGTTTCCCACATTTTAGAAATATGGTTCTATGTGGCGTACATTGAATATGTAACTTTGGGAAAAGTTTTGTGAGTGTGATATGGAAACATATATTAAAATAAATTGGTGTTGGAAATTTTGAAAACCTTATTATAAATTATTATGATGTATTGGTATAGTTATTCATTATACCATGTGATGGTTTTTATTATGGGATTTCATTCCATGTTTTATTGATATTGATCATAAATTAAATGTGACTCCACATGTTTATGTGATTGTTGAGTATGAGATAAAGTTTCTTTTACTTAGGTATTTCTTATGGAATAGGATGACATTCCATTTTATATTGATGAAATGATACTTATAAATAATATATATATTTTTAGTGTCATTATAAGTAATTTTTGGACTTAATACAACCTAATATGGTGAAATTAAATTTATTTGTTGAGGTGTTGATGATTTAAATAGTAGGTTAATCATTAGATATTTTTGTGAAGAATTAAAGACATTTTCACCAAAACAGGTGTGTTCATATTGGGTCAAGGTTAAAGATAGATCAATAACAGATGAATCCCAACATTATTACCCTGAGATGTGGATCTATGTATTATGAAGGTGTTTTGAGTACAAGAGAATAATTTGAGTTATTATTGAATTATTCCAGCACCAACGGGTTCATAGTGTGGCATCAAAACATGAATAATGAAAAATCCATACAAATTTAATAAGCCTCTTTTAGACAAATCATAAGAATATTTTATGAATTTTCTTATATTCCTTCATTCCATGAAGTTTGAAATTTCATCGCAAGATGAATATCATAAGAGTCATAAAAAATAAATAAGATTTATTTCAAGATTATTAAATACATTCAAAAAACTAAAAGAGTCATTCATGCCATGATGATTCTCATTGGTCCATGGCCATAAGATATAGAATTAAGCTATGTCTCCATCAAGGAGAATGGGATCTTTGTGAGTCAGATGAAGCGGGAAAGAGTGTAAGATTCATAGATGTGAAAAAACACACTCTTTTTAGGAAGTGTCTAGTCAATGATAGAAGAGGAAATAAACCAACTGAGCCATAGATATATCACACCACAATCTTTGGAAAAATTTAATTTTGAAAAAAATGAAATAACTCATCATGAATCAAAGGGATACACTCTGATGTAACATTATTGATGAATAAAATTAAGGTGGAATCTTTAATATGGGTCCTAGGGGATCAGGTCGAGTCACCTTCTGTCAAGTCGTGATATGTGTTTTCCTATACATAGAGGGGATAACCATGTTTGGGGAGAGTTTTAATTTCATTTATATTTTTATAATAGTTTTATTCTACTTCTAGTGTTTTTTTATGTTCTCTCCATTACAACAATTTTCTCTTGCAATTGAGGATTTCAATTCAAGTAAGTTACTTTCACTTTAATTTTTTTTCCTTTTATGTAATTGTGACTTTCACTAAATATTTCACTAGTAATAATCATTCATTTTTGATGGGTTCCTATTATATCATTAATGGATTGGTCACTATTCAAACCAATGTAATCCAAGAAGAAAATTTGTATTATGTTCTTTATTAATCTATTTTCATGTTTATGGTGTTTAAAAACTTGGGGTGATGGTTTAAAAGAAAACGATGAAGTTTTATAGAGTTTACTAAGTTCTTGGGTATGAAATATTAAAGGATTTTCAATTATTATTATAGATAAAAGGCATAGATTTATCCTTATTTAAAGAGTGTTTATCTAGTGAAAGTGTGTTTTTTCTAGTCCAGAAGCTTTACACTAGATGGGTTGAGCATCACACTATATCAAGAAACTCATTCCAATTTTCCATCACATTGGAAAAATGATACACTCTATTTGGAGTTTTCACAAAATTAGAGTTACAATAATAACACACAACAAAAGTTACAGTGCGGAGAGGCTCACTAAGTATGGGGTTTTCTAATAAATACCATCTTACCCCATCATTATAAACTAATGATAATTTGGTGAAGTATTAGGGGATCTCCTTTTGTGTAAGGTTTACTTGAGATAAAAAACTTTCATGAACTAGACTTGAGTGAAACACTGGGGTGATGTAAGCTACATGGAGAGAATTTCATGGGCGAGACTTGAGCAAACAAAACTGAATGAAAGAGGTGTGTGCAGATAGGGTGAAAAAGTAGGTTTAATGATATCAATTCCACTAACAGGGTAGATAAAAGTACTTGTGTGAGAAATAATTTATTGAAGTGATATGAGAACATGAGTTACATGAAGTATGATATGAGCATAAGAACTACATGATGAAATACCTAAGTGCAATAGTTATGAAAATAAGTACTTGAGAAGAGGTGATTCATGAACTTGGCTTGGGAAAAATCTAGGGACGTGAGCAAAAATATTTGGGAGAAATTAACTAGATCAAAGTTTTTAAATTTACAAAAATACAGGGGGTATATCAAAGTACCAAAAAATGGACTTTAAGGTCTCAATTCTCAAATATCATATACATTTATTTGTAAATGAACTTAAATTCGTTAAAATAAGGTATAATTCATCTGAAGTAACAAGAATGGATAATTTGATAGAGATTATTTGAAAGTGGTTGTTCACTATCCCTGAATTTATTGTAAAGGTAGTGGGTTTGGCACAAAGTAACCATAGAAAAATAATTATACACTGTGAACTTGTGAATATTACTAGATCCTAGTACACTAAAACAAAGCTATGAATATTCTATTTGGACTATCCCTTAGTGGTGAATGAAGTAAAACCATTATTCCCTATTTTCATATTTTCAGTTGTTTTTGTAGTGTATGTTTTACTAATAATGATAGGTTTAATGAGGTCATACAAATTTTGTAAAAATATTGGGAGAATCAAAAAGAAAAATTTCATAGACTAATTCACTACACCCCTCTTATAGTGTTTCAGGTTGGAATAAGTGTTTTCACAACTATTGGATATCAAGATTAAATCTACTATCTAAAGTATGTACCTATAGTGAATAAAATTAGTTTTAATCTTCTATGGTATCAATGATTTGATTTAGAAAAATAGGTTTAGATCCTATATTTGATTTCTTGGGATGAAATTTTTATCTTCCACTATTCTTGAGAATCATGTTTGTGATACAATAGGATAGTCTATGAATGTAGCTAAAATAAATATGAAATATGATGTTGGTAATTATAAATATTCTCTACCTACAACCCTATTATATTAGATTAATGTGAAAGTCATGATCTATACTTATGAAAAGTCCATGTGGGATAAATTAACCAATATATATTAATAGAAAAATAAGGTGAAGGAAGATAAATTTAAGTGTTTAAGAATAAGTTTAATGATATTAAAATATATACTAATGATAATGAATATGGTTTCTTAAACAATATTTCTAATGTTTTTGGATAGATTTGACATATCAGAGAACAAATGAAATAAATAAATATTGTTAAAAATATTTTATGATGGATACCACCACTAAAAAATCTAAAAGTATCAACTCTTGAAGCATATTATTTGACTAAATTATCTCTTAATGATATAATAAGTATTTTATTAGATAATGAGATGTGGGTAAATATGAATGAAACAAAAATTCATTCGAATAAGGATATGGAATTCAAAGAAATGAAAATACATGACATTGTTAAAAGTGGTGATGATGAAGAGGATGTGGATACTGAATTCATATCCCTTGTGACATGAAAATTCAAAATATAAAAAGGTATATTTGGAGGAAAGATAACTATGTAATTATTTTGATGTGTTAAGGTTGGATATATTGTAGTAAGGTGTTTGGGGAAACTTGATGATGATAGAGATGAAGAATAATTTCACAAGAATCCACGATGGTAGTTCCCTCCTAAAAGGGAATTGAAATAGGGAATATTATTTGGAAAGAAGTTTCATTGAAATATCTTAATAAGAAATTAAGTGGAATTTATTGAATACTATCTAGAATAAGTGCAAAAATAGTTTAAATTAGATATAAAATATGAAATGGTGGCTACTGTGAAAAAAATAACTTTTATAAGAAAATGTCGATGAACCTAAAAGAGAAGATAATATGAAGGTAGAAATAGAGTGAGATATCAAAGATATTTATGTTTAATGAAATAAAAAATATTAATGGATAAATAAATTAATCCTATAAATATGTGGATGAACCCACACTCGAGATTGAACAACTATAAAAATAACCAAAATATCAATCAACCAGTTAGGTGAATTCAAAATAATTAGTGAATTTCATGTTGAAGTTCGATGAAAAAGATATGTTAACTAATAAAATTAATGCATATATGAAAGAGATTTAATAAGGTAGAATCATTTAATGAATGGTTTGTTTATATAAGAAAAAAATATTAATAAAAAAATGAAGGATATTCATTGAAGTTACTTTTCCTTAGTCGGTTCGCATATGGATAAATGACATAAAGGGAGAATAAAGTCTTAAAATGTGTTAAAAAAATTCTAAATGAACAAATAACTAGATTAATGGGTAAAAGTGGAATCAATAATTATGTTGATATATAAAAATCATTAGTAATGATAGAATAAAACAAAGGGAATAAGAAGGTTGGGAATTCTGGTGCCAACACTAAAACACTTGGTACATGGGAAAAATCTACTATAATCCATGAAAATTAGAGGTTTGTTAATTTTTTCATAATTTTCTGATTAATCAATGATTGAGGAGATTCATAGAGGCTAGAGACATATGTAGGAATGAAAGAGGAAATGTGTTCCCTCTTATGAAATGTAAATTATCTAGTTTTCCTGGCCACAATATGTCCTATTATGAGGTGTTGAGGAGCTATTTGAATGGGGAAACACTAAGAATTTTATAAATGAGAATGAGACAATATTATTCACCATATAAAATAAATTATTTTTTTAGATATTTTTTCCATGGTCTATTTTTTGTTATACTTTTATAGATTACACATAAAGTTGAAATGGAAATAACCACCAGGGAATTAAAAGGTGGATGAATTCTAGGAAAACAACTCAATTCTATTAGGAAATATATACTCTCCTTTGGGAGAGGAAGATGAGTACGATTACACCATTAGTTTTGAAAATATATAGGATTATCTCTCACATTATTTAGTTTAGATGGATGTTTCATAGTAAAAAATTAATAAAAAAATAGGAATCCAATATCACTGAAATATATATCAAAGATATAAATAACAATATTACCTGGTCCTTGATAGTGTGTTCTAATCCAACATTTTTGTAAATATGAACCTATAAAATAAATTTATGGGAAGATTTAATAGATAAGTTCACTTTTATATTAATGAATCATTTAAAATAAAAGGAATCGACAATTACTAATTTCCAAGTAATGAGCTAAATAATTTTGTTCTCTATATATATTTCCTATACCATAACCTATTGAGTGTGAATAAACATTATAAATATGTCATTGGTTTAATATTTAATCATAAGGTCTTCTTGATCAAAGGAAATTTCGATAGTCCACTCATGAAAGGGTGGGGGATGAATGGTAATCTATACTAGATTGGAAACAAATAAAAAACTTATATTATAATAGTGGAATATGAAAACAATGTGTAGAATCAAAGGATTTTTCGTAATCATCAATTGAGAATGGGGAATTTTTCCAAGTTGAAATCTGTGGTAGATATTCAAAATCTAAAACATTATCATAAAAATACTTGTGATGATTGTATGTTGGAAAAAATGGTTTAATATATGTATTGATAAAATAAGAAAAGGTAATCAAATCTCATTGAATTGTTTTAAACCATTATATGTAGCCCAGTTAATATTTTAGGAAAATATAGATAAATTTATTTCTTTATTTTTATTGATGATTGTATTATAATGGATTTCATTATGTTCATGTAGAGATCAAGGAAAGTCAAGGACTACATGTATTGGTGCATGAGAATAGTAAAAATTTGATCCGACACACCCATGTTCTTGGAATCCAATAATGGAAAAAAATAAATGTCCATAAAATTTGAAAAATAACAATAGAAACATAACATTAATAATAGGGTATTATCAGTAAAAATTCTACAATATAATGGAGTTATTGAATGAAGAAATAATTAAGTGAATAATATGGCTAAAAATTTCTCATTGAAATGGGAATATCGTGCTCGTATTAGAAGAAACCAATGAAAGTTTTGGTGTACATGACAAATCAGGTGGTTATTATGCCATGGGTATAGAGAACACAATATGAAATGTGTCCTAGAATCCCACACTAAAATATTTTTGAGTCTTTAAAATAAGATGAAATATTTGGAACAAAGAAGATAATCAAGGAGAATATGGGGATGTGATTGATAAAGGGGTGTTTTAAGATTACTCAACAAAGAGTATGGAATAAATATTATTCATAAATAGAATGTATAAAATTATGGAGATTAATTACTTCAAATTCATTGAGTAAAATGATGGTAATAATTAAAGAAGTTCAAATTTTGACGACATGTATAATGAAGAGGATGAAGTTGACATACACCCTATGGTTTCACAAAGATCCATAAATGATGAATACTTCAAGGTAGAATTATAAGATGAGACAATTAATAAAGAAATTTATTTTTTTCCTAAAATAATAAACATAAGGATATATTTTTATTCATCTAACATAATCAGAGACATAGTTGCTCTAATATAGACAAAATAAAGAAGAAATGATGAGCATGATTCTCTAATGTCAATGGTGAAACTGAAATACTTTTAAGAAGTAGTGGGGGATGGATCCTGGGATAGATAAAAAAATTAATAAATGGATTAAATAAACAAAAAACAAGACTTGGAAACTGTTAAAGAATATTAAAACTCACAATTTAATCAGAACAAATTTGATCTTCAAGAATAAATTTGACGATCTTGAAAACATGATATGAAAAAAAGTCACATTTGTAATGTAAATTATATGAAGAATTTTATGGGGTTTATATAATAGAAAATTTTTCACCAAGGCCTAAAATTGAATCAATTTAGATATTTTTAGAAATTCTAATGAAAATAAGTTTCAATATTTTACAGCTAAATGTTAAAATGATGTTCTTGAATGGTATTATTTAATAGGAAGTTTATATTTAGAAAACAATTTTTCTCTTATTTAGAAATGATGAAACCAAGGATATTATATTAAATAAGGTCTTTTATGACCTAAAATATGCACCACAAGACTAGTATTATTGACTAGATCCAAACTTAAAGAAGCTGTAATTCAAAATGGGTTGAGTTAACCCCGACATTTATTTGAAAACATCTAATGAAGAATAGTTCAATGGGTTGGTAAATGTGGATAAAATAATATTTAGTGGAATAAAATTGAAATTTATGGAGTAATTTTATATCCTGATGAGTTCAAAAAGAGTGATAAAATTTTTTCTCCTCAGATAAGTATGTGAGAGGGATGTCGATGAAATTTTTCATACAAGATTACAAACTGATGTCAACTCAAATTTTAGTTGGAATAAAACTTGGGAAAAATGTGAATGGAAAATATATGGATCCAACCTTCTATAGATAAATTATTGGTATCTTGTTTTATTTGACTATAACTTTGAAAAATATTTTCTTTGCAAAAATTTTAGCAGCCTACTTTTAGAGTAATATGAAGGTGTAGCATTTCACAATTGTTAAATGTATCAAGAGGACATTCTAAGTACTCTCAATTTTTTATTTTTCATTTATTTTGAGAAGATTAATTAATTATTTGTGTTTTATGATGTGGAACTAGATAGTGATGCAGAGGAATAAAAGAATTAAAGTGTTATAGACTTCTTCATTAGTAGAAAATATATTGGATAGATGTGTAAGATAAAGGAAATCACTTCATTGAGGACAATGCAAGAAGAATAAATTTCAGAAACCAAGGCACGCACTAAACTTCTATGAAAACCAATATATTTAAAACATTATTTCATGATTTATTGTATAAAAGAAAACTTATTACAATAAAAGATCACGAGACCTAGTTTCCTTGAGAAATTGGGAATATATCACATTGAATTTATACATTAATATAACAATGTTATTAAAAGCTCCAAAACCTATCCTTATATTCCATCGATCCTCTAATACTGCATGAGATAAATTGGGGACATAAATAAGAAAGGGGTGATATATAAATCTCAATATTGAGTTAAAGTGGTACATGTGATATGAGAGGCATATCAAGGTAACATAAGATGGGTTAGAATCATAATATTGAATAATGAGGCATGAAATAACATGATAACATAAAGGTAACATGGGAATGTGGGAATAACATAAAAAATGACATCATAAACACAACTCAAGCATAACCACCAATAAATCATAACATAGTGTGATTAAGATAACCCACAATTCACCATACATGGAATATCATGAGTAAAAAAATTACTTAATTCATTGGAAGTCTATATAATTCTGGGCCCACCCATCACTTTAATATCATGTACATGAATACATGTGTCGCATCGATCATACAATATAAGGATGTATTTAATCAATTTTAATCCCATGATTAAAGAGTGTGTGCTATATACATTTAAGTACCCAATAAATGAAGGATATGTAAATCTTACTTAATACCCCTAAGTGGAAATGAAGATGATTATTCATTACACAAATGTTTGGCATGGAAAATCACATCATAATTTTGGACACATAACAGTAATATATACAGATTAATTAAAGGGTTTAATGAGAGTGAAATGAGTATATAATCACATATAAATCATTTTAATAGTAAGAGTTCTGTGTAAAAACCTATCCCATCATTAAAAATCTCAAATCAAAAGGCATAATATAAGTAAGGTTCTTGAATAAAGAGTATAAGGAGAGGATGCCTTACCTTGAGAGGGAACTTCTAAAAGTTTGAGAGGATATTCTAAAGATATTGGGGACACCTTGGGGGTATATAGAGGTTATGTTAGAGAAAATTTGTACTCTAATTTATTTGAGTAAATATTAATTCGAAATTGGGTGTGTTTTATAGCAAAAGAGGGGAATTGTTTATTATTTTCCAAACTAAGATTTTGGACTCCATATGAAAAAATAATCAAAACCAAAATCCTTAACATGGGTTTTTCCAATGGTTTCTACCAAAGATGAGTATTTTTAATGATTTTATTAAGATATTAACTAAAAAACATTATATAATACCCTTGGTTATGTTGAAGTGAGACATGTTCGTAAAAAAATATTTTTAAAACCTAAAAATATTATAGAGGTATTGACAATAACAGTTTCAAGATCCTTATAACAATTACATTTGACTTTATAAAATTATATTATCATTTATATTTAATAACTATTATTTAATAATAATATTTTAATAAAATATCATTCATTTAAAAAATTATTGAATTCATTAAAAAATAGTGTCTTGATTGAAACTATATATCTCCAAATAAATACAATTTGAGTTTCATCATATCAAAATCTAGTTTTTAACAAAATCATTATTTAATAATTTATAAATAGAAAATAAATGATAAATATAATAATTAATTTATAAAAAATATAAAAATTCATGCTGTTAGGATCTAGATACATAACCCTTTATTATTCCAGCAAACTCCCTAAGCATAAGGTGTGAGATAATGACACATTCGTAGTGTCCTTCAGTGAACATGGTTTGAGATGTGATCATGATGATCTTGAAATTCCCCCGTAAATGGTTTTTCTCAATCTTTATTTATTTAATATCATATTGGACTAGGTCATGTGTAAATACCATTTATTCAATGTATGTTGAAATCTCTATTAAATGGGATTCATAGGGTATTATCCAATCGGTCGAGGTCATCTCTTCCCTTGTCTGTGAAATTGGATTTATCATAACCCTATATATATTCTGATCATATGATCACTATATAAAAAATATAATATTTATAGATATAATTCTTAACAGTATTTTAAATCTAACAAGATATAACTTATAACGGTCCAAAATAACCAAAGTAGTGCATGTGTTTTCTATAGAAAAACTACTTGATAAGGAATTTATTCATTTAAATGCAAATTTTATTTACAAAAGTTTTTGTCATTATATTCTCCCCCATTTAAAAATTTAACCTTAAAAATTATTATTCACACACTAATATAGATGTGGGCACTTCAGTTTCACTTCCACTCCAGATTCCCATGTTTCTTCATCAAACTTGCGGTTCCAACACATCACTTTGACTAGGTTAGTTGTATTGTTTCATTGAACTATGTCTCTATGATCTATGATCTTCAACAATTTCTACTCACATTAAATTTCAATATCCTATAGTAAAATATCCATATTTAGTACATATATGGGATCATGTATGTAATTCTTCTAGAGGGATACATTGAACACATAATATAATTATGATAGGTTAGGTGGTAGTGCTAGTCGATATACCATAACTTCGATGCGATCAAGGATCTCAAAGGGGACGATGTATCTCGGTTTAATCTATAAATTATTCTCAAAATTGATGAATTTATTCCACGTCTATATATAATGGAACACTTTATATCTGTACTTGAACACAAAATTATTTCAATGATTGTCCTCATATATTTTTTATCGAACTTTTTTTGGATTTCATATAACCCTAAATGGTTTGAACATTATCTGTCTTCTTTTGGATAAGATCATATTCTATAAAATTCCACTATCCAACTTCATCCTTTCATCTCAAAGTCTGACACCCCTTCCCATACAAATCCTTATAAGGTGCCATTTGAATTCTATAATAGAAAATATTGGTATATGAGAATTCCACTAGGGGAAGGTGTTGATCCCAACATCCTTGGAAATCCATCGAACATGATATCAACATATCCTATAGAGATTGAATGGTTCTCTCAGATTGAACACCCGTATGGGGGTGATAAATATTATTAAAACTAATCTCTTTATCTAATATTTGTTGAAGGCCTCTCTAGAACCTTGAAGAAAAACTCATATCTTCATAAGACACAATGGAGAGTGGAAATCCATGTAGTCTTATCACTTCCCTTATGTATATCTTAGCGAGTTAGTGATAAGAAAAATATTCCTTAATAGAAATTTAATGCATTGAATTTCTAAGGTAATTTACTACCACCCAGATGGAATTATTACTGTTAGGTTCCCTAGGGAGCCTTACGATGAAATCCATGGTTATGTTTTCCAATTTCTATAATATTATGGGAAAGGATTGAATCATAGCCTTAGACTTATTTCATTCATCCATGACTTATTAGAATGCCAATTATTGAGATACAAATTATTCAATCTCCCTCTTCATGTTATCCCACCAAAAGTATTTCTTCATATCCCTATACATATTAGTGCTTCATGGATGAATAGAGAAGGATGAGCTATCTTCATCATATAGAAACTCCCTCTTTATTTATGGTTTTTATGGGACACATATCTGGGTTCCAAACCTTAATACTCTATCTTTAGAAAATTTGAACTCCAAAATATTCACTACCTTTTTTAATATAACCTCATCATGTTTACATGCCTCCATTTATCCTCTCATTAATTTATAGTTTAGAAGTTATTTGATAAAGTTATGATAAAGTTCCTTTTATTATTCTCATGTCCATCCTCTTCACATAAATGAAGATTGTATCCCTTTAAATCCTTTTAATGGATAGGGTTGTATGATCATTTCAATTTAGAGCATAGACCACCTTTTTATTTCATAGTATGGAAATGTATTGAACAATAATAATCCTTGATCATCTCTAACAATCTCAATTGGAACACATTGAGCTAATTTTATGTGAATATATCCTTGAGGCATTTATGAGATGAATATATGTCACACTTCTCCCCGTAGAGTTAATGTATACAAATCTTCAACTAAAAAATCACTATAGCTAATTAAAGATCATGAATTGGGTATTTCTTCTCATGGTTCTTTAATCAATGGGAGGTATAGGATATTAATTTGTCATCTTTCATGAGTACACAACCCAATACCTTTTGATATGCATCAATTTAGATAAAGAAATCTTCCCCATTGGCATGTAATGTTAATATAGGTGAAATTAATAGCCTCTTCTTGAACTCTTGTAAGATTTACTCACATTCATGGGTCCAAAAAAACATGAATCCCTTCCATGTAAGATTGGTTAGTGGTCTTGAAAATTTTGAGAAGTTTATCACAAATCACTGATAGTATCAGGACAATCCAAATAAACTATGGATTTCCATCATAGATATTGGTCTGGGATATCCTTCAATTGTCTCTTTTATTAAAGGATCCATATATATTACTTTAATAGTGATAAAATTCTCTATTAATTTTACTTTATCTAACAAAACCATTCATTTAATATATTTCATACCACTTTTATTTCCATAAGTTCTTCAGTATGACATGTAGATACTCCACATGTTCCTCTATGATTTTTGAATTGATAAGAATATAATCTATAAATACTACCATAAAATTTTCAAGGTAATACCTAAATACTATATTCATTAAGTTAATGAATATAGATTGAGAATTAGTGAGTCTAAATATAATAATCATGAAATTTTAGTGCTTGTACCTTAAATGAAAATCATTATAGGGTATTCCCTCCTTATTTACCTTTACTTGGTAATATCTCAACTGAAGATCCACCTTTGAGTAGTATTGGTCTCCACAAATCTGATTAAACAATTCATCTACACATGGAAGAAGATACTTGTTCTTTATAGTGATATTGTCAATATCATGATAATAAATGTGGAGATTCATTATATCATCCTTCTTAACAAAAAAGATAAGTTCAACCCATGGTTAAGTACTTGGGAGTATAAAACATTTATCTAGATTCTCTAATAGTTTCTCCTTTAGCTCTTCTAGTTCATCAAAAACCATTCTATATAGAGTCTTTGATATTGGAAAATCTCCAAGTATATTCTTAATGGATAAATCAAATAAAAAAATTGGAGAAATATCATACAATTATTCAAGAAACACAGTATAAAATTCCCTTACAATTGGCTTGTCATCAAGGATGATATTTTTCATTATATCAATCTTTTGAGATAGATACACATTTTCAAAAGGAATTAATATCCATGATTGAGATGATGATACCAAAGGATATTCATACTCTTCCTTGGAATTTTATATAATTGGAGGGAAATTCATGATATGTAGTGTGATTTATTTATCTCATAAATTTAAGTTTTCTATAAATATGTAAATTCTATCCATTCCCAAAATAGCATTGAATTCCACTAAAGGGAGTATCATCAGATCTGATAGGAACATAAAACCACAAATATGTGTAGGGGAAGAGTTATATATTTGGGATGAAATAATTCTTCCATTTTTCATTTTCACCAATTACTAGACTTCTATGATTTGAGGAGGACTTTGAATAGTTCTAAAAAACCTATGTGATATGCAAGAATTCATAGAAGAAGAATCACATGGTAAATTCACTATCCTTAAATGAATAACTAGGGTACCTTTTACAAATTATTTGTTATGATCCACCTAAATAGTTATGATAGCATAAACTCACCCTTTCTCTTTAGGCCTGGGAGATTTTTGTCATCTATTATCATTGAAAACCATTATATTACTACATTGATTCACATAGTGTACTTAATACTTATAGTTGAGATATTAGAAAATATGATGAAGGTTGACTAGATAATTCCTTTCATCCATCATTTTGATGGGTTTCTCCCATTGTAAATTTCTATCTAGATTCACTTCCTTACTTTACCTAAATCATTTTATTATCTCAATTAGGAAATTTAAAGGATGATTCTTCCCACACTTTTGACAAGTGCAATGGTGGAATTTCTTCCCCCCATGATATTTCTCCATCACACTACCGTAATTAAAATCTAATATCCACTTCATGTATACAGAAACTTAAGACCCCTGAGATTTGATGATATCCATTTTGACTTTGTGTGAACATTTGAAAATTTTCTCATAGATTTAAAAGTCTTGAATCACTAAGGATTTTTTTACACATAGCTTTAGAAGATCAATAAAGTGGAAAAACTCTCTTTCATGGTCAAATAAAAAGATGGTTGTGTATCATTAAAATATTGGTAAGTTCTGTTTGTATGCCCCAATGTATTATTTAACCTTTTTCTTATGGCTATGGAAATACACATCCATTTTAAATTGGAAGAATTAAGGAAAATATTTATCAATTTTTTTTCTTGAATTCTTTCCACTACATTGCTTCAATTTCTTCATTGGGATTTGTATTTTTTTACCAACATAAACCATTATTCATCTTCTCATTTGATACAATAAAAAACCAAAACAACCTTCTATTTCTTAGAGTATTGAAGGATAAAGAAGATATTTTAAATGGAGTTGATCCATATATCTATGATTAAGGGATTGGAATATACCCTAAAAGTAATAGGTATTTTTCACATAAAGGTATTAATTGAAACTTTCACTTTATTGGGGGGATTTAGGCATTCCCACTAATTCATGTTTCTATTCAAAACCCGAGTCAATTGAGAAAGTATTTTCACGATGTTCAAGATTACTTCTCCCATCAAGTTGGGCATCTCATTTGGGTAGTCATCACATTTCCCCTCACATTGGTTCTTCAGTTAGGTCCTCCTTTTTTCACCTATATACTAGAATATATGAAAATTTAGGGTCTGGGGTTTTTAAACTTTTAAATACATAAATTATAAACTATGAACATTAAAGGGAAAACTCAAAAATTACATATATTATTTAAATTATGAATTTATTGGTTTTGATTAAGTTATCCTTTATTTATTTCATAATATCAAATCTCATGGAAATTTTTGTTCCCTTCATAAAATTTTAGAAAGAGATTGTGAATTTACCAAATAATATCCCCCGAGAGTGTCAAACTAGGTGTGCAATAAGGCCCATTGTTTTCCACTAGGTGATGATCAAGTTAAATCCCAATATTCCCTTTTTGGGTTATTACGCCTAGGTACATCTCTTCTAGAGACACGTCTACTTGTAGTATCCAGAAAGAGATGTATTTTCTTGGAATCCACTTAATCAATAATTTACCAAACTTTAGGGATTTTTTTCTATGTTTAGGATTATCCATAATGCTTTCACAAGGATTTTCTAATCCCAATCCCCCAAAATATCTAGTCCTTCCTCATATACCAACTATGACAACCAATAATTTGAATACAATATATATCATGATTTATTACATAAAGGAACACATTTTTTAACCCATAAGACTACGAGGAAAAGTGTATTTAAGAAAGTAGGTACATAACACATTAACTTGATACATGGATACCAAAAATTTACTAAAAACTCTAAAACATGGCCTTATATTGCATCAATTCTCTAATACTGCATGGGATAACCTGGGGATGTACATAAGAAATGGATGATCTATAAACAAAAAATGAGAATAAACAAGTATAGAATATTTTAAAGTAGAAAATGTTAGATTATAGGCATATCAAGGTAACATAAGAAGGGTGAGAATCATAATCTTGAAGAATGAGTCCTGATATAACATGATAATATAAAGGTAGCATGGGAATGTGTAAAAAACATAAAAATGAAATCATAAACATAAATCATGGATAAAAACCTAGAAATCATAAACTATAATTCTTATGATAACCTATCATCTATTATAAATTTGATCTCATGAGATAAAAACATTACTTATTACATTGGTGATATATATAAGTCTGGCCCACCCGTCACTTTCATATCACGTGCATGCATAAGTGTTCCATATAGATCATGTAACATGAGAAAATTTATTGTATATTTTAATCTCATGATTAAGGAGTTTGGGTTACATGCCTGGAGGTTACAAATTAATTAAGGATAGGAACATACATGTGAATACCCTTGAGTGGAAATGAGAATGAGTATTCACTACACAAATGTTGGCACATAAAATCACCGGATAATTTCGATAGCATAATAAGGGTATATAAAAATTTATGAAAGTGTTTAATGACAATGAAAGGGGTAAATAATTACATAGAAATCATACGGATAGTAAAGGGTATGTTTAAAAACATATCCCAACATTAACATTTGGAAATAACAAGGCATAATGTAAATAAGTTTCTTAAATAAAGATAAGAGGGAGAGGATCCCTTATATTGAGAGGGTGCTTCTAAAAGCATGATAGGAGATTATTAAGATCTTGGGGACACATTTTTAGGGATATAAATAGGGAAGGGAAGAGTAAATTCAAAATACAAGGGTATTTATTGAAGATTAATTTGATATTGGGCGTGTTTTTATAACAAAATATAGGGAAATATTTTACCAATTCCCAAACATAAGTGTTGGAATCTATATGAATAAATAATCAAAATTAAAACCCTTACCATGTAGTTTCTACCAAATAATAGTGGTTTTTATTATTTTATAAGTATAATAACCAAAATACTTAAAATAAAATCCTTGGTGATGTGGAAGTGATACATGTTCATAAATAATTACTTTTAAAAACATAAAATATAATATAGGTTTTAAGGGATTTTTTAATGATTTATAAATAAAATAAAATAACATAAAAATGAATTATTTTAAAGGGGAAACATTATTTTGGTCTTGGATACTCTTTATATTATTTATTACATCACCTTTGGGATTTTATGATATCATAATACACACCGTATAATTATATCATATTTAATTTTTACCCAAAAATTTGACTGTCTCAGAAACTTATAAATTTTTTTTGATAAATTTTATGTCATGATTTAAAAAATAATATTTATTTTATCAAAATAATTCTCTAAATTTATAATTTAAAATTTTAAATGAAAAATTAATATTTATCTAGAAATGATGGTTTCTTTAACAATAACAATTTTTTGAACCATATAACAATTAAATTTGACTTTTTAAAATTATATTATCATTTATATTTAATTAGTATTATTTAATAATAAAATATTATTAAAATATAATTCATTTAAAAAATTGTTTAATTCATAAAAAATTGTCTTTATTGAAACTATATATTTTCCAAAAAATACAATTTGAGTTTCATTATATCAAAATATAATTTTCATCAAACACATTATTTAATCCTTTATAAAGTAATAGTAAAAGATAAATATAATAACTAATTTATATAAAAAAGTATACAAATTCATACTATTACGGTCTAGAAAAATTTTCCTTTATTACAATAGTGAATTCCCTAAGGTATTGGTGTGAGATAACGACAATTTCTTGGGGTGTTTTGACGAACATGGTTTGGGATGTAATCTCAATGAGCTTAAACTTATTTATTAAATAGTTTTTCTCATGTTATAGTGCATGAATACCAGATTTTTCTTGATCAAGTTAAAATACTAATTATTCTATCTCCCTCTGAAGCTATAATAAACCATCTTCATAGGTTATGATCCTACTGGTCGAGACCATCACTTCCTTATTTTGTGTCAATTTTATTTATCATAACCATATATATATATATATATTATACCAATCATATGATCAATGTATAAAAACTATACAATAAATAACTATGATGTTTAGAAGACTTTTAAATCTAATAGGATATAACTTATAATATTAAAAACTAACCATATTAGTGAATGTACTTTCTATAAATACATTAATTGATAAGGAATTTATTCATTCAAAAGAAAATTTTATTTATAAAAGTTCAGGTTGTTATAGATTATCTAGATAAAGAAACTTCTTTAGGATATTGGGGCAGAATTAAAACTACCTATGGTGATCTTCCATGATAACATGAGTTATATTGATCTCACAATAATCTAGTACAATAATCTCATCCCATGTATATTTAGATTATGTATCACTTTATTAAGGAAAAGGTATATAATGTAATGACTATAGTGGAGAATTATTGAACAAATAAAAAAGTTTAAGATATCCTGAACAACCCACTGACAACTCTATTATTTGATAAACATCAGTTGAGCCTCAGTGTTCAGCCACCTCACTCAGATTTAGGAGGTTTGGACATATCCCATGTTCCAATTATTATCAAGTACTTTATCCATTTGTTTTTTCTATTTTTAAAGTTCTTTTGATTTGGTTTTATTATTAATGGGGGATAAAAGCCCGTGAAACCCAATGAATAAGGCATAGAAGTCCAGTGACCATAATTTAAATTCTAGTGATCGATAAGTGGTTTTAGAGATATATTATCACATTCAAAGATTTGATTATGAAATTAAATTAATAAGACATAAATTATAGATATCAAAAAGTGGGTTTTGAGATAAAATCTAACATTTATGGGGAGTATGTGGTAAAAATTCCAGGGGGAGATGTGATCCCTAGTAAATAAGGTTATTGTGAGCATAAAGTTGACTAAGCATGAGGGATAGGTGAGTTTTGGAATGGGGAATGAAATGAGGCATGGAATTCACTATTTAAATCTTGTTTTATACATCATGAATTTCTCATGTAGACTTAGAGTGATGGATATGTTGTCTCACTACTATTTGAAAGAATTAAAAAGTTTGTACCGAATTAAATTTCACATTTGATTACCAAAAAACCTAAAGGGGGAGAATTTTAGAACCAAGATGATAAATGATATATATTTTTGTTGTGTTAGTTTTTATCCATTTTTTGGTTGATGGAGTAATTCCAAAACTAAGGGAGATGGTCTTTGGAAATGGAAATGTTTTTTGTGTTTTATAAAGTTTTAGGCATGGCATATCAAAGGAAGCTTAAGGTTTATTTGGGAGAAAATTATTGAATTTTATGCTAGTCAAAAAGAATTCATATAGTGGATGAATTTTAAGGATAGAAAATAAGTTTCATTACATCTAGGTTGAGTTCTATTCAATGTTAAGAGAATCATGATAGTTTGGCACTACTATGGCGGGATGATGTGTTCTAGTTGGAGGCACTGTCCAAAAAATGTTTCATTAATGATATGCCATGAAAGTCGGAGAGAAGGGTGTTGTGAAAAGGGATAGGTTTTCTTGTAAATATCATAACACCCCCTCCTTATCAAATAAAGAGGATTTATAGGATCTTAGGGGATCTGATTTCCTGAAAGGATCCTTTGAGGGAAGAAACATGTGAGAAATGGACTTTAGTGAAATTATTTGGCAATGTGATCTCTGTGAAGAGAATTTTACAAGTGATGCGTGAGTGAGCCTACCTGAGAGGAAAGGTTTTGTGAGAATAGGTCTTGAAAATTAGGTTGTGTGAACAAAGTTATGTAGATAAGTTATATAAAATTACTTTCACAATACATACTTGAGATAATCGATCAATGTGATAGAGTTGTGAAAAATATGCAATAAGTAGGAACCGATCCCATGATTTTCATGATGAAGAACCCAAGAACATAAATTTTTCAAACTTGACCTTAGAAAAAGGTGGGGACCTAATATAACTTACCCAGGTTAGGTGTACCTGGGGGAAATAGTCAAAGATAGGATAATATTATGGGGTATAATAGAGCATAAAACCATGAATTTAATGATGTAATTATAAAATAATATTCTGACTGATTTAAGGTGACCATCATATCATTAAACAGAGGAATACTTTATTTAATGTAATGAGAAATGATAATTCAATGGACGTGATCCAAGGGAGTTTGTGTGATATCCTAGAATTCATTATAAATGCAGTGTTTCGAGCATGGATAATGGTTTACTATCCATTTACAGGGAATCACCTATTATTATTCTCCCCCAAATATAATAAAAAAACACCAAGATCAATACCATCATGATTTAGATGATCTAAAACATTGGGATGTTTATAAAACTATTGAGTAAGGACTCACACAACTATCTCTCAAACATTCTAGAGATCTGTAACACCTTAAAACACAATGTTGTCTCTTTAGATGATATATGGTTGTGGGTGTTCCCTTTCTCACTGTGCAAAAGAGGTAAGGATTGGTTAATTTTTTTTATGATAGATCAATCACCACATGAAAAATATACATAAATTTTTTTTGGATGAATACTTTTCCCTAGTTTATGCATGGAAACTCATGAGTGACCTCTAGAATGTTTCTTATTTGGATAGAGAACCATATTGGGAAGAATGGGAAATATTCAATAAATTGCTGATGAAGTTACCGTGCAATATAATTGATGTCTAACTATCCATATAGAAAATTTATTATGGATTACAGCCCATAACTTTATCCATGGTTGATGATTCAGTTAATGGAGGGATAATGATGAAGATGCTTGAGGTTGGTAAAGACCTTATAGATGACATTTTTCAAAATTATAATCTTTAAAAAAGAGGGAGAGTACCACCATGGATGGTAATTAACTAGGTGGAAAAGTTCACCCACTTTGTGACTCTGGTAGATACCCTTATAATAAATCTATACTCAATATAATTCCCATCACAATAGCCATCATCACTGGAACCTATATTGGAGGTTCATTCTTGTGAGATTTGCATTGTTCTGAATGACTATCATGAGTTCCATCCCAAGTTAGAAGAAAAAAACACATTGATTTCAACTAAATTAGTTATAATCAAGGCCCATAATAGTTTTATAACTCATGTAATCATCCAATACCAGTGAAATCAAAACAAAAAAATAGTTTCAAGGGTGGAACCAAGAGTAATGAAGGGATAATTTTGACCAAATTCAAGGAAAAATTGAATTCCCACCTCAAATATAACCCCAAAGACCCTTATAGAAATTAAAACCACCTTGAGCTCATAAATTCTAGCCATAAAAACAATTCCAATTGTATTAATTCTTTCTCATACCACAACAACATTCCTAGACCTAAAAATTATTTCATGAGGATATGCTTCAATTTTTTTTAAAAGGAATATTACCATATGATCACCCAATAATTATACGCGATGAATCAAAATTCCTAAATTGAGAAACTCAATCACCATGTGGGGATAAATTCTCAAACTATTTTAGAAAAGTTTATAGGTGTACATATAGGTAACTTGGAAACACACGCAAGGGATGGAGAGAAATCTTCGAAGCCATAAATCTGGTAAGATCTTGAAGGAAGTCAACTGAGGCTAATTATATGATGTATAATAATAAAATAAGAAATAGAAAATCTAAGGAGGATATGATAAAGAAATATGGGGAAAGGAATGGAAAATAAGTTATAATCAAAGTAGAAAATATTATAGAGAATAAAATAATTAAAATGGAAGGAGGAGATACACCTCATGTTTAAGAAGAGGTAAATAAGGAAGAGTACAAGAATTTGATAGTATATCGAATCCCTCTTAACTTTATGATGAGGATTTGATAAGGGAAGGTGGGATCTCTATATAAAAACTTTTTAGAAATTTTCAAATAGATTCATTTATACATATATTTTCTGAATAAATTTAACAAGTCTAAACCTATTATAAATTTTATGAGGTGTTTTTATAATATAAGTGGATGAAATATGGTTTTGGAGTCATCTCCCCAAGAGAAGAGTTATCAGCTATTATTCATGAAATATCCTACCAATGATAAGGGATCTAGGAAAATTCTCAATTCCAAGAACTATTGGATATTATACTTTTAGAAAGGTGCTTTGAGATTTTCATGCCAACACCAATATTATAACAATTTTTGTATTTAAAAAGATATTATTGGATAAAAAAAATGTGAAAATAATTGAATTATATATTTCTAATAGATCAATTAAATACCATCAGGGGATACTTGAAGATGTACTTTTTGAAGTTGGAAAATTCATATTTCCCATGGATTTACTAATACTGGAAATAGGGGAATAAAGAGATATTATTATCATCTTAGTAAGACCATTCGACTGAACTAAGAAGGAACTGATCAATTATAATCAATAACGGCCCATACTTAGAGTTTCTTGGGAGAAAATTATAATTTGATCTTATGAAAGATGAAAAACATGGAACTGATTTAGAGGGTTTTTTGTATATTTTCACTACTAAAGGAGAAGATCAATTTTCACTAATTAGTTTACAATAATATGTGTGGAAGAACTTGATGGATCTCATTGATGTGATGATGGAGTATTAAGAGAAGTAATCTACTGATAATGACTGTACCAAAATTGAAGGTGTGCAGTGAATGAAACCTCTTTTATGGGACTCCTATCTTGATTCAACTCCTTCAATCATCAAGCCACTGATTCTTGAGTTGAATTCATTGAAATTTACATTTTGGTGACCATTTTTGGGATATAATTTTGATCTACCAATGATTATAAATTTACATTTTACATGGGAACAAGAAGAGACATTGGTAGTTGTTTTGAAGTTCCCAAAACTAGAAATTTTTCAGGGAATCACTAATATCAATGGAATCAGTCCCATGGTGTTTATACATAAGGATATATTGGAAGAAGGGATATAATAAATCCATCAACCACAAAGAATACCCACCCAACTTATGGAAAAAGTTTTCAAGAAGGAGATTATAATGTATTTGGATTATGAGATTATTTTTTCTATCTCAGATAGTGAATGGGTTATCCCTTTTCAAGTTATTCCTAAGAATGTTGTATTAACAATAGTGAAGAATGAAGAGAATGAACTTATAACCAATATAATAATTAAAGCCTAGAGATTTTATGTGGACTATATAAAGTATAATACATCTACAAGAAATGACAACTTTATGATCCCATTCATGGATTAGATGTTGTAAATATTGGTCGGAAAAAGATTATATTATTTCCTTGATAGTTAGTTGGGTTATAACCAAATATTGATGGGTCTGGTTGATTAATAAAAATTCCATGTTCACTTGACCATATGATACATGAACCTATCATCTCTTATTGTTGAGAATTTACCATTCGCCCAATACTTTCCAAATGATCCTGAAACATATTATCCATAATATGGGGGGAGAGTTATTGTAAATATTTATAGAAGATTTTTTAGTTTATGGGAGATAACTTGAAGTTTTTTTGAGAGATTTGTAATTTGTGTAAAAAATATTAATAGAAATTTCTCAATATTTAAATAATCAAAATTAAACTTCTTGGTACAAACAAGAATTTATTTTTCCCAAATAGGATCGAGACAACTGAGAAGGGTGGGGGGGGGGGGGTGAATCAACGATTTATTTTTATTCTATAACAAAGTTTCTTAAATTATTAAGTAAACATTTTTAACTTATAAAACCTTTTAAAGTTACACTCTAATCAAATATAACTTCTCAAAATTATATTTCCTATGCAACAAATATAATTGGAATAAAACACATGATATTTACAAGGTTTGGTATGAAGACCTACTCCTTACTGTGTTAGATAGTCCCACCAACATATATTCTTTAACTATCTTCATTCTGAAATTAAAAGGTATAAGAAGTAAATAATTCTAAAATCCCAATAGAAACTTACCTACTATAGTTAGTTATAAACCCCAAAAATAATTTTTTATATCCACTTTCCATAGCTGGTTATGCTCCCAACAAAAAACTAAATCCTTTTCAGTAACTGGTAAGGATCCATAGTTACAAGATTGAGTTCTCTTATTTTTTTATCCACACCAGAAATTATTCCACTTACTTATACTAGATCAAGTTCACCTGTCTAAAATCTTCCATAACATCATCAATTATCTGAGGAACTTTTTTTTCTTGAAACTTATTCTAGAATCTTTGTACGGAAAATATCCTCAGCAAAAGTTTGTTTGATCAACCTCTATCTGGTAATCTTTTTCCAATGGTCTCTATCTCATTAACCTCAACCCAATTCTTCTTCTTCTACTCTTACTTTAATTGAGTAAAAACTCAATAAGTGACTCACTATTCCTCAATATGATGGAACTAGGTCTGTTGGGTCTCACTCTACTAGATTTATCTCTGATGGAATTTATTCTATCGAACTTGTTCCGATGGAACTTCTATAGCTTCAACCTGAAAACAAAATACTGGTTTAAAACTCAATACCTGTAACAATAGTTTTAGGGCTTCACTTTCTGCACATATGCATAGTTCTCTCATTAGTAAGTACAATGTACTTTTCTCTCTTTTTATAGGCATCCCAAAATGGTAAAAGTTGGAAAACAAATTATTCTTCCCACTCAATGAAATTTTCTAAATATTAATTTCATATTTATTTAAGTCTTTAACATTTAATTCATCATCTCATCACAATACTTTTAGCACCTTCTATAATCTTCTCAAATACTCTTAAATCTTCATCCAGTTTCAAAATTTCTAACAAATATTAAGCCCCATACAATTTTACATTCTGATGATATCTTCATTATGATGAAAACATATAAGAACTAAAGACTTATCATTATAATGCTTTGTACCAGATGCAAAAAAACTAATCATTTAGATGCTTAGTACTAACTAAGAGATAAATGAACTTTCATTCTAGAGAACCACACCAAATAGAATTAATTTAATTAAACATTGAATAAATTATTACATAAAAATCATTGAAAATTATGTTTCCTTCGAAAACCAGATTGAAAATACTTTGGAAACTTTAGAAAAAATTACCTTTACTTCATTTGATCAATATTTCTTCAAACCAATGACCCTAAATATAATGAAGTATTGGTGTCAGGATACATCTGATGAATATGTATCTTTATCACACTAATGGATCAAAATAATGTCTATTATCATGGCTCTTGACCCACTTAGAAAACATGTTATAGTTCATTCACTCTTGAGATAATAGTATACAACCTACATTTCTTTTATTTTATGTAAATGGTTGACTGCATTATTGATATTTTCTCATTTTCCTTTCTCAGAGAGATTTGTCTTTATAATATAAAATGACTCCAATGAATCGAAACCTATGTGAATATGATTGATCAGTGTAAATATCTTTTCTCAACATCACTACCTCAAATGAATCAATGGAACTGATAGTATAGTGGACTGATGTCTATGTCATACTGATTGATCAGTTTCTAAAACACACCATAATCAAACTTCATGATGTGTCATGAATTATTAATGACTTTAATAACATAATGATTAGTATAGAATAATCTAACTTAAGGTACCAAACACATATGAAACCCCTTTATCTCATAAATCTTTAAGTTTTCAAAAAACATATGATAACATCTTCAGATTTAATACATTTATTAAACATTTTGTCAGATCATCTAGGTTCAGAAACCTTGTTTACTAGTGATTATGAATCTGATTTTTTACTTCTAATTGTGAATCTGATTCTATGAATCTAGTTCTCCTTCTTGGTCAGTATGATGAGGTCAACTCATAAACCAAAAGTACATCTTTCTCGAATTAAAAAACATATCATTTATTGACAACATATACAACCAAAATACAACATGGTCCTAACAATATCCCCCTTTGTGTTTTTTCAATAATCAAGCCTTCTTCCAATACACATGTCTTCTATATGTCTTCTATCCTTAAACTGACATAATACTTTCCACAAAAAAAAGAAAAAAAATCATATATTGTTTTTATTTTTCCTCTCCACCTATCTTACTTATAACCCTTAATATGTCTTCCCCCCTTATTTAAAATCAATTTCAATGGGAACATTATGATAAATTTCTCATTTATTGAAAACTTATCTCATTTCTAAATGTTGGGACTCTTTATCTCAAAATCATGAAATTCTTATTTTTTGAGAACATAAGTATTACATTAGTTTCTTAACAAATTCCCTTTAACTTAAAAATGAAAAGTCCATGTTGGAAAAACTGAATTGTAGAACAAGATAATATAATCAATTTTATCAATATTGTCCACAACACAACTTCTATATAATAAATTTTAATGTTTCTTTTGACATTATCTTATCTAGGGGAATTGTTGATAGGATTTATCAAGATAAGGAAAACCAACATCCATCTCATCAAACATATCATAGTGTTAAGGTGTATAAACACAACTTTCCCATATTTTCTTCTTTTGTAACCTCATTGATTTATTTTGAAAGAAATGTAAGAGACTCAAAAAAAATTCCTTATTTAAACTCCATCAATTCGTTTCATGTTAGTCCAAATATACAAATGTTTTGGGAATAGAAAACAACCTTAGTTATTTCTCAAAAGAATATTTTAGATTGAGATTCCTCTCTTAGTATTTACTTTTCCTTTTATTCCTAGATTTTTTATTGGATGTTTTTTCTTCCTTCTATTTATTCTTCTCATATTTTGTAAAAATATTCTTTGCATCTATTGATTCTTTTGATAGGTATGTCAACTTTGTTTCACCTTTAGTGGCATTTTTTGTTATAGTGGGTTTGTAACAAATCTTTCATGCTATCCTCTTATTCTATAAGGATAGTGAATTAAAATTTAGTAATATAATCATCTTACTAATATATCTTGCATATTTTTTGAATTTTCAACACACAATCCATTGATATGTTTTTATAAACTTTTTTCTCAACTTCAGAAACCTTTTTCATCCCCTTTTTCATTAGCTTATTTTTGTGATTCTTCTAACTTTATAGCCATATTAACACGTTTGGGATAAATAACTAAGCATTATTTCTTTTATTTCTTATTATTATTACTTGTATCAACTTTATTGTCTTACCCATCTTTCTTTATATTATTATTTTTCTTTTTTAGGACTTCAACATTCCTCAAATTTTGAGTTTCCATTTCTGGTTCCAACAATTTATTAAAAAAATATGGTCTTGTTTTCTTGATATATCTCCCTCTAGATTCATATATATTTCTTGTAAGGGACATGTTATACTGATATAAATAAGCTCTATTTCTGAAAATTCGACAACAACAATAGTGACCAATGAATATTTATTTTCTGACCAGATAGTGAACATGTTGAGAACATTGTTGTATTGTTTCTTTATACATCATGTACTACTTTTTTTAGGTACATTTTTTACTAAATAATTATTTTATTTCTTGGTGAAAGATGTTTTCTCACAAAATTAATTTTGTAATCTTTTCTTTCCACTATCTTTAGAAGTTTCACCTTTAACATCAACTACCTTGATGTTTTTCCCATCATATTTCTTATCTCACTTTGAGTTGTAAGAATCATTGATTGTGTTTCTAACAACACCTCTTTATTCTTAGTCATAATAATTTTTAGAATCTCTATCTTCTTTTCAGATTCAACTATATTACATTTGTTCTTATTATTTTATTCAATATGTGTAGATTATTTCATGTTGAGGTTCTAATTTCTAACTAATATTTCTTCATATATTTTTAGTTTTTTTGTGTCACTAGTATTCACATTATGAGATCAAATATAATTGAGATTTGTTTTTTCTTTCTTTATCTAATCACCATTCTAAAAATTCTTATCCATAACATCTTTCTTCAACTTCCATCATTATTTCTTGAGTTGAGTATTCTACTCATTTTCTTTTACCAATTTTTTTAAGAATCTCCTCCATTTTGGTAATATATTCATCATCATTATCACTGTCTGAAGAAGTAATTCCATTTATAAATTGAGTAATGAAATCAATTTGATTATATGGTCATCACAAGATAAGGATTTATCCATCTTTGTTCTAATAAAAAAAATTCTCCTTATTTCCATAAGGAAATATTTCTTTCAATTTTTTCCATGATTTCTCACCATCTTATTCATAATCATACCCCTCAATATTTCTTGTAAGGAAAATTCTATGACAAATGTCATTTCCTTCACAATTCCAACATTTTAGAGTTTTAATTTTGAATTACCCATACTTTTATTTCTTGGAATGGAGGGAAAAATTGTTTTAAAATATTTATCTTCTTCCTATGCCTATAAATAACTTGATTCTTATTTAACTTCATTATTGTTGTTTTTTTATTTAAGAAAGATTTAAAGGAAATTTACCTAGCAGTCTTTTTATTGAATTTAAGTGTTTGTCTCATTTCATATGCTATATAATATTCTGAATTTTATCAAAAGATAAATATTCATGATCTTCTAAAGTTGAAACTTTGGCTTCAATTCTATCTGGAAGGTTTCTCTTAAGTTTTTTGAAAATTATGTAATATTCCATATTCTTACCAAAACCTCTGATGTTACATACAATCTCATTTAATATTTTAATGTAGCCATCAATAATTTCATAATCATCCATTTTCATATCATTAAATATACATATCTGAATTTGTAACTTGGCTTCCTTAACTTTATCATTACCTTAATAGAAACATATTAGCTTATCCCACATTTGATTAGTTGTTTCAAACCCTATAATATTTTCATAAAAATTATCAATAATATCCATCAATAAAGTATTAAAAGATTCTCCATCACCTTTTATACTTCACTTATCAGTAGCTGCTATATCATCTTAATTTATGGGAGGAAATACCACTATTGTTGCATCTCTAACATCAAGGAAAAGTGAAATAAGATAGGTTAACATCCTATTATTCCAACTACGATTTTTTTACCGTAAAAAATAAGAACAACCCTTTTATTCACCAAATTGAAATTCCTAATTCTTAAAGCTAGAAATTTTAAAGGGAACATACTCTAATACAAATTTTTGTTCCCAAATCGGATTGAGACCATTGCAGGGGGGGGTGAATCACTGGGACCTTTTTATTTTATAATAATGTTTATTAAATTCTTTAAAAATATTTATTAAACTATAAAACGTTTTAATGTTATGATCCAATAAAATATAAATTCCAGACCTTACGTTGGATTTTCCCAACAACATATATTATTTTGTTTTGGTATAAAGACATACTCCTTACCCTATTGGATTGTCCCAACAACAAATATTATTTTTTTTATTCTTTTAAAAATACAAACGAATAAATTAGTGAATATTTTTACAATCCTAGTTGAATGTTTCATGCTATAGTTGATTATACCCCCAATAGTCTTTTTTGTTTCCACTTCCCATAGCTAGTTATACACCCCAGCAAAAAAATAAATCATTTTCAATAACTGGTAAGTATCCACAGTTACAAGCTTCACTTTTATTATTTTCATATTCACTTCAGAATTTCTTTCACTTCCTCCACATGTAAGATAAATACACTTCACCTATGTACAATATTAAAGAACATAAACAAGTATCTAAAGAATTTGTTGGTCTTAGAAATTATTCTTGAATATTTTTATGGAAAAACTCCTAAGAAAAAGTCAGTCCGGTCAACCTCTATTTGGTAACATCTATCTAATGGTCTTCCTCTAATTATCCTCTGTTTGATTCCTCTTATTCTCATCTTACTTTAATTGAGTAGAAACTCAAACATCAACTCACTATTCCTCTATCTAATAAAACACAATCTAAAGGGGTTCACTCCAATGGATCTGAATATGATGGAACTTACTACATTGGACTCATTCGAATGGAACTTTCTCAACTTCAACCTAAAAAAAATTCTAGTTGGAAACTAAATACCTATGGTAGTAGTGTCAAAGATTCACTTTCTACACACATGAATAGTTCTCTCACCAATAAGTACAATATACTTTTCTCTCCTTTTATAGGCATCCCAAAATGTTAAAAGGTGGGAAAATTAATTATAATTCTATCTTAATAAAACTCACAAAATCCAAATATCATGTTGATTTATGTCTTTAAATTTGAATTCTTCAACTCTTCTCAATACTAATGATTCATTCTCAAATCTTCTCAAATATTCACGAATCTTTTCAAAATTTCAGCCAGTTTTATACTTTCTAAAAAATCTTAAGTATAATACCATTTGACATTATGATTCAATATTTATTATGATAAAAAAATATTATAATTTAAGACTTCTCATTTTGATGCTCCGTACCAGATGAAAACAAACTACTCATTCTGATGCTCTTTACTAACTGAGAGATAATTGAATTTTCATTATAGAGCACCATACCAACTGGAATTAATTAATGAAAACTCTGAAAAAAATCTTCCATAAAAATCATTGTAAATTTTTGTTTCTTTTTAAGACCCCCTTAAAAATACCTTGTAATCATAAAAACATATTTCCTTTTTTTTAGTTGGACAAAAATTCTTCAAAATGGTGATCCCGCATCTGATGAATTGTCATTGTTAGGCTGTGTATGATGAATCAATCTATTCATTACTCTGATGGATCATTATGATTTATAGTCAGATGAATGTTGACCCACTTGGAAAAAATTTTATATTTATTTTACCCTTGAACCAATAGTATACAATAAACATTATTTATATAAATGGTTGACTATATTGTTCTTTTTTCACATTATCCTTTCTCATAGAGGTTTTATTACTAACAGTGAAGGAATCCAATGAGTCGATGCCTATTTGGTTTTAATTTATTGGCGTCAATCTCCTTTCTCATCCTCATTGGATTCAATGAATTAGTGAAGATGATGGTCTGATGGACCGATTTCTATGTCATACCAATTGATTTGTTTTTGACGAACACCATAAACAAATTCTAGCAAACATCATGACATCTTTATGCCTTCGATAACATAATGAAAAACATAGCATCGTATGACTTATGGTACCAAACACCTCTTTTATCCCTTTCTATCATAAGTCTTATATCACAAGTTTTTTGACAACTTATTATATTTGAGATTTAAAAAACAACATATTTCATGATATTTAATACTTGTACTAGAAATTTTATCTGATCATCTAAGTCTGTAAACTATGTTTCCTTATGATTGTGCATCTAAATATTTATGTATGGTGTACCTTTCTGGTCAGTTTGATGGGGTTAGTTTGGAAATCTAAACTCCATATTTATTAGCTTCCAAAATATATCATCCACTGACTACAAATTCAACAAAAAAACTTGGGCCTAATAGAATTTTCCCAAGGTGAAAAACTTCATGGAAGAGAATTGAAGCCAATACTATGAAGATAAGAGTGATAAAATAACTATCCATGCCTACCATAATTATGAGGATCATAATATTTCTTGGATATATAGTATTATACAACCAATTGTCCTAATATTTATTTATTCTAGCTCGAACACTTACTCATCTTTTGGAAAAGGATAGTCCATTTGAATATGATGAGTCATGTAAAGATTTATTTTCTATTTTAAAATGGAATCTAGTGTCTATCTTGATTATAATCTATTAAAATTGGGAAACATATTTTTTATCCACTAAAAGAGGATAATATTAATTTTTTTTTATTTTTGAATATTCATGTATTTCAATTTCCATAAACACCTATTATTGCGTATTTTATAATTTGAACTTCATTTAACTTCATTGTGAAATTCATGTTTAATGTGTGTTAATTTGGGACCAATAAATCATCACATTGTAGAATTAATTATTTTTATTATTTTCTTATTTTATTTTGGGATATTATTTATCACTTTTTTGGAGTATTCATTCTTTTAAGATCAATAGATGAACCAGAAGGGAAGATGGACATTTTTTGTAGGGATGTAGAAATTTCTAATCAAAGCATAATGAGCCTTAGGCCCATCAAATAAAATTTGTGCCCAAAATTCAATCCGAATAAAGATCAAATTTTAACTAGAGATATAAAAGGTTATGGGGAACATTTCATTCAACTATGGATAGTGATATATATTTTTGTTTGCAAGTATATCCAAGGATCCCATTTTGATGTTTAATTTGTGATCTAGATTTAAAGGCCCATAAATTCATCCACTATTTCAAGCATAAAATATTAATTAATGATCAAATTAGATTGAAATTTTAAATTAAATTTGGGAAAAAATTGAATAAAATATTTTTCCTCTACAACCCCTCTATATTCAATTGTATTTAATGAGTAATATTTGGTTCAACATGGGAGATTAATCTTGATCATATTTTTCGGTTCAACATTGAAAAGTATACTATCTACTTTTTCCCACCCACCACTAACTATCCTAATTAAATTGGATGTTATTTAATTATGTGAGATTAAAACTATGAATCTAAAATACAAATTTAAGGTGGTGGTGTTGAATAAATTGGGGATGTATTCTTTTTTCAATTGTATAGTTACCCTTTCATATGGTATTCACATCTTCATTTTTTCTCATGTATCTTGTTGAATCACATTCATTTATTTATAAAAGTTTATATTTTTCTATTATTATTTTCTTATTGATATAAAATTTATAATATCTACTTAGGGTGTGAATCCATTCAAAACAACTTTTGTGAAATGCTTCACACAACGATGGAGTGATCGTTATTTCACTGTTATTTCTTTAATTTTTCCCTCACGAGTCTACTTCCCACTTCCATTAATATAATATCATCAATGGAGGTCTAATAATATTATGGATTCATCCAAGGGCATAGAAATGGGATGTATTGGATTTTATTTCTCATTTTAATAATTCTTAATTAATTATTTTGGTGAGATTTTCATTCAATGATGTACCTTCTCCTTTGATCTAATTAATTTTAATACTACACATCCTGAGTGCTAGAATAAGCCTCTAAATTAAAATTATCATGAATATGATCCTTAAAATTTATAGGTGATTAGCCTTAGTATAGTGAAAACCAATAAATCCATTAGTGATTTGGGAAGTTCATATTTTTTTGAAATAAACGCTCTAAAATTTAAGACATTGAAACCATGAAAAGAAATTCATTCAGTCCACCCCTTGTAATAACCTAGGATAAACCCTCATTTATAAATTTAATTAAATTATTCATTTCAAACACCTTCATAATACATTAAATTTTTTCCCAAGTTGGAGACTTCATATACAAATCAACCCCACATAATTCATGTTTCTTTAAGTTGCTTCTTAGTCTTTTTTGTATTAGATAACCAAAGTTGTACTACAAGGGACCACTTAAACCATAAAACATGGGTAAATTTGGGCATCAAAAAATTTTGGATCAGTATTTGGGGACCCAATTAAGCCATTTTATAAATTAATTCCATCATTACCCATTTATATTTTATCCTCCCATTTCTCTTATCCTCACCCTTTTCTTTTTCCCCTTCTTTTATGGCACATGTCCGCTTACACACATGATAACCAAAAATAGACTTGATAGGGTGGAAAAATTGATGGGCGATGAGTCTAGTGAATCTAGGAGAATACTTCATATAGAAACTAGTCTCAATAAGACTTTGTATTCTTAAATTGAGTTCAGTAAAATGGATAATCTTCCACAAAACGAAATCTTAAACCCAGGTAGGAACCCAAATAGAAACTAAAATGAGCAGGACCCTAACTTGGGAAATGTTACAGATCAGACCATGGATGACTACCTTACACTTTTATTGACTAATGAACCCTCATTTATTAGCCATGATACTAAAGGATATTCCCAATGTTTCTTCATACCCCATGTCCTTAACCACCTTCCAACATTTCATGGGATGGAGCCTGAGATTCCTTACCTTCAAGTTAAAGAATTAAATGACATTGTTGAAACCATGTTCCCACCAAATAAAATTGAATTAGCTAAAATGATACTCTTTACTATTTATCTAATTAATCAGGAAAATAATTGGTTAAATAATTTGAGACCATAATCCATTCACTATTGGGACAAACTATAAAGATAATTCTACCAAAAAATATTTCACCCATCCGAAAACAATTTCTCCTAAAAAAACAATCCAAAACATTTTTGAAAAAGATGGAAAAAAATTCAATGAAACATGGGAATGTTTCAAAGTCACATTAAACAAGGTACTAAACCATGGTTCTTCAATCCCAAAACAAGTGATAATTTTATATGAAGGGTTAGGGATAAGTAAAAAAATATTTTATTGACATGATGTGTAATTGAAATTTCCAAAATAAATACCCAAATAATACTTATGATTATTTGAAAAATATTTATGAACAGAACCAAACCTGGGGAACATCACCATACTATGAGAATCCAAAAAAATATAGTGGAATTGAAAATACTAGAGAAGAATAAAGTCTTAGGGGAAAACATGTTTCACTGACTAAGAAGGTTGAAGAGATTGATCTTAGGAGGGTCCATGAAATTCAAGTTGTTGACCCTGTTTTCACAATTTGTGACAAACATAAAAACTAGACTGACAAAATCCCAACTATCCCTTCAGTCAAAGATGTTATTTTATGAATAACACCTTCATAGTTTAATGAATTAATCTTTACAAATACATAATACCAAAACACTTTCATTCAAATGTATAATGACCATCTAGTCATCCATTGGAATGAACATAAACCACCAACACATCAACAATGTCTCATCCCATACCCTCAAAAATAAAAAGAAATTCAAACACATAACCAGTTTCAATCAAAACTTTTAAAATACCAACATACACCATTACACTCCCAACAACCTATCTATAAACATAATCAACTACCCATCCACATCCAAAGTATGCTCTTGGGGTAAACCAATTAGCATAATCCCTATCCCAATCTTTCCATCACACAATCCCTAAAAAATTTGAAAATAAAATGAAAAAAATGAACTCATGATTACCATAAATAAAATATGAACTAAAAAAAATAAAAACTATAAAGTCACTCATGCCTACTAAATTTATTACTCCCCCAACCTTGAGGGGATAATCCAGCTTCTCTCAATCTTATCATGAGCAACTCATTGAAATGACTATTTTAAGGAGTGGTAAAACCATTAAAAAAATTTAACCATACATTCCTAATACATATAGTTCTTTAATATCTCATGAAAATAATGAATAAAAACTCACTGAATCTAAAAATACTAATGATAATGTTGGGGAACTACTACCTCCCAAAAAAATCTAGTAACCTTCTCCATTACCCCATTGCGTGACTGGAAAATCCAAACCAAACTGAATGAAACATTGTGTGAAATATTCTCAATGTTAAGTTGAACATACCCCTTATTGATGAAATAAAAACCATAACTGTATACTCTAAGTACTTTAAGTGATTGTGTATATTTAAAAGGATTTTACACATAAAAATAATGTACTTTTGGAAGCTAATGTGAGTACCACAATACAATGAACCATTTCACCTAAGTTAAGGGACACAAGTTATCCTTATATCAATGTTGAACTTGGAGATAAAAATATTATCAAGTATATAAGTGATTTAGGTGCTAGTGTGAACATCATTTCATATATAGTATATTTTTAGTTAGGTCTCAAGGATCTCCAACCCACTCATGTCACTCTACAACTTTATGATCACAATGTTCAGATTCCAAAGGTTATATTGAAGTATCTTTTAGTGAAATTTGAAAATTTCATTAACCATACTGAATTCATTATCCTTGAAAATCATCCAAGCCTAGTTACTAGGGAGAAAACCCCATCATACTTGGTCATACCTTCTTGTCAACAATTAACTTAGCCATCCATGTTAGAAATGGAAACATGAAAATGGATTTTAGAAACATGATCATTAATCTGAACATATGTAACCCAATATCTCATGTTAGTGATGATGAAGATGTTCATGAGGTTAATTTTATAAGTACTATTGAAAATGAACCTAAAAATGATTACATAATTTCTAATACATGTCTAAGTCAAGGGAAATTAAATTTTTGGTATTCACATGAGGGAAAATTGTATCCATGGATCGATTCTCTTTTATATGGCTCCAATAATGATTTTATAGGATCCCAAATCAACATAGAATTTGGAGAAATCAAAATCATAGAGTCCATACCCATTTCTAAAAATCATATAGAGAATTTGATAGATGAAACATCTAATCAAAAAGAACCCATCCTGTTAACATATTTGGACAATGAAACTGATTATGATTCAATGTATTATCCTATTTCTAAAAGTCTTATCCAACCTGATCTCAAATTTGAGGTCCATCCCTCCTATTACAAGTATTACTTCATTGGGTATTGTCAAAACCATTTATTTTAAATTTTATCCACTCTTAAATATTATGATGAGAAAATTCTACATGACACCATAAATAAGAAAAACTAAAAAATTGGACGGACCATTTTCAATATTCATGGGAGTGGAACACTGACCTATAAAAAAGGGATTGTTCTTAAATTAGATTATAAATATATCATACAACCCCAAAGATTAAATCTTAATCTAGTATAGGTGGTAAAAAAAATTCATAAAATGTTGAAATATGGTATTGGGTAATTTTGGGGGTATCTGTCAAGATAATGATATGAAAAGTGCTTTCTAATAGGCAACATGGATTATTCATTGATTTTTTTTTTGTGTTTTTATGGGAACCCACTTGGGGTTTCTAATGTGAATGAATCTTGTGTGTGAGATTTAATAGGTGAAGAATTTTATTATTTTCAAATGAAAAACATGTATTCCAAAATTCAAACCTAAATTCAATCATCCCCAAGGAGTATAGTTGTTGAATGAAGAAAATGTGATAAATTTCTTATTGATGGGTCATCAAATTCGAACCAGGTGACTTTTTTCCTATGATTTCATTTCAAATTGCATTCTCCCCCTATTTATTCTCAATTAAAACTCTCTCTTTTCTTATATTATAATACTAAGGGATGTGTCATTATATATTGTGGGGAGTAAAAATATGCAATTTTAATTATGAAAATTTGGGGTTTTTATTAAATTTCAATTAATTAATCTTTCATGCATTAATACACATTATCAAGCCTAAAAAATGAATGTAGAATAATTTTTAAATGCCTTTATTATGATTTTAATGAATATTTATGTTCATGAGCATAGTTTATGGAAAGTGCAGTTGGTCAATGTGAATTTTCATTGTTTACATTTTCACCCGCTTAATCAAAATTCCACAGTATATTTCCATTGGATTTTGGGTTTATTTTTGATCCGTTTGGTCCCTTTCATCATTGAATAGGGTTTGGGGAAACTTTTTGTTTAATTTGAGTATCCATTTTTTTTAAAAACCACATGGAGAAATGTTTTGTCCAAATTCATGGAGTTTATCACTTGGTGATCATGACTACATAGCTTTATTTCCCAAAGATAGGCTTTTAATCTCAATTATAGTTCATGAAATTAAAAATATGTCTGGAATTCATCACTTGGGGATTTTTAATCCATAGTTTCCTTTCCCAGAGTTATTATTTTCTTCTCTATTGTGGTTAAAAAAATTAAAAATAAAATAAAATAAGGGGAAAAGGAAAAAATAAAATTGTATCCCCATATTAAGGTTTAATGTGATGACCACCGAGTGCTTCTATTTTTTCCCTTGAACTAGAAAATATCCCCCATGTATTTTGTGATGCACAATAGATCATCACGCTTAATTGAAATTGGATGAAATTTAGATATGAATTTAAACAATCTAATAGTCTTGGTATTTATATATTCTTGTGAACATATCTTGTGTGAAATGATTTTGATTGGTTCCATGATTGTTTTTCATGATTTATTTTGATGAGCATGGTATGTTAAAATGTTTTTTAAAAAGGGGATTCAATTTCATATTTTTGAGATACTTTTTACTTGGGACTAGAAAAACTCAATGTAAGAACCCGACTCTTGTTTTAGACGTATGTGCTTCTTCTTTTCCTTTTCCTAAAGTGTTTTTGAGAAAATATGAAAAATGGAAAAGAATAATAAATTTTGGAACTACACGCTGTGTACTTTATCCACACGCTGTGTACTTTTGGCCGTGTAGGGATGAATACATAGGGCGTGTGGCCATGCCGGCGGCGAAGGGTGTAGGAACCGACTACACGCCGTGTAGTGGTACCTTACACGCCGTGTAGTCAGTCGACAGGCTTAAATAGTAAGGCGGTGGAGTCGCTGCCAGTTGGGCAGTAGTACACACCATGTACTCAGGAGTACATGTCGTGTACTCTTGTCGGCAGGTGAACAGTGCCGGTGCTGCCAAATGAACAGTTAAATGAAAGGAGTGCACGCCGTGTACTTTGAAGTACACGCCGTGTACTTTGAAGTACACGCCGTGTACTTTGTTTTTTAGGCTTAAAATAGGCAGTAGCCTCCTCATTTGGCAGAGGAGGCACTTGAGCCGTTTTGGAGCCAAAGGAGGAGGCCGGGTCTTTGAAGAACCGCCGGACATTCGTCTGGAATCCGATTCCGTCTCGGACGATCCCGTTGGAACCGCACGGGTAAGGGCTTCCACCTCCTTGGTTGGTTATTTCCAATTCTTTGCCTAACGTAAGTTATTTACATTTGAATGGGTTTTGTTCTTCGTCAGATCTAAGCCGTTTTTGGGCGTTTCTATAGTCGGCGTTCAGGTATAGCGTTCGTTGACGAATAAGGTAGGTAGATTTGTGATCATTTTCCAACTGTCGTGCATTTTTGTGCGTTTTCGTGCCACAAACCCATGTTGGGGTGTCATGTGGCTGAGTCCGTTTCTATATTTAATGCCTAGAATTGAATATGTGATTAAATTGTGATAATAAAATGCTGTTTGGGATCGTTGTTTGGATCCAGGACCATCTCGAGGGGTGTGTTCCTCTGTTTAGCCGTTTGGCCAGGATACCCGAGGGTATGCATTAAATGTAGTAACTGTAGAATTTCCTTGAGAGGAATTTCTTGTTTACTGCATTTTGATTTGTTGGGCATGGCCCGGTTACCAGTTTAGCCTGAGGGCGTGTTTGTGATTATCCTAAGGGCGTGACTATATTAGCCCGAGGGCGTGACTATATTAGCCTGAGGGCGTGACTATATTAGCCTGAGGGCGTGACTTCTGTGCCTGAGGGCGTGACTTCTGTGCCTGAGGGTGACACTTCGTATGCCTGAGGGCGAGAATTCTGTTACAATGCCTGAGGGTGAGATTCTGTATTGCCTGAGGGCGTGGTTCACTATATTAGCCTAAGGGCGAGATACTGGTTGGCCTGAGGGCGTGGTGCTGTTGAGCACAGAACCATACTAAATTAAATAAATTAAATGAATAATAAATGGAAATTTAATTATTAAGTTAGTTACTTTTGAGTAATGCTTACTTTATTGCATTTTATTATTGCACACTGTTGTTGCATGCTTACACGCAGTTGGGCACGGGCCTTTGGTGGGTGCCTACTGAGATATATTTCTCACACCCTGTTTGGGTCACACTTTTCAGCCCAAACAGATTACGTTGCTGCAGGTGTAGATAGGGGCAAGAGTCCCTATACAGGTACTTGACTGTTGCTGAGGAGTATGAGGGCATGGGACCGAGCCTAGGCTCACGATGTCGCTTCTAGTTGTTTTTCTTGCTTTGCTGTACTCTGTTTCTGCTGCACTGTATTGATGTACAACATGTTCTGGCTGTTTTCTGAGAACTTGTAACATGTAGCATCATCACTTATATACTGTTGGTTATATCCACTACTGTTGTTATTTCAGTTGTGTATGTTTACTGCTTCCGCTGTTGTTGAATGTTTATTTTGGTATTCCGCTGCGCTACACTTTGACAAATGAGGGCATAGTTTCCCCACTATCAGACCTGGGCCCTTGCTGCTAGTCGGCAGCCTCTGGCATTTGGGGAAATGCGCTTGAGGTCACGCGGTGAACCGGGCTTGGGGCACCTGTTGCGTAGCACCCGGGGTCGGGACGTTACACTCAAGTTGGGTGTGTGATTAGCCACTCAAAGAGGATAATATTAATTGTTTATTTTTCAATATTCATTCATTTGGATTTATTTAGACATTTATTGTTTTGGGAATTTTATAAATTGAACTTCATTTCACATAATTGTACAATTCATGTTTAAAGTGTGTCAATTTGGGTTCAATTAATCATCAGATTTTGGAATTAATTATTTTTATTTTTTGAATTTGATATTTTCGGATATGATTTATCTCTTTTTGTGGATTGTTTTTTCCTTTATAATAAATGGATGAACTATAGGTAAAGATGGAAATTTTTGTCCATGGATGCATAAATTTCTAATCAAAGGATAATCAGCCTTAGGTCCACCAAATAAATGTGGAGCCCAAAAATAAATCCCAATAAAGATAAAATTTTAAATGGAAATAAATCAAATTATGGGGAACATTTTATTTAATTGTTGTAAAGCTAATTTAGATGTTTTCATGGAGATCTTGGGATCCCATGTTGAAGTTTAATTTGTGGGCTATATTTGAAGGTCCATAAATTCATCCCAATATTTCGAGTATAAAATTATAATTACTAATCCAATTATATTATTATTTTTAAAGATATTATAGGACACCGGGAATAATTTATTTTCTTCTACAACCCCTCCAAATTTTACCTTCTTCATTGTGTAAATTTTTGGTAAAATGGTAGAAGAATCTTGATCTGATTTTTTAGGTAAACATTTAAAATTCTACTTTTACCTTTTTTCCACCCACCTTTGACTATCCTAAATAAATGGGACAATATTTAGTTTTGGGGGATCAACCCTAGGACTCTAAAATACCTATTTAAGGTAGGGGTGGTGAATCAATTTGGGGAGGATGTTTTATTCCTTCAATTGTATTATTCCACTTTCATTTGGTAACCAAATATTCATTTTTTCTCATGTAAGTTGTCAAATAAAATTAATTTCTTAATAAATGTTATTATTAATATATTATTTTATTCTTATCAATATCCCATTAATACCTTTTCCTTAGGTATTGAATCTATTTACATTATATTTTCTAAAATTCTTCACACAACGGTGGAGTGGTGGTTATTTTACTAATTTTCTTCTTCAATTCTACCCTCATGAGTTTAATTACCCCTTCCATTAATAAAATAGAATAAATAAAGGGATAACACACTTATGGGTTAATCTAAGGGAGTTTAAAGGTTATGTATTTAAATTTATTTCTCATTTTAATAAATCTTAATCAATTATTTTTTTGATATTTTCATCCAATGATGTACCTTATCCCTTGATCTTACTAATTTTAAGGGTAAAAATCTTGAGTTCTAGAATGATCCTCTACCTTTTAGTGCTCATTAATATGATACTAAAAGTCTATAGGGCATTATACTTATGATATTGAAATCCCAAAATCCATCAATGATTTTGGAAGTTCGTATTTCATTGAAAGAAACACTCTTAAATTTAAGAAATTGAAACTATTAAAAGAAATTAATTCAATCCACCCCTTATATTAACCTTGAAAAAACCATTATTTATAAATTGAAATCACTTAAGTCTTTCAAAATCCATTATAATCCACTCAATTTGAACCCATTTTGTAATTCCCTAATCCCAGAATTTCAGAGCCAGTGCATTATTTTATTACATTGATATGATTACAAGGAATCAAATCCCAAATAACCGAATGGTTTAATAGTTTTGGAAAAAAATAGATACATAGATGAAGCATAAATTTCAATTTAAACTATAAATTACAGAATATTTACTCCTTTTAGGAAAACTTTATCATCCTAGCTTATCCCTTCATGTCAAACATAATATATATCTTTTCATCCTACAGAAAAATAATACATAAGAAGGGGTGAGATCAGATGCTCAGTAAGGGTAAACAATAAAGAAGAATATATCATAAATAAACAAGAACTATAATACATGGTGAATAAATGAAAACACATGCCATTAAATCACAAACTTGAGCATAATGTGGTAGGAATAAAATCTGAATAAATAATTGCATATAAATAATCACATGAAACTTGACCATGGATATTATACTAGTCAAATAATCATATGATTTATCAATTAAAAATATCCTAATGACAGAATTCATATGTCGGAAAACATAAACATAAAATCAAGGCCCTGACCAAGACTTTTGAAAATAAATAGTTAAGGCCTCTACCAAAATCCATTCCTATTTTGTCTAATTAGACCTACTAATGCATTATGGGACTATAGCAGGCCCCACTCATCACTTACTAAGTCTAATGAATCTCTCATATTTCTAATAAAAATAGATATTTAAGTAAAAGTGTCATATAACACTTTTAAATATTTGAATCATAATTATAGATGAAAATACACTAATAAAGTCCTTGATAATTTTTTGGGGAAAATAGTCTTTGAACATTCCAATGTATCCCTTACCAATTTGATACATTTAAAACATAATCCATATGAAGGAATAAAATTTAATGAAACATATAGTATAATAATAATAATAATAATAATTTTATATTTAAAAGGATAGTATATACACCACATGCAAGGAATAAGTGGCGAATAAGGCATATATCTAACAAAAGTAAAAGTGAGACAAGAAAACCCCTTTTCCATTGGAAAGAAGAGTTCTTTTGGAAAATCATTTGACTATTTCAAAAAATAAGATTTTAAACATGTATATACTAGAAAAGAAAATGTGAATGAAACAAAATTATATTTGAGGCATAAATTATGTCCAATTGAGGTGAAAACATGTAAAAAAAGTGTTTAAGAAACTTTAGAAATAAGCCTCTTTATTGCGGTTTAAGAAAAATATTGAAGAGTCTTTAAAATAGAAAAGAAATAATTATTTGTAAAAAAATAGTAATGAAAAAAGTTATTTTTTTCAGGATTAAATGAGTAATTTTATAAAAAATTGGCATCTTGAAACCGATTATGGGCGGTAAATGAAAATGTGTAAGAAATTGGGAAGTTCCCTTTAATCGGGCTTTCTTATGTGGAAGGATTGAGAAATGATCTTTATAAAACATATAACTCCCCATAAAATAAAGAAGGATTCTAATAGATAAATATATATGAAATATTCACACCATATTTAGGATGAGTACATAATAATAATTAAGAATTAAATTAGGATAAAGAGAGAGAAAGAGTAACTCGAAGGAAAAATGGAGGTTTGAGTAGAATCCCTAACCTTATGTACGAAAGCATTCTTCAATTATACCTGACATCGTAGATAATGAAATTATATTCATTAATAATTTAATTAAGAACCTATTAAACATTTATTTTATTTAGTATAATTTTATTAATTTCATTTATGGTTTTTTAATGTGTTATAAGATTCAATTTTATCATTCGAGAGCATTGTTTCCTTGGTTTTCATGATTGGTTTACTTATATATGAGTATGGAAGTTCATGTAAAATAGAAGTAGATATCCATAATTGAAGTTAAATCTTATTAATTAACATAAAAAATATTAAATTATTATATAAATCATTTTGTTATTTGGGGTGGGGATGAATAATTAGATAAGATGTTAGTGATAAATTTTTAGAATATTTTGGTTGGTTTTCGATCGTCACAAACTAGTTTTATTATACTAAATAAAATGCTATGTATATAATGGTTCTAGAAAATTACATTGGCTATAATACATATATTATAATTTTTTTAACCATCAAAATGGTTTTATTACCATCCTTGAAGGAATTAATGGAAAATGAAAATGCACCGTCCATGATGTCGGTAAATTGACACATCACGGGTAATGTTTTCATTTATAGAATAAAAGAGAGAGAGAAAGGATTTTGATGATGGATATTTCATTAACATGATATAATTAAATTATATAAATTATAATGGAGTCATTATATCTCTTTGTATAGGGGATGTGAAATAAGGATAATAAAATAAAAGAAATTGAAAAGAAAAAAAAAGAAAGATGAGTTTTACCTCTTGAATTCTTCTCCTTGAGAACCTCCTTGAGTGGAATTTTTTTGGTATTTCTTTTAGAAAAAAATATCCTGGACATAGGGGAGGGTCTTGGGAAGAGTATTGGGAAAAAAATTTCAATTCTCGATGCTTGTAAGGTGTCAGGATAAGGGGTGGTATTTATAGTGGAGGAGAGGAGTATTTTTTAAATATTTTATTCATTAGTTAATTATATTGGATGAAGACAATTAGTAGTTAAAGAATTATCACTAAATATATTAAAATAATGAAGGATATTTTGATATTATGGTCTTACATCATCTATACATTATCTATGACTAAGTAATTCATGTATTTAGTATTTATCATAAATTAAAGTATTTTTCAATTTATAAAAAATTCAAGTATTTTTTAAAAATTAAAAAAATTCACTTTAACCATTTTAAGATGTTTAGAATTCAAAAATTAAATCCATTTATTTAAAATAATTTTCTAAATATGATAAATTTAATTTTTAATAAAATCATTATACAATTAAAATATACTAATTTTCATATTATAATCTGTTTTATGACACTTTAAAAAATTAATTAGGGTCTTTTAAAGGTATCTTATAATCATAAGACAAAAAATACTAATTTTGAATAAATTTTACAAAAATATTTTTTATTTTAAATCATTATATTAATTATAAAATTTAAAATAAACATTTATGATTATAAGAAATATCAACACTTAATTAATAATTTCTAAAAAATTTATTTATTTGTAATATGATATAATTATATCATTATACCACTTATAAGATGTATAAATCTTATTAATAATTTCATAGGTGATGTTATTGTTCTAATGGCCACATTACTATTCTTAAAGGGAACATTAATTTTACAATGGTCACATTACTATTCATCAAAAATGAAACTTATCAAAAAAGTACCAAAAATTTAACCAAAGTAAATTTTGATATCACGCTTAAAAAAATTAATGTATATTTTAAAAAATATAATTTTAAAATGTGTCAAAATTTATATTTAAAACAAGTTTTACATTAAAAGGTGGTAAACCGCTCTTTAGAAAAATATATCCTTTTTATGCGTATAATTGGATTTATTCTTATCTTATGACTATAAAATAATTTAGATGAATGTAAAAATATTTTATTAAATATATAATATATAAATTTTATAATTTGGTTAATACTATTCATTCCCATAAATTCAATAGTTAGGTTATAATATTCATTTTAAAATAATTATTTTTTATTGTATATCATTGTTCGTTTAAGTTTAGTCTTGTGTGAAACCTATGTTGTCAAAGAAAATAAATTTTAAAATAGCAATACCATAAAATCTCAGGGTGTTACATTCTCCCCTCCTTCAGTAAATTTTTTTCCTCATGATTTGAAATTGTACTTCAAAAATCAATGATTTTTATTTCAAAATTCTTTTCTAGGAAACCCATATCAAAAACAGGGTTAATAAAATGTCCTCTTAATAAGAGGGAAATAGAGAAAAAATGGTCACCACAAAACAAGGATTTTAGGTAGAAAGTCATTTGTGGAAAGTGATAACATGGATCTGGAAGAGAAAAATAACTATCAAGTTTTGATGGAGAGTGATAGAGAACATGGTCATTAGAATGTTGACCATCCCAAAACAGTAAATATTAAGACCAATTAAATTGACATTGATTTCTCAGAAATAAATGTAAACAGATAATGTTTCTATTAAAAAATATTTTTCATAGAGTTGAGAGATTATTTTAATATATTAATAAGTACTTGGGAAAATAAAATTAATTGATTACATTCCATTTCATAAGAATATTATCATCCTTTGGTCGTCCTTCAATATATTTTCACATTATCCTTTACTCTTGGAAATTAATGTTCAAGAATAAATTTTCTCACCTGATGAACTTTTAATGAATCATATAGACCTTAAGTCATTTTTTGGCCTTTACATTTTCACTTAAACTAAGAAGGTTTGAACATGTTATTAAAATATAAAAAATTACAAAGTTTTACTTGATCTATTCTATAATAAATTAATATTAAGTCTCATCTAAAACATGTTTTTCCACATTCAATGACCAAAAATTTAGAAGGACGTTTTCTAAATTTCCACAATCAACTTAGCATAAGATTAACCAAATAATGTTTCTCTTAATCCAACAGACCATGTATATAAATACCTTGACACCTTAAAACCTTAATGAAAACATGAAGTCTTCCAAATCCATAAATAATAAGTACTGCAGTACAATCCTTATATATCTCATGATTCATAAATAAGAGAATTATTGATAAAATACACAAATAACATTATTGTTGAATCCAAACATAGACATATTGATCATTTATCCTCATCTGTTGTAGTAGCATAATATTGACCATGTCCCATTATCCTATTTTGGGGTATATTCCTTTTATTCTTGAGACATTGATTTTTATGGTGCCCCATATACTTATAGTTGAAGAACTGAACATTGGAAAATTATTTCCATTCCTTATAATCATGAGCATCGTGGGATTTTTATCCACACTTGAAGCAAACTCCTTTTCCTCTTAAGAATATACCAATGGATTTCCTTCCACAATTATCACATGTGGGAAAATATTTCTTTCTCTTGTTCCTTTTATATATAATTCTCCCAGTTTTCTTCTTCTTCTCTTAATTCCCTTTGAATCAACAAGATATGGATAATTATTTCTATGTCTTGTTAGAACATGATATTATTTACTCATATGATGAGAATATTTTTGAGACTACCTCCCTTCAAAATATTGGCTTAAGATCATAAAAGTCATTATCATTATTACTCGTCATATAATGTTCATTGGTGAAGTTCACATTCAGTCTGCTAGGTGCCATTTCTAAACAATGACATACACTAAATTAGGTGATGATTTATAATTCATAATTTTTTACTATAAAAACACATAACATAAATTGGATATTTATTCGTAGCTAATCATAAACATGAATTCTTTGGGAACATATGTACTTTTAAATCCTTCATAATTGTTTATAAAGAAAATATGAATTATCCTAAGAATATCTCTTGGGAGTGTCAAACTCGGTGTATAGTAAGGCCCATTTCCGTATACCAGGTTACCCTAAGTTAGGCCTAGGACACCTTGTCAGAGTTGTTACCCCTAGGTACATCTTTACCAAAACCATATCCACTTGTATTATCTAGACATGGATGTATTTTATAGAAGATCTACATAATCTCTATCTTAAGAAAAATTGAGGTTGTTCTTCTTTGATTATCCTCAAAGTCTATCTTATGGATATGTTATGTAATCTATGTTTTTAATATACCTTCTAAGGTTTCTACTAAACTTTATTTGATACCAACTATAATGCCCTGACCCGAGAAGCCCGAATCCAATGTATTATTTTATTACATTGTAATGATTATAAGGAATCAAATCCAAAAGGGATGAATAGTTTAGTAGTTTTAGAAAAACAAGATATATATGATGTGGATCTATTTTTGCATAGTTTTGCCACATATTTTGCCTAATTTTTAATAATTTAATTAATTATTTACTCACTTTATACTAAATAATTGTACTTTTGTATTTTTATATTTAATTTTGTTAATTAAACAAATTTTATAATTAATTATGAATTTTTTGTCATCAAAATTATAATTTTAATCTTACTTTACTTTTATAATTTAATTATGTCTTATTTAGTTTAGTTAATTTAAATCTGCTTGACTTTTTATTAAACTAACATTTTTGTAAAACAATTATTTAATCATTGTAATTATATTTATCTAACTTAGTCTTTATTTTAATATTTTATCTTTTAATTTAGTTTCATTATAATAGGTGAACATTATTAATTAATATGTTTAGTCATCCTTCTAATCATTTAAGTAAATAATTTGTGTTTTAAATTAAAGAAAATAGTCCGCCTTTTAATTTAATGTGATCAATTATTTGTTTAATTAATTAATCTAGTGTTATATGACATTAAATATTTAATCTTATATATGTGGATAAATTATTAAGTAACTAAATATTGATTTTAGTCTACCGGTGAGGTAGACTATAACTATCAGTAACCAAATGGGTCACCGTTGCTATTCTTTTTCAATTGTTTCTACCCTATAATTATTTATATAATTAATTTTTAATTTAGGTATTTCATATTCCTAGTTTATTAATTATTCAGTTTATAATTTAGGTTTTATCTAATTAATAATATTAGTTTTGTCTTTAATATTTTGAAGTTCAATAAAAATCCTGTTTTAAAACTTGACTTGTACTCTCGTTGAAGTTGGTGGAAAACAAGCGGTGACAAGCAGCTTTTGACAGTAGATACTTAAAGTAGGGAAAGCAGCATAATTTTAAAAAAAGTCATTAGAGACTCATTCATTCAACAAATTTGGAGAGTCGGTGCCGAGGATAGGAGACCGAAGAGCGACTCTAGAACCACTTCTTGGAGCTGGAGGAGGGCAGGAGTAGAAACCGTTCATGCTAGCAAAGGGAGTTTACTTACTCTGTTTTCTTAATTCTTCTCTTTTGTAATAGAATGATCATGGTATACGTGTTAATAGAGATAATGTCTAGCTATGTCTCTAGTTCGAGGATATATTGAAGTTCTATGGGTTACTTTTAATTCTCATTTCACTTAATCATTTAAATGAATTCAGTAATGATCGGTGAGATCAATACTGAGTTCATCCAATTGCTTGTACCACTGGAACATAATCAAAAGATTTCACAGTCAGTTGGCGAGACTGGTTGTGAAAACACTTCTCAAAAGATAATAGATTCATAAGACTTCAAGACTTACGATGAGTTTTTCTTACTGTAAAATTTCAAATCATTCCCAGTTGATTAATTTCATAGTGGCAGACTCTTAAATTGGTTGGCTTGTGTGACTTAACTCCTAGCGAGGGAGGTGAGTCATAATATTTATAGTGGTACTCTACAACAACCTATAAGTGAATTGAAACACATTTAAAACTAGTAGAATAGAGATTACTCCCCGAGCATTTTAATAGATTGTTCATTTTATCAGTGTTCTAAACCTTTGTTATTTCTTGTTTTACAATTGTCTCCAATTTCAATATAGTTTTTAAACGTGTTTTCCATTATTCAGTCACTCTAATACCTATAAAAGGAAAAAATATAGTAAATAAATTAAAAGGTTAAAAAATAGAAAATTCACTCCACTGTTGACAAAAGTGAAGCTTCCAAAATTTTTTTAGAAGATTAATGGCCAAATTTTCCTTCCATGTAGGTTCGGCCCTGCTTTCCAAATATACAGTAGTTAGTAGGAATATAAATTTTAAACATTTAACAACTTCAACAATAGTACAGTTCAAGTTTTTGGCATCGTTGCCGGGGAAGGCACGAGCCATTACTCTAAAAAAACACTAAAAAAATCACATATATAAAAATCTTTAAAAATTGAAAAATTTGAAAATAAAAAAAATATGTTTCACTTATTTTTGAATTGTTACTAATGAGTACTGCCTGTTGTTGTTTTCATGAGCACAAGAACTTCTGGTGATAAATTAGAGCCACTGAACCTTGAATTAGATAAACATATCACTGCTCTATGAAATAAGAACAAAACTGAAATGGAAAACTTAGATAATAGAGTTCCTGCACCTAATATCAACATTCAAAATCATCCATAACTCTTTGATGAAAATTAAAGTCCCAGGATGAGGAAATTCCAACTCCCTCAAGTTTCAAGAAATCCATCATCCATCAGACTTAGTCCTATGTCCAGAAATTATGAATTGAAACAGTCACATATTTCATTGCTGCCTGCTTTTAATGGGATCTCTAATGAGGAATCACTTTCCTTCATTAGATATTTCTATAAAAATGTACAAAAATTACCTCTTCTAGGACTCACAGAGAATGAACTTTGAATGAGAGTCTTTCCCTTTTGCCTTAAATGGAATGCTAGAATTTTTTTTCTGAGTCTAGATGAGAACATATTCAAAAACTGGGATCAAGTGTATAATTATTTTATTATGAAATTATATCCTCAAAGACTTAAAGGTGAACTTAGAACAAAGATAAATAGTTTTTATCAAGAGGATAGAAAATCTTTTCAGGAATCTTGGGATAGATTCAGGGATCTGCTTAGGCAGTGTCCCCATCATCAACTCCCATCACACCTTCTTATGGATACATTCTATGAAGGGATGTCCTCCTATGGAAAAAACCTAGTTGATCAAGCTACTCGAGGTAATTACAATGATAAAAAAGATGAATAACATAGAATTTTTTTAATAAACTTTCTCTGAATTCACACCATAACAATTCAAGAAGAAAAAGAGTCAATAGAAATGTTAATTCAAACACTGGTTCAATGAATGAAACTCAAGCTCAACTTGCTGAAATCACCAACCAAATTCAATCCTTAATGAACCAGAATTCTAAAAAAACTGTTAATGAACTTGGATGTCAAAATACCAACCAATCTTTAAGGGAATAGTGTGTCTAGTGTGGTATGTTTGGGCATACTGAATTTTTTTTTCCTAATTTTGATATGCCAACCCAACAAAAAGAAAATTCAAACTTTGTTAATTGTAGTCCTAGAATGCCTCCTTAAGAAGATACATTTTCAAAAAATTAAAATAAAGGCTATAGGAACCATCCTAATCTGTCTTGGAAATATCAAGGTTTAATTAAACACTCCACTGCCCCTAATTACTCTAATCAACCAATACCAAATTTTCATAATCAACAAAGGGGTGAGTCTTCGAATGTACAAGGAAACAGTGATATCAAATTTCTTCTAATCTTGATCTAATCTTGAATAAAATTAACTCTCAAGAAGAATGATACATGACTCAGCTAACCAAACATCACAATCAATATGAGTCTGATAAAATGAAAACTGATTTTAGAATTAAAAACATGGAAATAAAATTAGGCCAACATGCTAGATATTTTTCATTTTGGGAAAATGGTAGGATTCCAAGTACCACTGAACTTAACCCTAGAGAGAATACTATGGCTGTTGTCACTAGAAGTGGGCTTAATACTCAAACTTTTTCTGAAAAATTCACTAAAAATGCCCAAAATAAAAATCTGCTTCAATCTAGAAATAAAAATATGCTCTGCACACATGCTGTAAATTCATAGAAAAGTCTTGGAAATGATCTAAATATGAATTTGTCACCTGAAACTCAAGATGAAACTTCGTCTAAAAATAAAAAGAATAAAGGAAAATAAAAATTTTATGAAGAGGGGAGGGATATACCTACTGTTCTGAAAATTTTTTCCCCACCCATCCCTTTCCCTAAGAAGCTGAAACTTCAAAGTAACACTAAGGCTGAACTTCTTCAGTTCCTTAGTTTCCTTTCTAAACTTCATGTGAACATTCCTTTCATTCAAGATTTAATTAAAATCCTATATTATTTGAAATCTCTGAAGAAAATTGTTTCAAACAAAAAAACTCTAGAAGAATTTTCTACTTACAACCTCACTGAAGAGTGCAGTGTTGTACTTCAAAAAGAAATCCCACCTAAACTAAAAGACCCATGTAGTTTTTTCTTACCTTGAACACTAAGAAACTCTAATAAGCTAAACTGTTTGTGTTATTTAGGTGCTAGCATTAATTTTCTCCCATAATCACTATTTCAATAGTTGAGGTTGGGTGAACTTCAACCCACCACAATCATATTGCAGTTAGATGATAGATCGTTCACTCATATTATGGGTAGGGTAGATGACTTGCTATTTGGGGTTGGGAAACTGTTTTTACTTACTATATTTTAAGTCTTGGATATGGAATGTGATCAAGAGGTGCCTATTAACTTGGGTTGGCCCTTATTGGCCATAAGTGGTGCTGTTGTTGATGTTTTTAGGGGTCAACTAATCTTTAAAATTGGAGAAAAACAAGAAGAGTTCAATGTGTTTAAAAATATTAAAGGACCAATGTATTCTGACAACTGTTCAATGCTAGAGTCCTTAGAAGATGAGAACTCAACTGAAAATATTGAAAAATATGAAAATCAATACTTTTTTGAAGAAAACATTTGTGAGGATGAAAATCCTATAGAATCTGTTTTAGAAATTGAAAATTCTGCTCAAACACCAAAACTGGTAAAATTTCCAAAACTGGACAACTGTCCAGTTTCTGCTATAGAAGGGTCCTCTGTTTCTAAACTTAAAAGATTTTTGAATGCATTTGAGGGTTTCAATGTTAACACCAACCTTGCTGACCACTTTTATGATATTTAGGGAGAACTTATAAAATAATTAGAAGATTCTTCTTTGATTAACTTGCTGAAATCTGATCTGGAAAGTCTGGACAGTGTGCTGCCCAATCTGAACAGTAACACTGTTACTTCTGAATCTTAGCATGAGATTGATAACATTTAATCATTTAATACTCCTTACAAGAGGTATGTTGAATATCCTGGACCTCCTAGGCCTAAGAGTCTTCCTTCTAGTGTAGAACCACCCGTTCTTGAACTGAAACCCATTCATTCTCATCTTAAATATTCATTTCTAAGTGAGAACTCAACTTTTCCTGTAATAATTTCTGCTGAACTTAATTAAAACCAAGAGGAAAGATTGTTGAGTGTGCTGAAAAATATTAAACCTGCCATAGGCTGGAAAATAGATTATATCAAGGGTATTAGTCCCTTATTCTGTATTCATAAAATACCTATGGATCCTGACCATAAGCCTAGGGTGGAATGTAAAAGAAGATTAAATCTTAACATGAAAGAAGTTGTGAGAGAAGAAGTGATTAAACTTCTGGACACTAAAATGATATATTTAATATATGATAGTTCTTGGATCAGCCATATCCAGTTTTTCCCCAAGAAGGGAGGTTTCACTGTAGTTAAAAATGAAAAAAATGAAGAAGTTCAAGTTAGGAAATCCAAAAAATGGAGAGTCTGTATAGATTATTGGAAGATTAATGCATCCACTAGGAAGGAATATTTTCCAATGCCCTTTTTGGATAAAATTCCTGAGAGGCTTGCTAGAAATGGGGTTTTCTATTTTCTGGATGGGTATTCTGGCTACAACCAGATTCTTTTTGCTCAAGAGGATCAGGAAAAGACCACTTTCACATGCCCCTTTGGAACCTTTTTCTTACAGGCGGATGTCCTTTGGGTTATGTGGAGTTCCTGCCACCTTTCAATAGTGTATGATGGCAATATTTTTAGATATGATTGAGATAATTATTGAGATTTTCATGGATGAATTTTCCATTGTGGGTAGTACTTTTGATACTTGTCTTGTAAATCTTGAGTTATTTCTAGAAAGATGCATTGAAACCAACCTTGTTATTAATTGTGAGAAATGTCAATTAATGGTTATAGAAGGTATTGTGATTGGTTATAAGGTTTCTAAAAGAGGTCTAGAAGCTAATACTTTTAATATTGATGTTATTCAAAAATTTCCACCTCTTGTTAATGTTAAAGTTGTTAGAAGTTTTCTAGGTCATGCTAATTTATACTGGAGATTCATAAAATATTTTTACAAAATAACTAAGAACTTATGTTCTTTGATGGTCTAGGATACACCTTTCAATTTTAATGAAAAATGTTTAAAATCATTTAATCTGTTTAAAGAGAAAGTCACTACATCACCCATCGTCACTGAACCTGATTGGAAAATACCTTTTGAACTAATGTGTGATTCTAGTGACATGGCTGTAGGTGCTGTCCTTGGATAGAAGAAAGATAGAAAACTACATTTGGTTTATAATTCCAGTAGACTTCTAGATAATTCCCAAAATAATTATAGAACCACTGAAAAAGAATTGTTAGCTGTTGTGTTTGCTTTAGAAAAGTTTAGACAATTTCTATTAGGTTGTAAAGTCATCATTTTCACTGATCATTCGACTTTAAATTACTTTCTGTATAAGAAAGAAACTAAACCAAGACTGATTAGATGGATTCAATCATTACAAGAATTTGATTTAGAGATTAGGGATAAACAGAGAGCCGAAAATTTAGTTGCTGACCACTTATTTAGGATTCCTCTTAATCAATATGAATCTGAAAATTCGAGGGAGATTAACTCTTCCTTTCCTGATGAAAAGATGCTTACTGTGTCAATCAGGCAATCTCTTTGGTTTGGAAATTTTTCCAACTACCTTGCAGCAGGTGTTTTTCCCAATTTTTTTTTCAATAACCAAAGAAAGAAATTCATTTCTGAACTGAAGTATTATTTTTGGGATGATCCTTTTCTATTTAGGAGGTGTGCTAATGGTATACTTAGGAGGTGTGTGCTTGAGGAAGATATGATGCCTGTCTTAGAAAGTTGTTATTCTTCACCTTGGGGAGCTCACCATGGTGGTGAAAGAGCTGCTGAAAAATTCATACAATCTGGTTTCTATTGGACTACTCTTTTTAAGGATGCTAGGAGATTTGTGGTTAGCTGTGATAGATTTCAGAGGCTAGGTAATATTGGTAGGAAGAAAAAGTTACCCAAAAAGGAATTACGGAAGTTGAAAATTTTGATATTTGGGGTTCAGATTTCATGGGTCCATTTCCATCATCTCATGGGAATGAGTATATTCTTTTTTCTGTTGACTATGTTTCAAAATGGGTTGAGGCAGTGGCACTTCCCAACAATCAAGCCAATTCTATAATAAAATTTGTGAAGAAGAACATTTTTACAAGATTTGGAGTCCCAAGAGCTTTTATCACTGATAATGGAACACATTTTAAGAATTATAAATTTAAAGATTTGATGGAGAAATATGGTTTTGTTCATAAAACTGGTACTCCTTATCATCCACAGTCTAGTGGACATGTGGGAATTTCAAATAGGGAACTTAAATAAATACTTGAGAAAATTGTATAAAAATCTAGAAAAGATTGGTCTCTTAAATTGGATAAAGCTTTATAGGCATATAGAACTGCTTCCGAAACCCCAATAGGTATGTCTCCTTACAATATTTTGTTTGGGAAATACTATCATCTACCTGTGGAGTTGCAACATAAGTCTTATTGTGCAGTTAAGGCTCTAAAATTTGAATTTAAGAGTGCTGGTGAGAGGAGATTACTTGAGCTGAGTGAACTTGATGAGATTATGAGAGAGAGTTATGATAATTCAAGGATTTATAAAGATATAACTAAAATATTTCATGATTCTATCATTCAAAACAAATAATTCAAACCTGGATAGAAGGTCCTTCTCTTTAACTCTAAACTTAAAATCTTTCTTGGAAAGATAACTTTTAAGTGGTCTAGACCTTTTACAATTGTGAGAGTGCTGAAGAATGGTTCTTTAGAAATTGTAGGTGAAGAAAATAAACCCATGTTGGTTAATGGACAGAGAGTTAAACTTTATTTTGAGGGATAGCTGAAGGTCTTGGCTGCCTTCACAGTGGTTAAAAACTGTTATTGAATAAATTCTAGCTGGGGACTTTAAATCTATAACTGCATGGGAGGCAACCCATGGTTCTTTTGTCTTTAAATTGTGTTCCTTTTTATCCTTGAATAAAATGCTGCATCTATACTATGTTTTTGTGAAATACTTGTTACTGATTGTTCTTTGTTTCTTGGTTCTGTCTCAAGTTTCTGCTACTTGTTCCATTAAAGGAGTGGAATTCCCATGATCATTTTTGGACAAGAACTTAGTCAGGGAAGTACTTCAACTTTCTGCATTTATTTCTTATCCTGTTTTTGCTAATAAAATTCTTCTCACTATAAAATTTTTCTTGTATTAGAAATTTCTTCTTACATAAAAAATTCTGTTTCATATTTTTTTCCACTTCAAAAGTCTGTTTTTATTAAAAAAAATCTGCATGTGTCTATTGCTGTGAACTAAAATTCATTGTTTAAAATCCATTCACTGCATGAAACTAAGTGTGTGTGTGTGGGGGGGGGGGGGTACATTTTTGATGGTTGTTGTGTTTTTGTTGAATTTTATTTACTAAGGAGTGTTAGGAATTCTTGATTTATTCAATATTAAACATCCATTTGAATCATACTCTTTTAAAATTATTACACCCAATTAATTGTGCACTTACACTTCACATTTACATTTGAGCTGTATTGAAAATCTATTTCAGTGGAGTTAAATTTTAATGTCTGTGTCTGGATATGAACCTTCTATAAGTTAATTTTTGTGGAAAAAAATATTTTTAAACTTTAATGTGACCCTTTATACATGTCATTAATCTTCTTAATTGAAAATCTATTTAGAACCTTAAATTGTCAAACTTTTCTTCTCTACTTTAGAAGTCAACTTTGGGGAAAAAGTTGGGTTTTAAGTGTGGGGGAGGGGGTCAATTCTTGACTGTGATAAACTGTGATTAATTTAAAGCCCATCATTTCCCACTTCACTTCAATTTTTTTTGTAAAAAATGGTTAATTGTTTTCAAAATTCTTGCATAATTTTAGGCTTTAATCTGTTCTTAAATGAGTTTTTCCTTAGGAAAAGTTCCTGGCTGGTAGTTAAAAACTTCTTAGAGTCTGAAATTAATGATAATGGATGATTTTTGAGTGGTTTTACTTAGTGATTGAATGAATATATTTATTTAGAGTCTATTTCTGAAAGTTATATGGGTACCCTTTTAATGGAGTTATGATCATAACCCTTTGAACTGGAAGTTTTATTATGATTCTAGGAGCCTCATTCATCTTTTAATTATTAAAAGTAATATCTTTAATGAGCCAATGTAAATGATTTTTGATATAAATATTTTGGAACTAGAGTAGTTCTGGGAACTGGGATCCCACAGTGAGTCTCTGAGACCCTAGATGCTGGGTGCTTTTCTGTTAACTTTAAGCCCTATTTTCACCTTGAATAAGTGCATTGCATAGTGCTTAGCACAACGATACGTGGCTTGGAAAAAATAAATAAAGTGTCTAGGGTCAAAAGTAATATCATTAAAGTGACGGGAATGATGAATGCCAGATGAAGAAGGGATCAATTTATTTTTAAGGAGATCATTTCAGTTTTATCAATAAGGTGATTTGAAAAAAAATTAATTATTTTTGGAACCTAGGATTCTGTCAAAGTACAACGTTTCTCAGTTAAGGTCTTAATTACATTGATATTTTACCTCTTGTCACTCTTGAAATTAGAACCTGATGTTGGATTGAAGTGAGTCATTAACTTGTATCACATATAAGGCATGGAATATTCATTGATTTATGATTCATAGCTTTCTATATTACTCTTTGATTTTTTGTTCTAGGAAAGACATCATTCAGAACATTTTCAAAAATCCTGTTGACAGTTTTGTCCTCTGTTTTCAATGGCTGGAAATGTTATAGTTTAAGAAAAATAATAAAAATTTACTATTTTTCAAAGATAATAAAGCATGGGATTGTTTGAGGACAGAAAATGCTTAAGTGTGGAGGAATTTGATGTGGCTCTATTTTTTGCATATTTTTTCTACATCTTTTTACCTACTTTTTAATAATTTAATTAATTATTTACTCACTTTATACTAAATAATTATAATTTTGTATTTTTATATTTAATTTTTTTAACTAAACAATTTTTATAATTAATTATGAATTTTTAGTCTTAAAAATAATAATTTTAATCTTACTTTACTTTTCTAATTTAATTATGTCTTATTTAGTTTGGTTAATTTAAATCTGCTTGACTTTTTATTAAAATGACATTTTTTATAAAACAATTATTTAATCATTGTAATTATATTTAAATAACTTAGTCTTTATTTTAATATTTTATCTTTTAATTTAGTTTCATTAGAATAGGTTAACAATATTAATTAATATGTTTAGTCATCCTACTAATCATTTAAGTAAATATTGTGTGTTTTAAATTAAAGAAAATAGTTCACTTTTTAATTTTATGTGATCAATTTGTTGTTTAATTAATTAATCTAGTGTTATATAACATTAAATATTTATTCTTTTATATGCAGATAAATTATTAAGTCACTAAATATTGAATTTAGTCTACCGGTCAGGTAGACTATTACTATCGGCAACCTAATGGGTCACCGTTGCTATTCTTTTTCAATTTTTGCTACCCGGTAATTATTTATATAATTAATTTTTAATTTAAGTATTTCATAATCATAGTTTATTAATTATTTAGTTTATAATTTAAGTGATATCTAATTAATAATCTTAGTTTTGGCTTTAATATTTATAAGTTTAATAAAAATATTATTTTAAAACTTGACCTCTACCGTCGTTGAAGTCGGTGGAAAACAAGCAGTGATAAGAATCTTTTGAAAATAGCTACTTAAAGAAGAGAAAGAAGAAGAATTTGAAAAAAAGGCATTAGAGACTCATTCATTCAACACATCCGGAGAGCCGGTGCCAAGGAGAGGAGACCGAAGGGTGACTCTGTAACCACTTCTTGGAGCAGGAGAAGGGCAGGAGCAACAATAGTTCATGCTAGCAGAGGGATTTTACTTCATCTATTTTCTTAATTCTTCTCTTTTTTAATAGAATGATCATGGTATATGTGTTAATAGAGATAATGTCTAGCTAAGTCGCTAGTTTGGGGATATATTGAAGTTCTACTGGTTACTTTTAATTCTCATTTAACATAATCATTTTAATGAATTCAGTAACGATCAGCGAGATCAATATTGAGTTCATCCAATTGCTTGTACCACTAGAATATAATCACAAGATTTCATAGTTAGTTGGAGACACTGGTTATGGAAACACTTTTCAAAAGATAATAGATTCATTATACTTCAAGACTTACGGTGAGTTTGTCTTACTGTTAATTTTCAAATAGTTCACAGTTGATTAATTTTGGAGTGGCAGACTCTTAAATTGGCTAGCTTATGTAACTTAACTATTGGTGAGGGAGGTGAGTCATACTCTTTACAGTGGTACTCTGCAACAACCTATAAGTGAATTGAAACACCTTCAAAACCAGTAGAATTGAGATTACTCCCCAAGCATTTCAATAGATTGTTCATTTTATCAGTGTTCTAAACCTCTGTTATTTCTTGTTTTACAACTGTCTCTAGTTTCAATATAGTTTTAAACGTGTTTTCCATTATTCAGTCACTCTACTACCTATAAAAGGAAAAAAATATAGTAAATAAATTAAAAAGTTAAAAAATAGGAAATTCACTCCGCTGTAGACAACAGTGGAGCTTCCAAGTGTTTTTTTAGAAGATTAGTGGCCAAATTTACCTTCCCTATGGGTTCGACCCTGCTTGCCACATATAAAGTAGTTATTAGGAATATAAATTTTAAACTTTGACCAACTTCAATGACAGTACAGGTCAATATACTTGAATAATATATTTTAATTGAAACTATAAATTACAATATAGTTATTCCTTTTAGGTCACCATTATCCTCCTAGATTATCCCTATATGTTATACATAGTATACATCTTTGTATCCTGGGGAAAAACAAAAAATAATAAGGTTAAACAATAAAGAATAATCTATCATAAATAACCATAAACTATAAGACGTAGTGAATAACTAATAACACATGCCATTAAAACATAAAATTGAGCAGAATATAACAGGAATAAAAGTTGAATAAATAATTCTATATAAATAATCAGATGACACTTGACAATGTATATTATACTAGTCGAATAATCAGATTATTTAACAATTAATAATATCATAATGATGTAATTCATATTTAAGACATCATAAAAATACCATTGGGGCATCAACCAAGACTTTTAAAAATAAATGGTTAAGGCCTCGACCAAAATGAATTCCTGTTTTTTCTCATGTGACCTACCGATGCATCGAGGGGCTATGGTGGGTCATTCCCATCACTTATTAAGTCCAATGCATTCCCCATATGTCTAATAAAAAGATATCCTTAAATAAATGTTTTTATCACTTTTAAATATTTGAATATGAATCATAGATGAAAATACTCTAATAAAATCATTGAAAAATTCTTAAGGAAAGTAATCATTAAAAATTTGAAAGTGTCCCATACCACATTGAAACATTTTTAAATTTATCCCTGTAAATGAATAAAATTAAATTAAACATATAGTATCATAATAATAATAAGACTCATGATTTTATATATCAATGTTTAGTATATAAAAAACATGAAAGGAATATGTTGTGAACATGAAATATATCTCACATAAGTAAAAGTGAGATGAGAAAACCAATTTTTTACTTTGGAAAGAAGAGTTATTTGGTAAAATCATTTTTATTTGTCAAAAAAGAATATTATAAAAATTTATATCCCAAAAAATAAAACGGAATTACAATGCCATTGTATTTGAGGCATAAATTATGTCCAACTTATGTGAAAACATGTTAAAATAGTGTTAAATAAACTTTAGAAATGAGCATCTTTAATGCAGTTTAAGGAAAATATTAAAGAGTATATAAAAAGAAAAAATGAATAATTGTTTGCATAAAACAAGAATTAAAAAAAGATAAATTTTCATCATAAAATGAGTTATTTTATAGAAATATTGTTAGCTTAAAATATATTATGGATGGTACTTGAAAATGGGTATGAATTTGGGAAGTTCCATTTAATCTCGATTGCTTATCGGAATAATTGAGAAAGGATCTTTATAACACAAGTAACTCCCCATCAAAGAAAGAAGGAATCTACTTGATAAATATCTATGTAACATTCACAAATAATTTTTGAGTAGTACAAAATAATAATTAAGAATTACATTAGGGGAAATAGAGATAAAGTGTAACCTAAAGGAAAAAATGGAGGTTTGTGCAGAACCCCCTAAGTTATGCCCGAAAGCGTTATGAACATGTACTTAAAATCATGGATTATGAAATTATATTCATTAATAATTTAATTCAGAACCTATTAAACATGTATTTTATTTATTAAAATTTTATTATGTTTATTTATGGTCTTTTTGACAAGTTATAAGATTCAATTTTATTATTCAAGATCGTTTGTTTCCTTGGTTTTCATGATCGATTTACTTGTATATGAGTATAGAAGTTCATGTAAAATGGAAATAGATATACATAATTGAAGTTACATGTTATTAATTAACATAAACAAGATGAAATGATTATATGAGTCATTTATTTATTTAGTGTGAGGATGAATCATCAGATAATATGTTAGTGATAATCGTTTATATTATTTTAGCAGTTTTTCGATCGTCACAAACTAGTTTTGTTTTATTTATTAACATTAGGCGTATATAAAGGTTAAAGAACATTAAATAGGCTGTAATAAAAATATTATATTTTTATTTAACCATAAAAATTGTATTATGACCATCCTTGAAGGAATTAATATAAAATTAAAATGCATCATCCATGATGTCAGTAAATTGACACATCATGGGTGATGTTTTCATTTATAGAATAAAAGAGAGGGAGAATGGAGTTTGTTGATGAATATTAAATTAAAATGATATAATTAAAGTATATAAATTATAATAAACTTATCATTTTTCTTTTTATAGTATAGATTAGGTAAGGATAAGAAAATAAAATAAATTGAAACCAAAAGAAAATAAAATAAAGAGGATTTTTACTTCTTGAATTCTTCTCCTTGAGAACCTCCTTAAAGGGATTGGTTTTTGTCTTTTTTTTGAGAAAAAAGGATTCTGTGCTTGTGGGTGGGGATTAGGAAGAGTATTGAGAATAAATTTTACAAGTCTTAATGCTTGGAAGGTGTGAGGAGAAGGGGTGATATTTATAGTGGTAGAGAGGGGTGTTTTTTGAATATTTTATTCATTAGTTTATTATTTGAGATCAAGACTATGAATAGTTTGAGAATTAAAAAATAAACATATTTAAATAATGAATTATAATTTGATATTATGTGCTTACATAATCCATACATCATTTATCACTCAATATTTCATGTATTTAGCATTTATTGTAAATTATCGTTTTTTACTTTTCACAAAAAGTTCAAGTATTTTAGAAAAATCCCAAACATTTTCCCTATCCATTTTCTATGTGTATAATTAAAAAGTGAAATCCATTTATTGAAAATAATTTTATAAATATGAGAAACATAATTTTTAAATAAAATCATTATTTACTCAAAAAATACCAATTTTAATATTATAACCAATTTTATGATACTTTGAAAAATTAATTAGGGAATCATTAAATTATCTTATAATCATAATAAAAAAATACTAATTTTAGAATGCATTTTATAAAAATTATTTTTCTTTTAATTCATTATATTATTTATAATATTGAAAATAAAAATTGATGTTTATAAAAAATATCAACACTTAATTAATAATTTATAAAAATTTATTTATTTGTATTATGGTGTAATTATATCATATCACCACATTCAGATGTATAAATTTTATTTATAATTTCAGAGGTGTGGTTATTATTCTAATGGACACATTAATTTTCCTAACGGTCACATTATTATTCCAACGATCAAATTACTATTCATCAAAAATCAAACTTAATGTAAAAAATACAAAAAAATTATCCAAAGTGAATTTTCATATCACTCTTTAAAAAACAATGTTTATTTCGTCAAATATAATTTTAAAAAAGTGCCAAAATATTTATTTGAAACAAGTTTTCCATTAAAATGTGTAAAAACTACAATTAGAAAAGTGTATCCTTTTTATGTATATAATTGGATTCATTCTTATCTTATGCCTGTAAAATAATTTGAATGAATGTAAAAACATTTTATTAAATATATAATATATCAATTTCATAATTTGGTTAATAAAATTCATTCCCACCAATTTAATAGCTAGGTTATATTAGTTATTTTAAAATAATTATTTTTAATTGTATATCATGGTTCGTTTATGTTTGGTGTTGTTTGAAACCTATGTTTCTAAAGGAATTAAATTTAAAAAGATAAATACTATAAAATTTTGGTGTGTTACGCAAGTTGGATACTTCATACCACAATCAACCCCATAGAATGTATGCTTCTTCAGGTTTCTTCTTAGGTATTTGAGGATTCAATAACACAATTTGTACTACAAGAGACATATTAAACCATAAAACTTGGGTAAATTTGGGCATCACCAAGTACTTCAATAAGACGTTTTATTTGAGGGATTTTTCAATGAGAGTTTCTCTCGGACAACGGTTCAATCATATTTTTTAACCAATCCATTTTAATATCCATACTCTTAATTATACCCATATTAACCACACCAATATATATAAGGAGTAATAAGCTATGGTTTTATCTTTTAATAAGTTTATATTTTATCTTTTCCTCTATAAATATGTTTTCTACACCAATAGTGGCGCATTAAGGTATTTTTTGAACAAGAAGGATTTGAAATAAAGGCTTATTTAATGGATGACGTGGATAAACCCATTCTGTATTGTTGATGGCAGACCAATTGTCTAGGTTGTAGCTATATCACATGAAAAAATATGTATGTATTAATATTACAAATGAGTTCCCAGATGAAACACTTCTTTATACTAATATAAAATGTAACTTTTTGGTTGTTAATGTAGAAAATTATTTGAAAAAAAGTCTCTTTATCATAGTATTTCATATAAGCAATGTAAGATATTTTTGAATGAAACAACATATTATTTTATACATTATCCACTTCTAATCAATATATATATATATATGTGAACTTATCCAAAGGTGTTTACTCAAATATAAGATAATAAGTGTGTTATAAATATACTATTTCACACCAATAGTAAGAGACCAAAAAACTGATCAAATAGTGTTCACATTCCAAAAAAGAAAATTCTTTTGGACCAAACATCACTTAAAAGATAAAGAATTGTTTATAGTATATAACTGCTTCTAAAGGAAAATAATTATTGAAATAAGAAACGATATTGCATAAAAAACTATTCTCGAAGTCAATGTATTCTTTGTATGGGGACATGATTTCCTAGACCCTTATCAAATTACATAGGTATCCCATACATTATATTATTTGTGGATTACATCTCCAAATGGCTGGAAGATGGAGCTACCTCAAATAATATAGCATGTTTATTCATAATTTTTTTAGGAACAACATATTTTCTCACATTTCAATTCCTCAATTCTCCACCAGTGATCAAAATACTCCCTTTAAAAGCACTTTATAATGGAATTTCATGAAAAATATAGAGTTATATATAATTCCATCACCTCGTACCATATAAAAACAAGTGGTAAAGTGGATTTATCCAACCAAGAACACAAAAAAATACTAGAAAATCAGTTAACTGAAGTAGGAAGGATTGGAGTAAGAATTTAAAAAAATTATTGTGGGCATACAAAATAATATATAAGACACCAATTGGTATGAACCCATTCTGCATTATCGATGGTAATCCTTCTTGTTTATAGTGGATCTTCTTAATCTATCTTATTGGGTTGTGGTGAGGAGAACATGGATGCATAATAATATGGGGTGAAGAGACTACTATATTTAGATAAGTTGGTGGATTGGAAAAGACCAGGAACTGGAACAACTAATATATCAATAATTAGAAATTTACATCTATAGATAACATATTTCTATTTAACTCACTTTTGAAATTATTTCTAGGAATTTTTATGTTATAGTGGTTAAGACCTTTCATAGTGGTCAAGATCTTTCCACATGGATCTACTGAGTTTTATAGAGAGAATGATCCCACTTTCAAGGTAAATAGGAAAATATTGAAGCTACAAAAAAATTATTTTGGAAATTTTTTTATTCTTTTTATAAATTTTGATTGATTCGAAAAGTTATGGATAAATATCGATGTAAAATGAAGCAATAAGTGAGAGTAAACCCATGTATGTTTTCTTATTACAATTTTTTTTTTCTTTTTGTATAGGATATGATTTTTATAGGGATTATGGATCTAGGAAAAATTCATACTCTATCTATATATCCTAAAAAGATAGAAAATAAATAATAGAACATAATTTAGAGTGACTAGGTCTGATCAAGGTGTAACCATATGGTCATTCCATAATTACATATTAAGTATATTTTTGTTACGATGTAATGATATTCACCATGTTTCAAAGGGAAAATGGTATAAGTACCTTCCTATACAAAATTTTCATAATATCCTATGCTACCATGACTCAAGGCTATGAGTAAAACCTTCAAAAATTGGAAGAAATTGGGCATGTAATGAAAATGTTCACTCTCATCATGACACACTCAATGGAAAATCCAACAGTACTACCTGAGAAAAAACCCATATCACCATGTAATGAAGGTTGTGTCCCATGAAAAACTATTTCCAATATCCAAAACCAACAAATTTAATGGAATTATCCATTATATACTTATAGTGTGAAGGATGAGATCATACTTTGATGAATTTAAGTGGTTTAATATACTTAGTTCTTACTCTAGACCATTCCACGAATCCTCATACCCTATTTAACTATAACTCACATGAAAGGTGATATCTATCATCCACTCATCTTAACCAGCCTCAAAGATCTATGTTAACCTTAATAACACCTATATAATTTGATTTTGAATCTCCCCCACTTTCCAAAACCTTCACCATTTCCTAAAAAACCAATCATTTTTATTCCTAACCTTTTATTCTCCCCTACCATTCTATTTGAACCCAAAATGAACCATAAAAACTCTTTATCTCACCCTATATATTCCTTTAAAACCCAATATACCACCTTTTAGTTTCTTCAAATTCATTTTCCATGTCCCAAATATAGACCACAACCCCAAAACCCAAATACCAATATATAAAACAACAATCCATGATCCAAATGTAACTATCTAAATTCTATAAAAATAAACTACCCTTACCTCCTCTCGACACTTCCAACATTCCACCTCATCCATCCACTCCAATTCCCATATTTTATATATTAAGGATACTCCATATCAGTATGTGCATCCCTACATGCATTTCAAAGATCCGAAACATCAAGGCCGCATGGAAAATTAGTAGATGAGGACCATTAGTACCAAAACAATAGTGGACTTAGTGGTGATTCAACATAATAATATTGACGAAAAGTTCATGGAGTATGTTCAGGGGATTTATATAGAGAACATTTTATAGTTTAGAGAGGATGAAACCCGGGAACTATTTTTAACATTTTTACTGACAAGAGAGCCAATCTTGGGAAATGTTACCTTTTATATGGGCCCCAAATAGTGTAACCTATTATGAAGAGAATTTAGGTTTTGGAAAGGATATTTTTAGTTTTGATTTTCTATAGACACTAAAATATTTGGTTTTGATCAATGAGCCCAACAAATTTTTTCCCCAATAAAATTGAACCACAATAGCCGTTGACCCCAAGTGTAGATTAAAATCCAAGACTATGAAGATCACACAAATTAGAGGACCCATTCTATGTATTATTCATAGGTTCCTTTCCTATTCTTGGTTGTGGATGAGAGATTTTTAGGGGGAATCTAGTATATTGAAGGCGATCTTACAATCAACTATTTTTTAGGTGTCGTCCATCAATATGACATGCCAAATTTTCCTTTATTTCATAGACCATGGGATTAAGTCCAATGAAACATTGGTGGGAGGCAATTTAATTACCCACCTAGATAAAGACATAAATATTTTTTATTCATTCCTAACCCTATCATATTTGTGTGATTTTAGTTTATTCAACTCAATTAACATTTCAGGATAAGACTATTAAAGGGTAAAAGGGAAGATGTACAAGTGGGTGAATGAGTATACTTATTTTTTATGATGTACTCGTGGATCGATCCCAAAATTATTCTGAGTTAGGGACAAAAAAAACATAGTACAAAGAAAGGAAAATATAGCACCATGAAAATAATATCCAATATCCACATCTAAGGAGGTTTCATTTGATTACTTTGGCTATTCCCTCCAATTTATCATAGAGAACTTGAGAGTTATTTATTGGATAATGGGGTATCTATTTCTCGAACCACTATAAAACCCATTTACTCCGCCCCAAAATACATTGATAGTTAAATACCTAGAGTATAATAGATCCAATAACACTACTCATTTTTAATATCCTTAGTTAACTATCTAAGTGTTCACCAAGATCCTAAATAACAATACTAATTTAAAGGCTCAACAAGATTATGTCCTTGAGGCCCACTAAAAAGAAAATGGAATTGATACATAGTCAAAAAAATAATTTCCTTTTATTGATATGGACACTAAATATATTTATTTTATCTTAATGTGAGAGTCATCAAATACGCAACATGCATATTAGACATTAATATCTTCACTATTATAATATATAGTTTTTATAACCACTATTACTATCCTAGACCATCACTCTATATAGTAGCAGCTGGTAGATAACTTTTATGCCACTACTAAAACTCTAGGGACAATTTTAGTAGTTTATATGGATAGAAATATTCTGTGTCTTTCACATGTGGTGGATCTTATTAGGGATTCAGAGGATGTGGCCCCAGAGTCTTGGGATTCCCCCTAATCCTTACTTTTATTTCCTGGGTTATATTTATATTTTTTTATGTTGTGATTTATTTAATGTGTTATGTATTATTTTGAGTTTCATCTATATCTATATTAAAATTTATGTTCCCTAATAATGGGTTGCACCACAAAGTGTTGTAGTGGTTTGAATTAGTAGATCTATCATTTAAAATTTCATTCACCTAAAATTAACCTCGACAATATGTTAAGATATGATCCTCTCAAAATATAAATTGCAACCTTACTCAATAATAAAAAAATTAAAGAACACTAATATGTATAAAAGGTGATATATTCATAGTCTATTACTCTGGAAATAACCCTAATGTATATGGACATAGGTAATAGGAATGTTAATATCATTTTTCCTATAAAATCTATAACTATAGTTTTTGGGTTATAGAAGGTCCAACATGGAACCTGGTCCATGAGGGACACTTATATCCATGGGAATTTGATGTTTTTATATCCATGAGTACCATGACAGGGACATAGCCTCTTTTATGTGGGAAACTTATATCCATAGTTATTTATGACTATGGATTTAGGTTTATTTAAAAAAATAAAAAAACTACTGGGTGTTGAGCTCAGGTTGATTGCCTATAATTTTAACTACTCTACCACTATGCTAGCAATAGCTTTTTTAAATATATAAACACACACACACACACAAACACACAAATATATATATATATATATATATATATATATCTACAAATATTTTATTATTAATGGAATCATAATCTTTACCATTGAAAAATTATATTTTCATGGGATATATTTCCCATGGATATAGGGTTCGAGTGGAAGTCTTATAGACATGATTATATGAGACCGTGGATATAGGGTACTAGTGAGAATGCCTTACCAAAATACAATATAAACTTTTATACTGGGTGGAATATAGCCTCAGTCCTAGTGGACTATGGATATAATTTCCAATGATGAAATATTATAGCCGTGGTCCTATATGATTGGGGATATAGGGTTCTGATGTGAACACGTACAACCACAGTCCAATATGACCATGAAAATAGTGCTATAGTGTGGTGGATTATAGTCGTGGTCCTCTTAGACGATGTATATCAGGTTTGAGTGAAAGGATTAAATCCATGGTCCTATAGGACCATGGAAAAATGGTCTAGAAGTGAAGACCTATAGTAATGTTTGTATTAGACTATGGCTTCATGCTCTCTCTCATTCCCTTACCATGGGAAAAAATTTTCTCACACCATTTAAGTGATTTTTGGGATATAGACCCAAAAATATTATTCGATGGATATATCCTTTCTCATGAATATAGGATGGCTATAGAAATGAACATCCCACCCATGGCTATAATTGTTTTTGTAGTAGTGTTTGGGAACAAAATGTTTTTACTAGGTTTTACCCCATGATGTAGAATCTAATCCTTGGTGTGATTAGGATGAGTTTGATTCAGAAATTTTCTACTCAAGTATAAAAGTTGTAACAATTTTGGTTGAGAAGGTATTATCCTAAACATATCAATTACACTAGTATTTTTTACTCTTGAGGAAAACATAAGAAATTTTTGACATTCAATTCCCCAGGATATTTTTTTTATTATCATCTTTTGATCTGGTTTATACTAGATTACTCTAGTATTCAAAGATCACCCAAAAAAAGAATGATTTAGATCATTTTACTCAGGAATTATTCCCTAGTAATGCTAATAATCCTCTTCCATAAACCAATATGATAACATCAGAGTATGATAAATTAATGAAGAACCATTTGGTGATCTTCTTATTTCCTGAAAAATCAATTAATGATCTACTTCTAAATCTAAAATTTTTGAATACTCAAGATATTCAAGTCTTCTCTTCACTTCTTCACTCCTAGATTTAGTCTCTGATTTTCTCAATATTTCTCCACCTATAGATTCTCAATTTTTTCTCCACTTAATCAATAATATCTCAATATACCATAATTATTTTATTTCTAAAAATCAATTCCAACACATGTTCAAGACAATTCCTTTTACGACGACCCAATATTTTTATACATGTATATTTCTTTTTTTAGATGAAAATTCATTATGTTATACACCCATATGTATGAGGATCATAAAGGTATAGTTCCAAAATTTGAAAACATATAATACTAGTTCATAGGTGAACTAAACCATCTCCCACTGTATTCTTCATATTTAACACCCTTCTTAGAAAAGTCATACATAATACATATCTTAATAATATGGGTAAATAAAACATAAGAAAGAGTGATCTCAGATGCCCATTAAGGGTAAATAGGGGAGATACATTGGAATAAAATAAACATAAGGGTATGTGAACATGGTCATAACATTTAAAAACCATACCCTTCATATCAAAGTTCGTAATCTTATGTCGCAACACAAATATTGGTAGTTCATAAGACATGAATCGTAAGTGAATAAAAAAACATGATCCATAAGAGTATAAAATCATCATAAGACATAGATTTTTGGTATACACATAAGAATAGAAAATAATTTGCATTATATTCAATACACACTTACAAAGATATCATAGTAGAATAGGTTTACTTCCCAAACCATCATAGTTTCACGGTTCACTCCCAAAACCATCATTGCAGACAAAGTCCCTTATTAAACTGGGTTCACTCCCCATTCCAGTACTGTCTATCGCATGTGATATAAATCATTACCCAATGCATTGGAGGGAGATATAGGTATGACTCTTCATATAATTAAAATCATCTATATGTCTTCCATAATACCATAAAACATAAATCATATCGTAACCCATGAAATTAAATGGGGTTCATAAACAATTCATCATATTATAAACAATAAAAAAATAGAAAAGTTTCATAATCATTTCATTATTTCATTGTAGATTAACCCATGTAAAGATGTGAGTTTTATAAGAATTTCCTCATGGTGTATCCCATGGAAGAGAAACTGGTTTTAGAATCATTATTCTATGTTAAACATAAACCATTTGAAAATGAATAATAATGGTTTCCTTAGATCATATCCTCAGTAAGGATTATGTAACATCAAAATATGTACTATTATATGTAAATTTATTATGAAAAGAAACTTGGAAAATTTCATTAGGAAAAAAATATTTCTTCGAAAATCAATTTTTAAAAATAAAAAATCATTAAACAAATTGGAAATCATTTTATTTAAAAATAAATTTTTAAAATTTTAAAGGAATATTTAATAAAATTTTAAAACATTTATAGAGAGAAATATCCTTTACACTTTGAAAAATACTTTTTGAAAACTAATTTTCTTTTCAAAAATCATTTTTATTAAAAATAACCTTGAAAAATTCTGAAGTAAGATTCTAATAAAATATTGGTCACCATGGTGGTAAATTTTGTTCATTATTTAAACTTTAAAACAAATACTCCTTTCACATTTTCATTAAAATTAGAATGAGAGTTATTCAGAAAATTACATGGAGTATCATTTAAAATTTTTTGTAAAAATTAAAACATGGTTAAAAATGACTTTACCGAATCATATGAAGAATGTTAAAAACATTTCTGAAAACATTTTTAGAAATCATGGCTTTGGATGAAAAATGGGTTTCGAATGAAGCGATAAATACAGACATTGTTTCCCTAAAAATATTCTTTTGAACACTTGATTACTTAAATTGAGAATTAATAATGGAAAATATGTATTCTAATGAAATAAATATAGCATACAAAAATTCATGTGTATCTTTAGAGATATATCAAAATATTTCATCATTAGAAGCATAACCATTAATAATCTTGATAAATGATGAAATTGTAACATAAAACTCTTACCAATTTTGTAACTTTCAATAATAATCCACATGAAAGAGAGATACTATATTATATATTAAAATAACAATAATTTTAGGGATAATATTCATAAAATACATTCAGGATTGTTGTATACACCACATAAAGGAAACATGTGGTGAATATGGCTTTTGTCTCACAGAAAATAAAAGTAAGATGAAAATCCCATACCTAAAGTATAAAATTTCTTAGTAAAAGTTGAAATACCCTATATAACCAATATAATTTGATTATAAATCTACTGTATAACCATAATTATACATATCATACCATATATTACTTTATTATGTCATTTTATTATCTTTTTGTTAACAATTCCATGTTAAAGTATCGTTTCGGGCAATAACTAATTTGTATTTCATGTATGTTTTGATTATTTATTTTTGTTCTTGGTCCCATAATCTCCATAATGTTAAAAATTATATAAATATATTTAATTTTCCTTACGAAACATATTTATAGTGATCCATAAGAGCAAGAGGTATAAAAGGAAGTACACCATTCGTGGAGATGGTAGGTCGTACATACGCATGAACATTGTTTCCATTTTCCCTGATGGAAACAAAGAATAAAAGGTAAAAATTATATTAATATTATATAATAATCCTTATTTAATATAATAATATATTTTCATTTAACCCATCTTTAGTATATTCAATGTAAAGTGTGAGTAAATTTCATTACTTTGCATGGCGGTAGTCTGCCAAACACACGAACAACATTATCATATTCCCATAGAATAGAAAGTAAGAATAAAAATTTCATTTCATGATTATAGAAGCATAATAATATCATAAATACCATATATTATCAATTAATAAATCATTATATCTATCTGTGACATGTGGTAATAGAAACAAAATGACATCACTTGGCAAAGTGGTAGTCCGCTGTACACACGAATGATGATTTCATAACCCATTTGATAGAAGAAGAGATATTTGTTGGTAATGTAATTAACATAAAAAATATTAGAATACGGATGATAATATGGATATTATATAATCATTTTTTAATAATAATTTAAGTATTTTTAGGAATAAATAAAATAAAATGATCGATTAGGGATGTTACCTCTTCTTCGAACAACATCTTTTGGTTTTCATCAAAATATTTCATAGGTTATCTTTATGAAAAACGTAAGGATTATAGGATTATATAATGGATCTAATTAAGTTATTTTTTAAAAACTTGTCTAAACCAATGGGTTTTTGATGTTTAATGTAGGGAGGAGAGGGGGCGTCCTTTTGTTGGTGAGGTGAGTGGAACACCCTATATTTTAAAAAGAAAAAGGTATACCAAAGTTTTTTATCATAAAAAAGGATCCTAAATTGATTATTATCAATTATAAAATATATAAGGTAGAAATATGTACATAAAATTGGTTTTGAAAGAGTTTTTGTTCATTTAAAACTCTTATCTTTTTAGTTTAACCCATGGTAAACACATATTTACCGTTACTATAATAAATAATTTTTACAGTTTTAAATATTCATTTTGGTCAAAAATTATGTTGAAATTATTAAATAATATAAATTATTTTGAAAAAAAATATAGAATACTTTTTTTAAAATTATATTTATATAATTTGAAAATATTAATTTGAAAATAATCCCGTAGATGGGACGACAGAGTGAGTTTTCAAAGAGAAAATGCTCAAAAGGTTTAAAATTGTTTTTTATGAAATTAAAATATTAAAATTATTAAAATTATATAAATCAGATTAATTGATATATAATTAATGTAATTTCACTTTTATATTCATTTTAAAATAAATATGAACCTTATAAATTATTTAAACAAAAATGTAGTTTTCATTAAAAACCTTTATTTTTCACTATTCATTGAAAAATTAATATCTTTAGAAATATAAAAAAAAGTCACCCTAAGATAATTTTGACATGATTATTTAATAAATGAAGTTTATTTTATAAAAATATTATTTTAATTATTTCAAAACATAATTTTATTATTAATTACAAAAATAAATAAAATCATATTTCTGAGAAAATAGTATTTTCAAAACATATAACGACTTTTCTAAAAAATATGTACTTTTTTATCAGTATGTTTTTTATATAAAACCTATATAATTAATATTTTTAAATTAATTATTAATATTCATATCTCCAAGTTTAATGACTAGGATATAAAAATTTAATTTAAATAATAATATTAATAGTTTGTCGTAGTTCATTAAAACTCAGTGTTGCGTGTAACACACGCTAAACTCAATGTTTCTTATAATGAAAGCTATCAAAAAGTTTAGTTTATTAGAATATAAATAAATTCATAAAAAAATGGTGTGTTATATTCTATCCCCCTTAAAATAAATTGGTCCCTCAAAATTCATCACTCTGAAACAAACAAATGAGGATACTTCTATGTCATCATTTCATCAGGTTCCCACGTAGCTTCTTTAATCTAGTGGTTTCACCAAAAAAACTTTCACATGGTGATTCATCTTATTTCATAGAATATTACCTTTATGATACAAATTCTCCACTAGTTTTTTCCTCATAAGAAAGATCATGCTCTATCCATACGACCTCTGAATTTAATACATGTGAATGATCAGGTATATACCTCCTTAAGAGGGATACGTGGAACACATCATGAACATGAGATATGTTTTGTATAAGTGCCAACTGATAGGATACCAATATAGTACGATCAATAATTTCCAAGGGACCAATATACTTGGGGCTTAGTTTTCCCTTATTTAAAAATCTCATTACCTACTTCGATGGAGAAATTCTTAGAAACACTTTGTCACCAACTTAAAATTATAGATTATGCTAGTGACTGTCATCATATCTTATATTCTGACTCTTAGCTACCTTGTTGTTTTGCTGGATTTCTCTTACCTTGTTTTCCATGTCTTCAATTATCTTAGGTCATAATAGCTGTATTTCTCTAACTTCGTTCTAGTATGTTGGATCTCTATACTTATTTCTATATATGGATTCATAAGGATCCATATGAATGCTCGATTGAAAGATATTGTTTTAGGAAAACTCTACTAGAGGAAGGTGTTGATACTAACCACATTTGAAATCCATAAAATAATATCTCAACATATCCTCCAGGATTTTATTTTTTGACCTAGATGGACTATCTATTTAATGATGAAAAAATCCATGGTGACGATTTCCCATTTCCATTTTGGTAGGGGAAATGGATGTTACATCCTCTTAGAATTTTTTCTTTCAGTCATAACTTAATATAATACCATAGATCAAGTTACAAAATCTATAATATATCCCCTCATTCTATCCCACTAGAAATACCATTATAAATCTATATTCATCTTCACACTTCTAGGATTAATACATAATGGAGAAATACGAGCTTCCTCTAACAAATCCTTCTTCAAATATGGTATGAAAGAAACAAAAACATAGTTCCTGGACATTATCATTCTATCATGATTATGGTTAAACTCCATAAATTTGATAACATTATATTATATCTCTATATATTTTTTATGCTCCTATTTAATCATTAATTAGATATATGGTTTAATAGTCAATTGATAAAGATAAAATTTTGTTCCCTTTCTTATGGATTTAGATATCCATACTTTGAAAATATAGAAATATTGGATCTTTTGTGATACTCATCATGGAAAAGCTAGCATGTTCCTTTTAACTCAAATCATCTTCCACCTTATTATCTTTCCTAAGGTGGTAATTTATTGAGTAGTCAAAATCCTTATTAAGCTCTAACCATATTCTCTAATATATATTCAATCAATTTTTCTGAATATATTTAATCTTTTGTGATTGGTTTATATATTACACTTTTCTAAATAAAGATAATGCCTCTATATCTTAAATGTAAAAAATACATAAGCTTACTCCAAAACATGTTTTGGGTATTTTTTCCCATGAACCTAAAATTTTCAAGAGTCATAGGATATTACTATGTCATTTTTCATAAGAAAACATCACAATCCCTTCTTGGATGAATCACTAAAGATTAAAAACCCTTCTCCAGCATTGGTTAATCTAAGTACAGGTGCACATACTAATCTTCAATTTATTGTCTTGAAATTTTCATCACATTCATATTTCTAGAGGTACCTAGATCCATTATAAGCTAATTTTCATAGTGAATTAGATAGTCATGAGAAATCATCCATAAAATTTTGATAATATCATGCGAAACTATGAAAACGATGGATCTCAGTCACCGTGGTTGGTCTGGGAAAACAATCAATAGCCTCCATCTTTGAAGGATTAGCTAATATAACATCTTTTGAGATTATGTGATCCAAAAATGAAACCTTTTGTCTCCAAAATTCACAATATACAACTTTTTCATAGATTTCATCCTTCCTTTGGTTCTTTAGAAAAATTATCAAGTGATATTCATGGACTTCCTTTATCTTTTAATAGATAAGAATATCATCTGGGAGGACTACCATAGACTAATCAAGATAATCTATAAAACTCTATTCACTAAATCCATGAAGATAGTAGGAGAATTTGTAATATTTAATGACATCAATATATATTCATAGTGTGTACACCTGGTAAAAAATGATTTATTGGGTGTATCCTCATTGCCACTCAATTGAATATATCAATAACATAGTTCAATATTTGAAAATTATTGAGCTTTGTTTAGTTGGTCAAATAGGTTTTCAATATGGGGTAGATGATACTTGATTTTTTGTGATCGTGTTCAACTCCTAATAATCAATGTAGAGTCACATAGATCCATCTTCCTTTAAAAATAATAATAGGCGCACCCCAATGTGGAAGACTTGGATGAATGAATCCCATGTCAAGGTTCTATTGGAATTTCTTTTAGAATTTATTCAACTAAATTGGTGCCATTCTATAGAGAGTATTTGAAACTGATGTGGAACTAGATATTATTTCTACTGAGAACTCAACTTAACATTTTTGTGGAAGGCTAGGAAAATATTCTTGAGAGACATAAAAGAACTCACACACAATAGGCATATTATCTATGTTGAGTTTCTCCCTAACCATATGAGAGAAACTCTATTTTTGAATAGGAATAAAAACACATACAATGGATTCCATTTCCACTAAAAGTTCATAATTATCATCACATAGATTGAAAATTATAGGTTGGTTTGTAATATCAAATTTGACTTCCACTACTAGAAAATAAAGCTATATCCATGGTTTATAACCATGGATACAAACCCTAAAATCGTGGCTATTAGTAATAGCCATGGTTTGGATGGTTGTTTCTACTATTGGTGTGGAAAAGGGACAAGGCTATAGCTATGGTTTGAACTGTGGAAGTACATCAGTATCCATGGTTTTTAACTGTGGCTATTACTAATGTAACTGAACAATATTTCCTTGGTTTAAAACCATGGAAATAGCTAAATAGCCACAACTTACTATTTATAAATAACCCAATATCCACTGATTAAAACCATGTATTTTTATTATACCATGAAAAAATATATCCATGGTTAGAATCTATAGATATATGTTTCTCAAGAACCTATATAAATCCACCGTTTGTAACTCTCACAATATCCTTTTGATACCATAAAACAATTTACACCCTACTGCACTTAAATTCCTACCAAGAATACACTATATAAATGAAAATAATCCCTCAAATATAACTCATACCAACCAAACTGGTGCACCCAAATACCTTTATCCACTTAATTCCTTACTTCACCCAGTTTCATGTAATTCCATACTTCACCCTGCTGCACTTAATTCCCTTCTAATAATAAACCAACCTACGACACCTAAATCCCTACCCTTCTAGTAGCACTCAAACAGAACTCAAACCATACAGATTAGAATAAATAAAGCATACAATATAAAAAAACTCAAACATAAGATAATATATATTACAATAATTAAAACTAACTCCTAGATAAAAAATAAAAAATCTCAATATTAATATCATCATAATAAAACAAACTATATGATAAAATATAATTTATGAACCAAGAATAAAATTTACATCTGAAATTTACCTCAATATCAGTTTCAATGGAACCCTTATGGCCCTAATAATCTCTTATAAAAACACCAACATTATTATCACCTCCTCTTAGACCACCAACATCATCATCATTATGAGCATTTATATCCACATTTCTATATTCACCAAAATGAGTGGAAGGAGAATAAGAAACCCCAAAATAAAAATACCAATAAATTAGAACACATTTAACTAATTAAAACATATTATAGACATACACATAAAATTTATACAAATATTTAATATAACATGTTTTTTATTTATATAAAATTTCATTGATACACATATTTAATATAAATGATTTTTAAATTAAACTAACATTCCCCTATGCATTTTCATGTGAAACTGTATCAGGTAATTTTTCTCATTAATTGTTTCTGAGATATGGAATCATAAAATATCTAGAATTAATGTAAAAATATTTTATTTATTTAATTTAATAGATAATGCATACTATATGTAGTGAAAATCAATATTTAGTGATATTGTTGAATGGTAAAAAATATATATGGATACAAAGAACATGGTGTGTCTGTGTGGGTTGTAGTATAAAAACATTATTGTAGTAGTTTTATGAAAGTATTCTAAAGTGGATGAATTGACCACTGTGTGCACTATTTTCAGGTCTCTATAATTAAAATTGTTTTCATCATTGAAGGGTGATTCTAGAATTTTTTTTTCAATTCCATATTTTTAACTAGAAGACAATAACTTTAATGGGATGGGGATATTTCAACACTTTATAGTTTGTTATGCGATCATAAATATTAAGGATGAGGTATTTGTCGATTATTGTATATGAAAAATAAATTTTTTTTTCTTCCATTGATGAAGATCTTAAAGAGTCGTGTAAATTAGATGTAGAAGAGGAAAGGATTCTATAAATTCTAAAGGAAAAATATCAATAATGATTAAGAGGTTCATTCAATTAAAAATACAATTCATAAAATTTAGTAAACATTATGAGTAAATGTAAATATATTAATGAAAATTTTTATTAAATGTGTACCCATATAATTGAAAAAATTGAATTTATTAAGAATATTCCATGCATAATGAATAATATTTTTCAAAAATAGGTCTATAAGGATTAAGAGTTATGAAAAATATAAAAATACCTAACAGAATATGATGAACATTGGCGACATGTTAAATATGTTATGAATTTTTTTTAAATAAATTAATTTTATATAAATCCCAGGTGCATACGACGTGGGTTCTATCTATTCTATACAATTTAAATCCTGAATTATAAAACTCTACTATCTTAACGTGATGCTATAATAATGAAATTAACTTAGTAAGAATTAAAAGATACCATAAAACTAATTATTATGCTTACATATTTGAAAAATATATAATCAAATATGATTATAAATAACAATACTACCTAGAAATATCCTAAATATTTATAGAAGTCCATGAGTAGACCTTGAATTTAATAAATGAACAAAATCATATATTTCTTCTTATCAAAGTCTTGACAGTGGTCTAATATATTTTATTCTAAAATTTACATTGGCAGTAAATTTTTTTGTCTTCAAAAAATAAAAATAATTACATAATATAAACTTATATGTATAATGAATGATATAGAATTGAAATTTAAGAATTAGTTGTATGTAAGTTAGTCTAATAATGAAATTTGAAAGAAGTAGTTACCTGAATAAAAATTTCTCTTGATTCAAAGGCAAATTTTTATGGAAAACCACATTACCTATATTTGGAACAAAATAAGTGATATTCTTCCACTACTACCGATCATCATTAATTTCACTTGAAATTTACAGATAGAAAAAAGTAATAAATCATATTTTTTTGGAAAAAAATTTTAGTTCATGGAAAGAGTTTCACAAATTAATGAATATACATAAGTAGTGTTTATTAATAAATTTTAAAATTAAATTTTTCCTAGATTGATTAATACAAATGAAATGTTTTTTAAATATACACAGAATGAGTTTTATTAATTTATTCAAAAAAATGAAAAATCTTGTATTAATAAATATAAAAATTAAATTTCACCTGGAGTAATTAATGATTTTAATTTATTATGAATATTTGAAGATAGTAAGTTCTGGAAAATAAATAAATGAATGAGAAGTGGGGAGATTGATTGGAAAACTGGGTTTGAGGGGAAGAGGAAAAATGGAGGGTAAACCGGTAATAGGGAGAGTGAAACGTGGATTGGGAGCCCCATGTTTTATTTGGATCCTACACAATCAAGTGAAAAGTAGGTGAACCCTATCAATATTTTGTATTTCCATTCTATGTTTGTGTCTATGAATATTTATATGTGTTGGGTTTTATTTCAATGAAGGTGAACAAAATAAGAATCCATGGTGCCCAAAATATTATAACATTGATGGAGTATTATGTTTGGATATCAATAAACATCTCATACCATATATTTTTTAATGGATAAAATATTTATCGAACCATGTACCTATGTTCAAAATGATTGAGAAATTTTATAAATTATTTAATTATATAATTTTTCTTGATTAAAAATTATTGAATTAGTTCATTGTGTAAATTTAATGGATGCCCTTTGTTAGATGTTCTTTACTAAATTTTATTCCAAATTGGAATTTTTTATTATATTTTTAGTATTCTATGACTATATTATATATATATTATTGATAAATAAAGATATTAATTAAATATGTAGAAAAGAGACAATTAATTAATAATAATGACTTTCCTGGAAATAATTTGGGATAAAATTTTGGGAATTTATTTTGATATGTTATTTATATGGTTAGTCACTAATTGATTGAACATTTTAAGAAAATAAAAAATTGTAAAATATTGAATGAAATCTTGATTAAAAAACTATTAATGAGTAATAAGTAGTGGCCAAAAGGTAAATTAAACAAGTTTGACTGAAATGTGTTTAGAATTAGTTAAATTCATACTTCAATTCCCAAGAAAATAACTTCTTCATTTTCTATAATTATTTTTCTCAAAATATTTCACTCATTGTATAGACTAAAACCATAACATTCCCCACTTATACCATTTTAGAACTATAGGACTAACACTAATATAATTTGAAAGAACTATATTTTCTATTGATAGATTATCGAAGTGTTTAGCTTCCACTAAATACATTGAAAGAATCAATAATAACTATAACTCTCAACTAAGTAAATGAAATTTAAATATAAAATAAAAGCTTATTTTACACTCATTGAATTATAAATTCACAAGACACACTCAACAGTTGAATTTATTTCATCACATATGATTTAACATGCTAAGGAAAAAATCAATATTAGTGTTGTTAAATTGCTTATTATTTTTTGAAAAAATAATATTCAATTTTCTGCCTTGATGTAAAATGGTTGTTGTTACATTTCAAAATTTCCTAGTGTGAAGAATATATTTTTCCCTAGGTCATCACCTATTAGGTTAAATGATGGTCACATCATTATCACTGTTGATAATGTTAAAATAACTCTAATAAAGATGAACCGCCAAATAATAATCATAGATTAAAGTATGAAATTTTTCATTATGAGAAGGATCCCTAGAGTCCAAGATCTCACCTTTATCTTAGGGATTATTTTGGTACATATATCTATTTATGGTATGAAATTTTTAAGAAAATCATGTCTGTTGAAAAAATTTAATAAAAATAACATATAAACTCATATTTTTATGAACAAATTTCAAATAGAATCACTAAAACATAAAAAAATGAAAGGAATCTATTTAAATGAAATTTTAATATAGAAGTAAATGATAGATGAAATAAATTACTATATACCATTAGGTAAAATATTCAGTCTTGCAATAATATCCTCATTCTTATGTTTGTCAATGGAAGGAATTCATCCTCAATCATAAACTGAAATCAATAAAAATACACCTTTAAAATAATATAGTCAGACTATTTTATATAAATTAACACTATAGAATTATCAAACCATGTAACTCTACTTTATCAAACAAATATTGAATTATATGGGCATAAAGTTGATGGTTTTTGAATCATTGATGAACTATTTGGAGGTAGGAGGCTCAAATTGGGGTTTTATCAGATCTATTATTTCTAATTTTTTTTTGAATAAATAATTGTTTAATCTATTTTGGAGATTTCATCAACTCCAAAGGGGAATATTTTTGTAAAAAATCCCATTATGAGTGTTATTAATTTTTTTTCTTAGCATATTTTGTGATGAAATGTCAAAACAGCTCATAATTCCCAAATAAAGTCATAAAATGTGAGGTTTGGTGGTATTCTAGAGAAATTATAGAGTACAATGGTTGATTTTAAGGGTGTAAAGGTTTATCAATTTATCCTATATAAAAATAATAAGTTACATACTAGACTTCATAATATTGATCAGAGGATCAATCATTATGTTCCAATGACTGCATAAGGTTTCAGAATTTTATAAGGTTGGTTTCATCAACTTCTTATTGTTGATTAGAGAATTTTCATAGGATATTTCCCTAATTTTTTAAAGTTCATTTTGGAAATTCATAAGGTTCATTTTGATTGTGAAATAAGGATTTCTAGAGGCAATTTAATTGAATATTTGTAAGGTTTATTATATTAATATTTCTCAACAGAGGATCAGAAAAAGTTGTAGAAATTTGTATTGTCAATCATAAAATCTGATTCATAACTCAGTCAATCATGTGAAGAGAAAATAAATCTTAAGATGATATATGAATATTATGAAAGTTTATAAGAAATTAAAAATTCATATTTTGTTGTTTTGTAAATCACATCATTTCTCAGAATAGAATGCAAGAAGTCTCTATGAATAGGGACATTATCAGCCACAATATATAATTGATATCTCAGTGAAATTTGAATGAAGTACCCTTAATATATTGTTGTTAATTGAAGACCAAGATGTGTAGTCCTTTTTGTGAGGCGTCATGAGGTTTGTATAGTCCTTAGTTTGAGACTAAAGCTTCAGATGAGAATAGTGGATAAATTTTCTGTTGGGGCACTGAGTGGGATATGGACCTATTCAGACTAGTGACATCCACTATTGGTGTATGAAATAAAAAATATAGAAATAAATAAATTCAATAATTAATGGACTTATTTTAGATATGGTAGATTTATTCAACATTATGATGTGTCAGATGTTAGGTTTTTAGAGGTAGTTTAAATAATGCATTAATAACTAGAACAATTCACATTTAATTAAGACAAATAACATGGATGGGGATACAATTAAATCATTAATGTGATAACCCATGCTTATTATTTGTGGAGAGGTAGGTTTCATGGTGGTTGAGTAGTTCACTGATTTGGATGTGATAACAAAATTATTAAACCAGCGAGTGATTTGTAGGTTGAAATGTGTATATGATATCAGTAGATGAAATTGTTCAATGGACTTGTGTGTGGAAAATTCTATTAGATGAGAAGTATCTTAATGAGGAAGTTGTGATAACCCACAAAATATTAGTTTTAGTGAATCGGAGGATTATTAGTGTATCTTCAAGTTTGTTTGAGTTATGGAAAAACAAACCAACGGTTTATTGATAGTGGAGGGAACTAAGTTTGTTGGAAGGTATAAATAGGTCAACAAAACCGTAGTAGTTTTCCACCAGAGTTATGGTTCAATAGATAGTGGCGTTACACAACTTCCATTTCCAGAAAAATATTGGTGACAACCACAAATTTTTGAGTGGTAGTTTTTGTAGTTTTTTAAATTGTGTAAAAAAGTAATTTCCCAGTTTTTTTGGAATCTATCTTAGGGTTCTGTCTTTCTAGTTGGTGCTCAATGTAGTAGAGGCCAAATCCCCTAACGCCTCTTCCATATATAGGTGGTTGAGATTTATGTGTGTGTTCTGGGTTTAATATATATTGGGAATATATTGCAACATGAGGGATCTTGTTTGAGGGATTGATACCTTGGATGATAACTTTTTCACCATGGAGAGGAAATGTTTTTTATATTGGTTTTATAATGATCAGTCATTCATTTAAATCTTTTAATTGGGTTAATAGACCATTCATCTTTTGTGTTGTACCATTGGTATAATTTAAAGGGAAGTACAAAAAATAACTAGAAACCACCGCTATAAAGTAACATAAATTTTGAATTGGAAGGATATGAATTATAACTATGTCATAGGAAATAAATTCTCCTAATAATGAAAAAATTTTACAGTTTTTTTTCCAATTAATATAAAATGATAAATAAAAAAGAATAAAATTTACTAACCTTTTTGGAAACAGTGAATATAAAATGAATCAAAACTGAAAATAAAATGAATCTACATAGAAAAAAATTATTAACCCACCTTATATATTAAAATATCATTACATTATTCTATAATATAATACTATTTCATAGGAAAATCCCATGGAAAATAGATAATCAATGAAAAAAATTAGACGTAAAATAATTTTGAATGTGAATGTAGAATCTATTTACATACAAAAATTGTTAACAATATTGATAGAATCATAAATTTAGAACAAACAATAAAAAATGTAAATTATTTAATGTTCTTAAGAAATATATTCATGTACATTAAAAAATTTAATCCCCATCAATTATTCATGAATAAAATAAAATTTAATCCCCATAAATTATTTATGAATAAAATAACACCTCATTTAATTATAAAATCCCTTTTCATATTTTTAAATACATGTCACACTATCACGTATCCTAGTAAATGAAAATACAATGTAAAAAATAATAAGTCAGGATATCTCACAAATAAAATTTAATTCCATGGAAAATAAATACTATCATATGTGTCTGGGTTATTATAATCAACCCTATAAGTACACAATTCTAAGAGATATTGTATTCTCTTGAGTTAAATCTATTTTTTATATATATTAAATAATTTATTTATTTCCCTATTGAAATGATTATTGTTCTTGAATTATTTGAACCCTATTGAAGAGATTTTCATTATCATTAGAATATTTTAGTGATTATTATATATGTATAGATGAAATAGAAAAAATTTCATGTGGTATTTATAATTTAGGTAATTTTTATGTTTGGGGAAACATTAAGTCCAAAATAGTGCATGAACCCATTGTTTTAGTTACCAGTCATTGAAATTCCAAAGATCATGTCATAGGTCAGTGGTTGTTAGGTGTAGGGATTTATCATTATATTGTGTGGTTAATTAAAAAATTATTATCAAAATGAATTAATTTGGCTATTCAATACATTAATACAACCACAAAATTATTTTAGTTACTCAACTATCAATTACATACTTGATTAAGGTATTAATCTTTTATTAGTATGAATTATTAAAATCATAATTCTTAGTGATTTTATAATTCTTAATTTATATGTTGATAAAAATATTCTCATAATCATTTAATGTGCACTCTTAGACCCAAAAAATATTAATAGTATAGTTTAATAAGGTATGATTATTTCATTTTTAGAATTTACTATGGAAAATATAATTATTTTTAGCTAAATTAATGTACTCATTTGATTTTTTATTGTCTAAATATTCATTTCTTTACGGATTCAACATTAATTAAAATGATTCAACTTAAAATGGTATGGTTTTTCATTTTTTATTCCATTAATTATCCCAATATATAGGAAATTATGTCAAATACTAGTCCAAAGGTTTACTGGACATGGCTATGAAAGAATATATTATTAAGATATCCTTTTCATAATGAACAAGACAACATTCTAGGAGTTGAAACGATGGAATAAACTACTACTATTATTATAAAATATATACCAATATTAGGCTTAAAATATAATTTTAATATGACTGCTATTCTTATAGATCCACCTTAACCTGCCTCAAAAATAGATAAATATAAGAAAAGAGTAGATAAAAATTCCATCAATGAACCTATGGTAGTTCTATAGTTTTATAAATTTCCTCGAACTTCAATTTCATCGATTCTTCCTAGAAGATAAAAAGAAAAAAACATAAAAACCATGATCCTTCATAAATAATTTTATAAAAGTAGTACGATAGGAGGGATCACTAACCTTGGATATTTGAATAGCACATTTTATTTTTCGAATTTACACTAATATTTTATAGCTACAGATAAAAAAAGTCAATGAAAATCCAAAATCTCAAAATTGAGTTCACTAGAGATGAAAAGAGAAAACATATTTTGGACAAAAAAATGTAACTAATATTCAGTTAATATACAATATGGATGCTCCATATATAATCATTTCTATGAACATGTATGATGAGTTTTGTCTTATAAACATGAAACAGAGAATCAGTGTTCAATTAAATTAACAAAGAAACAATGTTGGAAAATAAAATTTAAACAAAAAATAAGATAACATTATTTAAGGTGCTCTATACTTGAAAATAAACCAAGGACTAAAAATACATAAATAAAATATAAATAAATTAAAAGGAAATAGAACCTACAATTAATCAGAGGATTAATTCAAATAAAGGAGGAAATTGCAAAAAGTGTATGGATTTTGCACCATGCAGGCATCTATGGTGGTTGGGGGTTTCCAGTTTGGGGTGGTGGTTGCTGGGTCAAGTCCTCAAACTAGTTTTATTTCCTTTTCTGTGTTGTAACAAAAACAATTAATAAAAAAAGAGTGTTGATGAAGGATGAAGATAGACTGTGAAGAGAAGGAAGAGTATAGTTCACGGAAAGGGTAGTGGTCGGCTCACATGGGTCCTACTCATGAAAGGTATTAGAATAAACACTCATTCATGGCCCACTTGTAGAATTAAAAGGGTTCATCTGACAAACTGAATGGAGAAGTAATGTGAAAAGAAGGGTATGGAGGAGGAGAGTAATGCCTGAATAAGGGAATGGGAGGGATCATCTTCAGGATGGAGGAACCAAGAACATAGAAGCTAGTGAGGATCTTCCAAGGGATAAGGAATGAATGAAGAAGGGGATGTAGGAGGGGAGTAACACACAATGAGAGGGATGAGAGGGATCACATGAGGGTTGGAGAAAATAAGAATGGAGAATCTAGAAAAAATCAGATGAGGGAGAATGGATCATTTGAGTGATGATCAACCAAGGGAGAATAGTTGTGAGAAAAGGGATGATGTGTGGGTGGGTATTAGAGGAAATCCACAAGGAGTAGATTTTTTTGATAACCATACTTCCATAGGGAGATTTTCTTTGGACGTATGTATTTTAAATCCGTAGTTTTAAAATAACCATGTATATTTTTTATGATATAGACATGAACCAATTAAACCATGGATATAGGTTCGTGTCGATAAGTCATTTTTCTAGTAGTGTTCCAATCCCTACCAATTGATTTGGGAATTATGTAGAGAAAGGAAATCCATGCATAAGATAACATCAAATTCAACCAAATGAAGAATAATAAGATCTCCAAGAATCATATTCTCACAAATTAAAACCAGACATGAATCATAGATTTGAGATGAGATCATTACACCATTAGGGGTTTTGATTTCTAATTTTAAAAATAATTATTTGGGTGAAATCTTAATACACTATGAAAATTCTTCGGATATGAATAAATAGGTAGATCCAGAGTCAAATAAAATATTAATAGTTCTAGAGTGGATGGTATGCGTACCTTTCACCATGTCATTATTTCACCTGTCCTCAAGAACAATGACTAAATTATATTTACCTTAGTATCTTAGCTTAAGATATTTTGGACAAAAATCATCATCACCATTAAACTTCATATTTGGGCACTGTTTAGAATAATACCCATACTCCTTTCCTTTGAAACACTGAAGTGTGAGTCGTATATTCTATGTGTCATTTTATATATTCATATTGCTAGGTAAATTCCTCCCATCACTTTGGAAATAAATATCTTGATGACCTTCCTTCCCACACTTAAAACATTTACTAGTCGGCTTAAGATAATTTCCTCCATTTTTCATCCCACATTTCGAGCATAAAGGAAATCTCATCTTTTTCTCTCCATGGGTTTTATATTTTCATTTTAATTTCATTAATATATTCTTATCAAAACCATGATATTAATACATTAATCAAACCTATATTTACCCCTTGATATCTCATCTAACAATCACTTCATATATACTAATATATCTTATGGATAACACTCTTTAGAGACATGTTTTTAATGCACTGAATAATCAATAAAACTTACTTTCAAGTTGGATAATAATAACAAAATCACACCTTGATAGTATTTTAAAATTTTCCTTATTAGAACCAATGGATTCATCATCATATTTCTTTATCTCAAGTAACATCTTCTCTATCTTCTTTTGAATAATATGATGAAAGTACTTATTGAAAAATTAGTTCCTTAATTCATAATCCATGGATTCAATTTCGTCATGTTCCCTTGTATTCTTGATGAGAGTACACCATTGATCCGCTACAACTTCCAAACAATAGACATCCAAAATGACTTTTTCATGTTCTGAATACTAGAGAATGAAAAATATATTTTAAATTTTATTGATCCATTGCTCAAAAACTTGGGGATCAGTGGATCCACTTAAGGAAGGTTGTTGTTTCCTCATGAAGAACTCAATAGAATGTTGTTCCCTCCTTTTTGGTTTGTAAGTTCAACATGATTCATGTATTGAGAAAGTTACATGAGTATAACGATGTGATTTTTTATTCAAGCTCTCATAACTTTTCACTTATTAGGAGGGTAATCATTTACTTGGACGTATCAATCACAATTAACATGATTCATTCATGTTCATTCCATTTACTAAAATAAAAATTCATAGTGTAAGAAATAATAATTATAGCGGGGAACCACATAATTATGAAAAATTACTTATTTGATGTATAAATCATGACACATTATTTTTAATATATAGAACCATTGGTTTATAATAGGACATTCATAGTTATCACTTATTTAAATACTTCATGATGGTTTATAAAGAGTTTTTGAATTTCCAAATCATATCCCCCATGAGTGTCAAACCAGGTGTGTAGGAAGTCCTATTTTCATACCACATGTGATGATCAAGTCTAGACTCAGGCACCATTTTTAGAGTTATTACCCTTAGGCACCTCTGTTCTAGCTCCATATACACTGTTATTCTATAGACATTTATATAATTGCATAAAACCCACTGAATTTATCCTTTATGAAAATTCCATGACATTTTCCTATACTTATACTCATTCTTAGACTTATCCTTTGGCATGTCATTAGGGATCTCAAAAAAGTTTTATCATACTTGTTTCTGATGGATAAATAAACATATCATATAATACCAACTATAATGACCCAATATTTTCATACATGTATATTACATATTTTTAGATGAAAATTATTTAGATTATAAAAACATGGTCTAAGGATCATAATGGTATAATGACTTTGGAAACATAGAAACATAAACAATTAGTTCATATGTGAACTACATATTATCCCACTAAGTTGTTCATTTCAATCACACTTCATGGAAAAATAATTTATAATAAATATGTTCATAATATGGGGAAAGAAAACAAAACAAGAGGGTGATCTAAAATTATTCATAAGGGTAAAACGGGAGATTTGTATGTAAAACATGAAAATAAGGGTTTGAGAACATGTGAATAACATTTTAAAACCACACACTGTATATTAAAGATCTTAATGTTAAGTCAGGGAATAAATATTATAATTTCATAAGACATGAATCATATGAGAATAAAATAACATGACCTTTATAGAATAACATTGTCATAAGACATAGATTTGTATAATACACATAAATATAGAAAATAATTTCCATTGTAGTCAAGTATCACTGACAAGACTATCCGATTGAAATGGGTTCACTCCCCAAACTATAATATCAATCAAGGTTCACTCTCTAGATCACTATAGAGGAAAAAGTACCTTACTGAACTAGGTTTAATACCCATTCCATTCATTTATATCTCATTAGATATAAATATTTATCTATTTCATTTGAGGAAGATATAGGTCCCACCTATCACATAATGAAAATCATATGTATGTGTTCTACAATATCATAAAAAATTCATTATATCATAACCCATTAAATGAAATGGGTTTCATAAAAATTTCATTATATGATAACCTGTAGAGAAGTGAAAGGTTTCATAATAATTTCATCATTTAAACATAGAATAATATATGAATAGTTTTTGGTTTCATAATCATTTCCTCTAATTGGTACTCACAGAAGATAAATAGGTTTCATAAACATCATTCTATAAAAAACATAAACCTTTCAAAAAAATAATAAGAATGATATCCTAGGATAATATATCTAGTAAGTCTTATGTAACATCAACAGATGTCATATTAGATTAAAAATGGTTTTAAAAAGAATCTTGGAACATTTATTGATGAAATAATTTTTCTTTAAAACTCACTTTTTTAAAATAATTCATAAAACATTTTTGATATCATTTTCTTTTAAAATACACTTTTAAACTTATAAATAAAGATTTAAAAATAATTTAAAACATTTATTGAGAAAAATATCTTTTCTACATCAAAAGAACTTCTTGAAATATACAAAAATTCAAAATCCTTTTAATTGAAAGTAAAGTAGAAAAATTATAAATTAATTTTAAAATAAAATAATGGTCAAGATGATGAGAAATTATGTAAATTTTATAGAAATTAAACCAATGATTCCTTTAACATTTTTAATAAAAGGAAACAAAATCGTTTAGAAAATGAAATAAATATTTCTTTAAAAAAATTCATAAATTAAAACATGTGAAAAAAATGAATTTAATAGATCATTTGAATAATGTAATTTTTTTGTGGAAAACATTTTTAGAAAAAATGGTTTTAGAAGAAAAATATTTTTTGACCGAAGAGGGAAATAAATATGATTTTCAAAAAAAAATTTAAACTCTTGAGTATATAAATAGAGGAAAATAAAGGGAAACTTGTTTTATCATGAAATAATGGTAGTATAATATGATTCATGCATTTATTGAGAGATAGTTAAAATATATTCATTGGAATTATAATAATAAACAATCATGATAAACGGTGAGATTGTAGCATAAATCTCTCACCACTTTAGTTACTTTGAATCGTAATCACCATGAAAGATAGATCCTCAAATGGATATGTGAATCCAAATAAATTTAACCATAATAATCATAAAATAAAATCATGATATGTATATACACCATATAAAATAAATACACATTGAATATGGCTTATGTCCCACAGAAAATAAAAGTGAGACGAAAATCCATTAACTTATGCTGGAATTCCTTCATACATGTTCAAACCTCATATATCATAAATATAATTATATTATAAATTTATTAAAGAACCATAATTATATATATAATTGCTTTTTTATTTACTTATGACCTTTTGTTACCCATTTGTTAACAATTTCATATTAAATCCACATTTCAATAAATAACATCTTTATTTTTCATGTATGTTTTTATTTTTTATTTTTGATCCTATTACATTGATCATGGTTCAATAATATCCATAATTTAAAATGTTATATAAATATAATATATATTCAGTATACATATGTTTATAGTGATATATAAAAGTTACAGATAATAAATGAAATACACTTTTTATAGAGATGGTAGACAATACATACACATGAATATTGTCTCCATTTTCCCAATGGAAAGAAAAAAATAAAGTTAAATAATATAATAGTATTATAGAATCATTATTATTACATATATATCAAACTTTTCATTACACCCATACTTATTTCATTCCATGTAAAGCGTGAAAGAATCGCATCACTTCGTGGGGCTGTAGTCTTTCATACACATGAAAAATGTAATTTTTTTCCCATAGAATGGAATGTAAAAAAAGGAAAATGTGATATTATGATTCCAAAAGCATAGTAATATATAAAAAATTCAATATAAAAAATAAATCCATCATTATATCTAGCCGTGATAGGTGGTAATGGAAAAAATGGCATTGGTTCACGAGGTGATAGTCTGCCGTATGCACGAATGATGACTTTGTAACCCATTTTATGTAATAAAAGGTAGTTTTTTTGTAATGAACATAACATAGAGAAATATAATTATATTTAAGATAATTATTTTATTATATAATAATTTTTTAATAACAATTTAATTATGTGGAGGAATAAATAACATAAAATGCTTGGTTAGGGGCGTTACCTCTTCTTCGGATAACTTATTTTCGTCGGCACCAAAATCCTTTGTATGTTGGATTTATGAAAAAACGAAATATTATATGATGTGGTGATGAAGTTAAGGAATTTATTTGGTTATATCTTGGCCTAACCAATTTGTTTTGGATGTGTGAAGAGGAGAGGAGAGGGGGTGACCTTTTTTAGGTGAGGAGAGTGACACACTTGTAATATTTGAAATGATAATTGTGTACTCACATTTTTCTCATTATTAAAGGATAAAAAATGGCCCATTATTTATCCTAGAAGATAAAATTTCAAAATAGTGATGTTAAATTAGTGTTTTACAGTTTTTGGATCATTTTTAACCCATATATTTTTAATTTTACCCTCGATAAACCCATTTTTACTTTAATCACAATAAATAATTTTTAATATTTTTTCTATATATTTTGCTAAAAAATAAAGATGAAATTATAAGAAAATATAAATTATTATGATTCCAAATATTTAATCTAGTTTTAAAAATTCAATTCATATAAGTGTAAATTTTTAATTTAAAATTAATCCTTCACATGTGATGAGAAAACGAGTTTTTAAAGAGAAAATGTTCAAAGGTTAAAAAAGTTTTTATTAAAAATTCAATATGATAAATATTAAAATGAAATAAATTTCATTAATTGATATATAATTGAAAAAATTATTCTTTTATACCTTTTATAAAACAAAAATTAACATTATAAATTCATTAAACAAAAGGTAATTTTCTATAAAATTTAGTATTTTTCACTATTCACTAAAAAAATTATCTTTTTAGAAAAAACCCAAACATTCAACCAAAGATAAATTTTACATTATGATTTAAAAAATTAAGTTTAATTTATCAAATTGGTTTTACAATTTTTTGAAAAAATTATTTTTATTATTTTTCATGAAAATAAATATAAAACTTTTGTTTTTGAGCAATTAGAATTTTTATAACATATAGAAACTTTTCTAAAAAATGAGAACATTTTCCATTAATATATTTTTTTATATAAAATAATTAAACTTAATATTTTAAAAGTTGTTATTACTATTCATATCACTATTTTTAACAACTAGATTATAACATTCATGTTTAAATAAAAATATTTATAATTTCTCACGGTTTGTTACAACATAGTGTTGTGTGGAACAAAAAATATACTTAGTGTTGAATGTAACAAAAGTTAAAAAAGAAATAAAATTTATTCAAAAATAAAAAAATTAAATGAAAAATAGGGGAGTTACACAATTTTATATAATTATAAAAAATAATTTATAACACCTTTTCTGAACTAGCTATTCACATGGGAATAGTCTGATGATCACTGAATATTCCATTATCAATTACATTTTCTCCCTTTATATTCCAAAACTACCCTCTAACTCATTTATTTTCAATTCAACTGATTAATAAAAAATCTTGGTTAATTCTCAAAAGTGATCCAAATTTAAGATAATTAAAAAATATATACATTGTAAAATTAGAGAATGTTAAAAGGAGATATTATATTCATTTCTATATAAAAACTTGAGTTAACATTCTCATGAGTCTACTACCTAGTGTCCAGAATCACTTCAAAATGGAAAATTCAAACAATCAACTAGAATCATTTCTTAATTAGTTTCAAGTGATTTATGAATTTTAGAATAGTATAGAATCATCCAATTTTCTTTTTAGAATAATCTTATCATATTTTTCAATTATTATATTTCTCAAATATTTAAAATGTTGACCTCCAAATGACTCTTACAATGTATACATTTCATCATTACAATAATCAAGAAGAGCGTCGATGCCTATGCTATTTTTTTAAAAAGTAAATTTTCATCAGGATAAATGAATCGTATGATATCATTGATCATCATTATGATCTATCAAATTTCCCTTAATAAGGCCTCTATTGACTTCCTTATCATTTCCAATTTTCCACTTCCAATGATATTTCATACAATTAAATGACTCTTACAATGTGAGAAATGACTCTCACAATGTCATGATATGACAATTATAAAGTGTTTAGTGATCCTTATTAAATTAGAGATACTCCTTATAAAGTAATAAATCATCATTAAAAGATCATATTTTATCATTACAAACTTAGGGAATACTATTATAAAGGTAAAAATTATCCCCACAATGTTATACATGATCCTTATAATCTCATAGAACATCCCTTATAGAGTCTAAAAATATACTTATGAATTTCTAGATTTTCCATTTTTTGGTATCTACAATGATGAAATACTCCTTGCATGGTCAAAATTATCCTTATGAAGTCTTTAAGACTTGGTCATTTTAATCCTGAACAAAACAAATCCACATTTATTCATATAGTCCCTGAACCTTATAAATTCAACTCAAGAATTATCATCTTATATAAGAAAAATATCAAGCCTTTATCAACACATTAAGGAAAAACTCAACAACTTCCACAAATTCTAAAACTAGATTTAAAAAATACTACCCTTAAACAACTTGATGGGTTTCTTAAATCTCCCTCATCATATTTTTTTCAACACTATTTAACTCTTTAAACTCCTCTCAATTATATTCCCAATATTAATAATCATTGGTAAAAAATCATCAAATCAAAACCATTATCAAAATACAAGAGTCTTGACACCACCCTACCAGACAAGGTAATATGTTTTTATATAATTCCATATCTCTATGAAAGTTAATTTTGGAAAAGTGAATTTGTTATTCTCACCCTCAATTATGTACTTTAATTTCTACTTTATTTAATAGAAAACATAGCTCTCTATTAATAAAAAGTAAAGAAATTCTGGTACAAGTATCTACCTTTGAAAAAAATTTACACCATATCACTGCTTTGAAAACATAATCCAAATCCTTGTGGGGGTGTATCCCTCACATACTCAAGTGATATTGGAAGTATGAACATAAAGTTTTAAACTTAATTATTCAAATAACTCTGTAGGAATTTCCATTATTAACAAATAAAAAATGTGATCATGTGTAGAAATATATTCTTGTTTCATAGTTCTATTTGGAAAAATTTCATAAAGAAATGAAATTTGATATATTATGATTTGATATTGAGTGTTGTACATGGTACTTTGATAAATCAATATTATTCTGATTAACCGATGAAATCATCACCATATTCTAAACTTCCACTAATAAAACATCTAGCTAAATTTTTTCCATAACATGTGTGAAAAAACATGAGTTTATACAATATATTCTGCCTCAATTGTGCTCAATAAAATGGAACTCTAATTATTTCTATTCAAATGCACACAACATTATCCTAAATGGAATGTTCCACCAGAAGTGGATTTTAGTACACTATAATCACTAGGGTTGTTTATTTATGTATAACCCAACTGATTCAATTATGACTTTGTTTGTATTATAATCCATAATTCAATATTAATTTGAAATATTTGAGAATGGTTTTAGCTAACAGTATGTTTGAATCCTTAGTATCACAGTAATATACAACAAAAGAGTCACCTCGTACACTATATTTCTCATTGATGATATTAGTTAAATATTACTCTTAATGATTCTCTTGAAATTGTTTAAATTAATAGTGATTCTAGCCTCATCATTTCTCAGTTTAGTACCCATAGATATAGGTCTTTAAACTTCTCTAAAATCCTCCATGAAAAAATTATTTAACCATTCTATAGAATATATTTCAGGGGATTAAAAGATAAAATCGTTTTTTTGTAATCTATAATCCCATAAAATAGTACATCTCACCAGTATAGACATATCAATGTTTATATACATCTTGTTTGAAAAATCTATATAGATATACTCTTTTTAACCTGAAGATATTATATCATCAACAAAAACTATGGAAATTAGTTACTTTTGGAAAGTTCCTTTACATACAAGTTATTTCCTACATTCCCTTTAGTAAATTTTATTTGTCTCAGGTGGCCACCCAACAAATAATAATAGGCTATAAAGGCCTATTTTAGACAATAAAAATACTTCTTTAGTCTTCAAACCATGTTTACATATTTTTAAATAATGAACCATCATGGTATTTCAATGAAAACATCTTCTAGTTTACAATTTATGAATACATACTTCACATCTATTTAGAACAACTTATAATTATTATATTCTACCACTTTAATAAACATCTTAATATGCTCTTATCTTTCCACTAGTGAAGATGTATCTTCAAATTATATCCCCTATATATGAGAAATGTCAAAACCACCTTGGATCGACTCCCGATCTGATCACATTAGATGGTCCTCAATAAGGCCCAAGAGGCATTCTTGATCCTCCCTAACGGGAAAATAGTTTATAGCATCAAGAATACTTGATCGAGAGTGATTTATCCCATAAATGATAGCGAAGTAAACCTGGGAAAAAAGAATTAATTAAACCATGGAAGTAGAAATAAATAAAAGAAGGCATACCTCCATGATACCCCTTAGTAACCACTATCCATTATAGTATCCCACTTTATGGAAAAAATATAACCATAACATAACTTGAAAAATAGATTTGGTATATCGATGTCGAGTTTTATAAGTATGATGTGAGAAATAAGCTTAGTAGGTAAGCACCATACAATCCATATATTTCATTTCCAAAAATATTCCATAAAAACTAGGTTTAAATTCAATCATAAAAGTGGGTTTTATCATTTAATGATCCAAACACAACTTTTTAGAAATCCACTTTTGAAACAAACATGGATTTCCTTCTTAAAATAGATTTCCCTTTTAAAATCCCAATTTTAAAAACAAATGTTGGATGAAAACTATAAATCGATAATGTACATAGAAAAAATGGGAAACGAAACTAAACATAATAAACATGATAAATCAAAAGGAAAATTCCATGGGAGAGAAAATAGTTGAAGTTTGAGCATTCATATATAAACATAACAAGGCACTATGGTGCCACAAAACAATATAAGAACATAAAAGTATCAATCATGGAAATGTACTAAAAATTCCTAGGGATACCATAATTATAATTGATTTGGATCCATATTATAGTGTTAGATGAAACTATATAGTCAATATCTTACCCACCTTCTCTATAGTCATCACCGGTGGCACATCCCATAAGGTCTATCTCTACCAAAGGAATCTAGTCTGTCTAATCGGGACATAGATAAAAATTTTATATCTACCCTCTAGATGATGTATAGGATCTAATGACGATAATACAAGGGGATTTAAGGAGGTCATGAAATGCTTGAAACAAACTATGACACACTAATTCTAACATGAATTCCTTTCCAACCAACCAACACTATCTATGAAAAGTATCTCTCTATAGGAGGTCAACCATAGAGGTTCCCATCACACATATAACATTTCCCAAGTACCAACCAGGGAGAAAAATCATGGGGTTAAAAACATTTTACAAAAAACATATTAATGTACCAAACATTACATATCATTTTAAATTTAAAACATTTCCAAAGAATAAAACATTTCATTACAAATATAATACCAAAACTAAAGGAAAACATCACACATGCTCATAAGGTTCCAAATAGACCTTTATTGTCAAGCGATTACCAAGTCATAATTTCAAGTTACTAAATGGGAAAATATTTAGACGAAAACTTGAAAATATAATTTTAAGTCACTTGGAAATAAATAATCCATTTTGTAAACATTGGGAGTTCGTAGAAAATCACTTGTAAGGAGGCAGGGAAAAAGAGAAAGATGGGAGGAAAGTGTTTTAGAAAAATGGTGCTATTAAAGAAGACATGTTATGGAATATCAATTATATGCATGTTTCTATCTATATGTGAAACCATTACACATATGGATATTACCATATACACTAGAATATATTATCATAACCATAAAAGTGTCCAAAGTTTCAAGAAAAGAAGTATAAGGAATGTCATATAAAGATACAAGATTCCTCCAATAAACATCAATCCATAAGAAGGCACAAAAACCCATAAAATCCAAAATTCGTCATTTAACCCAATTTAAAAAGATCAATAAAGGATAAACACTATTCCAAAATACCCAAATCGAATTTGAATGCCACTTATAATTTTATCAAACACATAGAATACATATACATTTCATGCATATGGGCTTAACTATGGAAACCCTTGGAAACACCTTTCTCATCAAACCAACAATATATAAAGTCATAAAAATTCATAATAACACACAAAAATCATAAATAAAATCATAAAAATCAATTTAGAAAATCTCAATATTTTAATGTCATGCTTCAGAAATGAAATGGATGGAAACACCTACCTCAATGACCTTTTATTGAAATGAAACTCCTGGAGAGGAAAGATCTAGTATCAAGAACCAAACCACATGCCCTATTATAAAAATAAACAACCCAAATCATCCAATAATCATTCTAGGATTTTCTAGATATGGTAAACAATATAATATAAATAATATGAACAAAAGAGGAGATAGATAAGAGGGGTAAATCAAGCCCAAAACCAAATAAAAATCACCTATAATCAAATGTGGAGCATCAAATCTTGAAGACGAACAAAGTGAGAGTGGGTTTGGATCTCCAATGTGTTCCAAAGATTTATGGGATATGGGAGGGGTGAATTTGGGGTTAAAACATAAGACTACAAAAAGGTAAATACATATTATATAATATCTAAGAAAGTCACATGTCTTGGACATAAGGTTTGAACAACTATGATCCAACAATGCACACCCTACTGGAAGGACAAGACAGTCACACAGTTTGAGAAACCATGGGTCAACCATGTAAATGTACCTGTAAAAAATGGTAGATTCACTCTTATACATGCATCATGGTTTCCTATAACAATACAGAATCCATTCACCAAGTCTCAAACACCCAAGGTAGGTATCATGATTACTCCATTGCCTTGCATGGTTTGGGTGAAACAATGTGAAAACCATGAAAGGTAAATCATGTGGGGAAAAAATTAACTAAAAACAAACCTTGTATCAACCAGCTACATAGTTTCTCATAAACTATGACCTCTAACCATGAATAGAGCCAAAAAAACTGGAAATCTCCCAAAACTCAAAATTTAAACCTATAACACAACATGATAGACAATGGAAAGAATATAGAAAAAGGAAAAAAATGAAATTAAAGGTAAAATGTGGTTAGGGTTTGAAAATTATCCCCACCAAAAAAATTTTATTCCACCAGAAATTCCCCTAAACAAACTAAGAAAAAAATAATTACTCCAAACTGAAAAAGGACAAATGAGAATAGAAACACTAGTGTTACCTTTCAGATCCAAAAGTCACACCCTACGATATTAGAATAGAACAACAATAAGATCCATGAGGGAAATGGGAGGGTTCTCCCTAACACTAAATAAAACAACCAAGACAATGATAAACCTTTAACATGAAGATAACTCAACCAAGAAAACTCAAAAAAAGAGGGAAACCAAACCATAATTCATAATTTCTATAAGATACAAGAATATCCAAAATATGAAAAATCCGATGAATCAATCTAAAACAACATGCAAAGATTAAAAGAGAATGAGTGTCACGAACTAGGTCGGGTCGCCATCTGACCCGACGCCAACCCGGTCTGCGACATGGCCCGAAGGGCATTCCCAATCCCCATGGGCTGGCACAAGTGCCCGAGTATCAAAACTATCACATGGGAATGATTTACCCAAAAGAAGAGACATAAAAACAACTAACAACTTTAATTTAAAGAAACTGATCTTATAATACCAAATAGACCCTTAACACAGTTAATATTTAATGGTCAACAATTGGAACCAACAACCTAAGAGAGACGACAACGAAAGAGAACTAAAACTCTAAGAAGACTGCAATGAAATAAAACTAACACATTTATCTGCACCTTCATGCAACATGGGGAGCCACCTCCTCAAACCACCAATTTTAGACCTGCATGGGAAAACCCTTGACAACCCGAACCACCGTCACGAAGCACGATGTCTCAACCTATGACACACAAAGAAAAAGGGTTATATACACCCAAAGGTGTATGTAGGGTGTGATCCAAGAGCCCAGTCAGATGCCACCAGGAGAAGATTACATGCATAACCATTTAAATAACGAACACACTTTACAGCAAAATAGATAAAAGGGAAAATAAATTCTTAAACAATATTTAATGAAAACAATTTTTAGTGACATATGCTTCAATGAAAACGAATTTAAAGACAACAACCCAAATTAAAGATAGAAATTAAATACTTGAACACTTTTAAAGAAAGCAGGGTTTAAGAGAATATGTTTCAAATAAAACAAATTAAATTAAAACACACACACTCAGATACTTTTTAAAATAACCAAAGTGTTGCACTGACAAGTGTAAAGTAACCAGTGAGCACTAATATGGGAGAGGCCGCATGGGTGTTAGCTAGATCGGGTCCCTAGATCTCTGTGTCTTGGTGAAACGTGGCTTAGAAGGCCATGACCCTTAGAAAATGTGGCTTAGAAGGCCACAACCCTCAGAAAACGTGGCTTAGAAGGCCACAGACCTTAGAAAAGCATATGTTTAGTGAGTGTTGCAGTCGTTAGTCCTGTCAATGAAACCGGGTCGAGTAACCTCCGGAACACTATCCCACTAGTCTAGTCCACCCTCCTAGCTACCCGGGCTTCCTGGTTTGTGATCAAATAAGTTTCGAGATAACAATAGGTAAACATCAAATAAATAGTCCAAACAAAACACCACGCATGATAACATACCATTTACCCCATCAATTCTACTTTTAAATTCAAGATCATGTCAAATGTTAGGTTTATGAATAAAATCCAAACAGAGTTCTTACACACACCAAACCATCACTTGCACACCCAAAATCCTTTTTGAAATATTACGCTCACCCAAAATCCTTTTTGAACTTCATATGCATTGCTTACAGATTGAACTAAACCACCAACATAGTTGTTTAAAAACACATTTTATAATCAAGAAAACCACCAAAAGAATTTACTATGCGATTTCCACGCATGTAGAAAAAAAATTTAAAGGAAAAATATTTTCCAAAACATTTTTTCAAGACAGACACCTTTTTAACAATACGTCAAAACATAATTGCACCATCCACACTTCCTAACACACACTGCACAGTTTTCAAAAAAACCGATAAACAGTCCAAGGTAGGTTTTCACAATAAAATTCATCAACTTCACATAAACATAAGTCTAACCAATTTAATGCACAACAAAAATTAGTCCAAAACACTTTCACTACATGTAAAATACTTAGCAATTGTGCTGAATTAATTAAATTAACAAACGAAACCACCAGAAAATTTATAAAATAATTTTCAGAATATGCCGCATGAATCAAAATACTAAAAATGCAATAAAAAATTTACCTATTACTTGATGCAAATTGACACTAAGCCAGAACATAGTTTGTATAATTTATAAACTACAAATAAACATTTCCACATTAACTTTCACATAAACACACCTATATCACATATTCATGTTAATATCAATTAAAACAATATTTGCATCAAACAAAATAATTAGACAATATGCTAAATTAATTTAAGAAGAAACTTAATTCATCATGCAATGGTTAAACGTGGAATAACCTACCTCGAACCCAAAAATCATCCGCAAAATGGTGAGAAATCACAATCACACCTCAAGCAACCTAGTGCGAACCCAAAACACGATTTCAAACAAAAACGTATTAAAATCAAACCCTAAAATCAAGAAAAACTATAAATACTAGAGGAAAAAAGAAATTAAAAACCCTACCATAGCAGAAAAATTCCAGAATGGAGTTGTGGGTGCGACTGGTTCGGTGCGCCACTTCAGTAGGGGCTCAGACGAATAGGAGAGGGGGTTCATGGGGGTGGTGCAAGGCGGTGCGAGGGGAATCGTGGCGTCAGAGATTGGTCGCTGGAGGGGTTGCGGGGCGCTAGAGGTGAGTAGTGTCGTAGGAGGCCAAGGGAGGCGGGTCAACACTGGGCTGTGTGAGGCGAGGTCGTAGCGAGGAGGAGGAGGCAGAAGACATGGGGGTGTGGCACTGCGGTTTGCCAGACAATTCAAGGGGGGCCGACGACTGAGGGAAGGGGAAGTCAAGGGGGCTGGTGGCTAGCCAGGAGCAATGACATGGTGCAGATGGAGGTGAGGATGAAGGGGGGGGGGGCGATCCAGATGGGTGGGGGAGTCCGACGGAGAGAGGGGGAAAAATGGTGGGGGCGGCGTGATTCAACCCAAAGGGGGGAAACCAAACAACAAAAGAAAAATTAAAAATAAAAATAAAGATAATAATAATAATAATAATAAACTAAAACTAATTAAAAAAATAATAGTAATAAATTTATAGTAATAAAATAAAAGTTATAACAATTATAACGATAGTGATAAAAATAATTATAATAATTATATCCTCAAATAATAATATCATTATGATCATTAAAATAATTTATAATTTTTTTATCATATTTAATTTTATTTATTTATCATCAAGTCATTTTATTTAATTAATTAGACACTAGAAGGTCACCCGGTGGACCAAGAGAGGCTGCGCGGTTTCGAAAACCTGCCTCGCCCGAGTCGTGCCTCGCCCAAGGCCGCACGGTCTAAAATTTCATTGTGTTCTCCTTTTATTATTCATCGCATATATTTTTCATCTCCCTTAAACATCGGGTAGGCCGTGCGGTGAGCTAGGCGAGGTCGCGCGGTGACCCAGGAGAGGATGCGCGACTTCAAATACGGTGCGCTAGATGCAACCAAGAGCGAAACATTCGTTTCTAAATTAGAGCTCAGAAATTTTAAGTCGGGCCTTACCCCGAACTATCCGATGCCCATTTAAAATAATAAAATAAATAATATAAAAAGGATAGGTGTGACAATTCTTCCCACCATAAAGCTTTCCGTCCCCGGAATACAAAAACTAGAACCAAACACCAAAGCAGAAAACCACACTCCCTTAAGGTTTAAAGGAAATCCCCACAAACATCAACCAAAGAGAGGAAAAAGCGTCATGATCAGAGAGAGTGACTCAAAGACAACTCCAAGAAATTCAAAAAAATACTTTTTGATATGTGTCGCCCTCCTGAAATAACTATAACACCTCCAGTTGGCCAACCAAGGAAAGGAAATCTCGAACCCATGAAAACCAACCTCACAAACCAAAACACCTCAAGCACTATTAAACGAAAAACACACCATTTGGTTAGAATGAACAAACAAGGTCAAACCATGTACAAGGAATACTCTTATCACTTATCACCAAACCACATTTAAAAAATAAGTAAACGATCAACACGGGGAGGCCCGAGAGGCTCCCCACCATTAGGAACTCACTGACGCTCGAGACGAGACTGGAAAACCGACACAGGGTGGTTCGAGCGGACTCCACGCCATTAAAGAAAATTCCAGCACCGATTCATTCTAGAGACATTCGTGCGAGATCCAATGTGGGTATCCCCGCCATTACAACTAATAGCAGATAAAAATCTTTAGAAATCTTCTGACGGGGACCAAGCACCCCACCACAAGGGGCAGGGAGGGTCGAGCCCAACTACCGAGCGCCAAACCCACAACCCAAGAAAAACCAACATCTTCACATCCCTAGATGAGCACTATTCTAATTTGATACTGATTTACCCGATAGACTCCCATACGTACCACTAAAGAAATTACATCCAGTGGGACGCAACCCCCAAGACTTTAAGGCGATGAGACGAACATGCCTCTACATGGTCATGAAAACTTTATACAACTAGACGGTTCATTCGAAACAGAACAACCATAAAAAATAATTTAAGCTGCTTTTACTTTCAACACTAATGACAGAAATAAATTTGGGGTCCCACACACTCCTGGGGTTTCTGACCATGCACGAGCTTCACTCCGAGGCCTATGGTTGGAGTCCTGATGCTTGAAGCATCTCCTACCTCACAGTCAGGAATTGAAGACTCCTGAATGGATCTTCTCCTTTTGGTGTCACACGCAACCACAATGCAAACGAGACAACACCAGCAAACAAAACACATTACGACATCCAAATGATCATATACAGAACATTCAACAACACAAGAGATGAAATGGTGCACGCGCATCATCCTTTGTCACACTGAATGAGAACCCGACACCACAAATCATCACCTAAACATGACCATTGTTGTTGAGGGGAACATTATACGGTGAGGGACTTCAAACTGAATCTTAAACAACACATGATTCCTGCAATCGACCATTGCATCCCCATGTGACTGGGTCTGTCACACTAGTGGCCTAATGTAGACCCTTTCTTAAATGAAACCAACGATGGACCAAAGGTCATTTAGAATAGTGGTCAGCACTGACCACTCCAGATGCTTCCACCTTTCCCCACTGGAATCTCCTTCACCATTTCCAAATAGAACTCCCAAATTAATGAGGTCAAACTTCACCCTTGACTATCAAATAGAACTCACAATACAAGACATCACCAAACATGACCCTTACAACCGATGAAAATACTACAAAGCCCTTCAAGACACTGGACAACATTGCTAATTATAAACTACCTTCACCCTTCCCCACTGGAATTCATTTCGCCGTTTCTAGGGGGAACCTTCAAAAATGACATTGTCAAACTTCATACCCGACGAGTCAGATGATCAAAAGGACAAAATTCCCTTCAACTCACCTCGTATCTTTCATCCCACTATGAGAGGATCCGCTTAGTTGTAAAAAGGAGAGGTGGGTACAATTCTATAATTCAATAAGGGATTCCTCTGATCAACTGGAGTGTCGGCCAATGGAGAATTTCCCGTGGCCACACTTTAATCGCATGTTAACGCTTTATGGGGGGCGTACACTAGTCATAAAAGAAACCCATGGACCCAACCAAACTGGTTCAATAGTCAAGAAATACCACAAAAAAGACTAAACGTGTATGCGGAACCACTGCAAGGGCTTCCCAAAGCACTTTTCAAAAGAGACCATTAACCACACACTTTCTCACAAACTGACCAACAAGAATTTAAACTCAAGACACAAATCATTCAAAAAGGATAATCAGCTCAAAAAGCCTCACATCCAACATCTCAAAAACACAAGGACACACCATGCAATCACCATTTACTAAAACACCAAATTCTCATTTAACAAAACTTTTTAAAAATAAGAAAAGCTAGTGGGTTGCACAAACACCAATGGAGTCCCATGGGTCTCAAACATGCATGTTCTCATGCCACACCAGCACCCACCTCATAAACATCTAGGCACTCATCCGCTCATGCCATTAACCCTTTCTCTTTCCATATACACTCATGCATGTGGTTGCCCACGAGAATACCAAGGGTCATAACCAAACCTTTCCAATTTTCAAAACCAAATCATCCAACCCTCACTTTTCAAACCTCATACCTCATTTTGTTTTAAAAGTGATTTATTTCAAAACATTTTAGAAAAAATTTTCAAAGACCAAATCATTTTTACCTAAAAACCAAATGTCCACAATTCCAAGTCAAATAAATGAGGAACAATGCAAGAGAAAACTGATATCACCAGGTGACTGGAACATATGGTTGGTGGCCATACACAAATCACTCCACTACCAAGGAGGGTATTCTAGGATAGAATCTCCGGCTCTGCATGGCTTGCCAAACCCTGCAAGCTCACTGGGACCACTGACCCTACTCCTTTTTCATTTCCCCTAAACGAAATTAACCACCCCAACCAAAGGTTTAGAAAAACCTCAACTTGCTTTAGTAATTCGAGTCCCGCCACGAGGTGTGCTGGCCAGGCACCTTACTCGTCGCCAAGACGTTGAGTCCCAACAACCTTACCTCCAGTATACCATGACTCTATCCCAAAAGAAAATGACCCAAGAGAGAAAACCTGCCCTCTGATACCATTTTGTCACAAACTAGTCCGGGGCTCCATCCGACCCAGCACCGACCCGTCACCGACCCAGTCCGCGACATGGCCCGAAGGGAGTTCCCGATCCCTACAGGCTGGCACAAGTGCCCGGGTATCAAAACTATCACATGGGAATGATTTAACCGAAATAAGAGACATAAAAACAACTAAAAACTTTAATGGAAAGAAACTGATCTTATACAACCAAATAGACCCTTAACACAATTCATATTTAAAGGTCTACAATTAGAACCAAAAACCCAAGAGAGACGACAACGGAGGAGAACTAAAAATCTAAGAAGACTGCAATGAAAGAAAACTAACACATTTATCCACACCTTCATGAAACGTGGGGAGCCACCTCCTCAAACCACCATTTTCAGACCTGCATGGGAAAACCCTTGACAACCCAAACCACCGTCACGAAGCACGATGCCTCAACCTATGACACACAAAGAAAAAGGTCTACATACACCCAAAGATGTATGTAGGGTGTGAGCCAAGATCCCAATAGGATTACACTGAGAGAAGATTCCACTCATAACCATTTAAATGACGAACATACTTTCCAGCAGAATAGATAAAAGGGAAAATAAATGCTTAACAGTATTTAATGAAAATAATTTTTAATGAAATATGATTCAATGAAAATGAATTTAAAGACAAAAACCCAAATTAAAGATAGAAATTAAATACTTGAACACTTTTAAATAAAGTAGGGTTTAAGAGAAACTGTTTCAAATAAAACAAATTAAATTAAAACACACACACTCACTTACTTTTTAAAATAACCAAAGTGTCACACTGACGAGTGTAAAGTATCCAGTGAGCACTAATATGGGGGAGTCTTCATGGGTGTTAGATAGCTTGGGTCCCTAGATCTTTGTGTCTCAGTGAAACATGGCTTAGAAGGCCATGGCCCTCATAAAACGTGGCTTAGAAGGCCACGACCCTCAGAAAAGCATATGTTTAGTTAGTGTTGCAGTCGTCAGTCCTGCCAATGAAACTGGGTCGTGTCACCTCTGGAAAACTATCCCACTAGTCTAGTCCACCCTCTTAGCTACCTGGGCTTCTCGGTTTGTGCTCAAAAAATTTTCAAGATAACAATAGGTACACATCACATAAACAGTCCATACAAAACACCACACATGACAACATACCATTTACCCATCAATTCTACTTTTAAATTCAAGATCATGTCAAATGTTAGGTTTACGCATAAAATCCAAACAGAGTGCTTACACACACCAAACCATCACTTGCACACCCAAAATCCTTTTTGAAATATTACGCACACCCAAAATCCTTTTTGAACTTCATATGCACCACTTACACGTTGAACTAAACCAGTAACATAGTTTTATAAAAAAACTTTTTATAATCAAGAAAACCACCAAAAGAATTTACTATGCAATTTCCACGCATGTAGAAAAAAAAATTTATGGCAAAAGATTTTTCAAAACATTTTTTCAAGACAAACACCTTTTTAACAAAACGTCAGAACCTACTTGCACCATCCACACTTCCTAACACACACTGCACAGTTTTCAAAAAAAAAACTGATAAATAGTCCAAAGTAGGTTTTCACAATAAAATTCATCAAATTCACATAAACATAAGTCTAACCAATTGAATGGACAACAAAAGTCAGTCCAAAACACTTTCGCAGCATGTAAACTAATTTGAAATTGTGCTGAATTAATTAAATTAACAAACGAAACCACCAGAAAATTTATAATTTTTTTTGAGAATATGTCGCATGAATCAAAATACTAAAAATGAAATAAAAAATTGACCTATGACTCGACCCAAATTGACACTAAGACAGAACATAGTTTGTATAATTTATAAACTACAAATAAAGAGTTCAACATTAACTGTCACATAAACACACCTATATCACATATGCATGTTAACCTCAATTAAAATATTATTTGCAGCAAACAAAATAATTAGACAATATGATTAATTAATTTAAGAGGAAAATTAATTCATCATGCAATGGTTAAACACAGAATCACCTACCTCAAACCCAAAAAGCTTCTGTAAAATGGCGCGAAATCGCAATCACACCTCAACCGCACCTCAAGCAACCTAGCACAAACCCAAGACACGAATTAAAACAAAAACAAATCAAAATAGAACCCTAAAAGCTAGAAAAACTCTAAATAATATGGGAAAAAATAAATTAGAAACCCTACTATAGTGGAAAACTGCCAGAATGGAGTTGCAGGCGCGACTGGTTCAGTGCGCCGCTTCGGCGGGGGCTCGACCGAACATGCGAGGGGGGTTTGTGGGGGTTGCGTGAGGTGGTGAGAGGGGAGTCAGGGAATCGGAGCTTGGGCACTGGAGGTGGTGCATGGCGCCGGAGGTGAGCAGCGCTGGAAGAGGCCGAGGGAGGTGGGTCGTCGCTGGGCTGGGTGAGGCGAGGCTGTAGCGAGGAGGAGGTAGGAGGCATGGGGGTGTGGCGCTGCGGTTCTCTGAACAATGCAAGGGGGGATGGTGGCTGAGGGAGATGGGAAGTCAAGGGGGCTGGTGGCTGGCCAAGAGCAACAGCGCGGTGTGACTGGAGGTGAGGACGAAGAGAGGGTGGGGCGAACCAGATGGGTGGGGGAGTCCGATGGGGAGAGGGGTAAAATGGTGGGGGTGGTGCGATTCAACCCTAAGGGGAAAAACCAACAATAAAAGAAAAAAAAGAAAGATAATAATAATAATAATAATAATAATAATAATAAACTAGAACTAATTAAAAAAATAATACTAATAAGTTTATAGTAATAAAATAAAAGTTAAAAAAATATAACGATAGTGATAAAAATAATTATAACAATTACATCCTCAGATAATAATATTATTATGATCATTAAAATAATTTATTAATTTTTTTTCACATTTAATTTTATTTATTTATCATCAAGTCATTTTATTTAATTAATTAGACACTAGTAGGTCACCCGGTGGACCAGGCGAGGCTGCGCGGTTTCAAAAACATACCTCACCCGAGTCGTGCCTCGCCCAAGGCCGCGCGGTCTAAAATTTCATTTTGTTTTCATTTTATTATTTGTTGCATATATTTTTCATCTCCTTTAAACATCAGGCAGGCCGTGCAGCGATCTGGGTGTGGTCACGCGACGACCCAGGCAAGGCTGCGCGGCTTCAACCGCAGTGCGCTAGATGCAACCAAGAGCGAAACATTCATTTCTAAGTAAGAGATTAGATATTTTTAGTCAGGCCTCAAACCGAACTATTTGATGCCCATTAAAAATAATAAAATAAGTAATATAAAAAGGAAAGGTGTGACAATGAGACTACTAAAAACATAAAAAAGGTATTCTACTAGAAGAAAACCAGGGAAAGGAAATACATAAATGATTTCTACTATAGTGTCATAAATAAAAGTTAGGCCAATCTCCCCCCACACATAGAATCTCCATCACTATGTGAAAAGATATACCCTGAGACCTATGGATAAAGCTTTAATGTTTTGAAGCATTTACTTCCCCACTACCAAGAGTTGGTGACCTTCAACTAAAACATCATATTTTAGTAGAGAGACTTAAAAAATATCTTAAAGTGTCATAAGAGGCCACAATGATGATAGGAATTCAAAGAACAATGTCAATATGGCTTAGAATGCCCAAAATGAATACACTGGAAACACGCAAGTGAGTAGTCTTCTTAAGAAGAAGTAGGAACCAATAATGGAGACTCATATTAAACAAGTTCTTCTGGTTTACCCTCCTCACAAAATAGAAAACCCTTGATGAAACCAATAGAAACTAGACTACCGAGAATTGCATACTACCCTCTAAAATCTAACTCGTCTAGAAACCCCTAATCCACTATCTTTCTAAATAAGAAATTCCTATAAAATAGAAATTCATCTTTAATATATGGATGAAGACCCCACTAAAAGAGATGATATTTCAATAAATCACTCAACAATACCTTTAGGGAAAAGAAACTATCTCATCATAATAGTCAACATACCCCTTCACCATTCATTGACCTTACTAAACACCCATGAGCTCTGCTACTCTATATCCTCTAACGGTCCTAAACCACCATGGAAAATAGAAAAAAAAGAAGAGAATAACTTGATTCCAACACTCCACTAGATGTTTGGAATAAAACCAATAACTAGAAGTGATCGCCACTACAATTGAGCTAAGTAAGGGATGCAGTAGCTTTTATCTGCGCTAAGTAGAAAACACATATAAAATACACACATTTATCAGCGCTAGATAAAAGTGCTGACAAATGTGATGTTTATCATCACTAAAAAAACACTGATAAAGGTGTATCCTTTATCAGCACTATTTTTAGAGCTGATAAAGGATATATTTATCAACGCTATTATTAGAATAAATAAAAGTTTTTAATAGAAAATGATTTTAATATATATAAAATTATTATATTTATATTAGAAAATAATGTTTATTTGTATACATTAATTAAAAAACACATGTTTATAATATATATATATATATATTAATAATCCAAAAATATATATATATATATAATGTTAAAAAAAGTATTATAAGATTATAAATAAATAAATAAATATATATATATTTAAATAATTATAAAATTATAATAATTTTTATTAGATAATAAATTTATTTATTATATTTCAATTATATATTTATAATTATATATAAATAATTTTTAAATATATTTATTTATAATAATTATTATATAAATATATATATTTATATTTATTTAAACAAATATATGTATCTAGATAAATATATTTCTCCAATGAATTTGGTATATATATATATATATCAAGAGATAATGATGATATTCATGGACATGATTGGCGTTATTTTTGTTCATACATTGATGCATGAGTACATATAATTGACGTTATATGATCATAAGTTTATTTGTGGACATGGTTGTAGGTTTCCATGTTTCAAATGTTAAGATTACCTATATTATGATGACATGTGCATGTGTTTTGTATTCCGGACTCATGAATGTTCATTTATACATTGACAGACTTGTTAATTATGCTTTCCATATATATGTGAAGACTTATTTTTTATAACACATACCCTGTTAGGTATGATTGACTCATGTCATACCCATTTACTTATTATGCTTCCATAAATACTTATAAAATAATAATAAATATATTTAAATAGTAAATATATTTATTATTTTTATAATTATAGAATTTTAATTATATATAAATACATTTTAAATATATGAATTAATAATTACAATTATAACTATTTATATTTAAATAATTATAAAATTATAATAAGTAAATCACTTAATATTTTAAAAATATATATATTTAGAATTATAAATAAATATTTATAAAAATATTTCTTAATAATTATAATTATATAATTATATATATAATTATAAAATTATAATAAATATATTAATTATATTTTATAAATATATATATTTATATATTAATAAATATAAATATATAAATATATTTATAATTATATACAATTATTTATAAATATATTTATTTATAATTATAATTATCTGGGGCGTGCTATATGGCTCCAGCCTTAAACATTACTCAGTCTTGAGATAAGTCATTAATTTGACTTTAATTCACATCGAGGATCATTTTATGTTTAGATATTTGGAGAATTAGGTCATAACTCATACATAACAACTTAAATATTACAAGTAGGCAATTTTACTCACTATAAATTTTATTTGAGAAAAAAAAACTATTTAAAAAGAAACATGGCACCGTTTCTTGTTTTAACCACATAACCTTTACTTGATCCAATCCTTAACTCTATTCTTCTTTAAGTCCTATGAAAAAAATTTCAAAACTTGGCATGAGCATAAAAATCTCAGTAAGAGATACACAAAGAAGGAAAACTATTAGTCTTGGGAAAACATGAAAACAATGAATACTTTATCATAAAGTAATACTTTACACCTTTAAGAATTAGTAAATATACTTCACTAAATATAAGCTCATTGCTTACCATATGTGTAGAAAACAATTACCATAAATCCCATAGAAATAAACATATGACATATATAGGTAACTTGGGATATAAACATACATAAATGGAACAACCATACAGTCTACTTCCATGCATATCACTAAATGGAAAAGCCATACGACTGACTTCCATACCCAATGCATTGAAGGTTATAACATAACCACCCATCCCGGGTTTATCACATAACCACCCATATTTTGGTTTATCATGTAACCACCCATCTATATTTATCACCTAACCAACAATCAAATGTCAAATTACCATTTAATAATCATAACTCATAAAACAAGCATAATAGAAAAATAAAATTTCTGCACTACAACCACAAGAGATAATTTTATGATAGAGAAATATTAAATCCACTTTTAAACCAATTTTAAAAACCAAAATACCCAAAAATGTAATATGTTATTTGTTTTCCTTTTAAAAACATCAAGGCTTATAGAGGAATCCAAATATCAAATAACGGTTACGATGATAGAGGAGTTACTGTTGCTGCATATGGTAAAAACATTACTTTTTTTCATTTAGTAAAATTCTTCAAGGAAAACATATTCCCTTTGAATGAAATTAAAAGTAAAAGGGGTTTATTATATACCATATAAAATAATAAGGTCTATGTTATCAAAATATGCCTCAATGAAAGCATATTGAGATTAAGTCCCTTACCTTGAGCCTGACTCATCACGTTCAATCGTTATATTCATGAATAATTAAGTTTGGTTAGTTTCTACTTTCTGGAGAACCCTTTTTAAAGTTTATTATTCCTTTTATATCAATTATTACCATTTTATAAAAATTACATTATTATTTAAGTTCATATCAGTCGTTTTGTTGATAATCAATACTTGAGTCGAAAATGAACTTGTTTTGATATAACCTGTCCATGTAGTAAAAAATACATCATCTATAGAATATTATTATTCATGATTTAAATATAATATATATCCAGTATATATGTATTTATTATGTCCATAATATTTGGTTATAAGAAATGAAATGCATCGTTCATGGGGACTGTAGGTCCTACATACACATGGGAGCTACTTTAATTTATTTATCATATTAAAGGAATGAAAAGTAAATGATACATATGCACATTATAGTTACATAATAATATATATGTTATATATGTTACATAAGTTCATTAACTTTATCCTTTATATGTTATATGTATGGAATGAACGAGTCATATCAGGTTGAGGGGGTGGTAGTTTACACTTCCTTAAATAAAATTATCATATTTACACATTATGGAAAGCACAAAAGGTATGATTTAATAAAAATTACAGAAGCAAAGAGTCAATATAAATATATTATACATCCTATTTATTCATTCCATTCATGTATATAATCATGGTTTAATGAATATCATGTAGAATTAATCACATCACATCACGGAGATGATAGGCCGTACCTACGCATGAGCGATGATATCATTCACTTAATGGTTAAACGGTTTTGAATTGGATGGTACAATAATTACAATAAATAATTATCCTATTATATTAATTATTTTTATCCATTATACTCATCATTATACCAATCTAAATTAAGTATTGTTTAATAAAAAATCACACCTCTGGGTGGAGACTGTAAGGCGTACATACGCATGTGTGGTGGTATTATTATTAATAGGATGGATAAATAAAGGTATAAGGTTGTACAATAATTATAATAAAAACTTAAACATTAAAATATATTGGATTTATTACTTTAGTATATAAACAACATAAGAATAAGAAGTATCAGAAGAAAAGAATTTTGAAAGAGGTGATAAAAAAATACACCTTTTTCGATCATCTCCTTTTTATTTTCACAAAAGGTCTCCTTATGATGGATTTATTCCAAGTGTATTGCCTCTCAGAGGAAGGTATGGATGTTGGGAGATTATTTGAGAAGAATTTGGATTACCCAAGTTGCTTGAGAGGTGTGTGTATGTGGGTATAGGTGGTGTGATTTTATAAGAGGGAGTAGGGGATCTTTAGGAAAGTCTGGAAAGATTATTTTATTGAAAATTGATTTTTTGAATTATAATAGTTCCAAAGTTATATATTTTGAGAATAATATGTGTATGGTTCTAAATATTCTCAAACAATAGGTTTTATACTTTTTTAGGTCACAAATTTGACCTTATATCTTGGCTTTAACCCTTAGTTAAAAATGTTAGCTCTTACCGTGTCATCTTGTATTTTCATAATATATGGTTACTATAGTTACTATAAAATTCCAAGAGAACCAAAATTGGATAATAAAAACATTTTTAACATTATATAAGTCATTTGGATGAATATTAGATTTTTAGGACTATTATATCATTTAATAAAATGGTATTTGTTTTAAAAACTCATTTATGTCAATCTTGACACTATTTAGTAATTGTTTTTTGATAAATTAATCCTTAAAAAAAGCATTAAATAAAAGATAATATATCATAATTATCCATAAAATTATTTTATGGCATAAAAATGTTCAAATTATATTTATATTTATATTTATAATATCATTTATTTGAATCTTTCGTTAATAAGGCAATCAATTCATCATCATTGTGTCCTAAATAAATTTATTTATTTAATGTCTAAAAATTATAAATAAAATATAATTTTGTAGTAAATCTTCTTATATTTATAATGACTATTTATTTTAAAATATATAATTTATATAACCCAAGATTGAAATTTTTTTAGTAAAAAGATACTTGTTTATGTTACATTTCTCTTCACTTTAAATTAATTATTATAACATCTCATTTTAACATCATAGTTTCTCTCAAATTCCAAATGTTTGGCCTAACGATGCTCATGGTTGGATATATCTCATAAAATAATATTATGAAACGTTTTAGTTTAGTTTTATATTATTATAATATTATTTTGTAAACATTATTTACCTGATTTACCCTTTAACCATGGAAAATAAAAATAATTACTGATGTTACTATTCATTATGTCAAAAAATAAAAAGTACTTATTTATAAAATTTGGACCTTATGATTCCAAATATGGAATCAATTTTTTCAAATTCAATTCACACAAATTTTAGTAATTAATTTAAAATTAATTTCTGTTATCAAAACCTAAAAGCATGTTTTTAATAAGTAAAAACTATCAACAGATTGACATTTTTTTATGTCCAATTTAAATGTGAAATTATTTCCAATAACCAACATTGGATTAAATGATAAAAAAAATAATCCAATTAAAATTTAAAAACAATTAAAAAGATAACATAACTATATAAATAAATTAAATTAAAAGTATGTTTTTCATTAAAATGTAGTATTTTTCATTATTAATTAAAATATGAATTTTATCAGAAAAATTACAAAATTTCAAAAAAAGTAAATTTTGACACTCTTCTTCTAAATAAGAAGTTTATTTTTTCCAATAGAACCTATAAAAGTGAAAAAACTAGATTTAAAAAGGGTTCTCCATCAATAGGTATTAAAACAACCTTTTAAAAATATTAGAGTATTTTATGCTTAAAATTGGATTCGTTATCATTTTAAACCTCTAAAATTTATTTGATAAATGTGAAAACATTTAACACACATGTATAATCGTATTTTAATTTGTTTTTTTCATTCCCGAAAATACAACGACTAGGTGTTAACTACCATTTAAAATAATAATAATATTATTGTATTATTTTTTTGTATAACTCAAAGTTGTGTGAAAATAAGATTTCTAAGAAACCTGTTGTTGTGTGTTGAGTACAATATCAAAAAAAATATCCTCTTTAACATAAAATTATTATACTATTCATAAAATTTAATATATATGAAAACATATTATTCTATAAATACTTAGGATGTTACATGTACGGCGTGCAGGTGGTTGGTTGGGCGTAGGACAGGTGTGGTGTGGCACCCACCTATACCTCATTACCCAATAACAGGTTATACCCAAGGGCACAGGTCGTGTGGTTTACTAGTTGGGTCATATTGTTGTTTGGGGAACTAGAACAGGTTCGAGTCTCACAAGACTTGGACACCATTCATATTATGAATAAGACTATTCAATGTTATTTTCTTAGCTGTGGAACATGCGGAACACACTGGATTGGCGGAGCCCCCAATGTGACCAAGTATGAGACCCATAAACATGTTTTTTTTCTATTGAAGGCTTTCCTAAGTTGTAAAGGATCCCCGTAATCCTGCATCAGACCTGTGTTCAAATTTTGGTTGGAGTGAATTTCTACTGGCAGGAGGCAACACAGACATAACGCAGGCATGACACAAGGAAACAGTGATGTAGGCACGACACCAGTATGAAGCTGCACTGGACCTTCTAGCCAATTTTTGGGCCTTTGGCCATGTAATTGGTTTCATGCCCACTAGGCCTTTGTGACATGTCTTAAATAAATAAGTCCTGATGGGTGGGCTATCCCTTGGGGTGCTATGGTCATCATTTCCGGTCTGTGTGTGTAGTGTGTGTGATTAATGTAATTATACCCCCATGAAACTAATATATATATACATACAAAAATATTTATAAATATATACAAATATTTATAATTATAATAAAAATAAATAAATATATATATATATATATATATATATATTTAAATAATCATAAAATTATAATAATTATATTTATTATATATAATTATAAACATATAAATATAATTAATATATTTATTATAATTTTATAATTATAAATATTTATTTATTTATTTATAGTTATAAGTATAAATTAATATATATTTATTTGATCTCTCATTCCTAATTTCATCTCCAACTAAGATATTCATCAAATATTATAAGATCTTCATGTCATTTATTTCAAGTATAAACCATGGGTAAGGATAACATTCCTTGAGAATATATTCTATGGTTTCTCTCATTGTTTTTTAGATTTAGGTAAATTAAATCCATTTGTACCTATTTTAATGGTTTTCAATATTTTTATTGATTTCGGTCATGTGTGACCAAATCAACCAATGATATTCAATGAGAATAATCCGACATGAATAAAGTCGGTGGTCCCTAAGTTATAATTTAAGCCTACTCTCGTTCTATGTGTGTATGATGTGTGCTCAGGTCTACCTAATGTATGGTATAACTAAAGATTAAATAAATTTTATATATATTAGTTTCATGTAGAAATTTTTTTATTTAGGTTATGTGGGGTTCACCAATAAAATTAAATTTTAGATCATTGGTAACTAAGAAAGTAATTCATTAGACTATTGAGAGAGGAATATTTAGAGGCAACCCAAAGGGTGATATAAGTGAATATGTTACCATGTAATGTAAAATAGATGCCCTATGATAATACCTAATATGATAGCATGTGGTAAATTTGGCACAGAAGGTGGTAACCCTAGTTGAATATGGATATAGAAATTTGTTTGGGAATGTTCTAACCTCTTAAATTGAATATTGATATTTTTATATATGATAGAGTTGTGACCTATTTATAACTTGGTTATATTTCATTTTCAAATATGGTTGAGATCTCAAATCATCATGTGCTTTCTTGAAATATTATTTTTTTGAATTTTAGATTAGGAACTAATCCACCATGATATTTTGAGGATGGTCCTAGGGTGGGGTGTTATTCCCTTTGGGAGATAAGAAAATGGAATATTGAGATGGTTCTGGGGTGGGGATCTCCTCCCCCAAAGGTTGATGGTATGAGATGATTTAGAAGTGGTGCTCTCCAATCAAATGTGTTTTGGAAAAATACCTTTGTATCCTATGTTTTTTCATAAAAAATATCGTCCCTGTGATTTTTAATAAAGAAAAACCATTTAAAATCCTATTTTTATATCCCAAAATTTCAAAAATTAATCATTTATTTAGATTTATTCAAGACCATTAGAACCAAATCTAAAGATGGAGTTATAATGTTTGGAAACTGTATATACATTCCCTCAAAACCAGATATAAAGAGGTAGATTCTATATGATGTGAATAGCTCATACTTCTATATTAATATAGGAATCATTAGAGTGTATATATATTTGAAGAAATAATTTATGTGGGATAACATGAAGAGGGAGATTAAAAAAAATTCATGATAATTGGCATGCCAACAAGTTAGGGATGAATGAAAAAAGTATAAGGGTATGATGCAACAATTTTATATACTATTATGGAAATGGGAAAAAATAATCATTGAATTTATTATAGGATACCCCACTACATATAAAGGTAATAATATAATCTGGGTGATAGTTGAACACCTAACAAAGTCATTATGTTTCATTGATAACATGGATGATATATCTCTCAACCAAATCTACCAGATATACATAAGATAAGTGGTAATAATTAATTTAGTTCCACTCTATGTTATTTCTGATCAAGATTTGAGGTTTAACACACAATTTTTGAGAATCCTTCTACAGGCTTTGGATATAGAGTTGGGTTTTATTATTTTTTATCAACCTCAGATTGATGATCAGTCTGATAGAACCATTCAAACTATATATGATATACCAAGATCCTATTTGATGGATTTATAAGGATGTTGGGATTAATACCTTACCCTAGTGGAGTTCTCATATAACAATAATTTATATTCTAGCATTAAAATGAATCCTTATGAGGCTTTTTATGGGAAGAGGTGTCAGAATATAACATGTTGGGATGAATTTGGGGAATAGATTCTATCAAGTCCTTATTTTATCCAAAATATGCTAGATAACTTTAAAACCATTTAATTTCATATAAAATCTATAGAAAGTTGGTAGAAAATATATGAAGAAAATCATCAATGAGACCTAGGGTTTGAGGTCAGAGATAAATTTGTCTTTTTTATATCAATGTGGAAGAAAGTCATGAAGTTTTTGAATAAGGGAAATCTTTTTCCAAGATATATCAGACACTTTTATATCATTGATCACATCAGATATGTGGCCTATCAAATAGAACTCCAACCTAACCTATCTCAAGTACGTGATTTTTCTACGAATCCCTCTTAATGAAGTATATACATACCCTTTACATGTAATGAATCTAAAGGTTTTACCATTGGAGAATGTTATTTCATATGAGGATCATCTGGTGAAGATCTTGAATCACATAGATGATGTTCTAAAAAACAAGACCACTCACTTGATTAAAGTACTATTGCATAATCAAAAGTTTGAGGAAGAAACATGGGAACCAAAAGAGGTGATAAAATAGAAGTACCATCATCTATTTTAGTGTATGAAATGAAATTTATTGGTTGAAATTTTGGAATTGTGGAAGAATATAATGAACCAAAAATTTATAAATTACATTCCTTTTTATATAAATAAATTTCTCATTATGAAATTTAGTTATAAAAAACACAAAAACTATATTAGTTATTTTGGACCATTATAAGTTATGTCTTATCCGATTTAAGAGATCATTAAGTAGAATATCTATTTAAAAAATAGTCATTTTATAGTAACTGATATTATTATTATATATTATGGTTTATGATAAAATCCAATTGATACATAAAAAAGAAGAGATAGCCTCGACCAGTAGAATCATACTATATAAAGACCATTTTCCATATTCTGAGGGAGATGGTATCATTAGGATTTGAACTTAACCAATCCCTAAATTATATTCAACAAATAATTCATTATATAAATGGTTTATGGTATAATTTCAATCCTATCTAGATTATAACCCTGACCATGTGCACCAAACTACCCAAAGAAAGTGTCGCTATCACACACCATACCCTTAGAGAGTATGCTGACGTAATAAGGGTTCTGTATATGGACCATAGTAATATGATTTTTTATATTTATAATTTTAATAAAACAATGATTTTATTTATCCCTCTTTATTATTACATTATAAAATTTAAATAACGAGTTTGATAAAAATTAGTTTTTGATATGATGAAACTCAAATTGTATTTTTGGGAAATATATAGTTTCAATAAATACACCATTTTTGATGAATTCAATTATTTTTGAAATAAATTTTACCTTAATAAAATTTTATTATTTTATAATATTTAATTAAATATAAATTATTAAATAATTTATGAAGTCAAAATGTAATTTTTATAAGGGTCAGAAAACTTTTATCATCATAAAAACAAGTGTTTGGTGTAAATGGGGATTTTGATTTAAAATTTAAAATTATCATATTTATAGAATTATTTTGGTAAAATAAATATTTTATTTGAAATCATAACATTGAAATTATCCAATAGTGTATTTTTCATAATTTTTCGAGATAGTTGATTTTTTTGGTAAAACATAAATACAATATTAATATACGATATGTATTATGATATCATAAAAGTATAAAATTAATATAATAATTAATATAAAGGGAATCCAAGAAAAAATTATGTTTCCTGTTTAAATTAATTTATTTTTATGTTATTTGATTTTATTAATAAAACTGTAATAAATCATCCAAAAAACTATATTTTATTTTAATGGTTTAAAATTAACTCTTTATGAACATGACTCACTTCCACATCACCAAGGGAATTATTTTAATAGGTTAAATTAATATCCATATAAAATATTTAAAATGACACATCTTTTATAGAAACAATTAGTAAAAACCATGGGAAGTTTTTTTTGATTATTTTATCATTTAGAGTCCAAAACCTACATTTAGAAATTAATAAAGAAATTTTCTCTCTATTGTTATAAAATCCACCCAACCTCCCCTTCAACTTCACTAAAAACCCATAGAGAATGAATTTACTCGACCTTTACTTCTCCATATCCCTCATAAGTTTTCACCATGATCTTTATAATCTTTTACAAAGCTTTTAGAAGCATCCTCTTGATGTAATAGACTATGTCAGCTTCTTTTTTATTTAATGTACTTTATTTACACTTGGAACTTTTTATTTTATTTTTAATGTTTTAATGTTCTTTTAAACATCCTATCGGAATCCTCATGTATTAATAATATTTTAGTGGTCACAAATCCTATTCTGTCTATAAACCTTGTAAACACTATGTAATCTATCTCACATCAAATGTACAATAGTTCAGTAAAAGCTATCAAAATATCTTAAGTGCTATACACTCAGTTTGATTACTATACACTATCTTTGATTTAATTTATAATGATTTATTTGAAAAATGATAAAGTCTAACCCATTATATGAATATCACTGCTTATGTCTGAATACAGATATTTGTCTATGTCTAAGACACCGTGAGTCTTTCACCGATTATGTTTTTCTAGAAAAGTAACCAAACACCGCGAACAAGACACCGTGAATGAGACACCGTGAATGAGACACCATGACCATGAGACACAGTGACCATGAGACAATATAACCATGAGACACCATGACCATGAGACACCATGAACGAGACACTGTCTCAAGGAGACACCAGTTCATAGAGACACTATTTCCAGAAAAACTATGACACCATTTCTTAATCTATTTTGTCATTTTTAAATTTAATCTCCAATGTTCATATTTGAAGATTTTAAATGAACTGACATAAATAATTTTTATTTGCAGAAATGTCACCTGATAGTATGAGGTACGAGGTGGAGAATACATGCAACCTGTCGACCCCAACACATGCACTCCAAGATAAAAGATTAGTGCAGCCCAGAAACAAGACAAAGATGAAAGTAGTGCAAGTGGGCTAGAGAAAAAAAATGAAGAAGAAACATAGATCATTTTTGAAGAAATAATTGTCACATGAAACTTGATGATGCTAAAGAACACATGAAGCATACTTGAATCCCAGAATCTAGAACATCTTCACACTATCAAACATCATGAATAACACAAGTCGAATCTGTCTGACTTACAACACACTGTTTTCCATACGAGGACTTGATTTCTACATCTACTTCATTTTAGAAGTCCAGAGCAACAAATACTAACACTCAGAGCACTTGTAAACTTATCTCAATATTTATGCTCTATTGTGTATCATTTTTATTAGCTTTAGAGCAGTGTGTGTATCTGTATAACAACACACTATCTCTCCTGCATTAAACTGAAGGATACAAGATTCCCTTTCTCAAACATCTCTTTACACTTATGTATACCCACAGATAAGTGTGGAAGAGGTCCCTGTGTGACCTAGTAGTTTTTACCCATGAATATTTTGAGCAATGTGTGTATCTTTATAACAACACAGTCTGTCTCCTACATTAAACTGAAGGATACAAGATATCCTTTCTCAAACATCTCTTTACTCTTGTTTATACCCACAGATAAGTGTGGAAGAGGTCTTTGTGTGGTCTAGTAGTTTGTAACCACGAAGAACTATGAAAGTGGTTGTGTGACTTGGACAATCCTGTGTACTATTGTTAACCTCGATCCAGGGTGTGGATAAAGTTTATTTATATAAGATTCTTGGTGGTAGGTGATCATGAAGTGGAGTGTGTTAGGTCTCATCTTGAGACTGAACCATTTGTTTTATATTTGATGTGATTCTAAATTTAGTCTTCACTGTTTTACTGCTTTACTGTTTAATTCATAATTTACTAAATTCACTTTGATAGTTAATATTGGAAAGAAGTTATCATTATTTTGACTTATTATGATAGCTTTAAAAGTAATATTAATAACCAATATTAATATTACTGAGAATTAATCAATCTTCTATGAATTTATTTAAACAGTCATACATTCATAACAGTATAACCTTGATTAACTGGGCTGTATTTAACTTTATTGGGGAAACCTTTTCGACATACTTTTAAAAAAAATATTTTTATAGATACTCAATTCACCCCCCTCTTGAGTAATCTACCCCGACCAACATTTGGTATCAGAGGGTTGTTTATTAAGACTCTGTTTAACTTTACTCAATTGTGATTATACTTGTACTTTAAATATCTATAAATTTCTGTTAATTATAAATTTCTATCTCTTTCAATGTATTTTATTATTATGAATAATAGATTGGAAGGTGATGCAACAAACAAACCACCATTATTTAATGGAACCAATTATGATAAATGGAAAATTAAAATGAAAATGCATTTAGAAAGTATGGGTTGTGAAATTTGGTCTTCAATTATAAATGAATATACGATTCCTGCTATTGATAGAATCACTTGGGATAAACATACCAAAGCTGCCTACAATAACAATTGCAAAGCTATGAATGCCCAATGTTTCTCTTTAGGAGATTAAGAATTCAATAAAATTTCTTCTTGTAAAACTGCCCATGAAATTTGGGATACCTTGTCTGTTTCACATTAAGGAATAACTAGTGTGAAAGAAATGAGACATTATAATTATACTATTAAATATGATAACTTTAAAATGAAAACCGATGAGCCTATTTTTTACATGTATCTTAGGTTTAATGAAATTTTCAACATAATGATTTCTTTTGGAAGAGAAGTCACTACCAAGGAACAGATTATGAGAATTATTAGATATCTTCCTGACATATGGAGAGGAACCTCTATCTCTATTAGAGAATCATGCGACATCAGCAAGCTACCTGTAAAAAAACTCATTGGGAAACTGATGATGCATGAAGATGAGATTAAAGTCAAAAAGGAAGAGGAGGATGGACCGAAAAGGAAATCTGTTTCATTCAAAACCACCACCTCTAAACTCAAAGACAAAGGGAAATTGGAAGCTTCTGTAGAGATCTCTAGTAGTGAACAATCATCAACTGATAGTGATGATGAGATAGCTAAATTAGCCAGAATATTTAAAAGATTTTAAAAGTAGATTTTTTTTCCCGAAATCCTAAATTCAATGGAAGATATGATAAAAAAGGATGTTGGAAGAAGGATTGGAAAAGAAGTGACCAGACTAATGAAATTATCTTCTATGAATGTAAGTGCAAAGGATATATCAAGGCTGACTATTCAAAGCTCAAGTACAAGAAGAGATATGAGGATAAGGATATGAAGTATAAAAAGAAAATTAAAGTAACCTGGAGTACTTGTGAGGAAAGTTCAAGTGACTTTGAAACATCACATGGTGAATAGGCTAACAAATCCAATATGTGTTTTATGAACAACACATTTGAGGTAACACTGGAATATGTACATACTTCATACTATTCTGAAGATGAGAGTGACTATGAAAATATGACTAATGAAGAAATGTTTGAATACTGTAACATTCTTGACGAAACATATAGTGAACTAAAAGATAGATATAAATATTTGAAGCAATAGTATGCCCTTATTGTGATTGTTAAATCTGAACTCACAACTGAAAAATAAAAAAAAATACTCAACTGCTCAAAGAGAACAATGAATTAAAAATGTATAACGAGCAATTGAAGAATGACTTAGAATAGTTTACCAATGGAAAAAATACTCTTACTCAACTGATAGGTAAAGAAATTTTTCCTAAATACAGCACTTGAATTGGTTATCAACATAGAAAAATAAATCTTGGTAGAACAAACTTTGTTTCTAAATCTAGGACATACAGATTTACTCCCAACTCTGGACACAAATCAACTAGTTCAAGTTATGATATACTTTCTACTATTTCAAGTTTTTCTGGACTGAATAGAGTTTATTTTTCAAATACTTTACACAACGCTTATAGGAAATCTTTGAGGTAGGTATGGGTTCCTAAAGCACTTATCACTAATGTTACTGGACCCAAACAATTATGGTTACCAAAATAAATTTTGCTTGATCATTTTGTAGGAAATCTTCTTAAAGAGTTATTGTAAAATTTTACGGTACATGGACTGTGGGCGTTCAAGACACATGATAGGAGACTACTCATTCTTCAAAAATCTAATAAAAATAGTTAGAGGACATGTCACATTTGGTGAAAATGCCAAAGGAAAGATTATTGTCCTTGGAAAAATCGGAAACCCGCCTCAGTTTTGATTTCTAAAGTACTATTTTTTGATGGTTTTAAATATAATCTCTTTAGTATTTCACAATTATGTTATTATGGATTTCATATTGGATTTGAAAATGAAGCTTTCAATGTCTTTAATTCTAAATAAGAGTTAATGTTTTCTACATTAAGAAATGATAATGTATAGTCTGTTAACTTAGATTCTTTAGTTTCTAAAAATGCATCATGATTAAGTGTATTTCATAAAGAGTCTTGGCTTTGGCATAAGAGACTAGGACACCATAATATTCACTCCCTTAAAAAGCTAATTAGAGAAGGCTTAGTCAAAGACCTACCCAAACTTGAGTTTCCAAATGAAAAAGTGTGTAATCTCTGTCTAAAGGGAAAACAACACAAAATTTTATTCAAACCAATGAAAGAAGTTTCAACTTCTCAACCTCTCGACTGGTTCACATAAATTTTTTTGGAAAATATAGAGTTTCTAGTTTAAATGGGAAGAAATATGTTTATGTTCTTCTTGATGACTTTTATATATATACTTGGACCTTCTTTCAGGATCACAAAAGTGAAACCTGATCTTATTTTACCAAATATTCCAAGTATTTAGAAAATATTAGTGGACTTAGAATTAAGAAATTAAGAAGTGATCATGGCCATGAGTTTTAAAATCAAGAGTTTGAATCCTTTTTCTCACAAAATGGTTATAGTAATAATTTCTCTACCCCTAGAACACCTCAACAAAATGGAGTTATAGAAAGAAGAAATATAACCCTCCAAGATATATCTAGAACAATGATTTGTTAGTATGACCTACCTATTTATTTTTGGGATGAAGCTGTAAATGAAGAATGCTACATAATCAATAGAGTGTCGATCAGACCTATTCTTAAAAGGATACCTTATGAGTTATGGAACAATCGAAAACCCAAAGTTATCTACTTCAAATTTTTTGGTAGAAAAGTTTATATCCATAATACTAAGGACAATCTTGACAAAATTGCATCAAAAAGTGATGAAGTCATATTTCTTGGATATTCAATTTCTAGTAAAGCCTATAGAGTGTTCAATAAAAGAAATAAATGTGTGGAAGAATTTGTTCATGTAAAATTTGATGAAACAAATACACATGAGCCTAAAACCATTTTAGATAACCTAGAGGATGATGTATCAAATCTGGAAATTAATTAAAAATCCTCAAACCATCTTGTGAAAGAATCTGTGAAGACTTCAAGTTCTAGAAATTCCATAGACTCAAGTCACAATGAACTTGAACCTGTTGATAAACCTGAAATCACTAGTCCTTCCTTTTTTAGAGTTATTAGAACTCTTAAGAACCATCCATTAGATGTTATTGTAGGAGACCTAGACAAAGGAACTCAAACTAAATCTTCTCTTAGAAATCAGGTTGAACATCAAGTCTTATTGTCACAAATTGAACCCAAAATCATTAATGATGCTATTAATGATGAATTTTGGGCGATGGCTATGCAAGAAGAACTTAATTAGCTTGAAAGGAACAATGTTTGGAAAATTTTCGAAATACCCAATGAGAAATTCATCATAGGCAAGAAATGGGTGTTTATAAATAAGGTAGATGAAGCTGGTAACATAGTTAGAAACAAGTCAAGATTGGTTGCATAAGGCTATAGTCAAGAATAGGGAATTGACTATGAGGAGACCTTTGCACTAGTATCTTTACTTGAAGCCATCATAATTCTTCTTTCTTACAATGCACATCTGAAGTTCAAACTATATCAAATGGATGTTAAAAGTGAATTCCTAAATGGGTATATAACTGAGGATGTCTTTGTTGAGAAACCTCCTAGTTTTAAAAATCCTCATTTTCCAAATCATATTTTTAAATTATCAAAATCGTTATATGGTTTAAAACAAGCCCCAAGAGCTTGGAATGATAGGCTGAGTAGTTTTCTTATTTCCAAAGGTTTTAAAAAAGGAATAGATGATCCTACCCTTTTTATAAAGAGAATTTCCAATGATGTTTTAGTTGTTAAAATCTATGTAGATGACATTATCTTTGGATCTTCAAGAAATTATTTATGTATTTATTTTTCTAAAATGATGCGAAATGAATTTGAAATAAATTTAATGGGTGAAATAAAATTATTTCTTGGATTTAAAATATTTCAAAATAATGATGGTATTATTTTAAATCAAAGTAAATATAGAAGATATATTCTAAAATGTTTTGGATTAGATAGCACTAAAAGTAGAAACACTCTAATGAGTACCACTTGTAAGTTTGATCTTGATGAAGATGGAAAATATGTTGATCAAACCAATTATAGAGGAATGATCTGATTTTTACTCTACTTAACTACAAGTCGACTTGAAATTATTTTTAGTGTGTGTATGTGTGATTGTTTTCAAGAAAATCCTAAGGAATCACATTTAAATGTTGTAAAGAGAATTTTCAAATACCTCAAGAATACACCCAATCTAAGACTGTTCTATCCTAGTGTTCAATAATTTGAATTAGTTAGTTATTCTGATACTGAATTTGGTGGCTTTAAGTTAGATAGAAAATAATGTTTGGAACATGTAACTTTTTAGGTAATTCACTAGTATCATGGTGTAGTAAGAAACAAAATTCTGTTGCATTATCTACTGTAGATGCTGAATACATAGCTGCTGGTAGTTGTTGTGAAAAAAATTTGTGAATAAAACACACATTACTAGATTATGGGTATCAATTCAGGCATGTACCTATAAATTGTGACAACACAAGTGCTATTAATATCTCAAAAAATCTTGTTTCACACTCTAGGACAAAGCATATTGATGTATGACATCAATTTTTGAGGGATCATTATCAAAAATGTGATATCACTTTGGAATTCATTAGAACTGAATATCAGTTTGATGATATATCCACCGAACCATTAAATTATGAAATAATAAACTACATCATACATGAACTAGGCAGGATAAACCTTAAGTAAATATCTTACTGTTTTATATCTTTCTATTTTATATCTTACTATTTTATATCTTATTATTTTATATCTTACTATTTCATATTTTACTGCCTTAAGACTCACTATTTCAGGATTACTGTCTCAAAGTTAGCATTTCTTGGTTACTGTATAGCACTTACTGTCTCTAATAATACGGTCACACAGTCTAGAAACCACACTTGTTATGGTCTCACCGTAAAAACTTAGTTCTATCTCACTATGAATGCCAGTTATGGTCTCACCGTAAAACAATCGTTACAGTCACACTGTGAGAGTCAGTTACTGTCTCACTGTATGAATTCCTTGGTATTTTATTTATAAATTAGAACTTGTATCATGGTGATTACTTACTTTACCCTTTTTCTTTCCCACTCTTTTATTTTTGCGACGATTGGTCTTCCTAAATGATAAAATAAAAGATGTTTCACTCATTCTTCACTCGAGCACCCTTCTATTATCTCTAACCGTAAACTTTCTTCAACCCTTATGCCTCTCGAACCTTTGGTGAATTCCCCAGATAAAGCGTCCTTTGTTTTCAACTCCTAAGAAACACAGTTCAAAGAAGAAGAAGATCGTGCCCAATTTAGTACATGAGGGGCCTCTCAATCCAAATCTGGTAAACCAAATAGTCGTACCTGAGAAAGAGATATTCCCTAAGTGGATTATGTCAAGTAATTATATGGTTTTTAAAGTATTAAAAGAGAATGTCTAGTTATATTGGTTTTCAACGGAAGATAGACCTATCTACCCAAATCTAGTTTCACAATTTTACCTGTATGTGCAATTTCTATTTGATTCTGAAAGTGGGTATTTTGTAAGGAGTTTGATAAATGGATAGAGATGATCTTTTTCTTCGAGGTTATGGGCCTCATACCTTAGGATAACTCATGATGGTATTTTTGAATATTTCCAGAGATGTCCTCCACCTCATTGTAAATTCTTTGTTTTGGAAGATTCCTTGAAATGTTTAATTGGAAATGGCACCAAGAGGAGAGACATTGCTACTGAACTGGACGGAGAATCTAGACTTTTGTTTAAGTTTATTCAGAACTTGATTAGCCCAAGAAAAGGTGATTTCAGTGTACTCAAATATTTGGATATATTTTTGATTCATCTCAGAAAAAATGGACAGAAGATCAATATTTGTATGTATGTCATCTACCATATGTGTGAATTGATCAAGACCACATCCAAGTCAACCTCCCTATTCTATTCTTGGATTATCTCAGCCATGATACATGCCAAAGGATTTGTTGGACCAAATGAAGAAGTTATCAAGGATTATGAGTGCTGTCTCTCAAAAGTTATTATAAATAGATTGAAAATCAATTGGAATCCTTAGAAAAAGGCATGGGTGGAAGACAATGACAGGATCAATAAAAAGTTAAATCCATTGGAATATCCTTCAAGGACAAAAGGTATTTATGATGCTAGTTTGGAACTAGATGAAGTGGTTAATTATTCTAAAGAAGAAGAAGAAGAGGCTGATTTGCCTCCTAGAGAAATAGTCCTTGATAAATAAGACTGTGCTCCTACTCCTAAAGTTGTAATTGAGAAAGAAATCCTTGCTCCTAAAGATATTGCCGATCTGGAAGATCAACTCGAAGCTTAAAAAGAATCTACTTCCAAAGAAACTGAGAAGGATACTGTGGAAGAACATATAGACGAAGAAATTCTTGTTATGCAAGAAGATGACCATGAAGAACTCCCAGAGGAACAAGCTATTCCTGAAGTCATTCTTTATGCAGAAGAGAGAATGGAACAAGCTTTTCAATTGGCTCGAAAAGAAATGGTTGAGAAAATAAGGGTTGAATTCCTGGAAATAGATCAAGGTCCTAAACCTCTCAGTCATGAGAAGGATGCACTTGTTGTGGGGGAGAAACCACCAAATATAGAATCTGTTGAAGGTCCAAACCTGATTAATCCAAGCTCAGTGGACACTTTATATAAATATCCCAGTTCTTTCGATGTGAATGAATCATAGGAAGTATCAGTCAAAGGTCTTGACCTTTCCACTATGATTCAGTTGAAAATGGAATCTTATCTTAAAGATATCTCTTCCAAAGAACCTGAGCCTGTCTCAGCTTCTATCTCTAAGCCTTCACCATAACCTCCAACCTTAGTGATTATAGTTGACCCGAAATAATTTGGAGATACCCTTTTGGCTGGGGTTGAAAAACTCTTGAATACCCAACTATCTCCTGAAACAAATCTAATTGAAAAATACGCCTCAATTTTATTGGAAAAAGTCATTTGGAAGATTCAACCCAAAATGCTTCATGAGATACAGGAAGTGAGAGTTGAGAACAGACTGCTCAGTGATGAAGTAAATACTCTAAGAGGTATGGTTGAAGAAATGCAGAAAGTGCTGAATTTGAGATCAGAGCTCGCTTCTCATCCTATTGAGCCTTTTTATTCTCAAACCCCACAGGATATTTCTTCTCTAATTCAACCTCATTTTTATTCCTTAGCTAATATGGTGGATGAAATAAACAAACAAATAGTGAAAGAGATGTGCGAGCTTGTTGTTGGTCTTAACAAGATAACTAATGAGTATAAGGGGTTCCTTAAGAAAGTGCTCAATCAACTGAAATCTCTTAACTCAGCTATCACTTCTTCTAATGCCTTTGGTAAATCATCTAAACCTTACTTAGATAGTGACCTGCTTAGAACAGTGGTCAAATAAGAACTTCAGGCTGTGCTTAGTGTTTTTAATAAATAATCTCTATTTGAAGTTATCAAGAACAGTGACAGGGTTCTTGATTTGGTCAGAATCCATTTTAAGATTTCTAATGATGCTCATCAAGAAATTTCCATGAAAGTTTACTTATATTTCAACTAAATATTCTCTAAGACTGATATGACCAATCATTTCAAGTACCTTGTGGAAAATATAAGGATTCCTCCGGTTACTCAAACCTTTAAGACTCAATTCCAAAAGCTCACAGAGTTCACATATCTGTTGGATAAGTTTATGGAGAACAAGGATGCCTTTGAAAAATCCATACATTATGGTGGAGAGATCATTGCTGATTTTGAAAATATTACCAGGACCTATCTATATATACAGAGTATTACCATAGTTTCTCTTGTGTCTGCACCTCTAAGACCTGGTTTGCCTACATTTAAATCTTCCATAGCCACAACTTCTAATTCTATAATTTAGGAACTGAGTTAGATCAAGCCTGTAATCCTTGGTCAACAGTTTCCCGGGTCATCTACTGCACCTACACTAGCCACCTCCATCTTCGAAGGTATTCCTTTACCTTCTCTGTCAACCAGATCACTCCATTCTTCTACATCAACCTCTGCTCCTATGGATTCTTCTTCTGATACTACAGTTAAAGGAAAATAGAATACCAGCCAGTGATTAAGAACAATTAATCCTCTCCTTTGATAGGAATGTTGTTGCCTTTGTTTTGGTGACGACTATTTGTACTGAAACTCTTTTTCTCAAATGAATTGTGCCATTTTTTGGTCTTTTCTTCTTCACTGTTTTTGATAATCCCAAAATGGGGATAAATATATACATGTTATATCTATATATGTTATATTCACATTAGAAATATGTAGTTGAAACAAATTTACACTCTTAATACAAATGATTTGTGATCATAAAAAGGGGGATATTGTTGTACTTATCGTGTATTAATCATTTTTTAATGATCACAAATCCTATTCAATCGAAAAACCTTGTTAACTCTATGTAATCTATCTCACATCAAATGTACAATTGTTCAATAAAAGCTATCAAAAGATCTTAAGTGATATACACTTAGTTTTATTACTGTACACTATCTTTGATTTACTTTATAATTATTTCTTTGATAAATGATTTAGTCAAACCCATTCTATAAATATCACTACTTATGTCTGAATACAGATATTTGGATAAGTCTGAGACATCGTGAGTCTTCCATCAGTTATGTTTTTCTGGAAAAGTAACCAGTCACTATGAATGAGGCACCATGACCATGAAACACCACGATAATGTGACAACGTGAACATGAGACACCATGAATGAGACACCGTTTCAAGGAGACACCAGTTCATATAGACACCTTTTCCAGACAAAATGTGACACCGTTTCTTAATCTATTTTTTCATTTTTTAATTTAATCTCTAACGGTCATATTTGATGATTTTAAATGCACTGACATAATTAATGTTTCTTTGCATACATTTCACCTAAAAGAACAAGGTACGAGGTGTAGAATACATGCAACATATCGTCTCCAACAAATACACTCCAAGAGAAAAGATTAGTGTGTCCCATAAACAAGATAGAGATGAAAGTAATGTAAGCACTCTAGAGCACAAAAACAAAGAACACACTTAGAGAATTTTTGAAGAAAGAATTTTCACATGAAACTCGACCATGATGAAGAACACACGAAGCATACTTGAATCCTAGAATCAAGAACATATTCACACTATCAAACATCCTGAAGAACACAAGCCAGATCTATCAGACTTGCAACACTCTGTTTTCTATATGAGGACCTGATTTTGGAATCTGCTTCATCTCAAAAGTCTAGAGCTGCAAAGAATAACATTCCAAGCACTTATAAACTTGTCTCAATATTTATGATCTGTTGTGTATCATTTTTATTAGCTTTCGATCAGTGTGTGTATTTGTATAACAACACACTCTATCTTATTCATTAAACTGAAGGATACATGATATAATTTCTCAAACATCTCTTTACACTTGTTTAAACCCATGGATAAGTGTATAAGAGGTCCATGTGTGGCTTGGTAGATTTTACCCATGATGAACTGTGGAGGAGGTCATGTGACCTGGACAGTCATGTGTACTATTGTTAACCCCGATCCAGGGTGTGGATCAAGTTTATTAATATAAGATGATTGGTGGTAGGTGATCACCAAGTGGAGTGGATTAGGTCTCGGCTTGAGACTAAACCACTTGTTTTATATCCGCTGTGCTGCTTAATTTAGTCTTCTCTATTTTACTACTTTACTTTTTAATTTAGAATTCACTAAATTCACTTTGATAGTTAATCTTGGAAAGAAGTTATCATTGTTTTGCCTTATTAGAATAAATTCAAAAGTAATATTAATAACCAATATTAAGATTACTAAAAATTAATCAATCCTCTAATAAGTTATTTAAAAAGTCAAACTTTCATAACAGTATAACCATTATTAACTGGGCTGTATTTAACTTTATTGGGGAAACCTTTTGGGAATAATTTTTTAACAGAAATATTTCTGGATACTCAATTCACCCCAACCCCCTTTGGAGTAATCTAATCTTACCTACACATACCTATAAATTTAAATTTATTGTAAAATTTATTAGAGGGCAATTTTCACTCTCTTTAAACTCATCTATGAATCTCTATGTGCCACTGCAATGCTGTTGAAATGATCCTTTGATTTTCATTGCCAAAAATTTGTGTAGTGAATAATCTTCCCCATTTCCACTCAAGGGTATTCAAATAGATATACCTATCTTTAACTTATTTGGGACTTCAATGTTTTTATCATGTACTTATCAATCATGGGATTAAAAGTGGTGAAATACATCCTTATGTTGTATGATCTATGTGGCACACTCATGTATATACATGATATGATCATGACGAGTGGGCCTATAATTATATTTCCCATGAATTCATTCAGTATTGTTTTTATATCACTAGATACCATTTATGGTGTCTAATAAGTTATCCTACCAACACTATGTTATTATATCTTTGCATTTATCATTTAATTATGCTTATGATGTCATGTTTTTATTGTTTCCACATCCCAATATTGTATTGATGTTATCATGTTACATCTTTCTCTATTTTTCAATAGTATAAATATTATGTATTTTATGTCATCTTGAATCACATTTATTACTTTCATTATGTTTTGATTTTATTATTCCTTTATCGAGCTTTATATCTCACCATTTTCTTATGTATTTCTCAAAGTTATCTTGTTTAGTTTTAGAAGATAAACGAATATTAAGGAAATGTGGTGGAGTTTTTAAATAATATTATTGTACCCCTATTTCATATTATTAAGTTATATAAATAATTTACCAAATAAAAAATCCCTCATGGTCTTATTGTGTTGCATGAAGTGTAACTTTATGTAATAAATCATGAATTAATGTGTATTGAAATAGGGGTTGTTATATTATACCTAAATAGATATCTCAAGTTATGATTAACAATATAATCCTTGGTAAGTTTCATGAAATGAAAAATTAGAGAAAAATGGAGTTTCATGGAATTTATAGTGAAAGAAATCAGAAAGGTCAAATTTTCAACTTTTTATTTTTCAAGATTTCGAGAAGAAGAACCCTATGGAATGTATCAAATGGAGAATAATATGCTTGATATGTTAAAAATGTGGTCATAGATAAATTAAAAACCAAGGAAAAATGAAGAGTTTTGTTAACATAATGGAGGTGAATAAAGTACTTCTTATGGTATCAATTGAATTTGTTGATGTTGGGAGTATGTGGATTTTTGAAAATTAATTCATCATGAAGAAATATCAAGATAGGGATTAGTAAGATCATATAAAAAAGGATTATCAAGGAAATATGTTATCCTAGGGAAGATAAAGAAACTGAAAATAACATATAAAAGCTGTAAGTTATTTTAACCGTTTTTCTTATGATTAATTTAGGAAACATGATTTGATTTATTTTGAGGAATTTTAGCACGTGATTCTTTATTTTGACTGTAGGATGGAACTATTTGGGAATAAGATAAAAAATCATGGTTAATGGTTTTAGAAGGATGTTGAATGTTTGAAGTGTGTATATATAGGGTTTCATGAGTTATGATGTAGTGTTGTTTTATTTAAGGAGTATCAACAGTTTAAAAGTATATAGACCCATTTTGAGGCTTTATGAGATTTTATTGTAAGGTGATTATTGATATTTTCGGAAATATATGATTACAGGATATATAACCATTACGATTATTATATACATTAATGTTATGATTATTAATGTTTTTGGGAAACATTTTAAGAACATATGTTGAATAAAAAGAGATAACCATGGGGGTTGAAAAGTGATTTTGTGACAAAGTGATTAATGTTATTTTTAAAGAATTTTGTTATTATTGTATTTATTGGATGGTTGAGGTATATGGAACCCTTAGGTTTAACATATGATTTAGAATAAAGTATAGTTGGATAATAATTCCATTCTATTTATGTAACTTTAAATGAAAGGTATATATAATAATTAAGGTTAATACATTGATTAATGTTAAGGTAATTATTGTTAATTGGGATAAAGATTTTTCATATTCGTGGAGCATTTTATGATTAAGGTTAATGGAAAATTAATTCTATTATATATGATTTTGATGTAGTTTTTTTCCATGGTGATTCTTTTTATTTTCAGAAAACATTAGTATAATATATTGAATATATGACTAGAGAATATAAATTTTTGTTATGTGACTGTAGGAGTGATTCATTATGTTTGAAGATAACTATTAAGTTGATATTGGAAGAACATGTGATCAAATAATTAAAATCTCTGGGTTTGAAATTTGGTCTAGAGTATTTTAAAGAGTTATACGGTTTGTTATTTATGGAAAAATTTACAGAAAACTGGTTTTAAATATTATGTATTATGTATTCACATGAATCTTTATTCATAAATTATTATTTTACGTTGTTCTAACCATTTTGGATTTGGAAAATGCATAGAGACAAGAGGAATAAATTTTCATCCTTTTTTGGATCTTATGATTAATTTTTTTTAATTTTAGTGCTTTAGGGATGAAAAATCATTCATGGTTATTTATTCCTTAGAATATAAAATAAATAATAGGTGACAATATACTTAAAGCATAATTAAATGGAAAATTTTGGATTAGGAAATAGAAAGAAAACAAGTAAGTATGTTATCTCATATAATATATATTCTTATTTAAATATTCCCTAATTTAATAAATATAAAGATAAGTCTATCCAAGATTTTTTTGGAAACAAAACTCAATTATTAAGGTATTCTTTTAGAAACTCATACACAAGTATGAGACTCACAATAGTAAATGCATGGTTTAAGAAATTCTTAGGAAATGATAAGTTCTTAAGTCTTAACATGTAAATTAATGTTCTTTTAAAATATAAATGTTATCAATATGGATTAAAATTTATTTAATTCTACTTATGTATATTTTTCTTTGACTCATTGGAATTGTATTTGGAAATGTTTTAATCCCTTTTTATTAGACATAAGATAAAATTATGAGGAATAAATTTATTTTGGGGTGGGGACCTGTAAAATCCGAATATTATAAAATTTATTCTATTTATATATTATTTTATTTGATATAGTGTACCACCCAAAACAACAAGATTAATCAAACCGTGATATATATAAAAATTTTATTATTTATATGTGTTTATTATAACCTTTTTGCTAGATTGGAGGGTATGAATATGAGTAACTAAATTGTGAATTATAATTAGACAATTTTTTCTATTTTTATGATTAATTTCTGGGAAATAAATACTTAATTACAAAATATAAGAAGTAAATTATTTAAGGTTAAGAACAATTAATGTTTAAAAGGTCACTTTTTCAACAAAAATGGGTTCTCTTTATATTTTGTGTTTTCATTTAAAATTTAAATTTATGAATTTTAGAATTCAAATTAGGTTATTTGAAATTAAAATTTTATTTTATCATATAAAAATTTCTTAGGATGAAAGGTTGTGATTTTCCTAAAATGTTTGATTTTTGAGTAAATAGTAAAAAATTATGATTTTACAAATATTATCACCTTTACAAAATTAAAATCATATGAGAATGAATTTAAAATTTATGAAGAATTTTTTGTAGGTCAAAAATATAATCAATAATTAATATAGTAAATTTAAAATATAATTATGAACTTATAAATCTATGATTGTCATTTTGGACATCGAAATAATGATTTTATTTAAATAAACAATATTTTTTGTATTTCTTATCTTTTAATCAAGTATTCAGAAATTTCCATTAAGTTCTGATTTGGTTTCAAATTAAATTAAGTATCATTTGATTTATTATAGTTCAAAAAATTACATGGGAATAAACATTATAATTTATTTTGGTGTAGAATCATTTTTATTATTAAAACATGATTATTTTTTATAAAAATAGTGTATCGTTACATTATGTGAAATTAAATTATTTTTTTCCAAAATATATAAATTAAATATAATAAAATCAATTATCTATTTGGGATCTAATTTTTCTAATTTTTTTGTTTCTTTAAATTTCAATTTTGGTTATAATGAATAGTAACCATTATAATCATTTATCACTATGGTAAGGGTTTAAAAGGGTTAACACGGGGGTTAAGCTAAGAGATAAGGTTAAAATTATCAAAAAACACTTATTTAATTTTTTTAGTTGACTAGATTTATAAATTTTTCTTATTATCATAAAAAATATGAAAACATAGTGCCACTTGGCTTGAGTAAAACATATATTATATAATAATGTTTCAAGTATTTATAAGTTTTCCACCCACCTAAATTATATAAGGGAACCTCCACTCCTCTTTTTTTGACACTTATTGGGCACCTTATCATAAAAAACACTACAATAATCTCTCCCCAAATCTCTTTTTGTTGGTTTGGAGGTCCTGCACTCACCAAACGATCAATTCTAGAATGATTATGGTGTAATCTAAAGGATTTTTTCCAAGGAAGTGGTATATGTGTTAATTTAATTATTTGATGTTTATTTCTTTTTATACCACCTCCAAAACTATTATAACCATCCTAAAATAGTGGAAACACTATATTCTCTATAAGTAAATCTTATTATGTTAATGTTAAAACCTTTTTCCATACCATTCTCATGAAAAAGAAAATGAAACCATCACTCATACATGCATACAAACTACCATATTAAGGCCTTCGGGCCACCTTTAGTGCCGATGAAAACCAGACAACCTACAAGGAATAATCTCTATAGGAGGATGAGCAAAGAGATTTCACCATAAAAGAAGATACATGGATTGCAAGAATGAGAGGGTATAACACCTGCCATCTGGACAAGACTGTGCATGAATGGGATAGCCTTGTTGAACAACCATTCGAAGGAGGAGAGCTGATTTCATGATGAAGATATTGTGAGGAGCAGTTCCAAGTAGTTAGTTTGGGTTGTATGTAATGTTTTAAGCCAACGGGTAATGAATTCCTCTAAGGCCTATAGGGCCATGTAATACTTACGCCTACGGGCATGGTAAGGGTTCCACCTCACCCCTTGAAAGGTGGATTATCAAAAATCAATAAAAAATGAAGGCTTTCAGAGCATTGGATACATATATATTATATTTAAAATATAATTATTATTCTAGGAATATAATATGCTATCCACCTTTTTACACTTCCACCCATTGGTAAATGATAACTTCACTTGTATGTCAGTATAGACTACCATATCCATAAAGAGATGTGATTAATTTTTCATTTTTGTCATACATGAATGGTCATAAGGTTATATTTAATGAATAAATATTATATTTATAATATTATTATGATTATTTAAAATTAATCATCAATATACTTCTTGTCCTTATAATCCATTATAAAAATTAAAATATATCTCATGTGTATGTATATAGTGCCTTCTTCATGAGACTATTTAATTAATTTTTCCTGGACACTTTTAATGGATTATTATAAATGTTTAAAAATGATAATGATAATTTTATTATTATTCTATATTTTATGAAAACATGAAACCTTTAATCACATTCAACACACCAGAGTCATTTTAGAGATCATGATTAAAACAACCTCAAAATGTCTGACGTAAACATAACTGATTTGGTAACTAAATAAAACATGGTAATGAATTAAAAAAATCGACTAAGTATGAAAATTTTCTAAGTAAAAGTATAATCATAATATATTTTTTTATATTTAGGATTTATCAAACATAATAAGTCAGACGTGACTTAATGTATAATATTTATCCTCTAAATTGAAATTATTTAAGAATTATTCAATTTTCACCACATGTATTATTTTGTGAGGTCTATAAACTACCATATGTATGTATTTTATAATTATCTTCTTAAAATTAAAATTATTTTAAAATCCATTTCATGTTCTCTACTTCAATAATAATTTGATTTAAAAGTTACCAAATAAGTAAGATATTTTTCATGAATATTTTGTTTTAAATGTTTTAAACTATTTTTTCATCTTGTTCCAAATTCTTTTAAAATGTTTCATGAATTTTCTTATTTATTATTCAAAGATTTTAAGGGTTATTTTTAACTACTTTTGAATTTTTTATAAAATTTTAAAAAGTATTATTTTCAATATTTCATTAGTTTTACTTTTAATAAAAGTAAGAAAAGAATATATTTTTATTATTTTCCACATGAAATACTTTTCATGCCATCATATTTTTTATTTGTTATCATGCTTCCTTTAAAATTTTAAATTTTTTTATAATTAAATACAAATTTATCTTATTCTTGGAATTTTTAATTTTAAATGTTTTGAAAATAAAATGATATTTCTTCTAGTTTTCAAGATGTGTTTCTGATGTATTTATAAATGCATTTTTCAACTATGTCAATGTTATACAAATATCAGTATGCTTTCCTAAGGATATAATATAATGATACAATCCACATTATTCATCTGGATGGATTGTGATCATGTCTATTTATTTTTTAAATTAAGAAAATATTGAAATTCCATATGCTAATTTTCAAATATATATTTATGTTGATTTTTTATTGGATTATTTATTTATTATTTTTATATAATGAATGCTTTGGGAATAGTATGTTATAGGTGGGTCCTAATATTAGGTATCCCCTAGACGTATCATTAGGTATCATGATAAAAACTATCATGGGTATTTAGTTTATTCCATACCTATTTATGTATGATATCTTTCCACTAGGCATATATGGAAAGATAATGATGGCTGACATTATGCATTCTATCATTCTGATATAACTTATTTTTATCCATGTGATTATTTAATTTTTCATTATATATATATATATATAATTTTCATGAAATTGGTAGGTTTTCATGGATGCATTTTTATTTTTTAAAACAATAAAATAATCTTATGATATTCTATGGGTAAATGGTTTCTTCTCATGGAAATGTTTTAATGTTTTTATAGAAATACACACAAAATATGGTTTTTTAATTTATGGTTTATTATGAAATTATTTCTTAAAAACATTTGGAAAAAAGGATTATTTTGGGAGTAAATAAGTGATTATTTTGATATTAAGGCTTATTACGTTGAAATGGAAACTTTCTTATGGGTTTTCATGTTTTTTAAAAGACTAATGGGTCTTATTTTTTATATCCCTTATTGAACATTGTTTTTCACATACCATGTTTTCAAAAAAAATTCAAAAACCTTAAGGAAATGTAAGAATTACAACAAGGTTTATGGGGATACATTATGAAAGAATCTAAAGTGTCTTTAATGTAAATAAGGTGTGAACATAAGAACCTATTATTAATGAAAAAATTTACACTATATAATAATGTTCCCTATATAATTTTATGGGTTTTCATAAGTATCTAAAACTATAAACCTAAATGGTCTTTAAGAAGTAAGTGACTCAATAATTTCAATTAACATTTAAATTTTAGAAGTTAATACTTGGGTCACATTAGTTGGTAATGATGCCAACATGTAAATAGTATGATTTTGGCACATAATTTGGGTGTACGAGTCTGGGGAATCACAATAAGAAGTATCTAAAGGAATTTAAACCCAAGGGTTTTGATTATTTTTAGTGAATATTTTTATTTTCAACATTATTATACAAATTTATATGTATAAAACAATAAAACCAATTTAAAATAGTTTTTAAAAAATATTTATGATTTATATCTGAGTTTTAAACTATCATAAAAATATTAATAACCATAATAAAAATTTTACTTTACTATATGGCCACCTTATTAGTACAAAATGATAAAATAGAAGATGTATCTATAATTTCATATACCATTACTCTTAGCCAATTTTAACTAATCTATTAATGATATACGGTATCACTAATATAATGTAGGATTATTTGTGGTATAATATGATTCTGGGATACTAAGTATATAAATAAAAATATAATATTGTTCTTTAACTTGGATATAAAGGAATGATTTACTTATGATGGGATTATATCAATATATATCCAAACATAAACTGGAGAAATGATATAATTAGATCCTCCATCTAACAACACACATCTTTTTCACCCTTGTGTGCTTCCTCCATTAAAATACTTCTAAGTCACTCAAAACGTATTCTAATACTAACACCTTCTTCAAATCATCATATATGGATTTAATACAAAAAATTTTCAAGAGTTTATTCAAGTTTGTTCTTATTATATTTAGTTATGAAATCCATGTATATATATACCCTAAAAATCATCCTATAATAATCTTTTTAAACTGGTAATACCATATAATTTTTTAAAAATAATTGGAATTTCAAAATAATATAATAATAATTTATAATAATCTTATAACCTTTTACCATTAATTCCTCTATATGGTATATTTTTTTTAATTATCCCCATTTTTCATTTTTATGGTGTCAGAGAGTTGAGGGAGAGGAATAAACTATTTAGACCTTGGTAAATCAAATCACAACTACTCTAACTTCTGAGTGGTAATTTTAATAAACAATAATGATTACCCACCACAAGATTAAGTTTTAGGGTATACAATATTCACTTATATATCTTGGTCATATCTCCTTAATTAAAATTATTTTCGAATAAATTAATCAGTAATTGAATATTTAATGAATATTGTAACAAAATTTAAATTTAAATTATGAATTTTACACTCTATAAATTCTTTATCCCATTTGTTGGATTAAAACATATTCTATGTGACTTAAATTTTAATTTCATAACTATTTAAAATTTTTAAATTTTACCTAAAAATATTATCTAAAGATGATTATTTAAAATTTCACTTTCTCCCTTTAAAATAAACAGCTATCACTACCTAATCTATTTTGTATAAGGGATATCAATTTTCATATCTATGTAAATAGAAAATATAATATTCAGATTAATTAGTTAATAATTGAAAAAAATAAAAAATTTGAAACATGATAGATTTTTATGCTATGGTCACTAATAACTGATCTCATATAATTTTGATGGAACACCTTCAATTAGGTTAAAAGTTGTTTATTTTATAATATCACAATAATACTATGAAACTCTTAAAATTTTAGGATATTGGTGCAGTAAGACTAATATTATCATCAATGTCTACAGTTTTCATCTAATGCTTATGACAAAGCTATAAATTAGGTTAATGTGTACTACTATTTTACCTTAATTGGATGAATTATCCCATACAGTAGTAAGAGAAAATGAATTGAATTTCCCTAAAAATAAGTTAACAAAATAATTAGTATGCAACATATAAATTTATTTAAGAATTTAGTAAATTATAGGAAAATAAATGAAAATAATAAAACTAAATATAATTGAAATTAAATTTGATACATAATTGAATTAAAAATTAATTTTTATATATCTTAAAATATTAAAAATTATACCATCAAATATTAATATTTATTAAAATAGTTAATTAAATTAAAATCTTAAAAACTAATATGATTCAATGATCGAATAAAATTTTAATGTATATTGAAAAATTTATCAATTACATGGACTATTATGAGATGAATGATTTTTTTTCATATATCCCATATTTGTGAATATTCCTATATAATGAATCATGTTTATGTCTTAGTAATCATTATCCTCTAAAATATATGTCAACTTAAGAAGAATGTCATATAATCAAATGATGTCATCAACATTCTCATAAAAATTATATTTGATTTAGTTATAAAATGAAAAAAACGAATATTATTATTGTTTAAATAACATAAAACATATATTTCAGGTATTTCCATGAAAAAAGAGTCATCCATATATCTTAATGTTTTCCAATCTATAAGTTTAAAATTTAATTCATCATGTTTAACCAAACCATTACCATTGTCCAATTTATACATGAATACTGATACAAAAAATATCATTAAATCAACTTACCATATATCATAAACAACTTAAAAATATTAAATTTATATATAGATCACGTTTATATCCTTTTAATTTGAAAATTTGTTCATTAATTGACGCAAATTTATCTAAATTTTTGTATAACAATTTTATTTTCCAGATAATACATATAAATTTTATAAACATCATTGAGATATTTGGACCATTTGATCAAATTGTAACATGGTCTGTTAGCTATAAATATCAGTGGTTTGGCATAATTTTTATATAAATCATGTTCTCCTTAATACATACAATAAATAATATGCTATTCAACTTCATTACCTCATATCATTGTCTATTTATTAAGCAGTGGTTGTGTATTCATTTATGTGGGTATATATATTTTAAGCAAACCTTTTTGTTAGAAATATATAAATATTCTAGTATTATTTGATCACGTGTCTTAAAAATTATCATTAAACTACAAATCCCCTTTCTTTTAATGATGTATCCTGAGTACCTAGGTATAGGAAGTCCGATGTGCTCTACATTGGGAATTTAGTCTATATAAAATTTAGTTACATCCTCATAGATATAGTGTTCAATAACAGTAATCTTTAGTTGCTGTAAATTATTAAAAAATCCCTTTAAAATTTTTATATATCATTTAAATAGATATATCTAATGTAAAAAAATGGTTTTTCAAAATTATATTTCCCGTACCAAATGTAGCATTGTGTTTACGATGATATTAAAAAATAATGGTATAAAATACATCTCAAGTAAAAAAATTATAATGGTGTCTTAATTTTATGAAACATTTATTCAATATAGATTCAGGAATTTTCAACAAATAAAATTTAAATGGTAATAAATCATGACAATATTAATTTATAATTGTATCGGTAATATTCCATGAATTATAAGTGATAATATTTTTCCCATAAAAATAGAACAATCATGTGCTATTATAGATATCAACTTTAAATATTTTAATTGATTTTATTTTAATTTTTGATGATTATCAATGATGTAATTTATTACCATATAAATATTAATAAAATGTCATTTTCTCTTTATTTTATATCACATGACAAGCCATAGGTAAGAACAACCATTTTTCATTAGAAATGAGATGTAACTCAATAGGTATTATAATTAAAAAAAGTATATTCTTGTTTTAAATTCATCCTTTGTATGTATTTTTTATATCTGAAAATATTATAATAAAACTATAATATATTTTTTCATCATAAACATGACATGAATATTTTGTTTTAACTGTAGAAATGACTCGTACAGAAGTTCAAATAAGATAGATATTTTGTTCAATGTATTTTTATCATTACACAAGCATTATATCATTCCAAATGTATCCACACTATTTTTCACCCTATCAAAATATTCATTATTTATCATAGTAAATGGAGAAAAACAAATATTATAAGTTGTTAAATTATTTTTTAAATCACAATAAAGGTGATTAATTTGAAAAACTATGTTATAAACCACATATATTTTCTTTCTTGAATTTTGTAGTTGATGATTTGGACACTATTTTTCACAAATTGGGAAAGCCATATGTCCTTTGACATTATAAAAAAACAAATTTCCATTTACATTGAATCCTTTTATAGTGAAAATTATCACAACCGAGAATTGAGAATATTTATTTTCATAAAAATTAAATACTTCAACCCCTTACTCCCATAATAATTTCACGTATTCAATATATGATAGAAGGTAAACATAAATATCAGTTATGGGTTATTTTGGTCCAGAAATCCTTAATCACGACATTAAAAATTTACAATTCATACAAATACGAGGGTGAAAGTTAAAAATTTATTGACATAGGACTTATGGTAGGGTCATAGTCAAAAGAAATTTATATAACTCCTAGTGAAAAACAATGGTAGATAAAGATCATCTCACTTGAGAAGATTTTACAATTACTCACTTTTTTTATTCACTTTTTATTTTTTGTATTTTTAATATTTAAAAATTAGGGAGTGTGGAATTTCTTATAGTGTGTGAAAAACATATGAATTTAAAATATTATATTGTTCATGAAAACAAATTTAATGCATAGAATAAAGGAAACATAGCTTTTAATTAACCCAAGGGTTCCCTTAGAGTCTCACATACAATGATATTCCAATTTTAACTCACTGTATACATCCTAGAAGACATACATACTGACATTGTAGAAAATGTGTAAATGATCCTTACACCCCCATATAAAATATACTAGATACTTTCTCTAAGAAAATTTATATGAAAACATCTCAAATGATAGTACATCGCTACTACCTTTGTAGACCAAAAACAAGAATCCACACTCTACTCATTCCACTGACTCCACTGTGTATACTCAAATAAAATAAAGGTAGAGATATGATATTTACAATTTGAGAGAAAAAATGAGACATAGAAATGTGAAGTCCTTTTACCCATCTTATATTATCAATTTCTCAGAACCTAAAATATCTGAAAAAAGGTTGAAATATCCATGTGCGTGGACTTTGGAATCATTGGGTTTAATCAATGTGGTGGTCCTTAGGTCAGCCTCTCACCATAGGGAGACCTTGAGAGATAACAGTGGATAATAGGGATAGATAAAAGCATGAAATATAAAAACATAATGAAATATACATGTAATACTATATTAAAATTAGAATGTAGATAATACAAATGATACACAATACATTTCCAATATCTCTGACTAGTATTTATGTTACACATGATTTTTATAATATATTTTTCAATATCATGCACCACATACAATACCAAGCTTAAATGAACTTCAATACATTATAGAAATTTTATTATTTAAATATGGTTATTATAACCTATCCTGTAACACCCCAGGTAAATAAAGAATATGAAATTTTCATATTTATCCATATTTTTGAATAAAATATTAATATGACTTTAAAGGGGACGCTATGCTCGATGGCGTACCCAACACGCAACAACGAGTTTCTTGGGAATCTTACGTTGCACTCTAATAATAAAATAATATTATTTTAAATGGTAGTTAACATGTAGACGTTGTATTGGCGGGAATGGATAAAAATAACTAAAAATATGATTATATATGTTTTTTTAAATGTTTTTACATTTATCCAAAGGCTTAAAATAGGGAAAGAATTCAATTTTAGGCTTTTATACCCTAATTTTCACTAAAGGTTCACTTATCGCCTTTTAATGGAGAACTGTCATTAAAAACAGTTTTGATCACTCTTATACATTCTTTTGAACCAAATAAAACTCATCTTTAGAATCGGGACATCAAATTTTACTCTGTGTAAATTTTTGGTATTTTTCCGATAGAGTTCATTTTTTTAATGAATAGTGTAAAATGTTGTATTTTAATTCAAAACCTCTTTTTAATATAATTTATTTATATGATTATATTATCTTTTGAATTGGTTTTAAAGTGAAATTAGAATATATTTTTACCATTAAATCCAATAGTGGTCGTTGGAATTAATTTCACTTTGAAATCGGACTTAAACTAGTGTCAATCTTTTGATACTTATTGTTTCATAAAAACACGTTATTTGATCTGACAGCGGGAATTAATTATTAAATTAATTAATGTGACTTATATGTTTTGAATTTTGTAAAATAGACTTCATTTTTGAATTCGGAATATCAAATATAGCTTAGGGTGAATTTTTGGGATTTTTCTGAAAAACATCAATTTTTGATGAATAGTGACACCACTAAGTGGTACTTATAAAAACTGATTTTTCCGTTTAAATGAAATTTTTCCATCTTTGTGTTTTGAATTTCAAAAATCCGACATACATGGTTTTCATTAAGAAGTAAAATGTGGTTCAATGGGATAAAAATAATTTTTTGGTGAATAGTAACTTATTAAGTTTTTAATCGCGATTAGAGGTAATTAGTGTAGTTTAAGGTAAAAATAATGTTTTAATAATTAGAAATGAACTTGACACATGTCCTAACCTCATTGGATGTGTAATGGCCTACCAAGACAAGCCATGGGTCAACTTGGGGACCCCATGGAGCCACTTTGGTTGGGAAATGACATAAATAACTTTTTATTTAATGTAAAAGTAAAAATTAAACAAACATGATATGTTTTACTAAAACAATTTTTAAGTGGGGTTATACAAGTCAGATTTTTTATTATAAATAGTCATTGGAAAGATAAAAATATTTCTTACATCATAGTAATTTGTTTATAATTTTTAGACATTAAATAAATTAAATTATTTATGACGTCATAATGATGCAGCGATGACATCATTATCTGATGATTTAAATAAAATGAGAAGATAATGTAAACTCTATGACCTACACATGTCAAAAACTTATTGGATGGGTGGATTTCGAACCCTTATCACCTTATCCACGAATTATATCAATGTGGGACCTTTTAAAACCGAAACACATTTTCAAATAAAGTAATATTTCTTACTTTCCAAAAGTGCCCCTCCTCTCCTCTTATAAAAGGCCCCCACCTCTACCTCATTTCACACACTCCTCAAGTCTTTGGATCGGCCAACACCTGCCCATTTACTCTCTTCAAATCCATCTACTCATCCTAGAATATTCCCTTTGGGAAGAATCCTTTCAAAGGAAGCCTTTAGGCTCAAATCAAAAGGAGTTACACTTTTAAAGGTAATTCATTCTCTCATGTTCATTTGTTTTATTTTGCTTCTCCAACCCCCTAAACTCTTTTTATTTATTTCTTTTGTAACAACACCAGTATCTTCAATATACTAGGATGTTGTTATAAGATTTATTCTAGCTACACTCTCACACAACTACATCAAATGGTTAAAGAACATACGGTTTCCGTGGATGGCAAAATTCTGCCTCCCGAAACGATGATTGTTCAATACTCATTTAACACCTTCAAAGGTAGCCATTATGATGTCAATATTTTTATATATGATAGAAAATATGTTTATGTTTTCCTTAAGCTTCTGTTTTTTTCATTTTGGGCATACCTTTATGGTTTCCATTATGGGTAAACGCGACATCTTCATTTAAGGAAGTGCGGACTACCGCCCCCTCAAAGTGATTTGATTCGTTAAATACCATATGTGGGATGTATAAAGGATAGAACTATGATATTATATATGATATTATACTGGAATTATAATATACCTTTATATCATTATTATTCCATTCTATAAAATACAAAATAGAAATGAAAGTAGCGTTCATGCGTACGTACGGCTTACCGTCTCCATGAACGGTGCATTTCATTTCTTACCTCTAAATGATTATGTAATGTTATAAATTCATGCGTGTAATGGATATATATGACATATATGATATCTAAATCATGAATACAATTCTGGTTATAATAAAAATTTGGCCACATGAACAACATGTAATTGTAAGAAGTCCACTTTCGACTTAAGAACCAAATATCGACAAAACAAATATTATTAACTTAAATGATTACATAATGTTTATGACATGGTAATAAGTGATATAAAAGGAATAATGAACTTGAAAAAGGTTCTTAAGGAAGTATAAATTGACTCAAGTTTATTATTCAGGACGTTAAAGAATGATCGAGTCAAGTCGGACCCGAGGTAAGGGATCCTACACCTCTCTTTCTTTTAAGTGCACTCTTTTATGTCATTCCTTTTAAGCTCATATTTCTTATGATTGGGATGTTCTTTTATATTAATCCTACTTTATTTATTATGTTCATATGATGAGAGACCCTATTTCCTCTCATCAATCCATTTTTTGGATGTTTTGAGTGGCACCGTTAGGCTGCCGAGTTTTCGTAAGAGATTTTTCATCTCACTTTTATTCCCGTGAGATTTATGCTACATTTGCCACAATTTCCTTTGAGTGGTTTATGTACTTCCCATTATTACACTCATTTTGTAATATAATTCCATTTATGGGTATTTACATATTCATTGTATGACACTTCTTCAATGGGGTGTTCTTTTTGAAAGTTACCCAAGTCGGTAAGGGAACCTTTCACCCTCCTCTTTTTAAAAGACTTCGTTTGTTATGTCTTTTAATTAACATAATATTATGTTGGGATATGTTCTTCTATATCCTGATTGATGTAAATTTTATGTCCAAGTGATGAGATTCCCTTTTTATCTCTCATCAACTCATTTTCTGAATTTTTGAAGTGACGCCGTTAGGCTGTCGAATTTTACCAAGGGAACTTTTTAACCCAATTTCGATTTCTTTGGGTTCAACATGTAATTATTGAATATTTCATCCTTTTAATATGTGTGAATGACCTTTTATTGTTTTACACTTAATATCCAATTATATTGGGTGTATTTATATTTTTCACACATAATTTTGAGATTGATTTATCCTTAATTTAAGGATACCTTCTTTATAAGGGATTTCATCACATTTTACATCCCTATTGAGACTTCATTGTTGTTATGAACCAATTAACTCTTATATGGTGTATATACTGTCCTTTGGAATATTATATCATGAATCCATTTATTCTCATGATATTATAAAGTTCTGATTAAATGTTATTCCTCAATTATTGTATTCAAGTGTCTCTAATTTTGGTAAAAACCCTTTAACCAAAATATCGCTTTAAATGTTTTAATGATTTGTTATTATTAATATCCATGTTTTCAAAATGGTTTTAAGGATTTATTTATATGGGTATTAATGGTTTAAAATGTTAAAATCTTCAAGGTGGTATGGGACTTCGTCTCAATCTCCTTTCATTGAGGCATATTTTATTTTATACACAACTTTCTTTTATACGGTGTATAAACCCATTTGACTTTTACGTTTATTCAAAAGGAATATTTTTTATACGAAGCGTTTACTAAACGACAAAAGGGAATGTTTTTGTCGTACGTATGCAGCGACAACGACTTCTCCGCCATCGTGACCATTATTTGAGTTTCAGCTTCCTCTATAAGCCATACCTTCTTTTTAAAAGAAAAATAAATACCATGTTTTACTTTTCTTTTATTTTGGTATTGAGAATGGTTTTCATAATATTTTTATATCAATGTGTTGTATTGATATCTTGTGATTGAAAGGTGGAAATTTTATGTTTCCTTTATGCATGTTTTATGTGATACGATTATGTTGAGGTTCTTGGTCATTATTATGAAGACGGGTGGTTCCGTGATAAACTAAGGGCGGGTGAGCCCGATATAGCTCTCCAATGCATTGGGTAACGCGAAGGAGTGAAACGTTAAGGTTTCTCCGAAGAGATTTAGGGAATATATTGTGATGGGTATTCCAAACGTAACCAAGAGGGTTACTCCCTACGTAAGAATGTTATGAATGCCTCAAGTTACCTTTTATGTCTTATGATTTCTATGATTTATTCATGATTTGATGAGGTATGTCAAAGTGCCTATGTTTTATTGGTAAAGTATGATTTCATTCTTATGTGTATGTGAACTCAGGTTTCCTTTCCATATTTTTATAACCCTTACTGAGCTTTTTATGCTCATCCCAAGTTTTTGAAATGTTTTTCACAGGTCAAGGGAAAGGTACATGATGTGATGATAGTGTCAAGGATGTGTCAAGAAAGAATCCATGTTTTATTTTCAATATGTTTCTGTTGATGGGAAGAATGAATGCTGTCTTTTATGTAACCAATTTGTTTAAATGTGGAATGTAATGCAAGTTTCATGATCTAATTCTCTAAAACTCTAAACCTGAAAAGATCCTCATTGTGTAATCTTTTAATAACTAAAGATTAAGTAAGGTTTAAGGCTGGGGCCTTATAGTTGGTATCAAAGGTCGGTTTAGATAACTTTAGAGGTTAGGGTATTCTCTAAGCATAAGTGAAATTACCATAATGGTTAGGATTTCAGAAAGAGTCCTAGTTTTAGATAAAGTGAATGAGTAAGTATATCTTAGTGTTTACCTTCCTCAGTAGTACATGATGGTTTTGTTTATATACTCACACTGACATTTCTGTTTTTAGTGAATGGATGGATCTAGTAGGAACCAAAGAGACAATAGTTTTGAAGGAAACTGTGGTGGTTCTCTGATTAAGACACTAGATAAAATGGGGGATTCAATGAGGAAACTCATGGTTGTTCTAAACCAACTATCAAGGAGTCATGATCAACCACTTGAACCTTGGTATGTACTGTAATGCATCATGTATGAGATGACCAATCGATGTGGAAGTTCAGGTAATAATTATAAAGGTAACCATTAGAGTTTATATGATCCTTACTTTTGAGGTAATTATGGGTTATTATATGATATGATGGAAAATGAAAGGCATGAGATAAACTTGAGGTTAAAATATGTTATGATTATTTTTGAATATTTTATCTCATTTTGGGGAATGTTTTAAGAATTATATAGTTTTGGAAAAAGGACAACACGCAGACTGTGTGACAACCCGTCGTGTCAGACAAAGCTGCGGGAATCGAACCCACAATCAAAGTGCAACTGGTATTTATCGCCTACCACTGGACTACATGATGTCCCTGGTTAGTTTTACTGATTCTTTTTAGTTATATGATTTTATGAATTAAGAGTAATTTTATTTTGGGTTATCTATGGAAATTTATTAACCTATCATGGAGGATAAGTGATTAGGATTAATTACTTTTCAATACGGGACATTAAGAGCAACTGATGTGGTTTGGAGATAAATGATACGATTTAACTTGGTAGACTATGTGAATAAATCCTTCAAAATATTTGGGTTTCGATCTTAGTTTGGTTTACTTTGAATAATTTTATGGACAATTTGTTTATCGAATAGTCCTCGTTGAACTTTGGGTTTTGATGGAAAAATTTTGGAGATTAAGAATAGATTTTCTTTTTATAAAGGGTTACCCTTTTCTGGATTATCTGATCTTGTAGTAACCTTTTTTGTTTTAGTTTTGGTTAAGGTTTGAAGACATGGAAAATGTATAGTTCTTTTTGTGTGGATTAGGTGCTCCTCTAGAAGTTGTTTATAGTACTCTTGATGCGAACAAGTCTTCCTAAATACTCATCTTTTGGAGAAAATATGAGTCTGTTTAAGAAATCTAGTAAAAGTTGAAAGTCAACATGACAAGTAAGTATGTTTCCTTATGTTTTAGTTAAGCTCAAAAATAAATTCCTCAATAAAAAGTAACTTAAAACAAAAATGTTTTCTATTAACTTTTCCTATTGGGGAACCCAACACCATTTAACCCATCACAAGTTTGTGATTTTATTATTGTTAACTTTCTCCTAAACATGTTTTCTATCACTCTTCATCAGAACATGACCCTATGTTTTCTCCTCCATGTCCATGTTTTCATACTTGGAATCCTAGTATGGGTTAACTCGGGTGACCTTTGTACTTATCTTTCTTTATTTTAAAGTGATTGTTTTATCGACTCTTCTTCCGATGTGGGACTTTCATGGATGTTTCCAAGCCCAATTTTAAAATTGCGAGGACGCAATTCCCAAAAGGGGGAAGGATGTAACACCCCAGGTAAATAAAGAATATGAAAATTTCATATTTATCCATATTTTTGAATAAAATATTAATATGAATTTAAAGGGGACGCTATGCTCGATGGCATACCCAACACGCAACAACGAGTTTCTTGGGAATCTTACGTTGCACTCTAATAATAAAATAATATTATTTTAAATGGTAGTTAACATGTAGACGTTGTATTAGTGGGAATGGACAAAAATAACTAAAAATATGATTATATATGTTTTTTTAAATGTTTTTACATTTATCCAAAGGCTTAAAATACGGAAAGAATTCAATTTTAGGCTTTTATACCCTAATTTTCACTAAAGGTTCACTTATCGCCTTTTAATGGAAAACTGTCATTAAAAACAGTTTTGATCACTCTTATACATTCTTTTGGACCAAATAAAACTCTTCTTTAGAATCGGGACATCAAATTTTACTCTGTGTAAATTTTTGGTATTTTTCCGATAAAGTTCATTTTTTTAATGAATAGTGTAAAATGTTGTATTTTAATTCAAAACATCTTTTTAATATAATTTATTTATATGATTATATTATCTTTTGAATTGGGTTTAAAGTGAAATTAGAATATATTTTTACCATTAAATCCAATAGTGGTCGTTGGAATTAATTTCACTTTGAAATCGAACTTAAACTAGTGTCAATCTTTTGATACTTATTGTTTCATAAAAACACGTTATTTGATCTGACAGCGGGAATTAATTATTAAATTAATTAATATGACTTATATGTTTTGAATTTTGTAAAATAGACTTCATTTTTGAATTCGGAATATCAAATATAGCTTAGGGTGAATTTTTGGGATTTTTCTGAAAAACATCAATTTTTGATGAATAGTGACACCACTAAGTGGTACTTATAAAAACTGATTTTTCCATTTAAATGAAATTTTGCCATTTTTGTGTTTTGAATTTCAAAATTCCGACATATATGGTTTTCATTAAGAAGTAAAATGTGATTCAATGGGATAAAAATAATTTTTTGGTGAATAGTAACTTATTAAGTTTTTAATCGCGATTAGAGGTAATTAGTGTAGTTTAAGGTAAAAATAATGTTTTAATAATATGAAATGAACTTGACACATGTCCTAACCTCATTGGATTTGTAATGGCCGACCAAGACAATACATGGGTCAACTTGGGGACCCCATGGAGCCACTTTGGTTGGGAAATGACATAAATAACTTTTTATTTAATGTAAAAGTAAAAATGACACAAACATGATATGTTTTACTAAAACAATTTTTAAGTGGGGTTATAAAAGTCAGATTTTTTATTATAAATAGTAATTGGAAAGGTAAAAAGATTTCATACATCATAGTAATTTATTTATAATTTTTAGACATTAAATAAATTAAATTATTTATGACCTCATAATGATGCAGCGATGAAATCATTATCTGACGATTTAAATAAAATGAGAAGATAATGTAAACTCTATGACCTACACATGTCAAAAACTTATTGGATGGGTGGATTTCGAACCCTTATCAACTTATCCATGAATTATATCAATGTGGGACCTTTTAAAACCGAAACACATTTTCAAATAAAGTAATATTTCTTACTTTCCAAAAGTGCCCCTCCTCTCCTCTTATAAAAGGCCCCAAACTCTACCTCATTTCACACACTCCTCAAGCCTTTGGCTCGGCCAACCCCTGCCCATTTACTCTCTCCACATCCCTATAATAATCCTAGAAGATTCCCTTAGGGCAGAATCCTTTCAAAGGAAGCCTTTAGGCTCAAATCAAAAGGAGTTACACTTTTAAAGGTAATTCATTCTCTCATGTTCATTTGTTTTATTTTGCTTCTCCAACCCCATAGACTCTTTTTATTTATTTCTTTTGTAACAAAACCAGTATCTTAAATATACTAGGATGTTGTTATAATATTTATTCGAGCTACACTCTCACACAACTACATCAAATGGTTAAAGAACATATGGTTTCCGTGGATGGCGAAATTCTGCCTCCCGAAATGATGATTGTTCAATACTCATTTAACACCTTCAAAGGTGGAAATTATGATGTCACTATTTTTATATATGATATAAAATATGTTTATGTTTTCCTTAAGATTCTGTTTTTTTCATTTTGGGCATACCTTTATTGTTTCCATTATGGGTAAACGCGATATCTTCGTTTAAGGAAGTGCGGACTACCGCCCCCTCAAAGTGATTTGATTCGTTAAATACCATATGTGGGACGTATAAAGGATGGAACTATGATATTATATATTATATTATACTGGAATTATAATATAACTTTATATCATTATTATTCCATTCTATAAAATACGAAATAGAAATGAAAGTAGCGTTCATGCGTACGTACGACTTACCGTCTCCATGAACGGTGCATTTCATTTCTTACCTCTAAATGATTATGTAATGTTATAAATGCATGCATGTACTGGATATATATGAAATATATGATATCTAAATCATGAATACAATTATTGATATAATAAACATTTGGCCACACGAACAACATGTAATTGTAAGAAGTCCACTTTCGACTTAAGAACCAAATATCGGCAAAACAAATATTATTAACTTAAATGATTACATAATGTTTATGACATGGTAATAAGTGATATAAAAGGAATAATGAACTTGAAAAAGGTTCTTAAGGAAGTATAAATTAACTCAAGTTTATTATTTAGGACGTTAAAGAATGATCGAGTCAAGTCGGACCTGAGGTAAGGGATCCTACACCTCTCTTTCTTTTAAGTACACTCTTTTATGTCATTCCTTTTAAGCTCATATTTCTTATGATTGGGATGTTATTTTATATTACTCCTACTGTACTTATTATGTTTATATGATGATGGACCCTATTTACTCTCATCAATCCATTTTTTGGAAGTTTTGAGTGGCACCGTTAGGCTGCCGAGTTTTTGTAAGAGATTTTTCATCTCACTTTTATTCCCGTGAGATTTATGCTACATTTGCCACAATTTCCTTTGAGTGGTTTATTTACTGCCCATTATTACACTCCTTTTGTAATATAATTCCATTTATGGGTATTTAAATATTCATTGTATGACACTTCTTCAATGGGGTGTTCTTTTTGAAAGTTACCCAAGTCGGTAAGGGAACCTTTCACCCTCCTCTTTTTAAAAGACTTCGTTTGTTATGTCTTTTAATTCACATACTATTATGTTGGGATATGTTCTTCTATATCCTGATTGATGTAAATTTTATGTCGAAGTGATGAGATTCCCTTTTTATCTCTCATCAACTCATTTTCTGAATTTTTGAAGTGACGCCGTTAGGCTGTCGAATTTTACCAAGGGAACTTTTTAACCCAATTTCGATTTCTTTGGGTTCAACATGTAGTTATTGAATATTTCATCCTTTTAATATGTGTGAATTACCTTTTATTGTTTTACACTTAATATCCAATTATATTGGGTGTATTTATATTTTTCACACATAATTTTGATATTGATTTATCCTTAATTTAAGGATACCTTCTTTATAAGGGATTTCATCACATTTTACATCCCTATTGAGACTTCATTGTTGTTATGCACCAATTCACTCTTATATGGTGTATATACTGTCCTTTGGAATATTATATCATGAATCCATTTATTCTCATGATATTATAAAGTTCTGATTAAATGTTATTCCTCAATTATTGTATTCAAGTGTCTCTAATTTTGGTAAAAACCCTTTAACCAAAATATCGCTTTAAATGTTTTAATGATTTGTTCATATTAATATCAATGTTTTCAAAATGGTTTTAAGGATTTATTTATATGGGTATTAATGGTTTAAAATGTTAAAAGCTTCAAGGTGGTATGGGACTTCGTATCAATCTCCTTTCATTGAGGCATATTTTATTTTATACACAACTTTCTTTTATATGGTGTATAAACCCATTTGACTTTTACGTTTATTCAAAAGGAATCTTTTTTATACGAAGCATTTACTAAAGGAAAAAGGGATTGTTTTTGTCGTACGTATGCGGCGATAACGACTTCTCCTCCATCGTGACCGTTATTTGAGTTTCGGCTTCTTCTACAAGCCATACCTTCTTTTTAAAAGAAAAATAAATACTATGTTTTACTTTTCTTTTATTTTGGTATTGAAAATGGTTTTCATAATATTTTTATATCAATGTGTTGTATTGATATCTTGTGATTGAAAGGTGGAAATTTTATGTTTCCTTTATGCATGTTTTATGTGATACGATTATGTTGAGGTTCTTGGGCATTATTATGAAGACGGGTGGTTCTGTGATAAACTAAGGGCGGGTGAGCCCGATATAGCTCTCCAATGCATTGGGTAACGAGAAGGAGTGAAACGTTAAGGTTTCTCCGAAGAGATTTAGGGAATATACTGTGATGGGTATTCCAAACGTAACTAAGAGGGTTACTCCCTACGTAAGAATGTTATGAATGCCTCAAGTTACCTTTTATGTCTTATGATTTCTATGATTTATTCATGATTTTATGAGGTATGTCAAAGTGCCTATGTTTTATGGGTAAAGTATGATTTCATTCTTATGTGTATGTGAACTCATGTTTCCTTTCCATATTTTTATAACCCTTACTGAGCTTTTTATGCTCATCCCAAGTTTTTGAAATGTTTTTCACAGGTCAAGGGAAAGGTACATGATGTGATGATAGTGTCAAGGATGTGTCAAGAAAGAATCCATGTTTTATTTTCAATATGTTTCTGTTGATGGGAAGAATGAATACTGTCTTTTATGTAACCACTTTGTTTAAATGTGGAATGTAATGCAAGTTTCATGATCTAATTCTCTAAAACTCTAAACCTGAAAATATCCTCATTGTGTAATCTTGTAATAACTCAAGATTAAGTAAGGTTTAAGGCTGGGGCCTTATATATCCAATGGATTTATGGATATGAATAAGAGTAACAACATTTTGAAATATATTTTTAAATGTATTCCTAATAAAAATTAATTAATAATTTAGACAACATAAGTACTTAATTTTGAATGATAATAAACGAATCATATAAGGTCAAGAAGATTTAAAGATTAAAAGGGTTGTTTTTCTATAAAATATGGTTTTCTTTATATTTTTATTTTCATTTAGTGTTTAAAATAATGAATATTAGAATTTTAATTTTATGTAATTTACATCATATATGAAATCATCATATCAAAATTTTCTTATGACGATTTTTTTAGAATTTTTTAAAATGGTTTATTTTTTGGAGGATGGTGAAAAGAACTGATTTTAAAAATATTATCAATTTTATAAAATTATTATTATATAATAATGACTTAAAATTATATGAAACCTTTTTTTATAGATCAAATATGTATTCAATAAGTAATATAATCCATTTTAAACTACAATTTTGCAAATATAAATTTATATTTTGAATTTTTGAAATCTATGTAATTTTTTTTAAATAAAAAATATTTCTTGGTTGTTCTCATTTAATAAAGTATCAATTAGGTTTTATTCATTTTTAATCATAATTATATAGGATTTTTCTGTAAAATCATTATTACTAAAAAAAAAAAGGATTCTTTGAAAAAATGGATTTTCATTTCATTTTATGAAAATATATTAAAAGTGAATTTTACCACTACTTTAAATGGAATCATATAAAATGATTTCCATATTTAGGATAAAAAAATTATAATATAGTAGTGATTTTTTTAAAGGAATCATTTTAATGTTTCCTGCATGGGTTATTTTGACTTTTTACAGAAGTGTAAAAATAATGTTTTTTAATATTTAGCACATGAATGCCTTTTCTCTTCATCATAACTATTATTATTTATTAAAAATAATTTATAAGTTTACATGGTTTTATAAAAAAATCATTTTCCCTTTTTTGAGGATTTTTTAGATTTAGAATGATTTTAAAGGAAAATAATATTTATTATTGTTTTTAAGCTGACATTCTAATGTATTTATAAATGTGTTTTGTTATCTATTTAGATATCCTTTAAAGACTATTATACATAAATATGGATTTATTCTAATGATAAACTCTATATTATTCCTTTGGATAGATTATTTCATGTTGTTTTATATATTAACTGAGCAAAATATTGGCATTTTGTATACAAGTTTTTAAGTATTGATATTTATTTTGATTATGTATTGTATTGATTATTTTTTATTTTAGTATGATGATTACATTAGACTAAGTAAGTGTTAGGTGGGTCCTAATATTATATATCCCCTTGGTTCATTTTTTGGTTTGATGAGATAAACTAGCTTGGCTATTTGGAATATTAAATACTTATTTGTGTATGATGTATTGGCATGAAGCCTTGATAGTAACATTATGAAGACCTTTATTATGTATTTTATCACTATGTAACCATTTATTTTTATCCATGAGATTATTTAAATTTTTATTGGATAAATTTTATATTATTTTTATTTATGGGTTTTTATATACATCTTTTGATTTCACAATATAAGTAAATTATGTTGTGATTTAAAGGAATGATCACAATCTTATATTGGTAAATGGTTGTTTTCAAGGAAAAGTTTTCATGTTTTAAAATAATACCACATGAATTAAGAATTCAATTTTATTCTTTATTATGAACTGTTTTGTAAAATAACTGAGAAAAGAGGTAAAATTCAAGATTAAGTAAGTGGTTATTTTGAGATCAAAGTTTATTACATGTAAATTGAAATATTCATATGGGTTTTCATATTTTTTCCAAACACTAATTTGTTTCCTTTATATTTATATACCATAATGAGCATTGTTTTTCTCATCCATTATTTTAAAATGTCTTTAGTAGGTCCAAAGGATGTGTAATAATTATAGCCCGGTCAATAGAGATACATATAGAAAGTTACAAAAGTGTCATTATTGAAAAAAAGTATAAACCTGGGAATCTATTTTTGTGGAAAAATGTATTCTGTGTGAAAATTTTCATTCTATAAATGTTTGATGTTTTTAAATTCTCTAAAATTCTATCCTTAAATGGTATTTATGATATAATTAACTCAGTATTTTTAATTAACATTGTATTTATGATTGTTAAATTAGGTCCACTTCAGTTGGTATCAAAGACAACATGAAAAGAGTATGATTTTGGAACTAAATATGGGGGTAAGATTATGGGGAATCACAGTTGGTATTTGAGAAAAGTTTTATACATCTTTAGTGGTTAGGATTTTTTTAATTAGTAAATTTTAGTGTTTAATATAATGGTTTTGGATTATAAATTTTAATTCATTTATAATAATAAATTTTAGTATATTATGATCAATTATGATTATTTTTTACTGAATCAAAAGTTTTGAATAGAAGATGAAATTACTAATGATATTTTAATATTTATCCATTTATTGGATGGTTTATTATGATTTTATTTTATATCATCATAATAATTGGTTTTTAGTAAATGAATGAACCATCATGAAATAATTTATCAGTGGATGTGAAGGAAAATGTAGTGGTTGTAAAAACATGAATCTAAACAAGATAAGAGGTTGAGTGAAAACTATTATAGTTATTCCTAAATTGATATCTCAAGTTATGATTAATAACCTGAACCCAGGTGAGCTTCCTAACACACCAATTTAGAGAAAAATGGAATTTCATGGATGTTCAGGTGATAATTATCATGAAGGTAAAATGATTAAAAATCATATATATTAAGAATTTGGAAATAAAAACATAGGGAAATGTCTCAATGGACCATGTATATGTTTCATATATGGTAAAAGAGGGAATATAGAAAATTATATTGAAGAACAAATGAAGACTTCAATTGTCATTATGGTGGGGAATAAATTTCTTCTTATGGTATTAATTGAATGAATTAAATTTGGGGAGTATAGCCATTATCAAAATCAATTCCATGGGATGAAATATCATGAATGGTATCAATAAAATCATTCAAATAAATATTTATCAAAGAAAAATTTCATTAAAATGAAGATAAAGAAACTTAACATAACATATTGATGTTATAAATTATTTTAACAATTTTTATTATGTTTAAAGTAGGAAACATGATTAAATTGATGTTGATTAATAAAATTAAACTATTCATATTTTTTATTAAAAGAATAAATTATTGAGTAATAAGATGAAAAATCATGGTTTATGGTTTCTGAAGGTAGTTTATTAATTGTATTTTTTGCATATAGGGTTTCTAGAGTTTTATTTAAATTGTACTTCATTAAAGAGTATCACATGTTCAAAATTTTATATACCTTTTTGGAGGCCTTATGAGATTATAATCTATGTTTATTAATTAATTTTTTATAAATTTATGATTTTTTTGATTACTAAACATTAATAATTTTTATACATTGATGTGATATTTATTGGGTTTCATGTAAATGTTTCTAAGAACACATGTTGAAGAAATGATGATAACCTTGGGGACTGAAAATTGATTTGGTGATTAAGTGATTAATTTTTTTATGAAGTTCATTTTTTTTTATTTTAATAGATGATATAGGTATATGCAACCATTAGGTTTAACAGTAATTTGAGGTAAATATTTTTTTGGGAAAATATTAATCTATTTTCTGGGATAAAATCTGAATTGTATAGATAACCATTATGGTCAATACATTATTTAATGTTTAGGTAATTATATATAATTTGGATAAAGAGTTATTATTTTATTAGCGATTTATATGATTAAGGTAAATATATAATTAGTGATAGTTTGTGAATTTATTTGATGAATAAATATCTTGTAATATTTTGCATGTATGTATGATTTTATTGTTGTGTTATGTCATAGTGATTTGGGTTTTTTTAGAAAATATTATTCTATTGTGAAGAATATATGATAAGGGAATATAAATTTTTGATATGTGACTTAATGAGTGATTAATGTTGTTTGAAGATAAATGCTAAATTGATCTTGGAAGAATATTTAACAAAATCATTCTAATATTTGGGTTTTAAATTTAGGTTGGCATATTTTTATGAGTTTTAAGGTTATTTATTTATGGAAATATTTACATTGGATTTTGGTTTAGGTGATTAATATATTATTTATTCATATAAAGGTTTATTCATATTAAGTATTAATTACCATGTACTAACCCTACTAGATTTGGTAAATGTATATATATAATAGGAATAACTTGTTATCCATTTTTGGAGGTTATGATCCATCGAAAGTTAATTTTAGTTCTTCAAACATGAAAAATTCATTATACAAAAATGAAAAAAATGGTCAAAGAATAACCAAAGGACAGAACTATTCTTATGGAATAAAATGAAAACAAGTAGGTATGTTATCTGAAATTTTCTATATTGATGGAAAAATATTTTATAAATTGAAGAATGAGGAAGATAAATCTATTGAGTTTTATGTGGGAAAAAACTCCACTATTAAGGTATGATTTTAAAAACTCATACACGAGTACAAGTCTAACAATAGTAAATGTACTGTTTATAACAGTCATATGTTTTAAATGAACCATGATATAATATATAAATTTTATTAATTACATATGACTGTTATAACATATCTGTTGGATTTGTGTATATGAATAAGAGTAACATAAATATAATATATATATATATATAAATGTTTTCATTATAAAAATTATTGAGAAATTGCTTTGAAAAATATACTAGATTTTGAATGATAATAATTAAATCATACATGGGTATGAACAGTTAATGTTTAAAAGGGCCACATTTCTATAAAAAAGGTTTTTCCTTATATTTTGATTTTTAATTTAAAATTTAAATTAATAAATTTTATAATTTTAATTTGATGAAATGATGTTAGTTTTTTAATTCATCATATCAAAATTTTCTTATGGTTAATTTTTTATATTTTTATAGAATGGTAGATTTTTTGATGAATAGTCAAAATACCGATTTTACAAATATGTTCACTTTTATGAAATTATCATGATATATGAATGACATGAAATCATATGAATTTTTTTATAGATTAAATATATATTCAAAAACTAATATAATTCATTTAAAAATATAATTTTGAAGTTAAAAATCTATGTTTGAGATTTTATAAATCTATGTTGTCACGGCCCATCCCCCGGGGCCCGTGTTGTGACTACCACAAGACAACCTTCCATAGGCTAGGGGTTGGTGACTAGAATTGGAAAATAATATGCCTAAAAATAGGAAGACATTGCCTTTAAACCTGAAAACACAGAGTCCAAGAACACGACAAGATGCAAACCACTTAGTAAAACTCCAGTAGTAAAAGTCTGTACTGAAAGAAAAGGGGTCAGAATACAAACCCAACGGAAAAGATACAACTACAACAGAAAATAGATCATGAGATCGTCCACCAAGGATCTTACCAAAATAGTAGGTACAACTCATATCCGTAACTTTCCACATCAACTAGTCACCTCCATGTATCGCCTGGTCCTGGCTCCCTAAAGTCTCATCCAAGCTGCTCGTCGTCTGCACAGGACACAACAAGGTGTGGGTGAAGCCCATGCAGGGGTGAGTATAACAATAACCAGTAGAGACCCTAAGACCCTTTAAGGTATCTCATAATTTCATAAAAGAAAACCACAAAGCATGATCTCAATCACAAATCACAAAGCAAAATACTCAACTCAAACTATGTATACAACTCAGAGTTTGGGAATAAAGATGATTAGTCTTAAGCTATATCATTTTATTCTGTTATGAAGTTTCCACAATGGAACCATGAATGATTTGTTCCATTTTCAATCCATATAGGGTCATATGTCGCTGATCCATGATGGGATTCTCTAAGGCTGGTCCTCGTCGGGTCGCACACTGTTGATCCATATAGGGTCGCTAGAATGTTGATCCACATAGGGTCACTATGATGATGATCCACACAGGGTTGCGATTTTTCTGATCCACACAGGGTATATATGATGCTGATCCACATAGGGTTTCTATGATGTTGATTTACACAGGGTCTCTATTATGATGATCCACACATGGTCGCTATTCACTTCACAGCCACCAATATGATTCTCCGCACTCGGTGTGCTTGAGTTCCGCAGAATCAAAATCTCAAGATATCGGTTGTGTATCAACTACCGTGAAGTTATACAGAGGAGTAACCTAAAAAATTCCATGTTGTAAGGGTCTCAACGTGACAAATGGTGCATCATTCAGACGCCCATTTTGTGAGTTAGAAGCATTTCAGTACTGAGGGCCCGGTTGGATTCACGGTCAATCCAACCCGGCCATACTCCAACTTTTTTCAAAAATCAAGAAGAGTATCTCAGAAGGGTTGTCTTGTTCCAAGGATTCCAATGCCATAGATGGTTCATCAAACAGACGTTTGGTTTGTGCGATATAACCTATAAAGTGTATCTGGGATGAAAAGGGTCTGGGTCTATTCCAACCCAGTCGAACCGACCCGACCTGCCCTGACCTGACCCAGTTCAGGTTGAACTGACCCGGTTTGGGTTGACCTGACCCAATCCAGGTCCGACCCGGCTGGCCTAAACTAGCTGGGCTGACCCGAGTGGGTGGGGCCTTGGACTAGCCTGACCCACTTTGGCTCGCCGTGACCCGCCGGGCCACGTGAGTTTGGCTCCCTATTCCCGAGCAGAAATTTTTTCCATTCAATTTGTAACAGCGGTACCATGTGGTGCCACCCCATATTAGCGAGACTGATAAGGCGTGGGTCCCCTCCACCACGACTCGAAGTCGTGACAAACCTCTGCGGCGCACGGCGACATGCCGCCCGCTGCCACCGCGACCGACCGATGCCGACCACCCTATCTATCTGATTGGGCACCTACGGGCGCCGGCTCCCTCTGCGGCTAGAAAGAGCAGGCTGTCAGAGTCACAACACTGGTGCCACACTGATGCCATGCTAATGGGGCTTCCACTGGTGACTGGGTGAGCTTCGGTGGTCCATTTTCCCTTCCCATTGTGCCTATGTGCCTCCTGAGATGCTGTCGTCATTGCGTGGCTCCCGAATTCAAGATTCCATTGAGTTTAAAATCGACCCTCAAAGAACATGACAAAATACAAAGCAACAGAGAGCCCGAGCTTTATTCGTTTGGACTCCGACATCCGCGTTAACATCATATCAATTGGGTGGTAAATAATACATCACATAGATAATGATTAACCCCATTCAAACATTTCCCTTGACAACCACCCGCAGTTTCATACGAATCAGGAATAAACTCATTTTGGTTGATCTGCGTTCCTCTTATTTTTTCAAGAATAAGGTTTTGAAATAATAAATTCAGTTGGATTTAAAAAAAATCACTACCTTGAAAATGTATGGGATGTCGAGGTTGTGGAAGAAGAATCCACGTTCGTTGAATCCACCGGCGTTCGTCGATCCTGGATCGATTCCTCCAATGACCTCTTTCAAGCCTCCATTCTTTATTGGAGGGGTTGATCATTAGAACTTCATCAGAGTTCTTATTTTGTATGATATAACCCCCCCCCACTATCCACAAATCCTCCTATTTTCCATCATTTGAATAATTAAATGGGGGAGTTAACATTATAACTCTCCTTTCAATTAATGGTTTCATTAATTTGGGTAATTAATAATCCTTATTAATTATATAGGGGGTGGTTACAAAACCTACATGTAACTAGGAATTTAATATCCCTTATTAAATTCTCGACCACCTCTGTGGTCCCCTCCACCGTCAATCAAGAGATGGTAGAGAAATAAAACAAAATATTATGTTATTTTATTATTCTTTCAAAACGTCTGTAAAACTATCTTTTTCACCAAACCTACTGTGGTAAAAGTTAAGCATCCCTTAATAGAATCCTGGTGCTGCGAGCTCAACGATGCCCTCATATTTCAATTCTGAGTATTGGTTCAAAAGATAGAAATCCATGACCACACGTTTATTGAACATACCTTAAAAAAAGTTCAAAATTCTATTCCGGGCACCCCGGTCCTTGGAATCCAGCTTCGTTAATTTTCACAAACTCATAATAATCCAAAATAAATTAAAAAAAATATTATATGGAATTTTTTGTCCTTTATATTCTCCTCACCTTAGGGATTTTTGTCCCCGAAAGATACAACAAAACTAGGGGACAAAATGGGGGTACTGAGCATGCATCTAAGCCTTCTGCTTTAATTTGCTCTCCTTTAGGTTCCCATGATTCCACTGAACTCACACCAGAGGAATGGACCACCCATGAAGGACCCTCTCCTGTCAACCCTCTATCCCCACCGGGAACTCCGCAAATGTCAACCCATTATCTATGTATAGCATGCCCCTGTTGATAACGTGTAGTGGATCATGCCCGTACCTCCTCATCTGTGACACATGGAAAACATTATACACCCAATGCATCTGTGGGGGATGATCTAGATGGTAAGCCACCTCTCTTACTCTACTGAGGATCTAGAATGGTCCGATGAATCTATGAGATGACTTTCCACCCCAACCAAACCTCTATAATCCTCTTCAAGGTGAGACTCATAGGAAAACATGGTCTCCCTCCAAAAACTCCAAGGTTCATTGTCTCCTATCGTCATAAGACATATGCCGACCTTGTGGAGTCTTCATCCTCTCCTGGATGATCTGAACCTTCTCCGTGGTAGCCTGTACCAACTCTGGACCGATAGGTGCTTACTCCCCTAGGTCTGTCCACCATAGTGGTGATCTGCAAGGTCGCCCATACAAGGACTCAAATAGAACCATGCTGATGGTGGAGTGATAACTTTTGTTGTATGTGAACTCCACCAGTGGAAGATGGTCCTTCAAAATGCTTCCAAAATAAAGTACACAAGCATAAAGCATGTCCTCGAGTATCTGTATGGTCTATTCCATCTGAACACTTGTTTGAGGATGAATGGTAGTGCTCAATAAAAACCGAGTCTTGAACGCCTCCTGCAATCCCTTCCACAAGTGGGATGTAAAATGAGCGTCGCGATCTGAGGCGATCATCGACGACACCCTGTGAAGCTATACAATCTCTTGTATATACAGATATCCCAATCTCTCTACTGATCCATGGTCTTGGATGGGAAGAAAGTGGTCCCACATGGTGAGTCGTTCAACAATCACCTAGATGGAATCATGGCCCCTGGATGTACATGGTATCCCTGTCATGAAGTCCATTTATATACCATCCCACTTCCATTCCGATACCTCAAGTGGCTACACTAATCCTGCTGGTACCCAGTGCTTGGCCTTCACTTACTGACAAGTGAGGCATCATGATACGAACTCTACCACTACATTATTCATTCCCTTCAACCAATACTGATGCTGAAGGTCCTGGTACATCTTCTCCACTCCAAGATGTACCGCAAAAGGGGATGTATGGAACCACCTCAACACCTCCTCTCGTAGAGTCACTGGCACCATGGTGCATCCTCTGAAGAAGATGACATTCTCCGCACCTTTAGAAAATCCATCAAGAGCCTATCTTGAGGACATCTGAACATGTCGGGCCTCGCAGTCTACATCCCCAAGCTGTGCCTCTCTAACTTGCTGAAGGATTGGGGGAGTAATAGTCATAGAATAAAGGTAAGATTCTCCATCACTATCCACAAAGGATAACTGCAATGTGGCTAGCTTCTATGTCGCCTCACTCAGCAACTGTAAACCAGACTTCCTGCTGAGTGCGTCTGCTACTAAATTCCCCTTCCGAAGAGTGTAGACTATATCAAAGTCATAGTTCTAGGGGAACTCCAGCCATCATCTCTATATCAAGTTTAGGTCTTTCTATGAGAAGATATACCTTATACTATTATGACTGTAGTATACTGTAAAACGTTTTCCCATCCAGTAGTGCCACCACATCTTCAAGCATAAGACCACTGATGCTAACTCTAGTTCATAGGTTGTGTAGTTCTTCTCATGCTATCTCAAATACCATAATCCATAGGCGATCACCACTCTTTCCTTCATCAAGACACAACATAGTCTTATCCTTGATATTTTGTAGTAGACTACATACCCAATGCCCTCTTCTGGTAGCCTCAAGATGGGGGAACTCGTTAGTCTCTGCCTCAGCTCATGGAAACTCTGCTGGCAATTCTCTGTCCAAAATAAAGGCTTCCCCATCTTCATCAAAGCTGATAAGGGTGATGCTACCTTGGAGAAGTTAGGTACGAATCTCATGTAGTACCCAACTAATCCTAGGAAACTCCGCACCTCGGTCTTTCTTCTGGGTGGATCATATGCAAGCACTACCTCTATCTTCACCAGATCCACTACAACTCCAACCTTCGAGATAATATGCCCCAGGAAGTGGACTTCCCGTATCCAAAACTGAAACTTCGAGATATTTATATAAATTTGGTGCTCTCGGAGTGTATCCAAAACTATCTGAAGGTGAGTGTCATGATCCTCCTTCGACATCGAGTATATCAATATGTTTTCAATGAAGACCACCTCGAAGTGAACAAGGTAAGGCTATAAGATCATGTTCTTGAGTACCATGAACACTTATGGGGAGTTGATCATTACAGAAGGTATCACCAAGAAGTCATAGTGGATACACTGGCATCTGAAGGCCGTCTTCAGGATGTCCTCATCTCGTACCCTTAGCTGATGATAACCCGATCTAAGGTCTATCTTCGAAAACCATCGATATCCCTTCAACTAGTCAAAGAGATCATCAATCCTCAGGAGTGGATAAATGTTCTTTATGGACACCTAGTTCAGATGCCGATAGTCCACACAAAGACTCAAACCCCCCATCTACCTTCTTGGTGGACAAAATCGTGGATGCCCATGGAGAAACACTAGGCCTTATGAACTCCTTCCTCTGCAAGTCCTCCAGCTGTACCTGTAACTCATGAAGCTCTAAAAGTGCTATCCGATATGATGGTGTAGATATTAGTGCCGTATTGGGGTATAGGTTGATGTAGAAGTATACCTCTCTATGAGGAGGTAGTCCCAAAATATCATCAGGAAAGATATCATCATACTGGTCCACCATTGCAGGATAACTCTGACTCCTCACGTCGATAGTACCGAGGGTAAGGCTAGACAACAGATGAGTGATCGGCTTCACCCTCCTCCAAGAAAGTCCATCCTGAGATGCAATGTTTCCATTCTCACTGGTGAAGTAAAACATGGTACCATCCTCACAGACACACTGCACTTTGTGCCTAAAACAGTCTATCTGATCATGGAGCATGGATAACTAGTCCATACCCAAGATGACATTGTAAGGCCTTGACGCTACTACTAGGAGATCCCAGCCAAGGATCTCTCTTCCTAGAGTAAGCTAACACTTCTTTCACCAGGGTTTAATCATTGAATACTCTCTCATAGAAGTCTCTAATAGTAAGGATCGAGCCAATGGCTCTACTGGAATCTCTGAGCTCTGAACAAGAGCCATAACAATAAAAGAGTGACTGGAAACTTTTTCTATTATCACTGCCGCTAGGGTGGAGTTGACACAGATCATACCTTGGATCATCTCTAGAGAACCTTGGTCATAGGCCTTAGCTGCATGAAGCTATGCTTGTCCATGTCCCCCCTGCTCCCTAAGGTCGGAGTGGACCACCTGGAGGTGGTGACGGTAGAACCTCAAATCGCCGCCCACCACCTGATGGACATCCTGCTCCTCTTCCATATCCTCTACCATGCGGACCTCCTCACTCAAATATTTTCCTCTTCCTTAGAGGTCTCTTTACTATCTACTTATTGTCGGTACGGCAAGTCGTACAGTCACAATCCATGTGGCCCTACCCGCCACATGTTAAGAACAATTTTCTCCTCTGCTAACCTACTCTACATCATGAGTTCCACCCCTCGGACCCTGTATCCTAGGGTGTCTTCCAGAAGGTATGGCCCAATTAGACCTCTACATTATCTACCTACTGATTACTGTATATGACTTAGCTACCTATCATCCGGTAGTGGCTATCACTATCTGTGCCTGGTCAGCTAAGAAGTTCTCCACCAATAAAGCCTGTTTGAGTACTCCAACCTGCGTTAGGATATTGAGAGATATCATCGAGACTCTGATCTCCCACCAAAGACCTTGATCAAAGGCCCGGGCCTTGATGAAATGGTCATGTACCATCTCGGTGGAGTTGCACGAGAGGTCAGTGAATCTCTCAGAGCATTGGGCTACTGTCAGCCTGCCCTGATGTAAGTGTAGGAGATCCTGAATATGCATAGAGCGTAGTGTTGCTGGAACGAACTCTGCCATGAAGAGGCTCTCAATGTCCTTCTAGGTGAGGGTCACCTCGTCGTGTAACTGGACCATCAGGATCCACCATCTCCCTGCCATGACCTAGAAAATATTAGCAGCATTGATCTCCATCTGCTCTGCTAGTGTCCCAACTAGGTGGAAAACTCTAGCCACAACCTCCATCCAATCATTAGCTGTATGGGGAACTATCATTCCTCAAAACCTTAGAGGCCTATACTACTAGAACTTTTGAAACATGCTCAGTCAATGTGCACTATCCGCTAGTGGGGCTAGTGGAAACTACTACCCAATGGGTGGTGGGGCTGCGGGTTCACCACCCGAAGGTGCTATCGCTGTAAGAGGGCCACGCACCGAAGCCTCATCTTTTGGTGGGCCATCATTGTGAACTCTCTCTGGAATCATGGTTGACTGTCTATGTGGTGACATCCTCAAAATAAATAGGTGTTCCATAGTCAATAATCTATACCCAATGAGCTAACTCCAAAGAGATCAAAAGTAAAACATTTCTGAAACACAGAGTCAATGTCTTCATGAACCGAGTTGAAAATCAGAATTCAGGGTCCTTGTGTATGGATATGTCGACCGCCACACCAACACTAGACTCCCTAAACTGAAAACTATTCTCAAAACACTTAACAGAATTTCTCCATTTGAAAGATCAGAGTCCTAGTACTTTGGTAGAACCGACTCCTTTGATACCACTTTGTTACAACCCATCCCTTGGGGCTCATGCCGTGACTACCCCAAGAAGGCCTTCCATAGGCCATACGTTGGCGACTAGCACCAGAAAGGAATATCCCTAAAAGTGGAAAGGTATTTCCTTTAAACCTACAAACACACAGACCAAGAACACAACAAGAGGAAAGCCACATAGTAAAAATTTAGTAGTAAAAGTGTGTATTAAAATTAAAGGATCTGGAATACAATCCCTACTGAAAAGATACAACAACAATGGAAAACAGCTCCTGTGATCGTCCACCAAGGATCATACCTAAAGGGTAGGTACAAATCGTCTCCGTATCTCTCCATATAAACCAGTCACCTCTGTGTACTGCCTGGTCCAGGATCCCTAAAGTATCAGCAAAACTGATCATTGTCTGCAAAAGACAGAACAAGGTTCTAGTGATGTCTGTGCAGAGGTGAGTATAACAATACCGAGTGGGGACTCCTGATACCCCCGAAGGTCTCTCAAAATTCCACAAAGGAATACCAAAAAGCATGATCTCAATCACAAAGCACAAATAAAAAGACTCATATCAATATAGGTATACAATTCAGAGTTCAGTAATAAAGACAATTTGTTTTAAGCTATACCATTTTATTCTATTAAGATGTTTCCACAACTAAACCATGAAGGAGTTGTTCCATTGTCAATCCACACAGGGTCGTATGTCGCTGATCCTTGATGGGATGCTCTAAAGATAGTACTCATTGGGTTTCTCACTTCTAATCCACATAGATTTTCTATGCTTCTGATTCAAATAGGGTCGCTATGATGTTTATATACATAGGGTCGCTATGATGCTGATCCACACATGGTCGTCAGTCAATTGACAGTAAACCACATGATTCTCCGCACTGGGTGAGCTTGAGTTTTGTAGAATATGCTCCTCAACATATCAATTGTTCCTCAACTACCACTATGTTCCAAATAGGAGTAACCCAAAGGATCTACATGTCATAAGGGTCTCAATGTGACTGACAACGTGTCATTCAGACGCCCGGTCAGTGAGTTATAAGAATTTTCGTACTGAGGGCCTATTTGGATTCAGGTTTGATCCAACCCAAAAATACTACAACTTTCTCCAAAACTCAAGTGGAGTATCTCAAAAGGACCGTCTTGTTCCAAGGATTCCAGCGCTGTAGAGTGTTCGTCAAACATATGTCTAGTTTGCGAGATACAACTTTTTAAGCCTATCTAGGCTGAAAAGGGTTCGGGTCTGGTCAGACCCGGTCAGACCGACCCTACCCGCCCCAACTTGGGTTGACCTGTCCTGACTTGGGTCTACCTGAAATGGTCTCAGTTTGACCCAGACTATCCTGTTGGGTCGCGTACTTGTCCACCCCGACTTGGATGGACGTGGCCCGCCAGGCCGTGCGGGGTCGACTCTACCTTCTCGAGCAGACAATTTTTCTGCTCGATTTGTAACAGTGGCACCACATGGCACCGCCCCTTATTAGCAGGACCCACGGGGTGTGGGTCCCCTCTACCACAACCCAAAGACATGGCCTCCCTCTGCAGCATGCGATGGCGCGCTGGCCGTTGCCACCGTGGCCGGCCGACGCGGGTTGTCACATCTGTCCGCCGCAGCGTCTACAGGCACCGCCTCTCTCCGTGGCTAGTGAGAGCCAACTGCCACTGGCTTCGCCACGTCGGTGCTAGTTTCCAGCGTCACCGCATTGGTGCCACACTGACGAGGCTTCCACAGCCCACCAAGTGAGCTTTGGTGGTCCTTTTTCCCTTCCAATTATGCCTACGGTCCTCCTGGGATTCTACCGTCACTACGTGGCTCCCGGATTTAAGATTCCGTCGAGTTGAAATCTTCCCCCAAAGAACGTGACAAAAACCAAAGCGACGAAGATTCCGAGCCTTATTCGTTTGGCTTGCACTCTCCGCGTTAGTATCATATCAAGTGGGTGGTAAAAAATACATCACATAGATAAGGATTAACCCCATTTAAACTTTTCCCTCGACAACCACCCGCAGTTTCATATGAATCGTGAATCAACTCATTTTCATTGATATTCGTTCCTCATGTTTTTCCTAGAATGACGGTTCAAAATAATGAATTCACTTGTTTTTAAACAAAAAAATACCTTCCTTGAAAATATAGGGGATTCCGCTATTGTGGAAGAAGAATCCTCATTCAGTGAAGCCGCCGACGTTTGTCGATCACAGATCAATTCATCCAATGACGTACTTCAAGCCTCCGATCTTCTTTAGAGGGGTTGATTGTTGGAACTTCATAAAAGTTATTCTATTCTATGACCGAATCCCCCACTATATACCTATCCTCCTCTTTTCCAAAATTTGAATAATTAAAAGGAGTTAAGAGTTTAACTCTCCTTTCAATTAATGGTTTCATTAATTTGTGTAATTAATAAACATTATTAATTATATGAGGAGTGGCTACACAATCTATGTGTAACTAGGCATTTAATATCCCTCATTAAATGTGCGACCACATCTATGGTCCCCACCACCGTCACTCAATAGGTGGTAGAAAAATAAAATAAAACATTATGTTATTTTATTATTCTTTAAAAAAGTCTGTAAAACAATCTTTTTTACCCAACTTACTACAGTTGAAGTTAAGCCTCCCTTAAGCGAATCCCGGCACTATGAGTTCAATGGTGCCATCATAGTTCAATTCTGAGCATTGGTTCAAACGATAAAAATTCCCACCCACACGTTTACTGAACGCACCTTAAAAAATGTTCAAAATTCTGTTCCGAGCACACCAGACCTCGAAATCAAGCGCCGTTAATTTTCACACACTCGTAATAATAGTAAATAAATTTAACAAAAATTTATATGGAACTTTTGAGTCTTTACATAAATATTATTCTTATTCAAAGAAAAAATATTTTGGTTCTTCTCATTTATTAATGTATTTACACAGTTATTTTCATATTTTTTGGTTGTTTTGAAAGTAAATAAAGTATAATTTTATTATACTAAACCAATTTAATCTATTATATTTGAAATTATAATTGTTTTTGGTAAAATCATTTTTATGCATAAAATTACTTTTTTATTCCAAAAATAGGTTTTTATTGCTTTTTATGAAGTTATATTAAATATAAATTTTACGATTTGGGAAATTTAATTTTTGAAAATTGATTCAATATTTTTTTATCATAATGTTCTAATTTATTAATTTTATAATGTTCATTTTTTTCATAATTAATAGTAACCATGGTAAAAATTTATCACTATGGTATGGGTTAAAAAAGGTTAACATAGTTCTTATGCTAAGAGATAAGGTTTAAATTATCAAAAAAAAAACATTCTTAAAATTGATTGGATGATTTTATTTTGACCATAAAATTATTATATTATAAAATATGAAACTTTTGAGTCACATGGATTGAGTGAAACCTATTTTATATAATAAAATGTCAAGTATATTCATGCTTTCCACCCACATTACTTACAAAAGTGCTCATCATATCCTCTTTTCTTCACACATCTTGGGAACCTTATCTCAACAAAAATATAACCAATTACCTCTCTAGATCTATTTTTCTTGTCCTAGTAGTAATTTTATCACAAAATATTAATCCTATAGGGCTTAAGGAGTAGGCTAATGGAGTTTTTCAAAGAAATAGGTATAATCTAGAACTGAATTATTTTATGTTTATCTCTTCTACTATCTCCATTAAATATATTCTAACCATTCAAAAATAATTAAATCATAACTTAAATATACTAAAATGTAATTTTTTTATGGTAAAACCTTTTTTTATCTCTTTTCCATCCAACGGAAAACAAAAACACCCCTTATGCATACATACAAACTACCATATACACATAGTGATGTAATTAATTTTTCATCAACACCTTACACAAATGGTTATAGAATGGAATTTAAGAAAATATTTGAAATTTATTAAAATATTATTATATAAATATAATATATTATCTACATTTTTAAACTTACCTCCATTTAAAAATTATAATTTCGCTAATGTGTACGAGTGGCCTACCACCTCTATGAAGTGATGCAATTTGGTTTTTCATTTACACATTACATGGTTGAAAATAATGGTGAATTTCATTTATTAATATTATATTTATAATATTTTTTATGATTATTTTAAATCAAACCTTTACCTAATTTTTTCCTTTTCTATTCATTAGAAAAATGAAATTATCTCTGATGCGTACGTATGGACAATCGTCTCTTTGAAATGAAGCAAATCAATTTTTAGGATCACCTTAAATGAATGGTTATAATTGAATATAAAATGTAAATAAATTATAATTATAAATATTTTAAGACTTTGGTGATTATGAAACCAGGGAACCTTTGACCATGGTTAACATATCAATGTTATTTTGTATATTAAGAATCGAACAACCTCAAAACATCTAACATAAACTTAACAGATTTGGTAACTAAATAAAATCGGATAATAAATGAACTAAATGGAATTATAGAAAATTAATAAGTATGAAAAAGGTTCTAAAACAATTATAAAATTAATATAATCTATTTTTTAATTATTTATAAAATGTATGAAATACTAGAGTTAATATATTTCCCATCTCAATTTCCATTCATTGATAAATGAAATTTTCACCACTTTTTTTCTTTTGTGTAATGTACCGTCTTTTCGTGAAGTTATTTTTAAAGACCTAAACTACAAAAGAACATATCTAGTTCCTTAATTTATTAAATTAGCATAAGATAAAATAAATTACATCCCCAAGGGAAAAATAGTTTAGTATTCTTAGTAAACTAGATTCATATTTATAATTCACATTATATTTTGAAAACATAAAATACATAAAGAATTTCACTGAGTATACCATTAATTCCCCTATGTGTAACCCTAAAAATAAGTCATAGTATACTTCTTGAAATATTTAAGAGAAATAAAAAATATTAAATGGGCGATCTAAAATGCTCAGTACGGGTAAGCACACAATAGAGGATCTACGAAAATATGGCATAACTAATAAAGAAAGGTAAATAACTAAAACATGTTCCATTTAAATAATCACATGATCTAGGAAACTAAACCATGGATATTATACTAGTCGGATAATCACATGGAAATCAATAATTAATATCATAATTAGTGAATTCATAACTCCAGAGGACTACAACTCACCGTGAAGGCTTCGACCAAGACACCATACATACATAAGAAAGACATAATCCAAAACCCACACTAGTTTGTCTTATGAGACCTACTGATGCATTGAGGGACTATAAAGGACTCTGAACATCACTTAATAAGTCTAATTCATTTTTCAAATGAAATGTGTGAAACATAAACTACAAAAACATTTATATTGAAAAACTAGAATATGAAATTTGAATACTTTAACCATAAACCATGAATAGTATCAAAATAACACATCAATAGTCAATCTCATTATAAAAAATTTAATAAAATATGGTAGATGATATCATAATATATCAACCTCAATAAATCCTAAAATTCAATAAAGGATTTTACATAGATGAAAATAATCTAATAAAATAATAGAAATTTTTTTAGAGAAATACCCCCTTTTGCTTTAAAAATAATTATTTTGAAGGTCAAACAATTTTAGAAGAAAAAATTTTAGTTTAAAATAACATTATTAGCATGTAAGGGGGATTTAAGGAATTAATATAACATGATGACAGAAAAATATTCTCATTTAGTATAAGTTACAAAACAATTCCTTCTGTTTTTTAGTTGAAAAATTTATAAAGTACCATGTTTGGAAAATGACAAAAAGATTCCTTTAAAACAATTTTATAAAAAGTAGAACATGGGTAAAAAGAATTTAAAAATTTTCCGGATAATTGTCAAAAAAATTGGAAAACATTTTTAATAGACATGGAAATGGATGATAAATATTCCCTAGTAGATAGTTATGTATAAACAATCCCAAATAATAATGATATTGTGAAATTAACCCTTACCTTATTCTTCATTTTAAAGAACATGCTTTAACCTCAGGTATAATGGTTTTAACCATGTTATTAAATTATACTATAACCACACCCACATTTATAATATCATATATTAACTTTCTTATAATATATTATAACTAGTTTGTTGATAATATTTTGTTATTACCCTTGTTTTAGGTATTAATTGCTTCATTTTTCTAGGCATGGTTTGTCCTGAATGTCTTCTTTATTATTCATAGCATATATATCCAAAATGTGAAAAATGATTTTATTGTTAAAACAATACCATTTTTAATCATTAAAAAAATTAGAGTCATTATTGAATTTTGGGTATGAAAAATAATTTTATTGCTTCGTGGAGACGACATACCGTAAGTACGCATGAGTGATGACATCATTCTGAAATTGGTGAAAGAGTAAGGAAGTTGATGGTATATTATTATTTAAAGAATAAATATCATTTAATAATTATCATATATATCAATTTATTCCAACATTATACCCATCCAAGTAAGGTGGTGATGAAAAATATAGTATGCCATGACTTGGAGACGGTAAGTCGTGCATACACATGAGCAATGTTTTTGTTTTTCATAGGATGGATAAGAGGTGGAATATGGTATTAACATATTCATAAAAAATCTAATCATATATATAATACTGGATTTATTACTTTATAATGGAAATAAAACATTAAGATGAATTATAAGAAGAAATGAATTTGAATGAGTTGGTAAAAATGATTACCACTTCTTTAGTGGACTTCTACTAGATCTCTTTATAAGGGATTAAGGGTTAATGTTTTTAGAAAACTAGAGACTCCATAACATGTATATGGATGTTTTAAAAATACTTATTTAGGGTTTGTTTGAGCTATAAGGATCAATGTGGTGCGAAGAAGTCAGGGAGGAGGTTCCCTTTTATAATTGAAGTGAGGTTCACTTTTGGAAACTCTCGAAATATTAAATTAATGTAAATTTATTTTCAAATAAAAATTTATTAAAATTGTGTTATTTGAAATCTAATATGGGTACTGTTTTAAATAATATCCCCAAATAATTTTTAAAAATATGTAGGTCACACTCTTATAGTTATCTATTGGATTTAACCCTTATTTAATCTCCTCAACTCTTATAATGACAAAATGTGTTTTGACATCTTAAGGGTTAATATAGTAACTATATAATGACAAATGACCAATAAATGAGTCATTGATAATTTTTTTTATCCTTATCCAATTCATTTGGATGAATTTTATATTTTTATAAATTTTATATCATTTAATAAAATATTATTTATTTTAAAATATCATAAATGTCAATTTTCATACTATTCATTACATGACATTTTTAAAATATCATAAAAACATGATATGTTTGAACCAAAACCTATGATACATCCCTAATATGTATAGTTAATCTAGAATTTATTTTTATAACATTAAATATATCAAATTATATTTATATTAATATTTTTAATAACATTTATTGGATAAGTCCATTAATTATACAATTATTGCATCATCATTATGCTTGCCTTTAATTTAATTATTTCATCACTAAAAATTTAAAATAAATTATCATGATAAATATAAAAAATTTATATTGAAAATGACTATTTATATTATAATATATCTTCTAAATAACCATGTATTAAAAATGTAATGCCTTTTAAAAACATGAGTATGATATATTTGGCTTTTAATAAAAATATACTATAAAAGGCTTAATGTCATCCAAGTGGCTATAAGGGGACATAAAATCTACCCAAGGATGCTTTTGGTCGATAATAAGTCATCCAATAAAATTAGGATAAGGGTTAGGGTAATTTTTGAATATTTATAATATTATTTTTTTCTGTTAATTACCTAATTTACCCTTCACCATGTTAATGAAAATTATTGAAGTTACTATTCATAATATCAATAAATGGAACTAATTAAATAATGTTTAACTTATTATTCCAAATATTGAATGTATTTTTCAAAAATTCAGTACATATATCTTTCATAAATTAATTAAAAATTAATCTCATAGACAAGATGAAACAACGAGTTTATAATGTAAAAATATTTAAAATTTCACAAATTTTTTATCCAATTTCAACATGAAATTGATTCTAATGACTTAAATTAGATTAAAATATATAAAATTTATCTAATTATACTTTAAAACCAATTTAAAATATAAGTTATCGTAATTAATTATTTATCCAAAAAATCTATTTTCATTAAAAAAGTTTTTTTTCACAATTCGTCAGAAAATATAACTTATTAGAAAAATAAAAAAAATCTATCCAAAGTAAATTTTAATATTTTGATTTAAAAAATGATATATATTTTTTAAAATATAATTTATATAAGTTTAAAAATATATTTAAAACAAGTGCGCCATTAAAAGGTGGAAAACTACCTTTTAAAAAATATAGTTTTTTTGCGTAAAAGTGGATTTATTTTCTATATAATGTTTAGAAAACATGTAAGATGAATTTTAAAAATTATATTGAATATGTAATATATAAATTTCAATTTTGTTAATACTATAAATTCTTTCCAATTTAACAGCTAGGTTATAATCATATTTCATTGTTTTTTAAGCTGGGTATTGCGTACAATGTAGTCTATCAAAGAAATAAAATAATTTTAAAAGAGACATGTCGTAAAATCTTTGGGTGTTACATTCTCCCCTCCTGAAATTAATTTCATCCTCATAATTTTAAATTTCACTTCATAAATAAATGTTTGATACATGATTTTCGTGTGTGTGAAACCCACATGATAAATAATGTTAATAAAATATTCTTAATAAGAGGGAACAAGAAATGTGAAGGTGACCATAAAGGTAGGACTTAGAATATGATAAAAATTGTGTGAAGTGAAAACATAGAAATTGAATAGAAATCATACTATCATGTTTAATTGGAGAGTGATATAAAACATTTTCATTAAAAATTTAACCATCACAAAGCCACAAATATTTTATGGGTAAAAAGACCATTGATTTTCTCAATAAGAAAAGTAAATAGATATCATTTTTATGTAAAAATTCTTTTCCAAAATTTAATTAATTCATTTAATTCCTATACTAATAACATGAGGAAACATACTTTCTTTACAATTAGAGTTTCAAACTTTAATAAATTTCAATTACCAAATAATATTTTTCTCCAAATCAAGAGTATTTAAGATAATTTTTTCATACCTAAATAATTCAAATCAACTTCTATGGTTCAAAAAATCCACAAAAGTACAACAATCTATTCCTACTGTATCTATACATTAACCAAAATTTAAATGGTTAGGATAAGATAAAATAATTTCCAAAAATAAATAAACCTATATATGATGAAAAACACATTAATATTAAACATTAAATAGTATTAATTAATGTTCAACATAGATCATTCATAAAATAACAATAATTACACAAAAATATTATAAACTACGATTTAAACCCAAAAAAATTATAAGGATTTGATCACATAGTCTTCCAAATAACATATATCACTCTTAATGTCTCATAAAAAAATTAATTTCTTAAATCACATAGTATATAAGATATGTTAACAATTTCCATAAATAACATGAATCACCATAAATCCACAATAATATCATATTTGACTGAAAAATAAAAATTAACATTTATTCCTCAAAATATTATGTTTTCCTCAATCTTATAAGAATCCCAACGTAGAGAAAATCTTCTGAAATAAAATTAATCACTTAACCACCAAACCATTTTATAATCCCAATGATATATTTTTGATAAAACAAATGTACCTAAAATGAAACTAACATTATCCATTCGAAAGTTTAACTAAAAAAATTTCATGCTAACAAGAACATCATGTAGGCTAGTGGTAGGCGCATCACCCTTTTCACCCTTCAGTTGTGGGTTCAAACCATGGGAATCTTCTAAACATGATGGGTTGTCACCCATAAAACATGTTTTCCTTTTTCTAAAAATATATTAACACTATCTAACAATTTGATAAGAAACCTAAAAAATAACCAGAATATATAAAACATTAAGGAAATGTTTTAACCAAAAATTTTATTTGATTTGTTTCATTTTTTATTCCTGGTAGTACAAATAACCATAATTACCTTAAATTCAAAGATTTTTTAAACCTGAACAATTATACTTACCTTTAAACATATATCCATAAAATTAAAAGGCATTATTCCTTTAAAAAAATTTCACACATACTAAACAACTGTGTTTTGTTCCCTAACAAATGTTTTCCTAAATCTAGTGCCTGAGGTTTCTAGAAAACTTTCTCTAATACCAACTGTAAAAAATAGACTCTAGTATCCCGGAGCTGGTACCTTACTCTATTACATTAGAATAAGATACAAGACATCACATCCCAAAGGGATGAATAGTTTAACAGTCTTGGCAAACTAGACACATACTTTAAATTCACATTACATTTTTAAAACATAAAAAAATCAAATAATTTCATTGAGCCTTCAATTAATTCTAATTTGTGTAACTCTACATATCAATAGTAATACAATTCTTGGAATCCTAGATAAAAATGAAACATATGAAAGAGGTGACCTCAAATGATTAGTAAGGTTTAACATATAATGGACGCTATGAGTAAATTTGGAATAAACACTATAGAATGGAAAATAACTAAAACTCATTCCATTTAAAAAATCACATGAGCTAGAAAACCTTGCCATGGATATTTTACTAGTTTAATAATCACTTGTACATAAATAATTAATCTCATAATGGGGGAATGCATAATTTCAAATATCTAAAACTCATTATCAGGGATTCATCCTTAACACCATACATAAACAGGTATGACATAAGCCCCAAACCAAACTAGTTTTTCTCTTGAGACCTATCAATGCATTGATTGGATATAGAAGGAAATTCCCATGACACACTATGTCTAATTAATTCCTCATATTAAAAGGATGATCCATAAACAACATAAACACTCATATTGAAAAAATATCTTAACAAATATGAATACTTTAACAATAAACCAATAATGATATCAAAATAGAACATCCACAATCAAACTGATCATGAAAAATTTAATAAAATATGGTAGAAAATATAATAATGGATCAACATCAATTAATCATAAAATTAAAAAAAGGGTGTTAACATAGATGAAAAAAATATACTAAAATCATTGAAAATTCTTGATAGAAATACCCACTATTACATTGAAAACATTTAGTTAGAAGGATGTGAAATTTTAAAACAAAACATTATATTTTAAAATAACCTTGTAATCATGTAAGGGGATCTTCAATAAATTGAGTATTAATAATAGTAGAAAAACATTTCCATTCCATATAAGTTAAAAAAACATTCCTTTCATATTTTTTTGAAATTTTCATAAATTTTCTAGTTTGGAAAATGAAAAAAATATCCATTTCAAACCATTTTATAAAAATTCATACATGGGTAAAAAGAATTTAAAAATTTTAAGGATAATTGTAAAAATATTTTTTTAAGAAACAAGTACATGGATGATGAATATTCTCTAGAAGATACTTATGTATACAAAATCTTGAATAATAATGAGATTGTAAAATTAACCCTTACTATATGATTCCTTTAGTATAACGTGCTTTAACCTCCTATATAATGGTTTTAATCATTTTATAAACTTATTATATAACCACACTCTCTCCAATGTCCCGAAGGCCTTCATTTTTTATTGATTTTGAAAATCCACATTTCAAGAGGTGAGGTGGAACCCTTACAAGGCCCATAGGCGTAAGTATTAAATGACCCATAGGTCTTAAAGGAATTCATTGCCCGTAGTCTTCAAATATTAAATAGAACCCAGACTAAATACTTGGAACTGCTCCTCCCCAGCATCTTCATTGTGAAATCATCTCTCCACCTTTTCATGGCATGTTCGTCTAGGTTTTCCTATGCATGCACAGGATTGTACCAATGGCAGGTGCCATGCCCTCTCATTCTTGAAATTTGTTTATCTTCTGCACTAGTGAAATCTCTTTACTCATCCTCATTCTGATGTTTGTTCCTTATTGGTAGTCTGGTTTTCATCTGCACTTAAGGTGGCCCGAAGGCCTTGAGGTGGCCCGTAGACCATACTAACCCGAAGGCCTGGGTGGTCCAAATGCCTTAAAAGACTAAGGGACCAAATTGGTGGCCCAAAAGCCCAAATGGAAGAATATTTCCAGCTACTACAGTGCCAAATTGTGCCTACTATAATGCCTGCTACAGTACTGCTATAGTACTGCATAGTCTCTGCTACAGTACCTGCTATAGTACCAGAAATTAGCAACCATCTAGATTTGATCCCAGTTAGTCTGGATGCACATAAATAGTCCTCACCAACTGGGATGAGGCTCATGTGAATTCTACAACCACACTCATATTTATAATATCATATATTAACTTCTTATAAAATCTTATTACCCTTTTGTTAATAATATTTCTTTATTAAGCTTGTTTCATGTGTTAACTGCTTCATTTTCCAAGTAATTCCATTAAGACTCACTAATGATCCTAAAATCTTCAAGGAATTGATGAATAGATTATTTAGAGATTACCTAAAAAATGGTAGTATTTATAGATGATATTCTAATATTCTCCAAGACCAAGGAGGAGCATGAGGAGCATCTATGTACTCTTCTAAAGACCTTATGAAAGGATAAGATTTATTACAATTATATAAAATGTGAGTTCTGGTTGAAGGAAGTATATTTCTTGTGGAATATCATCAAAAGTAATGGAATATTTTTGTAGACTATTCAAAGATATAATCAATTGAACGATGGGTGATGACAACATCTATGATAGATATATATGGGTTACTTATGTTAACTGGGTATTATCACATATTTGTGAGAAATTTATCATGATTTTCAAACCATCTTAAAATGCTAACATGGAAGGGAGTCAAGATTTCTTGTAATGATAAATGTGAAGAGAGATTCAAGGATTTTAAAAGGAGGCTTATCTTTGTATATGTTCTCACACTACTAAAAAGTTGTGAACTTTTTTTGGTGTTCAATGTTGCCTCAAAGAACAGATTGGGCTGTGAGTTGACGCATAATGACAAATTCATAGCCAATGATTTAATGCAGTTCAAATTTCATAATCAGAACTACTCAACACATGAACTGGAGTCAACTGTAGTAACATTTTCTTCGAAAATATAGAGAAATTATCTATTTTGGTAGAAGTGTGAAATATATACAGACCATAAAAGTGTCAAGAATATATCCACCCATGAAGAGATGAATATGAGCCAATGAATATGGTTAGAGCAGATAAAAGACTATCACTATCCAATCCACTATCATCCCGGAAAAGAGAACAAAGTGGAATATTCCTTAAGTAGAAAGGAAACAACAATTTTATCATGAATAAGAATTGATAAGGATTTGATCTTCTTAAATTTGAAAAGAATGGGCATGGGAATAATAAAGGAAGGAATATCATCAATGTCTTCACAAATGATTTCTCAAAAATTTCTTATGGAGAGGCTAAAGTATGCTCAAAGAGATGATGTGGGAATTTAGAAGAAAGTGGAAACTATATGAAAAGGGGAATCCTCAGAGTTCAATGTTAATGAAGAAGGTGTTGTGAGATTTGGGTCAAGAAAATCTGAAACATCAAACCCTGATTTAAAAAAGGACTTTAGAAATCGGTGAGGTAAATGATGTATTCCATGTATCACTCTGGGTAAATTACATACCATACCCCTTATATGTACTCAATCCGGAGGTGGTTCCATTGGATACTGATATTTCATATGAGTAGTAATTGGTGATGATCTTAGATCATATAGATAAGGTTCTATGAAATAAGACAATGCACCCGATCAAAGTGATATGAAGACACCAAAAGTTTGAATAAGTGATGTGGGAACCAGATGGAGTAATGAAATAGAGTTACCTTCATCTTTTTTAGTATAAGAAATGAAAATTTTTTGGGTGGAATATTTTAAGGGGGGAATATTATAAATACCTGAACTATTATAAATAAAATTCTACTTATGTTTTAATTGAATTTCTAATTATGAAATATGGATGTAAAATCACATGAAATTATTTTGTTTCTTGATATCCCATAAAATTTACATGACTGATAATCATTGTAACCATTGATAATATAATTGTTGAATAATTATCACATGATTAATATAAATATAGGGTTTTAACAAATCCAATATACCCAGAGGAAGGAAGTGATGACCTTAACTAGTAGGTTTGTATCTTATGAAGCCGATCTATTAGAGCTTTCGAGGGAGATAGAATCTATGAGATTTTACCTTTACCAGGACCAACTATAGATAAAAAACATAAGATTGAGTGAAAATATTTATGTGATAGGTTCAATATCATCATGATCTGGGCCCAAACCGTGTTTTCCAAACCACCCAACAAAAGTCTCATTATAGCACACCTTACTCATAGGGAATTTGATGGTGTATTAAAGAGATGTGTATCAAGACCCTATCAATATGAGTATGTAAAATATTTTTATAGAATAATGAATATATTTTCATCCTATTATTATTATTAGATAAAAGATTTTTATTTTGACACAATAAAACAGAAATAGTATTTTGGAAAATATTGATATTTAATTAAAGAATTTATTTTTATGAATTAATGTATCTTTTAATTAAATAATGTTTTAATAAAATATTATAATTAAATAATTTAGGTCAAATATAAATGATCATATTAGTTTTATGAAGTCAAATTTAATTTTTATAAGGGTTCAAAAAGTGTTATTGTCAAAAAACCCATCATTTCTTAATAAATATCTATTTTATTTTAAAAGTGAATATTCAAAAATTTAAATAATTATTTAGATAAAATAATTATTATTTTTGGAATTTTAACATTGTAATTATCCAACAGTTAATTTTTTATAATTTTCCAAGATATTTCAATTTTCAGCTAAAAATTAAATACAGTATAAATATACTTTCTATATTATGAAATCATGATGACCCAAAAGTTATGTAATAAACAAAATAGAAGGTATCCAGGACCAAATATATATTTTTCATTTAAAATAAATTGGTTTATTTTTATTTTATTTATTTTATAAATCCATTATAAATGCATCCAAACTTATAATATATTTTATGGTTTTTAAATCATTTCTTTAAGTGTGTGACTCAACTCCACATAATAAAGGGAATTATTTTATTAATTTCATCCATTTTCCAAATAAAATTATGAGAACTAATCCCACTTAGAATAAATCTTTGGAATTTTTTTTATTGTTTTTGGTTTTAGTTATTTTATTATGTAGAGTTCAAAACTAAAATAATAAATAAATCCCCCTCATTTATTATATAAATGCATAGAAGATTCCCATCATCTTCACTAAAACAACTTTTATAGTGTAAAAACGCTTCCCTCTACTCTCTATAGTCCTCCTATGTCACCCCAAAGCACTGAAGAATCTCCTTCAAAGATTTTGGTTTCACACACTCAATTAAGGGATCCCCTCCTTTTCTCTTTATTCAACTTTCATATTCATTTTAGGCCACCTTTATTTTCAATTCCAAATTTTTGATTGTGTTTTTCTAAATCTCTTATAATTCCCTTAGAATGTAGAAATTATGTCACACCAATTTAACTCTCATTAATCCCTCCCATGTACATTTATATTCCCCTGTTATGCTGACAAAATTTCACTACGAGATTCCATTCCAAAAAATTGTGTCGTGATTACACATACCCAATTTCTTTTAAGGGTGTTAAATTTTATGCACATATACTTATTTTATTGAGTAATTACATGTAATTATTCCACATTCCTTGATCTTGTAATTAAATTTTATGAAAAATGATTCCATGTTATATGATATGTGTGGAACACGTATGCATGGGAATGAAATAAAAGTGACAGGTGAGCCCATAATTTTATAGTGCTCCAATGAATTGGGTAATGTTTAGTCTCGTGATACATCATGTTGTAGAAGTTAGTGAACCGGATCCCTTTATGGGAATTTTTCCATCATGATGCCTTGGTATTTAGCCTTGAACAATGTTTATGATGTAGTGTTTTAAGTTGTTTCCATATTTCCCATGTTATGATTATCAAACTATGTCATGACTTATTATTAATTTTAATTTTATTCCCCATTGATATAACAATTTTATAAAATATATTTATCTTTCATGTTATGCCATGTTTAATCCATTATTAGGATTTATAGGTCACCCATTCGTATGTATGTCCCTCGGTTATCCCATGCAGTTTATAGTTCAATCATGTTAAGGAGATTTTCCATAAGGATGTTGTATTTCCTATTTTAAGTTGTTATGAAATGTACCTAATTATAAAATATAATAGACTTATCAATCTTCATGCTTGAATTAAGTGTAATATTATTTAATTAATAATTTATTAAAGTTTTATAAAGAGATGTGTTGTTATAGTTGGTATCTAAGGAAATGTTCAGTTATTTTTGGGATTAGGATTAGAAACTCTAGAGAAAGACTTAGGGATAAGACTAAGTATAATAAAAAATCCATAAATTTTGGTAAGTATATATTAAATGGTTTATCAATAAAATACATCCCTATCAAGATACCATAGTTGTATGTGGTTCTGGCACAAATGTACCAAGGGGTAATAACCCTGAAAAGGTGTCTTGGGCCACACTCAGTGTAACATAGTAGATGAAAATGAGCCTTACTGGGAACCTAGTTTGAAAATCCTAGGTGATATGCTTTGGTAAATTCATAAGCTCATTAAAAACCATTATTAACCTAACAAAATTTCCTATAAGAGTATATATTAATAAATATATCATGGATAACAAAAATAAAATCCTAGAAATTCATAAGTTATATGTCATCCCTTTGATTCCATTGAATTAACTTATATGTGTTTAGTAGTTTAAAAATACTTATCAATAATTTTAATTTTATTCTAGAAAATGGTTGAAAATATGAGGAATCGGGTAGATAATAAATGTAACAGGCAATGTGATGACTACCCCAACGAGGTTCCCAACATTATTGGGACAAGAATCGTGAACTTCATGATGATACTCTCTCAACTGATTCACGTTCTGAATAGAAATCCGTATCAAGAATATTATCCAAACCCCCCATAAGAAAGAAAAAGATTAAATTGAATCCTTTATGAAAAAAGGGAATTTACTTTCAATGGACCATCTGATCCCTTAATCCCATAATAATGGTTCAACTCCATTGGGAAGATGTTCTCCATCCATTAATGTTTCTATAAAGTAAAGGTTCTAATAGCTGTTTATTGTATGGATGGAGAATATAATCAGCGGTGGTCATTGATCAAGAATACCATGCCTGAGGAAGATATCAAAGAAATAAGGTAGAAGGAATTTAGGAAAATTCTTTTCAATAAATATTTTCCAGGCACCACCATCTTGGAATAGAAAGGGATTTCCTTGAACTTAATAAAAAACAAGACGAATCTATTGGGGGTGTACGAGACATACTTCACAAGACTTGTACAATACACCTAAGACTTTTTTTTACCCATGAATAAACGTTTCACCACTTATTTAGTGGGCTAAAATCTAGTCTACAAAAATTCTCTAGTGATTTATGACCCTTATAGCCATGAAAAAATCGTTGGATGTGCCCTTTATATCAAAATTGAGACAAGTGAATCTCAAGGGTATCACAGGGACAAGAAGGGGAAAGTGAAGTTTAATTATCATGGTCCAATGGGTAAATCTACAGGTACCAAGAAATTTCAGTATCCAACTTTTCAAAGGTGTGGAAAAAAGAACCCAAGAAATTTCCTAAAGGGAATGAGGAAATTCATTAGGTGCGGGAAGGAAGGAAACCTAGATAATGATTACTGACATGAGAAACCCACAAATGAAATAGAGGAAATAAATTACCCAGTGAACCCTCAACGCATTTTTCATTACTTAAAATACATGGAACCATGGCACTTTGTAAACCAATTCCCTAATCCAAGGGTTTTTAGAGACAACCAAAAACCTCCAAGGAAAATAGGGAGAGATTTTTCCATCACAACTTCGGAGGTGGATCCCGACAACAAAGTGGTGATAGGTATCCTAGTTATTAATTAATGAATAGTGAACATAATTTTTGATTCTAGTTCTATGAATTCCTTTATATCAAGAAAGTTTAGTAGAACTAATCAAACACCACCACAAAGCATTGAAGTAGAGTTGTCTATTAAAATAGAAAATGGGGGACTTATTGTATCCCATGTATAGAAATCCTCCTCTATCAAAAATTTTAGGCTGAAATTCTCATATAACCTTGTCAAAATAATTTTAGTGAAATTTAATTCAATTATAAGAATAAATTATCTTTCTTTGTATAGAGACAACAAAAATTTCCATGAGAAGGAAATCACTCTTTGTATATAGAATTGACCCCTGATTCTGTACAAGTGAAAGGAGGTGGACGAGTCTTCTTTAGAACCATCATCTCAAGAATGGATATGATTTCACAATGGTAATGTGTATGTAGATAAAATGGTTAATTATAAGGAAATAACCATTCTCAAAGACATACCTATTTTAAGGCAAGACACAAATGTGTTTGTTGAAAAATTTTATGGTCTTCCTCCTAGATGAGAGGCTGAATTTTCAATCGAACTTATACATGGGGTGCTTCCATTAGAAAAGACTTTATATAGAATACCTATTTTGTAACTAGAGGAGATGAATAAAAAAACTACAGGGGAATCTAAATGATGGTTTCATACACCCAAATGCTTCACCATAGGGTGCACCAGTTCTCTTTGTCATGAAGTAGGATGGGTCAATGCACATTTTAATTGATTATCGTGATATCAAAAAGATCAAGATAAAAAAAGTATCCTCTACATCTAATTGATGAACTTTTGAATCAGATATGTGGAGAAAATATTTCTACAATGTAGATCTATAAAATGGATATTTTATAAGTTATGGTGAAGAAAGAAGATATCCCAAAGACTACTTCTCTCACAGGGTACATACACTACAAGTTCATTGTAATTCCATTTGAACTCACTAATGATTCAGAAATCTTCATGGAATTGAGGAATATAGTCCTTATGGATTTCCTCAAAAAACATTTTTTATTATTTATAGATGATTTTATAATGTTCTCCAAGACTAAGGAGGAGGATGAGGAGCATCTGAGTACTATGCAAAAAACCTTGTGAAAGGGGAAGCTTTACACCATGTATAAAACATACATGTTCTAGTTGAAGTAAGTCTCTATATTAGGGAATATCATCACAGGAAATGAGATATATGTGGACCCTTCAATGATATAAGAAATAAATTCAAGTCTGAGGTCAACATCTATGAAAAATATCTATATTTTCCTAGGGTTAGATTGTTATTATCACTGATTTTTGAGAAATTATTCGCAATTGTGAAACCCTCTTACAAGGTAACTCAAAAGGGATTCACGTTTGGTTGGAATGATGAATGTAAAGAGATATTCATAGAATTGAAAAGGATTCTTATCACTGTAACAATTCCCACTCTACCCACAAGTGGATATCATTTCGTGATGTTAGTGAGGCTTCAAAGAAGGGATTAACATGTTTGTCAATACAGAATGATAATGTCATAGCGTATGCTTCATGGATGTTAAAATTTCAGAATAGAACTACCCAAAACATGATTTGGAGTCATCTATAGTGATATTATATTTAAAAATATGGTTGAATTATCTCTTTAGGGAGACTTGTGAAATTTATATGGACCATAGAATCCTTAAGTATATATTCATACAAAAATACCTGAATATCCCCCAACTAATATGGTTAGAGCTGTTCAAATACTATGACTACTTAATCCACTACCATCATGTTAAAGATAATAAAGTATAAAATTCACTATGTAGAAAGTATGAATCAATTTTATCATTAATGATAATTGATAAGGTTCTTGTATTCATAGATTTTAAATGAATGTACATGGTAATCATAAAGTAAGGAACATTATCAATCATTTCACAAATTATTGCTCAACCATATCTTATATAGATGTTAAAGGATGAAAAAATTGATGATGTGAGAATTCATAAGAAAATAGAAACTATAATAAAGTAAAAATAATTAGATATCAATGTTAATGAAGAAGGTTTTGTGAGGTTAGGGTAAAGACTTTGTGTACCATCAAACCCTAATGTAAAGAATGAGTTGTTGGATGATGCAAATAGATCAAACTTATCTATCCATCCTAGAATCCCAAATAAGTGTCAAGATCTATGAGAACGTTATTTTTGGGAAAATATGAAGATAGAGATCAAGGAATATAAATCAATATGTATTGTATGTCATTAAGTGATGGTGGAATGAAAAAAATATAAGGGGATGATGCAACCATTTACCATACCTATATGGAAATAGGAGAAAATCACCACAGACATTATCACTAGTTTTCTGAAGACATCAAGAGGTAATAATTCCATCTGGGATGTGGTGGATCATCTTAAAATGCCTACTCACATCATTGTGATACGAGAGGAATTCCCACAAGATCAACTTGCATGGATATACATCCGAGAAGTGGTGAGGTTTCATGGAGTACCACTATCGATTGTATCTAATCAAGATCGAAGATTAACCTCTAAGTTTTGGAAGAGTCCTGAACATGATCTAAACACATAGATGAACATAAACACAAATTATCACCAACAAATTGATGGCCAATCTAGGAGGATTTTAGGACACCTGATGAAATTTTGATAGCATGCTTAATTGACTTTAAAAGAATATAGTATTAAGATCTTTTTCTGGTTGGGTTCTATTACAATAATAGTTTTGACTAGAGAATACAAATGACTCCCTATAAATCACTACATGGAAATAGGTTCATAACACCTCCATGCGGGGATGAAGTTGGGGAATGAAAAATGCTAGGTCCTAAAATGGCCGAGGAAGTAGTGGAAAAGGTTAAGACCATTCAGTAGCACATCAAGGCTTCTCAGAGTTGACAGAAGTGCTATGATGAAAATAATTTATGTGACATATATTTTGATGTTGGTGACATGGTTTTACTCTATATATCTTCTTATATGAAAGATATGATATTTGAGAAGAAGGAAAATCTTAGTCCAATGTACATCAGCCCTTTTGAGATCCTTGATTGCATCAAAGTGGTGGCCTACCAACCTTCACTCCCACCTAACCTATCTCTAGTACATGATTTATTCCATCTATACCGCTTGAGAATGTATATACCATACCCCTAACATGTACTCAATTAGGTGGTGGTATTGTTAGAGAATGATTTTTTCTGACAAGGAGCAGCTGGTGAAGATCTTAGATCATAGAGCCAATATTCTATGAAGTATGAAAATGCACATGATCAAATTGATATGGAGAAACCAAAATTTTGACGAACTGATGTGGGAACTGTAGGTGACAATGAAACAGAGTTAACCTAATCTATTTTAGTGTAGTAAATTGAAATTTTGAGGGAAAAATTTTATAATGGGGAAGATTGTAATGACCTAAACTGTTAAAAATAAAACCCCGTGTGTGTTTTAATTAAATGTCTTTTTATGAAATATGGATATAAAAAACATGTAAATATTTGGTTTTATTATATCATATCAGATTAAAATGCCCATTAAGCATCATAACCATTAATTATATAGACATTGAATAATGATCACATGATTAGTATAAATATAGGTCTTTAACAATTCCGATTGACCAAGACAAAGGAAGTGATGACCTTAACCACTAGGATCAAACCCCATTATATACATTTATTAGTGATTCTGAGGGAAATAACATATATGATATTTTCCATTTATCAAGCCACAACTGAGATCTAGCATATTAAGAATCAGTGAAATCATTTACGGAAGAGGTTCAAGCTGAAAGAGAACATGGCCCAAACCATGTTCTCCAAACCACCTCATGAAAGTCTCCTCATAGAACACCTTGATCTTTGGGTAACTACTAGTGTATTAAAGGAATATTTATCAAAACACAATCAATATGAGTATTTAAATTATTTTTTATAGAATAATTAATTTATTTTCATATTATTATTGTTACTTTATAAATTATTTTTATTTTGACAGAATAAAACAAAAATAGTATTTTTGCGTAATACTCAAATTCAATTAGGGAATTTATTTTTATGAATTAATGGATTTTTAAATTAAATTATATTTTAATAAAATGTTATTATTAAATATTTTTATCAAATATAAATGGTAAAATAATTTTTATAATATCAAATGTAATTTTTATAAGGGTTCGAAAACAATTATTGTCAAAAAACCCATCATTTTTTAATAATTGTTGATTTTATTTTAAAAGTGAAAATTCACATATTTAAAAAATTATTCATATAAATTAAATATTTTTTTTTTCAATCAGAACATTGTAATAATCTAATGGTGATTTTTTCATAATTTTTCAAGACAGTTGAATTTTTGGGTAAAAATTAAATACCTCTTCTCTGCAGAACCCTGGGTTTCTTACATATTTTTTCTCGCCTCCCCGTTCAGGCTGGGATATGCTCACAGTAGTGGTGGGTTTGTCTCAGAGTGTGTGTCATAGTTCATGAAGAGTTGGGTTTGACATGATGTGTTTGTCATCGCCCGGTCTGGGATCTACTCACGACTGTGGTGGGTTCGACACAGTGTGAATGTCGTTGCTCAAGTCGGGATCTCTTGCAGCGGCGGTGTGGCACTTCTTGGTGGAACTTTGTAGATAATCTTGGAAAAAAATTCTATTAAGAATTATCTATGGTGCGGTTGGTGTCACCGCCCCTTGGCGGTGCATCAGAGGTCCGTCCGATGTGTCTTGGTGTGTCTGGCGCCACCGCTTCTCAGCGGTGCTTCAGCAGTCATCCCGGTGTCTCCTCGGTGGTGCTTCGACGGTCTTCCCAGTGTCGTCCCTCCATCACATCCAAGAGTTAGAGTGGTCATAGTATAGTGTGACCAGGTGTTCTTTATGTGGTTTTACAGTGCTGCTTAGGGCCATATCTGCAGTGCTTCTGAGGGGGGAGGCTCCTCGGTTTTAGATTCTGTGTGGTTTGAATTTCATTTATTTCAGTGATGTTGTGATTTCAATATTTTTATGGATCTGGTTATTAGATTTTCCTATTTCAACTTCAATGGTACTTCTCTATTCTCCTTATCACTATGAGTCTTGTGTGGAATCCTAGTGAATAAGCATCGTGGTTATGATCAGAGCAGATCCATGCCTAGAGCGGCGTTTCTATTTCAGGAAGACCATGATTCCCTCACCGGTGGAATTCTATCTATGCGGGGTTGGTCCATCTAGTCCTAGGTGAAAATTACTTGAACTCTTGTTATTTGGATTTTCTTATGGACTTCTATGGCTGTGGTTTTGGGTGTTTCTTGAGTAGGATGGTGGGGTTGATATAGGATGGCTGTTGTTAGAGGATCTATAGTTTTTTTCTTAGAATGGTGGAAAGGTTTGTGAGCCCTATTGGTACGGTGATGCACTCAGACTAGACCACACTAATTAGGCCCCATAGGAAATTCCAAAGCTAAATTTAATCATTTTAGTGCTTTATGGATTTGGATGTTTGAGAGGGTATGGATTAATCCATCAGATCGGGCATGTACTTTGACATATGACACTTTCTTGTCGTTCAGCCTTGCACTAGTGAAGAGCTTTCCACATTCATTTTCTAGGGAGGGATTTCTCCATGTTGTTATTTTGGTTTGTCTCTCTAGACCTTCGAGTCATTATATGTTTTATGTTGATGATTTCTATTTGGGTTCCCCCCATATTCCCATAAAAGGGGGGTTTTCATTTAAATAAAATAAAAATTTGATGGCCTTCGGGACATTAGATGGATGATAAAAATTAAATACCATATAAATATACTTTGTGTATTATGACATCACAATGACCCAAACGTGATGTAATAAATACTATAAATGGTTTTAGATACCAAATATATGTTTTTAATTTAAAATAATTTGGTTTAGGTTTATTTGATTTATTTTAGAAATCAATTATGAATCCTTCCAAACATATAATATATTTTAGGGTTTTTAAATCATTTCATTAATAATGTGAATCACCTCCACATAAGAAAGTTCATTATCTTATTAATTTTGACCCTTATAATTATAAAATAATGATAACTACTCCAATTGTTTCATAAAACATGGTTGTAACCATGGTATGGTTTGGGTTTTTGGTTATTTTATTATGTATACACCAAAAAATAAATAATTATTAAATCCCCCCTCATTTCTAATATTAACCAACCCAAGATTCAATTTCTCTTAACTCAAACTCCTTTTACCATGTAAATAATATTACCTATACTATATATATTCCTCCCAAGGAAACCCCAATCTCTTAAGAAGATCCTCTAAATATTTTAGTGTCATACACTCAAGTAATAGATCCTCTATTTCTCTATTTATTCAAGAATCTTCATCATTTTATACCCCTTTAGTTTCAATTCCTAATGTTGGTATATCTTTTTATAAATACATAATAGTGACCTTATGTGGTATAAATGATGAGATACCCCTTCAAACCTCATTAATACCACCCATGAACATTTATGTACCCCCGTTATGCTATATAAATTTCATCACGAGATTTCGTGCCAAAAAATTCTATAGTGAATACCCATACCCAATTCTGATCAAGGGTGTTAAACTTTATTAAAATATATATATTAGATTGAGGATTTAAATTTATTTATTCCAAATTACATGATAATGAAATAAATTTTATATGAAAAATGATTCCATGTTATATGATATATGTGAAACACTTAAGAATGAGAATGAAATAAAAGTGGAAGGTGCACCCGGAGTTATATAGCACTCTAATGCATTGGGTAATGTTTAGTCTCATGAGATATAATGTAGGTACAAGGAGTGAACGTTATTACTTTATGGGAATTTTTCTATTATGATTTATTGGAATTTATCCTTGACCTATGTTTATGATGTAGTTTTTTATGTTGTTGTGACATTTCCCATGTTATGATTATCATGTTATATAATGCCTTGTTATTCATGTTCCTTTTATTTCCCTTTGATTTACCTACTATCTAACAGGAATTTCTTCTTATTGTTATGCCATGTTTACTCCCTTACTAGGCTTTATAGATCATCCTTTTCTTATGTATGTCTCCAGGTTATCTCATACAGTTTTAAATATGATCATGTTAATGAGGTTTTCAATAAAGATGTTCTATTTCCTATTCTAAGTTGTGATGTAATGTACCTAATTCCCAAACACACTAGAAATATTGATCTTACAGGTTATATTAAGTGTAATATTATGTAATAAATAATTTATTAATGTTTTATAAAGATATGGTTGGTTATATTACATCCATATAAGTAAAGTGGTGATGGAAAAAAGATTACACCTTTCTGTGGAGATGGTAAGCCAAACGTATGCACACGTGGTGTTTTTTCATAGGATGGATAAGAGGTGGAATATTGATATACCATAATCATAATAACATATCAAAATATATATAATACTATTTTATTACTTTATAATTGAAACAACACATGAATATTAAGTAGAAAAAGAAATGAATTTGAATGAGTTGGTAAAAACGATTACCTCGACATCATTGGACTTCCTTTATATATATTCTTAAGGGATTAAGGCTGGAATTTTTGAAAGAAAAGCACCTAAAAAACATTTATAATTATTTTTTAATATAAATGGTCATGGTTTACTTGATCTAGAAGTCTCAATGTGGTGGGAAGAAGTTATGGAGGAGGTACATTTTTATAATTCAAGCGAGGGGCACTTTTCGAAACTCTCAAAATATTAATTTAATATAAATTAAATTTCACTTAAAAATGGATTAAAATATATTTATTTCAAAGATAAGATGATTATGGGTTGAAATACTATCAACCAATTTTTGTTTTGACAAGTTTAGGTCATATTCCAACCCTTCTCTATTGGATTTAACTCTTATTTAATCCTTTTAACTCTTACCATGACAACATGTGTTTTTACATATTAAGGATTAATATACTTACTATAAGATGAAAAAAGACCAATAAATGAGTAATTTATAAAATATTTAGATTTATCCCAATAATTTTGTTCAATTTTATATTATTATTAATTTTATATCATTTAATAAAATATTATTTATTTCTAAATATCATTATTGTCAATTTTGAGACTATTCATTACTTGAAAATTTTAAAATATCATAACAAAATGATATATTCAAACAAAAACATTAATACATTTCTATTTTTACTATTGAATTTTTAAAATTATTATATGACATTAATTATATAAAATTATATTTATTTTAATATTTTCAATTTCATTTAATTGATATGTCCATTTATTAAACATTAAATGCATCATCATTTTGTAAGACTTTAATTGTATTATTTATTCCCTAAAAATGCAAAATAAATTATCATGATGAAGATAAAAAATTTATATTTTAAATTACTATTTATAGTAAATGATATTTTATTAATAAACACATATTAAAAATTTAATACATTTTAAAAACATGAGTATGACATATTTTGGAATTTATGAAAATGAATTACTATCAAAGGGTTAAAGTCATCCAAGTGGATCAATGAGTCCATAAAGTCTACCAAGGATTATTTTAGTCTAAAATAACTCATCCAAAAATATTATTACATGTTTTTGAGAAATTTATAATATTTATTATATTATTTTTACCCTTAATTACCCAATTAACCCTTAACAATGTTAATAAAATTACAAAAGATTCTATTTATAATGTAAAAAAATAAAAGGAACCTATTTAAATAACTTTTAACTTATGATTAAAAATAGGAAATAATTTTTTCAAAATTCAATTCACATAACTTGAATAAATTAATTAAAAATTAATCCCATAAATGAGATGAAACAACAAGTTTTTAATGTAGAAAAGTTCAAAAGTTCACAATGTTTTTATATCGAATTTTAATGTGAATTAGATTATAATAGCCTAAATTGGGTTAAATGATATAAAATTTGATATATTTATACTTTAAAACCAATTAAAAATATAATTAAGCACAATTAATTATTTCAAAAAAAAAACTATTTCCAATTAAAATAAAGTATTTTTTCACTACTCATATCAAAATGTAATTTATTAGAAAAATACAAAAAAATATTAAAAAAGTAAATTATTATATTTCAAATTCAAAAATGAAGTTTATTTTGTAAAATATAATTTAAAAATGTTTCAAAAGTCTATATTTAAAACAAGTGTTCCATCAAAAGGTGAAAAAATAGCCTTTATAAAAATATAGTTTTTTTATTCGAAATAGTGGATTTATTTTTATATAATATGTAGAAAAAACATAAGATGAATTTTAAAAATTGTATTGAAAATATAATAATAAATTTAAAATGTGGTTGATACTATTCATTCTCACCAATTTAATAGATAGGTTATAATAATATTTCATTGTTTTTTATGTAGGGTATTCCGTGCAATGTAAGATTAAAAGAAATTAAATTTATTTAAAAATATACATATTATAAAATATTTTGGTGTTATATTATAGATAATTTTTTTAAAAGTTTAATCCATTGTTTAACCTTAGTAAACATTTATTATGGCCTGTGGAAGGTCCCATGAGCATTTAGGGCTAATTTAGATCCTGATGTTTCAGAAAATAGGGAAAAAGTGTAGGCATTTCGGTTATCACACATTTACTACTAATCAAGTGATATCATCATATGGGGATCCATTTTAACCTAAGGGGCCACTATATTTTTATACAACCATGTGACCAAAGGTGTATGCCCATTCGGGCCATCATTTTGTTTTGAAAAAGGATTTTTGCATGGTTTAAACTTGGTTAGGGAAACCATGGGCCTTAATCCTCCAAGGTCTCTTCTTGGACCATGGGTTAACCATGGTTTGCAAACAATTTGAAAAAACCATGTGGAAAAAACATGCCCCCCAGTTTTAAATGAAAAATTACTAATTTTACCTTAAATAAAGAATATACCTGATTTTTATTTCTCTCCTCTCATTCTAGAATATAGAACTTCTCCCTCCTCCCATAAGATATCTTATCCTCCTAAGCTAGGAATCACCATTGCTCATAGATCCGGACTCCAACCAGGCTTCCATCAGGATCATTGGATACTTTTAGTAAGATCTCTATTCTTATTCCCTTTGTTCTGAGTTTATCTTCATATCCATTATGCTATTTAGGTGCAAGATATTTTCCCCTATTTTCAAGGTGTTAGACAGTTTCATCGATTTCTCCCAATATACTAAAAATATGTGGTAATCATCAAATGAGATGTTATTGATGGCCCTAATATAGTTGGTGTCTTTGGTTTCCAAACACATCATGGTGTTTTCATAGCCGCGCCATTAAGCCACATGATGACCTTTTCCCCATGTTGCCTTAAAATTGATTCCATGATTCCAAATTGAAATACACACCTTGATAAACTCCAAAGGATTATTTTTAGTAATTATTAGATGACTACATCAATAATGGATACCACTTGTGCATGTCATCTTGAAATTCCAATTTTTAATTAAATTATTAGATTTCTAGAACTCCTTATAAGTTTTTTTCTTCAATTATATAGGGAATTTACCTATGTTAAATAATTTTCTATTGAACCAAATAACTTCATAAGTGTTTTACTTTCCTTATGAATGGAATTTCCCTGGAATGTAGTTTCCAAATTGCCAATTAAATGTTTTAAGTGATTCATTGATCCGTGTAAAATGAATTTCCATGTATTGGTTACCAAAATGGATTGATTATATGGAATTTATTACTTCATAGTGGTTTATTTTCTTAAATGAATTAAATGGATTAATAAAAACTATTTAGAAAGGGTGGAAAATCCTCACTTATTATTGAATGTTTTATTTAATTCATTAATTGAATTAAAATGCCTTGGTTATTTTGGGATTGATGAATATAATTCATGAGAGGTGATTCCTCGTGTTTATTATTATTATTTTTACACTATTGAGATTGGGTATGGAATGATAGTTTAGAAAATTTCTGAGCATGAAGATTCACTCTCCTTTACATTGTGTGTTGAGCATGAAATCGCACAACATTGACACTATTTGGATGGTGGGATTGATTCCTCATGTCCCTTTCTTTGGGTTTTTACATGAATACTCACCAACCATATCTAGTGAAAAGCACGATGTCTCTCATTCATCAAGATATTTAGGGAATATACCATTTTCTTAAGATTATAGGCTCATTCAAACTGGTTATAAATGACTGAGTTACACCCTTGTCTATCTGTCACCTAGTATTCGAGGTTTGTGGATACTTACATCCACACATTCTTATATATATTGGTGTAATCAATATATAACTAAAATATATATTTACTATTACTATAGATATATTAACCTGACACTTTTTTCGGCCACGATCTAAAATAGGTAGTGGTGCCTCGTTTCCTTAAGAAACCTGAGTTGGCTGGTATGAATTTATCTAGTATTGTCAGTTATTTTCATTTATACCTGAACACCACTGTTTCTATACAAACTTCTTGGATTACTTCTAGAAACCATTGGTGGTGGCTTACTAAGATTTTACCTCACAACCTACTTGGGCCTCCTTTGGTACTTGAGTAGATTACATGTTTATGGGTATGGATAAGATAAATCCTAATGCTAATTTTTTTGGATATGCTTTACTTATAGATGGATCATCTGAGAAGAGGATCGATCATATGCATGAGATGCTAATGGAATATCATTTTTCTATTTTTATCTTATTTATTGAATGTTGTGTATTTATGTACCATGTTCTCCTTATATATTACCATTCCATGAATCCATGTATATGAGACTACTTAGTGGATTTAGATTTATTACTCAGTTTTTCAGTTATTTATGCTTCGAAAATTTATTATTATTACATCTGTTGTATGTGCTTCTACTATGGTGGGTTACTGGTCAAGTCATTTAGTGTCTGTTTATATCATGATTTTTCTATTTCCTAATTTAGTTTTTATATCCATTGTGCCACTATAAAATGTGGGTATAGTCTCCCCACCAAACCTCCTTTACACCCATGTTGCTAGTCGGCATCCTCTGGAAGATGGGGAGGTGAACATAAGGCTATGTGACCCACCATCTTGGGGTCCCAATTGAGTGTATGTCAGATGAGGATGTTACAAAGTGGTATCAGAGAGTTATTTTTTCCATTGAAATACTATTTGGTAATTATACATGAGATTAGGTGTTAATGGTATTTGGAATTGGCCATATTTATAGACTTAATTAACCCATGTATAGGGGAAACCAAAATTTCCTATGATGGGAGATTTTATTTATGTATTATTCAATTTATAGTTTATAAGACTCCATTTTTGGGTGACACAAATGTCTTATGATATCATTGATATTGGTATTAATTAAATGAATTTTTCTTTTACCTAGGCCTGATGAAATGAAGGAATTGAATTACACACATCATTATAGGAACAATTTATCTAATATTCCATGAGTTTTTCCAGGTCACATCTATTTTCAGCATGCATTTTCCAATTTCTTATTGTCAGTGCCTTGATCATATATGAAATTTTGTTGACATTCCTTAAAGGGTTGGGAAAACATATTTGACACTCAAAGTTTCTTCCTTAACATAAATTTTTTTTACATAGGTTAAAGAACACACCTTAAGCAGTTAATTATGTCACGTTGAGCCATGGACCATTGGACGTATGGGTTGGAACATGTAATGATGTGGGTTAAGTGGATGCCATGTATTGGTTCATGAGGATTATGGGCCCTTATGGACTAGAAATGGTGATACATCTAATTCAATCATTTAAATAGATTTAAATATTTTAAAAAGAATAAATTTAAAATTAATATTCTTTTTAAAGTGAAAATAGCCATCTTATACTTGTGAAATTGGGACCTATACCCGAACACATCTTTAATAGTGGGTAATGGGTGTGTCTCTTATGTTCTTATGACCTAATATGGTCTTCCTCTATTACCCAATCCTCTAATTAGGAGCATGTAGAATGATATGATCTATCTATAAGAAGGCTATTCACTTTTCCTAGTTTTCTATCTTCAATCTGATCAATTGTTAAGATATATTATGAGTCATGCATTTGGTATTTTAACATAATTCATCCAAGATATACTCTATTTATATTCCATAATGTGGGTGACAATAATGCATCAGAGGTGTTTGTAAAGACCCGTAAAATTTAAGGGAAATTTTTTCTTAATTTTCTTTAGAATTTTACAAGAGCGCGGTTTCAGACGGCACCTGATTCCGAGGCTCGGAGTGCCTGGAATCAATTTCCGAAGTTTGGCTCGGGTACGTTCAGTGAACGAACGAGCGGGAATTTCTAACTTTTGATCCGGTGCTCGGAATTGAAATCCGAGAGCACCGATGAACTCGCAGCGCCGATATTCGCTTAAAGAGACCTTTTCGGAAGTTGCGTTTGTTGCGGGTTGAAAGTTAGTTTTTGGGTTTTTAGTTTAAGTTAAATAAAATTTGTGAAGAACAAATTTTATTTTATCTTGATAAATCCTACCAAAGGGAGTTGGGAGTGGGACCCACATCCACTTAACCTCCCTTGGGAGGATTAAGTGTGGTGGGGCCCACACGAACCCCAACTCCTCAAATTCTCTCAAAACCTCCCCTTTAGCCCATTTCAATTAATGATGACGACTTGGCTTAATTAATTGAAGAGGGTTAATTTAAATTTCAAACCTTTGAAATTCTAAGAGGAGGGTTGTGTAATAAAATAAGCTTAAGCTTATTTTATTTTGTTGGGTTGGTTTCCTTTGTTCTTGAGAGGATTTTGAGAGCTTCTCCTTCATCTTCAAGCTTTGACGAAGAACGCTCAACTTGACGAAGAACGCTCAAGTTCCGACGAAGATCGCCGCTCCGCTCTTCTTCATCTTCCGTGTCAACGAGAGGGAACGCCGTTTCCTCCTCGGATTCCCTTCGTCGGCATACAAAGATTCGCCAACGACGTATCACATCGGACGCACCTCTTCGTCATCGGATTTGACGAACGACGACCGCGACGCCCGACATCCGCGACGTTGTCTTCTGCGGGACGTTGTCAAATCTTCGAACCTATACCCGAGGTAGGGGTTCTTGAGTTCGTTGTTTACATTTTATTTGACATCCCTCAAGTATTTCTAATCCATTTGATAACAAACTAACGGGAGGAGGCCGGTCCGCACAAACACGGCCGATCCTCCTCCCATCGTGGTTTAGTTTTATTGTGGTTTGAAGCGAGGTAACGCGGTACCATTGTACCGCGCGAAAAGGATTAATTAAGGCCGGTTGGGGTCACGACGAAGAACCGCGACGCTATAATACCGCGCCTTTGAGATCGGATGAGACCGCGGCTGGAGTCGGGCCGTGGCGGTGGGGCACGACGTCGTTACGCCGCGCAAATCTTACAAGGTGGCGTGGTGCCGTCGCACCACGCGGTTAATCGTGCGTTTATTTTACGCGACGCCGTCGCGCGCGCACCATGGAAGAAACATCTTGAACGCGACGCCGTCGCGCCGCGTTGAAAGAAATCAAGGCACAGCGGAGGGGCGCGGTGCCGTCGCACCGCGCCGGACGATGAACACCGCGGCCGGTTCCGGGCCGCGGCGGAACGAGGAGACCGGCGGCCGGGCCGCCGACGTCGGAAGCCGAAGATGGGACCGGATTTTCCGGTCCCGTTGGAGAAAACCGGCCGGTCAGCTGGCCGGCCGGATGGAAATAAACCGGGGGAAATTAATCCCCCGGCCAGCTCAGAAAACCCCCCTCTTTATGAGGGTTGCGGTTCCTTTGAGGGGGGGGGGGGGGGGGCAGGAGGCCCCCCAGTTTTTCTCCAAGCCGGCCCCCACGTGGGGGCCGTTTTTTTTACAAAGGGCGCGGCTATGCCGCGCCGCCCTCTCAATCAAGTGGGGGGCTTTGCCCCCCCGTTTCCTGCCAATCAAGCCCCCCACGTGGGGGGGGGGGGGCGGTTTTGCAACAGGTGCGACTAAAAAGCCGCGCCGTCTTCAAATCAAGCGGGGGCTTGATTGCCCCCCGCGCTGCCTCCGTGCGGCGCCAGGCCGCCGCGGCCGCCGCGCCGCCGGCCGGCCGGCCGGCCGGGCCGGGTCGGGTTGGGTCGACCCGGTTCGGGTCCACCCGGTTCGGGCCGACCCGGGGGGGGGGGGGGGGGGGGGGTCGGGCCGGGTCGGCCCGGACCCGGACCCCCCGTTTCGGATCAGATTTGGTCTTTTGACCATAACTTGAGCCACGGAGCTCCGATCAACGAACCGTCTGCGGAAACGCGATCCTTGGATCGAGACGGTCGTTTCGGTATATCGCACTCAAGGTTTCGGATTACTTTGAGTTCGGCCGGGTTGGTTCGTTCACGAAACCAACCGGGCCTTCGGAGCGGAAACGCTCATATCTTGAGCTACGGACGTCCGATTGACGTGCCGTCAGCTGTGTTGTGTTCCTCTTAGTGAGACGGATCTTTTGGCATACTCCGCCCGAGGTTTGGATGCAGGTGGAGTACGGTCGGGTTGGTTTTCCCTTAAAAACCAACCGGGCCCCGGGGACGAAAATGTTAATAACTCTCAGACCGGGCGTCCGATCGACGCGCCGTCTGTTGCGTTGAGTTCCTGTTGACGATACGGAACTTTTGGATACATCAACTCTGGACTTTGTGTCAGTTGATGTATCAGCCTCTCGGCTCGTGGAGCGGACCCTCCGAACGAGCTTGCTATGTGCGGGAACCCTAGTGCTGGCTGCGACTGTTACTGTGACTACTACTGCTGCTACTACTACTGTGACTGCGACGACGACAGTACAGAGATCCTGTGTGGATTCGATGACGACGACTTCAGCACTCAGCGATCCTACGTGGATCAGTGCTACAGGTCCTGTGTGGGCCCGATCCTGTGTGGGTCCGATCCTGTGTGGGTCCTTGCGCTCAGCGGTCCTGTGTGAACCAGCGCCTACAGGTCCTGTGTGGGCCCGATCCTGTGTGGGTCTTTTGCGGGGGTTAGTTACCTATCGATCCTTCGTGGGTCCGACGACTTAGATGGATCAGTGATCATCTTTATCGTCTTTTGAAGAAGTATACCTGTGTGAGCTGAAACCTATTGCTTTCCTGTGTGGATTGTGTTGTGCAATCCTGTGTGGATTACGTTTTGCTTTCCTGTGTGGATTGTGTTGTGCAATCCTGTGTGGATTACATTTTTCTTTCCTGTGTGGATTGTGTTGTGCAATCCTGTGTGGATTACGTTTTTCTTTCCTGTGTGGAATACGTTTACTTTCCTGTGTGGAATGAGTAGTACTTGGGCTCGGAGGTTGGAGCGTATTTGAAATTGGTGACTTAGGTATATGTATGGGCATATACCTAAGCAGTGTCGGTTGTTACTTCGTGATTGTTCCTTTCTTCGTGGTTTATCCTTTGTGGATTTGAGAGACCTTCAGGGGTCTCTGGGTCCCTACTGAGTAGCTTATACTCACCCCTGCACGGGCTTTGCCCGCACTAAGTTGTGTTGGTTGCAGACGACGGACAACGTTGACCTTAGCTGAGGCTTGCAGAGCGGGACGGTACCCGGAGGCGGACCACTGGGCGGGACGTGCTTGGAGCGGACGGCAGGACCCATGGAGCAGTGGAGCTATCTGTACCCACCCTTCAGGTGGGATTCCCGGTGGACAGCTTGGAGTAGCAGCTTTTACTTTTCAGTTGCTGTTTTCCCTTTCGAGTTGTACTTTACTTTCAGTTTGGGTTTGTATACTGGCCCATTTACTTTTCCACACTTTCAGTTGTACTCTGCTTTTGTTTAGTGTTTACTTTCCGCTTGCTTACTCTATGGTGTTTGTTTACTTTTCAAAGGCAATGCCTTCCCTTTTTACCGGGATTTACGCCTTGGTGCTAGTCGCCAGCCCCTGGCCTATGGAAGGCGGGCTTGGGGTAGTCACGACACGGACCCCAAGGGCGGGTCGTGACAAATTGGTATCAGAGGAGTTCGGTTCTACCGCGAACTCTGATCTTTTCTATGTGAAGCAATAATGTTTAGCGTATTGAGTGTGGTTATCAGTCCAGGGAGTCCAGTGTTGGTGCGGCGGCCGACGTATCCGTACACCAGGACCATGACTTCTGATTTCCGACTTAATGCACGAAAACATTGATTGCGTGTGTGTTTCAAAGTTTTCTTTGTGATTACTTATATCAGCTCACCAGGTATACTGTTTGACCGTGGCGCACCTGTTTCCTATTCAGGATGGCCCCACGACGGCAGCCAGCTAGGGTTCCGAGAGTCGAGTGTGACGACAGCCCACCGAGCGACGAGGCCTCGGTGCAGGGCCCTTTGTCAGCAGTGGCACCGGCGGTAGCTCTACCCGCCGAGCCCCCGATGCTTCCAGCAGCAGCCGCTGACGATGCACGTCGCCTCAGCGCACTGCATGAGTTTCAGCACCAGCGACCGCCCAGGTTTCGCGGGGAGACGGATCCCCAGGCAGCAGAGGACTGGCTGGAGGCAGTGGTACGAGTGTTTAGGCTAGTGAGGACACCAGCAGACCTCATGGTGATCCTCGCTGCGAGCCTACTACATGCAGCAGCAGGACGATGGTGGAGCTTGATGCTCCAGGTGCACGATGAGGCATCTCTACTATGGACGGACTTTGAGAGCCTCTTCCGCTCGGAGTTCGTCCCAGCCACCCTTCGTGCGGTGCACATCCAGGAGCTTCTTCAGCTGCGGCAGGGCAGCATGTCGGTCGCTCAGTACTCGGCGAGATTCACCGACCTTTCTCGGTACTCGACAGACATGGTACGGGACCCCTTCTTCCGGGCCCGGACCTTCGAGCAGGGATTGAGACACGAGATCAGGGCATCACTGATCTCCCTCAGCATCCCGACCCAGGCAGGAGTGTTGGAGCGGGCCCTTCTGATCGAGAGCTTCCTTGCTGAGTCTACACCTGCACAACGACCCACCGCAGGGCGGCACGTGGCAGAGTCATCTGCAGCAGGCAGTCGACGGATGACTCAGGGGTCCAGGCAGACCAGATCTTCAGGCAGACGACCTCAGGGCACTGGCTCAGCAGTGCCGGGCACACAGCGCGGAGCCAGTCTTTCGAGTGGAAGACAGTGCTATGCATGCGGCAGGCAAGGCCACATGGCTCGTGACTGCCAGACCCGCCATGCAGAGGAGCAACAGACGGTTGAGGAACCACCTAGGCAGAGGAAGAGGTTCGACCGTGGCGGTCCGCAGGGAGGAGGCGGACGAGGCAGAGGAGCTGGCCGAGCAGCAGGTGGTGGGCGACGTTTTGAGGCTCTACCACCACCACCACCAGGAGGTCCACCCCGACCACAGGGAGTAGGTGAACATGCGAGAGCTCAACTTCAGGCAGCCGAGGCCTTCGATCATGGAGCTCTGGGAGCCGATGGACAGGAGCAGAACTAGTGGATACATCCTTTGTACTTCTGGTTCCTTGTTGCATTTGTGTAGCATCTTGTATTATGAGCTGCAATAATAAAAGACGCATACCTTTGTGATATTTTCGTTCCTGTTCTCTTTCGTGATGTTACTAAGAGGTTCCAGTTTTGGCTGTTGACTTGACCCTCACTTGTGAGACATCTACTGGAGGAGACCCAGTTACCACACACTGATGTCGACAGTGTGACTCAACCCTTGGAGGCGAGAGTAACGGTTGGATCTCTTAGTAATAGCGTCGAGGCCTTACGACGTCATCCTTGGTATGGATAGTATCATCCATGTTAGGATTGAATGTATTAGGCGAAGAATGTGGTTCATCCAGGGGATGAGACCAGATTTCTCTTATCGGCAAAGAAGAAATCTTGCAGCTCTTGTGGGACCTGAGATGGTCCAGGTCATCCAGGGGCGGATGAGTACAGCTCAGAGCCGGCAGAAGCCTTATGCTGACAGGAGGCGGAGGCCACTGGGTTCGAACGTGGTGACCACGTCTTCTTGCGGGTCTCACCTCGACGTGGTATTCGGAGATTTGGCCAAGGCGGCAAGTTATCTCCGCGCTTCATCGGACCCTTCCAGGTCCTCAGCAGGATTGGCGAGGTGGCTTATCTCCTGGCTCTACCACCTCAGTTGCACCGGGTGCACGACATTTTCCACGTATCTCAGCTGAGGAGATACGTGCACGACCCGACGCACATCATTGACCATGGGGAGCTTGACGTTGACGATGGGGCGACTTTTACGGAGGTCCCGGTGGAGATAGAGGATCGAAAAGAGAGGGTCCTGCATGGGCGACCGATTCCTCTTGTGCGCATCAGATGGCAGCACGAGAATCTCCCGGAGAGCACATGGGAGCGAAAGGCTCAGATGCGTGCTCATTACCCTCTTTTGTTTCCCTAGTTTTTGATGTATCTTTACGGGGACGTAAAGCCCTGAGGTGGGAGTATTGTAAAGACCCGTAAAATTCAAGGGAAATTTTTTCTTAATTTTCTTTAGAATTTTACAAGAGCGCGGTTTCAGACGGCACCTGATTCCGAGGCCCGGAGTGCCCGGAATCAATTTCCGAAGTTTGGCTCGGGTACGTTCAGTGAACGAACGAGCGGGAATTTCTAACTTTTGATCCGGTGCTCGGAATTGAAATCCGAGGGCACCGATGAACTCGCAGCGCCGATATTCTCTTAAAGAGACCTTTTCGGAAGTTGCGTTAGTTGCGGGTTGAAATTTAGTTTTTGGGTTTTTAGTTTAAGTTAAATAAAATTTGTGAAGAACAAATTTTATTTTATCTTGATAAATCCTACCAAAGGGAGTTGGGAGTGGGACCCACATCCACTTAACCTCCCTTGGGAGGATTAAGTGTGGTGGGGCCCACACGAACCCCAACTCCTCAAATTCTCTCAAAACCTCCCCTTTAACCCATTTCAATTAATGTTGACGACTTGGCTTAATTAATTGAAGAGGGTTAATTTAAATTTCAAACCTTTGAAATTCTAAGAGGAGGGTTGTGTAATAAAATAAGCTTAAGCTTATTTTATTTTGTTGGGTTGGTTTCCTTTGTTCTTGAGAGGATTTTGAGAGCTTCTCCTTCATCTTCAAGCTTTGACGAAGAACGCTCAACTTGACGAAGAACGCTCAAGTTCCGACGAAGATCGCCGCTCCGCTCTTCTTCATCTTCCGTGTCAACGAGAGGGAACACCGTTTCCTCCTCGGATTCCCTTCGTCGGCATACGAAGATTCGCCAACGACGTATCACATCAGACGCACCTCTTCGTCATCGGATTTGACGAACGACGACCGCGACGCCCGACCTCCGCGACGTTGTCTTCTGCGGGACGTTGTCAAATCTTCGAACCTATACCCGAGGTAGGGGTTCTTGAGTTCGTTGTTTACATTTTATTTGACATCCCTCAAGTATTTCTAAGCCATTTGATAACAAACTAACGGGAGGAGGCCGGTCCGCACAAACACGGCCGATCCTCCTCCCATTGTGGTTTAGTTTTATTGTGGTTTGAAGCGAGGTAACGCGGTACCATTGTACCGCGCGAAAAGGATTAATTAAGGCCGGTTGGGGTCACGACGAAGAACCGCGACGCTATAATACCGCGCCTTTGAGATCGGATGAGACCGCGGCTGGAGTCGGGCCGTGGCGGTGGGGCACGACGTCATTACGCTGCGCAAATCTTACAAGGTGGCGTGGTGCCGTCGCACCACGCGGTTAATCGTGCGTTTATTTTACCCGACGCCGTCGCGCACGCACCATGGAAGAAACATCTTGAACGCGACGCCGTCGCGCCGCGTTGAAAGAAATCAAGGCACGGCGGAGGGGCGCGGTGCCGTCGCACCGCGCCGGACGACGAACACCGCGGCCGGTTCCGGGCCGCGGCGGAATGAGGAGACCGGCGGCCGGGCCGCCGACGTCGGAAGCCGAAGAGGGGACCGGATTTTCCTGTCCCATTGGAGAAAACCGGCCGGCCAGCTGGCCGGCCGGATGGCAATAAACCGGGGGAAATTAATCCCTCGGCCAGCTCAGAAAACCCCCCTCTTTATTAGGGGGGCGGTTCCTTTGAGGGGGGGGGGGGCAGGAGGCCCCCCAGTTTTTCTCCAAGCCGGCCCCCACGTGGGGGCCGTTTTTTTTACAAAGGGCGCGGCTATGCCGCGCCGCCCCTCTCAATCAAGCGGGGGGCTTTGCCCCCCCGTTTCCTGCCAATCAAGCCCCCCCACATGGGGGGGGGGTTTGCAATAGGCGCGGCTAAAAAGCCGCGCCGTCTTCAAATCAAGCGGGGGCTTGATTGCCCCCCCGCGCTGCCTCCGTGCGGCGCCAGGCCGCCGCGGCCGCCGCGCCGCCGGCCGGCCGGCCGGGGCGGGTCAGGTCGGGTCGACCTGGTTCGGGCCGACCCAGGGGGGGGGGGGGGGGGTCGGGCCGGGTCGGCCCGGACCCGGACCCCCCCGTTTCGGATCAGATTCGGTCTTTTGACCATAACTTGAGCCACGGACCTCCGATCAACGAACCGTCTGCGGAAACGCGATCCTTGGATCGAGACGGTCGTTTCGGTATATCGCACTCAAGGTTTCGGATTACGTTGAGTTCGGCCGGGTTGGTTCGTTCACGAAACCAACCGGGCCTTCGGAGCGGAAACACTCATATCTTGAGCTACGGACGTCCGATTGACGTGCCGTCAGCTGTGTTGTGTTCCTCTTAGTGAGATGGATCTTTTGGCATACTCCGCCCGAGGTTTGGATGCAGGTGGAGTACGGTCGGGTTGGTTTTGCCTTAAAAACCAACCGGGCCCCGGGGAAGAAAATGTCAACAACTCTCAGACCGGGCGTCCGATCGACGCGCCGTCTGTTGCGTTGAGTTCCCGTTGACGATACGGAACTTTTGGATACATCAACTCTGGACTTTGTGTCAGTTGATGTATCAGCCTCTCGGCTCGTGGAGCGGACCCTCCGAACGAGCTTGCTATGTGCGGGAACCCTAGTGCTGGCTACGACTGTTACTGTGACTACTACTGCTGCTACTGCTACTGTGACTGCAACGACGACAGTACAAAGATCCTGTGTGGATTCGATGACGACGACTTCAACACTCAGCGATCCTACGTGGATCAGTGCTACAGGTCCTGTGTGGGCCCGATCCTGTGTGGGTCCGATCCTGTGTGGGTCCTTGCGCTCAGCGGTCCTGTGTGAACCAGCGCCTACAGGTCCTGTGTGGGCCCGATCCTGTGTGGGTCTTTTGCGGGGGTTAGTTACCTATCGATCCTTCATGGGTCCGACGACTTAGATGGATCAGTGATCATCTTTATCGTCTTTTGAAGAAGTATACCTGTGTGAGCTGAAACCTATTGCTTTCCAGTGTGGATTGTGTTGTGCAATCCTGTGTGGATTACCTTTTGCTTTCCTGTGTGGATTGTGTTTTGCAATCCTGTGTGGATTACGTTTTGCTTTCCTGTGTGGATTGTGTTGTGCAATCCTGTGTGGATTACGTTTTGCTTTTCTGTGTGGAATACGTTTACTTTCCTGTGTGGACTGAGTAGTACTTGGGCTCGGAGGTTGGAGCGTATTTGAAATTGGTGACTTAGGTATATGTATGGGCATATACCTAATCAGTGTCAGTTGTTACTTCGTGATTGTTCCTTTCTTCGTGGTTTATGCTTTGTGGATTTGAGAGACCTTCAGGGGTCTCGGGGTCCCTACTGAGTAGCTTATACTCACCCCTGCACGGGCTTTGCCCGCACTACATTGTGTTGGTTGCAGACGACGGACAGCGTTGACCTTAGCTGAGGCTTGCAGAGCGGGACGGTACCCGGAGGCGGACCACTGGGCGGGACGTGCTCGGAGCGGACAGCAGGACCCGTGGAGCAGTGGATCTATCTGTACCCACCCTTCAGGTGGGATTCCCGGTGGACAGCTCGGAGTAGCGACTTTTACTTTTCAGTTGCTGTTTTCCCTTTCGAGTTGTACTTTACTTTCAGTTTGGGTTTGTATACTGGCCCATTTACTTTTCCACACTTTCAGTTGTACTCTGCTTTTGTTTAGTGTTTACTTTCCGCTTGCTTACTCTGTGGTGTTTGTTTACTTTTCAAAGGCAATGCCTTCCCTTTTTACCGGGATTTACGCCTTGGTGCTAGTCGCCAGCCCCTGGCCTATGGAAGGCGGGCTTGGGGTAGTCACGACACGGACCCCGAGGGCGGGTCGTGACATGTTTGTCCTTGAGCATCTAGTGATTTCTCTTACAGTGTCACTTGTGGTACTACTTCCTATTCCCGATATGGGTACTGATGCCCAGTTCCAAGAGGGATTTGTACATATGATGCAATCTATGAAATGTGTTTCTCAACATGGATATACTATGGTAGAGTTGACTCGAGATTTCCATAAGTATTGTCCTCTAATATTTTAGGGTTATGGCAGACCACATGCAGCTGAGTCTTGGCTTGAATATATTATTTCTATATTCGAGCATCTAGAGAGTGTATAGAGTGGAGGGTATAACTTGTTGCATATATGCTACACGATTATTACAAGAAATGGTTGGATGTTATTTTCCAGGAATATCAACATCATATTATAGTTTGGGAGGAATTCTAGACTATATTATATGACTATTTCTTTCCACATACGCTGAGGGATTACTAGACTAGAGAGTTTATGAACCTACAAAAAGATCATTGTCTGTCATGGAGTATTTTAATCACTTTAATAATCTGCAGTGATTCACACTGACTCTAGAGGGTGATGATATTATGACTTCCCAAAAATTAAAGTATGGTCTAGTATATTATATTTGATCGTAGGTCAATTTATTCAAATTGACTACTATTTCTAAGATAGATAACGAGAACATTACTATAGAGAGGAATATGAGGGAAGTATAATATCCCTTCTATTTATTACACACTTAGACATTCTTTATTATATAAAACCTTCACTTGATACAACCACGAATAAAGATAGGTGTAGTTTCTTTTGGGTTTAGGAGAATTACATAACTACTTAAAACATGAAACACAACATCTGTAGAGACCCGAAGCTTGACATACATGTACATTACATTACTTTTGCGGAATACTTAGTACATAACAAAAACACACTCGCAAGGATCGTAATAGTTTAGTGTCTTTGGAAACTCGGAATGTAATCTTCTAATCGTGGTGAAAGATCTTCAATATCTCCCATAAAGATCTTCCCTTTTTTTTACCTAAAACCTTTTTTATATCCTGGGGAAAAGAAAACATAAAAGGGTGAGCTCAAATGCTCAGTAAGCGTAAATAAAAGAAAAAAATCAATCACATCATATTCATAAGAACATAACTTTTGGAAATCTTAACCCGCAAAAGAGAGCATAATTTCATAACATGGGATAAATCATAGTAGTGAAATGAAATCCCAATAATCATAACTTAAAACATGAAACTTTGTGGCATACACACATAATCATAGAGAATCATTTCTTGTTAGTCAAGACTCATTTCCAAGACTATCTTAGTGGACAAAGTCCCTTTCTGAATCGAGTAACCCTCGTTTCAGTCCTGTTTCACTGAACCGGTATAACCTACCATTCCAGCCATGTCTATCTCATGAGATATAAAATCTTTACCCAATGCATTGGAGGGAGATATAGGTCCCACCCATCTTATAATTAATCCTTTCTTATGTGTGCCACATAATCATAAACCATACATCATAGCGTAATCCACGTAATAAAAATGGGATTCTTAAACAACATGACATCATAAAACAATTCATATAAGATAAAGGAATTCATAAAAATATTTCCATCACAACATAATCAAACCAATGTAATAATAGGGATAAAAACAGAACCCTTTTATTATCTTAGATGGAAAATAATTTTGATAAAATACTTGAACTCCATTCTTGAGGAAGATATCCTTTCTACTTCAAAAACATTTTTCCTTTCATAACATGTCATACGAATTTAAAATAAAATAAGTTGATTAAAAATAAACTTGAAAACTTGTAAAGGAAGTTTCTTGGAAATAATGTTTTAAAAATCCATTCATGCCGTATAAGTTAAAAAAACATTCTTCGTACTTTTGTCGGAAAAGTCAAAAAGTACCTCGTACGAAAAACGACAAAAGATTCCTTTCATACATATTACTAAAAACTCACCGAAGGGTAAAAATGGATTTAAACAATTTTAGGTGGATGGAAATAATATTACATATTGATGAAACATGGATGTGGATGATAAAATACACCCCAGTAAATACTTACGAATAAACAATCTCGGATAAAAATGAGATTGTGATATTTCCCTTACCTTATGTCTGATATGCTTTGTATGTATCCGAACCTCCTGTATAATGATTTAAATAATGTCATTAACTTATTACAGAATCATATTAATTGTTATGATATCATATATGGTTCAATTATGACTTTATATTACCCGTTCTTTTGTAAATTCCATGTTAAAGAAGCGTTTTGGGTAAAATCGTTTCATTTATCGTAGGTGTTTGGACTTGTTGTTCTTGACATTATTATTACTTATATCATGATTTAATTACATACAGAATATAAAACATGATTTATATATCATATATATTCAGTATATATATATATATATATATATATATAATAGATAGATAAATGAAATGAAACACACCGTTCATGGAGACGGTAGTCCGTACGTACACATGAACGCTGTTTTCCTTTCCTTATTATCTTGAATGGAAGTAAGTATATGACATACATATATACATAAATCCAGTAGCTTTATAATGTCATATATTTGATTATTATTTCTTATATATACTTTATAATCATTCTTAAATGGTTAACATGGAGAATGAATCTCATCGCGTCGTGGAGATGGTAGTCCGTACGTACGCACGAGCGATGATATCGTTCTCATGTTCGTGAACTTGGGTTGAAGTGTATGTATACTATTTCAGTATCAATATCACTTTATAATAATCATATATAGTTATTATTTACACCATTGTACCCATCCAAGTAAGGTGGTGGTGGAAAATAGATTTCACCACAACGTGGAGACGGTATTCCGTACGTACGCACGCGCGGTGATTTCATTTTTCCGTAGGATGGATAGAAGGTGAATTAGGGTTGTTACATATTAATAATAACATATCAGTATTTAAGTAATACTGATGTTATTACTTTATAATTAAACAACTAAAGAAGAAGAAGTTGAAGAAGAAAGAAATTGAAAAGATCGGTAATGGATATTATCTCTTCTTTGGAATGCCTCTTTGAATCCTCCACTTAGGGAACTAAGATTGGTCTTTGAAGAAGACCAGGACCTCTAAGATTATTATAGGGAAGTGGAGAAGAGATTTTGGCAGGGGTTGGACGATCTTGAAGGCTCAAAGTTGTGTGAGGAGGAGGGGGAGGAGGTGCCCTTTAATAAGGGAGGAGAGGGGCACCTTAGGAATATCTCAAAATATTATTTTATATTAAAGTCAAAATCGGTTTATAATGGTTCCAAAGGGTCTTATTTCGAAGCTAAAGTGGGTATGGGTCGAAATACTATCAACCAATAGGATTTAGACAAGTTTAGGGTATTATTTTAACCTTATCAATTAGATTTAACTCTAAGTTAAATAATTTAACTTTTACCGTGTCTTTTTGTTTTCTTTCACTATATGGTTAATACACTTACTATAACATGCCAAACAAACCCCAAATTGTTTATTATTAATATATATATATCCTTATCTAAGTCATTTGGCCGAAACTTATATTTTCAGGAATAAAATAACAATTAATAATATAATATTTGATTTAAAAACTATTTTGTGTCAATTTTGATACTATTTGATATATGATTTTTGTGAAAGTCATAACAGAATTATATGTTCGAACCAAGTTGATTAAATAAACAATAATATATCATAGTAACCTAGAAAATTAGTGGGATTAATAAAAAGTCTTATATTACATTTATTTTGGTGTTTATAACATCAATTATGTCAATATTTCATTAATAAGACAATTATTGCATCATCTTTCTGTCATAATAAATGATAATTATTTAATCCCTAAAAATTCCAAATAAATATCTATGATGTAGATAATTGTATTAGATTTCTGGAGACTATTCATGTTTGAAGTTTTATGATGTTTATCACTAGATTAGAATTATTATACTTATAAGATTTAAGAAAGTGACATGTTGTCACATTCTTCGGTTTTAATAATAATTAAATTATTTTCATTGAAAAAATTTAATTAAATTAATCTAATCAGACCCTTAGGTGATATGGGTAGTTTCTTAGTCATCCAATAGGATTTTGACATTTGTTAAGGTAATTTTAAAATATTATATTTACCCTTAATTACCCGATTTACCTTTAACTATGGTAAATAAAATTTATCGTAGTTACTATTCATAATTCCAAGAAATAAAAAGTATCCTATTAACATAATTTGGACCCACTGATTCCAAATATGGAATCCATTTTTTAAAATTCAAAACACAGAAGTTGCAGAAATTAAATTAAAATTAATCCCGTTGTCGAATAAAAACGGGTTTTTGTTTAAAACATTGCAAAAGATTGAATTGATTTAACCTACGAATTCAAGGTAAAATCAATGATAATGACATACATTATATTAAATGGTAAAAATATATTCTATTTATACTTTAAAACCATTCAATATTATAATTTAACCACATAATATATTACGATGAAAAAAGTTGTTTTTAATTAAAATATAGCGTGTTTTTACTATTCATTAAAATGTGAAAGTTACCAGAATAATATGAAAAATTTATCCAAAGTAAATTTTTATTTCTTTATTCCAAAGAAGAATTTTATTTTTTCAAATTGAACTTATAAAAATGTCAAAAACCAGATTTAAAGTGGGTGCGCCATCAAAAGGTGGCAAAACTGCATTTTTTGAAAAATACTTATTTTACCCGAAAAAATTATTTTGTTCTTATACCATGTTCTTGAAATGTGTAAGATGAATAATAATGTTATAAAATTCAAAATTTAGTTAATACTATTCATAACGGCTAGTTCATGACAATATTATAATAATATAACACTGTTTATTAAAACTCGGTATTGCGTACAACACACACTATCGAGGAAGGTCGCGATTGCGTGTAATGCAAGCCAAGTCAGGGTTGCGTGTTGTGAAAGAATACTTCGTTGTTTCGTATAATAGAATCCAACCATATTTCATTTATACATTTACTATATATATATATATATATTCTCAATGTTGCGTAGAATAACTATTATCAAAATTGTGTGTAACACGGTCCAAGAATAGTGTTGCATATACTGCAAGCTAATACGGTGTTGCATATAGCGCAAGTAATCTTGGTGTAGAATACAACACAGGACATTAATGAAATTAAAATAATATTTTTCATAAAATCTTGGGGTGTTACATTCTACCCCCCTTAAAATGAATTTCTCCCTTGAAATTCGTCGGGGATATACATGGTTTACTACTTGAAAGTTTCTTTAATAGAAACCCACATCATAAAAAGGAATACAAAAACCAGTATTTAAAAACAAAATTATGAAACGTAACGGTTACCCAAATAAACTAATCACTGGGTTTCCATATAGGTGAAAATATGGATATGGAAGAAAAATCTAACCATCATGTTCTGATGGAGAGTGGTAGAGAACATGGATATGGAAAATCCAGTAATCACAAATCCATAGATTTGTGATGATATAAGGTACCATCTGATTCATCAGGTATAAGATCACTAGGACAACATTTTTGGTTTTCAAGATCATTTCCCTAAAGTTGAAAATTTGAATTAGAATAAATATTTACTTTATTTTGGTACAAGCTCACTGTTGTTCGTGCCTTGAACAATTTCCACTTCATCTCTTAAATAAATGAAGTTGAATTTGTTATTCGCGAAGTGTTAGTAGATCATGTGATAGAATGACGGGTCATTCCATCTGTCTCAAACAAAAGGTTAGCAAAAATTATATACATAAGTCGATCTATAGTGAGATTAATCATATATGGTTCCTAAAATGGACTTATACTTCATATATCATACTGCTTAATATAATAAAACTAGTTTCTACTAAACGGGGACTTCCTGTAGGCCAGTGGTAGGCGATAAAGGCCAGTCGCACTTCAGTTGTGGGTTCGATTCCCACAGCCTTGTCCGACGCGATGGGCTGTCGCCCGTCCTGCAGGTTGTCCTTTTTCTAAAACTATATTACTATAACATCCCATCAATAATATCGTAAAAATTTCTATCCTTAAACAATACTAACTTATGTCCAACATAATCCATTCCAATCTTTAGGCTAATCCATAATACTGCAGTCCACTCTTATAACATAGTGAAAACGATTACCAGATATTTAATACCATCATTGATCCCCATATATCATAAGATATGTTTTGTTGGTCACATTCCATACATTCAAAGTCATTAATCATTTATTCTCTTGAATACCCATTGAGCCATAGTAAAAACATGAATGTAGTTAAAAGTTAACACTTTCCACATACCAAAATCCTCAAAATTCTATATACTCAAACCATGATATCACTTAGTCCTTATATCAATCATGAGCTCATGAATACTGTTAAACATTTCATTTTCTCATTTTCCCTTCATTGTGCGCATATCGTCTTATTTCCAAAAATATCTCAATCACTTTGAATACCACATTAGACCAATACATAAATATTCCAATACTCCATGATACAACATTATTTTGGAATCCCATTACATAAACACTTAATCATTCCACCACATCGTTGTCATATTCAACATTGCCAATAGTGATCACATGTGACTTCCCTTTGTCCTTTTCTTTAAGCGGTTTATCATGTCGATCATCACTAACCCTTGGATTAGGGCATTTATTAGCATAATGCCCCATTTCCTTGCACTTGATGCATTGAAGTGTTGGTGGTGCGTTCTCTGCAGTGTTTGATTTATTCACATCATTAGAAACCCTTTTTCCATTACTTCGACACTCAGCCGCTCGATGACCTTCTTTTCCACACTTAATACATTTTCTAGTCCCTTTAAGACAATCCCCACCATGCTTCTTTCCACACTTTGTGCATAAGGAAACATTCATCTTCTTTTCACCATTATTCTGAGATTTCTCCTTGAACTCCATCTTTCGTTTCTTATCAAAACCATGAGATGGATATGTAATACCAACTTCCATTTCTACCTTGATAGCACAACGCACAATTTATTCATAGCTACTGAAGTCTCTTATAGCTAATGCCCTTCGAAGACTTGGTTTTAAGCCACTGAAAAATCGATCAACTTTAATTTCGGGTTGGATGATAATGCCAGATGCATAGCTTGCAAGTCTTGTAAAATTCACTTCGTATATACCAACAGATTCATCATCCTTCTGCTTCAGCTCAAGAAAATCCATTTCCATATTTGTTTGAAGAATACAAGGGAAGTACTTACTGAAAAACAAGTTCTTGAACTCATCCCATTACATGGACTCAATTTCATCTCTTGGCCTCGTATTCTTGATAATATTCCACCATTGATCAGCTTCACCTTCCAAACGATATACTGCTAAGATGACTTTATCATGTTCAGAACATTGAAGTACTGAAAATATCTTTTCAGTGGTACTGATCCATTGTTTAGCAACAAGTGGATCGGAAGACCCACTGAAAGAAGGTGGACGTTGCCTCATGAAGGACTCAATAGAATATTGTTCACTTCTCTGATCATTTGGAAGTCCAGAATGATTCATAGCTTGTGTAAGTATAGCAATAAGATTTTGCACTCCATCTCCGATAACATTTTCTTGTTCAGGAGGACAATCATTTCATTGTCCATGGCATTGATCAACACGGTTCCTTCGGGTTCCAGCCATCGTCTAAAACCCAAAAAGAATAGTGTGAGAGGCAAAAATCATGCTAAGGAAAACAACATTATAAAGGGGGAGTATCCTCAATATCTAACTTCTTAGGTTAAATTCTAAGATCGTTACCATAGTTATAGGACAGTATCCTATACGTATACTTATCCTTAGGGACATCCCTAGACAAACCTTATAAATATATATAGGGATCTCACTAAAGTTCTCGCATCCTAGTTTCCAAAGGTTGACTAAACCTTTCCTCTGATACCAACTGTAGAGACCCGAAGCTTGACGTACATGTACATTACATTACTTTTTTAGAATACTTAGCAAATAACAAAAACACACTCGCAAGGATCGTAATAGTTAGGGTCTTTGAAAACTCGGAATGTAATCTTCTAATCGTGGTGAAAGATCTTCAATATCTCCCATAAAGATCTTCCCTTTTTTTTACCTAAAACCTTTTTTATATCCTGGGGAAAAGAAAACATAAAAGGGTGAGCTCAAATGCTCAGTAAGGGTAAAAAAAGTAAAAAATCAATCACATCATATTCATAAGAACATAACTTTTGGAAATCTTAACCTGCAAAAGAGAGCATAATTTCATAACATGGGATAAATCATAGTAGTGAAATGAAATCCCAACAATCATAACTTAAAACATGAAACTTTGTGGCATACACACATAATCATATAGAATCATTTCTTATTAGTCAAGACTCATTTCCAAGACTATCTTAGTGGACAAAGTCCCTTTCTGAATCGAGTAACCCTCGTTTCAGTCCTGTTTCACTAAACCGGAATAACATACCATTCCAGCCATGTCTATCTCATGAGATATAAAATCTTTACCCAATGCATTGTAGGGAGATATAGGTCCCACCCATCTTATAATGAATCCTTTCTTATGTGTGCCACATAATCATAAACCATACATCATAGCATAATCCACGTAATAAAAATGGGATTCTTAAACAACATGACATCATAAAACAATTCATATAAGATAAATGAATTCATAAAAATATTTCCATCACAACATAATAAAACCAATGTAATAATAGGGATAAAAACAGAACCCTTTTATTATCTTAGATGGAAAATAATTTTGATAAAATACTTGAACTCCATTCTTGAGGAAAATATCCTTTCTACTTCAAAAACATTTTTCCTTTCATAACATGTCATACGACTTTAAAATAAAAGAAGTTGATTAAAAATAAACTTGAAAACTTGTAAAGGAAGTTTCTTGGAAATAATTTTTTAAAAATCCATTCATGCCGTATAAGTTAAAAAAAACATTCTTCGTACTTTTGTCGGAAAAGTCAAAAAGTACCTCGTATGAAAAACGACAAAAGATTCCTTTCATACATATTACTAAAAACTCACCTAAGGGTAAAAATGGATTTAAACAATAGTAGGTGGATGGAAATAATATTACATATTGATGAAACATGGATGTGGATGATAAAATACACCCTAGTAAATACTTACGAATAAACAATCTCGGATAAAAATGAGATTGTGATATTTCCCTTACCTTATGTCTGATATGCTTTGTACGTATCCGAACCTCCTGTATAATGATTTAAATAATGTCATTAACTTTTTACAGAATCATATTAATTGTTATGATATCATATATGGTTCAATTATGACTTTATATTACCCGTTCTTTTGTAAATTCCATGTTAAAGAAGCGTTTTGGGTAAAATCGTTTCATTTATCGTAGGTGTTTGGACTTGTTGTTCTTGACATTATTATTACTTACATCATGATTTAATTACATCCAGAATATAAAACATGATTTATATATCATATATATTCAGTATATATATATATATATAATAGATAGATAAATGAAATGAAACACACCGTTCATGGAGACGGTAGTCCGTACGTACGCATGAACGCTGTTTTCCTTTCCTTATTATCTTGAATGGAAGTAAGTATATGACATACATATATACATAAATCCAGTAGCTTTATAATGTCATATATTTCATTATTATTTCTTATATATACTTTATAATCATTCTTAAATGGTTAACATGGAGAATGAATCTCATCGCGTCGTGGAGACGGTAGTCCGTACATACGCACGAGCGATGATATCGTTCTCATGTTCGTGAACTTGTGTTTAAGTGTATGTATACTATTTAAGTATCAATATCACTTTATAATAATCATATATAGTTATTATTTACACCATTGTACCCATCCAAGTAAGGTGGTGGTGGAAAATAGATTTCACCACGGCGTGGAGACGGTATTCCGTACGTACACACGCGCGGTGATTTCATTTTTCCGTAGGATGGATAGAAGGTGAATTAGGGTTGTTTCATATTTATAATAACATATCAGTATGTAAGTAATACTGATGTTATTACTTTATAATGAAACAACTAAAGAATAAGAAGTTGAAGAAGAAAGAAATTGAAAAGATCGGTAATGGATATTACCTCTTCTTTGGAACGCCTCTTTGAATACTCCACTTAGGGAACTAAGATTGGTCTTTGAAGAAAACCATGACCTCTAGGATTATTCTAGGGAAGTGTAGAAGAGATTTTGGCAGGGGTTGGCCGAGCTTGAAGGCTCAAATTTTTGTGAGGAGGAGGGGGAGGAGGTGCCCTTTTATAAGGGAGGAGAGGGGCACCTTAGGAATATCTCAAAATATTATTTTATATTAAAGTCAAAATCGGTTTATAATGGTTCCAAAGGGTATTATTTCGAAGATAAAGTGGGGATGGGTCGAAATACTATCAAAAAATAGGATTTATACAAGTTTAGCGTATTATTTTAACCTTATCAATTAGATTTAACTCTAAGTTAAATAATTTAACTTTTACCGTGTCTTTTTGTTTTCTTTAACTATATGGTTAATACACTTACTATAACATGCCAAACGAACCCCAAATTGTTTATTATTAATATATATATCCTTATCTAAGTTATGTTGCCGAACCTTAGATTTTCAGGAATAAAATAACAATTAATAATATAATATTTGATTTAAAAACTATTTTGTGTCAATTTTGATACTATTTGATATATGATTTTTGTGAAAGTCATAACAGAATTATATGTTCGAAAAAAGTTGATTAAATCAACACTAATATATCATAGTAACCTAGAAAATTAGTGGGATTCATAAAAAGTCTCAAATTACATTTATTTTTGTGTTTATAACATCAATTATGTCAATATTTCATTAATAAGACAATTATTGCATCATCTTTCTGTCATAATAAATGATAATTATTTAATCCCTAAAAATTCTAAATAAATTACTATGATGTAGATAATTGTATTAACTTTCTGGAGACTATTCATGTTCGAAGTTTTATGAAGTTTATCACTAGATTAGAATTATTATACTTATAAGATTTAAGAAAGTGACATGTTGTCACATTCTTCGGTTTTAATAATAATTAAATTATTTTCATTGAAAAAATTTAATTAAATTAATATAATCCGAACCTTAGGTGATATGGGTAGTTTTTTAGTCATCCAATAGGATTTTGACAATTTTTAGGGTAATTTTAAAATATTATATTTACCCTTAATTACCCGATTTTCCTTTAACTATGGTAAATAAAATTTACCGTAGTTACTATTCATAATTCCCAAAAATAAAAAGTATCCTATTAACATAATTTGGACCCACTGATTCCAAATATGGAATCCATTTTTTAAAATTCAAAACACAGAAGTTGCAGAAATTAAATTAAAATTAATCCTGTTGTCGAATAAAAACGGGTTTTTGTTTAAAACATTGCAAAAGATTGAATTGATTTAACCTACGAATTCAAGGTAAAATCAATGCTAATGACATACATTATATTAAATGGTAAAAATATATTCTATTTATACTTTAAAACCATTCAATATTATAATTTAACCACATAAGATATTACGATGAACAAAGTTGTTTTTAATTAAAATATAGCGTGTTTTTACTATTCATTAAAATGTGAAAGTTACCAGAATAATATGAAAAATTTATCCAAAGTAAATTTTTATTTCTTGATTCCAAAGAAGAATTTTATTTTTTCAAATTGAACGTATAAACATGTCAAAAACCAGATTTAAAGTGGGTGCGCCATCAAAAGGTGGAAAAACTGCATTTTTTGAAAAATACTTATTTTACCCGAAAAATTTATTTTGTTCTTATACCATGTTCTAGAAATGTGTAAGATGAATACTAATGTTATAAAATTCAAAATTTAGTTAATACTATTCATAACGGCTAGTTCATGAAAATATTATAATAATATAACACTGTTTATTAAAACTCGGTATTGCGTACAACACAAGCTATCGAGGAAGGTCGTGATTGTGTGTATTGCAAGACAAGTCAGGGTTGCGTGTTGTGAAAGAATCCTTCGTTGTTTTGTATAACAGAATCCAACCATATTTCATTTATACATTTAATATATATATATATATATATTCTCAATGTTGCGTAGAATAACTATTATCAAAATTGTGTGTAACACGGTCCAAGAATAGTGTTGCGTATACTGCAAGCTAATACGGTGTTGCATATAGCACAAGTAATCTTGGTGTAGAATACAACACAAGACATTAATGAAATTAAAATAATATTTTTCATAAAATCTCGGGGTTTTACAACATCTTTTTTGAAAATGTCTTTTACATGACCACTACATTTTCTCGTACTTAGCTTTGCATGGGATAACCCGAGGACATGAATAAGAAAATGGTGATCTATAAAGACCAGTAAGGGAGTAAACAAGGAATAACATGAATAATACAATACATTTTAGGAAATAGGAAAATCAATGGAGCATAAGAGAAACATTAACATAAAGGCTTGATATAGCATGATTATCATAACATGGAAATATGGCAACAACACTTAACATGATATTATCATGAGCCGAGGATCATTTCAGATGGATCATAATTAAACCCTCATTTCACTTGAATTATCATGAGTAAAACCTCATTTCACATTACGTATCATGATACTAATCTTTACCCAATGCATTGGAGCGCTATCAGGGTGCACCCTTCTTAATCATTTCATTTCATGCATAAGTGTTCCACATGGATCATACACCATGGAATCATTAAAGATCGTAATTTATTCCATGATAAAGGTCTGTATAATACATAAATTAAACTCTATAATCAATAAGTAAATATTCATAAAGGTGAATACCTTTGATAGATAAATTATCATGGTATTCACTACACATTGACTTTGTCTTGGAAAATTACAGAGCAATTTTAGCAACATAACGATGTGACATAAAAATTCATAAAAATGGTTGATGAGTGATAAAGGGGTGTCTCATAATATGTAAATTAAATGTACAGTAATGGGGTCATATGGATACATGTCCCAAAATATTTAATGGAATTTAGATTCATAAAACAAAATAATTACTTGAATGTAAATGAGGAGAGCGAAATTCATTACAAAATTTCAGCATAGAAAAAAGTGTACATGAGAGGCATTAATAAAAGATAAAGGGGTCTATAATCATTAAAACATAAGGAGGGAAGTATGGGGGAGGTTCTAAGTCACACCCCAACATTTATAATTTAAAATAATGGCATAATAATATAATGAAACTTGGATATAATGAGAAAGGAAGGAATACCTTACTTGGAAGTGTGATCCCAAAGGCTTTCAGGGGCTTGAGATAGGATTCTTGGGAGCATGGGGCACCTTGAGAGGATTCTAGAGAGAGTAGGGCATATGTTGGATGAACTACAAAGGCTTTTAGTGAAGAGGAAGTGGTATCTCGGGTGGGTTTATATAGGAAAGGAGAGGGAATTCTTTATTATCTAGGTTTTGGGAACCATACATTAAACAAAGAAAAACCACAAACCAACCCATAGTTTTTGCCCATAGTTTTTACCAAAGTGGAGTGGAAAAATTATTTTATAAGTCCAATGGATGATATTATTTAAATATTAGGCTTGTTTATGTGGAGGTGAGTCACACTCTCAAGGAAATCAATTTAAAAAGTTAAAATGTTCTATAAGTCTTGGAGAGTCAACTAAGGCTTTGTAAAATAAATAAAACTAACCTAAAATCAAATATATTGGCCGAAAATAGTGTTTATAGTATTTTAATACATCACTATTGGGTCATTATGATGTTATAAAACACATTATATATTTAAACGGTATTTAATTTTTACCAAAAAATATAATATCTCAGAAAATTAAGAAAAAGTCACCATTAGATAATTTCAACATCCTGATTCCAAAAAATAATATTCATTTTATCTAAATAATTTTATAAATATGTGAATTTTTACTTTTAAAATAAAAAATGAAATTTATAAAAAATTCACGGGTTTTGACAGAAATAGATTTCAAACCATAATAAAAATCACAATTGAATTCATAATAATTATATAGTCATTTATACTTAATAAAAATTAGTTTAGTGATAATATTTTATTAAAATTTTCTTTAATTCAAAAATACATTAATTCATCAAAATAGATTTCTTAATTAACTAAAGATTCTATTTTTTCATTAAAAACCATTTACAATGTAACAATGAAAAAATGAATGTATATTCTCTATAAAAAATATTGTACATAATCATAGTACTAGGGTATCATTACAAAATACCTTATAACACCCACATAAGACCTAAGGGTAAGGTGTGAGATGGTGAGAGGCTCTTCGGGTGGCTCAGATAACATTGCTCGGGTGGTAATCTCTATCAACTTTCACTTCTACCATAGGCGGTTCTGTTTGAGCTTAACATGTGGAAGTTCGTATTGGGCTTGGTCAAGAGAGAAGCCCAGTGAAACCACCTCCTTTCCGAGCTCCAAAAAATGGGATTCATATGGAGTAATTCTTCTAGATTAGGCTATCACTTCCTTTGTCCGAGTAAATTCGATTTGTTAAATCCCTATATTTATACTAATCATGTGATCACTGTTAAACATCTATATTGGAAACAGTGAAAATTCTTAACAGTATTTTAAAATCCAAAAACATAAAACCAAAGAAGTACATAAGTTTTATATATATGCAGTAAGACATTTAACTAGATGAGGAATAATTTTCATTAATAAATGTTTGTGTTGTTACAATCTTCCCTCCTTAATAAAATTATCCCTCAAAATTTCATTTTCCCACAATAAAATAGATGCGGGTAACTCTGCTTCATCAATTCCTCCAATTCCCACATTGCTTCTTCAAACTTGTGGTTTCTCCAAAATACTTTCACAAGGGGCAATGTCTTATTTTATAGAACTTTTTCCCTATGATCTTTTTCTTCACCGGATTTTCTTTATAGGAGAGGTCATTCTCCAATGGTACCACCTCTGGATTGAGTACATGCGATGGGTCAGGTATTTACTTCTTCAAGAGTGATACATGGAATACATCATGTACTTGATATAGGTTCGGTGGGAGTGCTATTCGATAGGACACTGCTCTAATGCAATCGGGGATCTCAAAAGGGCCAATGTACCTTGGACTAAGATTTCCCTTATTCCCAAATCTCATAACTCTCCCCCATAGTGATATGAAAAGGAATACCATATCTCCGACATCAAACTCTGGGTCTCGTCGATGATTATGAGCATAGATCATTTGTCGACTCTGATTAGATTTAATGTGCTGCTGGATGGTCTTAACCTTCTCCAGAATTTCTTCGACCATCTATGGAACTAGGAGTTTTCTTTCCCCAAATTCATCCCAACATGCGTGTGTTCTTCACCTATTTCCCTAAAGGGATTCATAAGGATCCATTTTGATTCTTGAGTGGAAACTCTTGTTGTAAGAGAACTAAACTAGAGGAATATTTTGATCCCATCCTTCTTTGAAGTCCATTGAGAATGCTCTCAACACATCCTCAAGTGTTTGGATACTCCGTTTAGATTGGACATAGGTTGAAGATGATAAGCTATACTAAAGTTCAGCTAAGTATCCATAGCGTTTTGAAGGCTATTTTAAAACATATAGGCGAATATTGGATATAGATCAATTAAAATCGATAGTGGTAGTCCATGCATATTTACCACTTCCTTGATATATATCCATGCCATTTGATCCAATGATAAATCCTCTCAAATTGCAATAAAGTGTGCAGTCTTCGTAAGACGATCCACAACAACCCAGATAACATTATTTCCTTTGGATGTCTTCGAAAGTTTGGTTACAAAGTCCATTGTGATGTTTTACCGTTTCCATGCTGGTATGGGTAATGGTTTCATCATCCCCTTAGACTTATTCCTCTCAGCCTTCACTTTCTGGGATACCAAACACTTCGATGTATACTCAACGATCTCATTCTTCATGTTATCACACCAATAATTCTCTTGCTGATCTTAATACTTCTTTGTATTTCCTAGGTGAATGGAGAAATTTGAACTATGTGCATCATCCAAAAGTTCCTTCTTTAACTCCAGATTCAATGGAACACATAGTCTTGACCCAAATCACACAATTAATTCTTTATTGACATTGACATCCAAGCATTCCCCTTTTCAGATAGTTTCCACCTTTTTCTGAATTCCCACATCATCCTTTTGAGCATCCTTTAACCTTTAAAAAAGAGATGGTTGAGAAATAATTTGTGAATAGATTGATGATGTTCCATTATTTATGATTCCCATGTCCATCTTCATCAAATTTAAGAAGATTGGATCCTTTTCAATTATCATCAATGATAAAATCGATGGGTCCTTTATACTTAGAGCATCCACCACCTTGTTCGCTTTCCCAGGGTGGAAATGGATTGAGTAGTCATAGTCTTTGATTAGCTCTAACCATATTCATTGGATCATGTTCAACTCTTTCTGTGTGAATATAAACTTGAGGCTTTTGTGGTCTATTTATATTTTACACTTTTCCCCAAAGAGGTAATGCTGCCAAATTTTTAAAGTGAGGATCACTGCAACCAACTCCAGATCATGTGTTGGATAGTTTTTCTTAGGAATTTTCAATTTCCTTCAAGCATAGGCAATGGATATTTCATTCTATATCAACACACAACCCATTCCCTTCTTCTAAGCATCACTACATACACATAATGTTCTCCACTTGTGGGTAATGTGAGCACGGGTGCCGTGATAAGCCTCCTCTTCAACTCCTTGAAGCTTTCTTTTCATTCATCAATTTAAAATAACTCAAATCCCTTATGAGTTATCTTGGTAAGAGGGTTTGAGAATCATTAGATATTTCTCACAAATTGGAGATAATATCCATCTAACCCTAAGAAACTACGGATATCCGTCATCGATGTTGGCCTCATCCATCCCTCTATTGCAGCTGTCTTGGAGGGATCCACAGATATCACATTGCCTCTGATGATATGACCCAAGAATGAGACCTTATTCAACCAGAACCTACACTTTCTATACTTTTTATAGAGCTTATCCTTTTGCAAGATCTCTAGTACAATTCTTAGATGCTCCTCCTTGGTTTTTTAGTATATTATAATATCGTCTATAAATAATAACAAAACTTTGTCAAGGTAATCTCTAAATACTATATTCATCAAGTCCATGAATATTGATGGAGAATTAGTGTGTCTAAAAGTCATTACTATGAATTCACATTTCCCATATCTTGTATGAAAAGCAGTCTTGGGGATATCTTCTTTCTTCAACGTTACTTGATAATATCCTAACTGCAGATCCACCTTGGAGAAGTATTGTGATGCATGTAGCTGATCAAACAAGTCATCAATTCATGGAAAAGTATACTTGTTCTTTACCATTATTTTTTGAGATCACGATAATCAATGAAAAGTCACATTGACCCATCCTTCTTCTTGACAAAGAGTACTGGTGCACCCCATGGTAAAGAACTTGGGCGTTTAAACCTTTTATCCAGATTCTCTTGTAGTTGTTTCTTTAGCTCCCCAACCTACACAACATTCATTCTATATAGAGTCTTGGATATTGGAAATGCCCTAGGTATAAGATCAACTAATAATTAAACATCTCTTCTAGGAAGAAGACTGTATAATTCCTTAGGAAACACTTCAGTGAATTCCCTCACAATAGACATGTCTTCAAGGATGGTTGCTTCCTTAGACTCAAGCATCTCATCCAGATATGCATGGTCAAAGGGAAGTCATATCCATTCTTGAGATAATGGTGATAAAGAAGAATCATCTTCCTACTTGCACTTGTATATAATTGGGGGTAGATTCTCTATATGTAGAGTGATTTTCATTTCACGACAATTTATGTTGGCTCTATATAAGGAAAGCCAATCTATGACAATAATTGCATCAAATTCCCCAAAAGGTAGTATGATGATGTTCTCTGGAATGTTCAGTCCATAGATTATGATAGAGGATAAGTTATATTAATGGGATGCAATGATTTCCCCATTTTCCACACTCACCGATATCTTTAATTCCACCATTTTTAGTGGGGTTGGGATTTTTATACTAAACTTTTGGGATACAAAAGAATGAATAGAACCAGAATTGAAAAGTACATTTGCTATTATTGAATGAATAAATAGTGTAACTATCACCACTTCATTTTTGGGGTTCTCTTAGAAGGTAGTGACGGAAAAAGCTTGTCTATGCTGCCTTGGAGGTTGTTGGTTGCCTCCGAAAACCCTTGGATAAGGGAACTGGTTTGCAAAGTGACCTAGTTCTTTGCAGTTGAAGAAATGAACAAAATTTTGAGGTTCGAACGGAGTGTTCCTCTCCCCTGTCACAGCCATGGATTTTTCTTGTTAGCAGTTAATGGCTAGATTCCCTTATCTTCCACACCTAAAGCATTTCATCACCCCCTTTATGAAATTTCCAGGGTGCTTCTTTCTGCACATTTGGTAAGTGGGGTGATGGATTTTCTTATCACTATTGGATTTATCCATCAGACCACCAAAATTAAAGTCAACCTTATGCTTCTTATCCCCATGATACCCCTAAGATTCACCAATCTCCATTTCGACCTTAAGGGCACATCAGAAAATTTCCTCATAGCCATCAATGTCATGGATCTCCAGGGCTTTCCATAGACTAGGTTTCAACCCACCATAGAAACATTCAACATTGAATTCAGGGGTAATGACAAATCCAGAGGTGTATCATGGAAGCCTTGTGAATTTTTCCTCATACGCTCTGACATATTCATCGTCTATTTTCTTAATAGAATAGAATTACCTTTTCATCAGAAGTAAGATGTTGCACTGGAAATATTTATTGGAAAACATTTTCCAGAAATCCTTCCATTACCACGACTTGATATCCTACTTAGGCTTCATATTTAGGATCAATATCCACCATTGATTATCTTCACATTCCATATAATAAGTAGCCAGGAGAACCTTCTCCTTTTCAGAACATTGAAGTGTGGAGAAGATATTTTCAATGGAGCTGATACATTGTTTGGCGATTGGGGGATCAACTGACCAATTAAAAGTAGTAGGCCTTTGTCTCATGAATCTATTAATTGTGACTTGTTATTTATTATGGGGGGGGGGATGGGGGTTGAATGTTTCTCTTGACCCATGTTTCTATTAAAAACTTGAGTTAACTGAGAGAGTATCATGAAAATGTTTACAATTCCCTCTCCCATCGGATTGGGAAACTCATTTGAACAGTCATCACATTGATCTTTGCATCGATTGTTAGCATGAGTCCTCCCATTACCGGCCATTGGATGGAATAAAAATAATGTTAGGGGTTACAGATAAAGGGTAATATAAGGATAAAAACATATGACTTAAAAATAACTTTTATTTCCTTAACTTATGAATCTATATGCTTTAATCTATGTTATCAATGATATACTTCTCAACATTTATTCTTAGGGGATTTTTTCTATTCCCACTATATTAGTTCATAAAATGATTATGAATTTACCAAAGCATATCCCCCGAGAGTGTCGTAACCAAGAGTGCATCAAGGCTTGTTTTCCTTACAAGGATACCCCGAGTCAATCCCGAAACTTCTTGTCAATGTTTTGGCTCATAGGTACATCTATTCCTGTTCCGCCTCTACTTGCTCATATCCATACATGGATGAATTTTCTTGATAAACCACTTACTCAATACTCACCAAAACATAGGGATGATTTTATTATACTTAGTCTTATACCTAAAGTCTTTCACTAGGGGTTCTTATCCTAATCCCAAAAATAACTAAACCTATCCTTTGATACCAACTATAACAAGCCTGCTTTTTATTACACACTTAGACATGACTTATTACATAAAAACGTCACTTCATACAACCAAGAATATTGATAGGTATAAGGTATTTGTGAATTTGGACCATTACATAATGGATTAAAACATGAAAAAACATCTTTATTAAAAAACTCCATTACATGACCACAACATTCCTCCGTACTTAGCATTGCATGGGATAACCTAAAGACATGCATAAAAAGGGTGATCTATAAAGCACAATATGGGAGTAAACAAGGAATAACATGAAAAACACAATAAATGTTATGAAATAGGCATATTAATGGAGAATAAGAGAAACACAAACATAAAAAAAATGATATAGCACGGTTATTATAACATGGAAATGTGACCACATCACTTAACATGGTATTAGCATGAGCCAAGTTTAATTACACATGGAACATGAGTTAACCCTCATTTAACTTGAATTAGAATTGGTAAACCATCATTTCACTTGATCTATCATGATACTAATCTTTACCTAATGATTTGGAGCACTATTAGGGCACACCCTTCATAATCATTTCATTTCATGCATCAGTGTGCCACATGGATCATACAACATGGAATCATTAAAGATCATCATTTATTCCAAAATAAAAGAATGTTGAATACATACATGAAACTATATAATCAATAAGTAAATGTGCATTAAGGTGAATACCCTAGATAAATAAATGGTCATGGTTTTCACTACACAATGACTTTGGATTGGAAAATTGTGGTGCAATTTTAGCATCATAATGGCATGACATAAAAATTCGTAAAAATGGTTGATGAGAGAGAAAGGGGTGTCTCATCATTTTTAAATGAAATCGATAGTAAGGGGGTCATATAGATACATGTCCTAATATATGTAATGGAATTTATATTCATAAGACAAAATAATTTCTGGAATGTAAATGAGGAGAGAAAAAATCCTTACAGAATTTCAACATGGTAATGGGTTTACATGTGAGGCATTAATGAGAGAGAAAGCTATAAAAAATCATTAAAACATAAGAAGGTAAGTATGGGGGAGGTTTTAAATCATACTAAAACATTTATAATTTAAAATAAAAGGGCATAAAAATATTATGAAACTTGGATTAAATGAGAAAGGAAGTAATCCCTTACTTGTAAGTGAGATCCCAAAGGCTTGGGAGGGGCTTCAGAGAGGCCTCCTAGGTGCTTGGAGTGACATGAGAGGATTATAGAGATAGGAGGTAAGTTGTTGGAAGAACTCCAAAGTCTTTGAGTGAAGTGGAAGTGGGTGCTTTGGTGTGTGTATATAGGAAAGGAGATGGAATTCTTTATTATTTAGGTTTAGGGCACCACACATTAAACTAATCAAAATAAAAAACATACCCACAGTTTTTTACCATGGTTTTTTCCAAAGGGGAGTGGTAAACATTATTTTATAAGGCCAATGGTATAAATTCTTAAACTATTAGGATTTCTTATATGTAGGTTAGTCACACTATCATGGAAATAAATTTAAAATGTTAAGATGTTTAATAAGTCATGGAGGGTCCACTAAGGATTTGTAAAAAAAATCAAACAAACCTAAAATCACATTATTTTAATGGTAAAACATATATTAGACAAAAATAATGTTTATATTATTTTATTACATCACTATTGGGTCATTATGATATCATAAAACACATTATATATTTAAACGGTATTTAATTTTTACCCAAAAATTAGACTATCTTAGAAAATTATGAAAAATTCACCATTGGATAATTTCAACATCTTGATTCACAAAAATAATATTAATTTTATGTGAATAATTTTATAAATATGTGAATTTTTACCTTTAAAATAAAAAGCTGACATTTATCGAAATTAAATGGATTTTGACAAAAATATTGTACATAATCATAGGATTAGGGTATCATTACATAACCCCTTATAACACCCTCATAATACCTAAGGGTAAGGTGCATGATGGTGATAGACTTTTGGGGTGGCTTGGATAACATCACTCAGGTGGTAATTTTTTTATCAACATCTGCTTCTCCCATAGGCGGTTCCGTTCGAGCTTAATGTGTTGAACCTCTGCTTGGGATTGGTTAAGAGTGAAGCCCAATGACACCACCATATTTTTGAGTTCCAAAAAATGGGCTTCGTACTTAGAAATTCTGTTGGATGAGGCCATCTCTTCCTTTGTATGAGTAAATTGGATTTGTTAAAGCCTTATATTTATACTAATAAAGTGATCACTATTAAATGACTATATTAGCAATTGTAAAAATTCTTAACGGTATTTTAAAATCCAAAAACATAAAACCAAATAAGTGCATAAGTTTTATATATCTGTAATAAGACATTTAATTAGATCAAGAGGAATGTTCATTAATAAAAGTTTGGGTCATTATATGAAGCCAATGGTGTGAATATGGGTGGTTTATCACTTAAATCTATAAATGGTTCTTTTAGTGGACACAAGAATAATTTCATGGTTTCTCATCAGGTTAGTAGTAATCAGGATCGTCATGAAGATAGTTTCTTGATATGAAACTAGTGCCGGAAGCTGGTCCATACGAAACCTCAGTGCTTATGAGATCCAATGGAATGTAGAGGCTTCTATATGATGGGGAATATCTATCATTTCTATAGGACATTTCCATCAGTTCCTAGAAAGTGGGGATACACTTCTACCCCAAATTCCAAAGAAGGTCTAGTAGGATATGACTTGGAAGACTGCTGGAATACCATTAACCAATCGGGATTAGGTAGTGGTTGATGAAGAGGTAGTTAGACTAATGATTCTTAGTGCCAATAGAGCAGGTATGCCTAGGGTAGCCAGGTAATGACTTAGAGCCATAGTAAATTTCAATAACATTCATTCCATGCTATTTTAGAGGCACAGAACACCAGAACTTCTAATTTATGAGGTACTATTCTCGTATCCTCCATTATATTGTATGCTATTTAATACAAGTGAATCTCAATATTTTATATCTAAGTTAGTCATAGAGTGTTTGGACTTTGATATCAAAATCTTCTATAGAATTATAGCACTTGATACCCTGTTGGGAATTTGATCAGTGGGAGTTCTCCATTGTAAGGGTTTCCCCTTGTGATAACTAGATACATCTTTGTGTGTAATATTTTCATACTCAACATGACGAGGTTTGATGTGATCATCATTATAGACTGGTAAGTTCCCTATCGATCCTAGATTTAATTTTATCATTAGAGGGTTACATTTACATCGCCAGAGAGAAGTAGGTGTGTATATAAGGTAGAATGGGTTATTCTTTTGACTCGAGAAGTAGAGGTTTAGAAACTGGATAGCTCAGATTTCCATTATTCTTTGGGATGATCAGGGGTTATAACTCCCTATTTTTCCTCCTCTAGTTGATCATTTTAGGTGCATCTTCCCCAATGAATTTTCTAGGATACCTCTTACATGATAGGTAGAATTTACCATTTATCTTGTTGAAGGATGAGAACTAGTGACCATTCCTCTTTATAGGATGGATGATATGGTGTTTCTAAGGCTCAATAAATAAATTAATGACCCAGAGGATCAAGACTTTATATGCCCCAACACTTCTCCTTTTGGTTCACCAATCCTTTTTTCCAAGAAGATAGATGGTACCCTCATGAGTTTCATATAATACCATTTATTGAACCATCTCGGGGTAAAGAATCAGATCCACTACTTCGAATATACAACTTCTTTGATCAGCTCAAAGGATAGAGAGTGTGTTCAAAGATAGATTTGAGTTCGGTCTGTGATCAGGTGCATGTCAAGCCATTAGACATACCTTTCATAGATTTCATAAGCTTGTGTATTCTGTATGAGTACCATGTCGTACTGTTTGGACTCACGAACACACCATATATTTTTATTGCTATAATGAATCATGTTTTCCACCAGTATTTGGATTCATTCATCATAGTCTTTTTTGACTATATCTTAGTGCGTTATATTTCATAACAGGAACATGAAAATCATCTATATATATATTTTTGAATACACTGAGAGATCATCAGAAATATTCTAAGATCAATAAATAACACTTTTGGATCAAAAAAGTTCACTTCTTAGGTTATATAATCTTAGAGTATGGAGTTTCAGCATACCCAAATATAATGAGATTTGTAGTTTCTTACAAGTATCCCATGAATGTAATTGGAATATTGATTTTATTGGGGATAACTGAATATTGAATATGCTTCATCTAGGATTTCACATTCCTTGAAATGCTGTTTAAGGGCTTGACAAAGAATGATGTGAAATTCATATGGTTAGAAGCTTGTGAAGCACACTTTCAAGAGTTGAAGGGCTGTTTATATTCACCATAAATGATGATTTATCTAGATATAGATAGGATATATATAGTCTATTTTGATTCATCATGTATTATGATTGGTTATTTCTTAATGTAGGACAAGCATGTCGTCATGTACGAGTCTCATCAGTCGAGGCCTCATGAGTGGAATTACCCTAATCTTTACCATGTGCTAGATTCTATAGTTAATGATCTATACTACGGGAGAAACTATCCACTTGGAGAGAATTTTGTGGTATTAACTGAAAATAAAAAACTAAATTATATATTTACACATTCGGATCTAAATCACTAGAAGCACAAGTGAATTGAGTACCTATAGTCCTTTGATTTTGAGATATCTTACACGCCTGGTAAAGACAATGTAGTAAACAATGTTCTGAGGAAAAAGACTCAAGAAATTGGTATTTCAGGAGGCCAATAGTGAATGAAATCTCATTGACTTATTCTCATAGATTCATATTACAGTTCAGGAGGATCTTGGTAAGACTTTCCTCATATCTTGAGTAGTTACTTATACTCTTATGGAATGGATAAGAGTGAGACCACTATCTATTTTTGAGGGCCTTGTCCAAATGGAAATATTCTCAGATAATGATACATCTTCAGGTTAGACCATGGATAGGGATGATACATTAATTTTCCATGGATGTGTTTGGGTCCCAGTAGACATCATAGAGGATATGATGTGGGCATTTCATGACTCACACTGGTCAATTCATCTTGATGTCACCAAGATGTATCAAGACTTATGATGCCAGTATAGGTGGTCTAGTATGAAATGATAGATTTCTATATTCATCACTCTATGTTTCACCTGTTAGCAAGTAAATGTATAATATCAGAATCTGGTACAACTTATACAACCATTTTATATTCATGAGTTTAAATAGGTAGATGTTTCTATGGATTTCATGATTGGTTTACCTAGATCACCTTGTGGAAATGATATAGTGTGGATTTTAATTGATAATTTTATGAAGGTTTCACATTTAATACCTTTGGGAGAGACCGTATTAGTAGATTATATATGAATGATATACATCAGGGAAGTTTTACGTCTTCATGGAGATCTTAATTTTATCATTCAAAATAGCTACACTCTCTTTATATCATAGTTCTGAAAGAGTTTTTAAAATGTCTTGGGCACATAAGTGCCTCTGAGCACATCATATCACCCATATACCCATGGAAATAAAGATCATATGATTCAGGTGTTATAGTAAATGCTCTATTCATGTTTCCTTGACTTTAGAGGTTCCTAGGAGAAATAAACCCCCTGATTGATTTTGTTATAATAATAGATTTTAGGCTACCTTCGAGATAAATCCTTTTGAACCATTATATGGTAGTCTTTTTGATTATCCACTAAATGAGGCTAATATTCATTGTTAATATATATAATATTCATGTTCTTTATTATTCATAAACACCATTTTAGTGTATTTTACACTTTGAACATCATTCCACATTATGATTGTAATACCTTCTTAAAATGCATTATTATGTGGTACATATTTGAACATCATTTGAAGTACCCAATTATTCATCTTATTATACATATTTTAATTTGATATTTTTGTAAATTTTTCTACACTTAAATATGAACATGTTTGATTCAGGGATCAATGGAGAATTCATGGAGGATGGTGGAGATATTTGGCAATGAAAGGAAGCAATTCTGGAGAAGGCAGATTGGACACCATCCCACTGATGAGACTGTGGGGCACAACATACAGGCCCAATTAATCCCAACTTTCATGGTATGCTATAGGAAATGTATAGTAACAAATAACTCTTCATTATCCAATGCTAATTAGGCCTCGATGGTGGTCCTTTAGGCGGCCCAAGTTAGAGATAAAATTCTGGGCCAGATTCTGCGGCCCAGAAAAACATCCCACTAATCTAATCATATCTCCGAATATAAAAATACAAATGGGACCAAATTTTACAGGCGGTTAGAATAAATCCTTAGATCCATTGTCTTCTTCTATGGACCACTCTGATTCGTCCATCTAGAAGGTGTTTCAAGCCCGTCTGTTCGGTGCATGAAAGCTGGATGCCTTTTCGGGTCAAGGGTGGAAAGTCTTCTTTCCACAAACTTTCCACCACCCTAGACTTGCCATACTCAAGTGGAATGAATTTTAATGTTGGAGGATCGACCCAAGGGCTCAAAAATGCCTATTTAAGGCAGTGGTGTTGGAGGATTTAAGATATTTGAGCTTTCTTTCATTGTAATGTTATGCTGCGGTTTTGTTGTCTCAAATTTATCTTCCACATGTAAGTTGTTTTAAATCATCCTTGTTTCTTAATAAAAGTTCTTCTTATATTATTATTATGTTATTATAATTATCACTTTGACACCATTGGTTCAAGGTGTGAACTTGTTCATACAAAATCTCGTGAGATTATCACACAACGGTGGAGTGATTGTTATTTTATTGCATTTTTTTACTTTTCCATTTCCTCCCTCATAAGTCTAGTTTCCGCTTCCATTGAAACCATGGGATCAATGGAATGCTAACCCACTTATGGGTTGATCAAAGGGAGTATAAAGGGGCTGGATTGGATGTTATTTATCTCCTCATTAATGTATAATCATTTATTTAATTGAGATTTTTATTTGATGGTTTTTAAACTCCATCGTCCTTGTTGAATTTAAGGCCACACACTTCAAGTGCTAATACAAACCTTTACCTTGAAGTTCTCAAAACTTTGATCCTTCAAGTGTATAGGTGATTAGTATTAAAGGGTGTAATCATTAAACAAGTAAGTGATGATGTTGTTTTATCTCCTTAAATGAACCCATCTCAAATATAAGAAATTGAAATCATTAAAAAGGAAATACGTCCAATCTACCCCGAGTGATAACCTAGGATCAACTCATTCTTTTAAATTGAATTTACTTAAATATTTTAGTGATCCTTTAAACCCATATAAAATCAACCCAAGTTGGCCACTTCATATCCAAAAACTGTCCATAGAATGTGCGTGTCTATAGATTACTTCTTAGGTCTCTGTGGATTCGACAACCCAAGCTAGACTACAAGGACCGTTCCACCTTCATATCTTGGGTAAATTTGGGCAAGAACCAAATTTTGGCACCATTTCCGGGGACATAAATAAGTTATCTTAGACATTATCATTATTTTTCTTCATCCCTCTTCTCTTTTCTCACCCTTCACTCCTATGGAAGTCAATTTTGAACAAGTCCAAACATGGGAAACCTATCCCCACCTTGATCACTCAAACCCATGTGTGATGTACAATGACCATCCTAATTTCTACATGTGGGATAATCAAAAACCTAATGAACCAAATTTCTTTTACCCCTATTATCCACAAAAAATCTCAACATATAATGAGTTTCAATCCCCGCAAAGCCAATTTGAACATCCTCATATGCAATTCCAACAACATAGATATCCTCCTGAAATAGACCATTTGTCTCAACCACTTATCCATCCTTATCCACATCCATTACTTGAAAAACTATGTCAAAAAATGGAGATAATGAATTTTGAGGTTTCATCATTTAGTTTAGAACTAAAAAGCATTAAAAATTGTGAGGAACCCATCCCTACACAAACTATCTTTTTCATAACCTTATGTGAAGTGTCTAGTTTCCCACAAACCTCTCATGAATTTACTGAAGAGAAAACCTTTGGATATGGGGAAGATGAAGAGGATCAAGGAATTGTTGATGGGTCTTTAAATCAAGAGGAAATTGACTTTTTTTATTCAAAATAGTATAATTTGACATCATGGATTGAGTCTCATGAATATAACTCTGTTGATGATTTTTCAAAAACACCAATCCTTGAACCATTAAGAGAAATCACAATCTTTGAGTCCATACCCATTTCTAACACTGATATTTACAATTTTTTGGTTGAATATTTTATTCTAAAGGAAACAATTCTATTGATAAATTTTGAAAATAAAAATGAGATCGATCCAAATTCCCAACCTATGTCTAAAAATGTTAGTCTGCCTGAACTCGAACATGTGTCCTTTCCATACTTCCTCAAGTTTTCATTCATTTAGGATATCAAAAACCATCATGTTTTCATTGTTTCATCTCTTGATATAAATAAAATTGGAATGACCCTTGATGTATTAGGCAAGACTAGAGAAGCAACTAGATCCACCATTCCTGATATTCCTTGGATTTACCAACTCATTTTAGAACATAGATTTGTTAATAAAAAAAATTATAAACATGTAATCAATCTAAACCTAGTTGAATTTGTGAAACATGTGTTCGTTAAAATTTTTAAAGTTGTTATTGGTTAAGTTGGGGGGTTCATGTCGAGCTAACGACATTAAACAAGGCGCTGCATGGGAGGCAACCCATGGTTTTCAAGTTTCCAATAATTTTGTTGTTGTAATAAAATTTATATTTTAAATAGGAATAATGAATCATTTTGATATTTAAAAATAAAAAAAATAGATTTTTGACCTATTCTTCTATTATGTGTATGGATGGGTATGAAAGGGGAGCACCATATTCATCCGTGTCACGTGGTGTGGTCCTTGAGTAATACCTTACCCAGAAAGTTAAAAAGAAGACAATGTATCATCAGTTTATTTTATTTATATATATAATTATATTTTACTTATATATATATATACTCTTTTGTTTTGTTTGTTTATTTTCCTTTTTCCACTAGGGAACTCTGCAAGTGACATGGATATCAAAGGACTAAATTGGAGCAGCAAGAACTTCAAACTTCAACCACCAGGTGACTTCATTCCATGATCCTCATTTTCAATTTCTTTTTTGAAATTTCATTCTCTACCTCTACCCCCTTATAAATTTTCTTTTCTTTAAACACTGGGGACATTGTTGTTTTACGTTGAGGGGGGGGGGAGATAAAATAAAAAAATGATTTCTTGTGAAAAAATGAATGATTTGAAAAACAAATTGTGTAAATGGAAGGAAAAATTCCTTTAACTTTGAACATGGTAATACACATTGCACACTTTGAAATTGAATATCAAATAATTTAGCATGCCCTGATTCTGATTTTAATCCTTGTATAATTTCATGAGCATAGATTTTGGAAAGTGTGGCTTTCCAATGTGATATTTCATTGTTTATATTTTCATCCAAATAAAAAAGATCACAATGCACATCCTTTGGATAGTGGGGTATTATTTTAAGTTCATGGGGTCCCCTAAATAAATAGCATAGGTTTTGGTGATCATTTTAGTTTAATATGAGTATTAAAAAAAAATTGTGCGTAGAGCAATGAAATAACCTAATGTGTGGCTTTCGGCACTTGGGGATCGTGACTCCATAGTTGTCTGGCCCAGAGTTAGTAATTTTATCTCTATTTTTGGTAATTTGAATTTTTTTTTGACTGAGTTAACTCGAGATGATGCCCGAGTATGTGGGCTTCACTTGGTTCCCTAAGGTCTTTGATCCTGGGAGTCATCAGTAAAGTCTCTCTATAGGGGTTGACTCTTTTGAGTGCAACTTCAATTACCATGGCAAAATTGCAAAAAAAAAAAACAAAAAAAAAACAAAAAAAATATATACAAAAAAAAATGAATACTCATATTAATATTGAAATGTGATTCCACCTAGAGCTTCTGTAATTTTTCCCTTGAATAAAGATGAACCCCCATGTCTATTGTGATGCACAACGCATCCTCATACTTAATTGATATTGGATGAAATATGGAAATGAATTTGAACAAAGGAATGGGCTTGGGATTGGGATATGCTTATGAAACTATCATGTATTAAAATATTTTTATGGGTTTCATGATTGTTTGGTATATGGGTTTTTTGTGATCATTGTGTATTAAAATGTTCTTAGAAAAGGGAATTCGAATTTCATATTGTTGAGATATATTTTGCTCGGGACTAGCAAAACTCAAGTTGGGGGGTGTGATTAGCCACTAAATGAGGCTAATATTCATTGTTAATATACATAATATTCATGTTTTTTGTTATTCATAAACACCATTTTAGTGCATTTTACACTTTGAACATCATTTCACATTATGATTGTAATACCTTCTTAAAATGCATTATTATGTGGTACATATTTGAACATAATTTGAAGTACCCAATTATTAATCTTATTATACATATTTTAATTTTATATTTTTGGAAATTATTCTACACTTAAATATGAACATGTTTGATTCAGGGATCAATGGATAATTCATGGAGGATGGTGGAAATATTTGTCAATGAAAGGAAGCAATTATGGAGAAGGTAGATTGGACACCATCCCAATGATGTGACTGTGGGGCCCAACATACAGGCCCAATTAATCCCAAATTTCGTGGGATGCTAGAGGACATGTATATTAACAAATCACGCTTCAGTATCCAATGCTAATTCGGCTTCCATGGTGGTCCTTTAGGCGGCCCAAGTTAGAGATAAAATTCTGGGCCAGATTCTGCAGCCCAGAAAAACATCCCACTAATCTAATCATATCTCCGAATATAAAAATTCAAATGAGCCCAAATTTTACAGGCGGTTAGAAGACATCCGGAGATCCATTGTATTATTCTATGGCCCACTCTGATTCTTCAATCTAGAAGGTGTTTCAAGCACGTCTGTTCGGTGCATGAAAGCTGGATGCCTTTTCGGGTCAAGGGTGGAAAGTCTTCTTTCCACAAACTTTCCACCACCCTAGACCTACCATACTCAAGTGGGATGACTTTTAATGTTGGAGTCTTGACCCAAGGGCTCAAAAATGTTTATTTAGGGTAGTGTTGTTGGAGGATTTAAGATATTTGAGTTTTCTTTCATTGTAATGTTATGCTGCGGTTTTGTTGTCTCAAATTTATCTTCCCCATGTAAGTTGTTTTAAATTATCCTTGTTTCTTAATAAAAGTTATTCTTCTCTTATTATTCTGTTATTATCCTTATCACTTTTATACCATTGGTTTAAGGTGTAAACTTGTTCATACCAAACCTTGTGAGATTATCACACAACGGTGGAGTGATTGTTATTTTATTGCGTTTTTTTACTTTTCCATTTCCTCCCTTATGAGTCTACTTTCCGCTTCCATTGAAACCATGGTATCAATGGAGGGCTAACCCACTTATGGGTTGATCCAAGGGAGTATCAAGGGGCTGGATTGGATGTTATTTATCATCTCATTAATGTATAATCACTTTTTTAATTTAGATTTTTATTTGATGTTTTTTAAACTCCATCGTCCTTGTTGAATTTAAGGCTACACACTTCAAGTGATAATACGAACCCTTACCTTAAAGTGCTCAAAACTTTGATCCTTCAAGTGTATAGGTGATTAGTATTAAAGGGTGTAGGAATTAAACTAGTAAGTGATGATGTTGTTTTATCTCCTTAAATGAACCCATCTCAAATATAAGAAATTGAAATCATTAAAAAGGAAATATGTCCAATCCACCCCGAGCGATAACCTAGGATCAACTCGTTCTTTTAAATTGAATTTTCTTAAATCTTTTAGTGATCCTTTAAACCCATCTAAAATCAACCCAAGTTGTCCACTTCATAGCCAAAAATATTCCATAGAATGTGCGTGTCTATAGGTTACTTCTTAGGTCTCTGTGGATTCGACAACCCAAGCTAGACTACACTGACCATTATACCTTCATATCTTGGGTAAATTTGAGAGAGAATCACTTTTAAATTCCCCTTTGTTCTAGATAGAGGTAGGGGAGGAATATTTTTGTGGACCTTATCTGATTCAGGAGACAATAGAGCAGGTCTAGTGGATCAGAAATCACATGATGACAACTCATCCAAGATATCTGTCATATGCCAACCGACATCAATGAACCCTTGAGTTTGAGGTAGGAGATTGGGTTTTCTTGATAATATCTCTTAGGTTGGGCCACAAAAATATTCATAGGTAGGAAAAGCTCTCACCCAGTATCATTGGACTCTTCAAGGTTGTGAAAAAGATCATACTAGTGGATTTCCAAATAAAAGTTCCTTAGAGATATCAGTCTATGAATGATATATTTCATGTATCTAAGCTTCCCCAATATTATCTAGACCCATCACATGTCCTTCATCCTGATGGGGTTGAGTTGGATGTAGATGATTCTTTTATGGAGTATCCAGTTCGTATCATGGATCGAGGCAGGAAGACACTTGGAGGCAGACTAGTTCCTTTGGTATGGGTGGTATGGAAGAAAGACTATGTTCAAGAAAAGTCTTGGTAATGGGAAGCTAACATTTGAACTTAGTGGAAAAAACTATTTGGATAGGATACCTCTTCACCCTCAAAATACCAACTCTAGGATTAGTTTCTCTAAGCATGAGGGGTTGTAACGACCCATCTTTTCATGTAGGTACGTATCATTTGTTTTTTAAATTGAAACCTAGTTTAACCTTGGTAAACATGAACTACGACCTAAGGAATGTCCCATGAGTATCCTACGCTAGTTCGAAGCCTGATGTTATAGAAAATGGGAAAAATGGTTTGGTCATATACTTACCAAATGGTTACTATTATCCATGAGGGGATATCATGTGTGGTACCTTCTGAGCTGTAGGGGCCAAATGGTTTTTTCGGTAATCATGCGACCCAAGGTGCGTTCCTATGTATGTTATGTACAGTTTTTGATGGAGGATTTTTATACAGTTTTCTTATTGTTAGGGAAACCGTGCTACTTAACCATGATGGGTATCTCGTTAGATAGTGGGTTAAGCAAGGTTTTCACACAGTTTGACCTAACCATGTGGTCAAAACGTACAAACCCAATTTTGAAGAGAGAATTACTATTTTCCCCTTTAATTAAATAATAAAGCTAATTTATTCTTTCTCTCCTCTCATTCTAGTGGATGGATTTTCTACCTCCTCCCATAAACCATCCCCTCATCCCAAGCTTGGAATCACCATTGATTATAGATACGGACTCCGATTGGACCACCTTCAGAAGAATTGGATAGCTTGAGGTATCATCCCCATTCACATTCCTTCCATTCTATGCTTATCTTCATATAAATTTCACAATTTAGGTGAAATATCTTCTTCCCTAATTTCATGGAGTTGGAATTTTTCTTTAATTTCTCCAAATCTACTTAGAATTTGAGGCCTCCACCAGAAAAAGAGTCACCAAAAATCCCATGGAAGGTGGTATCATCATTTTCCCCAAAAGTTATGGAGTTTTCATAGTGTTGTTGTTGTTACACATGTCATCCTTTTTCACACGTTTCTATAAAATTGATATCTTGATTCTAAATTGATACACACACCTTATTATACAACCTTGGATTTTTGCTTAAAAAATTTAGGATTCTAACCCTGATCATGGACAAGACATAGGTGTGACGACATGAAATTATGTTTTTTATTAAATTATTAGATGACCAAAACTCTTTATAAGAATTTATCATGGATTATAAATGGAATTACCCTCTTTTAAATAATATTATATTGAACCAAAGGACCTCTAATGTTCTTATCATTCCTTATGAATGGAATTGTTCAGGTGGTCAGTTTTCTAATTTCCAATGAATCATTCTAAGTTATTCACTTAATCTTGTAAAATGAATTTCAATTTGTTGTCTAGATAAATGGACTGATTATATGTAATGGATTTTTTCATGGTGGTTTTCTTGGTTAAATTAATTAAACAGATTAATCGAAATGGTTTATCAAAGGTTGAATGGTCACATTGATTGTGTCATTCTTTCTTAAATTCTTGAATTGAATTTCAATGCCTTGGTTATTTTTGTCTTGATGAATTTAATTAATGTGAGGTGTTTCCTCATGGATATTTTTATTATTATTACACTATTGAGAATGGTTGTGGAATGATGGTTTGGGTAATTTTTGATCATGAATATTCACTCTCCCATACATTGGGTGTTGAGCATGACATCTCACACCATTGAAACTATTTAGAAAATGGGATTAACACACCACATCCCTTGATTAGGGTGTTGGCATGATGAATCAACCACCATCTCAAGTAATGATAACGATGTCTCTAATTCATCATGAGATGTGTGGATTTTACCCTTTGCTTGAGATTATAGGCTCATTCAGACAGGTTATGGATGACTGAGTTGTGACAAGGTCCAGCCAACATCTAGTATTCCAGGTATATGGCTACTTAAGTCCACACATACTTAGTAAATATATTGGGTTACAATATATAACGATAATTTATATATAAAATCATTATATTTATATTGATAAGACACTCATTCTATCCATGAGGAAAGGTAGGAAGAGTCTCCAGATGTCCTCTAGAAACCTGATCATTCTAGAACTTCTTTATTCAACATTGTATGTTATTTCATTTATACCTACAAACTTTAATTTCTATGTACACTGCTTGTATTACCTCTAAAACCATTGTTAGGGGCATACTGGGATTTTATCTCACAACTTACTCAGGCCACCTTTGGTACCCGAATAGATTTCTTGTCTATAGGTATGGATATAGAAGAGAACCCTGCTATAGATATTTGATATTCTTTACCTGTATATGGATGACATGATCTGAGGACTAATCATATGCTCTAGATTCTAGTGAAGAGGTATTTTTATCATTTTGTATTTTTGTATAACATGTTGTATAAGCCTATTCCATGCTCCCCTTGTATATCAACATTACATATATCCATGTTTGTTACACTACCTAGTGGATTCAGATAAAATTATTCTATTATTTAGTTATATATTTTTCTGTAGTTTATTGTTATAACATATTTTGTATATTCTTCCTATATAGAGGGTTACTGGTCCAGTCATTTTGTGTTTGTTTATATCATACATCCACTATTTTCTATTTAATTTTTTTAGTTTCGATGTTCCACTCTGATATGAGGTTATAGTCTCTCAACATTACCTCATTTAATCCCTGACTACTAGTCAGTAGCCTCTAACATACTAAGAGGAACGCTTGAAGACATGTGACCCACCAGATCAAGGCCCTAGTTAAGTGGACACTGGGTTAGAACGTTACATTTTTAGTGGTGTGTAAACATCCTTATATATTTATTTTATCATCATTTTCCTAAAATTAAATTTATTTTCTAATATATTTCATTTTATCACATCCAATTTTCTTTTGATTTAAAAGATTCAAAAGAAATAATAGATTTTTCTATAATATGTTGTTTTAAATATTTGAAAATTACTTTCGTCCTTGACTATGTTATTTTAAAAGATTTCATGAATGTTCTTCTTTATACCTCTATTTTTTAATGGCCATTTTCAACAACTTTTGACTTTTATTATAATGTTTTTAAAGGAATATTTTTAGTATTTAATGTATGGGTTATTTTTACTTTTTAATACAAAAAGTGTGTTTTTAACATTTACCGCATGATCTCCTTTTAAAACAATCATAGATATTTTTTTTGAAAAGTGGAGCCTCGGTCAAAGACCCAGGCGCAATTTATTAATGAAAGAAAGAAAGGAGGCTACAACAATCTGAAAGAGGGAGACTTATTACAATCTTTCTCATAATGAGGAATCGAGTCGTCAGGCAAGGCATCCAACCAGGTAATGTCCTGATTGACTCCAATATTGGCCAGACTATACGCAACCATGTTTGCTTCACGAAACACATGTGTAGCAATGTAGGAGAGATCCGCAAGCAAGGTAAGGCATTTCATCCATCTAGAGGTAAGTGGCCATGCGAGGTGCACCACCCCTTTCCAAATAGCTTGGACCACAGTGGTAGAGTCGCATTCAATCCAGATCTTGTTCTAACCTTTTTTCTTGGCATAATACACAGCATGTATGACGCCCAACATTTCAGCTTCCAAGGCCGAAGCCGTACCGCATCCGCTGAAGAAGCAGCCAAGGCATCTGCCAAGAAAGTCTCTGAAAATGGCGCCGCATCCTGCCGGTCCCGGGTTACCCCTAGAAGCTCCGTCTACATTTACTTTAATCCAGCCTGGAAACAGGGCTTTCCAGAAGACCTCAAAGGTACGTCGAGGTTGTCTCTAGGACCCCACAATCCGAAGGCGGCGAAGGATCTCAAAATCACCAACAGAATTGTCACAATGATCCTTCTAAAGTAAGGCGGCATCCTTGATGGCAGTAAGAATACATATTTTACCTGCATTGAGATTAAAAGAGCAGTTATTGTGAATAAAATTATTACGGCCAAACCAGATCACATGTAAAAGCTCTGCCACTGCAGCCAAATAGAGGTTCCTGATTTGTTTGGAAAAATCCCCATTCACACATTGTTGGAGTTGAGAGTTTATAGTGCTAGGGAGAGTCCATCTGCAACCAAAAATGTTAGAAATGTAATTCCAGAGAGCTGCAGCTGTAGCACAAGACAAAAACAGATGGTTATCATCCTCACGGTGTTGATTGCACATATAACATTTAGAACATAGAGAAATCCCAAAAGATTGAAGGCATATATCAGTAGGGACTCTATTATTCCCAACTCGCCAAATGAGGGTGAGGCACGAGGGCCTAATCCAAGGCTTGTTAAAAGTTTTCAACCAAGTAAGATTAGAAACAGAATCATTAAAATTTTGATTGTAGAAACGTTTCGAATCAAGGACACCATTAGCAGCAGGTTCCCAGATAATAAAATCATCAGTGTTAGATAAAGAATAGTTTCCAATAATGTTCCTGATATTGTCCGGAAGGGTGATGTCATTAGAGTTGACAACCTCTCTTATAGTGGAAGTGGTGTTATCAGGAAGAGTGGTGGGCGTAAGCATAGAGATTAAAGGAATACCAGTCCAGTTATCTGTCCAAAAATTCAAGGAGGAATCAGCACTAACAATCCACCTAGAGTTATTCATAATTTTGATAAAAGAGCGTCTAATGGAAGGCCATATGGAAGAAGTGATGTAGCCCAGATTACCATTTCGAAGTTTGGTAAAAAATATCTTCTTAAGAAAGACTAAGGAGTCGGAGTTGCTGTGAATCAGGTTCCAAGTCATTATAACTTGTAAAGATTTATTAAAAAGCTTTATATTCTTGATACCAAGGCCACCTTTATCCAGAGGTTTACAACAAGTGGACCAGGGAATGGTGACAAGCTTTCTTTCAATCGTACTGCCTGTCCAGACAAATTTTTTGATGCAAACGTTGATTCTTTTGAGAAGGCTGGCGGGCCAGCTATAGACCATCATCGAGTAAACCATCTTGGAAATAATAGTTGACTTAACAAGGCAGACTCTACCAGCCATAGAGAGAGATTTCCCATACCAAGAAGATAGTTGATTGATAATTTGGTCAACAATCTCGTGAAAATATCTGGATTTAGGTCTCCCCCAGAAGATAGGGACCCCAAGATAAGTGAAGGGGAAAGAGCCTTCTTTTATTCCTAGGTAGTCAATGATATGTTTTTTCTATTGGAGTTGAAGTTTTTTCCAAAGAAAACAAAAGATTTATTCCAACCAATCGCTTGTCCCGAAACATCCTCATAATGTGCCAGCGCACCTTTGAGGTTTCGAATGTTCCTCATATCACCCTTTAAGAATAAGATAATATCGTCAGCGTATAAAAGATGAGTAGGAACATTATTGTTTCTAGAATCCTGGATAGGATTAATTTTGTTTTGATTAATGAGGCTCGTTAGAAGTATACTTAAGTAATCCTCAGCAATAGAAAAAAGAATGGAAGAAAGGGGGTCACATTGCCTAACCCCTTTGGAGCATTTGAAGTAACATTTAGGAGACCCATTGACTAGCACCGATATGGTAGCAGAGCCAAGTAAGGTATGGATCATGTTAATAAAAGAGTCATTAAACCCAAAGCTTTTGAGAACCTTTAGAATAATGTTCCAGTCCATAGTGTCGAGAGCTTTCCTGATGTCAAGATTCATGGATACACTACCTCCTCTAGTGACTTTGTTCAGTAGATTTGTACATTCCGAGGCAAGGCAGATACAAGATTGAATGGTTCTCCCTTTGATAAAACCGAATTGGTTCCATGAAACAATTCTATTTGTAATGAGAGTGAGCCTGTTGGCAATCAGCTTAGAAATCACTTTATAGAGAGTGTTGATGAGAGCAATAGGGCGGAAGAGGTGAATCTCAGCAGCATTTTCCACTTTAGGAATAAGGGTGAGGAATTGGGCATTAATCCCATGAGGAAGAACACCGTTGGAGAAGAAGGATTTAACTAGATTACAAACGTCCAATTGGATGAGATCCCAGTATTTCTGGAAAAAACCATTGTTAAAACCATCAGGACCCGGGGCACTGTCAGGATTAAGACTGAAAACAGTGGTTTTGATTTCATGGTCCATAGGAATGCTTAAGAGATGATTATTATCCTCAATCGTGACCAAATTAGGGATGATGTCAGGAATAAGATCTTTACACATCATTGGACCATTAAAAAGATTTTGATAATAATCAACAACATGATTTCCAATGGCATCCTCTGTTTCAAGGAGAATGTCATCCACCCTGAGGAAGTCGAGGGGTCTACAGATTTTTCTGATTCTTTGAAGAGAATTGTAAAATTTTGTATTTCTATCTCCATCTAAAAGCCATTTGGTTTTAAAAATATGTTTTCTCATGTTATCTTTGAGTTTCAGAAGAGAGTTAAGCTTCAGGGAAATGAAAGTTTCCTCTTGAGAGTCAAGGGAAAAATCAGAGTATGTATTGGAGCTCTGCATACTACTGAGATTGGTCTCCAAAGAGGAAATGTCCGCGTCAAGTTGTTTAGTTCTAGTTAGGCACCAGCTCTTGAGTTTCTATTTGAGAAGTTTTAATTTAGCAATGCAGGCAAAGGGATCTTTTTGATTCCTCATGCCATCCCAGAAGTCTTTAATCAATTTAGTACATTCTAGGACCGCAGTCCAAGCATTATTAAATTTAAAGGGGAGGGGAGAAAAAGAGCCCTTGGAAAGAAGGGTGACAAGAACAGGATGGTGATCCGAGTTGATCTTGGGTAAGGTAATGCTATAAATGGAATCCCATATATCAAGGGCAGCAACGTTAGTGAAGGCTCTGTCAAGTTTACTGGCAACTATTCTATTGAGGAACTTCCTATACCAAGTATACTTAGCATGAGAAAGAGTAATTTCAATAAGATTACAATCCTCAATGGTAGCTTTGAATTCTCTAGAGGAGATGTTCGAGTGTGACGTGGCAATCTTCTCCCCAGGGAGGAGAATGGCATTAAAATCCCCGATCACAATCCAGGGATCCTGTATAGAAGTAGAAAGGGATCGAATGTCATTCCAAATGGGTCTACAATCTTGATATCTATTTTTTGCATAAACCATAGTGCAATCTAACTGAATACCAGCAAAAGAGAAGGTACACGTAGACATTTGAGTAGAGGTTTTTACAACATTGATAGACTGTAGAGAAGAATGACAGAAGATCCAGAGAGAGTCTGTGGAAGAACCATCCTTGCAACCATCAAGGAAATTATAACCTAAAGGGCACAAATGCAAGTGTTTTGAGGAAAAATTGATTTTCGGTTCAGCAATGGCAACAAGTTTTGGTTTATGAGTTGAAATAAATCTTTTAAGGACAATAAAAGTGTCAGAGTTGGATAAACCCTGACAGTTCCAAAACAGACAATTCATTTAAACCTACGTTTAGAGCTAGAGCTCCCTTTTTTTTATCCGCTCGAGCCTTTATTCCTTACTGACCTTCTAGGTCCATGAGAGGGTGACGAGTTGAGTTGCTTACCCTGGGTTTTCTTAGCAGGTAAAATGGAATCATTTGGCAAAGCATCAGCAACAAGATTTGTAGTCAAGTGAGGCATTAAGTAGTCTTTTTGAATCTGAGCAGGTGCGAGGGCCTCATGGGTGCTTGCAGGGGCAGTTATAGTGTTCACTGCCACTGCTTGATTATTTAAGACTGTCATAGAATCTGCCCGCACCTGCTTTGAGGAAACAAAAATTGATTTGTTGGAGTTGGAGTCCGAATGTAACACGGACTCCGTTGAATGAGAAACTGGTTGTTCAGATTGGGCTTTTGGTTCTGTTAGTTGAACCATGGAACTAGGAAGTGATCCCACTGGCATTAAAGGATCCATGTCAATAGTGCTAGGGGTAAAGGGGTACCTGCAACCGGGCAACCGATGCCTGCAACCTCATTTACCTTGTAAAACTCAGTCTGGATACCCTCAAGTGCATGGCTGACAACCTGTGCCTCACCCTGCTTGATGTCCTGGCGCTCATCAGACGTAGCAGATGGTTTCATCGGTTCCAAGTCAACTTCTTCACAGTCCGATTGCATTCTATTTGTATTTTCCAGAACAGCAATGTCATCGCCTAAGGTGCAGCTAGTGTTATTACTGTTCCGAGGCTGCGAGCAATCCCGAGGCTTCTCGGCCAATGGCGCTGCATCTTCTTCCTCAACCAGATCGGACCACTTGATACCTGAGGACTCTGCCATATGCGGTAGTTTTTTAACCCATTTCTCTGCCTTTTTCATGGGATTTTCTTGCATTCCAGCGATGATGGGTTGATCTCTTCTGTTTCGTCGAACTTGAGTCCACCCATCCTCTCTTGGCTGTTTATCACGAGACCGCGCCTTCATCACGTGACAATTCATAAGTGTATGGCTGACAATTTTACAGAGATCACAGAAGGGCGGACACCATTCATACTCCAGCCGAACCTCAGATTTGTAGTCATTTGCGATAAAAGAAATTGAATCAGGCAGTTTGTTCTGTAGATCAACTTCAACCATCACCCTTGTGTAAAGTCCGAGCTCAGCATTAACCGTCCGATGATCAATTTTCAGAGGAGTCCCGATGCAAGAGGCGATGTCATTTAAGATTTTAGGGTGCCAAAAGAATAAATTAAAACCATGAAAGCGTACCCAGATCTGAGCCGATGTGTTTCTGTGAGTATGAGGATTAAAAGAAACATCCCATTCTGAGATACGAAGGAGCCCCGGTTTCAGCTGAATATGGCCAGTACTCCAGACTCGATCAAGCTCCTCTTGCGAGCTGAGGAGCATATGGAAATAACCACGCCCAATCGGAACAAGTTTCCAGGTATTAAAGCCCCATACGTGCGAGATTCTCGATTTGAGTTCTGACGCTGGCCATGGCTTATCACCTTTCAGGTAAGAGATTCGTCCCAACAACGAAAGTTAAAAAATTTGTGAACGTTGCTTCAAAGCTTCTGGATCCGCCTCCACCATGAGTCGGCCATCATCCAACTTCTTGCAGAAGGGTGATTTCTTCACGATTTCCGAGCATAGCTCCGTGCCTTTTAACGCATCAAGGAAGGATATGGGTTTAGGTGTTCTCGGAATTTCTTCCTTCTACGCATTGCCTTCTTTCATCTATGTAAATAACCTTTAAAGATTAATATGTTTCACTAGGGATATAATATAATGAAACAAACTAACTAATTACTTTATATAACTTATTACAATGATTATTCATTTATTAAATAAATAAAATATTAATATTTTGTTTGCTAGTTTTCAAATAATGTTTTTATACGACTTATTTATTATACTGTTTATTCAATATATTTATATAATTAATGCATTGGACATAGTAAGTGATGCACACAACTTGATATTATAGAACCCCTCAATGGATTTTTAGGTCTCATGAGACAATATAGATTGTTTATTGGGCATATTCCATTCTTATTTATATATATTGTCTTATCATGAGGACATGATAGTAAGATTATGATGTTCACTATTATGAATTATATGACTATGAATTCATTTATTTTTACCAATTTAATTATTTATATTATCCTTGGATATATTTCATGTTCATGTTATTGATGGGTTTTTATAGAAATCATTTGATTTCAGAATATAAGAAAATGATATTTTTTTAAAGGAAATTTCATGATCTTGAATGGGAAATGGTTCATTTTCAAGGAAACTATTTCATGTTATTCAATAAACCCATATTAATTTTGATTTTTCCTCCATGATTTATTATTATTTTTATGAGATATTTGGAAATAAAGGTTTATTTAAAGAGTAACAAAGTGATTATTTTGAGTTGAATGTTTATTACCTGAAAAGGGAAAATTCCATATGGGTTTTCAGGTTTTTTAAATGGCTAAAAAGTTTACAGTATTTTTATATACCTTACTGAGATTTGTTTTTCTTATAGAATTTTTTTGAATATTTTCCAAAAGTAATAATGATGTGTAAGAATTTTAGTAAGGTCAGTAGTGATATGTCTTGAAAGAAGAAAACGTTTCATGAATGAAAATATTGTGTGAAAATAAGAACATGTTTTTGTTGAAAAATTATTCATCATGTGAAAATGTTCACTATATAATAGTATGACTTTTACTAATTCCTGAAAATGGTAAAATGAATTATTATTTTTAATATATGTGGCTCAATATTTTTAAGTAAAATTATAATTGGGGATGTTAAAATTTTAGCAACTTTAGTTGGAATCAAAGATAATATATAAATAGTATGATTTTAGCACTAGATATTGGTGTACATATTTGAGGTTTCACTATTTATATATAATTTGGAAGACTCTAGAATACTTTTTTAGAACCCTAGTTAGATTACATGTGTGGAGACACCCAATTCTTCTCCCAGTTGATTAGCTATTCTCCCATAATCTATTGACAATTCTTTTTGAGGGATGAAGGAAATGTGTGATTTTCATTCAGTTTTTACCCAATTTATTCAAGAAGATTTATATGAAAATATTATCCATATATATTTTTCATGCATAAAACTACATGGTTTCCTGATGGGTTTGATGAATGCAGGATCTTTGGACATTGAAGAGAGTGTAATGAAGATGATGGTGAATAATGGTGAGATCATAGGTAATGATCGAAGGTAACCTATCCTTAAAGTTTTTTCATATATATCTTTTTCTTACAATACATTAACTTTATATGGTAACTAGGGAATGAGTCTACTCATACGTAGTAATAGCTCATAGAGGTACCCTTTGAAGCACTCATCTGGGAAGTTGATCTTTTATAGTGATTTGGAGATAGGGTTTATTCATAGATATATTTTTCTATGTGGAAATTAATCATATGTAGTAGGGGGGTGTAGGGTTAAATCTAATGCATGGAATATTTTAATCACTCACAAGGCACACAAACCCACTCTTTCCTATAGATTAATTTAGAAGTGGGCCAGAGATATGTGGATTAGTTTATTCATATATAGTTTTATTTTTCATATATAATTACAGACTATTGATAAAATTTATTGTTTTTTACTTCTCAAAATCCAAAAAATTAATTTAATCACATATAGCCTCCAAATTCCTTATATTTATCCACATCACCTAAATATTATTAAAAATAAATTTTTAGGCTTACTCAAAAATTAATTTCCTAAATAAATGAATAAATTAATGAATTTAATCCATTCAACAATTAAGCTCTAATTTATTCTAAATCTATTAAAATTTTATCAATAACCAACATATAATAAAAATATGGGGATATAATAAAATTAAATATAATAAAAATTTATTAAAAAATAGGCTCTCATCACTCTCTTGAACTCAACTTTTTGACTCTAAGAAAAATATATATCCAAAATGAAATCCACACAAATGTTTAAAATGAAAATGCATCCAATAATTCCTCTAAATGAAAATTATCATTTCATTTTTATAAAAACATTCCCCAATGTTTTTCTTATCTCGTATTAAAATTTGTTCTACCTCAAGAATCTAACCAAACCATAATCATAATTAAACTCACATTTAAGTGTATGTCACTCATAAATTAATATAAATTAAATCAAATTTATAGTCATATGTGTAAAATCCATGTTCCACCATAAGTTTGAAAAAATTAGAACTTATGTATTCTATAATACACAAAATTGCATTTTATTCATGAGGTATTTGAAAGGTGATTTTTGTGGCTTATTGTTCATGGTAAAAATTATTTAATTAAAAAAATCATAAAAAATATGGTTAATTTACTAATTAAAAAATTAATGGTCAAGTAATTAGATGGAAAATTCCTCACTAAATTCCCCATAAAAATGAATCACATCCAATTCTATTTTACACGGGTCCTTAGTTAAATACAGAAGCATAATAAATGATAATTAATCCTCATTCCCCCCATGTTACTTTTTAACTTCTTAAATTTATTTTTCATATGTATACATTTTTTATTAGGTATATATATATCATTCATATTTTTTTCATTGAAAATATATTGAGAAATGAATATACTAAATGTGAATCATGCCTATTTTATTAAATGATGAAAAATTATGAATCCATTCCCAAAATCACCCAAATATTTAAAATCCTCCCAAATTAAGAACATAATACCATACCCTACACATGAACATTAAATAATCATTAAAAATATTAAGAGTGGATGAAAGCTAAGGGAAAATCATGGGTTAAAATCTGTCATAAATATATAAGGAAATTCATGGATTAAAAGGGTTAAATTAGGGTTGATGTGATGGTAGGTCTAAGGATAATATGGCCTACCAAAAGATGTGCCACAATCATTTTTAAAATATTTTATGAATTCCAATGATTTGAAAAGAAATAGTAACAGGTTATAGTTTACATAAAAAATCCATGTTCCACTCAAGAAAGTGAGGTTATCTAGAACATATATATCAAAATAACCATATAAAACACATAGGATGTGGAAAATAATTCATGTGAGTGCTTAGGAGCATAAATTTAAAAAATTATTCAAAAACATAAAAATATTTTGAATATAAAAGTTAATGAAAAATGTTTCATATTAATCATACTTTTAAATCCATTTTAAAAAATAATTGATAAATTTTAAAAATCAACCAAGTCTCAAAAATTATTTGAATATTATCTTAAGCTCAATGTCTTCTAAAAATACACACAAAAAAGGTAAACTACATGAAAAAACCAAAAATATGTGTTACCTATTCTTATACACTAATATTTTAATACACATCCATTAAAGACCACAAAATTAAAGGGGAAGAGTAGTATGATTAAATGTTAAGGGAAGATAAAAATTGATTATTTTCTAGTGAAAAATCTAAAATCATAGTTGATAATATTTATAAGAAAAAATAAAATAGGAAAAACATGAAAAAAAATTCCAAGGTAAAAAAATTAGAAAAAATAGATAAGGAAAATATTCTTGTGTAATCCCCTAAATGGTGTCATGAATATAATACCTAAAATCTAAAAATATATTGGTCAACCCAAAACTTAATCTGGATGTGGTTTATGTGGTATGAAACACCACACTTTATTTATCTCGATATGCATAAGTGGATACTAAGAGAGGTTAACATAATAAGTAAATAAAAATAATCCCACAATCAAAATGTGGAAACATTTAAAGTAATGTAAGAGGAGAGGGAAGAAAAAAACGAGGTACTAACTATAAACATAATTGGTTTCCTCATCCATGTGATATTCATGTTATTATTGAGGATTTAGTTTCATCACCACTTTTTCTTCATGCACTCCATCTTCAGTCACCATTTACTTGGTGTGTTCATCATTAAACTCCCCAGACATCATCTCCTAGATTGTTGTATCTACTTATTCTTATTAAATTTACAAGTAATACTCCAATAATTATTAATCCTAAGAGTTAATGCATGGAGTGTGGGTTTTTAAAAATAAATTTTAGAAACGATAAAAAAAATGAATCCAAATTTCTATCATCTCCCTTTAAACATGAATCTAGATTTTATTGTTCTCTATGGGGTGCCTATAGAAGAATTTTAGAATTGTGTGTGTTAGGAGGGTTATGAAATTTGGTTTCCACCTCCATGATGTATTATTTAAATATTAGAGGGAATAACTCTTATTATGCCTCAACCAAACATCGTTAAATCTCTAGAAAATATAGTCTGAAGTCAATGAGATACTTTGTTAAGGATTTTTAATGTTGTTGTTTGAGGCCCTATTTTAGGACCTAAATAACATCCTTGAACTCATCCTATCCACATATTAGAAATAATACTCCCTCACCCATATATCATATAATTAAATATATTTTTATATGTGATAAGTTGATCTAAACAACAATTCTATTTTTAATATATTTTTTGTAATTTAATAAGGTATTTTAAAAGTGAAAGAAAAGTGATTTGTTAAACCATTTCTTTGAAAAAGACTATATACTGATTTAGGGCCTATCATGGGATCCTAGTTAATATAAATTTATAGAAATATTAGTTTAAATCAATGGATAAATAGAGTAATCTTAAATTAATATCTTTATATATTACTCACTATTTTTATTCAATTATTATCGTTTTGGTATTTTTAATATTTAAAATAAAGGTATCATGTGGGTGGGGTTGTGGTGTGTGGGAAATATAAAAAATTAAAATTTGAAAATTTTGTTGTAAACAAAGTTAATGTAATGAAGAAAGTAAACACACCTATAAATTAACCTAAGGGTTCCTTCATATTCTCATTGCCAATTTTTTCTATATTATAACTCAGTATAAAAATCCGATCACAAATATACACCCACACTATAGAAAATGTGTGAATAGTAATTATTGTGAAGAATACATAAGTTATATGAACACCACTTTTTATAATAACAATTTAATGAAAACACATTAAATGAGAGTGCATACATAATTTCCTTAAAAGAAAACAAACATGAATCTAAAAACCGCATGATACATTGATTTCATTTTATATTTTAAACTCAAGAAAAAAGAAAGAAGAGATTTATTATATTAAAGGAAATGAAATAATGAGATTTGTGAAGTCCTATCAAGCAATTTATCTCCCTTTTCACCAAAAACCCCAAGTCATCGATCTGTAGTTAAAGTAGTAAGTTCAAAGACTCTAAAATCAATAGGTTTCATCCTGGTGGTGATCATCAATTTAGCCTCTCACTATAGAGAAATCATGAAAGATATCTATGGGGAAGAGTGATAGAGATGAAAGCACAAACAATGTGAATATAATTTAATATATATGTTCCACAATATTAAAAGTATAGAGTAATAAATAAAATTGCCATACTACTCCGAAAAGAGTTGAAAACTTTTCCAATGGCCCAATCCAGTATATATATTCAATATTAAAGACTCAAGAATCCTTCCTAAGAATCCGATCTAGATTTCACATATTGAGGTTCCCAATAATTATGTATGTTAAATAGTAATTCTCTCATTATCCACTGTATTTATTATCATGGTTAAATGACATATGTGGTAATCTTTTATTTGTTACATGCATTTTCCAAGCAGACATATTTTCCAATAATTTCTATATAAATTTTCCATGCATGTGTCCATGTGTTTTCTTAAAGGGATTAATGATTAAAGGATATTTGTAATTTCAGAGGAGCATAGAGAAGAGGATTAGGAAAAATTGTGAGATCCTAGTAAATGATCAATGGGATCTACTTCTCCTTGTAGTTTTTCACATATAGTTTTTTCTTCCTCTAAGTTAATCTTACCTAGATACATGAGAATAGAGATTATAATTAATAGTGATGGATCATGATGGTATCCTTAGATCTTCTCACATATGAGGTTAACATTCCATATTAATTTATACATAATGTTTTTTCATACATGGCTTCTCCCTCACAACTATTAATCTTTTGTAGTAGACATGCCATTGGGTTTAATATCATAGATGAAACATTTTAATCTCACATGGGAAAAAATCCCAATATTTTTTATATGGTGTATTTTGAAATTATTTGGGGACATACAATTGAGTTTATTCTGAATAAATGCAATGTTTTTTCATTTAATCTTACATGTACCTAAAATTTGAACTTTAATACAACTTATCTATAAAAAATAAAATTTATTCATCCATTTCCTCAAAATTTATTTTATTTGGACACATCATTTGAAATTAATTCAAAATATATTTCTAGGCTTATTCCAAAATTAATTTCTAAAATAAATCAATCAATAAATTCATGAATTTAACCGATTAATAATTTAGCTACAATTTATTCTAAAACAAATAAATTTTGATTAATTTACACATATAAATTGACATGTGGGATATAATTTAAGGATATTTAATATATATTTTTTAAAATAAAATCTCATAAATTTATAACATACTTGGATGTGAACTATTTTGGTTATTAAGGCTCTAATTGAGATTTATTACATCTATATTTGAACTCCATTATGGGATGTCTAACTTCTTTACAAAAATCAAAAAAATATTAATCAATTTTATTATATTGTGAGAAATAATTTGGATGAGGTAGTTTTTAATTATATATTTACCCATTTATATATTATATTTACCTTTCAAAATCATTTTAATTCACATAAAAATTCATGAAATAGGGAATTAAGGGAAGATACTAAATTTACTTGGAAATATTTTTGGCACTTAAAATGAGTGATGAATTAATTGTGACATCTATCTAATTTGAACCTATAATTTTCCATATTTAGGATACTATAAAAACCTATTATATTATTTCATATACAAAAAAATCATTTTGATATACATGTTTCTTAATATATAATAATCCCATTGGGGAAAATAATTTTTTGGAATTATAATTTTAATATGATAATTCATTACCTTATGTAAGTATTTCTTTGAATAGTTTATGAAATTTTGGTAAACTATTATAACTCCATCTTTATCCTTATTTCAGGTAAATATATCTCTAAACCCTTTAAATAACTATAAATTCAATACAACCAAGATACATGGGTTTATTATTATAACCATATAAGTGATAAATTGTTAGTTTATTCAAAATGATTTTCATGCATAAATCGCAAATTAATTCCACTATTGAATCTGATTTCTCAAACTAAAAATATTCATTATCACAAGATATTTTCTTTTTTTCATTTCAAATTACTTGATTTAATACATGTAAATTGGATTAGAACCACTAAAAATTAATTTTTTTTACTTTTACAGATGATAATTTTCTCATAATAAAATACATCTTACTTGGGAAAAAAATCCATGTTTGTAGTTTTCTATTTAGATAATGTCATGAATTTATTAGCCTCTTTTTCATATTTTTCACTTAATCTCCTTGTATTAATCCAACCATGATTCATGATCACCTTAAATAATATTCAAAATAAAAAATGTATGTTATTATATATTTTAATAATAAATTTAAATCTACTTTAAAAAAACTGATAAGTCATTTAATATAATTGTTTTTCTTTAAGTAAAAATAATATATTATATAGTATTAAAAAATATGAAAAATTTGAAATAACAAAAAAATAATGAGTATATATGAATGAATTTTTTATATTATATAAATTATCTATATTTTAATTTTTTCCTAATTTACCAAATATTAATGTAATATATTTTCTACTATTTCGTATATATATATAAGATATATAACAAAAAAAATAACACACAAATGTTTTAAATACACACACACAAATATAGGATTTTCAAATTTTAAAAAATATAAATAAAAAAATCAACATAAAAAATTATGATAAATCAATCCAAACATATATAAAAAATCATGACATAATGAAACAAGAGCATGATAAAATTTTGGACAATTTCATCTAACTTTACTACCTAAGAAATATCATGTTTTTTATAACTGATAATAAAATATTAAAATATAAATGCATTCATTGATAGTTTAGAGAGTCTTTCAGTGATGATATATTTAGTATATGAAGGTACAATATCTTGAGGTTGTAGACAATGTTTTTTATGCATATTTTGATTTTTTATATTCCCATAAAAAGTTATATGTATGAAAATATTTAAATAAAATTTTAAATAAAACTAAAGTACATATTTGGAATATACTTGAGTCATTAATTTTGGTGAAATTATGACTTAAAAAAGTAACTTTTTCACTCTTCCCAACTGTTGGTACCTCATCAATTTGAAATGTCATCCCAACTGATGTATCTATAATATCTCAAACCATCACCCATATTTAGTCCAAACACATATGTTTATTATATTGGTATCTATAATATAATACACTGTCCCATAAGCTATAATATGATACTTATGATCCCTAATACATTACTCATAGTAGATTATAAAATTTGAACCCTAAAGTAGAGAACTAAGATGTGTTTGTTGATATTGTCCTTATATCTCACTAAACATCAACTATAACAATGATATAATTCAATAATATATCTACATATGTTAATATAAATTTTAAAACAAAACTTTGAAATTTATAGATGATAAAAATAATTAATAAAATTGACATGTAAAATGAAATAAATAATTTCTTATAACCTTCTCAGTTGTAGTCTTAATTTAATCTATAAGACATATACCATTATAATATCCTATTTTTTTTAAAAAATTCACGCTGAGAGGGTGAATGGGAAAAAAATTCTTTTTAGAGTTAGGTGAAAAAATTATCAACTGTACTATCTTGTCAATGATCATTTTCTCTCATAATAACACATACCCTTATTGAAACAACATGTACAAGTATATATGCTTTACCTAAATCTCTTAGTTAGAACTCCTCGGTGCATGACAATTATGAATTAGTAATTTTATTTTATGCAATAATTGCACCAAGATTCAGATTATATAAATAATTTTATACATACCTTAAATTCGTTATCTTATTTTATATATGAAAAAATAATACACGATTTCTCAAATATAAATCCATAGCCATTGTATGTTTTTTCAATTTTATCTAATGATATTTTCTGAAATCAAGGTTTTTAAATATATTTATCTATTTGTGACATAGAATAACCAAAACTAACTAATATATTTTTAATTATATTTATCAATTATAAGTTTTTATTTATTTATAACAAATACTAGTTATGTGAAATAGTTAATAATTAACAAAAACAATAATTTTTTTGATAAATGATAAATCTCACAATAATGGTCACCTTGATGTCATTTAGTGTTGTTTGGTTGACACTCCTCCAATTAGGAAATAAAATTTTTATTTTTAAATATCCCTACAATACGAAGTAACTCTATTTTTATTATTATTTAAACCTATAATATTACTTTTATCATTAAAGCCCATAGTTTTCCATTGTTTTATCCAATAATAAATTAAAAACATGGAAAGTATATAGTACAATTTTTAACTTCTCCTAAATCATTATTTTGTTTATGAAAGTAGAAGATGAGAAAATGTTTAATATAAAATATCCATAAAATAATTTAGTTGAAACATTAATATAAAATAAATAATTTTACATAATAATATTAAAAAATTTATGAAAAAAACATAAGTGAAAATAAACATGATACCGAATGAAATATAAAATTTTATATTTATAAGTCGTCAATGTAGAAACCTAGGTAATATTTAGATATATCATTTTAATATTCTAATTAATTATACTTTATAGAGTTATATTCATTTAAATAATATTAGTTAATTTTTATTTTAAAAAAATAATTATTTCAAGCCATATTGGGTTTTCATGCATTGAATTATTTTTTTTAAATAGATGGTTTACAAATTATAAAATCGTAAATTTAAAAAAATTAATTTTGTTTTTGAATTATTCATGACAAAATTATCTTTGGTTCAATTTTCAAGAATTTTTGAAAAGGTACGTTCTTTCAATAAATAGTGAACAATACTAAATTTTATTAGAAACTGAATTTCCATATCAAGTATTTAAAAAGTAAAATTACATATAGAATTAATTAAAAAAATTATTAGTAATTTTTTTGAAAACAATTAAATTATGGAATTTGAAATGAATTTTAAACTTAAATTTTCTATAATAATATATTAATACTTAAATTTTACTTATATGAAAAATTGTTTTTCATTGAAATTTTCATTTTAAACATAATATAAATTATACAGATTGTGTTAATTTTGTTTAAAAAATATATTCAATATATAGAATCATTAGGTCCAAATTGTGGAAATAGGTCCCATTTATTTTTAGACATTATAATTTGTAAATGTAGAAAATATTTGTCACCTCAGTAAGGGTACATTATGTAATTTAGCTTAAAAACCATATGATAATGACTGAAAAATGACCCAAACACTTGTATTTATTTTATTATATGAGTATATATCATCCAAAATTATAATATATGATATTTTTTACATATATCTTGATTTTTTTATTTTAATATTTTATGTAAAGAAAGGTAAAAAATTTCATTCTCTTTGATTTATTATATATAAATTTTTGAGATAGGGATAAATAGAGACTATTCTCAATTCTAATAGATTATTTTAAAGATATATTATTTTTTTAGTATCATTGAAATTTTTTACAATTTTTTTGTGATTAAATAATTAATTTAAGAGCTTGCACGACACCAACATGGTAATAGTTCAACTAATAGAAAAATAAAAAAATGATTTTAAAATTTTAAAAGTAATATTATTTTAATGAATCATTATATTCCAAGATATATTTAGATAAACATAAAATATTAGAGAGGTGTTAATTCAATATAATCAAATTCCATTTTTTTCATGTTTCTTTAAAAGTAAAATTAAACTAATTGTTCCAAAATTAAAATTAATGTTATTTTATAATAAATAGTATTTTATTAAATGATTTAAAACTCAAAAAAATAATATTTTATCCAAGTGATCCACCTATGGTTGAAAATATCTACTATGATTCATTTATGGTCCAATTATCCTTTTATGATAACTATACTGATCCCTAAAAAGTAGAAAACTTTGTTATCACAGTATTTTTCAAAAGTGTTAACTCAGGGAGGGGGTTATAAAAAATATATATAAGGGTTATAATATTATATAAAATTTTCAAATTTTTTTATGAGATTATTTCAACTAATAATTATCTTTGATTCTAATATTATCAATTTTGATCCATTTGAACATCAACATTAATTTATATTATTTTAATACTTTATGTTATTCCAAGAGTTCCCCTCCCCTGAATTACAAAAGGTAAACTAATCTCATCTTTTCTTTGCATGTAAAAAGAATTTTCTCTTGGCCAAGACCTACCAAAATCACTACCTTACATCCACCCTTATATCCTAGTGGTCTTGGTTTGATTATAAAGTCAATATAGAAAGGTTTTTGGTATAAACATTAAGAGTTTGTTTGATGAAGAGGAAGATAAGAAAAATATGTTATGAATTAGACTCGAGGTATTGGATTTTCTTTAAAAAACCCTTTTAATGTTTCCCTTCCAAATCGTTTTCTTCCATGTCTATATTTTTTAAAATATTTCATTAATGTATTTATAGGGACATAAAATAATTATAAATTATATCATTATATCTCTTTTGAACTTCTTTAAATGGATTTCAGGAGGAATATTTTTATGTATTTTAAGTTGAACAATTTGACATTATTTAAAAAAAAGAAAAAAAAGTTATATTTTAATATATACTGAATCAACCGTCCTTCTTGTGAACATAACTATTATTTTATGTTTGGATTCCTTTATAATATTTCATGTTTTCTTCAATGAAAAACCATCCTTCCCTTTGTTATGGGTACTTTGCTTTTGAAAATGGGGATTACAAAAGAAATGGTATTTCTATATGAAAAATCATTTTTCATATGGGTTAAAATGATTTCTTTTTCAAGGGTTTTATGATGAAATAATCCAAGAGTAATTTTTTATGGTCCTTGGACAATATTTATTATGATGAGTGAGCCCGACAAAGCATATATGATGGGTGCACCTAGATAACACTCCAATGCAGTGGGTAATTATATTGTATGTCAACCGTATGGTAATTATAATTTCTTCTTCCACTGGATATAATCATCTTTTCGGGTCACCTGTTCGCTACATCAGTTGGAAAAGTTAGGATAAATCTACTCGTGCTAATAGATTTCTATGTTAAACCATCTCCAATCGAAATGTGACCCTTCAGAATGCTTAACCATCTCAGCTGACAACATCACCTTCCTGGATGGGGCTCTCTATGGAGTGACCTCTTTATAGAGAGGGGGTTCTTATGTGTGGATGGTTCAAAAAGGCCACACACAGGGATTCCCTTAAGGGAAGGACAATCTTTGTTCAATAAATATTATTTCATAAATGATTATTTTAGTCCCTCATTTATTATATTAAAGGAATACTTTATTCATGATCTCATGTTTTTTAAAAGGTTTAAAAATTTATTCTTTTTTGTGTCCCTTAGTGATATTTTTATGTTCATACACATTTTAAAATTTATTTTACAGTGTTTAAGGATGTGCAAGGTTAAATTATAATTCATGTTGGAGGTTGTGATGATTTTCAATGAAAAGGTATCATTTTTAATTTTAAACGTTTAATACTATTTAAAAAATAGATATTTAGTATAAGTTTCTAATTTTTAATATATATTTTTTCAAATTTAAGTGATATGAACTAATTATCTAAAACTATAAACCATAAAGATCCTTATAATTATAAGAAATTGATTATTTACTAGAAACTCAGGAATAAGTAATGATTTAATGTTAGGTCCTTATAGTTGGAATCAATGGAAATGTTTTGATAACATTAGAGTTTCAGATAATGTTAATAGGATACCATTTAAAAAATTTAATTTATTGTTAAGTCAAAATTATAATGCATTTTATGATTACCATATTTATTTGTCCAAATAATGACTATTGAAAGAAGTTTCCTTTGAAAAAATTATGAAGCTAAAGTAGGAATCCACTAAGAGGATGACATCCTTCCAAATTGGAAAACAATATTTGTTAAAATTATAATATAAAATTTTGTTTTAGTGTTGAATTTATTTAAACAAGCTATAAATGGTGGTGTTATTCATGCTAGAGAACAACCAAATCTACCACAACACAAAATTTCAATATTATATCATTTTATGAGAGATCACCCTCAAACATTAGACAAATATTATAACCCTATTATAGATGTAGGATATATCAATGCTCTAGAAAATATATTTGATGTCATGGGGTATTTAGATATTCAAAAGGTAACCCTTTAAATTCATCATTTTTAAGGTGAGGATGAGCGATGGTGGCCTTTGGATAAGAATACTAGATAAAGAGAAGTGATTGATTCTTTGGCATAGGATGAATTTAAGAAAATTTTCCTTGAAAAATATTTACATAAGTCAATTAAACTTTTTGTGGTAGGAAATTATTGGAATTTAGATAAAAGAAGGAATATTTGTTAGCTATATATGAATAAAACATAACCATATTGGAAAGGTGTACCATAAATGTTATCGAGAATCATTACAATAAAATTAATCATTTTTACTCATTATTGAATCCAATATATTGAAGGGCACTGGATTCCAATGAATTCAAAAGTTATGATAATTTTTTTTAATTTTCCATGAAGGTAGAAATAGAGTTAATTGGGGATCATCTATCCCATTAAAACATGAAAAAGAAAAGTTCAGATTGGTAGACAATGGGGAAATAAAACATCAAATAAAGTTAAAGGTAAGAAAATCAAGTTCCCATCTTGTGATAAGTGTGGTAAAAATCATCATGTATAATGTATTATAAAATTTTGGGAAGTGTTTTTGATGTGGGAAGTTCATACATGTGGCAAATAAATTAAAGGAATATGATTATAAAAACAATAAAAAAATGATGGTAAGATGTTTTAGCTACTATGAATTAAGGGATTACGCTAATGTGTGCCTGATGTTACTTACTCAGGGTGTAAATCATTAAGATCCAAATAAATAAGATGCTTCAAAATAATTTTATATTACAACGGTTGATGTTGGGCCATCTAGTGAATTGGTGATAGGTATGGTACTGTTTTATTCAAATTATTTCAATTCCCTATTTCACTTTAAATCTTCTAATTCCTTCATTTCTAAGAAATTTGCAATAAATATGGAAATATCACCACCTAAAAATAATATAATACATTTGGTGAAAAATTCATGATAGAATATTAAAGAAACCATGATTAAAAGGAATCTTCCTATTATTATTAATTGGATGGTATTTCCTAAAAATGATATTGAATTTTCCATGATAGGGTTTGATATTATTTTGGGCATGCATTAGGTTTTAGCTTATCCTGATGTGATATATTTTAGAGTAAAAACATTTTATTTTATAATTTTATACCTTTGATAACCTATCATAAACCTAAGAAATTTATGGGGGATTAAAGTTAAAGTTTCCAAGATCATGTTGTCGAAAATAAGATAAATCATTCAAATTAGTGATTTATCTATAGTAAATTAATATGTGGATGTATTTCCTCAGGATTTTCCTAGTGTTATTCTTGATTGGGTGGTTGAATTTACTATTGATTTAGTTCCTAACGATAAACCTTTTACAAAACCCCCTTATTGAATAACTCATGTATAAATTCTAGAATTAAAAAATGAGTTACAAGAGTTTCTAAATAAAGGTTGCATTCATCATAGCACTTCACCATGGGATGATCCCATTTTGTATTAAAAATAAATATGGTTCTATGATGATTTTCAATGGTTATAGTGAATTGAATAATATTACTGTTAATAATTAGTATTCATTCCTTTATATATATGATTTTTATCATATTTAAGGAGATCAATATTTCTTAAGGTTGATCTATGGTTCAAGTACCATCTACTTAAGGTGAAAGATGCTGATATTTTGAAGACCACATTTCAGACTAGATACATGTATTCGGAGATTATATTTATTCCTTTTGGGTTTTCTAATGCACTTGATATATTTATAGATATTTTGAATATATTTTTCCAAAACAATTAAGTTATGTTTGTTTGTTTTCGTTGATTATATATTGGTATATTATAAAAGACTAAATGATCATAAATGAAACATAATGAAAATATTTAAAACCTTAAAAAAAGAAACTACATTAAAAATTTAGTAAATATGAATTTTGGTTGCAACAAACTTATTTCCTCAATCATATTATTTCAAAAGATGGAATAATTATTAACCTTTCTAAAAATATAGTTATTGAAGAATGGTTAATAAAAACAAATGTAAAATAAATTCATATTTTTCTTGGATTATAAGGTTACTGCCATCGGTTTGTTGATAACATTTATCAGTTATCTGGCCCACTGACCATGTTTACTCGAAAAATAATTTAAATTTATCTGGATGAAACAATGTGATGATAGTTTTTAGAAACTGAAACAAATATTCGTGAATACTATTGTTTGTCCCTTCCACCTAAAAATAGTGAATTTCCCATCCATAATGATTCTTTTTAAATAGAATTTATTGTAAAATGATGCATAATGATCAAGTGATTTATTATGATTCATGGAAAATAAAACACCAGAAGTTAAATTACCCAACACATGATCTGGAATTTGCTATTTCAATTTTTTATTTAGAAATTTATTGGAATCATTTTTATAGATTAAAGTATGAAATATATACTGATCACATAATTTTAATGTATGTATTCAGTTAGAAAGAGTTGAACATGATATAGAGAATATGGATAAAACTGATTAAAGATTATGACTGCATGATTCATTACCATCCTAGAAAAGTATAAAAGGTAGTTGATTCTTTGAGTAAGAAAATGTTTTCTATATTAACCATATTAAATTTGGCATAAAACCCTTTGGTTAATGATTTGATGAATTTTTACTTAGAATTTGTACACGTAATAAAATAAATTTTTTTATTTCAGGTGTTGTTACAATAATCTATATCAGAAAGAATTAAGAAAGTTTATAATTTTTGTCTTATTTTATAGGAAAATAATGAATTTGTTTAGAAGGGTAGGTTTCTAGATATTAAGGTTAATGAAGAAGGTGTTACCAGATATGAAAAAAATATTTTGTGTGCCTTATGATTGTTCGTTTAATAAATAATTGTTATGTGATGCTCATAGTTACTATTTATTTATTCATCATGGAATCAATAAATATACAAATACTATTGGGATTATTACTAGTGTGATGAAATGAAAAGTGATGTTGCGGATTTTACCATGAAATGTTTTAATTTTCAACAGGTCAAAGTAAAAATACAATTAATGAAGGGTATTATGTATATATTTATAGTGCCATAATTTAAATGGGAAAATTTATCCATGGATTTATATTTGGGTCTCCAAAAAAATATTGAGGTAATAATGTGGTTTGGGTTTTGTTGATCGATTAACTAAGTCTTCACATTTCTTCTCCATTTGAGATACTATGTATTTAGATCAAATTTATCAATTATACCCCAAGGAAATAGTCAAATTGCATGGAATTACTATATCAATTATATCTGACTATGATCCTCAGTTAACTACTATTTTTTGGAAAGGACTTCAAAAGTCAGCGGGTGTTGAATGAAATTTCAGAACAAATTTTTATCCTCAATCTGATGGGAAATATGATAAAATGATTTAGTCATTGGAATAAATGCTTCATTACTATTCAATTTATTATCATTGAAGTTGGGATAAACATATTTTTTTAGTTAAGTTTTCTTATAATAATAGTTTTCTCTCTAGTATATAGATGGCATATTTTGAGGCTTTATAAAGAAAGTGATGTTAGATTACTTATTTTTTGAATGAAAAAAGAGAAAGAAAGTTTATGAGACCATATTTGTTAGTGTAAATGGGTGATAAGGTGAAAATAATTCAACAACATATGAGGATGACACAAGGTTGTTAAAAACATTATGTGGAAAACTGGAGGAAAGATCTGACTTTGGAGGGAGATGATCATGCTTTTATTAAAGTATCTCTATAAAAAAGTGTTATCCATTTTAAAAAAAGGGGAAGGTAAGCCCACTTTTCATTATTAAATATGAAATAATAGATAAATTTGGACTAGTTTCCTACCGAGTGGTCATGCCTCCAAGTTAATCCCATGTACACAACATATTTCATGTTTCGATGTTTAGAAAATATGTGCTACATTAATCTATTTTTTTGAGCTCAGGGGTGATTTAATTGGAAGTTAACTTTACATATGAGGAATAACCTATTAAAATTCATAACCTTAGAGATAATTTCATATATAAAAATTTAATTCATCTAGTTAATATTTTTCTGAAAATCCATATGGTTGAAGAAAAAACATGGTAATATGAAAATGATATGAGTTAAAGATATCCACACTTGTTTGAGTAATATATAAGATTGAAAGGACACAATTTTTAAATGGGGGATGAATTTAAATACCTAGTTAATACTAATATAAATATTTTTTATATTTTAGTTAATTATATTTTATAGATTTATATTTATTTTAAGAATATTAGGTAACTTTTCTTTAAAAAACATTATTTTTAACCAAATTGGGGTTTCATGCATTATATGGTTTTATTTGTAAAAAATATTTACAATTTATAAAATTTAAATATGAAAAAATAAAATTCATTTTTTAATTAATCATGTAAAAATTGTCTTAGGTTGATTTTTGATAATTTTTTGAAAAGATTGATTTTTCACTAAATAGTGAAAAAATATTGATTTTTAATGAAAACTATATTTTCTTTACAAATATTTAAAAAGTAAAATTATTTTTTTTTTATTAATTTTAAAATATCATTAGTTACTCCACATTTAAAATAATTTAATTATGGTATTTTAATTCATTCTATACATTAATATGGTATAATAACATTTTTATACTTAAATTGCATTTTCTTGAAAAAACTGTTTTTTCATTGTGTTTTTCATTTTAATCATAAATTAAATAATTAAAATTATATTAATTGAATTTTAAAAAAATAGATTCCATATTTCTAATCATTATATAAATATTTTTAAATATTTTCCTTTTATTGTTGAAAATTATGTAAAGTAATTGTATTAAATATTTTTCTCCTCAATAAGGGTAAATTTGGTAATTAAGGTTAAAAATAATATGATACGTACTAAAAAATGACCATAAAACTTTCCTTAATTTTTTTTAGATAAATATAGATTGTGCATAATCATTAAAAATTTGAATATATTACCTTTTATTTCTATTTTACAACTATTTTAACCATTATAATATTTTATGTAAAGTAAAGTCAGGAATGAAATTCACTTTTTTTCTTTATCTCTAAATTTATGACATAGGTATAAACACATAAAATGTTTGGTTTTAAAGTATAATTTAAAATTTAACTGATTTAATTTCTCATGGTAATTTATTTATAATCTTTAGTGATTAAATAATTACATCAAGTTCATATGCAATACAAACATATTAATTAATAAATTAATATAAATAAAAAATTACCTTAAAAATATTAAAATTAAAATTATTTGAATTAATAATTGTATTACATGATTTTTTAGATAAAAATGAGATATTATAGATGTTTTAAAGAATTATATTTTATGTCCATTGTTGTCTTTTAGTTTAAAAAGTCAAATTAAATGAATAGTTCCAAAATTGACATTAATGTTATTTTATAATAAATGACATTTTATTAAATGTTTTAAAAAATTAAAAAATATCATGTTTGTAAATATTATTGGGACATTGTTGAAAAAATTAACCACCATCCATTTATTTTCCAATTTACATTTTATATTAACTATATTGTTCCTTAAAGAGTAAAAAATATTCTTATCACGGTAATTGAAAAAATGGTTAATAAGGGGATTTAAAACAAAACAGTAAGGTTCAAAATACAATATAAAATTATCCATATTTTATTTTATTAGATTATTTTTACTCACACATATCTTACCTTTAAATATTTTGAATTTTGATCCCATTTAACATGAAAATAAATTTATATTAATTTTATACTCTAGGAAATTCCAAGAGTTCCCCTCTCATCACTTTTAAAAGGGAACCTCCTCTATTTTTTCTTTACACTCTTAAATGAATATTGTTTTGGTTAATCCTTTCAATAATAACATCCTTACATCCATATTGACATAAAATAGGCCCTTATCTTATAAAAAATAAATCCTATTAAGGCTTGTGGTGTAAACCTTAATAATTTGTCTGCAGAAGAAGAAGATAAAGAATGTTTGTAAAGAATCAAACTTGAGGAAAGAGAATTTATTTTAAAAATACTATTTAAAATATTTTTTTCCAAATATTTTTCTTACATGTACATATTTTTTAAAAATATTTCATTAATATATTTATGTAGACATAAAATAATTATAAAGGATATCATTATGCATCTTTTTAATTTCATTCTAAGGTTTTAAAAAGGAACATTTTTACATGTTTTATGTAGGACACTTTTAATTTATTTATAAAATACCAAATTAATGTTCTATTTTATCACACACAATGTTAGTTATCCTTCCCACCATTGTAACTATTATTTTATGTTTGGATTTCTTTTCAATATTTCATGTTATCTTAAAAGAAAAACCCTCCTTTCCTTTTTTTTGGGTATTTTGTTATTGAAAATGGGTTTTCAAAAGTAAAGGGTAATTTGATGTAAAAAATCATTTTTTATATGGGGTCAAACTATATTTTCAAGGGTTTTATGATGAAATTAAAAAATGTAAATTTTTTTTATGGTTCTTGGAAACTGTTTATTTTGAAGGGTAGGCCCAATAGAGCATATATCATGGGTGTAACCAGATAAATCTCTAATTAATTAAGTAAATATATTGGTAGTTAACCATATGGTTATTTCAATTTATTAAGATATTGTAAAGGTTTTATGAAGATGATATGCCAAGAAATGTACACGACTTTTTCTATGCTTTCTTATGAGTTTTTCTGGAAGTTTCTTGATTACAAAAGGAAAGATAAATATGTTTTGTTTTAAATCAATGATTATATTCATTTTGGGGTAAAATGGTATTTTTTTTTTAATTTTTTCCAGGGGTTCTATTATTTCCATGAAATCCCTTTGTTTATGATATTTTAAATTGTGATTTATTATAATATGTTTTATATAAGGCCCCAAACTTAATCATTACATAATATTTTGTTAAATCAAAAATTCATAGTAAGTATCCTTTTTGGTATAGGATTTTATAGAATTAGGCCATAACCATTACATAACAAATCAAATATTAAAAATTAAACACTTTTACTCAATATCTATTTTTTCAAAAAATAGAACTCTTTAAAATAAAACATGATTTATTTTCTTGATAAAAATCTGCTTTAATTATTACTTTTTATGAATCATTCTTGTACCCTATGTTAAACATTTCAAAAATATGGGATAAGCACAAAACATCAGATTAAGGGATATAAAATAAGGAATTAAACCATAAATCCATGAATATTTAAAACTCATTAAAACATTTTTATAAAATCATAGTTTTTACCCATAAAACATTAACTCTTTAACATACCTCATGAAATAATATGATTCTTGAAAAACTTATTACCAATCATAAATCATAAATTTATCTTTTGGAATTCATATCATACTTAAATTGTAGCTTTCACAACTACATAGGGAGTAACCTTCATGGTTTAATTTGGAAAACCCATCACATTATATTCCCCAATTCTCAAAGGAGAAACTAAACCATTTAACTTTTTCTCATTACACAATGAATTGGAGAGATATAATGGGATCACCCAACCTTATTTTATCATGGAACCACTTATATAAATAAGTAATTACCTGGAACTATAACATAATCATAATACACAAAACTTTCTAAAATGAAAAATAACATTTCAACTTGAAATAACATTTCATTTTTATAAATTAGAACAATCATAAATGAAAACACTTTTTTTGAAAATAAAAGTGTAAAATTTTAAAGAAAGCATGAAAATATTAAAGAAACATAAAATATAGGAATTTCATTCATGATTTATATGTTAAATAAAACATTCCATGTAATCAAAATAATCAATCCATTTCTAAAAAAAATTAATAAAATTTTTAAAAATATTTTTTAATAAAAGTGCCTCATACCACTTTGAAAATTATGAATGGAATTAACATTTTAAAATATTTATTTTCACATAAATAAAACCGTAATTTTTTTAAAACATAGTCATCATTGAGATAGATTTTTAAAAATAAATCTTTAAAACATATAAAATAATGTTTTTGTTTAAGAGTCCCTTACCGCTTGAGATACACATGAATAAGGATCATTAAAGATAACATTAAAAAAATCTTATAATATCATTATGGCATAGTTATTCATGACATAACATGTAAAAATGGTTTTATATACATCTTAATGGTTAATAAAGGTTCATAACAACATGATATGCCTCGATGAAAAGAGATTGAGGCAAAGTCCCTTACCGTGAGTTTGATTGACCACATATGTTCCTTATTTTACTAAATAGTAAAATTAGATTAATTTACAATTTCCTGAAAACATTTACATTTTTATTATTCCTTTTATGTCATTATTTACAATGTTATAGTAATTTTTTTAATTATTTGAGTTCATGTCGGACATTTTGTTGATATTCGATAGTTGAGTCAAAAATGAATTTTGTAAGATGTCAATATTCGATGTGGTCATAAGCCCATCATCTCTAAAATAATATTCATGATTTAATAATCACATTTATAACTTAATTATACATTTAAATCAAACCATTAATTATTGTTATGAAAAATGAACAATGTTAAAATCATGGAGATGGTAGGTTGTACGTACACATGAGTAGCGTCTCAATTTTTCATTGATCATTACAGAAATATGGTAATTTTTATTTTATCTTTAAAAAATGATAATAGTATTATTAAAGTCATAATAATCCTTAAAATATACTTATATATATCATACAAGTGATGTGGTGAATAAAAATGATTCACATTGCTTCGTGAAGGTGGTAGTTCACAAATATGCAGGAACGACGTTAACATTTTTATGTGAATTTTAAGTAAGAACATAATTGATTTATTATTATATTATAATGATAAATATTTCATAAACATTATATAAAAAAATTAATTCCATAATTATAACGAGTCTTGAAAGATGACAATGAATAACACACTATATCGGTTCATGAGGCTGTAGTCTGCCGTACACACGAACGAAAAGTTCATTTCCCATTTGATGAAATTGGAGATGAGTTCATGAGATGATATTAACAAAATAACATAATTATATATTGAGGATACTGGAGTTATGATTTCATCTTGGTTTAATGGGGTTTGAATATTTGTAAGAAGGAATAATATATAAATACTTACAAAAATGATACATCTTCTTCAGTTGATCGCATTTGAAGAACAACTTAACACCTCTAAGGAGGGTATTATGCATAAAATAAGACCTCAAGAATGTTGGGAGGTATTATAGGAAGATTTTTAGCAACTGTTTTCCAAAAAATGGGTTTATAAGTATGATTAATTGATAAGAGTGGGTACATTTTTATAGGATAAGAGAGGGGAACCCTTGGAAACTCATGAAATATTAAATTAATAAAAGTTCATTTTCTTTTAGAAATATTCCTAATATAATTTATTTATAATATTAGATGATTTTGAGTCAAATAAAAATCATTCAATTAAAATTATACATATTTTAAAACTTTTTTAATCCTTATACCTTTTCTATAACCCTTATTGTACCCTTTCTAATTTTACTGTGGTATCATGTTATTTACACTTTGTAGGTTAATATAACAACTATAACATGTAAAAAGAACAAAAAAGTGTCATTTATGAAATATTAGGACTTATCCAAACCATTTTTCTTAAAATTATATTTTTAGTGATTTTATTACAATTAATAAAATATTTTATATTTTAAAACACAAATAGTTTCAATTTTGATATTGTTCATTAGTTTACTTTGAAAAAAATATCATAACATCTAGATAAGTTCGATCCAACTCATTTAAATCATCACCAAAATGTAAAATTTATCAATAGAATTTGTGTATGACATAAATTATTTCAAATAATATTTATTTTAATATATATAATATCATATATTTGATTCATTAATTAATTAATAAATTACTACATTATCTTTGTGTCACCATTTAATTTAATTATTTATTTCCTAATAATTATTCAAAAGTTACCAAGACATAGGTAATAATTTTATCCTTATAAATAATATTTTTAATCTATGATATCACTTATGTAACCCTATGTTAAAATTTTTATAGTTAAAAGTGACATGATTATGACATCTTCCCCTTTATTTTAAATAAAATATTTGTAAGACTCATAATCACACCCATGTGGCATCTTGATGCCACAATTTTGGCCAAATTATTTTATTGGTCGACAATAACTCATCCCAAATGATTAAGATAAGTTTTTGTTATGTTTTATTTTATTATAATATTATTTTTACCTTTAATTACCTGATTGACCTTTAAATGTGGTAATAAAAATAATTACAAAAGTTACTAATCATAATTTCCAAAAATAAAAAGGACCTATTTATATAATTTTAACATTATGATTCCAAATATGGAATCCATTTTTCCAATATAAAAATAATTAATTATAATAAATTAATTTAAATTAATCTTGTCGATAGAATAAGAAAACATGTTTTTAAGTAAAACTTTCAAACGTTCACATAGTTTTAATATCCAATTTCATTGTGAAATTTATTCTAATGATTAAAATTGGATTAATTGATAAAAAGGTAAAATAAAAATAATTTTAAAACAATTAAAATTATAATCTAAAAACTAAAATAATTTTGAAGGAAAAGTAGTTTTGAGTTAAAATATAGTACTTTTCATTATTCATTAAAATATGAATTTATCATAAACATACCAAAAAGTCAACCAAAGTAAATTTTTATGTCCCAATTACAAATAAAAAGTCTATTTTGTTAAATATAACTTATAAAAGTGTTAAAAACATGATTTAAAATGGGTTTAGCATCAAAAGGTTGTAAAACTGTAATTTTAGAAAAACCCTCCTTATATCTCTAAAATTTTATTTGTTATTATGTAATTTCTAGAAAATAAATAAGAAAAATGTTAAAAAATAGATTGAATTAAAATTTAATTAATATAATTCAAAAACTGTTATTTTGTTATTTTATAAACACAATTATTCGCACTTAGTTTTTCAAAAAAAAAAACTTCTTTTATATTCATTTGGTTTTTAGTTTCTTTTAGAGTTAAATTTGTAACCAATGAATAATTATTTAAAAACGTGTAAGCTATATTTTTATAATTTTGTTAACACTGTTCATTACATCTATTATAATATCTAGGGGATAAAAACAGTTTTAAATAATAATATTTAGTTGCTTTTTTAAGTTCGGTGTGGCTTATCATGTTTGCTATCGAACAGTGTGCTTCACTTTGAAAACTATAGATGTTACATTCTGCCACATTTTTGAAATTGCATCCTTTAAATTGGAATTTATGGTCCTTAATTAAGGTATTAATGTTCAAATTACCTTTATTTCAATCCCACATCTGAAAAAAGAGTAATAAAACAACCACTTTAAAAGAAAGAAATAACAGTATTAAGGTCACCGAAAAAAACACATACTAGGATACCATGTTGGAAAACATGGATATGTAAAAAAAATAACATTCATTTTCTTATAGAGAGTGATAAAAACATGATTAGTAGAATGATAACAATCACAAAACCATAAGTGTTTTATTGGTTAAAAGGTCATTGATTTCATAGTAATAAAAGTAAAAGGATTTTTTTTGTTTTAATATAATTTTCATAAGGTCGAGTAATTATAATAATTCTTAGAATAAAAACATAAGGAAACATACTTAATTGACAATTATTGTTTCATTTTTTAGTTAATTTCTACCATAAACACTTCTTTTCCTCCAATCTATTAGTATTTAAGATGATTTTTTCATGCCTAAATCACTATAATAAACTTCTAAAAAATCACATCATCCATGAAAGGTTAACCATATATTTCTCTTACCATTAAAAATTAAACAAAACCAAAATTGTTAGAATGGAATTAGATAATATTTTTCAAAATAATAAAACATTTTATGATTAAAAATGACTTTTAATATCCAAAATTCAATAGTAATACCCAAAGTTTAACACAGACCATTTGATAAATAATTATGTTTAAAAATACTCAGAATAATTAAAACTAAGATTTAAACCCAAAAATTAGAAATATTTGATAAAAAAGTCTTCCAAGATAAATTTTAACTATTATCTATAAATAACATCAACCAATCTTAATAGATCATACCAAAAAGTAATTACCCTAATCACATGTTCTCCAAGATAGGTTAATCATTTCTATAAATAAACCAAGTTACCATAAGTCTACAATAAAATCATAAGTTCTTTAAAATTATAATTCAACCATTAATCCTCATTTAAAATCCCATAGTACTTTATTTACCTTAATCATATAAAATTTATAAAATAATTAATTTCTTCCAAAATAACATTTGTCACATAATCGCAAAATAATTTCCCTATACCAAGTATATCCATTTGATAAAACATAAGTTCCCAAAATCAACCTATTCATATTCCATATAATCATTTATATAAAAAAGGACATACTAACTAGGTACTTCACGTAGGTCAGTGGTAGGTGATGCACCCATGATGCCCTTTAGTCATGGGTTCGATTTCTGTGTCCATTTCAGATACGATAGGTTGTCACCCATCCTATGTGTTTTCCTTTTTATAAAACTATATAATTCTTATAACATTACAAAAATATAATAATGTTCTAAAAATAACCATAACATATTTTAACCTCTAATTTTATCTCATACCTTTCATTTTTCATCCCAAAAATTAATAACGTATAATAACCTTAAAAAAATAAATGTCTTATAAAATACCATTAATCACCTTAAAATTACATAACATGAAGCCTCAAAATGTTTTATAAGAAATGACAATTTAGATCAACCGTAAAAATATAAACCAATGATGATATCTATAACCTCTATGAAGAAATTATAATATCCCAAGTTGTCTAAACCATCCTTTGATAGAAACTATAAGGCCCCTGGCAAAAAAATTACATAATATTGAGTTAAATCAATAATTATTATTGAGGATCATTTCAAGATTATAGTTTTATATAATTAAACCATAAATATTTCATAATAAATAAAATATTACAAATTATACTCTCCTACTCAGTATCAATTTTTTTCAGAAAATAAAACTCTTTAAAATAAAACATGATTTCGTTTCATGATAAATGTATTCTTGGATTCCTCCATTATCATAATCACCCTTATACCCTATAGAAAATATTTCTAAAACATAGGATGAGATCAAAAATCTTTGTAAGGGATATAAAATAAGGAATGAAACAGTTAATACATGAATATTTAAAAATCATGAAAACATTTTCACAAAATCAAACGTTTCTCCCATAAAACATAATATCTTTAACATACCTAATTAAATAATAAGATTCATGAAAAAATTATTAACAATCATAAATAATAATGTTAACTTGTTTAATTAATTTTATACTTACATTATTGTATTCACAACCACAAAGGGAGTAACATTAATGGTTACATTTGGAATACCCATCATAGTATATTCTTTTAATCTCTCCGAAGAAACCCAACTGTTTAACTATGTCTAATTACCCAATGCATTGGAGATATATCATGGATCACCCTCACTCACTTTATCATGTAACCACATGTATAAATAAGAAATTACCAAGAACCATAACATAATCAAAACACATAACACATTCATAAAGGGAAAAACATTTCCACTAGAAATCACATTTCATTTTCATAAAGTCACGCAATCATAAATGAAGAAGAATTATTTGAAAATAAATGTGTAAAATTTTAAAGTAAGAATAAAAATATTAAAGAAAAAAATTGAGAAATTCGGTTTATGAAGTATATACTAAATAAAACATTCCATGTTATAGAAATAATAAATATATTTTTAAGACAATATTTTATCATTTAAAAAGAATATTTTTTAATCAAAGTGTCCATTAAAAAATTGAAACTTTTGAAAGAAATTAAAATTTTAAAACATTAATGTCCATATAAATAAATCCTTATTTTTTTTAAAAAAAATGGACATCAATGAAAATTATTTAGAAGAATTAATCATTAAAACATTTAAAAAAATATTTTTGTTAAAGAGTCCCTTACCACATGAGAAACATTGATTAAGAATAATTAAATAATAACATTAAAACATCTTTTAAAATCATGATAATATATTAATTCATTATATAAAATGTCAAAAGGGTTTATATCTACCTTATTGGATAATACAGGTGCACAACATCATGATATGACTCAATGAAAGAAGATTCAGATGAAACCCATTTCCTTGAGTCGGATTCATCACGTATGTTCCTTATTCTTCCCAAAAAATAAAAATAAGTTGATTTTTTTTATATAGAACCATTTAATGTTTATTATTGCTTTTATATCATTAATTACCATGTTTTAATAATTTGTTAATTATTTGAGTTCATGTCGTACATTTTTTCAATATTCTGTACATGAGTCAAAAATGAATTTGGTATGATGTCAATAGTCTATGTTTTCATAAGTCCATTATCTAAAGAATAATATTTTGATTTTATAATACATTTTATACATTGATTATTCTTTTAAATAAAATCATTAATTATGGTTATGAAAAATGAACAATGTTATAATAATAGAGATGGTAGGCCGTACATACGTATGAGTAACGTCTTCATTTTTTTGATCATTATAGAAATAAGGTACTTATCATTTTAGATTTACAGAATTATCATAATATTATTAACATAGTAATAATAATTAAAATATACATATATATATATATATCATAAAAGTGATGTGATGGATAAAAATGATTCACATCATTCTGTAGAGGTGATAGTTCACACGTACGCATGAATGATGTTATCATTTTTATGAGCATGGAAGGTAAGAAAATAATAGATTTATTATTTTATTATAATGATGAACATGTCATGAAAATAATATAAAAACATTAATTCCATAATTGTGACCTGTATTGGGAGACGATAATGAAAAATGAACTATATTGGTTCGCGAGGTGGTAGTCCTCCGTACACATGAACGAAATGTTTATTTTCCATTTGATGAAATTAGAGATGGAATAAGGTAATGATATTAAAATAATAACATATATGTATATTGGTGATATTGGAGATATTATTTTATCATGTTTTAAGGGTATTTGATGATGTGGAAGAAGGAATAATATATAGATACTTAAAGAAAATGACACATCTTCTTCGGTTAATCACATTTGAAGAACAACCTAACACCTCCAAAGAGGGAGTTTGCCCTAAAATAAGACCTCAAGAATGTGGGTTGGGATTCTAGGAAGCTTTTTAGGTTGATATTGGATGATCCAAATTGTTTTATAAGTGTGACTAATAGAGAAGAGTGGGTACCTTTTTATAGGGGGGGAGAGGGGAACACTTGGAAACTCTTAAAATATTAAATTAATATAATTGTATTTTCAATTACAAATGGTCCAAAACAAATTTATTTAGAATATATGATTATTTTTGGTTGAAAAAAATCATATATTTAAAATTATACATTTGTTTTATATTTTGTAATGCTTATCTTTTTTGCTTTAAACCTTATTTTATTATTTTTAATCTTATCGTGATATCATGTTATTTACAATTTGTGGGTTAATATAATTACCATAACATATCAAACGACCAAAAAAAGTGTAATTTAGGACATATTAGGATTATCCAAAGTATATTTATGGATCTTATATTTTTATAAATTTTATAACATTTAATAAAATATTTTATATTTTAAAATATCTATAGTGTCAATTTTTACACTATTCATTTGTTGAATTTTAAAAAAATATCATAACAACTAGATAAGTTAGAAAAAACTCATTTAAATCCTAAAAACATTTAATGTTTATCAAAAAAATTATTTTATGTCATTAGTTTTTTCAATTAATTTTTGTTTTAATATTTATAATATCATTTATTTGATTCTTTCATTAATTAATAAATTATTACATCATTATTATGTCACCATTTAATTGAATTATTTATTTCCTAAAAATTATAAATAAATTACCATGATGCAGGTAGGAATTTTATCCTTATAAATACTATTTATAATTGAATATATCACTCATATAACTCAATGTTAAAATTTTTGTAGTTATGAGAGACATGATTATGACATCTTGGTCATTATTTTAAATAAAATTTTTATAAGTGTCATAATCATATCCAAGTGGCTTAAAAATGCCAAAATTTCTTCCCATGGATTGTATTGTTAGAAATAAATCACCCAATAATATTATTATATGTTTTAGGGTATTTTAATATTTTTATAATAATATTTTTACCTTTAATTACATGTTTTACCTTTAACCAAGATAATAAAAATAATTACTGGAGTTATTATTCATAAAGTAAAAAAATGAAAGGGATATATTTAATTAATTTTGAAAATATGATTCCAAATATGTAATCCATTTTTAAAAATTCAAAACATATATATTTTCATAATTTAATTAAAAATTAATACTATGGATAGAATAAGAAAAACAGTTTTTTACGTAAAATGTTCAAAAGTTCACATAATTTTCACATCCAATTTCATTGTGAAATTGATTCTAATGAAAAAAATTGTATTAAATGATAAAACATTAATCTAAATATAGTTTAAAACCAATTAAAAAGATAACCTAACAATGAAAATAATTTAGACGAAAAAGAAAGATTGAGTTAAATCGCAGTATTTTCCACTATTCATTAAAATTTGACTTTATCATAAAAATAACAATAATTCAAACAAAGTAAATTTTTATGTTCCAATTACACATAAAAACTTTATTTTTCCAAATAGAACATACAAGAGTTTAAAAAATAGATTTAAAATGGGTTTTCCATCAAAAGGCGGTAAAACTACATTTTTTGAAAAACACTCATTTTATCCATAAAATTGTTTTTATTCTTTTATAATGTCTATAAAATAAAAAATATCACTTTTTAGCATAAAATTTAATTAATATTTCATTAATATAATCCAACAAGTGTAATTTTATTATTTTATAAACACAGTTATTCTCACTTAAATAGTTTTTTTCATAAAAATACATCCTTACATTATATTGGTTTTTAGGTTCATTTGAAGTTAATTTGGTAACCAATGAATCATTATATAAACATGTGTAAAAATATTTCCATAATTAAATTAACACTATTCTTTCCCTCCATTATAACTTCTAGGTGATAACTACCATATTAAATAATAATATTTAGTTGTTTGTTTAAGCTTGATGTGGTGTATCATGTACAACATAGAACATTGTTTTTCACTTCAAAAACATGGGATGTTACATTTTAAGAAGATATTTGGGAAATAAAGATGATTTAATAAATGATTATTTGGGATAAATATTTATTATGTTAAAGGAAAAAATCTATTATATGATCTCTCAATTTTTAAAAGAACAAATTGTTTCATATTTTATGCCCCTTACTGAGATTTTGGTTCTCAAATCACATTTTAAAATGTTTTTCACTTGTTTTAATAATGAGGAATAATAAAGAAGAATTCATGTTAATGGTCATGAATATTTTTCACAAAAAGAGTACATGATACATTTTAAATGTTTTATATTATGGGAAGATTTGATATTGAGTAAAAGTGTCTAGTTTGTAATATTTGAGTTTTTTATGTAATAGTTATGACCTAATTCTCTAAATTACTAAACCAAAAAGATCCTTAGAATCTTAATATGGAAAATTCATGACTAGAAGCTCAAGAATATTCTATTATTTAAGTTCAAGCCATTATAATAAAATTCTAACCATTATAATATCATATATTAAAATTTTAATCAAAGTAAATTTTTATAAATAATTATATTTAAAATATTGAAAAATTTGGAAAGGTAAATTATAGTACATATATATTTAATGAACTATTAGGATATTAATGAATATTTTCCCATATCCTTTTATAGTGATTTTTCATATAAAATAAACGATGTCAATGTCACGATCATCATTCCCTTATACTATTCATGCCATTGATTGATGAATATTATTAAATTAGACAACATAATCAATATTATCAGAAAAAAATATAATTTATTCATATTAAAAGTGAAAAGAACCCTTAATTTTATGAAATAGAAATATAAAAAACTCATTATTCATGTTTTTCAATGATAAATGACACTTAATTTTATGAAAATATCTTAAAATATATATATAAAAATTGAAATTCATCATATCTAACACCAATATTACCATAAACTCAATTACACTTGATTTTTGGTACTAAAAATTTCATATAATTAACCTTAAATATGTCTTATAAAACTCCTAAATATATAATTGATAAATAGCTAAAGTTTTTTTTATTTCCACTTAAAAAAATACTGATTCAACGACAACTATTACTACACCATTTTACATGATGATTTTATTATCCTGATATTTTTTATTAAATTTATAACAAAAAATATCATACTTAATACATGTTATCACATTTAAACGTGTTTTTTAAACTAATTTTTAAACCAAGGTTGAAAAAAATAGGAGAATATTGAAGTGTGATCAAAACTTTCTATTTTTATAGGGAATTAGAGTTAATTGGAGGAATATTACTTAGTTTAAAGTTAAAATAAATTTCAATATAGTTTTTGATGTTTTATAGATATTTTTTATAGTGGAAGAAATACCATGTTGCATTAAGGATCATGGTATCTAAAAAATAATGATGTAAGATAAGTGGGAGATTCTGGTCACCATGATAATAAACTACTATGTTTTTTATAAAATAATATCATGATTTTCAAACTACCATCATTATATATGGTTTTTTGTTTGGAATATGATTCAAAAAATTCTTATAACCCCTGAGTTGAATAACCCACATCATGGTGGTAATCATGGTTTCAAAAATAAATGAAAAATGAGGAATTTAATATTAAAATGGATAGACACATGAAGGTTTATTTGGATTCTGAAAAAATGGGTGAGACTACATACCATGTCATAGTGAACGTCTTATTTCATTTTTTTTCATTTTATAAAATTCCTATCCCTAAATTGTTGAGGAATTAAGAGGGTTTATCATGTACACTTTTTTTATAATACAAGTAATGTTATCCTGACAGTTACCATAGAGTATGACACTTTATTGAAGTGTGTCTATTAAATTTATAGGATTAAGTTAGAAAAAACCATGATAAATTTTATAATCGGCCATGTTATAGGGTAAATCAAGATTGAATTTTAGTAGAGGAAATTAAATATATTTACATGTATATAGATTTTTTAATGAGCATGGAATTATAGTTCAATCATTTGAACATGAATTTATCTCATGGTTAGTGTGGCCACACTATGGGGCTTTAAATATATGTATATTTTTTATATTTATTTTAAATATAAAACATAAAAATGGTTGATTTTTTACCAGATATTTGACTCAGTAACAATGTATAATTTTTAAAGCAAAAAATATAGTGACACGTGAGACACAGAGTTAGAGTTTTATAAAGAATTGATTTGATGAGTCTGAAAAAAGAAACTTAAAAGTGTTTAGTGTTATCTCAAGGGATAAAGTAATTGAATATTTGGATTAATGAATAAACTATTGTGAATAATGAAAAAACTGAAGAATGTTAATTATATAATCTTATTATTTATGAAGGAGTTAAAGTGAAACATCAAATATATAATTCTTTATTATTTTTTCCAAAATTATTCATTGTGAATGACATGAGAGTTATATTCATTATCACCCAATCTCGAAGAAACAAGTGGAGGGATAAAAAGAGGTAGTTTTCTTTGTATTTGGTAATGAAGTTTTCCTAAAACATGTATTTATGAAATAATACATTAGTGATTTCATGGTACATCGAATCATTATTGGTGTGTTCCCCTTGAACATAGCCCTTAAGGGTGAAGTAAGTAAAAATACTCATTTCCTTTAATTTTGTTCCTTATATTTGAATAGTTTTTTGTTAATTTGATTTTAGGGGATGGATTGTTCTTTGTAACATGATAACATGGTATATATGATAAAAATATTTGATAAAAAAATTCACACACCTCTTGGGGTATTTAGGGCCTTGTAGTTGCAATATAAAACTATTTCAATATTTCAGATGCATATGTATCATTAATAATGTTCTCTTTAAACCAATAAATAAATATTTGTTTCATGATAATTCATCAAACACATATCATTTTTTTGGTTATTATTGTTTTAGTTTACTCACATTAGAGGTTATATATATTTTAACATCATCCATGTTATTTTTAATATATAAATGTGCCTGTATTATTTGATCACATGTCATAAAAATTATATTGAAGAAATAAATTTCCCATCTTCCAATACCAACTCCTTTGTGGTAATATATAGGATGAATAAATTTCTCCACTAAAATAAACCTATATAAAATTTAATCACGTCCTACGTGATATACATTCTAATAATAGAAACCTCTCTTCGATATTAACTATCAACATATCCCTTCAAAATTTTCATTTATAACTCAAAAAGTATACATTCAAGATAGATAAAAGGGTTCATATAACTTTATTTATTATACCAAATGTATCATTAGGTGTACCATTGTATAAAAAATTAATGGCTGAAAATATATTTCAAAATGAAATTCTAACATAACACCTACATTGTTCAAAATATTTATTGAATTTAAATCAATTAATTTGTTACAAATATAATTAAAAAAATGAGAAATATATTGATGATATTAATTCTTACATCCATTATTAGTATTTTATGAATTATAACCAGTGAAGTTTGTTTCATAAAAATGTGAAATTCATGATATTTCATTCTTATTATCATAAAATATTTTAATAACACAAAATATTCACATTTTAAGAATACTATTAATGCACTTAAATACCCTATAAACATTTATAGATAGAAATTTTATATTTATTTTATATTTTATGATAATACAAATTTATCTACTCTAATTTCCCATTTAGACTGGGAACTAACTCTATATGTATTCTCATGTACATTAAGTCAACTCTTCCATTTAATCCATCCATAGTATAGCCTTTATTATATAAAAATATTCTAATCGTTTTTCCACATTTATTTCTTTTTATATACATGAAATAAACATTATGTTTTACATTAAAAAATATTTTTCAAGAAAAATAATATATGATGAATCATTTCAACAATGTATTTATTTTATTACCTCATCAATGTGTAATTTAAAATATAATCACAATGTTTTTAACCTATCAAAATATTGATCCATTATCAAAGTTTATAAAGAACAAAAAAATCTTGTATTTAGTTAAATTAATATTTTAATCTTTAATATGGTTAATTAATTTGAAAAAAATATTATAAAACCCATCTAGATTACCTTTCTATCATGTTATTGTTAATGATATAAAGTATTTTAATCACAAATTAGACATGATTTATATTCATAAACACTGTATACAATCAAATTTCCATGTTTAGGGATTTTATTTATAAAAATAATCACTCTATCCTATTACTGAAAAAAATTATATTGATCACATACTTTGAACCATTCTTCCTATAATTTTTTTATCATCAATAAGTAATTATAAGTAAACATCAGCATTAATTTTAGGTTGTTTTTATTGATAAAATATTGACGAACATTATACATTTTTTATTTATAAAAATATATATTGAGATGTTTTAAGTTTCTAATATTTTTTGTCTATATTTATACTTACTATTGAGGATCTCATAGAAATTAATTTCATCCATATATAGTCTTGTTGTAAAATATAAAAATCTATTTTGAAAATAAATAATTTATTACTCAATTTTCCTCTATTGGGAGGAATCATTAGGGCAGAGAAGTTTTATATCTTATATTCCTTCATATGTTTACCATATAAAATTTTTTAATATCATTTTATGTCAAAAAAACTTCCTCAAAATCATAATTATTGGAATATATCAAATTGGCATAGTGAGAGGTTTGGTACTTGAAATAAGAGATGAATTGATATAATATTTCATTCGTTTTATACCATGGTATCTCAGATTTTGGAAACTCTTACAAACCATCATATTCATTTCTTTATAACACACCATAATTAGTAAATCCATGTATCATATTATTCCCTAATCCTAAAGGACATAAGTGTTTATGGCATCATAAAATTATTATGGTCAATTATTACCTTAATAGTGACCCAAGATTAAAATTCATGGATATTACATCATTTTAGATGAATATTAACCACATTACAAAAGCGCATGCTTGAGGACCATATCAGTTAAGTGTCTTTGGAAACTAGGAACACATTCTTCTATTTTTATGAAATATCTTCAAAATATTCCATAAATATCTTCCCATTTTTTACTCCTATATAAAACCTTTCTTCATAACCTAGGGGAAGGAAATATAAAAAATGGTGAGCATAGATTCTTAGTAAGGGTAAAAATAAATGATATGCATAATCATAACATGAACATAAGTGTATGAGAACATGAGAATAACATTTGAAGACCATACCCTTCATATCAAAGATCATAATCATTAGTTATGTCATAAAGGTTTGTAGATCATAATAAATGAATCATAAGTAAATCAATGAGAATGAGTCCTGAGAGTATATCATTGGCATAATAAAAAGACTTTTAGAATACACATAAGTATATAAAATCATTCCCTATAAGTCAAAGATCATTGTCGAAACATTTCATGGAACTTCTTGGGTGATGAACCTATTGGATGTGACACAACTCCATCCCCAATTATAGACCTTTCCTTACAGTGTATTAGGTTATACCTTCTTCCCATAGTGGATCATGTTTTCCCTTCTTCCCACTGTGGATTGGGTTTACCCTTCTTCCCATAGTGAACGGGCTTCCCCTTTTTCCCATAGTAGATTAGGATACACCTATTTTCTATTTTGGTTTAGGAAACACCGATTTACCATTTTAGATCATGATCATCGACTTATTTACCATCATTATCTCATGAGATATAAATATTCACCCAGTGAATTAAAATAAGCTATAGGTTACACCCATTAAATAATAAAAATATACATTTGTGTTCCATAAGATAATGAAGAATTTATCATATCATTACCCATAAAATATAAGGATTTCATAAACATCATATCATAACCCATGAAATGAAATGGGTATTATAAAAATTCCATCATATCATAACATGTGGAAAAGATACAGGTTTTATAATCATTTCATTAAAGCATAACACATTTAAAGAAATAGGTTTCATAAGAGTTTTATCATGGTATAACCCATGGAAGAGAAAAGGGTTTCATAAATAACATGACAAATTCAATATATACCATTAAAATAAATAATTATAATAGTTTCCTTAGATATTAACTCCATTAAATCAAAAACCCTGTCAAAAGATTTATCTTATATAGAGAATGATTTTGAAAGATAAAATGGAGCATTTCTAAATAAAAATAACTTTTATTTAAAAACAACTCTTTAAGGCATAAAAATTTTAAAAATCCTTTTATTTGAAAAACTTATTGAAAACTTATAAAATAATCTTTAAAAATCATTTAAAACATTTCATGAGTAAAATATCATTTCCTCTTAAAAATACATTTTAAAAAATAAAACATTCGGAAAAAACAATTTCTTGAAAATAACACTTGAAAAAATTAGAAAAAAATTTAAAAAATTTCAAAATTTTTGAAAATATTTTAACATGAAAATTATATTATAAGATCATTTGAAAACAGTTTTAAAATATTTTTAGGGAACATGGTTTTGTTGAATAAAATAAATTTTTTATTGAAGAGAGAAAAAAAATCTGGTTCTCTTAAAGATATTTTCATAATAATAATAAGTAAAAAAAGTGGAAAATAGTCCATTAAGTAAGGATATCATGCATAAATATAAGAGAATAAAATTCTAGAGTGTTCTTGATATTTGGATCATAATATTTCAATGTATGCATAATCATAAACAATCCTAATAAATGATGAGATTATAACAATAAGCCCTTACTGATTTAGTAACACTAAATCATAATCATGAAGAGTTAATAACATTACCCAAAACTTATAATATCATGAAACTAATAATATTAATGTTATAATATGTCAATGGTACAATATATACACCTCATAAAATAATTTTGGCGTATAGAAAAACATTTTTCTCAAAGAAGGAAAATTGAGACAAAATTACCTTACCAACATGGTAGCTTTTAGAGATAATAAAATTGTTATTTAAATCCTAAGAAATTTTAGTACAATAATCATAGAATAAATTAATTTTTATTATATACACTATAAAAAATAAATGAGTGGTGAATATGGAATAAGTCTCATAGAAATAAAAGTGAGACCAGAAATCCCCTTACTACATGAGTAACTTTTGAATCATGATTCCCATGAAATAATAAAATAAATTAAAACATTATATATAATTAAATAAAGTAAATTAATGATATAACATTTATTAGTTCATTATATACACCACAAAATAATAATAAGTGATCAATATAGCATATATCTCATAGAAATAAATGTGAGATGAGGAAACTGTTACCTCACATCATGACTTTCCACATACACGATAAATCCTCTAGTATAATAAGTATATGTTTATTTTACATCTACCAAAGAACCATATGATTATATATAATATCATATATGATTTTTTAAGACTTTATATTACCCGTTTATAAACAATTTCATGATAATGTTACGTTTTAGATAAAATGCTGCTTTGTTTTTTGTATATGTTTTGACTTTTTATTCCAGATACTATTAATTAAATCATAGTGTAATTATATATATAACATAAAAAATAATTTAAATATTATATAATTTCATTATATAAAAATTTATAATAACATATAAAGTATTTAAATATGAAATGGAATACACCAGTCATGGAGATATTATGTCATACGTACAGATGAACGTTGTTTCCATTTTACTATTATATTGAAAGGAAGAAAGTAAAAGAATTATAAGAGTATATATATATATATATATATTATTAGTATATTAAAATTATTATTTAATATATATAATATAATTTTACTAAACCCATTTTTGATATGTTCCACGTAAAGTGTGAATGAATCACACCGCTAGAGGAGGTAGTACTCCACATGTCCACAAACGAAGTTATCATATTTACACAAAATGGAAAGCATAAAATCATGATATATAATAATTATAGAAGCTTAAACATATCATAAATATCTTATATATAATACCAAAACATAAATTCCATCATTATTACCATTTTTGAAAGGTTTTAATGGAATAACGAACGAAGTCGGTTCAGGAGGCAGTGGTCCTCTGTACACATGAACGATGATTATGTATCACATTTTATGGAAGTATGAGTGAGTGTAGGTAAAAAAATTATCATAAAAAACATAAAAATATAATTAGGTTAATAATGTTATTATATAATCATTTAATAATAATATTTTAGGCTTTTGAGAAAGAAATAAAGACAACGTTTTTTTTGAATGATGTTACCTCTTCTTTGGGAATCCCTTTTTTGTTTTCACAAAAGGGATTCCTTAGTGGGATTTCTACCAAATAATAGGATTATAAGATGATTATAGAGATGCTTTTAGGTTATTTTTAAAGGGGTTTTATTATCCAAATGGTCTTGAGAGGTGTGAAGATATGGGGAGTAGTGGATACATTTTATAAGTGGGGAAAATGAAACATTGTGTATTCTTGATAATATTTGAGGACTCCCCACATCTTACTTATCCCTAAGGGGTTATAAATATACAATTATAGACCATTATAGGTTAAATGGTATAAATATGGCTGTAAAATTATTTTTATATAAGTTTAGGGTAATTTTTACACCTTATATTCTATGTTTAATACTCAATTAATCTTGTTTTTACTTTAATCACTGTAATTAATTTTAGTTACTTTCACTAATATATTTATTAAAACAATAATTTGACCTTATTATAAATTATAAATTTTTATTATTAAAAATATGGATTCATTTTTTCTAAATTAAATTCACATAAATAGAAGAAATTAATTTAAAAATAATCTTATAGATTGGACGAAACAATATGTTTTTGAAGTGAAAATGTTCAAAAGTTTGAATTGTTTTACAACCAATTTAATTGTGAAATGGATTTAAATGAATTTAATTATAAAAATATATTTTTAATTGATCTAAATATACTTTAAATAATTCAAAATATAAATTCAAAATATAAATAAATTATATGAAAAATTAGATTCCAATTGAAATTCAGTGTTTTTCACTATTTGACAAATAATGAATCTTTTAGAAAGATACAAAAAATTCACCCAAAGTAAATTTTATTATTAATATTTAAAAAACTGTGTTTATATTTTCAAATGAAAATTACAAAAGTTTCTAAAATTAGATTCAAAATAGGTTCTCCATTAAAAGGATGTGAAATTAAATTTTAGAATAATATATATATTTATGCATAAAATTGGTTTTGTTATTTTCTATTGTATAGAAGTGACATAATATATAAGTTAAATATTTATTTAAATAATATATATATATCATTAAAATAATTTAAAAATATTAATTATTATATACATGTTTAAACCATATTTTCATAATTTAATTATTCACATATATAACTCCCATTATAATGTCTTGGTGTTAAAATGTATAATGTTATAATAATAATATTAAGAGCACATTGTAGTTCAGTAAAACTAGGTCTTACATTTCACACAAGAAAAACATAGTTTTTCATGTATCAAAATCTAATCGATGTGTTACATGTAACAGAAGATTAAATTTGTGTTTCATATAACCTAATCCAACCATAGTTATTAAATATAACACAAATATATATTCAATGTTGTTTGAATAAAAAATATCAAAAATATAAAATTAATTAGAAAAAAAATTCAATAAATCTTAGGGTGTTACATTCTACCCCCCGTAAAATGAATTTATCCCTTGAAATTCCTTTGGGTTATCAAAGGTTTAATAATTGAAAGTTCCTTTCATATAAACCCACATAATAAAAATGAATACTAAATCTTCCTTTTAAAAACGGAAAGATAGAAACATAATAGTTACCCAAATTAACACATATACAGTTTTCCATGGAGAAAATATGCAGGAAGTGAAAACATGGATATGGAAGAAAAAATAAATAATCATATATATTGATAAAGATCACTTATCACAATAAAGTGGGTGATCCAAATAAAGTTAACAATAACAAAACCATAAACAGAATAAGCATGAAAGAGGCCATTAATATCATAAAAATGATGATAATAGGGAAAAAATTATTTCATGACTCTTTTATTAATGTGTATTTTTTTCTAACAAGAAGATATATTTAATTTATTTCATTCTACTTTATAATGAAAATATCACCCTTTGGTTGTGCCTTGTTCAATTTTCACTTCACCTCTTACTCTAATAAAGGAAGGTGAATTTTATTCATTCATAAAGCACTAACAGGTCATGAGATCCTTGATAAGTCATCTCATGTTTATTCATTTATCATCAAAACAAAGTGATTATAACATGTTGTCTAATATGTATAAATCCTCACATAGTGAGGAAATAATTTAATGTCAAAAACTTTATCCAATATTTAACATAAACTTTCCATAAATGGTTAACCTTATAATCCTTATGAATGGTGAAAATACAAAACATTAGAAAAAATGTTATTAAATTTATTAAAATCACCTGAACAATAATCCCCCATAAATCACAAGTAATCTTTTGGTTGTCACATACCAAACATGTGAATCAAATATTATTTTGAAACATTTTAATAACCTAAATTACAATAATACCTTATTAAAAACATGCATTATTTATTATTCCAAATATTATTGGATATATTACATAAATAAAAAATGTAATCACCATCCATAATAACATATACAACTTTTTCAAAAAATATTTTATCAGTTATATAGTCATCGATACTATCCAATTTACATTATCAAAATAAATCATCTCATTATCTAAGCTAAACCCAATTTTATTAAAATCATTATCAAATTAAGGGTTACCTTACCTTAATAAAAATTTCAAATTCCCATTAAATCACTTTTCTAAGTATTCATCTCCATTAAAAATATTCTTTTAAATCCTTATGAAAAAACTTATACTGAAAATAATTTTATATTTCATGATTCATAAAACATAATCATGGAATTCCAAAACATATACACTTCAATCATCAAAATTTATTCTTAAACCATTACTCAGGCTTCATCATATTATTCTATAATACCCCTTTCCAAGAATATAAAATATAAATAATATCTTAAGGTTACTTAATCTCATTCTAACTATGATTCTTAGGTTTAATGAAAAAAATACTATTAGAATGTCACATACCTTTCACATGTCGTTTGTAGTCCCCTTATGTTCAATAGTATAACTAATACCTATACCACATTCTTGATTATATTCATAATATTTCCACTTAAAAAATAGATTCTCATAATTCCTATTCTTTTCATATCTGCAACATTCAATGTTATCCAAGTTCCTTCTAGTTCCCTCCATTGGCTAAAACCAAAAATCATAGTGTGAGAAACACTTTTCATAATAGAAAACCACACAATCATGAAAATTCATTATAGGATTCCTAAATTATAGATCCTACTTCTTTAATCTATGAATTCATATGTTCATCCAAGGTCATTCAAATTCATATCCTATTTAATAATTTCAAGATGGTTTATAAAGAGTTTCTGAATTGCCAAAGAATATCCCTTGAGAGTGTCAAACTATGTGCACAGTAAGACACATTTTTACGCACCAATTATCGATTGAGTATATGTGACGCCCTAGGTTTTATGAACTGGTCCAAGTGAACAATGTTATGCTTTTAATGATGTCTCTTGTTTTACTTGTTGTGTTTTTTGTGCTAATAAAGAATTTTAAATTAAATAAAACATGGATAATAAGGTAAAATGATATATATTAAAATATTACATTGCAACAGGACCCAACTAATTGAAAATACCATGCATGAGACCTAACACCGCCACAGTGAGACTACTAAGAATCACAACTAGAGTAATCAGATAGTTGTTGTCTTCATAGTCTATCAATGTGAAAAATATAACAGCCAGAGCCACAACACAAATACTCAACACCAAAGATATAAGAAGAAAAAGCCTTCTTAGCTCAAGTGTTTTGATTTTGAGAAACACCCTACACCCCCTGTTTTTATAATGGTCCTTTAAGATATGACCGTTAAATATATATAGCCGTTGGGTTTTCAAAACAACCTTTGGGTTTCCGTTGATAAAGTTAATCATTATATGAAAACTTGTTTTTAATTCTCTTATGATATTTCAAATATCATAATATGTCAAATAAATTTTTTCACAAAAGAATCATTGTTTTAAAATAAAAAGAGTATTCTCGGAAATAAAATGTTTTGTTTCTACAAAAATCCCGATAGATATCTATATAGTTAAAAACATAGTATTCTTTTTATAAAAGATATGTTTAAAGGGTATCCAAAATAATTATATCCTTTGATCTCTAAAATTATGTATTTTTGAATTACCTATTGGTATTTTTAAATTTTATGAAACAGATGGTGATGTATTTTAAAGATCCTAATAATTATAATGGTTTTGTATGTAAAATATGACAGGTATATCTTTTAAGAGAATCATATATGAAATATTTTACATAAGCTAAAGAAGGATTTATATTTTAAGTTAAAAGTATTTGTTTTTATTGTATATTAACTCATTTTTGTACAAATATTTATATTACACACTATTTTGAACTAAGTATACTTAAACTAGTTATTTTGGAAATCTAAATAAATTTTTATTAAAAATTAAGTTGGGGCCCGGCCAAGCCGAGGGAATCCCTTAGGGACAAGCCCTCTAGGCTGAGTCCGAGCCCTAGGGACCCAAGGTACCAACCATCGGGGTCCCATTTATTTATAGTGTCAACCAGGCTCAAGATCGAACCGAGCATGGGTTTGTCTAGTCGCACACATGCCTGTGTGTAAGGCCCGCGGTGCGCGTTGCATAGGGGTGGGCCATAGCCTGCATGGGGCCCGTGTAAAAGGCCCCGGTGTGTGTCTATGTTCGTGTTATTTCTCTGATTGCAGCGCACTGTGTATTATAAACCTCACCTCACCTTTGAATTGTTTTGATATGGGACGCACTTCGCGCAATCAGGACTGTCTGATCGACCTCCACATCGATCTCGTCCGTCCATCCCTTTTAACCACACGATCTCCCCCGAGATCTAATCTCGTCCCTCGTTTTATTTTTTTTATGACCAACACACCTATCGTGCTCTTATCCATCCGATCTCTACCAGGATTTATTCACAGCCCTCGATCTCATTAAATCAATCAACTCTTTTTCCCGCGCCTCCTCCAGCCATGCAATCTCTCCATCTTCGATCCAGGTCGTCCGTTCCCCTATGCATCGACCTTTTCACTATCTCCTTCTTCCTTGCATCGGGGTCCCGTACCAGTAGGCCTGCATCAAGGACGCCTCGGCCTTCCCCATTGCACTGCTCCTCTTGACCTCCGAACACTCCCTCCTAGCTCACTGTATTCCCATCTTCCCCACGACGGCCTATTATTGGGTCGAGTCACCCAAGTGCACCGAGGCTATATAAAACCCCCTGCCTCATGAAGTCCCGACGGCTTCTTCTCCTATTCCTTTCTGCGGACCCCCCTTAAGCCAGTGAATCACCTCTGGACTGAGCTTCTCTTAAAAGCTATGTAAGGGTTCTTGCATGTTTACTTCCTTCTGGTTGGGCCTTCTTTTTATACTCACGATATATATACAGATTATATTTGTATATATATATATACTCAGATTGTATCACCTTTAAAGAATATGATATCGTGTCTCAGTAGGGTGTATATATAAGAGTGTTTTCATGTTTTGTTTTCCTTTGAAGAAACCCATACTGTTATAATCTCGGTATATATACAGTTTGTATATATTATATAACACGAACCCTTAGGTTTGAAATACCATCAAGGGTGTTTGACGTTGCGGTATCAAAGGGATTATATATATGAATCCTTTCAATTTCGTTTTAAAATGATTTAGTTTTACAAAAAATAAACCCAAACTTATATTTACGTACATAGTGTATATATGGTTTTACATATATATAAATATGAGAATACATGGGACCCAAAACCTTTCAGTTTAGGGTATCCAAGATCATTTGGTAGGTTATACAAAGTAATATATTTATAATGAAGTTGTATTTTAAATCGACTCTTAACATATATTATTTATATAAACCTTATATATATATATATATAACTAAATATTTCTGCATGTCTATGCATTTTTCAAAATGAGACAGTATGACTTTAGGGGATGAATGCCAATCCTTGAACGATATTTTAGATGCAATCTAGGCCATGGGCTTAGGTATATTTATGTTGCTGTATGAAACCAAAGTTTTTCACATGTTCATGTATTTATAGTTTCATGAATATTAAACCCTCCCAACGTTTTTTAACTAAAGTAAAATTTCGATTTTTTTAGAACTCATGAAATCTTAATGGCCTTGTTTATTTTGTACATTCTTGGTGAATATATGGAGATGTGTGTATATAATTATAAGTATAAATTCCAAAACCCTAAATTTTTAGTAATGATTACCAGGACTAACTTTATGTTGTGATACATATGTTATTTTAATAAAGGATAACTTTTTTTACTAAACCAACATGTATTTTGTATATATGTACATACAAATGAGCATGTGTTATTGAAGGAGTTTATTTGACATTTCCCATGACGTATTTTATGATAAAGTGTATATTTTGGCATTATTAATATGTATTAGAAGATTTAGAATTTATGGGATCATGTCATCATGTGTGTTCATTTATTGACTTTTTCCTACTTTGGTGAATGTTACTAATTAATCAAGTTATGGTTTAATTTTCTTTTTTAGGGCCTGTTTATCACCATAAATAATGGAAAAAGTTTTCTTTAAGCATCCCACTTCCATAGATTAATAATTGTAAAGATTCATCATTTATTATATCATCATTTTATATGCTTCAGTAATTAGCTTATGTGAAAAAAATGTTTTACTCAACTATGTGTGACTTTGATTAGTTATTGACATATTTTGCAATGTGAACTGTCATGTCATGTATTAGAAAAATATGTGGTGGCTCATTATTTTTATTTTAGTAATTATTGTACATAATTCATACTGATTACATATCACTAAATGAACTAAGAAATTAGATTACCCAAAGTGGTATGGGACACCTTGGGAAATATGAAAATGAAAGAGTTATTCAAGGTGGTATGATACATATTGAATATACAAACCGTTTAAGTAAAGCATGAATGATGTGGCTCACATGATAATAAAGACATGTCAAGGGTGCGCCCTGATAGCGCTCCAATGCATTGGGTAAAGACTTAATCTCTAGAGATGACCCGTTTAATGACGCCTTGGGGATGGACCTTGGTAATGTTTTCAAATGACACCTTGGGGATGGACCTTGGTGATACATAAATGATTGTCTATTATTAAATATTGATGCCACATAATTCAAGTTATGTAACAAGTTTTTCCAAGATAAAGTTCTTTCACGACTAATGCCTTTATGTTTTCATAAAGTTCTTATTTCACTGGTATAAGTTTGGGGCATGATTGGTGTTTATCACTTAGTATAATAGTAACCAGCATATGAAAATTTATATTGTTTCCTTTATATGCAACTCTGATTATGCATTACTCTTAACTGTTTGATTTTATGTTTGAGTAATCACATGTCGTACTTTTTTATGATTACTCCTTCGAGAGATGTCACATGGCACTCATATATTTCTTGAAACTATTGAGCAGTTTGAAGTTATGTGGTACAGTTTTCCTTAAGAGAATGATTTCAAAAAGTTACACTGTTTTTATTTTTTAAACCCCTTACTGAGTATTTCAATGCTCACCCTACGTTTTGATTTAAAATTTTCAGGTATCAGCTTTTAAAAGATGAGTCGTTTCAGAAGTTTACTGGTTCCCAGAACCCAAACCGCACACGATCCTATTTATGGGGCATGATGTGTAGTTTACCAGTGCATGTTTTATTTTAAAGCAACACATCATGTTCAGAAGGCAATGGCTCCTTGGTTTCTCGGGTCGGGGTCTCTACAGTTGGTATCAGAGGTTCGGTATGGGTAACTCTAGAAAACCAGAAAACTGAAACAAATATATATATATATATATACACTACAGTTTTACTAAAAAATGGGTTTTCTTAAATTTCAGATAGAAAACGAAGGTACTAACCTTTTTTATCTCCCCACTGAGGCCCTAGAGACCATTGTGTCTTTGGCTAGACGTAAGGATTTTATAAACTATGCCCATAGCCGTATGACATTAAAACACCTTTACGACATGTCCAACTCACCACGGGTGCTTCAGTTGCACCAAGGGGTAGGAATAGATTACCTCCATATGATGGTAACCCATTTTCCCTCCTATGTATGTCGGGGAAGGTACCATGAGGGAATTTTCTGAGTCTTCACAGCGGGTGAAGAATTTGGAACTATGATTAATAACCCTTTACAAGAAGCTGCTGCTGGCGGGGACCTCCGACCAGGCTACCTTTGTTAGATTTTAAACTACGGCTTCTAGGGTCAATTTTTGGACTTCATAAGGTTGGAAGACGAGTCCACCTGACTGTCTTGCAGACAACAAGTGTATGTGGATGTCTCCCAACTTCATAACCCTCATGATAAACTCATGAGGCGTCATAGGTTCCCCCATGATTTTTTCCCTGAATGCTCATCCTGTGTTTGGTTCGAGGAGTTAGGGAGTTTTTCTTCTCTTTGTGGAGTTCGTTTAGTCCGTGGTTAATGGAAAATCAAGAACTAATGGTTAATGATAAAAGTATGTTTATTGAAATGCTGTATTTCCCTTCCTTGTCTTTACTTTGTGTATACCTTTGAATGGTTTTCAAGTGATTGAATTCCCATCTTAAAAATTTTAGATAGAAGGACAAATCCACCTGTTATCTCTTACCACTGAGATTATAGAAATAATTTCAATCAAAACGTGTAAGGACAAATATGACCCCTTCACAAATTTCCAAAAAACGTGCAAGTAGTGGTTTAAGGTAACAAACAGTCTGGAGATTTTCCGCACCTGCCATGGGAATGCCTCCATCTATTACCGCATTGGCTCGACACAGCTGGACAAACGTGAATGACAATGAAGATACCACGAAGGGATATTTTTGTGTTTCACCCTTGGTCAGAACTACATAGCTAGAGTGAAATTTCAAGAAGCTGCGTTAGAGGGGAATATTTATGCGACTTATGTGCTCCAACTTCTCACCTTTAGCCTGTTTGACTGCATCTGTGGCTTCAATGTCCTCGACCGAGACATAATTTGGCGAGTCCTTAGTACGATGGTCTGCAAAGACATTTCAGAACTTTGTAATGTTCAAGCTTCCCTTTAGAAGCCTGAAGGTCCAGAACATGAGTTCAACCCCTCCTGTCCTAGGTGTATCTAGGTTAGGGAACTGGAAGAGTTGAGCATCGCTACGGGGATCCCGCTAAATGCACCTGTTGACCCTATACATTGGTGGAGGTGGTATGAATGTTGCAGAACCTTGTAGTGTTGTGAAATAAATTGCGAGGATGCAATTTTCTAAAGGGGGGAAATGTGATGCCCCAGGTTTTATGAACTGGTCCAAGTGAACAATGTTATGCTTTTAATGATGTCTCTTATTTTATTTGTTGTGTTTTGTGTGCTAATATAGAATTTAAAATGAAATAAAACATGGAGAATAAGTTAAACATATATATATTAAAATATTACATTGCAACAAGACCCAACTAATTGAAAATATCATGCATGAGACCTAACACCACCACAATGAGACTACTAAGAATCACAACTCGAGTAATCAGATAGTTGTCATCTTCAAAGTCCATCAGTGTGAAAAATATAACAGCCCGAGCCACGACACAAATACTAAACACTAAAGGTATAAGGAGAACCATCCTTCCTAGCTCATGTGTTTTTATTTTGAGAAACACCCTACACCCCCCTGTTTTTATAATTTTCCATTAAGATATGACCATTAAATAGATATAGTCGTTGGGTTTTCAAAACAACCTTTGGGTTTCCGTTGATAAAGTTTATCATTATATGAAAACTTGTTTTTAATGCTCTTATGATATTTAAAATATTATAATATGTCTAAAACATTGTTTCACAAAATAATCATAGTTTTAATATAAAAAGAGTATTCTCAGAAATAAATCGTTTCCTTTCTATAAAAACCCCGATAGATACCTATATAGTTAAAAACATAGTATTCATTTTATAAAAGATATGTTTAAAGGGTATCTATAATAATTATATCCTTTGATCTCTAAAATTATGTATTTTTGAATTACCTATTGGCCTTTTTAAATTTTAAGAAACAGATGGTCATGTATTTTAAAGATCCTAATAATTATAATGGTTTTGTATGTAAAATATGAAATGTATATCTTTTAAGAGAATTATATATGAAATATTTTACATAAGATAAAAAAAGGATTTAGATTTTAAGTTAAAACTGTTTGTTTTTATTGTATATTAACTCATTTTTGTACAAATATTTATATTACACACTATTTTGAAATAATTATACTTAAACTAGTTATATTGGAAATCTAAATAAATTTTTATTAAAAATTAAGTTGGGGCCCGGCCATGCTGAGGGCATCCCTTAGGGAAAAGCCCTCTAGGCCGAGAATGACCCCTAGGGACCTGAGGTACCGACCATCGGGGTCCCAGCTTTTTATAGTGTCAACCAGGCCCGAGCCCGAACCGAGCATGGGTTTGTCCAGTCGCACGCGAACCTGTGTTTAAGGCTCGTGGTGCGCGTTGCGTAGGGGTGGGCCAAAGCCCGCATGGGGCCCATGTATAAGGCCCCGATGTGTGTGTGTGTTCGTGTTATTGCTCAGATTACTGTGCACTGTGTATTATAAACCTCTCCTCACCTTCGAATTGTTTCGATGTGGGACGCGCTCCGCGCAATCAGGACCGTCCGATCGACCTCCGCATCGATCTCGTCCGTCCATCCCTTTTAACCTCACGATCTCCCCCGAGATCTAATCCCGACCCTTGTTTTCTTTTTTTTTTATGCCCAACACACCTACCGCACTCCTAGCCATCCAATCTCTACTGGGATTTAATCGCGACCCTCGATCTCATTAAACCGATCAACCCTTTTTCCCGCGCCTCCTCCAGCCATGTGATCTCTCCATATTTGATCTAGGCCGTTTGTTCCCCTACGTGTCGACCTCTTCACTGTCTCTTTCTTCCTCGGATTGGGGTCCTGTACCAGTAGGCCTGCATCAAGGATGCCTTGGCCTTACCCATTGCACTGCTCCTCTTGACCTCTGAACACCCCATCCTAGCTCACTGTATTCCCATTTTCCCCATGATGGCCTATTCTTGGGTCGAGTCACCCAAGTGCACTGAGGCTATATAAACCCCCTACCTCTTGAAGTCCGGAAGGCTTCTTCTCCTCTTCCTTTCTGCGGACCCCCAACAAGCCAGCGAAGCACCTCTGGACCGAGCTTCTCATCAAAGCTATGTAAGGGTTATTTCATGTTTGCTTCCTTCTGGTTGGGCCTTCTTTTTATACTCACGGTATATATACTAATTATATTTGTATATATATATACTCAGATTGTATCACCTTCAAAGAATATGCTCTTCTGTCTTAGTAGGGTGCATATATAAGAGTGTTTTAATGTTTTGTTTTCCTTTGAAGAAACCCATACTATTATAATATCGGTATATATAGAGTTTGTATATATTATATAACACAAACCCTTCGGTTTTTAATACCATCAAGGGTGTATTCCATTGTCGTATCAAAGGGATTATACATATGAATCCTTTGAATTTCATTTTAAAAAGATTTAGTTTTACAAAAAAAAAACCAAACTTATATTTATGTACATAGTGTATATAAGGTTTTACATATATATAAATATGAGAATACATGGAACCCAAACCCTTTCATTTTACGGTATCCAAGATCATTTGGTAGGTTATACTAAGTAATATATGTATAATGAGGTTGCATTTTAAATCGACTCTTAACATATATTATTTATATAAACCTTATATATATATAACTAAATATTTCTATATGTCTATGCATTTTTCAAAACGAGACAATATGACTTTAGGGGATGAATTCCAATCCTTGAATGATATTTTGGATGCAATCTAGGCCATGTGATTAGGTATATTTATGTTTCAGTATGAAACCAAAGTTTGTCACATGTTCATGTATTTATAGTTTCATGAATATTAAACCCTCTCAATTTTTTTAACTAAAGTAAAATTTAGAGTTTTTTTTGAACTCATAAAATCTTAATGGACTTTTTTATTTAGTACATTCTTGGTGAATATATGGTGATGTGTGTATATAATTATAAGTATAAAGTCCAAGACCCTAAATTTTTAGTAATGATTACCGGGACTAACATTATGTTGTGATACATACATTATGTTGTGATACATATGTTATTTTAATAAAGGATTTTTTTTACTAAAGCAACATGTATTTTGTATATATATACATACAAATGAGCATGTGTTATTGAAGGAGTTTATTTGACATTTCCCATGATGTATTTTATGATAAAGTGTATATTTTTGCTTGATTAATATGTATTAGAATATTTTGAATTTATGGGATCATGTCATCATGTGTGTTCATTTATTGACTTATTCCTACTTTGGTGAATGTTACTAATTAATCATGTTCTGGTTTAAATTTTATTTTTTAGGGCCTATTTATCACCATAACTAATGGAAAAAGTTTTCTTTAATCTTCCCACTTCCATAAAATAATAATTGTAAAGATTCATCATTTATTATATCATCATTTTATATGCTTCAGTAATTAGCTTATGTGAAAATAATGTTTTACTAAACTATGTGTGCCTTTGATTAGTTATTGACATATTTTGCAATGTTAACTATCATATCATGTATTAGCAAAATATGTGGTGGCTCATTATTTTTATTTTAGTAATTATTGTACATAATGCATACTGACGACATATCACTAAATGAACTAAGAAATTAGATTACCCAAAGTGATATGGGACACCTTGGGTAATATGAAAATGAATAAGTTATTCAAGGTGGTATGGGACATCTTGAATATAAAAATTGTTTACGTAAAGCATGAACTATGTGGCTCACATGATTATAAAGACATTTCAAGGGTGCTCCCTGATAGCGCTCCAATTCATTGGGTAAAGACTTAATCTCTAGAGATGACCAGTTTAATGATGGCTTGGGGATGGACCTTGATAATGTTTTCAAATGACACCTTGGGGATGGACCTTGGTGATATAGAAATGATTTTCTAAGATTAAATGTTGATGCCACATAATTCAAGTTATGTAACAAGTTCTTTCCAAGATAAAGTTATTTCATGACTAATGCCTTTAGGTTTTCAAAATGTTCTTATTTCACTGGTATAAGTTTAGAGCATGATTGGTGTTTATCACTTAGTATAATAGTAACCAGCATATGAAAATTTATGTTGTTTCCTTTATGCGCAAATCTGATTATGCATTAATCTTAACTGTTTGATTTTATGCTTAAGTAATCACATGTCATACTTGTCTATGATTACTCCTTTGAGATATGTCACATGGGTTTCATATATTTCTTGAAACTATTGATCATTTTGATGTTATGTGTTACAGTTTTCTTTAAGAGAATTATTTCAAAAAGTTACACTGTTTTTATTTTTAAAACCCCTTACTGATTATTTCAATTCTCACCCTACGTTTTGATTTAAAATTTTCAGGTATCAGCTTTTAAAAGATGAGTCGTTTCAGAAGTTTCCGGTTTCCCAGAACCCAAACCGTACACGATCCTCTGTATGGGGAATGACATGTAGTTCACCGGTGCATATTTTAATTTAAAGCAACGCATCATGTTCAGAAGGCACCGTCTCCTAGGTTTCTAGGGTCGGGGTCTCTACAGTATATCTCAGTATAGTGTTTCTGGGGTTATTACCCCTATATACATATATTCCATTGAAATATCAACATGTAGTATACAAATAGGGATATATGTTTAGGAAACCACTCTACCTATCATTTACCAAGATTTCGGACACTTTACTATACTTTAACTCATCCTTATAATTATACATAGAGATATCCCTAGTCATATCCTTAGAGATATCCCTAAGGATGTCAATAAATATTTCTCACCCTAGTTTCTAAATTTTGACTAAACATTTCCTTTGATAACAATAACAGGGACCCAGGATTAACATACATAGATATTACATCATTTTAGATGAATATTATACACATTAAAAAAGTACATGACTGAGGACCATAATAGTTTAGTTTCATTGAAATATGGCAACAGATTATTTTAATTTGGATAAAGATCATCAACATGTCTCTTAAAGACCCTCCCCTTTAGTAATCTACTTAAAACCTTTCTTCATAAACTGGGGAAAGGAAACATAAGAAAGGGTGATCTCAAATGCTTAGTATTAGTAAAAATAAAGGAGATACCTAAGCATAGAATGGATATTAGGGTATGAGAAAATGAGAATAACATTTTAATATTGTACCCTGCATATCAAATATAATAATAATAACTTATGGAATAAAGTTTGGTAGTTCATAAGACATGAATTATAAGGAAATCAAAGAGCATGATTCATCAGATCATGTTTTTGGTATAATACATATACTTGTGTTATAAACATAATCATATAAAATCATTCCCTATAAGTAAAGGCTCATTTTGAAAATTTATCAAGGAATTGAGGGGGGGGGGATGCACCTATTCGGTGGAACACACCACCTTCCCAACTCACAATCTTTTAAATATAGTGGATCATGTTATAAATTCTTCCCATACTAGATCAGGATTCCCCTTATTCCCATAGTAGATTAGGTTTTACCTTATTACCTTAGTGTATCAGGATACACCTATTTCCCATTTTGGATCACGACCCAACTCTTTCCCATAGTGGATCAATCCCATCAACTTGTTTCCCATAATTATCTCATGAGTTAAAAATCTTTACCCAAATAATTAGAGGGATATATTGTAATATAGTAAAAACATATATATGTGTTCTACATGATAGAAAAAAATTCATCATATCATGACCTATAAAAGATATGGTATTCATAAACATCATATCATAACACATGAAATGAAGTGGTTATCATAAACATGAAATCATATCATATCCAAGGGAAAAGATACGCGTTTCATAATCATTTCATCAAAGGATATTCCATGAATAGAAATGGGGTTCATAAGCGTTTTAGCATTGTATAACCCATATATGAGGAATGAGTTTTATAAACAACATGAAATATTAAACATAAATTATTTAGATAAAGAATGAGAATAGTGTACTTAGATCATATCCCATGTAAATCATAAACTATATCAAAGGCTGTCATCTTAAATGGATTAGGATTTTGAAAGATAACATAGAGTATTTATTAAGTGAAATAAGATTTCTTTGAAAATAAAATTTTAAGGCATAAACATTTAAAAAATTATTTTATTTTAAAACAACTTTTAAAAATTATAAAATAATCATTAAAATAATTTGAAACATTTATTGAGGAAAAAATCCATTTATCTTAATAAAATACAATATTTAAAACATAAAAAATTTTAGAAACCATTTTCTTTGAAAAAAACCTTTGAACTATATAAAACAATATTTAAAAACCGTGAAATTTTATGAAAATACTTTTCAATTTAAAATAATATTAAAATATTATATAAATACATGTAGATTTATTTAGGAAACACTTTTTTTAATAAAATCAATTTTCAACTGAAGAGAAAATTAAGGTTCAATTTTCATAAAGATATTTTCTAAACAATAATAAATAAAAAATAGTTCAAAAAATGTAACATCAAATTTGGAAATCCTGAATTAACATAGGAGAATAAATATTTTGATATCTCTTGAGATATGAATCATAATATTTCATCAAGGGAAGCATAATCGTAAACAATCCTGATAAAAAATGATATTGTAGCAATAAACTCTAACCACTTTGGTTATATTAAATCAAAATACCCAAGAGAGAATAACATTAAATTTAGCTTATAATATAATTAAAATAACAATATACATTATATAACATTTCAAAGCAACAATATTTACACCTCGTAAAAGAGTATAGGTGTATATAAAAACATGTGGCTCAAAAAAGAAAAATTGAGACAAATTACCTTACTGATTTGGCAACTTTTGAAACGTATACCCCATAAAAGAGAGAGAATAAAATGGATAATTAAGTAACCATAACATTAATTATAGGAACTATAGAATACATTCATGGTAAATATATACAAGACACAAAATAAACGAGCAGTTAATATGACATAAGTCTCGCAGAAATAAATGTGATACTAGAAATCCACTTAATACGTGAGTCAATTTAGTATTGTAATCCCTATGAAAGAATAAAATAATTTAAAAATTTTATTATCATGAAATAAATTAAATTCATGATATAAAATTTCATAGGTCATTATATACACCACACAATATGAAAAGGTGGTGAATATAACATATATCTTGTAGAAATAAATGTGAGATGAGAAAACCCTTACCTAAAGTCTTGACTTTCCCTATACACTTTCAAAAATCCTGTATAATAAGTACATTTTCATTATAAATACAACACATAACCTGATTATTATATATAATACCATATATTATTTGATTATTATTTTATATTACCCATTTTTTAACAATTTTATGTTAATGACATGTTTTGGGTAATACCCGCTTTGTTTTTTGTTTATGTTTTGACTTGTTATTCATGATCCTATTAATTAGGTAAATATTTAATTATTTAAAAAACTTAAAAAATGATTTAAATATAATATATATTCATTATAAAAATATTTATAATAGTATATAATGTATATAATTATGAAATGGAATATACTGTTTATTGAGACGGTAGGCCATACGTATGCATGAGTGTTGTTTCCATTTAATTGTTGTATTAAAAGAAAGAAAGTAAATGACATATATATGTGTGCGTATATTTTATCATTCCATTAGAATTATTATTTCATATATATTATATATTTTTACTCAACCTATCCTTAATATATTCTATGTAAAGTGTAAATGAATCACATCTCTTTGAAGAGGTGCCAGTCCACACATCCACAAACGAAGTAATCGTATCTACAAAAAATGAAAATATTAAATTAATGTGTTATATAATAATTAAATAAGAATAATTAAATCATAAATATATTATATATCATATAAAAATAAAAATTACATCATTATTCTAAACATTTAAATGTGGACATGGTAGAACAAACGATATACGTTCATGAGGTGGTAGTCCTCTGTTCACACAAATGATGATTGGGTATCCCATTTTATGGAAGTGTGTGTGATTTTAGGTCATAAACATATCATAAAAACATATATATATTTTTATTATGTTTATTTTATTATATAATCATGTAATAATAATATTTTAGGGGGTGGAGAATAAAATAAAAACAAAATTCTTGTTGAAGGATGTTAGATATTCTTTTGGTAACTCCTTTTGGTTTTTCACCAAAGGTATTCCTTTTTTGGGTTTATTCCAAAAGGTTTACTTCTATGATTAATGTAGGTATGTTGGTAGGATATTTTTATAGGTCTTGGACAAGCCAAATGTGTTTTATAGGTGTTAAGAGAGGCAGGAGGAGGCCATTTATAAGTGGGAAAAAGGACACATTGGGTATTTTTGAAAAGATTTTAGTGCTCCCCATGTTTTACTTATCCCAAAAGGTTTAAAAATAATCCATTATATATCCTTATGTGTTTAATGTGCGAAATAGATACATAAAAGAATTTTTAGATAAGTGTATAGTCCTTTTGACACCTTATATTCAATGGTTAGTCCTTAATTAAGCACTCATTACCTTAATCACTATAATTAATTTTAATTACAATAAATAATATTTTTTTTAAATAATAAGTTGAAATTTTTAGAAATTATAAATTATTATAATTAAAAATATATAATCCATTTTTCAAAACTCAAATCACATAATTGGTAAAAATTAATTTAAAAACAATCCTGCATACAGGACGAAATAACGAGTTTTTAAAGTAAAAATGTTGAAAAGTTTGAATTATTTTTATATCCAATTTTAAAAAGACATTGATTATAATGATTTAAACTGTATTAATATATTTATAATTTATGTAAATATTTTTTTCAACCAATTTAATATATAATTTAACTATATTAATATATTAGATGAAAAAAAAGTTTCAAATTAAAACTCAGTGTTTTTAACTATTCATCAAAAAATGATTCTTCTTAGAAAAATAAAAAAATCACCCCAAGTAAATTTTGAGACTATTATTTATAAAATAATGTTTATTTTTTCAAATATAATTATAAATGTGCCCAAAATTTTATTTAAAATAGGTTCATCGTTATAAGGTGATAAAATAACCTTTTCAGAAAAATAGATATCATTATGTATAAAATTGGATTTATTATTATCTATTACCCAAAAAACATATAAGATATAAGTTAAATAGTTTATTTTATAATATATATATATATCATTAAAATAATATATCAAAATTTTTAATTAATTTATTAAGGTAAAACCACTTTGATTTCATAAATATAGTTTTTCAGCAAAAAAATATTATATTTTCAAATGGGTTTTGTTTTCATATCTAGTTAATTGATGACAAAATAATTCATCTTATATAATTGTTTACACCATATTTTCATAATTTAATTAATCCTATTCATAAATCCCATTCCAACGGCTTGTTGGTAACTATAATAATATTTTATTAAGAATATTAATAGCATATTGTAGTTTGGTAAATCATGGTTTTTTCATGTAATATAAGAAAAACATAGTGTTGTGTGTATCACATGATAATATATGTGTTTCAGGTAACAAAATATTAACCAGGTGTTTGATATAATAAAAGGAAAACTGTGTTCTTTTATATAACAAAAAGTTATATTCAACATTGTGTGAAATGAAAAAATATCCAAAAATAATAAATTAATTTTAAAAAAATATTTCACAAAACCTTGAGGTGTTAAAACATTCTTGTAGTATCACGTTCAACACTTCAAGTAATTACATGAAAGTATTTTCACTTCCTATATTTCTTTCTTTTAGTATAACCAATCTCAACACCTTGAATAAGATTGTAAATTTTATATAATCTGGATACAATGGTTTTTTAATATCACTATAATTTAATAAAATCTTGATTTTTTGTCAATGGTTCCTACTCTAATTCCATAAATTAATTCTTTTATTTAATATGATTTCTCATAATGAAAATAAATTTCGTCTTATATTTTTTAGAATTTACACATTCTAGATCCAAAGATTATTACTCAAATTAAAACCATTCAAATTTAAATGATATTTGATTTTATGTATTCAAATACTTCATGTATGATAAATAAAATAATTCAGTGATTGTAGCATTTAATTAAGAGAATTCCAAGAATTCATAATCTAATTTCACATATTCATCACTTATTTTTCATGCATTAAACCAACTATAATTCAATATCACCTCAAAATAATTAATAATAATGAATACAATTACTATATATTATAAATTTAAATTTAAATTTTCTCTAAAAATGAAATAAATTATTTAACATGAAAATATTTGTAACTTAAATGAAAATATAAAATTATACATTAATAAATAATATACTATTTTTAAATAATAATAATATATTTATTTATTAAAGGGATTACAAAAAATGAAATAATACACCGCTAAAGGTCCCTCAATAGGCTAATATACACCCCTCCATGAAAAGGGTTGACTAATATACCATAGAGACCAAATTATTCTTTTTTTTTCAATCCATAGGCTAGAAAAAACAGCCACACATACATGTTTTGTGAATATATATATATGATTTATAATTTTGTAAATAACACAAATAAACCAATATAATCAATAAATAAATCAATAAAAATCAAACCAAACACAAATAAAAAATCCCAAAATAACCAAACAAACCACGTGATAATATTTTTTAGATTTTATATAAATATATAATAGAAAACACACACTCTCACATAGATATATTTATTTAATTAATGAATTAAAAAACTCATACTATTATGGTATTGATTAATAGGGTAGAGGGATGGGGTCACATACATAGGTAGGGGTTATTTATGGGGCTTGTTGTAAGAGGGAAACAAAATATGGGAAGTATTATAGGAGTAGGTGAAATAGGGGGAGTTCATTTTTTATTCCAGTTGTGGGGGAATGGGAGAGAAAGGATGGATGAGGTGGAAGAGGGGAGTGAGGCCGATGAAGGGGGATGCAGTGACACTAAATATACAAATACAATGGTAAGGATGGAGATAATCACTGGGTGGGGTAAAACTATTGTGAGAATGTGAAATTGGAGTGGGTTGAATGATGAAAAAATATCTTGGCTTTATAGTTATTTTACATATTCAAAATTGGTTACTTAAATAAATGATGTAAAATATTATTTGTTGACATCAATTATCAAAATAACTTACTAAAAACATATTTGTTATAATTATTTTTTTCTCTAGTGTTTGATAATTTTTAAATAAAATTCGCAGAAAAATACATACATGGTTTCATACATATATACTCATATTTAAGTATTTTTTTTATTCTATACATGAGAACATATATATAATTTCTACTTCTTAAAATTTTTTATAATAAAAGAACTTAAAATATTTATATAATAAAATTTATATAATATCAATAAAAGGAAACATTTTTTGGGTCATTTATTTTTTAAATAAAACACACAAATAATTCATTTATAATGAAAAAACATGTTATCAATTATTATTTTTGTAATTATTTTATAATAAAATATTTTTTTAATTTTTATTAAATTTTTCTTATGAAAATTGAAAAATATGAATTTTGTGTTTGATTCTGGCTTTTTTTCAATCAAAGAAGTATTTTTTTCATTAAAAAACACACAACATATATTTTATTATTTGTATTTCTTTGTATATATATATTTATTATAATTTTTTTATTTATAAATGATAATGATATTTAAAAAAATGTAGAAATTATTATTTAGTTTCCAAGATTTAATTTTAATATTAATGATTCATATTTAAAAAATTTATTAATCCAAAGCTCTATAAAGTTATTATCGACATTATAATTCAATTTTAAAGTTTGTTTCATTAATTTTATGTCATAATGAAGCGTTTTTAAAGTATTTTTATTATATTTTTCAAATGGGATTGTCTATTTTAATTTATGAGAATCAATAAAAAAACATATATTTATATTTTAGGGAACTCCTATGTATATTATGGAAATATTTTTTTTTGAGAGAAATGAATTTTACTTTTTAAGATTATTTTTCTATTTTCTTCATTGGTATGTATTTACTATTTAATCACTATATTATGATTTTTTGTGTGTTTTTATAAATATATCATGTTCTACATTCTTTATATCCATGGTCCACTATTAATTGAATAACAAATAAAGTGTTTGTTGGACTCCTCATGTATTAATCATGTTTTAATGACCCCAAATCCTATTCAGTCTATAAACTATGTTAAATCTTTGTAATATATCTCACATCAAACATACAGTTACTTAGTGAAAGATATTCAAAGATCTTAAGGGCTATACACTCAGTTTGGATACTATATACTTTCTTTTGACTCAATTTAAAATTATTTCTCTGAAAAATGATTATGTTTAATTATTTCTATAAATATCACTGCTTATGTCTGAATACAGATATTTTCCTAAGTCTGAGACACCGTGAAGCAGACACTATGAATATTCATACACCGTGAAGCATACATCATGAATATTCAGACAGTGTGAAGCTGACATCGTAAATATCCAGACATTGTGAACAAGACACCATGAACAAGACACTGTGAACGAGACATCATGACCGTGAGACACTGTGACAATGAGACACCATGACCGCGAGACACCGTGACCATGATACATTGTGACTATGAGACACCGTGACTATGAGACACCGTGACTATGAGACGTCGTGACCAATCCAGACATCGTGTGAAGGAGACACCATTTCCATGACATACTGTGACACCATTTCCTAATATATGTTTCTTGTCGTCTTTCAGTTTAATATCTAATGGTCATATTTGAAGTTTTTAATGCACTGACATAATTAATATTTTTTTGTAGATATATCATCGGATAGTACAAGGTACGAGGTGTATAATACATGTAACTTGTCTGATCCAACACCTGTACTCCAAGATAAAAAGAGTAGTGCGGCCCAGAAACAAGGGGTGATAATATTCTATGAAGTAGCACGACACAAAGAACAAGATGGTGGGATTGAATGTGAGAACAATATACATTTTGGATAATTGGCTCATGCAACTCGATTTTGCTGAAGAACACAGGAATCATTCTGGAATCCCGAGAACACATTGCCAAACATCATGAAGAACACAAGTCGGATATGTCTTACTTAAGACACTCTATTTTCTAAATGAGGACCCGAGTTTTTCATCTGCTTCATCTCAGAATTCCAGAGCTACAAAGACTAACACTCAGAGCACTTCTAAACCTATCTCAATCATTTTTATCTGTTGTGTATCTTTTAATTAACTTTCAAGCAGTTTGTGTTTCTTTATAATAACACACTCACTATCTTATGCATCAAACTAAAGGATACAATATATCCTTACTCAAGCATTCTTTTACTCTTGTGTATACCCAGAGATAAGTGTGGAAGAGGTCCCTGTGTGGCCTGGTAATTTTTACCCATGAAGAACTGGGGAAGAGGTCCTCGTGTGACCTAGATAGTCTTTTGTACTGTTGTTTAACCCTGATCTGGGGTGTGGATCAAGTTTAATTCTATAAATTTCTTGGTGGAAGGTGATCACCATGTGGAGTAGATAAGGTCTCAGCTTGAAAATGAACCACTTGTTGTATATCCTATGTGATTCTTACTTTAGTTTTCTTTGTTTTACTGCTCAACTGTATTATTCAGAAATCACTAAACTTACTTTGATAGTTAATATTGGAAAGAAGTTATAATTTCTTTGTCTTAGTAAAATAATTTCAAAATTAAATTAATAACTATTATCATTATTGAAAAATAATCAATCTTCTAAGAAGTTATTTAAACACTCAAACCTTTATAACTGTATTACTTTGATTAACTGGGATGTATTTAACATGAAGGGGAAATATTTTTATGAATTCATTTTTAAACAATAATTTTTTATAGATACTCAATTCACCCCCTCTTGAGTAATCTACTCCAACCAACATTTGGTATCAGAGGGTGTTTATTAGGACTCTATTTAATCTTATTCAACTATTATTGTAGTTGTACTTTAAAGATATGTAATTTTTGGTTAATTCTAAATTTCTAGCTCTTTAAATCTATTATATTATTATGAATCATAGATTGGAAGGTGCTGTAACCAATATACCACCATTATTTAATGGAACCAACTACGCTTAATAGAAAATTAAAATGAAAATGCATTTAGAGAGTAAGAGTTTTGAAATTTGGTCTGCCATTATAGATGAATATAAGATTCCTACTACTGATAGAATCAAATGGGATGAACCTACCAAAACAACCTACAATAAAAATTACAAAGCTATGAATTCTTTATATTTCTCATTAAGAGATGAGGAATTCAATAGAATTTTTATTTGAAAAACTACCCATGAGATTTGGGATACCCTATTTGTATCACATGAAGGAACATCTAGTGTAAAATAAATGAGACTTAATACTTATACTATCAAATATGAAAATTTTAAAATGAAACCTGATGATCCAATTTCTAACATGTATCTTAATGATCATATTTGAATATTTTAATGCACTGACATAATTAATGTTTCCTTGTAGACATATCTGTAACGCCCCGACCCTAGTTTCCTAGAGTCGGTGCATTATTACATAACATTGGCATGATCACAAGAAAGATCAAATCTCGAAAGACCGATTGGTTTAGTAGCCTTGGAAACACTAGATATATTCATAAGTTTTACATTACATCATAAAATCAAAAACTACTACAACAACATAATGTTTCCACAGTCCACACTACAATCCCCTCATAATATCCCTGCAGGTCATTCATAACTTACATCTTCACTTCCTGGGAAAAATAAAACATAGAAAAGGGGTGAGCTCAAATGCCCAGTAAGGATAACAATATAGCGGAAACTTTCATCAATAAGAATAAACATTTAAGGCAATGTATAACTAAAACAAAAGCCCTTTTAAACATGAACTTTCAACATGGTATGGCATAAATAAAATGAAATAATGCCATTTACTTATTCACATGGATATTCCACTTATCGAATAATCACATGCAAAAATAAATAACCACTTTCATAATGTTGGAATGCATAATGCCAGACTATCATAACCACATAGCCAAGGCCTCGTGCCAAGACTACAAATAAGATTTTGTCAAGGCCTTGTGCCAAGACACTAGTTTGTCTCATGAGACCTACCGATGCATCGAGGAGCTATAGCGGGCTCCACCCGTCACTTATTAAGTCCAATGCATTCCCATATGAAAAGGTTTAAACATAACATAAACATTCGTATTAAAACTAGCATAAGAAATGTCAATACTTTCACAATAAACTATGAATGGTATAAAAATAGCACATCCACAGTCAAACATATCACAAAACCTTCAATACAATATAGAAGTTTTGTATCATAATAAATCAACTTCAAATAATCTTAAAATCCATCAAAGGATGTTGACATAGATGAAATCAAAATTCTTTTTAAAGAAATATCTCCTTTTATTTTGAAATCATTTAAGATCCATATAAAATAAAACATTTTCTTTGAAAATATTCTTATAAGCTTGTAAGGAAAGCTTTAAAGATTTTATAACGGCGTAAAATAACCGCACCCGCCGTATAAGTTAAAAAAAACATTCTTACCTCAATTCCGTCGAAAAGGTTAAAAAGGACCTTGTTTTGAAAACGACGGAAAGATTCCTTTATAAACCTCTTATAAAAAGTCAAACAAGGGTATAAATGACTTTAACCCATATTCTTGTAAATAGTAAAAATGTTTTGAAATACATTTCGAAGAAACATGGATGTGGATGATAACGAGATCCCAGTAGATTATTACGTATAAACAACCTCGGATAAAGAAGAGATTGTGAAATAACCCTTACCTTGTACTTTTCCTTGGTTGGGGTAGGTTAACCTCCTGTATAATGGTGAAATAGTTGTTATTAAATTATACAAGAATCATATATATTAATATGATATCATATATGATCTTTTAATATTGATTTGTTAATAATATCTTAGAATTATCGTCGTTTCGGGAGTTAACTTACTCATTTTCTTTTATATGTTTTGTTACATAAGCCATGGTTGTTGTATCTTATTCATATCCATAATGATATACAGTCCTTAAACATCATTTTTAAATCATCAAATGATAATTATACTTGAATGGATACGATGGAGAATGAATCTCATCGCGTTCGTGGAGACGGTAGTCCGTACGTACGCACGAGCGACAATATCATTCTTTTGATATTAAAATAATATATAAATGGATGGTATATCATATATACAGAATCATTAACATGTTATATTTATTATTTACATGAGTTACACATCATTATTATACCCATCCAAATAATATTATATTGAATAACAATTACACCACGACGTGGAGACGGTAAGCCGTACGTACGCACGTATGGTGACATGTTATTCAAAGGGTGGATAGAATACTGAATATGATTGTACCATATTTATAATAACATCACAGTATATGTGAGATACTGGAGTTATTATTTCAGAATGGTAAGAACAAAGGAAGAAGAAGTGGAAGAAGAAATGAACTTAGAAAAGGGTGGTGAAATCATTACCTCTTCTTCGGGTTCTTCCTTTTGATTTGATCAAAAGGGATCCTTAGGTTGGCTTTCTGATCAAACTAAGGCCTCTAGGTTGTATTGAGGGATGTTGGGAGAGTATTTGGGCAGAGTTTGGCCGAACCAAAAGGCTTTGAAGGTGTGAAGAAATGAGAAGGAGGAGTGCCCTTTTATAAGAGGGGTGAGGGGCACCTTTGGAAAAGTTAGAAATATTAATTTATAATAAATTCATATTCGGTTTACAAAGGCTCCAAAGTTGACTATTCAAAGGATGAGGTGTGGATAGGTCGAAAACAACTCATCCAATAGAATTTAGACAGGTTTGGGTACTTATATTAACCTTATCTTTAAGTATTAACTCTAAGTTAATTAGTTTCACTTTTACAATGTCTCTTTGTATTTTTATATAATATGATTAATAAACTTACTATATACATCCAAGCGACCCCCAAGTGGTCCATTAATGAGGAACCTATCATAATATAAGTCTCTTGGCCGAACCTTAGATTTTTAGGAATTTAATATCAATTAATAATATAATATTTGTTTTAAGAACTCTTTTATGTCAATTTTGACACTATTCAATAGTTGATTTTTGTGAAACTCCTAACAGATTGATTACTTCGAACAAAGTCAATTAAATCAATCCTAATATATCATATTATCATAGAAAATTAGTTTAATTCATTAAAAGTTTCATATTATAATTATTTGGGTGTTTATAAGATCAATTATTTTTATTTTTCACTATTTTAGTAATTACTGCATCATCATTGTGTCATAAATAAAATAAATTATATAATGTCTAAAAATTATAAATAAAATATCATTATGTAGGAAATCTTTTTAGATTTCTAATGAATATTTATAATCGAAAATCCAACATGTAAAACCCTATGTAAAAATTGTTCTTCTAAAAGATGTAAGCTTATGCCATTTTTATTTTTATTTTAACTTTATTAATATAAAGTGTCCCTACCACATACAAGTGGCTCCAAGGGGTCCCCAAATTGACCAAAGGATGCCCATGGTCGGGTATGTGTCCACCAATAAGGTTAGGACACGTTTTAGGGTAATTTTTTATTATTATAATATTATTTTTTTAACCCTTATTTACCGGATTTACCCTTTAACCATGGTAAATAAAATATTTACCACAGTAACTATTCAAAATGTCTAAAAATAAAAGTTATCTATTTACACAATTTGAACATCCTGATTCCAAATATGGAATCCATTTTCCTAAATTCAAAACACAGAAGTGGCAGAAATTAATTTAAAATTAATTCCCGCTGTCAAAACAAAAAGCGTGTTTTTAAGAGATAATAACTATCAAAAGATTGACACTTGTTTATGTTCGGTTTAATTGTAAAATTATGTCCAATGATAAACATTAAATTGAATGGTAAAAATATATTCTAAATATACTTTAAAACCACTCAAATTCATAATTTATCACTATTAATTATTTTGATTAAAAAAGTTGTTTTTAATTAAAATTTAGAAATTTTCACTATTCATCAAAATATGAAAGTTATCCGAAATGTACCAAAATTTCACCCTAGGCTAATTTTGATATTCCGAATCCAAAAATGAAGTCCATTTTGAAATATAGAATATATATGATTTCAAAAAGTAGGTATTACTATTCACAACGGCTAGTTTAATTAGTTGTGGTGTGTGTTAGAACTCGAGGTTGCGTACAACACACGCTATCGCATTATTCGAAGGGAAACGTACCGTAGAAGCTTGGGGTGTTACATTCTCCCCTCCTTCAAATAATTGCGTCCTCGCAATTTCTAGGGTATTACTGCATAAAAAGACTCGGGTGGTTCTTCATCATAAGTTCCTCGGGTTCCCACGTTGCCTCTTCCATTTTATGATTTCTCCACAAAACTTTTACCAGACGCGTCGTCCGGTTTCTCAGTACTTGTTCTCTTGTATCAAGAATCCTGACGGGCTCTTTGCAATAAGACAGATCGGGTTCCAGTTCTAATTCCTCATAGGTGAGTACATGCGTTGGGTGAGGCATGTATTTTCTCAACAGAGATACGTGGAACACATCGTGAACTTTGGAGAGACTTGGCGGCATTGCCAATCGGTAAGCTACAGCCCCAATTCGTTCTAGAATTTCGAAAGGTCCGATGTACCTGGGACTCAATTTACCTTTCTTACCAAAACGTATGACTCCCTTCCACGGAGATACCTTTAGGAAAACATGATCACCGACTTGAAATTCCAAATCCTTCCTTCGATTATCGGCATAGCTCTTCTGCCTACTTTGAGCTGCTTTGATGTGATTTTGGATTACCTTCACCTTTTCCACCGTTTCCTCCACCAGTTCTGGGCCTACAAGTTTTCTTTCACCAACGTCATCCCAACAGGTTGGTGTACGACATCTCTTTCCGTATAACGCTTCATATGGTGCCATTTGTATACTCGAATGGAAGCTATTGTTATAGGAAAATTCTACCAGAGGTAAATATTGATCCCACATACCCTGAAAATCAAGTGAGCAAGATCTCAACATGTCTTCTAAGGTCTGAATAGTCCGTTCTGATTGTCCGTCTGTCTGAGGGTGGTAAGCAGTGCTCAAATGAAGTTCAGTATCCAGGGATTTCTGAAGACTTTTCCAAAATCTTGAAGTAAAACGGGGATCACGATCAGAAACAATCGATAGGGGAACTCCATGAAGTCTCACAACTTCATTAATGTATAGTCTTGCTAGACGTTCCAGGGGTAGATCTTCTCTTATAGCAAGAAAATGTGCTGACTTGGTAAGACGATCAACAATAACCCATATTGCATCGTTCCTTCTAGGAGTCTTTGGTAGCCCCATGACAAAGTCCATCGTAATATTGTCCCATTTCCACTCCGGTATGGGAAGAGGTTGCATGACTCCTCCAGGCTGTTGCCTTCCAGCTTTCACTTGTTGACAAACCATACACCTTGACACAAAATCAGCAATCTCCCTCTTCATGTTGTCCCACCAAAAATGTTCCTTCAAATCTCTATACATTTTGGTGCTCCCAGGGTGTATAGAGAAATTGGAACTATGAGCATCATCCAGCAATTCTCTTTTTAGATCAGGTATATTGGGAACACAAAGTCTCTTCCCGAATTTCAAAATTCCATCTTCATACACAAAGTCTCTCAATCTCCCATCATTCACAGCTTTAATCTTCTTTTGGAATTCGTCATCATCGGTCTGAGAACTCTTAATCCTTTCTAGTAAATATGGTTTGGCAACCATTTGAAAAAGCATTGATGTTTCACCTTCCCTGGTTATTCCCATGTCCATTTTCACTAGATCCATGAAAATTGGATCCCTTTCAATTCTCATATTGTTCAAAACTCCATGGTCTTTTCTACTCAAAGCATCTGCCACCTTGTTTGCCTTCCCCGGGTGGTAGTGTATCGTACAATCATAATCCTTGAGTAATTCAAGCCATCTCCTTTGCCTCATGTTGAGTTCTTTTTGTGAGAAAATATACTTCAAACTCTTGTGATCAGTATAAATCTCACATTTTTCACCATAGAGGTAGTGCCTCCATATCTTCAAAGCAAAGATCACAGCTGCTAACTCAAGATCATGAGTAGGATAGTTTTGTTCATGAATTTTCAACTGTCGTGATGCATAGGCAATAACTCTATCATTCTGCATAAGGACACAGCCAAGTCCTTTCTTTGATGCATCACTATAAATAACGAACCCATCATTCCCCGATGGTAGAGTCAATATAGGAGCATTGACTAATCTTCTCTTCAGTTCTTCGAAACATTCTTCACACTCTTTTGTCCAAACAAATTTAACCCCTTTACGTGTGAGCTTCGTTAATGGGTTAGCCAATCGGGCAAAATTCTGGACGAAACGTCGATAATAACCTGCCAAGCCAATAAAACTACGTACCTCAGTTATACTCGTAGGTGCTGGCCATTCTTGGATTGCCTTGGTCTTAGAAGGATCAACAGAGATTCCATCTTTAGAGACAATATGGCCAAGAAAAGAAATCTCCTGAAGCCAGAATTCACACTTGCTAAACTTTCCATATAATTCATGCCTCCTCAGAGTCTTCAAGATAATGCGCAAGTGATTTTCATGATCTTCGTAGGTTTTGGAGTATACCAAGATATCATCAATAAATACCACCACAAATTCATCGAGATACTCCTTGAAAACTCTATTCATCAGATCCATGAATACAGAGGGTGCATTAGTCAATCCAAACGGCATTACAGTAAACTCGTAATGCCCGTACCTGGTTCGAAATGCTGTCTTCGGAATGTCTTCCTTCTTTACACACAACTGATGGTATCCAGATCGAAGGTCAATCTTTGAAAAGTATTGAGCTCCATGCAGTTGGTCAAATAAATCATCAATACGAGGTAGGGGATACTTGTTCTTTATCGTTATAGCATTGATCTCCCTGTAGTCGATACATAACCTCATAGATCCATCTTTCTTTTTAACAAAAAGAACAGGGGCTCCCCATGGAGAAACACTAGGGCGAATAAATCCCTTATTACTCAATTCCTCTAGTTGTTTCTTTAGTTCGACTAACTCTACAGTGGCCATTCTATAAGGGGTCTTCGATATAGGCCTTGATCCAGGAATCAAATCAATAGAAAACTCAACTTCTCGTTCTGGAGGATGTCCAGGTAAATCTTCCGGAAATACATCTACAAATTCTTTCACAACAGGTACATCCTCTATTTGAACATTCCTTTCCTCACCGACAGTTATTTCATTCTCTTCCTCCCCAATAATTGAATTAAGTTGAGCTACTGGGGGTGGGTCTAAATAAGAATTAGGTGGTGACGATTCTGCTCTAAAAATAAGGTGTTCCTTATCATTATCATCAAGAATCGTAACCTCTTTCTTCTTACAATAAATCTTCGCATCATAGTCCGAAATCCAGTCCATACCGAGGATTATATCAAACTCAATCATAGGTATGACGATGAAATCAGCAGATAAAGAAAATTTATGTGCTCTAATGGGGACTGATTCACAAAACTTTGTTGCAACGATACTTCCCTTAGGAGTTTTAACTGACAACTCCCTTATTAAATCAAATTGGAAATATCTAATTTTCTTAGCAAACTGGGAAGATATGAAACAATGCGATGATCCAGAATCAAATAATGCATTTGCTAAACTTGAGGAAACCATTAAATTACCTGCCACCACGTCTTTCGGAGTTTCTACCTCAGCAGTAGTGATAGCATAAGCCTGGCCTTGATCCCTTGGCCTTTTCTGAGGTAAGTTCTCCTGACGCTTAGGACATGCATTTGCATAATGCCCCATCTCCCTGCAATTGTAGCACTGAACGTTGGTAGCTTCCTTCTTCCCCTTGCAATCATGAGCTTGGTGGCCTTTTTCACCACACTTGTAACAGACTCCCATTCCCTTCAGGCAAGCACCGGGGTGTTTCTTCCCGCACTTACCACAAGATGGATATTCAACCTTTCCCTTCTTCCCCTTATTTCCATTCCCAGATTGATCAGCAGGTCTCTTCTTCTCTTGCTTTGCTTTAAAGTCATAAGACTTAGAGAATTCCTTTTCGGTCTTGATAGCACATGAGACAATGTCTTCGTACGATGAAAAGGATTGTGAGACTAATGCTCGACGGAGAAATGGTTTTAACCCATCAAAGAAACGATCAATCTTACTTCTTGGGTTGCGAATATAATCTCCAGCATACCTCGCTAACCTTGTAAAGTTAGCCTCATACTTTGTGACATTCTCATCCTCCTTTTGTCTCAGACTCAGAAATTGCCTTTCCATATCTGCTCGATGGTCGCGAGGAAAGTATTTTTCTAAAAACAGATCTTTGAACTCCCTCCATTCCATGTTTGATACTTCATCATCTTCCTTCATGTTTTGAATCAATGACCACCATTGATCAGCATCTCCAGTGAGGCGGTAAACTGCCATGGTAACTTTTTCCCTTTCACTACTCCCCAAAGCCTGAAATATTTTCTCTAGGGAAAATATCCATTGCTCAGCTACTAAGGGATTTGTACTTCCATTGAACGTTGGTGGTTGTTGTCTCATGAATCGATCTAACATTGATCCTCCACGCTGCGGATCAGGGTGCTCCATACGGGTAAGGTTATTATTCATAACCTGAGTAAGTTGTCCCAGTACGGTGATTAGCTGATCAGCACCAGTTGCATCACCAGCCCCACTATAATTATCTTGAGCAGGAGGGCAATCCCTACATGGAGTGCGTGCATTGATACGGTTTCCATTTCTTCCACTAGGCGCCATTTCTAAACAATGGCATAAACTAGATCAGTTTATGAATCAAAATACATAATTCCATACTTATAAAACACTTAACATAAATTGAACTATCTATGGATATAATCCATAATCATAAATATGTTTTCTTTGAGGAAGTATATACTCATAAACCCTTCATAATGATTTGTAAAGAAAGTGAGAGTTATCCTAAGCATATCCCCCGGGAGTGTCGTAACCAAGAGTGCAGCAAGGCCCGTTGTCGTGCACCAGTTCCCGTTCGAGTCTAGCTCAAAGCGGTGTTTTCTGGTTTTACCCCTAGGTACATCTGTGCCAGAGCCGCCTCTACCTGCTCGTATCCAGACAGGGATGTATTGCTCGCAAAACTCACAAAGTCTCTACAATACCAAAATTCTAGGAAGTTCTTCTATACTAATCCTCAAAGTTCATCTTAGGTCTACGTGCTCTAATCAGAGTTTATCTAAATCTAGCTTCCAAGGTTTGTACTAAACTTCCTCTGATACCAACTGTAACGCCCCGACCCTAGTTTCCTAGAGTCGGTGCATTATTACATAACATTGGCATGATCACAAGAAAGATCAAATCTCGAAAGACCGATTGGTTTAGTAGCCTTGGAAACACTAGATATATTCATAAGTTTTACATTACATCATAAAATCAAAAACTACTACAACAACATAATGTTTCCACAGTCCACACTACAATCCCCTCATAATATCCCTGCAGGTCATTCATAACTTACATCTTCACTTCCTGGGAAAAATAAAACATAGAAAAGGGGTGAGCTCAAATGCCCAGTAAGGATAACAATATAGCGGAAACTTTCATCAATAAGAATAAACATTTAAGGCAATGTATAACTAAAACAAAAGCCCTTTTAAACATGAACTTTCAACATGGTATGGCATAAATAAAATGAAATAATTCCATTTACTTATTCACATGGATATTCCACTAATCGAATAATCACATGCAAAAATAAATAACCACTTTCATAATGTTGGAATGCATAATGCCAGACTATCATAACCACATAGCCAAGGCCTCGTGCCAAGACTACAAATAAGATTTTGTCAAGGCCTTGTGCCAAGACACTAGTTTGTCTCATGAGACCTACCGATGCATCGAGGAGCTATAGCGGGCTCCACCCGTCACTTATTAAGTCCAATGCATTCCCATATGAAAAGGGTTAAACATAACATAAACATTCGTATTAAAACTAGCATACGAAATGTCAATACTTTCACAATAAACTATGAATGGTATAAAAATAGCACATCCACAGTCAAACATATCACAAAACCTTCAATACAATATAGAAGTTTTGTATCATAATAAATCAACTTCAAATAATCTTAAAATCCATCAAAGGATGTTGACATAGATGAAATCAAAATTCTTTTTAAAGAAATATCTCCTTTTATTTTGAAATCATTTAAGATCCATATAAAATAAAACATTTTCTTTGAAAATATTCTTATAAGCTTGTAAGGAAAGCTTTAAAGATTTTATAACGGCGTAAAATAACCGCACCCGCCGTATAAGTTAAAAAAAACATTCTTACCTCAATTCCGTCGAAAAGGTTAAAAAGGACCTTGTTTTGAAAACGACGGAAAGATTCCTTTATAAACCTCTTATAAAAAGTCAAACAAGGGTATAAATGACTTTAACCCATATTCTTGTAAATAGTAAAAATGTTTTGAAATACATTTCGAAGAAACATGGATGTGGATGATAACGAGATCCCAGTAGATTATTACGTATAAACAACCTCGGATAAAGAAGAGATTGTGAAATAACCCTTACCTTGTACTTTTCCTTGGTTGGGGTAGGTTAACCTCCTGTATAATGGTGAAATAGTTGTTATTAAATTATACAAGTATCATATATATTAATATGATATCATATATGATCTTTTAATATTGATTTGTTAATAATATCTTAGAATTATCGTCGTTTCGGGAGTTAACTTACTCATTTTCTTTTATATGTTTTGTTACATAAGCCATGGTTGTTGTATCTTATTCATATCCAGAATGATATACAGTCCTTAAACATCATTTTTAAATCATCAAATGATAATTATACTTGAATGGATACGATGGAGAATGAATCTCATCGCGTTCGTGGAGACGGTAGTCCGTACGTACGCACGAGCGACAATATCATTCTTTTGATATTAAAATAATATATAAATGGATGGTATATCATATATACAGAATCATTAACATGTTATATTTATTATTTACATGAGTTACACATCATTATTATACCCATCCAAATAATATTATATTGAATAACAATTACACCACGACGTGGAGACGGTAAGCCGTACGTACGCACGTATGGTGACATGTTATTCAAAGGGTGGATAGAATACTGAATATGATTGTACCATATTTATAATAACATCACAGTATATGTGAGATACTGGAGTTATTATTTCATAATGGTAAGAACAAAGGAAGAAGAAGTGGAAGAAGAAATGAACTTAGAAAAGGGTGGTGAAATCATTACCTCTTCTTCGGGTTCTTCCTTTTGATTTGATCAAAAGGGATCCTTAGGTTGGCTTTCTGATCAAACTAAGGCCTCTAGGTTGTATTGAGGGATGTTGGGAGAGTATTTGGGCAGAGTTTGGCCGAACCAAAAGGCTTTGAAGGTGTGAAGAAATGAGAAGGAGGAGTGCCCTTTTATAAGAGGGGTGAGGGGCACCTTTGGAAAAGTTAGAAATATTAATTTATAATAAATTCATATTCGGTTTACAAAGGCTCCAAAGTTGAATATTCAAAGGATGAGGTGTGGATAGGTCGAAAACAACTCATCCAATAGAATTTAGACAGGTTTGGGTACTTATATTAACCTTATCTTTAAGTATTAACTCTAAGTTAATTAGTTTCACTTTTACAATGTCTCTTTGTATTTTTATATAATATGATTAATAAACTTACTATATACATCCAAGCGACCCCCAAGTGGTCCATTAATGAGGAACCTATCATAATATAAGTCTCTTGGCCGAACCTTAGATTTTTAGGAATTTAATATCAATTAATAATATAATATTTGTTTTAAGAACTCTTTTATGTCAATTTTGACACTATTCAATAGTTGATTTTTGTGAAACTCCTAACAGATTGATTACTTCGAACAAAGTCAATTAAATCAATACTAATATATCATATTATCATAGAAAATTAGTTTAATTCATTAAAAGTTTCATATTATAATTATTTGGGTGTTTATAAGATCAATTATTTTTATTTTTCACTATTTTAGTAATTACTGCATCATCATTGTGTCATAAATAAAATAAATTATATAATGTCTAAAAATTATAAATAAAATATCATTATGTAGGAAATCTTTTTAGATTTCTAATGAATATTTATAATCGAAAATCCAACATGTAAAACCCTATGTAAAAATTGTTCTTCTAAAAGATGTAAGCTTATGCCATTTTTATTTTTATTTTAACTTTATTAATATAAAGTGTCCCTACCACATACAAGTGGCTCCAAGGGGTCCCCAAATTGACCAAAGGATGCCCATGGTCGGGTATGTGTCCACCAATAAGGTTAGGACACGTTTTAGGGTAGTTTTTGATTATTATAATATTATTTTTTTAACCCTTATTTACCGGATTTACCCTTTAACCATGGTAAATAAAATATTTACCACAGTAACTATTCAAAATGTCTAAAAATAAAAGTTACCTATTTACACAATTTGAACATCCTGATTCCAAATATGGAATCCATTTTCCTAAATTCAAAACACAGAAGTGGCAGAAATTAATTTAAAATTAATTCCCGCTGTCAAAACAAAAAGCGTGTTTTTAAGAGATAATAACTATCAAAAGATTGACACTTGTTTATGTTCGGTTTAATTGTAAAATTATGTCCAATGATAAACATTAAATTGAATGGTAAAAATATATTCTAAATATACTTTAAAACCACTCAAATTCATAATTTATCACTATTAATTATTTTGATTAAAAAAGTTGTTTTTAATTAAAATTTAGAAATTTTCACTATTCATCAAAATATGAAAGTTATCCGAAATGTACCAAAATTTCACCCTAGGCTAATTTTCATATTCCGAATCCAAAAATGAAGTCCATTTTGAAATATAGAATATATATGATTTCAAAAAGTAGGTATTACTATTCACAACGGCTAGTTTAATTAGTTGTGGTGTGTGTTAGAACTCGAGGTTGCGTACAACACACGCTATCGCATTATTCGAAGGGAAACGTACCGTAGAAGCTTGGGGTGTTACAATATCACCGGACAATATGATGTATGAGGTGAAAAATACATGCAACCTATTGGCCCTAGCACTTTCACTCCAAGATAAAAGATTAATGCGGCCTAGAAACATAAAGAATGGATATATGAAAAAATAATGTAGGAAAAACATGATATAAAGAACAGGCTGGTGGGAGTGAGAGAGACAATAGAATACATTCTTGATAATTGGATCATGCAACTCAACTCTACTAAAGAACACAAAAAGCATAATGGAATCCCAAGAACACACTGTCAAACATCATGAAGAACATAAGGTGGATCTGTCTGACTTAAGACACATTGTTTTCTAGACAAGGACTCGCGTTCTGCATCTGCTTCATCTCAGAAGTCCAGAGCTGCAAAAAATAACACTCAGAGCACTTCTAAACCTATCTCAATATTTCTGCTCTATTGTGTATCTTTTTATTAACTTTCGAGTAGTGTGTTTTTATGTATAATAACAAACTATGTCTCCTACATTAAACTGAATGATATAAGATATCCTTACTCAAACATTCTTTTACTCTTGTGTATACCCATGAATAAGTGTCGAAGAGGTACTTGTGTGGCCTTTTAGTTTGTACCCAAGAAGAACTGTTGAAGAGGTCCTTGTGTGACCTGGACAGTCCTGTGTTCTGTTTTTTAACCTCGGTCCAGGGTGTGGATCAAGTTTATTTATATAAACTTATTGGTGGCAGGTGATCACCTAGTGGAGTGGATTAGGTCTCGTCTTGAGACTGAACCACTTACTTCATATCCGCTGTGATACTTAATTTAGTTTTTTCGGTTTTACTGCTCTATTAAATAATTTAGAAATCACTAAACATACTTTGATAGTTAATATTGGAGAGACGTTATAATTGTCTTTCCCAAGTATAACAGCTTCAAAAGTAATATTAATCACTGATATTATGATTACTGAGAACTTATAAATCTTCAAAAAGGTTTTTCAAATAATCAAACCTTTATAACTGTATTACTTTGATTAACTAGGCTATATTGAATCTTTTGGGTAAAAAATTTAAAAATAATTTTTAATCAGAAATTTTTATAGATTCTCAACTCACCCCGCCTCTTGAGTACTCTACTCCGACCAATATTTGGTATAAAAAGGTTGTTTATTAGGAATTTGTTTGATCTTGTTCAACTGTTATTGTAGTTTTACTTTAAAGATATGTAGATTTATGTTAATTCAAAATTTCTATCTTTTTAAACCTATTCTGTTATTATGGATAATATATTAGAAGGTGTTGCAACCAACATACCACCATTATTTAATGGAACCAACTATTCTCAATGGAAAATTAAAATGAAAATGCACTTAGAGAGTATGGGATTTGAGATTTGGTTATCCATTATAGATGAATACACGATTCATGCTACTGATAGAATTACATGAGATGCACCTGTCAAAACTGCCTATAATAACAATTTAAAAGATATGAATTCTCTATAATACTCCTTAAGTGACGAGGAATTCAATAGAATTATTTCTTGTAAAACTGCCCATGAGATTTGGGATACCCTATCTTTCTCACATAAAGGAAAATTTGGATAAAAAGAAATGAGACTTAATACTTATACTATCAAATATGATAATTTTAAAATGAAACATGATGAGCCTATTTATGACATGTATCTTAGGTTCAATGAGATTGTCAACACAATGATCTCGCTTGGAAGAGAAGTCACTCCCAAGGAACAAATCATGAGAATTATTAGATGTCTACCTGATAGATGGAGGGGAACCTCTATCTCTATTAGAGAATCATGCGACATCAGTAAGCTGCTTATAAAAAAAACTCATTTTGAAACTGATTATGTATGAAGAGGAAATGAAATTCAACAAGTAGGAGGAGGATGAACCAAAAAGGAAATCTATTGCATTCAAGACCACCAATTCTAAGCACAAAGACAAAGGGAAACTGGAAGCTTCTGTAGGAATCTCCACTAGTGAAAAATCATCACCCGATAGTGATGAAAAGATGGCTCAATTAGTCGGAAGATTTAAAATATTTTACAAGAAGAAGAACTTTTTCTGAAAGCCTAACTTCAAGGGAAAATATGACCAAAAAGTAAGTTGGAAGAAGGATTGGAAAAGAAGTGACAAGGATGATGTGATTTTCCACTATGAGTGTATGTGTAAGGGACATATCAAGGATGACTATCCAAAGATCAAGTAAAAAAAGAGATTTGAGGAAAAGGATAAGAAGTATAAAAAGGAAATGAAAGAAAACCGGAGTGCCTCTAAATATTGTTCAAGCGACTCAAAAACATCACATAATGAACAAGCTAAGAATGTCAATATGTGTTTTATGAAAAACACATCTGAGGTAACATTGGACTCCTCTGTACATGATTCATACTATTCTGGAGATGAGAGTGATTCTGAGAACATGACTAATGATGAAATGTTTGAATATAATAACATTCTTTAAGAAACATGCAATGAACTAAAAGAAAAATATAAATCATTGAAGAAACAATATGCTCTTACTGTGACTACTAAATATAAACTCACAACTGAAAAGGGAAAAATGTCCAACTGCTCAAAGAGAACAACAAATTAAAAATGTCTAATGAGCAATTGAAGAATGACCAAGAAAATTTTACTGATGGAAAAATACCCTTACCCAAATTCTAGGAAAACAAATTGCCCCTAAATACAAGACTATCATGGGTTATCAACCTGGAAAAAGAAACCTTGGTAAAACAAAGTTTGTTTCCAGATCTAGGACATATAGTTTTACTCCCAATTCTGGACACAAATCATCTAATTCAAGTTATGATACACTTTCTACTATTTCAAGTTTTTCTGTACAGAATAGAATTTATTTTTCAAATACTTTACTTAATGCTTATAGAAAACATATGAGACAAATATGGGATCCTAATGAACTTATTACTAATATTACTGGTCCCAAACGATTATGGGTACCAAAATCTGTTTTTGATTGATCATTTTGTAGGGAATCTGCATAAAGAGTTCCTGTAAAAGTCTATGGGACTTGGAAAGTGGATGTTCAAGGCACATTACAGGAGACTACTCATGCTTCAAGAACCTAATCAAAATAGATGGAGGACATGTCACATTTGGTGACAATGCCAAAGGAAATATTATTTGCCTCGACTAAATTGGTAACTCTAATTCAGTATTGATTTCTAAAGTATTGTTTGTTAAGGGATTAAAATAAAATCTGCTCAGTATCTCACTTTTATGTGATGACATATTTCATGTTATTTTTGAAAATGATGCTTGAAATATATTTAATTCTAAATATGAATTAGTGTTTTCTACTTTAAGAAATGAAAATATTTACTCTGTTAACTTATATTCCTTAGCTTCTCAAAATGATTCATGTTAAAGTGTATTTCATAAAGAGTCTTGGCTCTCTCATAGGAGACTAGGACACAATAATATTCACTCCCTTATAAAGATAACTATAAAAATCCTAGTTAAAGACTTACCCAAACTTGAGTTTCCAAATGAAAAAGTGTGTAATACCTGCCAAAATGGAAAACAACACAAAATTTATTTCAAACCAAATAAAGAAGTGCCAACTTCTCAACCTCTCGAATTGGTTCACATGGATTTTTTTGGACCATATAGAGTTTCTAGTTTAAATGGGAAGAACTATTTTTATGTTCTTGTAGATGACTTTTCAAGATATACTTGGACCTTATTTATGGATCACAAGAGTGAAGCCTGGTTTTATTTTACTAAATATTCCAAGTCTGTAGAAAATATTAGTGGACATAGAATTAAATTATTATGAAGTGATCATGGATGTGAGTTTTAAAATCAAGAGTTTGAATCATTTTTCTCACAAAATAGATATAATCACAATTTCACTGCCCCTAGAACACCTCAACAAAATGGATTTGTAGAAAGAAGAAATAGAACCATGTAAGAGATTACTAGAACAATGCTTAGTGAATATGACCAGCCTATTAATTTTTGGGCTGAAGCTATCAATACAGCATGCTACAAAATCAATAGAGTGTTGATCAGACCCATTCTTAAGAGGACTCCTTCTGAGTTATGGAACAAAAGAAAACCCAAAGTTAACTATGTTAATGTTTTTGGTTGCAAAGTCTATATCCTTAAAACTAAGTACAATCTTGACAAATTTGCATCCAAGAGTGATGAAGGTATATTTTTAGGATATTTCATGTCTAGTAAAGCCTATAAAGTGTTCAATAAAAAACTAAATGTGTGAAAGAATATGTTCAGGCCAAATTTGATGAGACAGATCTACATGATCCTAAAACCTCTCTAGAAAACCTGGAGAATAATGTATCATATCTGAACATCAAATCAAAATTCTCAAACACTTCTTTGAAAGAATCTATGAAAATTTCCAATTCTAAAAATTCCCTAGAATCAAGTCACAATGAACCTGGACCTGTTGATGAACCTGAAATCACTAGTCCCTCCTCTTCTAGAACTGTTAGAAGTCTTAAAAACCATCCTTTATATGTTGTTGTAGGATACCTAGACAAAGGAACACAAACTATAACTTCTCTTAGAAATCAAGTTGAACATCAAGTCTTCTTGCCACAACTTGAACCTAAAAACATTAATGATGCTATCAAGGATGAATTTTGGGTGATGGCTATGAACGAAGAACTTAACCAGTTTGAATGGAATAAAGTCTGGAAACTTGTTAAAAGATCTAAGGACACATTCACTATAGGCACTAAATGGGTGTTTAGAAATAAGGTAGATGAGGCTGGTAACATAGATAGAAACAAGGAAATATTGGTTTCTCAAGGCTATTGTCAAGAAGAATGAAGTGACTATGAGGAGACCATTGCACCAGTAGTAAGACTTGAAGCCATCAGAATCCTATTTTCCTATACTGCACATCAGAATTTTAAACTATATCCAATGGATGTTAAAAGTGCATTCATAAATGGGTATATACCTGAGGATGTTTTTGTTTAACAAACCCATTGATTTACAAACCCTCTTTTTCCAAATCATATTTTAAAATTATCCAAAGCATTATATGGTTTAAAACAAGATTCAATAGCCCGATATGATATATTAAGTACTTTTCTTATTTCCAAAGGTTTTACAAAAGGAATAGCTGATCCTACCACTTTTATAAAATGAATTTCTAATAATGTTTTATTTGTTCAAATCTATGTAGATGACATTATTTTTGGATCTTCAAAAAATTATTTATCTGTTGATTTTTCTAAAATGATGAAAAATGAATTTTAAATGAGTTTTATGGGTGAACTAAAATTATTTCATGGATTTCAAATCATTTAAAATAATTATGGAATTATTTTAACTCAAAGTAAATATACTAGATATATTCTAAAACATTTTGTATTGGATAACACTAAAATTAGTAAAACTCCCATGAGTACCACTTGTAAGTTGGATCTTGATAAATATTGAAAATATGTTGATCAAACCACTTACAGAGGAATGATTGGATGTTTACTCTACTTGATGGCTGGTTGACCTGAAATTATGTTTAGTGTGTGTTTGTGTGCTCATTTTCAAGAAAATATTATGGAATCTCATTTAAATGCTGTAAATAGAATTTTCAAATACCCTAAGCATACACCCAATCTAGGAGAGTTCTATCCAAGAGGAAAATCATTTCAATTAGTTAGTTATTCTGATGCTGACTTCGGTGGCTATAAGTTAGATAGAAAAATCCCCTCAAGAACATGTCACTTTTTAGGAAAGCCACAAGTATCATGGTGTAGTAAGAAACAAAATTTTGTTGCATTATCTACTGCAAAAGCTGAATACATAGCTACTGGAAGTTGTTGTGCACAAACTTTGTGGATCAAACATACATTACTAGATTATGGATATCAATTCAGGCATGTACCTATAAACTATGATAGCACAAGTGCTATTAACATCTCAAAAAATACTATTTCACATTCTAGGACAAAGCATATTGATGTAAGACATCACTGTTTGAGAGATCATTATCAAAAAGGTGATATCACTTTGGAATTCATTGGTTCTGAGTATCATCTTGCTGATATATTTACCAAACCATTAAATTCTAAAAGAATAGACTACATCATACATGAAATAGGCATAATAAATCTTATGTAAATATCTTACTATTTCATGTTTGCTGTCTCACGGTAAAGTTAATATTTACTGTCTCTTTGTAAAGTTCATGTTTATGGTCTCACCGTAAATTTCAAGTTTACTATCTCACCGTGAAGTTCATGTTTTCTTTCTAACCATAAAGTTCATTTTTACTATCTCACCGTAACACTCAGTTACTCTCTCACCGTAATGCTCAGTTACACTCACACCGTAATGCTCAGTTACTGTCTCACTGTAACGTTCATTCTTTGTCTCACCGTAATGTCCCGATATGATCTCACTGAAAATATTCTTTATGATTTTTATATTTGAATTAATAACCGTATCATGGTAATTATCCTTTTCACCTTTTTGTTTTCCCGCACTTTTAATTTTGTGACATTTGGTATTCTTAAATGATAAAATAAAGGAAGTATCATTTGTCCTTCATACGAGCTTTCATCTATTCACTCATTATTAACCTCTCTTCAAACCTACAACCCTTCCCCCCACTCTCAAACCTTCAGTGGATTCCCATGATGAAACTCCCTTCATCGTCGACTCCTGAGAAACGTAGCGCAAAGAAGAAGAAAATTGTACCCAAGCTAGAACGTGAAGGTCCTCTAAACCCAAATCTGGTAAACCGAGTTTTCGTACCTGAGAAAGAGATTTTACCCAAACGGCTTATATCAAGTGAGTCTCTGGTTCTGAACGTTTTAAAAGGGAAAGGCTGGATAGAGTGGTTTTCGAAGGAATATTGACCTATCTATCCTAAGTTAGTGGATCTGTTTTATCAATATGTTTAGTTCACCTTTGAGTCTAAATATTGATATGTTGTGAGAAGCTGAATCAATGGGAACAAATGATCATTCTCTTCGAAGTTATGGGTTTCATGCCTTTGGATACCTCAAGAAGGAATCTATGAGGATAATCAGAGAGGACATCCACCTTCAACCGAATTATTTGATCTGGAGGATGCTTTAGAACCTTAACTAGAAATGGCACCAAGAGGAGATCCATTACTACTAAACTAGATGGAGAATCGAGGCTTCTATTCAAGTTTATTCAGAATTTAGTTAGCCCCAGAAAAGGTGATTTTTCTGTTTTGAAATATTCGGATGTGTTTTTGATCCACCTTATGAAAAATGGGCATAAGATCAACCTTTTCAAGTATATCATTCCCCACAAGTGTGAACTGATCAAAGAAACATCCAAGTCAACCTCCCTATTTTACTCTTGGCATATCTCAGCCATGCTACATGCCAATGGTATGGTTAGACCTAATGAGGTTTTTATCAAGGATTATGAGTACTACCTTTCAAAAATCACTATTTAGAGGATGAAGATAAATTGGAACCCCCGGAAAAAGGCATGCGTAAACGACAATGATAGAATTTATGAAAAATTCAATCATGTGGAACATCCCTCAAGACCAAGAGATATTTATGATCCTGGTTTGGTACCAGATGATGTTGTTGAATACCCTTCTCAAGAAGAAGAAGAAGAGGCTATTGTGCCTCCTAGGGAAACTGTTTTTGTTGAGGAATAAAATACTACTGTTCCTCATGAAGTTCTTGGAGAATAGGTCTCTTCTCCTATATATGTTGTTAATCTGTAAGATCAACATGAGGTTGAAACAAAATCTTTTGTAAAATAAACTAAAAATAATTCCATGGAAGAATCTATAGTAGAAGAGCTACCTATTTTGCAAGAGGCTAACCTTGATGAACTCATACTGGAACAGTCTGTTCATGAAATCATTACTTCGGTTGAGGAAAGGATAGGGCTGGATTTTCAATTGGTTGGACAGGAAATGGGTGAAGAAATATGATATGAGTTTGTGAAATTAGATTATGATCCTAAGACTCTCAGTCCTAGGAAGGATGCAACTGTTCAAGGAGAGCAACCCTAAAATCTGGAATCTATCGAAGTACCAAATCTAGTTGATCTGAGACCTGTAAGCACTTGATATAAGTTCCCAAGTTTCTATGATGTGGATGACTCTCAGCATGTCTTAGAAAAAGGCCTTGACCTTTCTTCTTTGTTCCAGTTGAAATCGGTCTCTAATATCTCCCCTACAAAGGAACCTAAAACCGTATCAATCCCTTTTTCTAAACCATCACCAGAACAACCATCCTTTGTGAGTAAGGATGATATAAAAGAATTTGGTGTACCTTTTTTTCTAGTGTTGAAAATGTTCTGACTTCCCAACCTACTCTTGTGACTCATCTAAGTTAGAAGGATGACTCTTTATTGATGGAGAAATTTATTTTTAAAATACAACCCAAAATGCTTCATGAGATTCATGAAGTAAGAGTTGAGAACAAACTACTTTGTGATGACGTGAAGACCCTAAGATGTATGATTGAAGACATGCAGAAAGAGATGCATTCGTGATCAGAGCTTATTTCTCATCCTCTAGAACCTTATGTTCCTCAAACCCCACAGAATGTTGTCTATGAGACTCAGCCACACATAGCTCTCTTAGCTGAAAAGGTCACCTAAAGGAAAAAAAAGATTGTGAAGGAGATGAGAGAGCTTGTTGTAAATCTTAACCAACTCACTGATAAGTATACGGGGTGTCTTCAAAAAGTGCTGAATCAACTGAAATCTCTCACCACCACTTTCAATGCTTTTAAAGCCTCTCGTCAATGCTTTCAAACCTCTTTATACAGTGATCTACTCAAGATAAATGGTCAAAGAAGAGCTTCAGACTGTTCCTAGTGGCTTCAATAAAGATTCTCTCTCTGCAGTTATCAAGAACAGTGACAAAGTTCTTTACCGGGTCAAAATCCATTCTAAAATTTCTAATGATGATCAGTAGAAGATTTCTATGAAAGTGGAGTTCTACTTCAATGGAATATTCTTCAATATTGACATGAATAATAACTTCAAGTATCTTGTCGAAAATTTATGGATTACTCCTGTTACTCATGCTTTCAGGACCCAAGTCCAAAAGCTCAAAGAGTTTACTCGGTTGCTAGACAAGTTTATGAAGAACAAGGATGATTTTGAGAAATCCATGCAGTATGGTGGAGAGATCATTGTGGATTTAATTAAGCTTCTGAGGCCTTACCTTCATGTACAGAGTACAACCATTATTTCTCATGCGGCTGCACCTCTAAGATCTGGATTTCGTACCTTCATCTCTAACCTAGCCTCCACTACTATGTCTATCAGCCAAGCTCTAAGTCAGATTAGGCATGCAATCCTTGATCAGAAACTACCTCAGTCTTCTACTGCACCTACTCTCGCTCCCTCTATTTTTGAAGGTCTTCCTTTACCTTCTCTCTTGACCATCTCCCTCCCTTATTCTACCTCCAATTCAGCTCCTATGGCTTCCTCTTCAGCTGATGCTGATAATGACAAAGAGAAGACCAGTCAGTGAAGAAGGACAAAGTTTACTCATTTTTATGGGAGTCTGGTTTCCTTTTATTTACCCTTTGTAATTACACTCTCTTTATCAAATACATTATGCACGTTTCTTGTCACTTTTGTTCTTTTTTATTGCTTCTCTTTGATAATCCCAAAAGGGGAATAAATCTATGATAACTCTATGATATGTTATAGACACCTTGGAGAACTCATTGACTCTATATATTCTATATATACTTTAGAACTATGTTGTTAGTTCAAATACTTTAATCTTATATGATTTTTGATCATAAAAAAGGGGGATATTGTTGGACTCCTCATGTATTAATCATATTTTAATGATCCCAAATCCGTTTTTTCTATAAACTATGTTAACTCTATGTAATCTATCTCACATCAAATATATAGTTGCTTAGTAAAATCTATTCAAATATCTTAAGGATATACACTCAGTTGGGATACTACATACTATATTTTGAATCACTTTAAAATGATTTCTATGACAAATGATTAAGATTAATTATTTCCATAAATATGACTTCTTATGTCTGAATACAGATATTTGCCTATGTCTGAGACACCGTGAAGCATACACCATGAACATTCAGACACCGTGAAGTAGACACTGTGAATATTCAGACACCATGAAGCAGTCACCATGAATATACAGACACCATGAACAAGAAACCATGAACAAGACACTGTGAACGAGACACCATGACCATGAGACACCTTGAACATGAGACATCGTGATCACGAGACACTGTGACCATGAGACACTATGACCACGAGACACTGTGACTATGATACACTATGACCAATCCAGACACCATGTGAAGGAGACACTGTTTCCATGACATACTATGACACCATTTCCTAATATATATTTTTTTTGTATTGCAGTTTAATATATAACAGTCATATTTGATGTTTTTAATGCACTGACATAATTAATGTTTTTTTGTAGACATATCATCGGATTGTACAAGGTACGAGGTGCAGAATACATGCAACTTGTCAGCTGCAACACATGAAATCCAAGATAAAAAGAGTAGTGCGGCCCGGAAAAAAAGGGTGAAAAGCTTATATGAAGTAGCACGAAACAAAGAACAAGATGGTGTGCATGAACGTGAGAACAATATTCATTTTGGAGAATTGGCTCATGCAACTCGATTCTTCTAAAGAACACACGAAGCATTCTGGAATCCCAAGAACACACTGTCAAACATCATGAAGAACACAAGGTGGATATGTCGAACTTAGGACACTCTATTTTCCAAATGAGGACCCAAGTTCTGCATTTGCTTTATCTCAGAAGTCCAGAGCTACAAAGACTTACACTCATAGCACTTATAAACCTATCTAAATCATTTTTCTTTGTTGTGTATCTTTTTATTAACTTTCAAGCAGTGTGTGTTTCTGTATAATAACACACTCACTATCTTCTTCATCAAACTAAAATATAAAATATATCCTTACTCAAACATTCTTTTACTCTTCTGTATACCGACAGATAAGTGTATGAGGTCCCTATATGGCCTGGTAATTTGTACCCACGACAAATTTGGGAAGATGCCCTTGTGTGACCTGGACAGTCCTGTGTACTGTTGTTTAACCCCGATATAGGGTGTGGATGAAGTTTAATTATATAAAATTCTTGATGGAAGGTGATCACCAAGTGGAGTGGATAAGGTCTCGACTTGAGACTAAACCACTTGTTGTATATCCACTGTGCTGCTTACTTTAGTTTTCTCTATTTTACTGCTCAAATGTATAATTCAAAAATCACTAAACTTAATTTGATAGTTAATCTTGGAAAGAAGTTATAATTGCTTTGTCATAGTAAAATAGTTTCAAAAGTAATATTAATAAATATTATCATTAATGATAAATAATCAATCTTCTAAGAATTTATTTAAACAGTCAAACCTTTATAACCGGATTACTTTGATTAACTGGGTTGCATTTAACTTTAAGGGGAAATCTTATTAATAACACCCTTTTAAATATAATTTTTTATAGATACTCAATTCACCCCCTATTGAGTAATCTACTCTGACCAATAGTGTTCATTTTCCATTAATTATGACTGATCATTTAATAGAAGATTATCTTTTTATATTTAATACAATGTATATAAAATACTCAGATAATGAACAATAACTCATAATAAAATAATATTTAAAACATTTTTTAGAAAATTATTTCTTTATTTTATCAAGATATAGTAATTTTCAGTCATAATCAATTATTAGTTATCAAATTTAATATATAAGTTGATAAACATTTAATCCCCCCCAAAACAAGCTTATAGATGATTTGAGTTTTTGTTTTCTTATTTTCTTTATTATGTTTTACTATATTTAATACATTGTTAATGATTTATTGAAAAATAACTCATTGTTTAATATGAATTGTCACAACTCAGCCACATCATAATCTCTACTGGTTGAAAACAAGATTGCGATTAATACCTTAGAGATACCTTTAATAATGTTGGAGTTGATGTCAAACATTAAGGTTATATCTCACCCATGGAATACATTACCATTTTTTATTCAATACACAAATAAAAATTTTAGCAGAGGATAATAAACACCATTAAAATACCCCAAAGACTCTTTTAAGCCACATAACTACATGCAAACATGAAGTGTCACACACATTTCAACACAAGTCTACAAAACATAACTACATGTCATTAAATTCATATCCTTGATTAAAAAATTAAATTTATTTTAGACACCTCCCACTCCACCTATAACACTATGTTCATGTGTTAATTTTATTCAAAACTACCTTCAAATCAGTTATGGGTATATTGAAAACCACATATAATATTAAAGCTCATTATACATGTATACTGAGTAGGTTAACCCTCTAAAATAACTTATGTAAAGAGAACAAGCATTATAATAGTTGTGTGAATGATATGAATAACTCATTATTATTCGGAAAATCCAAATTAAATAACAATAATTTAATGTGTTAATAAACAACCACATTATACCATCAATATGAATCCAAAAATAACCATCTAATCTTCACTACCATTATCTATTATAGAACATCAATAAATCCATGATAGAGTGAATACAATTAAAAATAACCTTTCTATGTGGTCATAATAAAAAAACCAAATAAAATAACTATATAACTATAATAATAATAATTGTATAGTAATAAAAAACAATAATAATATCCACAACATTAATCCATACCACCCTTATAAAAAACCCATATAAGCCATGGATATTTCATGGCCATAATGACAATTTCAATCAAATTTAACACCAAACATATTATTATATATCAAATGAAATCATTAATTCATACTAATCATGAAATATATACATCATCATTAGTGATAAAAAACATATAAATTAATTTTATTCAACAAAATAGTATAAATTTTTTTAGTTGCCATTAATATTTCCTTCCCAATTATAAAGATTATTTACATTGAATTACCAAACCTTTTTAACATCTAAAAATCCTTAGATAACCAATATCATAATCATAAATTTTAGTCATACCTCACTTCAATATCTTTTCCAAGAATATTATTTTTGAATTATAAACCTCATAGAATCGAGTAGTCAATTAATCCACAATTAACACGCATCACAATAATTCACATATATTTCCAAAAAATAATTAATTCCTTCAATATCATTTTTGGTTTATGTCAATATAAGAACTTCTAAATAAATACATTGACACATAAATTTTTTTTCTCATAATCACCAATCTATTTATCTTAACCATATTAACCATCAATATAACAATTTTCCACATATTTGTTATTATTTTTAGAGAAATAATTTTCAAACTATATTCAATATTATATTTTCCCTAAATTAGCACCAAAATTATAAACAAAATTATTAATTACATATTTTTATAAATTACCTCACCTTCATATGAAAAATATATACTAATCCACATGTAATAAAAAAAATAAAGGTTATATTTTCATACATCATTAATATATTGGATTGCTCATGGAATAATGCTTGTGTATCACACACTACAATACACAAAATCTACATTAATAAAAAATAAATCTCATAATACATCCCTTAAATAAATTTATATAACCAATATAAAAAATATGTAGATGTGTAAAAGTGATCATTTAGTTAAAAAAACTATCTACTGATTCATTTTTATTCAATCTAGGTAATGGTTTAATCAAACTAGGAATATATTCACTAAAAAAATAAATAAAATACGTATAATTTTCCATAAAATTTTCTTTAATGTATTATTAAGTCTTCAAGAGAATAAATATTACATACATAAATCTTTATAGTATATTAAAAGACAATAATATAATTTTATAAAGATTAAAAAATTAGGTTTCATGTTCTACTAATGGGTTTTCCAGAATATTCACCACAACCCAACATTTATGGTCAACTCACTGCTTCAACGGAGAAGAGATGACTGAGGAAACCCTTATTGAGGTAGGATTCATGTGATCTGTCAGTTGATTGTGGGGCATTTTATTTCTTGCACAATCATTAACATTGGGTCAATGTCATTGTTAATGGAAACTCACAATGGTTCCCTCACCCATTACTAGGTATGAACTGACATTCCAAAGACAAATGGTCATATGGGATTTTCGGTCTAATAGATCCTAGGGGATCAAATTAGTCGACAGTAAGGGAGGTCAGGAAGATCACACCATTTTGGGGGGAATTGTTTCCTTCTTTGGGAATCTATTATTAATTTAAGATATATTCGAGAATCTCTTCTTAATCTCAATATGGGAACAGTTACCCAAATAGGATGATTGTTGGTTAATTTAATTTATGTGAAAATGAAAGGTAATATCATTAGTGAATCCATCTGCATGTGTCTAAGTATCTTAATCTATTCCCTATTTTTGGGTTGTTGATTTTTATGCTGAATCCATATAACTGGGAACTTTGGAATTTGCTTCCACGTAGGAAGGTAGTTAATATTTTGAGGAGGGGATTTATCCACATGTGGTGTGCTACCTATCCTAGGTTTTGTAGAAATAAAAACCCATGTAGTTAATTAAACCCATGAAGATTAAAATCATGAAAATATGACATACGTGCAGACATTGAGGCACTAGATGTTTGAGCTCGAGTCTCGGGGATTCATCCTATGTATCCTAGTTATGGAAGAAATTAGAGTTACCATAGTTTGATCATGCCCTTGGGACTTTCCCCAATGTAGATTACCATTTATGAGTAGGGGTGATCACATCATGTCACTCATTGGGGATTGTATAATGTAATTTACTTAACTGGTAGAGATTCATGATTCTAGTGATGTGTTCATTGTGGCTACCTAATCCCATGTGATCCATACTAGATGTGGGAAACAATGGGTAGAAAATTATCTGTCTAATTTCATATTTATGTGGGGGATTATGAACATTAATTTCTTTTAGGATGCATAATATGATGCTCAAGACTTACGAATGGTGACTTATAGATCATATTTAGGGAAGGAATCAGAGTCATTGTAGTTTAGTTGATCTATTAGTCTAGTGGTGGATGAGGTATAATGATCAAAACATGTGAATTATTGGGTCCCTAGGGTTGAAATGTTGGATACATTGCAAGGCTTACACTATTGTGGATTCTAATTTGAGAATAGGCCTTAGGAAGGCATCTTATGTATCTTGGTCATTGTATGAATCATATTTATATTATTTCAGATGATTGGAGATTACACACTTACATTTACCTTGTGTTCAGGCTCAGGCCTTAAGAAGGCATCCGCCGTATCCTAGTTCAGTGATAAGTGCATTTCATGCATTCATTTCAGAATGTTAAAAGTATTAATTTTTGTTTTAAATTGAATATTTTATCCAAATTTTGGACAATTTTACTTTTTTTGTATTCCATGGAAGGATATAATGAATATATGGGAAATTAACAATGAGAGGAAAATTTTGGAGCTAAACCACACTTCACTCCTTGAGTGACGAAAAGCATCACACAACAAATTTTTTGAGCCAAAGAGGAGATAAAAAATGAATTAGAAAAAATTACACTTCATATAATCCATCAACACGACATGACTTTTTTCAGTATGAGTTTTTGGTAGAGATATTCTGAAATCCATGCCTCCTTTAAATTTAAATATTACCTGTCGTGTAATCACATTACACATTATGTAAATTTTAGGCATGAGATTCAAGTCACCTGATTCAGAATATCTTCAATTTGGGACCAAATCTATGTTTGGGGACCCACCACATACCATTTTGGACTAATTTTAAATGATCATAATCTACATCAGATCCCCTCTAGTGCCTATAAAAGGAGATCTAGGCTGTTGCCGTTGGAGGAATTAGAGATCCGGAGACCAAAGCGTGGAGTGAGAAGCTACACAACCATCATAGAGTTCATATCTATTTTCTTTATGCTTTCATTATATTTTCTCCTTCCCTATTATTATCTCATCATTAGGACGAGGGATTGAACCCTCCTTATTATAGGGTAATGTAATAAAATGGGTAAGGTTCCATTGGATTTTTCTTATTCTTGTATTTGGTTTATGAAATTTAATTTTCATCTTCTAATCTACTTATTTTTCTTCTATTCTGAACATTGATGATCAAATAGAAAAGGAATCATAAAATTTTGAAACTAAAATCCCTAAATAAGGTATGCCCATAGTCAAATTTAGGGAAATGTGGTTTAAATATAGTATCGTGACAAACTTGATTCGGAAACATTCTAAATTATTGGACAAAGGGAAATAGTGTATTGTCACATTAAGGAGGATATACCATGACCATCAGATCTTCCCTGTCCTGACTACAACACCAATCACAAATCATCCAATTTTATAAATTAAAATTTCACCTAAACCCCGATATTAAAAAACCCAATATCTCTTGCTAAAATATCATCATGAACCCATAAACATGCATTTACTTTCTATTGTTCTTTTTAAAAATCAAATCAAACCTGACTTTTCTTAGCTCTTCCTTAAAATGAATAAAATTAAATCTTTTAAAAACCTAAATAAACTAATTTCTCCATCCCTTTGGATTGATCTCAACCTACTGTTATACTATGATTAAATTAATCATGTAGCATTTTTGTGCTTTTATAAATTTTAATTTTTCATAGACCTATAGGGAATTAATGACACCCTCTTGGGCTATCATTATTGAAGGAATCAAAGTCCTCATAGATCCATTTATTGGGGATTACACTATAAGGTTTCCCTTATTACCAAGGATAACACACTGATGTTTCCCTTTCCTTTGTAGAGTCTTATAACACAAATTATATGTTTATTAAAGATCTATAAGACCATGTGATATATGCTCGATGTGTGAAATAAGGGATTGTGAATGGATAGTCTCATTGCTTATGGTGGTAGATATCACATATTAAGATGGTACCCTAGAGTTTTGATATGGATTTTGGGCCTTACGAAGGCATCCTACATATCATGGTTATAGAAGGAATCAGAGTTATCATTGTTAATTGGACCTGGAATTATACATTGAGGTTTCCCCTATATTCGGGGCTTACACTCCAGGGATGAATTTGGTTATCAAACCATGGAATTATTAAATGAACAAGATTTCATTCCCACCTGACATGCATTGATTATCCTCATGACATGACCAGGTTTTCCACCTATCATGTCAGAGGATTTATTCCTGACATGTCAAAACTAAAACACACGGTTCAGTTGACTAATCCAAAGGATTTCACATATCATGGATGGCATGTATGAGGGTTGTTACGTGATCAAGGATAAATATTCATGATTATATCGCAAGACCTAGCTGTTTTGACCCATGAATCCATCATATGACCCCGAACAACTTGTATAGAGGGTGTCACATGATCCAACCCACTTTCCCTAGTGTCATCATGAGAGATGACTGAAACTATTGGAGGAATTTTCAATATTCGATGTGAAATGTCTGAAAGTGTTTTGCTTGTCCTGGATGACATGTCTAGAGGGAATAATGAGACCTATATTGATTTATTAGAAGGAATTTAGAGAACTAGTTGACATGCCAAGGTTCTACCACAAGACTTTGGGCAACATGCGTGAGTTCCTTTTTATGAGTTACGAAATGCTTTTGAAGGAAAATGCTAGTATTGGAGGGAGAGCCTAGGGGGATTCATGAACCTTGGATGGAATGTTTTAGGGGGACCCTTTGACTTATTTTTTAATGTTTATATGACCTCTCATGACCCAAATAAAACACCGAAGTAGAATTGTCGGATTAGGGAGACATGTCCTGGTGCTATCGCGTGTCCTAGACAGTTCACATGAAGTATATGTGGGTTAGTGGGTGTGTCTTTAAAATAAGTATCCCACACTTAGTTATTGTTACATCCTTTTATCATGAGTTATTTAGATATATTCAGGGCTAAGTTCTCTTAAGTATCACATGATCTTATGGGTGTGTCAGATGTTCTCTATTTTTTTGGCCAGATGTCCTTCGCATGATCTATATGTGATCATGAAAATCACTTACGCATATTGTGTGATTTCTCTTGTGGTTACTTGATAATTTACCTAATAAGAAACTTTTCAGTTTCAAGATCATCCACTCTGAGAAATCCACTCTATCAATGGTGCATCTAAATTTGAAAAAGATTTTTTGCTTGAGAGTTTAGCCTTAGTGGTCCTCACAGTAAGTAGTAGTAGTGGTCATCGTTGCTTCTAGTCATGGTACATTTTCATAATGGGGTGGTAGATTTATTTTCCTCACAACACCAGTATTTCACTACTATGCATGGAATATTTGGCGCAAGTTCTTGATTGAGTCGGTGAATATCTTTGACATTATGCATCTTCATGAGTTTTTACAATGAATCAATTTGAGGGCATTGATAGATTTTCCATGATTGTGAGTCCCTTCCTTTAATGTCTCATTTATTTTTTTATCTCCAATTAATGTGTAATTTTTGAATAATGTGAGGAAGTCCAATGGATTTTTTTGACATGTTTAAATGTCCAAGGGCCTTTGTGAGATGAGGGATCCTATTGAAAGTCCTTCAAATGATCTCCGGTGACTTTCCTATAAATTCTATGAGACAAGGATTATTTTTAAAGTGGCCTTCATAGGATCCAGACAACTTTTTTAGGAGTCTTGGGAGACCATGTTGTCGATAGCCTTAGTACATCACAAGAGATTTATGACTGCAAGAGGCTTCCACAACCTCCCTCTTTTTTCCATTTATTAAATTGCAAGGTTCAGGGAGTTTGAAAGGGTGACTTAATATTGTCGAAGAAAAATACTCCACCTATCTATGATGAATCGTGTGACCAGAACAGGTCATATAGAGATGTATTATCAATTCATGGTAGAACCCTTCTTTTTTTTGGAGCCAAAGAGGGGGGGGGGGAGAAGACAACCTGGACATGTCTGAGGCTTCATGTGTGATGAGGGTGATATGCCATACATATCTCTTGTATATTGGAGTAAAGGTCACTATAGGCTTGGTTTGTCTTGCGAACTACCAGGGGAACAACACAGAATTCTTATGATCATAGGAGGCCCACTCCTTTATGATATTTTTCAACTTATTTTCCAAGTGGGGTTTTAGTCTGCATCCACTAACTAGATATAAGGGTTCCACATAATCAATATGGGATATCCGTATAGTGCATGCATCTTGCCTTGGTCTATCAACTTATTTTCCTATTGAACATCGCATGATTAGTGTTGGATCTCAAAACGGTTTATGGACATTTTTTGGGACAATCACTTTTCTCACCTTTGATGTGTTTCCTATTGAATGATGATTATTATGATGATGTGTAGACATTTTTATGTATAGTCACTTTTCCAACCTTTGATATGTCTTGTGTTCATGGTTGTATGATTCAATAGTGTGAACAAGGGTGTTTTTATGTCAAGGTTGTATGAAAAGGTATGAATGAAAAGTGTTGAAATCTATTACATAAATGTCGCATAACACATTATCACAACACAAGTACATGGAATTTATTTCCTCTTCAAATGAAAATATCAATCATGGCCTGGATATTCTCATGAACACCTAAATATTGTATTATTTTGGTTTTAAATTCAATTAGATCAGCATAGTCCACCAAGTCTTGAATGTTATTTTATGTTCAACTTTTGCAGTACATCATAGAAATTCTTTCATACTTGATCATACCCAAACACCGATTTATTGTCCACAATTCTTCACATAACTGGGTATGTAGTAATTTAATTCTTTTTTTGGAATAGGATGGACTGTGATATGTGCTTGGTTCTTTGTTTTCAGGATGGATTATATAGATAGGGTGCATCAACTCTCCGCTTGATAGGGTACGCGATGCCACATGCTTTCCTAAGATATGTTTCTTAGTGAAAGCCTTTCTCTTGATGGGTTTTGTGATACAACAACCTTTCATGTGATACATTAGAGAGTGGATTGAATCATAAAATGAGTGAAAGTGTGGGTATCATGTGACCTTTTATAGATAACCCATATGAGGTTTGTGATGCTATGTTTTGTGAGGAAAGGAGATCTCTCATTTGAGAGTGGTAGCAGATCCCCTTGATGCATGATCTCTCTTGAGTATTTATAGAGGAATTCATGAACTGCCTTTTTGCATCCGAGATTGGTATATTTTTTGATAAATACATTTTACTGCTCATCATATCGACTTACCCAGGCTAAGATCTAAAAATAATGTTGCATAGAGGTATATCTTAAAATAAACAATGCTTTTTGTATTCATCATGTGGCGCACATTTGTATTTCCACAATCACATAACCTCATGGAGGCTCTACTTTATCATGTAATACACATAAATAGTTATGTGCATGTGTTGGGGAGTTTTATCATGCACATGCTAATCTTTAAATGCACCTACACGGTGGATCTTGGTCCTACATCGATGCTTTTTTTCAGTGATGACTAATTTTTTTCATCAAATAGATAATTCAAGCTCTTCTTCACATAAAGATTAGACCACAATTTCTAACGCATACATGGAAAAGGGGTATCCATGTTTCTCTACATCGTGTAAAGAAATATCATACCCGGGTAGACTATCCAATGAGTTCATTTTGGACCACATGCATCACACTCTATTCACATCCATGAATCATATTTGCGACACTATATGTGTGTCTACTAGGATGATTCAAATTATTCCAAAACCTGTATATGGATTCAAGAGTACACTTCCATTTTTCATACTGTAATGAATGTTATCAACATGAACTAAGGATTTTCAATGCAATTAATCTCACAGCAGTTTGATACATGTGAAGTGGACACTAGAGCTATCCTTTTTTAGGTTATTCCTTTCATCCAAATGCATGTGTTTTACAAATGCTGAAACTCCAACACATGATTTAATAAATATCAATCATATATAAGCCCGTGGTTCAGAATATGAATCTATATTATCTTGGTTGTGATTCATATTGCAATATCATCATGAAGGAAGAAGTTGCAGTTCATGACATCACATGCAATGATCTAAGGGAATGGTTTTACTTCTCATATCATGATATAGAATAAAGAATAGTTTCTTTGTGTGATTAAAATGTCATCATGAGGAGTCATGTACATTGATACTGAACCACTGGTTGTTTCATCAGTTAAAGAAAGTGGAGGTGAATATTTTCACAGCCTTGAGGATACTGTGTACTACCCTCCTCATTTGTGGTGATTGATGTCAGTGTATATGTGATATTCACATTTTTTCATTCTTGAGAGAATATATATATGGAATCATCACCAAATTTCTTATCCACCGGTGTAGTCTCCTATCCATGGGGACATTTTCCCTAATGTTTTAATCCACACCCAAACACTGAGTAGTACTTCTATGCTTACATGACTATAATTTAGACGAATGATGTTTCTAATTCTCATTATATAATATCAAGTGTTGTATCTCATTATTACTATGTCTCCCATGTTTATCTCTATAGGAGGATATGTGGGGTGAGAAATATCATCTACTAAAGTCCCTGATAGTGTGTGGTATCCACTCTAGGAACAAGAGGAAAACCAAAAATCTAATGCCACAACGTTGATAAAGAAAATGGGAAAAATCTTTTACCCATCACCAGATTTGCATAACTTTCATCCTTTAATGGAAAGGTTTGTAATTTTATATTATGGGGATAAAAAATTCCCCCATATTATTAGATTCATTTGGAATGAAATGAATCCAATTCTAAATTAAATATAAAACACTTCTCTGTATATTTGAATGATGATTGATTTCTCTTTTAGTATACTATCAGGGAATGGATATGATGAATTTTATATTTCATTGTCCATTTTTCTTTTATCCATGATGTGCATGAATTCTCACTGACCTAATATTATGTGAATTCTCAACAATACCCATCCTTTTCATAATATAATGTAAACCTGAATGTATAGATCTGAATATTTAAATCATAACAAATTGTTCTTTAAGAGATACTCATGATTTCCCACCATCAAAAAGTTACTTGCTGATAAATATATTTTTGTTATCTTGAGATCAATATATTTGAAGAAGGATTACATGTGTAGGATATATGCCGAGGAGGGATAGATCTTTGTCTCTGTTTAATCCAATAAGCTTGGTGAGCGTATCTTGATTTTTATAAAACCATATAGATGGAATTTCCAAATTTTTAATTCTTGTAGAACAAATCACTGATGTGTTGTAGGTTTGGGTCTTTTAGCTCAGACCTGATTCTGCTTTAGTTTAGGGTCTTTTAGCTTGGAAATGATATAACTGAAGTTTATCATATTTTACCTGAGAGAAGATATTGATTTCTTTTGGTCTATTTTTTCTCAGACCTAATATCTCATCAGTTTAGGGTCTTTTAGATCAACCATGATACTTCATTATTTTATGGTCTTTTAGCTCGAACCTGATGCTTCTTTGGTTTAGGGTCTTTTAGCTCAGACCTGATATTGCTTTAGTTTAGGTTATTTTAGCTCAGACCTAATATTTTATTAGTTTAGGTTTTCTTAGTTTGGACCTGATCAATAAACATAGAATATGGTGTAAACATTCCATAAAAGGCCAAAAAGAATCTAGGGTGTTAGGTGCTTCCATGGTGTGGTTGAGGATCACGAGGACTAGAAATCCTTTTTCGTAGGGTGACACATTTGTTTGATTACCATAGGTGCATGTGCAGGAGTGATATGAATACATGCATAGTCAAGAAAATGTTCTCATGAAGCCGAGTATATTTTCCAAGGTATTTGGAATATTTATGAAGGTACTATCGGTTTGAGGGAGAAATAATATGATATCTAGGTCCACATGGATATTTGAAAAATGGATAATGTCAATATTAACCAAAATTTCAAGTATCTGAATTTATATGGGGAAGAGATGATTGGTTTTTCAATTACATTATGTGATTCCAGGTTCCACCATGGTTTTTCTATGGATCATAAGTATTGAAACTACTTTCTGGAAGGGGGTAGATTCATTTAGTTGGTGGGTATAATCCTTTATGTGTTGGTATAATTGTTAATAAAAATATGGTCTCGACTCCTCTTTAAGGGCCATTAAAGTGTTTTTGAAGACTCCAACATCCATATGATGAGGTTGGGTATGAGGGGAAGGATTTACAGTATGGTTATAGGTACCCTAGGGAATTCATCTCCTAATTGGGAAGCTCAATCTCTATGCCATGTGGTTTTGAATCATGAGAAGTGGGCCATCAATAGTTCGAGAATGGATTGTCTCATTCCGGCCTTGAGAAAGGGTATGAAACATGGTGATCTAATTGTGAAGATATGGAATCAAAATGGATAGTTTTCTATGGGTAATGTATTTCATGACACAAAATGTTCTAGTCAAAAGAATGATATTAGAAAATCATAAAAGTATAGGTTCAGATAACATTGGGGTGTTGAGTTCTTCCATAGCGATTTCAGGACTCACAAGGTTCATAAATTCCTTTTTACAGAGTGAATAATTTGGTTGAAGACCATAGGTGCATGTAGAGGAGGCATAGGCATGCATGCATAGTCAAGAAAAGGGTTCCTTAAATCCAGGGATCCTTTCTATGCTCCATAAAAGGTTATGGTGATCTGAGCTACCCAAATTATGAATTGTGATTTGTAGAAAGTGTAAGATCCAAGAAAGTTTTAAATACCCTAAAAATTATTCCACTGCTTAGTAAACATATTCTCATAGTGAATATATGTGAAAAATCACGACTCTAACATTTTCCTGAACTAGGGGGTCCAACAACCACATCATGCCTTTTCCTAGGAAAATAATGTAGTCCTTATGAGCTTTATTCCTCGTTCATATGAACCCTAATTTTTCCCAAAACACTAAAGGTGAAGTGTTTAGAAATATAAGAATTGACTTTTTCTCATGTCACCCTCTATTAATTTTCAACCAGTCAAGTTTTGTGTCTCTTTCATTAGCAGTTTAAGGTAATCTAATTTGAAATATTATAGGATAGATTTTAAGTTTATATAGATATTACCAAATGGTAGGTGGTTTAAGGTCGTGACACATAGGGAATAGATATGCAACATTTTACATAAGAGCCTAATTAGGATACCCAAGGAAAAGAGTAATCCAATATCCATCTAAGTAAGATATGAAGGTGTTGTAAATCATAGATCAAGGTTCTTAGGTACAGAGTAAGGATATGAGACAATCATACATGGGGGTGAACCCAAATAGACTAAGGATTTGGGTTATTCCATGGTGACATCAAGATCGCATGGATTAAAAAACCCTTTATATTGGGACAATATGTCAATAGTTGGTGGGTCCAAGCCCTTTTGAATCAATATCATGGACAAATTGAGAGATCTATTTTTCTTTTCAAGGGATAAAAAAGGTTGAAAGTGACTTGAGGTGATCATGAAATGAAGCGTGGTATATGAATTGAAGTGAATTTAAATATGGAACAAGCACACCATACATTGGTTAACCGGGGTAAGGCCCTTGTAGTCCTTTAATAAGGGATGATGATGGGTGATGGCCTGCATAGTTATACATCATGTAGCGGGGGACGTACATTCTTTCTTATTGTTTATTGTCATGCGGTAAGTACATTTCCCTTGTAATTTAATGTCCTTCAATAAGGATATAATTTTTGTGAAGTTTTAATGTCTTTTGAACTAGACATTTTCCATGGAGTTTAATGTTATGCGGTAAGAATATAGGTAAACCGATGCAATAGAATGAAAATGTTTCGATTGGTCCCAAGGGTAGAAGTCTCGGAATCACAAGGTATCTATTGAAAATAATAATCAATACACATGTAGTTCTGGAGGGTTATGTAGTTTAACATCATGTGGTATCGATGTGGCACCCCCCGACATGAAATGTTAATATTGCGGCTAGTCCCTTGAATGGAATTATTGGTGCCACTAGGTATCCCAAGTGGTGGGAATGAAGACACCAGTAGTTCTAAAGGGCGTTCCTTGCCTATATCTGAGCCATATGAAATAATGGGGGCACTCTTATAGTTAGCTGTTGTGATTGGGACTAGAGTTGGAACATCAGGTGTCACAACGTAACCTGCTTGGGCAGGAATAAATTCATACATAGTTCTTCAATGAGAAATTATCTTTATAGGCCTAGTCCATATGAAGAAGTGTGGATTTTTTTCCATTGATTGTTTTATTTGGGATCAATATTAGATATCCATACATCACTATGTATCATGTTATGGCATGAATCTGGACACATGTACTTCTCGAGGAACCATATAGTTTAAATCTTGAAGCAAGGAAATTATCTGCACTGTTTAATGCCATACAGTACAGACTCAAGGTATTCCTTTTATGTTCTTGAATTTTGGACCAAGACGAGCATGCTGAAAGTTATTATGTATTTTTTGTGTGGGAAAACCCTTACAAAAACTCCTAAGCCCATGTGAGGTATGATCAGTGTTAGAAACAAGGAATGGTTAGGGTTAACCTCACTATCCAGAATAATTTAAGTGCATAATAGGGGAATTTCGTATCATTTGGTGGCTTGACCAAGATATAAGATTGAGGAGTCCCTATTCATCTCATTGAAATTAGAATAAAACCATACATAGTTCTAGGAAAACCCGTGTTCTTTAATGTCATGCATAAAGGGCATTATCTATGTAGTTTAATGTATTTCAGTAAGTACATGAGCCGTTTATTTTAACATCATGCAGTATGTACATGGATTACCTAATGTCATAGAACAAGAATATTATAGATTCCTGCATTTTTACATCATATGGTATGGAAAATCCCCCCTAGGGTAAAACATCATTACTGCTGGGCCCAAAACCATGGGTTATAGTTTCAGTACATATCATATTATGGAAAGAATCATTCCACATGTAGTTATTGGTTGCCTGTGAAGTTTAATGTCTTGTAGAAAGGAGGTATCCATACAGTTTAACGTATTGAGTTCAGGATGATCTTGTACAATTAACGTCATGTAACCAATATTAGTGAAAGGAATGACATGGATGTAGATTCCCATGTGATGGAAACTATGAGAAGTCTTTCTTGAAAAACATCACATTGGTGGGGGAGTGAAACCCTTCCCATCAATGGTGGCCAACAAGTATGCTCCATTATGATAAAACTTACATATTATGTATGGCCCTCTCTATTTGGGTTCTAGCATTGAGGGCTTATAACATATTATCATTGGGGCTGTATGATCCAACAAATTTTCCCATTAGAGGAATGAGCAGAGCCAAAAAATTATGTTGACGGCCCGTGCAATCCTATTCTGATGGACTTCAAGGTTGTGAAGTGTGCACAACTTGTTTTCATTGAGCCACTCCAATTTTCCCAACTGCTTTTGCGATTTCTCATCATCTAGAATCTATCAGAAAATGGACATTCAGAGCTAGGGTTGTTGGACCTCTAAGGGTAGCACTACCTCGATCCCGTACACAAATGAGTATGGTGTTGATTCCGTAGCAGTATGGGTGTTGGTACAGTATTCCCATAATTCATGGGAGAGCTTGTTCGACCATGATATCCTATATTATTCACCATATCCTAGAGTATATTCTACAGAGTTTTATTGGAGGAATATATCTATGCATTTTACATTTCATGATATCTAGATAACTGATTAGAATCCATATTGTACTCATGGTCTCTTCAAATATTTTATAATAGAATATGGTTCCACTAATAGTCAATATTTTGTGAGGGACTTAGAACTTGGTGATGATATGGGATTTCATGAGTTTGATGATATTATTCATCATGAATTCCTTGAGTAGTATTACCTCATCCCATTTATAAAATATGTTAGTTATAGTAAGTATGTACTTGAACTTATTAACTGTGGGAGGGTTTATGGCCCCACAAAATCCATTCCCCAAATGGAAAACGATAATGAATATTTAGTTGTATGATGAAATTCTGGGAGTTTATGGATGAATTTTGCATGGATATAGAATACAAGACATTTATTGGTGTATTTCACATATTCCTATATCACGGTCTTCTAGTAATATCCTAAAAACCTAATTTTATGGGAGATCCTGGTTCCAGATTTATGGAAACCCCAAGAGCCTACATGGAATTCTTCCATGATGGTGGAAATTTCTCCTTATTATACGCACTTGAGGAGAATACTATTGAATCCACACTTATAGATGGATTTTTTCTCATTTGTACCATCCTATAGGGTGATGTATGTTTCACGATGCCAGATCTATTCCCTTTATGCTCAATCTATTGATAGTGTCTCGTTTGGAGGTAAATGATAATAGGATCCATCCATCCTAGGTTTGTTATTAGTTCATTATTCTCTTGGGTGGTGTTGATTTGGTTGAATTCTTCCATATCACACATGACTATCTATAGGACCATTCATCTATCTGTGATACGAATGATTGATTCCTTCTAATCAGGGTCGTATAGGATGGTGGTAACCTTTTCCAATGTGTCAGAGTAGGCATTATATGATTTGTGAACCTAATGCAATGTGGACTCAAAAAAGAATTCTACCATCAGTCCCATGAAATAGATAGTGATACTGGATAGTTCCTCTATGTTAATGGAATATTTTCCATTGATTTTCTTTATCACTAATTTTGAATCCTGTTTGATATTCATGTTGGATATATGTAGCTATAGGGATAGTTCCAACACCGTGATGATGGATTGATATTTAGCCTCATTATTTTTGTAGCCTTCAGATAGTGGAAAGGGGTAGGTAAAACTAATTTTTTTATGGGGATAAAAAATAAATTCCTAGAACAACCTAAATGAGCCTTGTATTTTCTATCCTTATGCTGATAGGACTTCGGGAGGTACCATCAAAGTACATATCCCATGCATGGGGAGTGTCATGAGCCTAAAAAACCACATCATTTCGAATCTCAGTGTATTCTGATGTATTTTACAAGATAGGATAAGCTGCAAGGAAGTCAACTAGGGATTTCCCTTTAACATAATTTTGTGATACGAATTGAATGGTGTATTTCTATAAAATGACCACCCATCGGTCCAAGTGCCTAGTTAGTATAAGGAGACCAAGGATGTACTTGAGTGGATCAATACGAGAGACCAGATAGACTCTGTGGTGCTTCATGTAATGCCTCAACTATTCATTGTGAAGATGAGTGAAATACAGTTTTTCTAAAAATTATAGTATCTTGTCTCAATACCTAGAATTTTTATGTTGAGGTATTAGAGACTATTCTCACTTCATAAATCATATTTCTGTGTGAGTAGAATTCCTATTGAGCTCTCCATGAAGACCACATGAAAAATAAGTGACCTCCCTTCCACTGGATGTAAAAAAACTAGTGGGTGTATCATGTATTTCTTGATACTTTTGAGGGATTCTTTCCATTCATCATCCCATTGATAGGCGATTCCCTTATTCATTAGACTAGTGAAGGGGAGAGATTTTTTTATAGATTGGTTATAAAGGGACGAATATAGTCGAGGTTCCATTAGACCCACCTGGGTTCCTTGATATTTATAGTGGTTGACAATACTATGATTTCACTAGTATTCATTGGGTCAACATCTAGGTTATGATGGTGTACCATGAATCAAAGTAACTTCCCTAATTTTACCCCAAAAATTCATTTCAGCGGATTCATCTTTAGACGTTGTTGTCGCAACTTATCAATGATCATTTCAAGGCCTAAGAAGTGATCACTTTCTTGTTAGGATTTTACCACTAGGTCTTTAACATATCATTGGACTATATTTTCCAAGAATCGATTAAAGATATGAAGCATGGTACACTAGTAAGTGGAACTATCTTTGTTTAATCTAAAGGGAATGACATGAAGGAAATATATCCCCTAAGAAACTCTAAAGGTAGTGGATTCTTCATCTGGGGGGGGGTTATCTTAATATGATTGAATCCTGAGTACCCATCTATGAAGGAATGGTCTTTGAGGCTAGAAGTTGCATCAATAAATACTTTTGTGATCAACAATAACAAATATTCCATTGGGAAATACTGATTAGGGTCTCTAAAATCTATACAAACCCTAATCCAAAAGTTCTTTTTATTGATGGTGATGATGTTGTAAAGATCTCTTGAGTATTTTACTTATTTGACAAAGTTTTCTTTGATAAAATTGTCAAATATATCTGATACATTAATGGAATGAGAGGGGTGAATCCTCCTAACTTCCTGCTTGAAGCCTCGATGGACATTATGTAGTCTGAGATGGCGTGTATCCATATCTTGATTCAATCTGGGAAATTCTCTATAGTTAAAAGAGAACACATATCAGTGCTGGTTCAGAAATGTGATGTGCATCTCTTTCTCTTCATGGGACATGGAAACACTAATCATATTAGGGCTTGTGTCATCTTTATTTCTTATATTTACTTGCCATATCTCCCTGATGGTGGTGGAGACACATTCCTCAAATGTGGGAGGGGTGTTCTTAAGGTCATCCTCATCTTCCTTAATATCTAAGTCATTGGAGACCTTTCCAAATGAATTTTATTATCTAGTAGATTCTCTGTCACTATCAGGCTGATAGATTCCATGAGAAGAGGTATTATCATCCACTTCTATCTGAGTCATTTCTGAGAGTTGTTGGAGTTTATTTTCTTTTACACTATCGCAAGGGATAGAAGGGGCTTGGACCTCCAAGACTAGAATTGTTACATCAAACGTATTTATGGGGATCACTTAATCTATGTCAATCAAACTTATAGGATTTATAGGGGTATTCCCCAAACCATTGGGAACTGTAACCTTCATATCATCATCTGATATTGGTGGCTTTCTACCCTTCTTATAAAAATCACCTTCATCATATGCGGCTTTGCAAGTCTCATAGGGGGCATTATAACCATGTATTATGTTGAATTTTCCATAGATGGGGTACTTCAAGCATTGATGTAACGTTGAAGGTACCACTAGATGTCTATATAACCATGGCCTTCCAAGTTAGACATTGTATGCGGTGTCTTGTTGGATAACCATGAACCTAGTGTTAGATGAGAGATCCCCAAACAGAGCTTTGAGTTTGTTTTTCCCAAGAGGTATTTTATCACTCTTATCATACCATTTAATGGTTTGTTGTGGGAGACAGGTTATAGAAAACCATTTTTAACATACACAGATATTGCACTATTTTAGATGAATATTCAATGCATTACAAAAATACGTGGCCAAGGACCAAAATATTTTAGTGTCTTTAGAAACATGGAAACAAAATATTCTATCTTGGTGATTGATATTAAATATCTCCCATAAATATCTACAATTTTAATACTTCTACCTAAAACCATTCTTCATAACCTGGGTAAAGAAAACATAATAAAGAGGAAAGCTTCAATTTTTAGTAGGGGTAAATAAAGGAAATGCATAATCATAACATAAACAAAAGGGTATAGAGCATGAGAAAAACATTTGAAGATCAAACCCTTCATATTCGAGATCATAATAAATTTTGGAAGTTCATAAGATATGAATCATAAGAGAATTAAGAGCATAATCCTTGAAAGAATAAAATAGGAATAAGACATGGAATTTGTGGTATGAACATTGGTTTATAACATTGTAAACATGTATATGAAAAAACAGGTTCACTCATTAAGTTATGGACATGAGATCAGGCCCTAGAATCATCTTGTGGGCATACAACTAGGTACATGAATATCATTTTGAATGTATAATCAGGTTTATGAATAACCTTATGGACATGAATATAGGTCCATGCATAGAATTGTGAACTTGTAGTCAGATTCACACATAACATTGTGAACATGAAACCAGGTTCACAAATAAACTTATAGACATGCATCCAGGTCCATGCATAACATTTTCATCATGTAATAAGGTTCACTCATAACACTATGAACATGTAATTAGGTTCATTCATAAAATTATGGGAATGCAACTACGTCTATGAATAACATTGTTAACACATACTAAGGTTCACTCATAACAATGTGAACATGTAATCCAGTTCGTGCATAGACTTATGGACATGAAACCAGGTTCATGCATAATAATGTGTTCATGTAATTAGGTTCATGCAGAACATTTATACTCACAAGTCATCCATTTTTACCCAATTGATTGGAGGGATATGTTGGATCAACACATCACATAATAAAATAATACATACATGTGAAAAATATAATAATTATATCATGACCTATGAAATGATGTGGGTTTTATAAACATAAAATAGTATGCTATGAATAGAAAGGGGAATCATTAACATTTCATAACCTTATAACCTATGAAAAATATATATGTTTCAATACCATTACATAAAATCATAACCCGTGAAAATAAGTGGGTGTCATAAACATATAACCTATGAAAAAGAAAATATTTTTGATAAACATATAACCTGTGAAAGAAAAATGGGATTCATAAACAACAATCCATCAAAATATAAACCATTCATTAAAGGATACAAGTGGAACCTTAAAATAATTTTATATAAGTAAACGATTAACATCAAATGATTTCATATTTTATGTAAAATAATTTGGGAATATATTTTGTAAACATTTCTTGAGGAAAATATCCTTTCTTTTTCAAAAAATCTGTTTAAGATCTAAAACCTTCAGAAAACAATTTTCTTTGAAAATGCATTGAAAAATTAGAAATGTTGATTGAAATTATTTTGAAAAATTATTACCTTGAAAACATATATAATAATCTTGAAAATGTGTTGAAAAACATTTATTTGAAATTACTTTGAAAAATTTTAAACAAATATTGAAAACATTTTGAAAACTATTTTCCTTGAAAACATATAAAAGAAACTTCAAAACATTTTAAAATAATTTTTCTTTTAATATAGCATTCAAAAATTATAAAAGAATCATTGAAAATAATAAAACATCATTAAAATCATTTTTACTTAAAAATAACCTTCAAGGAAAATTTGAAATCATTTTTTATTACTCAGTTTTTTTAATAAAACAGATATCGGAATGAAGAGAGAAATACGGTCAAATTTTTCTAAAAAACATTTTCTTAATTATCTTAAGTAACAAAGAGTGAAAATGTTACTAATACATGGAAATATCTTGAATAAATAGAGAATTATTAATCTAATGAGTTTATTTTAGAGATGGATCATAATATTTCATCAAATAAATCATAATCATTAATAATCCCAACAAGTGATGAGATTTTTTCAATAAACTCTTAGCACTTGGTTACTTGGGATCATACTATCCATGTAAGAAAAATAAATTACATGAAACTTAAGGTATCATTAATAGAATGCGATTCATGATATAATATGTAAAATGGATTTATATACACCTCAAAGAAGAATTTAGGTGAATGAAAAAACTGAGTCTCAAAGACAGATAATTGAAACAAATCTATTTTACCGATTTGGTAACTTTTAAAACTTCATCCCAATGAGATAAATATTATCAAATTTGTATGAACATACCCATTATTATAAGTATAATAATCATATAATTAATCCATTGGAAGTATAAGTACCACAAAAAAGTAATGGGTGGTGAATAAATAAAGTATCTTATGGAAATAAAAGGCAAGATTAAATCCCCTTACCCTGTGTTGTTACTCTCACCATACTCATTTGAACGTCCTCTTAATCAGGTAACTCCTTGTTCGTTCAAAAAGGATTACATGGATTGCTTCCTACCATTAGGATGCTTGTATAAATAAGGGAGGGATGTTGGGAAGTGGATTGGTAATATATTGGGCAAACCAAAATAGTTTTGAGAGGTGTGGAGAAGTCTCATAGGTGGCAGCCTTTCATATGTTGGGAAAAGAACTCATTTCTAATTTTTTGAAAAAAAGTTAGGTGTACACATGTCGTTACCTAAAAAGTCATAAAAACCCAAAAACTTCAATAATATATTGTTTTTTTTGTGAAATATGTCCATCCAATTGGTGGTGGACAAGTGGATAGGTCAATTTCCCCCCTAAGATTAAGGTTTAGTCCCTAATTAAGCACAATTTGACCTTAATCTATGTGATTAATTTTAATCACTCTTACTAATGTTTTTGGTAAAAAATTAACATGATATAATTATAATTTAAATATTATAATTACTAAAAAAATTTATACCTATTTTTTAATATTCATCTCATAGAATCAGAAAAATTATTATTAATGCTAATCCCCCAGACGGGACAAAATAACGGGTTTTAAAGTAGGAAATGAACAAAAGTTTGTGAAGATTTTATGTTCAATTTCAAAGTAAAATAAATCATAATGAATTAAATTGTATTAATAGATATATAATTTATCTAATTTTACCTTAAAATAAATTTGGAATAGAATTTGACATCATTAATTATTTAATCAAATTAGAATTTTTTATTTAATATACAGTATTTTTTACTATTCACCCAAAAATGATGTTTTTCAGAAAAATCAAAAAAATTCACCATAAGATAATTTCGATATTAAAATTTAAAATATGTATTTTATTTTATGAAAATAAATTTCTTAATGTATCTAAAATTAATTTCATTATTTTTTATAGAAGGACATAAAAAATGTTCATTTGAGAAAATAGTATTATAAAACATACATGGACTTTACCTAAAATTATATAATTAATTATCAGTCTATTTTATTTATATAAAACAATTATAACCAATATTTTAATATTATTTATTACTATTAATAAAGCAATGTTTAATATCTTGGTTATAATTATCTCATTTTAATTATTATAATAATTAAATTTTTTTTTGTAGAGACTCTGTGTTGCAGGTGATATACGCAACGTCAGTGTTGTGTGTATCTTATGCAAATTCGATGTTACGTGTAACATATGACAAGAAAATGTGGCATGAATCATATTACAATTTAGTGTCATGTGAAAAATGTGTTTGACTTTGTGCATTGTAAGACATAAATGAAAATTTAATTTATTAGGGTAAAATAGCTTTATGACCATATTGATATTTCCATTTATATTCAATAAGTTTTCATATTCATTTATAATTAATTAGTATCCTATGAATTCATATTATATTTTTTAAACCATATATTCTCATAAATTTTTTAATACTATTCATAACCTCTAATTTAACATCTGGATTATATCTTATTATTTTAAATAATCATATTTAAATAATATATTATTGTTTAGTAAATCTCAATATTTTATGGTAGGAAATTCATTGAGGAAAGTCATTGTTGCGTATAATGCAAGCTAACTTTGGTGTTTCATGTTGAGCAGGATAAATTATAGATTGCATGTTGTGCATGATTAACTTGTTGTTGCATATAACGCAAGACAAAAATTGTGCTTTAATATAATATAAACTATTTTCAGTGTTGCATGAAATGAAAAATATCAAAAAGGTTAAATTAATTAAAATTAATAATACAAAAAATCTCGAGGTGTTACATTCTATCCCCTTAAAATGAATTTCTCCTTTGAAATTCATATGAATTAACAAAGGTTTATTATTTGAAAGTTTCATTCATATAAACCCACATCATAGAAATTGATACTAAAAATTACCTAAAAAGGAATGTTGCAACCATAACGGTTACCCAAAGTAATATATAACATTGTTTCCACATAGTAGAACATAGGTTGGGAGTGAAGATAGGAAATGGAGGAAAAAAAAATATTTATATGGAGGGATTTAGGTTATCAATCACAAACATGTGAATGATCAATGAATTTTTGATGGCCTCAAAGTCATAAATATGTGATGATTTATGAGGCCACCAATTCAAAAAAAGGTATTAAGTCTATTTTTTATATCATTACCTTATCATTGAGTAATTATTTTATTGACTAATAATATAAGGAAATATACATACAAGATATATTTATATAAATAAAATTTCATTCATTGTTTTTTATTTTAACTATTTCTAATTCATGCATTACTTTTGGAAATAGATGTCTATAATTTAACTTTGATGTCCAAAAAACTAAAATAAACATTTACCAGATATTAAGGCCCATAAAAGAATGAAAAGTATAACTATTTATCTATAACAATTATTAATAATAAATACGGTTAATAAATTAATCTGAAAACATAAAAAGTAAAACCACTATTTCATTCTAAATAATTATTATCAAAAATAATTACACATTAACCAGGACATCACGTAGGCTAGTGGTAGGCATGAAACCCTTATCATCCTTTAGTCATGGGTTGAAGATTAGTGGCCTTGTTATAATTGATTGATTTTCACCTGAAAAACATTATTTATTTTTCAAAAAGCAAACTAATATCATTCCCTAAATTAAATGGACATTTTTAGAATAAAGATAATAAATAAATAGCCTTTTAACTAAGGTTTTCAATAAGAACTCAGTGCATAAATACTTCCTATGAAGTTTAGCATAATATTTTCATAAATGATTAACCTTATTACCCATATCAAAGATGAAAATACAAACATTAGAAATATAATCATGAAATAAACTTAACATCTCTTCCCCCATACATAACAAAGTATCTATTTATTGTCACATTCCCAACATGTGAATTCCCTCTTCATATATTCTCTTGAAACCTGGTAATAACCTAAATTACCATAAATACTTATAGAAAAGATGCATAATTACTTATTCCCAAGGTTACTAGATATATTACTTAAATCCAAGATATTTTAAACTTTATCCATGATAAGATAGTCAACATTGTAAACTAATTAATAATTAGATCTTGGGTAATCGGTGCTATCCAATTTACTTTATCCAAATCAATAATCTCTTTATCGAAGAGAAACATAATTTTATCAACATATTTATCACATTAAGGGTTACCTTAACTTAATCAAAATACCACTTTTATAGGTCTTCATCACCATTAAAAATATCATTTTCAATCCTTAATGAAAACTTATACTGAAAATACATATATATTTCATGATTCATATAACATAATATTTGAATTCCAAAATATAAATAATTTATTCATCCAAATTTGTTCTTAAACCATTAATTAGTTTTCATCAACTTATTACTTATTACAACATTCCAAGAATATTAAATATGAATCATTAATTAAGGTTATTCAACCTCAATCAAGTCATTCTACTTATGTTTAAATTATAAAATACTGGAAAAACATCACAAACATTTCACATATTGTTTGAGGTATCTTTATCTTCATAATTATAACAAATACTCATACCACATTCTTGATTCCCTTTATGAGACTCCGACTTTGAAAATCAATTTTCATAATTCCCATAATTTACACACCTGAAACATTAAAGGTGAAACATGTTCCTTTGAGTACTCTCCAATGACTAAAACCAAAAGGAAAAGTGTGAGAAACATTTATCATATTGGGATCCCATATAATCATGAAATATTACATATAGGGTTCCTAAATCATGGATCATACTTCCTAAATCTATTTCACCTTGGGGTTTTCCTAGTTTATTTATAATAATCATCTATTTAAATCTATCATGATAGTTAGTAAAGAGTTATGGAATTCTCAAAGCACATCCCTCAAGAGTGTTGAACCTGGTGTGCAGCAAGGCCCATTATCATGTACTATATTACCCCAGGTTAGGCCTAAAACATTTTTTCTGAGTTGTTACTCCTAGGTAAATCTATTCTAAATACACATAAACGTTTATTATCTTGGTAGATATGTATTTATAGGAAACCAATCACACTAACCTTCACCAAATTTCTTGTACATTTTCAAAAACATTAACTCATCCTTATACTTATCCTTAGATACAACCCTATATAATTTCCTAGAAATATACCTAGGGATCACAATAATGTTTTCTCATCCTTGTTTTAAAGGTTGACTAAACCTTTCCTTTGATACCAACTATTTCAACCCAGGGTTTACATACATGGATAATACATTATTTTAGATGAATATTCAGTACATTACACAAATACATGCCAAAGGTCTATATTAGCTTAGTTTATCTAGAAACAAGGAATAAATATTTTATATCCTAGTGAAATATATTCAACATATACCATGAAGATATCCACCTTTATTAATTCTACCTAAAACCATTCTTCATAACTTGGGAAAAGGAAATATAAGAAAGGGGATACCTCAGATGCTCTGTAAGGGTAAATAAAAGAAATGCGTAAGCATAACATGAAAAAAGTGCATGGAACTTAAGAAAAAATAATTAAAGATAATACCATACATATTAAATATCATAATAAATATTGGAATTTTATAAGAAATAGATCATAATATAATTATGGGATAAATCATGAAATAATTACATAAGAATAAGACATGGAATTTGTTGCATGCACATTGTTTTATAATATTGTGACCATATATAAGTCAAAATAGGTTTTCTCATTATGTTAAAGAAATGAAATTTGACCCCAACATAAAATTTTGGACATGATACCAGGTCCACGAATAACATTGTGAAATTGTAATAAGGTTCATGAAAAACCTTATGAACATGAATCTAGGTCTATTAATAACATTGTGAACATGTAATCAGGTTCACACATAACATTGTGAGTATGTAATCAGGTTCACGTATAAACTTATGGACACGAAACTAGGTATAGGAATAACATTTTGAACATGTAACAAGGTTAACTCATAAAATTATAAACACGTAATCAAGTTCACACACAAACTTATGTACATACAACTTGGTCCATACATAACATTCTGAACACATGTAATCAGGTTCACGCATAATATTTATACTCATGAGTCATCAATCATTACCCAAGGCATTGGAGGGAGATATATTTCCCACCTATCGCATAATAAAATAATACATACACCTTCCAAAAACCTTAATCATATCATGACCTCTGAAAAGGGAGGTGTTTTATCCACATAAATTCATAATAGTTGAAATGAAAGTGGAATCATTAACATTTCATCACTCCATAACCTATGAAAAATAGATAGGTTTCATAACCATTACTTAAAGCATAACCCATGAAACGAAGTGGGGTTCATAAACATATAACTTGTAAAAATATATGGTTTTTCATAAATATATAACATGTTAAAGAGAAATGGGCTTCATAAACATCAAGCCATCGAAAAATAGACCATTCATGAATAGATGTGAATAAAACCTTTAGCTCATTTACTATAATTTAATGAGAAACATAAAAGGATGTCATCTTTGTTGGAAAACAACTTTGAAATATATTTTGAAAATATTTCTTGATGAAAATATATTTTATTATTTTAAAAGTATTTTTAAAACCTAAAATCATTAGAAACCCATTTTCTTTTAAAATGAATTGAAAACATAGAAAGAAGGATTGAGATTATTTTTGAAAAACTTTAACGAAGAAAACATATAAAACAATATTGAAAAGGTTTTGAAAAAAATTTCCTTAAGAAAAATTTGAAAATTTATAACGAAATCTTGAAAAAAATTTGAAAACGATTTTCCATGATAACTTATAAAGTAATATTCAAAATATTTTAAAAACATTTTTATTTGAAAATAACATTGAAAACATATAAAGAAATCATTGAAAAATACAACATTTTTAAAATGATTTTCCTTGAAAATAAACATCAAGGATAATTTGAATTTTTTTTAAAACTCTTTTGAAAACTTAGTTTTTGTAATAAAATAAGTTTGTGACAGAAGAGAGAAATATGGTCAGATTTTTCTTAAAAACATTTTTCTTAATTATCATAAGTAATAAATAGTGGAAAATGGTAATAATAAATGGACATATCTTGAATAAATAGAGGATTAGGAAGCTCATAATTTTTCTTTAGATATGGGGCATAATATGTTATCAAAATAAGCATAATATTTAATAATATCGAAAACCAATGAGATTGTTTCAATAAAATCTTACTACTTGGTTACTTGGGATCACAATCTCTATGTAAGAAAATGAAATTTCATAAGGAATAAAGTGTCATGAAAAGAATGATATTCATGATATAACATCTAAAATGGATGTAAATACTCCTTGAAATAGAATTTAGGTGCATAAAAAATATGAATATCAAAGAATTAAAATTGAGACAAAACTATTTTACCAATTCTGTAACTTTTGAAACTTAATCCCCATGAAATAAAGATCATCAAATTAAAATGTAATACACATTAATATAATTATAATAATCCTATAAATCATGCATTGGAAGTATACACACAAAAAAACGAATAGGTGGTGAATTAAGCATGTATATCTTGGAAATAAAAAGTGAGATGAAATCCCCTTACCCTGCATCTTTACTCTCATCGTACTCATTCAAACTTCGTATTAATTAGATGACTCCTTTTGGTTTGAGCAAAAAGGATTCCATGTATTTACTTATACCCAAGATGATTCTTCTAAGAGGATTTTAGGTATGTTTATAAGTGAATTGGGAAGATCTTGGATGAACCTAAAGTGGTTTGAGAGGTGTGAGGAAGTGGGAGAGTTGGTGGCCTTTTCTAGGGAAGGAAAAGGAAACACTTAGAATTTTTGAGAACAAGTTAGGTGTATATATGTTATTTCCTAAAAAAAGTAATAAAAAACCACAAAAAAAATAATGTAAGGTTTTTGGACTAAATATTACCAGAAAATTGGTGTTGGACAAGTTTCTAGGACAATGCCCCCCAAATATTGTGGTTTAGTCACTAATTAATGTTAATTTGACCTCAATCACTATGATTGATTTTAATAAATTTTGCTAATATTTTCAGTCAAAAAATAAAAAGATCTATTTAGACTCTAAATATTATACTAATTACAATAGTTTATTTCCATTTTTCAAAATTCAATTCATATAAGAAACAAAATTAATATTAATTCCAATCCTGCGAACAAGACCAAATAACAGGTTTTTAATGTTGAAAATGATAAAAAATTTGTTAATATTTTAGGTTCAATTTCAAAGTGAAATTAATTATAATGAACTAAATTGTATTAATATATATATATATATATATATATATATATATATATATTATTTACCAAATGTGACATTAAAAAAATTTGGAATATAATTTAACAACAATAATTATTTAAACAAAAAGGAATTTTTTAACTAATATACAAATTTTTTTACTATTCACCCAAAAATGAAGTTTCCTAGAAAAATCCAAAAAATTCACCCTAAGATAATTTGGGTATTATAATATAAAAAATAGAGTTTATTTTATCAAATTAAATTTATAAATGTGTCTAATATTAATTTCATTATTTATCACAAAAGGACATAAACATATGTTCATTTGCAAAAATAGTATTTTTAAACATATAATGACTTTAAGAAAAAATTTATCATTCATTATCAATATGTTTTGTTTATATAAAATAATTAAAACCAATATTTGAAAATTAGTTATTACTATTCATATAAATAAGTTTAATAGTTAGGTTATAATTATCTCATTTAATTAATTATAACATTAAAATGATGTTTCAGAGACTCTCTATATTGCATGTGATATATGCCAAGTCAGTGTTTCATGTATCATAAACCAATTCAGTGTTACGGGTAATGCATGCCAAGTTGGTTCTGCATGTATCATATGTTGATTCAATTCCATGTGAAAGGAATGTTTTACTGATCTCATTACAATACATAAATGAAAATTTAATTTATTAGGGAAAAATAGATTTGTGAGCATAATGATATTTAATTTTATACTCAATTAATTTTTATATTAATTTATAATTAATGGGTACCCTCTGAATTCATATTATATTGTGTAAACCATATATTTTCATAAATTAGTTAATATTATTCATAACATATAGTTTAATCTCTAGGTAATATATTATTACATTAAATAATCATGTCATAATAATATATAATTGTTTGGTAAACATCAGTCTTGCATGTTACACAAGCCATCAATTAAATTAATTGTTACATATAATGAAATCTAACTTCGATGTTTCATGTAAATATGGATAAAATTTATAGTGTGTGTAGTTCATGATTAACTTGGTGTTGTGTATAATGCATTCCAAACATAATGTTTTAAGATAAAATCAAATATCTTTAGTTTTTATTGAAATGCAAAATATTACAAAGGTTAAATTAATTAAAAAAATCACAAAATCTCAGGGTGTTACACATTCCCCCTTCATCATATCCTAATCATAAGAGGGTTCAAACCGAGATTATGTTGACCCCAGAATCATTATCAATCAGATCCCTTTGGACCTTGATATTATTGACTCTCCCCAAAATATATAGAGGCCTAATGTTCCCTTATTTGACCTCTTCCTGATCCTGGTCAGTGAACAAGATGAAGAGATGAAGTTTTGAGGCTCCGGACTCCCCTCAATATAATTTGACTAAAACAAATATTTATTAAACTCTTGTGGGATTCATAGGGATTACAAAAATGCCTCCCTGAGTTTTTTTGAAAGGTGGAGCGCATCAAGGACTGATATCATTGTTGGGACTACCGTCAACTATTTTAAAATTTCATAATTTTGTTCTTGTGGTTGGCACTTCCCGATGTGGGTTTCTCCTAGACTTGTGGATCCAAAGAGAATGAATTTTAGGTGGATGGGATCAATGTTTGTGCAGTGGTAATGGGATCATCAACTACCAATGGAATGTATCTTTTCATCCATATGCATTTTTTGGCCTGATTGGATAATCAAACCCCCCCTACGAAGTCCTATCAAGAAATTCAGTGTGGACAAACATTGGAAGGTTATGAAACTCCTCCATGATTTTTACGGGTTTGCTGTAGAACCTTACCATGGGTTTTTGCATCATATGTGTCTCTTATGGGGACACAATAATAATATCTAGTTCCACCATGGCCATGTTGTACTCTGTATCCTCAGTTCCTGCACATGAGACCTCTCATTCTGTGATTATCTGAAGGGAACTTGTACTCCAAGGCTTGTTAATCATCGAAGAAGGGGTTTTCAAAGGGTATCATGTTGGTAAAACCAAATTTTATCTCATTATATGATGATGATTCAATTTTGTGGGGTAGTTCTTATGCTCCATCTATCACAAGGAATAAATCTGCAAGAGTCAGATCTTGCATTGGAGCAGAGTATGAATCCTCCTCTTCTGTTTCTTTTTTGCTTCTAGTGGTTATGACTACTTTTTGGAGCTATATTTTTTGTTCACCCATTAGGTGTTTGAGCTATTGTGGGTAATTTAATCTTCTATTTTAGGGTGGCATGGGCCCGTTCTACTATTTTTTGAGTCATCCAAGCATCAAAATTGTCATCATTTCTACTCAAAAGTTTATTCAAACCATTTTCTTCTCCTAACCAGACTACATTTATGCATGCCACATTCTCTGAGGAGTTATCTAACACAACCTATCCATAATTGACCATGCTTTGAAGGATGTCATTGAAGATGAATAAGTCCTTTATATTTTGACTCATCCATCTTTGGAAAGAATAGTAGTCGGTATGGTTGGTGATGTTGACCTCATCTGGCTTCCATGATTATGATAGATTGAGAAGGTTACTATCCATGGATAATAATAAATAACCATGGACATGTTTATTTCATAAGAATTATTCCTTGTTCTTCCATTCCTAAAAACCCAAGCGACCCTGATTTCTTTGTGCTTCTTGATAAGGGAGATTCTATGGTTTTCATCACTCTATAGAAGGTGATGGGAAGTTCAGGGCCTACCTAGGTACTTGGATAGGCACTGCTGCCTGCATGAGAGTGACAGTTGTAGCTTCTACATTTCATGGCCTTTTTCCCTATGCTGGTGGCCTGAGTCAAGATTTGGAATGGGTTCACTAGATGGAATATTCCAAAATTTGGGCTATTTATATGAATTCACTAAATCCACATAAATATTTCATTTGGAGCAGAGGTGTTTGAAACTCATCCTTGAGATTTTGATCACAGAGTTCAAATAGTTTGTCCAGTGAGAGAGGGATGCTGAGTAAATAGGTAAAACATTCCCAGATTTCTATAAATTCAAATAACCTATCATTTTTTCATTGCATGTAGTTCATTAGGACAAATTTTTTTCATTTTCCTCAGTGTGTAACTAAACTAATAATGTAATTGGAAATGAAGTTCTTCCCACCCAACAATGGATCTTAATGGTAGAATACTGTACCAAACAAAGGTTGGATTTTTCAGAGTTTTTACAAAACACCTCAGCTTTGTTACCTCCTATTAATCTTGAAAGCCCATCATTAGACCACAACAATTTACAATATGTGTGAGTTTTTGTTCAAGATCACTAGCACTGTCAAATCTAGAGAAGATGTAATTTCAAAAAATTTGGAGGAGGTGGAGTATCATCCACCAATTCGGGATTTGGATTTCTCTTGAGCTACATAGGTGTGTGTCACCCTTCCATAGCTTCTATTCGAGAAGCCATTGACATGATGATATTAAGTAGCTCTGCGGGGACCATTATCGAAGACTCCTCCCATCCACAAAGAGCAGGTTGAGTTCGATGAGGTGTCCCCACATTTATCTCCCATTGATTCTCAATTTGTGAAAATATTGAATGAGAACCTTGGAATGGGGAAAATTATTGCCACAACAGAGGGAAGGCATGATCATTTTTGACATCCTCAATTATTTAGACAGACTACCTTGATTTAGAACTAGTATTTTGCTTTGATTCCACTATTTCTTGTGGATCTTATATGGGAGGGACAATATTAATCTCTTTCTGAAGAAGATAACCATTAGGAATATTTACCTTGAGTAGATCCTCATTGAGTTGTATGCGAGCTTGTATCTCACTCTAGTATTATGATAGTTATTCTTACATGGAAGGAACCTCTACTCTTCTAGGTGGTGATTAGGATTTGGTCATACCATTCCCTTTTACTTTGGTAATGTTCCACCATGGAGGTGTCAACTCGGTATTCAGAGGTGTTAGGTTTTGGATCCTTCATTGGTTTCCGGTTCATGTAGCCTCATTTGGTACATCCAAATCACCCTCCTCCTTGGATATTTTATCCGTATTGAGGCCTTATGAATCTATTCCTCGATCTATAATGTTATCAATGTTTACAATGATGTTACTCACCAATTCATTTTAGTAAATGGTTGTTGGTCCATTACTTTTGATGCAACAGGCAGATTCTACACTGTCTTCATTATGGTCATTATTTGAACACATGGAAATTTTGGGAAATTTTAGTTTGTGACCCCAGTGAGGTCTGGCTGACTTTTACATAGATTACTGTTATCACTATCTATGTGTAATGACCTTGAGGGAGTTTATAGTTATGATTTACTAAAGGGCCCTGAATATCAAAGGTTTATTCTGTAGCGGGTGGAATGGGTGAGATGTTGACCATTGGTCTTTACTGCCCAACCGATAGAAGACTAATTCTATCTATGGGGATGGTGATGATGAAAGTTCCACTATCCCTTAGTATTGATGGTCATTCAGTGCTGTAATTGGCACTGACTAATCATGTTGTCAAGGATCCAATGATTCCAGTCGGGGATTTGATGATTCCCAAGATGAACATTGAGATATAAATGCCTCTATCCTAATAGCATGGGGGTGATCCGGAATCATTATGAATTTCCCTAGGATCATATAAAGTGATGATTAGTCTAGGAATGGTTATTGGGATATAATTTCCCCCATACCAGTGGGATGGGGTTGTTTTAAGCTACCGAGGATATGTCCTAAATCCCCTTAGAAATCAACGATCTAAGAGTTAGAGGTAGTGTTAGATATTTCTCTAGTCTGGTGTGATGGTTTCAATTATCGATGGTTTCTTTCGAAGATACTATTATATCCAATTTTATGTGGTGTAGTTGTTCTTATGTTGGGGATGGGTGTGATGGCCTCCCATGATCAAAACCATTATTCATGGTATATTTTCACTAGATGTTATAAAATTACATGATGTTGTATATATGAGGATCTATTGTTCACTGGGTGAGACAAAGTGTAATTCTTCATACATTAAACATCCTTTAATACTGATGCATGCTGGGGATTTGGAAATCAACTTCTTAAAAGGATTTTTTGAAATGGGAGCAAACATATTGCATATTTGCACCATTTTTATCCAATTTTGGATCCTGGGTGCTAGAGATAGAAGCCAGATCAAACTGGAAATAGAGTATATTGATAGTCTGAAGGTGAAACTCGTATCTTGGTTAAGTGAGATGTCGATCCTTTAGTTACAAAAGATTGGGCCACATATTTTGGCACAGAAAAGTATGCACTCCTTTCCTAGATCATCTAGGATAAAATAGTCATGTGTGGTGAGGGGACTAGAACCTAATGGGGAGGTTGTTTCAGGCTAACTCGCTCTGTATGTCAATTTTTTCCTACTCTTAATCATACATACATGCCTCTATCCAGTTAGACCATAAAATATGATTTTAATGGTCGCCTACTGATGAGAGTGGAGTTCTGCTAGAAGATGATGGGGAACCACATGCAGTTGACCCCAATGTTTTGAGAACCTCTCTATATGATGGTGTCGGAGTTTCGAACTCCCTCTATACGAAGGTGTCTAGGACATAGGAGAACATCCTTGTCCTTGGGAGATATTTCCATTGAAAGGTGGACCATTATGGTTTCTAGGAGTAGGGTCCCTATAAGTTATCTCCACACTACCATGAGGAGGACTATAATGGTAATGATAATCTTCTGCTATGGTGGAAGAATTGGTAGACTCTTGTGGTGTGTATAATGTATTTTGAATATCCTCAAGGACTCTAGTATTAAAAAGATTTGAAACATGGGTATCAATCTATATCATGGTCATAATATGCCAACCTTCATTTCAGAATTGTGCTGGAATATGATCATGTTTTATAACAGTTACTATAATATAATTATAACCATTCGGTGTTTCAGAAATATGTTACTACTCTTGAGAAGTTATTGGGATATTCCAGTAAGTTCTGTCATTATTTACAAGAATAGGAATCTACCCTAAGGAATGTTCCACTCTTGCAGGGTGATCCTCAGTAATAATGGGGGCTTGATATTGATCCTAGGACTTTTGTATATGTTACTCGTAGTTATGGGTAGGGCTATGAGCATGCCCCGAGGCATGTACCGCTCTCACTTGATGATCCCTAGTAGGATCAGAAATATGATCTCGGTCCGAATATGAATTCCTCACAAGAATATACTAAAAAACCTCTAGAAGGAGAGGAGGAATATGATCCTCCTATCACATTTCATTGGAATGATTCTAGTGTAATCATTCATCAATGAAAGCATCAATATGTGCCTAGCTTCTGTGATGTTCTGGATTATGCCGCACAAATTCACTAACATGAATATGACCATATCTTGAGGCTTGTTCCATTTTCACTTGGTCATCCCCAACCAGAATAAGTATATATGCTCAATATTGGGCCTTTGGAGTATGTCAGTAGACTTCTTCGATAGGAATATGAGCCCGTCTAGAGGCTTGTGACCCTATCATATGGATATCCATATCCAGAACATGGATATGATCCCTATCCTAGGTCTCTATAATATTCCATGAGACTTTTGTGGAAGTGATATGATCCTTCCCTAAGGCATGTTTCACTTTCTCTTGGTGAATCCCTTTTGAAACATGAATATGAGCCCAGTCTGGTGCCTTACTGTTTACCTAGATATTCCAATAATCCTCCTAGATGAGAGAAATAATATGTGATATCTATGGAGAAACTACTTATTCATGATCATCAGAGTGTTGATCTATGATGGCTATTGGGATAGGAGTCTGATCCTCTCACATTATCCAAAATAGTGATGGAATATTTTAGGGGATTTTTTCAACTATTTCCAAAACGTATTGGCATTTTATAAAGTGTGTGTAGGGATATAAACCTAATTTTTTTTGTCTCCATTATAAAATGGATGATATGTTAAATTTAAGTTGTAATATTCTCACACTTCTGTCCTCCTTTTTCCATCGGAATATTATAATGGACTTCATGCATGGGAGTAGGGATATGTGCCTCCCCCATGCTCATTGCGGTAATATTCCCACAGATTTATTCTAAGTGAACAGGGATAAGATCCTGCTTACTTGTTTCTACTCGAATATGCCAGCAAAAATCATCAGCAAGAGTAGGGATATAATCCATATCATGAATATCTAGAGCCTTACTCCACTAATGGCCTTTCCTTATTTCTAGTTCATGGGTGTCAAAGGTGGCGGTGTGTCTGGTTGAACCCTCATAAGGAAACTGGTGGGTACCGTTGGGATGGTGCTGGCAAAGATAGTTAGCAGGAGACCACCTGGGTGGCCCCTAAACTAGAAGGGAGATTTATTTGGATTCTTGGTTCACATTTATTAGATATTTAAGGTGAAATATGTCACACTTTGGGGATAGGATCACAAACCTGTTGGTTGTGGTGAAGACGGCCACTGGCTTAACTATAGTTTTACATGGGTGAAGTGGACTTACGAGTTTCCATGATTGGATAACTTCACAGGAATATTCCACGGTTGGTATTGTACGAAATAAATGGTAATAACATACCATATTTTTCTCCACCATTCATTGTATTTTTCGAGCAGAGAAGACCATTTTATGACCAATGAGGGTTTTAGTCATAGATGATTTACTAAAATGTATACTAGATGAAGAAGAAATTTTATCAGATCAAGATGATGAAACCAGTATATGCATTCATGAATAAAATAAGGAACAAGGTCACATATATGTGCAACATCATAGGCATGATATGGTCAATCAGATGTGAAAGGTTAACACAATTGTCCAGTTATTCCCTATCCAACCATTATTCTCATTTGGCCTTGTCAAATTGAGGATTTACATATCTTATGAGATCCTTGGTTATATGGGATCTTCTGTAAGATCATACCAATCATAATACTTTGTTTGTATAGGGTATGAAAAAAAGTGTCATGACACATGATTCAAAAATCATTTTTTTATTATAGAGATTCATGTTGGGTTCTAAATTTCTTTTTTCATTTGGTATACAAACCCAATGGTCTGAAAAATAATAACCAATAATTTTTTCATTACATATATTAATGTCAGGATCAACATTTTTCTTTGCATATGGTGGGAAAACATAATAGACTATAGGATAGTAACCAGGAACTTTTTTATTTCATAGATTCATGTCAGGTTTACCATTTTTGTTTTGACAAAGAAGAGATTAATGGGGAAATTCTCACTGCGGTGGGTTTGGTGTGATCTGATGGTTGATTGTGGGGGATTTAATTTCTTGAAAAATAATTAATATCGGGTCAATGTCATTCTTTATAGAAACTCCAAATAGTTTTCACATCCCTGACTGGGTATATACCTTCTTTCCAATAGCAGTCAGTCGTCTATGTTTTCAGGGGTAACAAATCTTAGGGACTTACATTGGTCTAGAGGATGAGAGGTTAAGCAAATCACACACTTTTGGGGAGAATTTTTTCCTACTATGGGGTTGTCTTATAGTTTTATGATATGTTTGTGAATTTATTCATAATCTCAATATATAATTTTTTACCTTGAAAAGATGACCATTAGTTAATTCTCTTTATGGAAAAAATAAAGGGGATCTCAATGGTTAATCCATTTGTATGTATATGAGGTTCTTCATCCACTCCCCAATAATGGGTAGCTTCTTATATTAAAAATCCATATAACCAGGCACTTCATAATTTTCTCTCACGCAAGGAGGTAGTTAATATTTTTAGGAGGTGATTGATCCATTATAAGGTATACAACATATCTTGGTTATTGTAGGAATCAAAACCAATGCAGTTCATTGAACCCGTGTAGTTTAAATTGACGAGGATATGAAATATGTGAAGAGACTAAGGCACTAGATTTTTGGGATCAATTCTCAAGGAGACTTCCTACGTATCCTAGTTACAGTGGGAATTAGAGTTACCATGGTTAAATCATGACATTGGGACATGACCCATGGTATATTTACTTATATGAGTAGGGGTGTTCAAATCATTCCACTCATGAAGGCTTTCATACTTGCATTTCCCTAACTGGGGGAGATTCAGGATGCCTATGAGGTGTTTATTGTGGCTCCCTATGCACATGTGATCCATGATCGGTGTTGGAAACAAGGGAAAGAAAATGATAAGTCTCATTGAAAATGTATGGTCGGGGGTTAGGCACTTGGACTGTCATTGGGATGTTTAATATGATGCTTGGGCATTAATAAGGAAATTATACATATCTTGTTTATGTAAGGAATCAGAGTCATCATAGTTTAGTTGATCTATCAATCCAGTGTTGCGAGAGTTAGGATGATCAACTAACGGGAATGTTTGGGTCTTGATGGTTGAAATATAAGAGAAATGGTAGGACTTACACTGATGTGGATTACAATTGGATCTTGGGCCTTAGAAAAGTGTCATGGTTATTGCAGGAATCATAGTTCTTGTAATTTAGTCGATTGGTGCTTGAAAAATGAAATTTCCCTTATGTTTGATCTCAGGCCTTATGAATTCATTATACTTATCCTAGTTATGTTAGGAATCAAAGTCCCCATAGTTACCTTGGTGGGGGAATACACTCTAAAGTTTACATTATGATTAGGGTGTACACACTGATGTTACCCTTTCCTTTGTTGAGGCTAAAAACACAAATGATAAGATTATTTCAGCTCCCTAAGACTACATGAGATATGATCTATGTGAAAAAATGGATATAAAATGATTAGTCCCATTTTTTATGGTGGTGGGACTCACATATTAAGATATCCCCCTTGATGTTTGATATGGAGCTTGTGCCTTATGAATACGTTCTACGTATCCTAGTTATGACAAAAATTAGAGTTCTCATAGTTCATTAGGTTGGGCCTTACACATTGATGATACCCTTGTATCCAGGGATTACACACAAGCTACGAATGAGGCAATAAACCAATGAGATTATCTAATTAACTTACCTTCTTTCCCACCTAACATGTGTTGATTGTCCACTCAACATGCCCTGGTTGTCAACATGACAAGTCAGAGGATGTCTACCTGACATGTCAAAAGGAAAACCAATGGTCTAGTTGACTAATCTGAAAGATGTCACATATCTTTGATGCAATGCATGAGGGTTATCACATTCTAAAGAACAAATATTCTTGAGGACATCTCATGACTAATTTGGTTCACCCTGGAATCCATTGCATGATCCCAACTATCTTTTCTAGAGGGAGTCACCTAATACTTCTGACTTGACCTAGTGTCATCGTGAGAGCTTATTGACATGCTTAGAGGGTTTTTTGAGAGTTGATGTGACATGTCTCAGAAGGTGTCTAATGTTCTAGATGATGTGTTCGTAGGGAATCATGTGACCTATATGGGTTGCCTAGAGGGTGTCATGTGAGACAGTTGACATGTCCTTGTGCTATGATGATACATTGTCCAACATGTGTGAGTACTGTTATATGATCTAGGAAATGGTTTTGAAGGACACCACAAGGCCTGTAAGGATAGCCTAATGGGATTCATGAAACATGGGTGGCATGTTTGAGGGGGACTGTGTGACTCACATTTATATATCCATAGGACTTTATATGACCGAAATAATATGCAGAAGGAACATTACAGGAATGGGATGACATGTCATAGTGTTGTCGTGTGTCTTGGGCGGTTCACATGAAGTGCATGAGGGTCATTTGCTATGTCCTTCACATAAGTCTCCCAACTTTAGTCTTAGTTCCTTCCTTTTATCAGGAGTGATTTAGATTTATTCAATTTTAATTTTTTTATGTCTTTCTTGGTCTAGAGGGTGCACATGATGTTCTCTTCATGTCCTTCTAGAAGTCCTTCACGTGATCTATATGTGATCACACAAAGCACTGATTCATGTTGCATGATAGATATAATAGTTCTCTAATATATTAATGGATGTGAAACTTGTTTATCATGAGATCATCCTTTCAGAAAAATATGTTGTAGTGATGGTGCGTCTGAATGTGAAAAAGACCTTGTGCTCGAGAGTCTAGCCATAGTGGTCCTCACAGCTAGTAGTGGTAGTGGTCATTGTCACCATCAGTTGTGGTCCATTTTTCATGATGGGGTGGGGGATTTTTAGGATTATCCACCCTATTTGTTCCCCACTTTTCAAATCATATTACACATGAATCTATTCCAGAGTCGTAGAAGAGATCTGGTGTCACACATCTTCAGGAGTTTTTGTCGCGGATCACCCTGAGGGAATCAACTAATATTTAGTTACCTTGAGTCCCTTCTTTCAAAATCTCTTTTATAGGGTAATCTTTAATTAATTGGGACTTTTTGAATCATGTTGGTATGCTTAATGACTTCCTTGTGGTCATATTTACATGTCCAAGGGCCTTCCAGAGATCAGGGCGCCTGTTGAAAGGCCTTCTCAAGATCTCAGGTGACTTTTCTAGAAATTCCACAAGACAATGATGGGTATTCATGGGGTCTTCATGGGATCAAAACAAATTTTCCATTAGTCTTGTGAGGCTATGATACATAAAACCTTAACACATCAAAATAGTATTATGACCGTGAGATGCTTTTTCCTCATCCCTCTTTTCTGTCCATTGTTTATATTGAAAATGTAGGGGAGTTCATGAGGGTGCTTGAGTAATATCGAAGACAAATAATTTACCTCTCAAGGATGCATTGTGTGACCACCAGAGGCCCTTTGGAGATGCACGATCATTTCATGGGTGAATCCTTATTCTTATTTTTGATGCCAATGTTGGGGGTGCAAGACAACCTGGACATGTTCGAGGCCTCTCACGTGATGAGGGTGATACACCAAAAGGATCTCATGTGGTGAGGTGGATATGTCACTAGGGGATTTCATTATCTTTTTAACATCCAAGGGCACGTCTCATGATGTTTATAACCACAAGAGGCCCATGACCTTTGGATATTGTTTGACTAATTTTCTAAGGGGGTTTTCATACTTCCTCTATTGATTGTCTATAAGGGTTACAGATGATCAATATGGGATCTCATGATGGTGTGCACTCCATTTATTGGACAATAACCCTACTTACCTATGGAACATCGCATGATCATTGTTGGATCTCACAATGGTGTGAAGACATTTTCAGGGACATTCAATTTTCTCACCATTGATTTTTCACTTATTCAATGATGAGTTTGGTGATGATGTGAAGAGATTTTCAAGGACAATCACTTTTTCCAACAATGATATGTAGTTTGATCCTGAATGTATGATTCCATAGTGCGACCAAAGGTGGTTTCAGGTCATTTCTATATGAAAAAGGGTGAATGAAAAGTGTTGCAAGCTATCACATAAATTTTTTATAACCCAATATCACAATACAAGTACAAAGAATATCTATCCTCTTCACATGACATTAACAATCTCTACCTGAAGATTCTCATGAACACATGATTATTGCATCTTTGTGGTGTGGAATTTGTTTGGATCAACATGGTGCATTGATTCTTGAATGCTATTTATTTCTTGGATTTTGCGCTGTATCATACATATTCATTCATACTTAAACATAGACAAACCTGAGTTTCTATCCACAATTATTCACATAACTTAGTATGTGGAAATTTAATCTCCTTTTAGGCGGATTTAAGATCATGAAATATTCATAGATCCACATTCTCTTTATGAAGTATATACGCAAGGTGCATCAGCTCTCCACATGATAGGCTACGCGGTGACACATACTTTTCAATATAGGTTTCATGGTTCAAGCCTTTCACATGATGGGTTATGTGATACCATAACTACAAAAAATATAGCCTTTAAAAGAAGTAGAAAAGGACATTTACAGCGCTAAAAAGCATTGTTAATCTTAGTGAAGATAGGGTGGGTTCCTTTTTATCAATTCTAAAAAAATCACGGATAAAGGTCCCTTTTATCAGTGCTAAAAAAGTGATGATCAAAGGGGTCTTTTATCATCACTAAAAAATCATTGATAAAAGTGTCATTTATCAGTTCTTTTTTTAGTGCTGATAAAAGTAAAAAAATTTAAAAAAATATATTCGAATCGAACCACCTTTTAACAGCACTTGACGTACCATTAATAGCGTTATCCCTTACCTACACCCACTCACACCCATGCCACCACCATTTAATAGCCCTAGCCCCCCACCCTACACCCACATGCTCTAGCCCCCTGCACCTGCCCACACGCCTCTTCCTCCCCTTGGATTTGAAAATGAGACCACTCCCCTACGTGCCTGGAACCTTTACCACTCCCTCATGTTTCTTTTTCTCCATTTAATGATATATCTATTTTATTATATATATATTTACTTATATTTATTTTAATTTTATTATAGATTTATATTAATATATATATATATATATTGATATATTAATATATAATTTTTTTGTATATTAATATATATATATATAGTTATATTTTTTATCTGTATATTTATTCATATATTAATAATTATTTATAAGATTTGTTTTAAATACATTTATAAAATATATTTCTATACGTGTGTTTATAAATAAGTAAATACATACATATACAAAACATACATACAATATACATACAACTGTATATATTTTTTATATGAGTGTGTATCTGTAAGTATAATTATACATATTTATATATATTTTAATATACTATATATTCGTATTTATATTCATATGTTAGAATATATTGATAATATATATCATTTTTTTAATACATACACACACTAAAATATATAAATATACACACATACCCATTACATAGGTATATAAATACACATATATTTCTATTTTAAATAAATTGGATATTATATGGCTTATATATTGTTAAATATACTTTATATGTAAATATTTTTAATTATTTAATTATAAAATTATTATTTTTGTGTGAATATATAAAAAGTTTGTACAAATTGTTTTATGTGTTATTATAAATAACATTACATTATAAAAAATAATAAAATTTCATATCCATAATATCAAAATGAATGTAATCCCTCTAAAAAAATTTGGTCCCCACTGAGAAATGGAAAAAAGACCCCCCCCCCCTAAACAAGGTTGAAATTCCATTGAATGTTAAAAAACATGGGTATCCCAACTAAAAACTCAGTTTCAGAGGCATTCTGAGCCTTTTTTCCTTGAAAAATGCGACCAAAGGTTCCCTTCCATTTACAGTGCGTAGATCTCCTTGTAGTATTCTATTTGATATGTTGTAAAGCTCAAACAAACACACAGATCAAAAGTTATATCCGTTTGATGTTTGAGTAATGTTTTCAACTTATTTTACATCTATTTTTTTTTGGTTTTTTGTGTCTTAAATTTGTTACTAAATGATTTTTATTCAGTGATAATTGTAAAATTATTAATTAATTATATTTTTTAAAATAGGTTTAAGCCATTTTTAGTAAATTTATAATATATTAAATGTAAATGTATATTAATACCTATCGAAAAAATATTTAAAAATGTATATTATATTTATATGAATATAAATATATTTATTAATATATTTTTTTATTGTTTTTTTTGAAATATACCCTTTAACAGCACTATTAAAAAATGTGATGATAAATAACCCCCTTTATCAGTGCTCATAAAAAAAGTGTTGATGAAGGGTTACCCACTAACAATGCTAAAAAATATAAAATAAGGGGGGGGGGTAATTTTATCAACACTGAAAAAAAATTGATAAAGGGGTACTTCTAATAGAGGATTTCTAGCACTCTTAAAAGTATCCTTTATTAGTGCTTTTTTTAGTGCGGTTAAAGGGTGGTGTTACAAAAACCTAGTTTTTTGGTAGTTCACTTTATTTCACGTGATATATTATGTAGGGAATTAAATAGTCACATGATTGCAAGAATGGGAATTGTGTGACCTTTTTCACATAACCCTTATCGGGTTTTGATGCTATATTTTGTGAGGAAATGAGAGATCTCCTTTTGGAGTGGCAGAAGAGCGCCCCAATGCATGATCTCCCTCAAGTATTTATAGAGGCATTCTTGCACTATCTTTGTGCATCCTAGAATGGTGGTCGGCCAAATAAATACATTCCCCTACTTATCACACCGAATTACCCAGAACAAGATCTAAAAGTAAATCCGTGTCAAGGTATATTTTCAAATAACTGTAGCATTCAGTATTCTTCATTCGAAGCATAGTTATATGTGCATGATAATATAACCACATGAAAGCTCCAAATTTCTTCGTAATATAGTTTGGGGGTTCTATGCACGTTCTATATAGTTTTACCATGTGCAGGATATTTTTGAAACTTGTCTGCACCATGACTTTTAGTCCTATATCCATGTTATGTTTTCAGTTATGACTTCATTTTTTCCTCTTTTAGAGAATGCATGATCTTATTCCAATGGATATTGTCCCATTATTTATAGTATGTACTTGGACAAGTGGTCTTCGTATTTATCTGCATCACGTAAAGCAATATCATAGCAAAGAAGACTATCAAAGTTGGTATTTCTGGATCACATGGATCACACCTATTCACATCAATGAACCATATTTTCAACACTGTGTGTCTACCTGGAGGATTCACATTATAACACAACATGCTTATGGCTTCAAGAGTGTGCTTCCATTTTTCATACATTAATGAATGTTATCCACCGAAACTATGGAGTTTTGATGTCATTAATCTCACTCTAGGGTTATAAATGTGAAGCAGACCATTGTGTTATCCTTTTTTGGGCTATTCTTTTTATCCACATGCATGTGCTACATGAATGGAACCACTCAAACATGTGATCTCATGAAGATCAATCATACTGGATCACATGGTTTAGCATGGAGTTATATCTTCTCATGGAAGTGCTTCATATGGAAGCATTATAATGAAGGTAGGAGTTATAGTTTGGGACATTTCATGAATTGATCTAGGAGCATGGTTTTAATTTGGTTATCATGATATCATATCAAGCGTAGTTTATTCATGTGATGGATATGTTAGTATAAGCAGTTATGCACGATGAGCTTGAACCCTAGTCATTCCACTAACTAAAGAACCTGAAGTTGAAGATGATCCCCGTTGTGAGGATATTGTGTATTACCCTCCTCATTCATAGTGATTGATGCCAACACGTTTGTCACATTCACATTCTTGTATACTTAAGAGACCGTATATGTAATCATTTACTCATTTCTTCTCCACTAGTGTAGTCTCTTATCCATGGGGATATTGGCCCTGATGTTTTACTACAAATCTGAAAAAGGGGTGGTGTTCTATTCTCGTGTGATTGTAGGTTATAAGTATGATGTTTCTTCTTTGCATGATAGAATATACAGTGCTTGATTACCTTTTGACTAAATCTCACAAGGTTATCTGAGTAGGAGGATATGTAGTTTGAGAAAAGTCATCTTTTAGAGGTCCTATTAGTGTGTGGTATCCACCCTATCTGTAAGAGGAAATAAAAAACTCTAATTCTATGTGGTTTAAGTAGACGATATGCACTATATTTTACCTATCTTCTAATATTCACAACATTCTTCCTTCCATGAAATGGTGGGTAATGTGTAAATATGAGCGTCAACACTCACATAGTGTGCCTAATCACGTATCTAACTATGCATTCAAATATACCTTAAAATCATTGTTTCATGGTTAATGTATATGATGTACTAACCATGCACCCAAATTGTGTTCAAAAACTTCATTTTTTTTGTAGATTTTAAATTTAAATTTATATATTTTATTTATAGAGATGTATAATTTTACTGGAATTTAGAATTTTCAATGGAGGGGTGGGTTTTTTTATATAATAGGTCGGGTGGTAAATGTTCAAAATATACAATATATACCACTGATTACCTAGTGACCTAGTATCATGTACCTTATGGGTGTCTAGAGGGTGGGGTAGTAGTTGTATGTGGACCACATAATTTCTAGTTGCATTTGGTTGAGTAGAATGAAGACACTACATGGGGTGTTTTTAAGGATTTAATAACACTTTTCATGATGAGGAATATTTAATAAACAATTAAACCATTATATCATTATTATTAAACCAAAACCATGTATATAAAAATTAAATAAAATGTATCAATTCAACCTATGTTGGTTGATTATATTACCGTAAAAAACGAGCTTGATGAACATCACTGATATGTAAACAATAAGTTCCTTCAACTTAGGTGCATTATTTTATTAATGGATCACCAAACACTTGGACATGAACCTCTTTATGAACATAATATAATTTTACCACACAAGTGGAAAATGTATAAAGGGAAGATAGCTTTAGGAGATGAAACAGAAGGAATCACCTGATTAGAACCCCATTCACATGGATTTAAACCAAATTATATTGAACCCATATACACTCTTTTATCCGTCCATGAATTTAATCATAGGTTACATAATTTCTGGGTAATGCATCTATTTCATCATTTGTAACCCACAGACGATTCATACATTTAACATTTTAATTAATTTGATTATCCTACATGTTTAATCATATAAAAAATTTATAATTGATGATATCCTTTATGTGGAAGATATATAAATGTTAACATTTAGTGTTTGATTTATATAATAAATCATAAAATCCAATATTAATATTACAATACGATAAAATATAAAATATTTCATTGTGATATTCTTATATCATACACTCTGATTGTCCAATGTAGTTGAATAATATCCAACAAACATGCCTTATGATACAACCTACATCGGGGTATATGATATACCTTAGATTCATGCATTCTATATAGTAAGACATGATCAAATAATCAGATATGATATAACTAAATTTATCACATGATTTATATTGTCTTTTGGGAATATATATCTAAATATACCTCTTATACTAAGGAAATTTAGACTTTATGCCATTTGAATTTCTATTTTATCATATAAAATATATTGTGAAACCATATCTAAAAACCATTATGGATATATTCATAAACACACTTAAAAACCTATCATTATAATTATGTATCATATCATAGGTAATACCTTATAAATATACCTCCAACATTCTTTCTGGATAAACTCAAAACTCTTTTAGGTTAGCTATCTATGTTTTCTAAAACACATCCCTCATTTTTATACTAGAAAGTTTAACCTCATAGGTGTTTTTAGAATTGAAACAAATTAAATTTCCAAATTCTCAGATATACGCTATGAGTGGACTCTAAAAAAACATTTTTGGTGCTTAATCTATAAATGGATCTATTAATATCTTCACCAAACACATGTATCTCAATATCTATATCCACTAATTTTATCATATGAGAACATTTCTTTTTTATAATATCCCTTTGTCCAAGACATTGAGAAACTGTATAAAAAATAGTATGTCAATACCTTATATCTATTCATACAAACTTGATTCTTAGAGTATAGATTGACCAAATAGATGAATGCATCATATTATATCCACCATGATGTACGAACACATCACATTCCTTGCACCCAATAGATAACTTCATCACATATAACTAATCTAGTTATATTCATACTATCCTTCAATATATCTTAATTGATGGTTTATATGTTATACTCATCATATGAGAGAAAAAAAATCCAATATTGATTAAACTAAACCTACAAAATGATGAACGACATAACCAACCACACCTGATCATCTTATTTGTGAAATTTCCATAGGAAATGTAGTATGATGTTTCTTATGTTAGGTATATTTTCTAACAATAGGTACTAGGTAAATCATAATATAGAATATGCACCCATAGTATACCAAATACATAGTGTATAGAACTTCATGTGGTATACATCATGGGACATCAATCACATAGAACTCATTTTGTGTCTAATGAGAAATTATGTATCCCAATATAAAATCATATCCACGCTAACCTCATAATTTACTTATAACCTATAATAATTTGAAAATATATGTTAGGTATAAATAAAATTCAAAATTTGAGAAGTTAATTATTATTCAGTTCATGTGTTAGATATATCTAACATGAATGAATAATAAAGATAATATTCCATTTATATAACATGATAAAATTTCTTATATTTATAAAATCCATTAAGAATAAAATAAAAAACCATACATAAGTGTTAGTTTCATATCTCATACAAAAGTATTGCAGAATACCTTCTATTTTCTATGTTTTAGGTTTTTTTTAAACTCATTACATATTGATGCAATTCTTACCACTCCTCTATGAGACCATATGATAAAAATATACCACTAAACACCATTAATTAGAAACATATATATTGAAATAAATTTTGAATAATGGTTAGATTATGAATCATATTCCATGTTATCAAATCCTTGAAGAATTATCCAAAAATATTTAATACAAAAAAGCACATGTTAAAAATTTATTTTTTTGTATTTATATTTCTCCCAAAGTTCACAATCATAATCTGGGAACCTTTCTATTACGAAATTTTCTTTTATATCATCATGGTAAAAAATATGACACATTAAATTATATTTCATTACCAACATACCCTAATATCTTTTATGATATAATTTGACAGTCTCATTGAATTTCAACTATGAAATTTTTTTATATTCTATATTTAAACTTTTCTAGGACCAAATATTCTCCAATTTTCATCATAGTATCTATATTCCATCCAAAATATCATGTTATGAAAGACAAACACATTTTTGTTAGGAAAAACTATAATTTTATTTAATGATAATATTTTGAAAATAAACTATTAAACAAAAAATCTAATATGTTATTTTATGTGTTTGGAGTAATATTCTAAAAATAAGGATTTATTATTTAAAATATTCCACTGATGTCTGGTAGAAACTACTTCGAACCAACCCATCAACATTATTAATCCCAACATGTTTCATGTTTAGATTTTACGTTCATAATCCTTGAATATACTACTAATAAATAAAATAGTTCTTATCTGAGGTCTCCCACTTGAATAATATGTGATATCCCAAGGATCTTCGTATGATATATTTTTAACCCAAATAATTTCAAGAAAAAATAGATCAAATTAAATTTAAAAATGAATTAAATTGATAATTAAAAAACAATCAACTAAAATAGAATCATGGGATCAATTCAATGGATGTTTCACAAAATATAACTAACCCATTGTTTCCTCTAGAATTGGGGATGACCTTATTGATTTAAGATTAAAACATTTCAAGCGGTTTTTAACGGGTTTGTTCGTAGAACCGGAAAAATCCAGTGATTCCATATCCATTTGGACCTACTTTCCAAAGGCAGGTGCTCATTAGTTGTGAACTGATGAGGCTTAAGAATTTTCATTGGTCGAGAGGATGGGAGGTCAGACTCATCACTCCTTTTTTAGGGAAATTATTGTCTACTCCAGGAATCAATTTATATATTTAAGCTATGTTCGTGAATCCTTATTACATTACCAAGTATAAAATGAGCTTTCCTTTAGTTCTAACAATCAATGATTGATATGTAGGAAGTTTAGAGAATCTTTTATATGTATTTGAGGTTCTTTGATAGAGAATCATTTGCATTTATTAGAGATTCTTAGGTAATGGTATCCTTCAATACATAAAAATATCTTAGTCATTATGATGACCATACTGGTTTTAAAGACACTTAGTGGGGCACTTGAAGTTTGTTGTTATTCAGAAGGACATGGATTATTTCAAAGTTGGGATCGTACCCGTAGATGGGCTACCTACGTGTCCTTTGTTTTTGGAAAAGGAATCAGAACCCATGTAGTTCGAGTAAGGGAGTATGATGTTTATGTATGATTTATGGATCAAAGAAAGATGTCATAATTACTTTTACACTCTAAGCTCACGCGAGTCATGATCGGTGTGAGAAACAAGAGGTATTGGTAAAACCAGACAATTGTGCCATCATGAAAAATGATGCGGGGCTTATGTATGTATGGCTGCCCAAATAGATGAAGATTAGGATTTAATTCTAGGAAGAAACCCGGGAACAAGGTCTATAAAGGTATATGTACATCATGGAGATTTGGATACTCTAACTTGGGGCTTACTTCTGAGGAAGATGCTCAAATTATGAGGGGACTTATGATTAGGTTTTACTCATGAGAAGGAAGTCCAAATCAAATGTAAATTAAGACCGGTTAAGAGAAATTATGACTGGGAATTACTCCTAAGGAGGAGGCCCAGGTTAAAGGATTTTAGAACTGGGGTTTACTCCTAAGGAGGAGGCCCAGGTTAAGGGACTTGGGGCGTACTCCTAAAGAGGATGCCCATATTTGTAGACTTTGAGACTGGGGCTTACTCATAAGGAGGATTCCTAGATTTGGATATTATGACTGGGGCTTACTCTTAAGGAGGATGCCCAGGTTAGGAAATTATGATTGGGGCTTACTCCTAAGGAGGATACCCAAATTAAGAGAACTTGGACTGTGGCTTACTCTTGAAAAAGGGGCCCATGTTAAGGATTCTCATCATAAAGGATGAGGTTGAATAAACGAAATCTATAACCTTAGTGACATTAAGATATATAAATCAGTAGGTTTTAAGAGATGTTCCATAGAATTACTTTCAGATAATGAATCCAACAAGGAAATCATGTCATGAATGACTTTTGAGAGAGTTATTAAGGCTTAATCTTGAAGAGGATGAATGGATAGGCATAAGATAGGTGAAATAGGTAGGAGGGGGAACCCAAAAAGATGGTGGCACGCAAGTCCTGCGTGGGCGCGCAAGTCCTGGTCACGCAAGTATATTTTTGTGACACATGGGTACTTGTGCGATAGTCAATCCTTAGGGTAATACTTTGGCAAGGCTTGGCTCAAGAACTTAGTACTATCCCTAGAAGCATCCAGAAGAGGGGAGTGCAAGTTCTGTTGAAGGGGTAAGGCGGAGCGCATGTGTGGCCATTTCCCTTAAGAGCTGGCCACTTAGGCGCGCAAGTATTGATGAGTTTCAACACTTAGGCCTTACTCCTCCTCTTTAGATCTTTCATTCTAGGTAATAAATTACCTTAGTAGTGTTCGGAATATTTGAGAAGAGACTAGGGTACCGGGGGTTAAAATATGAGTTTCTGGAATTTTTCTTCCTCGAAATGGGGGGCCCACAGGGGGTATTTACAGGATGGAGAAGACCCTGGGTGAAATTCAAAGAGGGCACGCAAGTCACCTGCACGACCATTGGGAAGCGTGCAAGTATACTTGCGCAAACATGGTGGAACTTGTGCGACCCAAGTGCATTTGAATCTTTTTTCATGCCTTTGTCAATTTTTTATGTTTCATCAAAGGATGAATCACTTTGGGTTCAAGGTATTTCCTCTTATTAGTGGTTAGACTCTGTGATGAAAAGGAGCATCAACAAAAGTCCCCCCTCAGAGTTGCATCCAAAATAAATGAGGATGTTACTCGGAGGAAAGAATAAAAACCAAGGAAACTTCGGCGCGCAAGTGTTGAGCACGCAGAGAGATGCGCGCAAGTGTTGAGCCGCACAGGCGTCGGCGTAGCTGGTTGCGTGCGCAGGCTTCATGCACACAGGGTTGAGGCCTGGCCTTTATATATGCGGCCATTTCTCACGCAAAGCACCGAATTTTAGAATTTCAAGATCTCGCCACGCAAGTTCCCTTCGCCACGTAGGTTGATCTGTTTTCCGCTATTTCTTCACTATCATGCTGTTGTCAAGGTATTTGGATTTATGCGGTGATACTTGCATGCCAAAAACATGCGCGGCACATCCATACTTACGCGACACATCCATACTTGCGCGCCAAAATTAGACTTGCTTGCCCTAATGCCTTTTCCATTTTCTCAAATTTCTTCACAAATTTTATAAAAAATTGACCCATTTAAGAGTTAATTTATTCAACTTTTGTGAAGATTCAATGGATCCCAAGAGAATCGGAACGGCTGATGAACTGGCTAGAGAGATAATTGATGATATGATGAGCATCATTGGCCAGGATTACTATACCGTCTGTGACAACACTCTCTCGGATTTGGGAAAATACTTGAAGAAGTATCATCTTGATTTCCCACAAAGCATCTATCTTCCATTGTATGGCTACAGTCATCTGCAAGAAGTTACCATCCCATAGGCAAAGATTATCTCCCAATTTCTTGGTTTCAGAATTATACCAATTTTGCATCAATAAATATCTCATATGGAGGAGCATTTATAAATGCTAGAACAATGGAGAAGGCTCATATGATGCATCATAGCCCTTGTACGCCGGATCTGAAACCTCACAAAACCGAGTTGCAACCACATTGTTATCCTTCAATCTTCCAAAATTCTCAGATGGATCAATCCAAAGGCTGGAAGAAGAGCTGGGACGTCCATCCTGGAGGAGGTGTGAAGCCAACTTGATGTGGGAATACTTGGTACGACAAACCTGTGCAGATTTTGTCAAGGATTTGAAAGGAGATGCGATATATGAAGTCGTCTAGACTGGGAAAACATATGTTTACAGGCATGATAACTTCGTGCCAGAGATACTCAGCCATTGGAGCCTAGAAACTAATTCATTCCATCTGACTCATGAAGAGGTTGGCATCGGTCTATGGGATGTCCACAAGATCTTAGGGGCTCCAATTTTGGGTGATATGTTTGATGAATTTATCCCTCCCAAGGAGACCTATAATGATTCGGAGAAGACTCCGGCTTTAGCTCAGGAATTATTGAAAATATTCCACAAGCTCAAGAGTCCAGAGACCTCCTTAACTCATTCTAGAAAAGGTATTCATCCAAAGGAGTGGATTAATATGTCTCTTATTGAGAAGTAGGAGAAGGTGCCGAAGGAGAAGGAATCAAAGGAGAAGGGATCGAAGGAGAATGGGTCCAAGAAGAAGAGGCCCACTCGTCCTTCTACTTGCCCCAAAATAGAGAAGAGGGGTGCTCCTGGCACATTTTGGCCGACCTTAGAAGCAGGGGAATTTGAGAAGTGGGGATATGAGGTGAATCAGAGGATCCCAAAAAAACTTGTCTGGCGGGATTTTTGGCCTTATGGCTTGGTGTTTATCTCTTTCCAGTCAGGGACTCGAAGGGAGGTGTCAGTCCAGGGACCTTTTTTATTGCGGCCAAGTTGGCTGAGGGAAAAATGGTTGGATTAGCTACCCCCATTTTAGCAAAGATTCATAGGTGATTACTCCATGTCTTCATGGGTAAGTCTCCTTTGAGAATAGTGGGACCATTTCATGTTTTTTGGGGATGGATCGCCACTCACTTTCGGACATATAGTGTACAAAATGGAGTACAAATCCAAAGAAGTTCTTTCAGGCCATCAGTGCAAGAATTCTCGGGAATTTCTCCACTAGCCCTCAATTCTTATGACATAAAGGTGAGGCTGAGCATGTATATGGAATTTAATTTCTTTCCTTAAGGAAATCCTCCAACTGGGCAGTTTTTTGATGATGAAACAACTAGTTTGGAATTAAGGGCATACATGCTGGCTTGCAGAGATGGTGTGCTGGTTTCCAGGATTGACAGAGAGATTATATGCGAGGCTTATGCTCCACATAGATTTCCACGTCAATTCAAGTGTTTACAGCGGACTGTTGTATCTCCCACTGTGCATGTCAGGTTAGAGAAACATCTAAAGGTTTCCCGGTAACTATGGTTGCTGACTTCTAGGGAGAATACTGGGGCAGTGTTTGATCTACCAGTTGATAAAGCGAAAAATAATTTGACTACATGGTATGTTGAAAACTAGATAGCATCATACCCTAGAGGGATGCTGAATCACCCGGTTTATCAGGTGGGGAAAAGGAAGAGAATTGTAGAGAAAGAAATCCTTCCTCAGGGAGATGATGCTTCCACAACTGAAGCTGATTCACCGAATTCCTCATCTAGGACTGACTCACCGGATTCCTAAGATGGGGATGATGAGGCACAACAAGTGGCAAAACAGACTCATGCCCGATATAATCCTCTATTCAGAATCAAAATACCCACTCCATTAACTCCTAGTGAGTTACTTCATTGTGGTAATTTAATCAACATTACGTTATAGAGAAAAAAGTCTTATTTTCTAATTCTCTATCTGTAGTTGCAGGAGATGGGAAGAAGCTGATTTCGAAGATTGTAGGACCTTCCTCGCATCCTTCTGGTACACATAGTGAATTTCTATGACCATAGGCTATCCAGACATGGTAGAGTTTATACTGTAGTGTTGAAACTGCATGGCTGGATTTGTGCAAGGGGATACACCTCCCTGGAATAGGGAATCTTCTGGATTCTATAGATATCTATTACAAGGATAACCCCAATGAAGTGTGGGATTACATCAGAGAGCTATAAATTCTCATATATGCCACTGATGATTCCATTCCTATCACTAAACGGGTGAAGGAAATGATTGATCGTGGTGCCACTAAGGGGACTGGTGGTTCCGGAGATGAGGAGTGGCACGATTATGTGGCTCTTAAAGATGTAAGTCTCTTTCCTTATTTTCTTTGAAACTTTATTTCAGTAAAATCTTTATTACTCAAGGAAATTATTTTCTTCATCATGCAGCTTGCAAAGAAAAGAACTACTGAGGTTCCTTCGCCACAGTATAGCCCTGGTAATACTACCATTGGGGCTGTTGCTGAATCTTCTCGTGATTTGGGCAAGATATATCCTAGACAACAAGCCATGGATGAAGAGTTGGATATGGCTTTCCATTTTCCAATTCAAGTGCCTTTAAAGGATACCTTCGACACTCCTAAAAAGCCAATGAAGCAAAGGCATTGAAGGAGGAAGTCCACAGCTAAATGCTTTATCAGTAGTGGTAAGTCCTTTGGATAATCATGAGTCTTAACCCATGAAAAGGTTTTTCATACTTCTTGGGATTGAAAGGGATTCTTAAATATCCCCTCTGAGAGAGAGGAATGATCCTACTTTAAGGACCACAGAGGGTACTGGTGAACAATCACAAGTTCAGGCTGATTTTTCTGCTCCTAGAGAAGAGCCAGCGTCTGTTCCCAGTATCCCTCCTACTGCTGTTGCAAGAAGAGAAGAACCTTCTTCTGGTAAGTTAAAAATGCTTCATAAAATGTTGAATGAAACATCGACTGACTTCAATTCTGTAATACTTTAGGTTCAACCCCTGCACTGAAGCTTTTGGCGGCCATTGCAACTGATGCTGCTATTTTATCTAAAGATGTTGTTCAGGGTCAGAGACCGCAGGATGAAGGTCACCAAGAAGACATACCAAATGCTCCCACTGGTGATATTAACCAGGATTCTGAGATTACATTGGATGAAATGATGGGAATTGGTGTATATTTTGAAGATTTTTTATATCATGTTAACTTATCATGTAATTTAGAAGATTATGGATGTGAGTGTTATCCTTTATCCTATAAAAAATAACTTTTTATTACATGTCTAATCATGATCGGTTCAAATATGTACCTTTATCTGAGCAAGCTGCTGAACTACCAATGCCTGAAGGGGGTACAGAAAACCCTACTATTGTAGAGACATTAGCGTAATTGGAGATGAACCCCGTAGATCTTCCTCAAACTCACCCAGAAAATCCTGTTGAAGCTAGGAAAGACGGGGATGAGATTTCTCAAGTTACTGATATACCGTTGGGTAAGGGATAGCAATATTTGTGATTGTACTTAATTTGAAAGACAACCAATTAAATTTTGTTGTCCTTTGAAACTAACCAAAGATTTCAATTGATTATGCAGGGCTATCAATTTCAGTGGCTAGATCTGGAGGTGAAGCCTCAGCCTCCGCCCCAACGGGAATTGAAAGTGAAGAAGCACAGGTCAGGGGGAAGGAGTAGAATAGGGAACTTCCCTAATTTCATTAATCCCAGATTATATTCCCCCCTGTGACAGTGATGCTAAGTCAGATCCAGAAGTACAAAAGGTACTCCAATTTTCACGACGCAAGGCATGGAAAAATATATAGAAAATCATATCTGAAGTGCATCTTGAAGAGATGTCATCAAAGATACCGCGACTGTTATCCCTGTTTGTTATGATGGGACTTGGCGGTTTTGGATATCAAAAGATCCATGCCACAGTATAACAAGTCATCTTAAGGAGGGAACATGAGCAAAAGTGTCATGAAGAGCTTACTAGGGTGAAGCTGTCAGCCAATATCAGGGAATTTGAGGCTGCGGTATCCCGAGATGAGGCTGACTATGCTGCCAAGATGAAGGAGATGAAGCATAAGATCAAAGATAAAGTCATCCATCAGATGAACATTCAGCAATAGTTAGATGCTGTTACTGGGGAACTTGACCAACTCAATAATTAATTAGAGGGAGCTCAAGAAAATGGGATGAAAGCCATCGCAGATGCCAAGAAATCACTCCATCAGGCTGAAAAGAGTGAAGTTGGTTGAGTGCATGAGCTTCAAGTGGCTGCTGATGAAGCTCAGGATGTTGTACATCAAGTGAAGACTTATTTTGATAGCATTTTGTAATTCCTGGAAAAGAGAAGAGAATCCAGTCTGTGGATGTCCTTCTAAATCATGGGTATCAAATGGAAAAACGCTTTAATTTTCAATCATCAATGCACATATTTTCCCGCTACCTGCTTTAAATTTTTACCTAAGCCAATGGTCCTAGTAAGCATAGTTTGACTTTTTCTAGGGTTATTATAAATAACCCTAAAAACATTGAATCTTTTAATTGCTCAATATTACCCAAATCATGCAATATGTATGTTTAGTGAGTTTGAACTTGACTTTTGTTCAGAGTTCCCTTGTCTTTTGTGGGAAATTTAAATTCATGCACGTCAGACATAAAGAAGGCTAATGTTTAAGGTCAAAACAGATTTGACCGAATGGATTAAAATTGACTCAATTCCTTGACAATTTATCTAAAAACATATTACCACACTCAAGTATGATGGAAAATATGTAAACTATGACTTAATAAATTTTGAATATGAGGGATGACATGAAAAAGGGATAAAAGGCATTAGAAGAAGTAATTCCCAAGAATAAAGATACTACTATTTAACAAACCCATTGGGGGGTTGAATTATGCAGGTATTCCTATGGGCATTGGATGCATAGTCAAATAATAATATCTTTTAGCTGACAAGTCTGTTATGTAGACTATTTATTCAGGACCGCCTAAGGGCATGTGCTGCATAGTCAGGCAAAATAAATCTCAGAAATTTACTTTTCTACTGCTAAAAATCTAGTGAATGTTTATGGGGATTCAAATTTTCCAAAATCATAGACTTTGCTGTATAGAGAGAGGTACTTGAATATGGAGAAGATATTTCCAAACAATATTGTCTAAGAACTGGATGAATGTCACTCCTACAAAGGTCTAACCCAAACGCAGGGATGGGAAATATAAACCATAGACTTGAATACTTTCAGATCATGAAAAATAACATGGGAAATATATGTTAAGGATGGCTATTTTCTACATATCCTTACATATTGTTGATAAGACCAATGAGGGAAAAATAGGTCTTCTTCCCAATAATGATGTTACTATTATTTAACAAACTCGTTAGGGGGTTGAATTATGCAGGGCCACTTAAGGGAAATGGATACATAGTCAAATAATAGTATCTTTTTGCTGACAAGTCTATTATGTAGACTATTTATGCAAGGCCGCCTAAGGGCACGTGCTATATAGTCAGGCAAAATAACTCTCATAAATTGGACATTTTGTGACTAGAAGTCGAGAAAAGGGTTATGAAGATATGAAAATATTTAAGGTTAGGATTATGACACATAAAAATTGGTATTGTCCTATTTATGTTGAGATATATAAATGAATGCTAACCATACTCATGTGGTGGCTGGGTCCTGAATTGAAATGTTGGACTTCACTACGTATCCCATAAGGATGGGAATCAAGCCATGCATAGTTCTTGAAATACATTTTAACGTCATGTGGGATGAAAGTGTAAGAGATCTTAGTTTAGGTTCATAGAACTCGTACCATTATAAGAAATACACAATGTGTGTTTTCACAGGGAATTTTCAGGCAGGGGACTGAAAGTGGAATTTGGGGTTAGGGCCAAAAGACTTGGGGCATGATTCGAGGGACACTCAAACGTTCCTACATATCCCATAATGATGGGAATCAAGCCCACATAGTTCTAGAAATGCCCTTTATACAGATTTAGTTTGTACTAGTGAAGGGTGAAAGGGGACTCTAGTGCAATGATAGTTTGACCCAAGATAAAAGGTTCCGACATTTCCATGTATGCACGTAGTCTATAGAATATAACATGATTGGAAATCAATGTAAATAATGATTCCCTCTCAGGTGAAGGTATCAAATAATGTTGTAGTTTATTGTCGTACATGACAAAGGTGCTATACAATTTATTGTCGTATAGCAAGGACAAAGGTAAACCAATTTAAAGATATTGATTCTGAAAGTGGCTTCACGAATCAACATCATATGAGATGGAGGTGAACCGATGTGAAGATATTGGTTTTTGGCTTGAACCTCGGGAGGTTTCCAACATACCCAACCTAGAAGGTGAAGGATCAAATTCTGCGTTGTTCAATTTAAGAATGAATTAGTGATCAAGTTGCTCTTGGGGACAATGACCTAAAAAATGGTGTTGGGACTTACACATAGTTTGCGGCCCAGAGAGGGTGTTATGGTTGAAGTTTACTCTAAGCTCACGTGAGTCATACTTAGTGTGAGAAACAAGAGGTAGCAACAACATTAAAAATGCATAGTTTAATGTCATGTAGGACATATGAAGGGACTATGTAGTTTAAAGTTTTGCAGTGAGGACTATTGGTGTTGCACAATTTAGTGTCATGCAGCAGGGACAAAATACAATTTAACGCCATGTAGGAAAAATATAGAGACACAGTTTAACATCATGTTGGACAATAAGGGTGACTGTGTAGTTTAAAGTCATCTAGTAAGGACAAAAAAGATACAGTTTAACGTCTTGTTTGACCTATTAGGGATTTTTTTTCATAGTTTAATGTCATGTAGGATGAAAGGGATGACAATATTTTTAAGGTCGTATGCATGGACCATTTGTTATGAAGTTTAACATCTTGCTGGATGTAAGGGACTTCTGTACAGTTTAACATCATGTAGTTAGGACGTCACAGTTTAACGTCATATTGGACGTAAGTTCCAATAGTTTAAGGTCATATGCACGAACCATTACTGATGATGTAGTTTAACATCTTACTGGACAATATGAATTACCAAAAGTTTAATGTCGTATACACGGACCGTTGGTGTATTTTGTGTTTATACAAAATACTTCTTCAGAAATCTGGCATTGGTTGGAGTAGTGATGAGGTCTCCATCCAATGAGATTAAAGAATAAGCTCCATTGGAGTAGACCTTATGTATTGAATAAGGTCCTTCCCATTTTGGCTCTTGCTTGGGAGGTTTCTTTTCTAGTATCATTGCAGTTCTAAGAACAAATACCAATTCTCCCTGAATGAATGAACGAAGATGAACTTTTTTGTTGAAAGCTCGTGCTATTCGATTCTGATAGACGTCCAAGTGGTGCAGGGTGCACAATCTTTTCACATCTAACCATTCCAATTAATCCAATCGCTTTTGTGATTGTTTATCTGCAGATGACTGATCACAAATGGCTACTCTGAGCGAGGGTAATTGAACCTCAATGGGCAAGACTGCTTTCGTTCAACATAAAAATGAATATGGAGTTGACCGTGTTGCAGTGAAGGTGGTAGTTCGATAAGCCCATAAAGCATGAAAGAGTTTATCAGGACATGACTTCTTATCTTTATCCATCATCTTTTGCAGTATATTTGATAGAGTCTTGTTGAAAGATTCAATCTGGCCATTGGCCGCTGCATGATACCAAGACGAATGATTGGATTTTATGTTGTATTCTTGATACAACTTCCTCATCTCGGATGAACAGAAGTTGGTGCCATTGTCCGTCAATATGGTATGAGATCCCTATACACTGTTGTATCTAAGAGAGTGATGGAGCTAAATCTGAAATCCATTGAAGAAATAGATGATCTACAATGCACCCAAGTATTCCATAAGATGAGGAAGATATAAATAACTCAATATTTGGAAGGAGGATGGGGACCAATAATAATACTGATGTTCTTGAGGGAGTGCACATGAAAAACTACTGATCGATCTAATCATGGAGGATGACCAAAACCTAGAGGTGTATATGAAAATTAGTATCTAAAGTTCATTAATTATTTTATTTTTTGGTATAGAGTTATTGTATCTTCTATTGGACTCCAGATTATGTGGAAAGAACACTTGATTTAGTGTTATATAATATTTTTTAAGATATTAGAAAATCTATGTTGGGGTATAACCAATATGTAAAGGAGTAGGATCTCCTAAAAACCATGTGAGTTTTTGAGAAATCATTAAGTGGACTTAGAAACTTAAAAAATTCAAGATTTTGTATTAAGATAATTCCTAAATTGAGTGTTCCCCTAATTCACCCCATCTTAGTGGTACATAATCGGATCTTTGACTGATAAGTAGTATGAATGAAGGATAATTTTTAAATATATAAAAAAATTTATTATGAAATAGAGAGCATACTTATTTTGAACATCCAAGGAATACCTACCTTTAATGGAATGAACAACCACAGCTGGAGGAATATAATGTTACCATAAATCATATCACTTGTCCTAGAAGATAGAGGTACTAATATAGTGGAATTTCTACCCATTACTGATATCTCTTCAATGAGTAAAAAAGATAAGAAAAATATAGATATATTTGTCAAGGCTAAAAATTCCATATTAGTGTTCCCATTAGAAAAGGTATACATAAAAGTAATGGCCAATTATACAAAAAATAGGATACAGTAAAAATTGAGAATAAGTTATGGAGGAAATATCAATGGTATGGAAGTAAGGATATAAGCATAGAATAGAAATTTTTTGGATATTAAAATGGTTAATGATGATGATATATATGACTATTTCACCATGGTGAATGAGATATTCAACAATAATAGAGGATTTGGTGAGAATGTGGATCATTACATCACTATTAAAAATATAATGAGAAATAATATGGGTAGATTTGATTACAAGGTTTCATCTTTAGGAGAAAGATAATATCATTCCTTTGAAGAACCTCAGATATTATCTTTATATATAAAATAAGAGAGGCTCCCTCTTTAAAGAATAATGTAAAAGATGAGATGGTATTTTAATTCACGAGGAAAGGGAAATGTTATAGAAAAGAGTCTGTTAAATCAATTGATTTTGATATTAAAAATGATGATGACAACAATTAAATTGATTATATTCTATAAAAGATATTAAATATGGGAAATGTAAATTAAAATCTTTGCAGTTATTGATATTTTATAATTGTGATGATATTGGCCACATTTCAAAATATTTTCCTAATAAGTAAGTTGAAGAATTTGAATTAGATGAGGAGGATGATAAAAATTAAAACAAAAGAAAAGTAAAAACAAGAAGAAGTATTTCAATACTAAAGGAAGAGTATTTATGGGAAAAATGATGAAAGAAGACTCATCCAAAAGATCAGATAATGAATTCTATCTCATTTCTCTTGTTGAGAAAATATTTTATTCATCAACCAGTGATGATGATGGATATTAACAGAGAGATATTGAGTATGAGTTTACAAACAAGATAGAATCTTATCTTGAGTATATTACAAAACCCAATAAAGGGAAAAGGAAGTTATTAAAGGAAAAAAATAAGGTGGGCAAATAAAAAAGAATATTTAATAATGAATGAAGAAGGATGTGATGTTGAGAAAAAGAATCACAATCTTAGAGAAGTTAAATAAGAAAATTTTATTAGAGACCTTGAAGAGAAGATGGATGTTGGATAAAAAGTACTGGGAGAAACATAATTTATTTTCCTTTTGGTTTAGAATGATCTGAACAAGGTCAGATAATATTTTTCCAAGTCAATATTTATTGCAATAAAATACTCTCAAGAAGGTGGAATAAGATGTTAAAATATTAAAGAAATATACCTACAAAATCTTTCTAAAATTAAAACTATTATATCTAATAGTGTAGGATTTATAATAAGTGTTGAATTTAGAAAGAGAATTAAAGAAAATATTCAACACAAAATGATGAAATAAATTAACCTCAAATATCACTTACCCCTTAGAATAAAAAGCCTTTCACAATTGTAGGACAAAAACTACAACATCTTGGTCAGATCTAAAATCAAATTACATGCTCATAGTTTTAAGGGTTTTAATGGTGTTATGGATAGTTTGGACCCAAATCATTATTATATTAGGGTAATATATCCTTTCTAGGGATAAGGGAAGAACCATGGGGATTCTTCTATGAGAAATCAAGGATATATTTATAGATGAAGGACATTAGTGTTAGTAATGATCAAAATATACCCAATAATAAAAAATTTGTATATTTAAATTTTTTAGAAGATATGTACAAGAAGGCCACAAATATGGGGAGTGCATGACTAGACTACAATGAGAGATTCCCTATTTTTGGAAATTAAATAATATCTTGAAATATAAGATGGAGGACTCATGAAAAAATAATACTTTCAGGAATATTTGTGACAATACCAAAGAATTTGATCATATCAATAAGGAGTTCTTGATTGTGTGGTGTAACCACATAGACATTGAAATTAAAATAGATAAGTAAAAATTGAGTGATGAGGAAAAAACATAGAAAATGGTTTTAGATTATGAGATCAAACTTTATGAGAATCTGTTCACAAATTCAAAATTAATGGTCCAAGAAAAATCATGTGAAAGGTGTGCTTTGTCTAGGAATGGTTTGAGTAATTTAATGTAATTATCATCAGCTCAAAAGTATTTTTTTAATAATTTGAATCAATCCCCATTAAATGAATTTTTCTTTGTTACCATGATGATTAAACCAACTCCACATATCTTGTTTTAAAGAAAAGAGTGTGCAGGGTGAGTAGAAACTCTCAACATGAGTTTTTTTCATTGAGGCACAAAGGTGTCCCCTCTAGTATTGTTTATCTATGGTAAATTATGGGTAATAGAAATAGTTGTGTGAGGGTTATCACTAATATTTCAACTGTAATGAAGTTGGAAATTGAGGGAATCCCTTAAATGTTATCTAAAGTTAAAATGGAGCTATCAACATTTTAAAAGTTTATTTATATAAATATTTAAGAACCTATAGACGAACACATGAAATATTAATTTTTATGTATAAAAATATCACTTAAAACCCTTGATAATGATTTTATTTAACAAACTAATTATGGGATTTGGGTGTTTTTTGAAAATATGATATAAAGGGGGCCTTATATAACTAGAACGTTAACTATTCTGATGGTTTTTAATCTAGAAACAAGTTATTCCTTGTGAGAAACTCCTAAAATTAGATTTTGTGTATGATATCACATTATTTTTTATTTTTGGGAAACATTGAGAACCTTTCTTAGATACCTATTGTTCTCTACACTATGTTTTCCAAAGGAGACTTAGATTAGACTAACTAAAAAATATTTTTTATGGAAATTATTTTGGTTTCATCCATCACTCATATGTGGCACAAGATATTCATTAAAGTTTTAGAATATATAGAATGATATAGATAGGAAGAGTATTTTCTAATATCAAATTTAATTTATTATTTATAATGGGGAGAAATATAAGCACACATATTGACATATGTTTTTCAAGGTATTGAAAAAGAACATAAATGGGGAGATTGTTCATCTCAAAGTGTTTGATTACATTTTTTTTCAACATTCCAATATTTCATTGGAGATATAGAGGGGTGATACTTATAGGGTTGTTATGGATGACATCCTCATGATATATATGTGATGATGGATGTTTTTTATTTAATAATATTAAGGACATGTGTTGGTGAATATAGATAAACTATCCAAAACATGTTTGAGACAACATTGTGTGGGGGAAAACTATATAGAAGTTATAAATAGATATGAGTGACAATTGGATCAAAGAATTCATGCGGTAAATAATTAATTCAGATTTCCAATTTATTATCTATAAATAATTTTCATATGTCCAGTCCATCATAGTCGACTTAAAGGTTGATCATGTGGTTGATTATGTTGTTCATATAGTTGATCTAGGTTAAGACATATGGTCAATTCATTGTATTACGCATAATCATTCTTGTATATTGGGTAAAATGTTGAGTTTATATAATCTCTATATTTAAAATAAATAAATTATATTACGTTACTATTATACTCTTCATGGGATTAAGTATCATGGTTAATCAGGATGATCATGATCCTAGTAGCTAAGAATCCAAACATCAAACCAGATGTGATGCATTGAGTGTTAGGGATATCTAGCTTAGGAAGTTGTTAGAGATCAATATTTTATAGAGGAATTTAAATTATACACATAATACAATTTAGTATCTTTAAGATAATTATTGTATTGAAATATATATGAGTACTCATAATATAATTCAGGACCCATAAAATGAATTTATCTTATAGATAATTATGATATAAAGAATTGTCCTATGGAGAATTATAAAGTGGAAGGATATTTTACAAGCATGAGATTTATCATATAGAGATTTATGAAGTAGAGAAAAGTTCCATGATGAAATAAGAAGATCCACCTGATATCAAAGTATGAATCCATACCCATGGATATTTCAAATAAATCTAACGATGTTAGATTTGTATTGAAATGAAAAGGAATCACATTATAGTATTTAAAGAATTTAAGTGGAAGATCGTGGATGATTTAAATGATTTTTAAGGAAGAATTAATTGGTACCTATGTTAAAAAATTTAAATGAGAATATCATTCCATATGAATATTATAGTGTTCAAGTTTGAGTGGAAAAAAATATTCTCATGATAATATACTATGTTATTGTAAATATATATAGATTATGAATAATGGAGTGTGTGAGGAGAATATTGAGAACTCATATACAATGTGCTATAATTTTGATATCTTGATACACCATTATGTTGAGGATAGGTAAGGAATTGAAGTTTAGATAATTGATGAATTAGATATTATACTATACACATGAGTTTCATAAAGATGAGAAATATATAGATCACTCAAGATCTAAATAGAGTATTAAGTCTATCACTACTACTGAAGTTATTTAGGGTGTACATGTGCATAATTTCTAATCACACTACTTTTAAAGGAGGCTCAACAACCATAGGTACATAAGACCATCATGTTCCAGTGGTATTTATTTATTGGACTATTTTTTGATGTGTCATTGTATCTTATAGTGGACATTATAATTTGTGGATATCACACTGGGATCTATGTTGTAATATCTTGTTGAATTTAGTAGAGAATCCATGTTGGGTAGAATAACCATCATGTTAAGGAGTATCCTTTCCAATTAAAGGTTATAAAAACTATGCTCTATCTCCATTCTTATTATTACTATACTTGATGGTGACACTGTGAGAAATCATTGTGAGGATCAAGGACTTTAACAACATCATGAGGTTGAATTAAGAGAATTAATAAAAATATGGTTCCACTGATTAAACAACCTCTAAATGGTACCTAATTATATCTTGTACTAATATAATTCCTTTTAAAAATTCAATAATTACCTGAAATAATGATTAAATAAAAAAATTATTATATAAGAATGAAAAAGGGCATAAAAATTCAAAGAATATATGGGGATTAAAAACTAGAACCAAAAGTATCCCTAACCTAAATTATCTAATATTTGTTGACCTCAACATCATTATAGTGAAATTCAACTCATCATGCCTTGAACAGATAAACTAGAGATATAAATTACTATATATTCTATTTAGGTGGATTCATCATGGTCTTAGTGGTGATGGTACAATGTATATAGAATATCTTCCTCCTTCAGAATCCAGAACTCTCAGATATTGTGAAATAGGACTTTAACACTTCTTTTACTAACTTATCTTCCCTTATATTTCTTAGTTTCATCATGGTATGAAGATTAAAAGTAATATAGCATGATCCTTAATGATTTATTTTTCTATTTTCTCTTTTCCACCTCATGATGAAATGATGTAGACTATGATGTGGTCAATTTTAGATCATATGAGGGTTATTTACATGAACATTCTTTATAGAATGGGGATATCCATGATGGGGTATCTTAACTACTTTCATGTATCCTAATAAAATCACATATTGGATTTTAGGTTTTTCTATGGGATTCTCTGTAAGAGTGATCATTCCAGTCATCCTCTATGGTTTTCCCATGGTATCAACCCATACCAAGGACTCACATCTATTCTTAATGTATTATTATCATTCCCCCATATTCTATAACTTCTTACATCAATATGGGTTCTTGACTCAGGGTAATTAATTTGGATATAGTTATTAGTTATTTCCATGGTGCACATGCTTGAATTTGGAGGGGTTGATGGAAAATGTTTCTTCCTTGTTTTCCTTAGAGAAATATCTCACAATATGGTACAAGAGGGTTGTGGTGTGATATGAATTTGGGTTATCATGTGTATCTATTATTTTTTCATGCTTCAGTATTATGGTCCCATATTAAAGCATGATAGATTATGCATCACATCAATTCACACCATGAAAAATAATATTATACCCTGAGTTCCTTCTAACTCTACAAACTAGGATTAGGTGCAACTTCTATCATTGATTTAGTTGTTGTTATAGAATGATTTTTCTGAAAAACACTATATTATTTTATAAATTTTCAAAAATTCACTCTTAATCCTCATCCATCAAAAAATAATTGAAATTTTACAAAATAATGAATAATTAAGTCCATTTAGTCATGAAAAACATGTATAAACACATTCAAAATTAAAGTTATCAAATTACACCACACAAAAGAATTTTATTTTATATATGAAAAAAATATCAACAAAAGATTCCAAATAAGTTAAATTCTTCAATAATATACAATAATTACTAACTATATAAAAAAATATTAATTTAATGTTAAAAAATGTCATTATAATCATCATTCATATGTATCCAATCATTCCTCATTATTGAGTTGACACTCAAATTACTATTCTCCTCCATTATTATTTTTTAACCTTTCCATTGACATCAACTATCATATCATGATATAGATTTATGAAAAAATTCATTGAACAATCCAGAATTACTTATTATTGGATTTATTCTCAATATTAAATACATGAACTCTATTCATAAGATTTCATAACAACTCAATATCTACATTAGAATAATTAAACAACAACATTCAAGAATAATCTTTTAATAATTATTTTAATATATCTAAGGCCGATGGATTATAGTTTGTATTGTAGTCATTAATAAATATTATTTGAAAAGGGGGGTTAATCTCCTTATGAATTATTTCATTTAACCTTCAAGAAAAATTTTATTTTTCTCATCTTCTTTTTAATACATTTATATTTATCCATTTTAATGTTAATTTCATAAGGAAAAAGGCTCTCACCCATAAAAGTACCTTTTATTGATTTCCTCACATAACTGTTTGTTATAGTTGTAACACAGTCATACGATGAGTATGAGTGATCATTAATATTTCTATGAAACAATCCATTACTTAAATTTCTCTTTCAAAATGATAGAGGCATAAATTAATAAAAATCTAAAATCGTTTAGAAACAACTTCATATTCACTAATTGGAACTTTATATCATTATTTTATATATAAGTTTCAATCTCTAATACATGTATCACCAATAATCCTCATAAAGATATAGGGAAATAACATGTAGTAATACCAAAGAATTTAAGGTGGGATAAATAAATTTTCATATAATATATCTTTAATATCAAGTCATTTCATGGATTCTACAAGAATGAAATAGGGTTATATTCAAGGAATATAAAAAGGTAAAAATGGTTTAAAAAATGTATTAATAATACATATGTGATTTAAAAACCTCATTATTTAAAGAAGATAAAATTTCATGATTTGTAATTGTTGCATGTATAGAGTTTTATCCCAAAATGGTGTATTATAGAGAATATGTAAAAATGGAATAAAATAAATCATTGGAATGAGAATCCTAAAATATTAGTCAATCTATAAGGACATGAATTCTTATTAATCAATAAATTAATAAAAAACATAGGAAAGTAGAAAATTAGAGGAAAACAAAAACTCAACAACACTAAAATATTTCAACTAAAGAAAAAAAACTTATTTTCCGTGATTCTCCCTTAAAATGATCACTTTTATTTCCATTATTTTTATGATTTTTCTCAATTCAAGAGGGGTATCCAAAAATAAACTTCTCTAAGACTAATTATTTCAATAGAAAATTGAATTTTTTCTATAGAACCTTCCCCATACATAATATCAAACACTATCATCACTTTTTAAATTAAAGGTGAAATGTTTGGAATTATAAAAATTATAAAAATTATATAATGAATTTATCAAAAGGTAAAAAATAGATATTTCCAAGTAAAAAAAATCTATCCATGATTCCTGGATAGAATTGAGTACATTAAAATCCAATTCATTGATGGTTTTAATTGAATTTTTAGTCCTAAAATTTGATTTCTATGCTAAAAAATATATGTTTCTAAAATAATATAACCATAAAATTTTAATAAGCAATACTACTCAAAATTATATTCTCAATAATTCTAATAAATTATGATACAACATATATAAATGAATCTTATAAAATAAAACAACAGTTGAATAGATTAAAAATATAAGAAAAATTAAAAAAAGGCATTGAAAAAAATGTGGGGAGAGGTAGAATCATATGATTGTGTGGTGTCATCCCCCATCTCCTAAATCATCTTCACCTATTCTAGGCCTTCAATAGCAGATGATAGTAACTCTTTTTGAAAATTAAGCTACCATCTCTTAATCACTACAACCACCTTTTGAATATTCACCTTAGATATGGAAATCAATAAGAGTTAGAGAGAGTAGAGAATTATTAATATTGGATATAGTATCAATTTCATTTATAGTTTTTTCTAAATTTGTAATGATATCCAACGAAGGTTCCCAATACTCTTAAAATATTGATACTTGGGATATATATGAATTAAAAGTATAAGAGGCCGATGATGGGGCCTCTATGGTATGTGGGTCCTTAGGCTCCTTACTATTTTGGGAAGTAATTGATCTGTAGACAACTAAAATTTGAATCTGTATAAGAGGGACAAATGGGAAAGAAATATCATTACCTATATTAGTAGCTAGTCACAATAGTGGTTAGGGAAGCTAGAAGTACGAGTATGTTCTCTCCCTCATATTCTAAAGTCTCCCTGATCAAGAAGTATGAAATATGTTGATAAATTGTATCAATAAATGGAACTACCTCTTCAGTCTGAACCATCAAAACCACTCCCTTCTTCTAAGACCCCAAATAAAATTCTCATTGAGCATTCAGATCCTCTTGGAATATCAATATATTATGTTCCATAATCCAAAAGGGTTAGGCTTTAGTCAGTATATATGAAAAATTTGGGTGTTTTATTATGTACTATTGATACATAGTTTTTATTAGGATAAAAATACTGATTGAGGATAAATTTAAAAGGGGGACCATAATATAGTTGTGGCGGATGGGATAAAGGTGGTATGGGTTATTGTTAATGTTGTGGCACCAGTTTTGGTTCAAAAGGAAGTTCCATTCTCTTAAAAAATATGATTCCAGATAGTGATACAATATAAAAAATATAAGGAAAATATTTTTGATTCCACTCTTCTTGAAGAAGGGAGCATGGTGGTGCCTACTGATGTGTAGTTATTGGTAATCCTACTGAATATGTGGAAGGTAAAAAAGTTATGGTAGATTGTGAGTATCCCTTAGTGGCCTCAACATCCTCTATAAAATATGTATACCATAATTAAAATTAAAATACCTTCCCCTATTTCTTTAGCATGCCCATTTTTTATAATTCAGGGAAGTTATTTAGTTGAAGATTTCCCAATGAGGTTAGGGGAAGGTATTTTATGGAAAAATATCCACTTGTAGAATATATAGGATTTTATGATTTGATTTTTCTTGGGGTGGGTGATTTAGATGAGCAATGACTAGGAGAAGGGATTAAGAGAGTCTCAAGACTTGGTGTAAGTTATTTGATATTTTTTGGTGGGTCTTGCAGGTATATTTTTGGTTCATTGGTTTAGTTATAATTTAAAATGGGATTTTTTGTTAATGGTTTTGGTTCAATCCATATTATAAGGTATGTGGATTTTGATGGTATAGAGTGGTTTCGAAGGGGGTTTTGTGTTATTTTTGAAAAGGGATATCACATAAAATGGGTATGGAGAAGTTTTTGGATGTTAGTTGAGAAAGGGTGGACATCGGTTGTTGGAATGGATGCATGGATGCAAGGAAATCAAGAAAGGGAGGGCATATAAGGGGTTCATTAGTCCATTAAGGGGATGTAAACTTGGCGTGGTAGTTGGTAGCTTAGATCTTGGGAGCACTCAAGGATGGTTAGAGTAATTGTAATGATGTAATTTAGGTTTTTTATCCATGTATATAAAGGGTTTCAATGTCTAATGGAATGAACTAAGTTAATTTCTCATGAATAATTAATATCCAAAAACATAATTTTATGAAAACTCAAACCTCTAGGATTGTTTATGCATGGTTGAATCCATCAAGGCACAAACATAACATTATAGACACATGTGACATATTGTGAGGTGTAGTCACTATGTGAATCTTAACTCATGAAAATTAAATTTTCCTCTAGTTTTTCCACAAAAGGGATTAGGGACTAATAAATTTCTACCATTCCAAATTGGGATGTGTATTTATTACATGAAATCATATGGGGTCTAATTATAGTGTGATCCTACCCCATTAAAGTTTATACTTTATCTATTTTAGTCACTTTTCTTTGTAATGTTTTTGTGGTTTTTATTACATTATGAGGACAAAAATATGTTTTTGGGTGTCTATGTATCATAGTTTCATAGATATAGTTGAATTTGAGGGTGATTTATTACATCCTTTACTTCTCTCTCTTAATATACTATATCCTTTATAGTTCCATTAGGGGAGTTTGGGAGTGTTCCATATAGTCTCAATACTAATATATTTTTCCAAATAATCATAATCTATAATAGTGTATAATGAATAACATAAAAATAAATCATACATGTTTTCCTCCCTTTAGTCTCTTCATTAAATGCCTATCGGTAGATATAACCTTTGTGTCTTCAATCAAATTCCAAAGAGAGAATACATTGCTCTTGGAAATTTCCCATACAGATTATAAACTATTGTACATTGACCTTTAAAAAAGGTTCATTGTCTCTTTGGATCAAAATGTTTTGGTGTAAAAAGAATTTGATTATCATGAAGGCCCCTTCTTATCATAACATAAATTTTCCGAGAAACAATATTTAACATGATCTAAACAAATTCCCTTGACTCATATTCTGAATATGCATCTGTTTATTCTTCAGTCGTGCCACTTCTTGGTTTTTGATTTTTGAATATTTTAATTCTCATAAATTTATATCTAAATCTATTTTTATTGATCCAATTACTTGATCCTATTTTTTCTGGCATGGTGTAAGTACATATTTACTTTCTTTATATCCCAATATGAGTGATGTTAAATCTTCATTAGTAAATGAATTGGATTAACATATATGAGACCGAATGGGATCACTTAAATATTTGTTTTAAATTCTATTCCATATGAAAAAACTTGTTGGCATGTTTTTCAAACCAATTCTTCTATATTGAACTAATATTATTCCCAAAAATTTTATTTATCTTCCTATTGGATAACTCCTCTTTTACACAAGTTTTTGGGTGATATGGAGTGATTTTTTAGTAATGAAACCCTTAATTTTTTATCAATCTCTTCAAAAAATTATGGATAATGTGTCCCCCCTTATCACTGATGATTAAACATGTAATTTAAAAATGAGGAAAAATATTTTACATTAATAATATAATCAATATATTGGCTGTATTTTTTGATTTTCCATTAGCTTACAACCATTTTGAAACATCATATACACACACACACATAGAATATATTGTGTTTGTTATAGAAAGATATCAAAAATTGTCACATGAAATTAATTCCCCATACATCGGATACATGGAATTCTAGAATTGGGTGCTGTGTCATTTCATTACTATTTACAATATTTCACTTTTTTCCCTGATTGTAGCAAAATATAATAATTGTTTCATCTGTGTGGAGGGTAGTCCAAATTAATATAATTTTTAATATCTTAGACACCATTATATAGGTTCCATGGTATGTATAAATGGGTTCTGAATTATGGAATTATAATTATTTTCAACTCTGATTTTGGAACCCATAATTTAATTCATCTATTACCATATTTCTTGACCAGAAAGGGATCATCCCTGAAATAATGTGATGTAATGAATACAAGTATATTACCATTTTTTAATTATAATGAAAATATATGGTCCCATTTTCCTTGTAAAATTTTATGTAATAAAACCAATGATGATATTATAAATTAATAAAAAAATGTTTCTTATTCAAAAAATAGTCATCAATATCTACTTCATTCTTATTAAACATTACTCCATTGTAGTAATTATAAATTATCATCCATGAAATTATCTATGTCCATTTCTCTATTATCATGATATAAAACTATTTTAAAAGCATGATCCACTATATAATCCATGGAATAACAACATTTTTGTTTAAAATGTTTCATGAAGAAGCATGATTGTTATAGATAATTACCTTGGAGAATACCTAATATAAAATACAACTATAAAAAAGTATACTATTAAATTCATTAAAAAAATTAGGTAGTTGGCCATGAAATTTTATTGACATCATTTAAAAAGTGATAGTTCAATCCTACTCTAACAGGAATGATTCAAATCCCCTTTATTATAGATTTCTTGGGATGTTATTATATAACTTTTACCTTAAATATATTAACATTAACTCCCTTATTTTATATCATATTCATAAGGGCAATACCATCTTGAACCATGAATTGACACATTTTTCAATTGATAACTAATTACTTTTCTTAATATCTTTTAAGAGATAAATCAAAATTATGCAGGAATACCTTAAATGATCTATTATATAATGGAAAATAATCAATGAATATTTCATGTAATTTTTATACTATGACTTGAAAAATATATTTCATTCATCATTTAAAATTTAATATTTCATTTCACGTACAAAATGGCATGTAACGGTAGTTGAAATTTCTTTAAGGGAAGATAAATGGTTTCTTTTCTTGGTTAGGTGGATCCTTTAATATATGGTTGTATCTAGATTACCAATCCAAAAATGAATAGAACTCATTTCAAGATAACTATTCCAGCATTTGACCCGTGATCTATATTGGATGTGAATCTTTCTTATGGATTTATGTAGAATATATTCAATCACATATAATTTCAATATCATGAATGTTCTTGTAGGAATAAACTTCTTTTCTTCAATCTTAATCATGGTTGGGCCTCCCTTATTTTTAAAAACCTCAAATGGTCTGAACCATTGAATATCAAAGATTGAAAAGAATAAAATTTCATCAAGGATTTTAAAAACATCATTCTTAACAACCTATTTAATTTGTATATTAAGTGTCCATTGCATTTTTGACTTAGTTTTTGTTAAAGTTCCTACAATAATTTATGTGTGTAAATAATTGGATTGATGCATTTATTTTGGAAATACCCCAAGATATTTCTTTCTATAAATACCTCATAAATGTTAATAATTTTTCCTCTAATTAATTATTCATGTTTTTATTAATAATCACCCATAATGTGTCTTTATCTACTAATACTTAAATATTTAGTGTACTAGGTAGAGATGTCAACCCCAGAATTGGTTCCTTAAGGATCTAATTGATCGATTATTTATAGGAATCCCTTGAAAAGTGTTTTACCCATTGAATTTATTTATTTTCTTCTTCATAGACCAAATATATTTTTTATATTTACTATCTTTTCAATATTCCATGTCATGTTTTTTATTTTTTTATGTAATCTCATGAGGGATGGTTTGTCATTAATATATAATATATCATGTATGTACTCTAAGAAAATTACATGTTTCACAACCTTTATGGGATCAGATTATACTATTTCATTACAAACTATGAATAAAAAGATTTATTTTTTTATCATTGTGTAAATATATTTAGTGTCGATAAAGGTTATCTTGAGAATAATAAGATCATTTACTTTTTCCATCTTGGGGTTCAGAAAGTCAATGGGGAATTGAATTTATTTTCACCTTAATAAAAACAAACTCTAGAATTATGTGAGTAAATTTCTCTAAATGATTGGAATGTTGAAGTACTAATAATTTCTATTTAAGCTCATGCGTTCCCAATTTTTAGAAAAAAACATAGGTGAATTAGATTGACACTCTCTCCCACATATGAAAAATTCCTTGAAAATGTGATTGAACCAATTTTGAATGCTATGTAAAATATCCTCATATATCTTATTAAAGGAGGTATTTCACATTGAATTAATTCTGAATATTTTTCACATAATCAAATAACTACAAGATACTTATTTAGATATTATTTTCAGCTCTTATTTATCCTTTTCCTCATCCTTTTACTCAACTTTTTTATTTTCTAATGTTATCCTATCTTTATTTTCAACTTCTTCCTAATCATGGATTTTATTGTTTTTCCATATCTCTCATCCATTGTGATGTATCCTAAATTTCACCTCCCCCGTGGTTTTTCAGTGTTACCTGACAATATACTTAGTAATTTATCCAATAGAATATTTTATATTTCCCCATTTAATTCTTCATATTTTAGATATCTGAGTATTAATTCATCATAGATTTAATTTATTTTTTCATTAACAAACTTTAATTATAAATAAATTCATCAATCTTGTCACCAAAAGATTATCTGAGGAGTTGTAAGTCAATTTGTGGATAGAATTCTAGTAGGGTCTAATTAGATTGAGGTTTCGGGGTAGTAATTTTTGGAATGTCCTCAAATTTTTTAAGATGAAAATACAATATAGTATTTTTATTATGTATAAATATTATAAATATTTCTATTATATCTATCCCAAATTTGTTTGTGTATTATAGGGAACTATCTTCCCTGGGTTGTACTTATTTTTTTCTATTGATGTTTATAGTTATATCTCTCATAGATGAAATATTATGGTTGAGTATCCTAGAAATGATCATGACATTATTGATATGCATGAGGTCCTCCAAACATCTAATAATATTAAAATGTATGCAGGTGATCGTAGTTGTGGAAATTTTGGTTGAGGTGTTGGTATAGAAATTTGATGTTTTCCAATTTCATTGTCAATGACTATACTTTTTGGTGTCAAAATGTGTTTTCCCTCTACTTGATGGACACCTCTTCTCGGTATACCCATATAACTTTGGGTTTGGACTAGGTTGATCTTATTTAGATGGATAGTGTTGTATTTTTTGGTCAATTATATTTTGGTGACATCTTAAATTTTGATGTCAATATAGGATAATTTTATTAAGAAGAAGGAAAAATGTATCATTATAGAATATTGAAAAATTTACCATTTTCCACATGTTTTCAAAATCATTTGGAAATGAAATATATAGGGAAGGAATTAAAATAAAAAAAATAGATAATGAGCCATGATATCATGTAATACCATATATATCATGAGATTACATAAGCTTATAAGGATTTGGGTATGAGAGTTAAAGATCCATGTTAACATAAATGCATAAAGAAGAAAATAAATCACACAAGAATGAAGAGATCTTGATATCACAAGAAGGAAACACACTATTTTAAGAGATATTTATTATGATTATGTAATGTTTTATGAGAATGTATATTTTTAATCAATCGGTAAATGTACTCATATGAATCACATTAGGAAGGATACACTGGAAAGGATAGAGATCTCGTATGACTGCGAGATTCTAAACTTTGATAAGTTAAGAGATAGAGGATTTATGCGATATCATTTAACTTGATGATTTATTCAACCCAGGTGTTTTAGGTGAGTCAAGTGATAGATATCTATTTTCTTTGATGAAGTGATTATGCATGAGGTATTGGAATAAAGGGCTATCTATGATTTTTATAATATGGGTTATTGGGTTAGTCCTACAAATACCCACTATTCACACTTATAAGGAGATGATATAAATATTGATGATTTAATAATATTTTTTAATTTTTCCATGAATTATCCTTATGATCAATGTTTTCACTTGGTTTACCATGGACTGGCCACTCGATCACAGAAATGGTGAAGGTATACATGATTTAATTTATGAGATACGTTTCCCTCAAAGTGGTTCTTGGGATGGAGATATTCCCTTGGGGTCTTGTGATCAATATCTCTTGACTGGGGTGATCTTCTAATATATTTTATAGAGGATTTATGAACTCATGGTCTTGGTATCATCGTATTTAACTATTGGTCTTACACTCAGGGTTAGGTGATCAGGTTATGTGCCAAGGGGTTATACGATGAACATGTTTTTCAGGCCACATTTTTTTGAAACTTCAGATGTGAATTATGAATTTATTCTAGAGAACAAGGAACATATTTAGGAATTATAATTAGTCTTTTATGATTTAAAACACTCAAAATACACCTAATTCTGAGAAAGTGACCTTCAAATCATTAAACTAAGGAAGACTTCATCTTGAGTAGTGTGTAGGGTGGAGTCAGTGAAGGTGATCTAGTGGAGGAATATCACTTTATCTAAAAACGTTTTAAAGGTTTTGATCCAATAATGGAGTGACCAAGAAAATAAATTTCAATCCCCCAAATATAGTATAATATATTTGATTCATGTAAGACATAAATATCATCGGTGTATTCTCCTTGGAGTATCCTTTTGTGGGGAACCAAAAACAATGGTCAGGTTCTATTTCCCTTCTGCATTTGTTTTTGTGGAGACTGTGAATTAAAAAATGGGATTAATGTGTTCCAACCAATGTGGTAATAAGATCAAATAGAAAAAGGGAAAGCATAATTCACCTCCCTTTTAGAGAATCCTAGGGTACAACAAGTGGTATCCGAGTGAGTTTCTAAGCATTGAAACTTTTTTATGAAGTCATATCACATAGAATTTTTTTTGATATCATATAAATTCATATATTTTTTGGTAGAAACCTATAAATATTAAAACAATTAATTAAGTCACATATATATTCTCTTGTAATATAATGTATTTTTTCTTTTATGAATGGGGTTTAGGTTATCGATACAATAAAAATTTCCTTGAATGAAACTGACAAAAAACATCTAGATACAGATGCCATGACTTTAACTAAATTAAAAGGATCTCTGACAGATAAAATATATATTAAAGTGAAGATCATCACTATGGATAATTCTTTGTGGGATAAATCGGTCAACATTTATTAAGGGGAAAAAAGGTGAGTGAAGTGATTCTACATGTGTTTCAAGACAAATTATATGATCTTAAAATGATTCTAGATAAAAATGTTGATAGTTTATTTAATAAAATTTTATAGTTTTTGGAGCTATATGGGGTCTTAGATAAAGAAAAAAATATATAAATATCACCCAAAATATTTATGGTTAATTCATTCCTAGAAGAATCCAAAATATTCAACTCTTGATGAATGGGAATCGACCAATCTAACTATATATAACCATCTAAAAAGTTTTGTGGCTTATGAAATGAGAATGTAACATAAATAAACCCCAACCCATACAAATAACAAATTTGATTTCAAGGATACAGAAATGTTAAATATATGAAAAGATGAATGTTGAGAACTTTATAATGATGAGCTTCTATAAATGGTGGATATAAAATTAAATTGAGGAAAGTGTATATTCGAAGGAGGGTAACACTTGCATTCTATTGATGTGGAAATGTTATGAACATCGATGAAAGGTTACAATTGAGATTTAATAGAGAAGAAAGTGAAGAATAGTTTTTATCAAAGCTATGAATAATCTCCTCATATAGAACTAGGAGTTCATCTGGAAAGAAATTTCAAGGGAAGATGCCTATAAAAATAAGTGAAATATAATAAAGACTACCTAGAGGAATTTGAAACAAAATTCAAATATGATATTGAAGATTCTATGATGTCCATTGTAGAGAAGAATGAACATAAATATGATAATGTTAATGAATAATATGGAGTAGTTGATTTCATGGTTGAACTTTAAGGTGATCTTAAAGATATTTATATTCAAAGAAAGAAAAAACTAAGCATTAATTGATTACTAAAGGGCTACTCTGAATATGTAGATCAGTTCGAAGTAGATATTGATCAGTTATAAGAAGAGTTAGATGAATAGTTTTATACTCAAGTAAATTTAGAAGACGTTTTTGAATTTCAATTTCAAAATAGAAGAATTTACTAAGGTAATGTTTTACCTTTATTCATGTATAAAATAGAAAATAAAGAAGGTAGAATCACTAGAAGAAGAGAATATTTCTCTGAGAAGCAAATTGGAGATAGAAATGGAATTAAGTGGTCCACTAAAGAAACTTATTTTTGAGAGGTTCATAGATGGTAAACTAATTTAAATATTCAAGTAAGGATTTGAAGGTTACAATAACATTTGAAATGATTAATGACCTATATTAGTAGTAAAAGGGTGAATTGGATATGAGGTTGAGATATCAAAAAGTACAACTATAATGGAATATGAAAAGGAAAATAGAATGATTAGTGATCTTGTTGTCAACACTAAACCTTCCTCTATATATAAAAAGTTTTTTATTATTATAGGATATCATAGTATTAAAAAAACATCTTAGTCTTCAAAGGTTACCTTGGAATAGAATAGTTTTAAATAGACTAGTGACATTTAGAGGAATGAAGGTGTGTAGATATTTATTCCTAAGAAATTTTAATTTTGTGGAACCATTTGTCACACTATTTCTTATTATGATGAAGTAATACGTTTATGTAATGAGTAAAACATGGAATTCAATAAAAATAATAAAACCATATCCAACATATCAAAGAAACAATTATTTCTTTGTACATTTCATAAATTATTCTAATTTTGGGCAAAAAGCTATTGTTTTTAGTGAAAATAGAAGAAGTAATCACTCATATAGAATTAAAAATGTAAGGAATTAAATTAAGCCAATAAAATTTAATTTAAAATAGATACTCACATTAGATGATGAAAATTATCATGATTATATATCCGATTCTGAATAGAGGAAGGAAAATACATTTTATAATCCAACTAAACAAATTTTCATGCAATAAAAAGAAGGTTGAGAAGATTAATATTGTAGAAATTTCTCTTGAATAAACAATGATTAGTATCATATAGATTCTTAAAAGTGGGTTCTAATATCATATTATTGGTAAAACATATCTTTCAAAAAAATTGGGGGAAAGAGTTAGTGGAACAATTCATTTTCTGAAAGATATAGACTTGAAAATCAAAGGTTGTGGAAATACATAATTGGATGTTGATAAACTATTGAAAATATAAATTCTCTATACTGATGGATTACAGAATAATATATTGAGTTCGATTCAACTATAAGAATCATGACTTAAAGCCTCATTTGATCAGAAAGGATTCATTATCAAAGGTAAATATAGGAAAGGTTGTTGGAACAATAATAATATTTAAGAGATAAGAAACAAGGAGAACACCTATCTTCTAATAGTTGAAGATAAAAACAAATTGTGGAATCAAAGGCATAGTCACATTCACCAATAAAGCATAGAAAAACATTCTAAGTTAAAATATGCAGTGTATATTCCAAATTTGAAACATGATAATGTAAATCATGTGTAACATGCATGAGTAGAAAAATATTATGAAGTTAATATAGAACAAATAAAAAAAGATCATTGAATCTACTTGATCTGATTCACACTATTATTTTTGGTGTAATAAACATATATGAGTTATATAGTGAATGATATTTCATTCAATTTATTAATGATTAAAAGAGAATGTAATTTTCATGTTCATGAAATGAAAGTGATACTTTATGGGATACGTGAATTGATAGAAAAGAAGATTTTGAAATGAGACTTGGTGTACTATTAAAATTATACATTCTGATAATGAAACAGAGTACACATCCATTATGTTTGAGAACTATGTTGAGATTAATGGAATTAAATATGAGGTTCCACTGGTCCAAATAATGAAATTAAATGGGGTTGTTTAATGAAGAAGGAAAAAAGTTAATATATGGACAAAACTATACTGATTGAGAGTGGTTTATCTCATCAGTACTAGAAAGTGTCTTTTCAAGTTTTTGTACACACTCGAAATCTAGAAGTTTTGAGTCTATGAGAATAAAAAACACCCCATGGAATGTATAATGGGAGGAGTCCATCACTGAAACATTTTCATGTATTTGTAATACAATTTTATATCTAAAAAAATAAGGTAATCAGGTAAATTATACAGATGTATAAGATGGAGGAGTATTTCAAGAATAATCTTAGAAAATTAAGGAATCAAATGATATACAAATATGTTGAGGAAAAATATAGATACAAATTATTTTATGATCATTGAGGAGAATGATTTGGAAAACACTAGATATGTGTCATCTAATTTATTCATTGAATAAGAAGATAAATAATAACCTGAGATTGGTTAAAATATTAATATAGTGGAATACATACCAAATGATCATGATTCCCCAAATTATAAATATTTATTGGATCAATCATTGGAACAAACTACTATTGAAGATTGTGATCATTCACCACAAATAATAAATATAATATCATAGGTTGATCTTTATAACATTATTGGATATTAAGTTTCACCAACACAAAAATGTTGGATGTATTTTATTTAACATAATGATTTTTTCCTTATTAGAGAAAAAATCATTTCATGAATCATTGAAATACAAGTCATGGGTTAAATCCATGAATAGAAAATGAGACCAGATTGATAAAAACAAAACTTTGTAACTTTTTAAAAGGACATAGAATCACAATTTGATTATGAAAAATATGATATTTAAGAAAAAAATTTTGAAGGGAATGTAAATATTTCTAGAAATATAGTCTTGTTTCTTTGAAAAGTCTATTCTCAGATCGAAGGCATAGATTTTGAAGAATCCATTTCTCTTGTATCCCCCTAGAGAAAATTAGACACTTTCTATATATGTCAATTAAAAGAATATATAAATGTATTAAGTGGATATTCAAAAAATGTTCCTAAATGAGGTTATCAAAGAATAAGTTTAAATTTATAATCAGGTGATTTTCTTGATTGGAATTGATGAAAATAAAGCAGGTAGGTTTAGGAAGGCCTTGAATGGACTAAATCAAGATCATATTGAATTTTATTCACATCTAGATTCATACCTAATACGGTCGTCATTCAACATTAGTTGATTAGATCCAAAAATATATGAAAGAGAAACATAAGAAGAATAGTTCATGGCATTTTTATTTGAATATAAAATCATATTTTGTGTAAGAAATCAAAATTAGGGGGACGAATTTTCAATATTTAGGATATTATAATTTTAAATGTCTATGAATGGTGAGTTATCAAACCTTTTGTGGATACAAGTTATTTATGTGGATAAATATTCTATTTTATCCTATGAAAGTTATGAATGTGAGCTACTATAAAATTTCAACATGCATGATTCCAAACCAATTTAAACATAGATTGTGATTGGGGAAGAACTTTAGAATAATGAGGATGGAAAATTTATAGATCCTACCTTGTACAAGTTAATAATCTCTATCATATTATAATTGATGGAAATATGGTGACATATTGTTTTAAAAAAGTTTTTAACAACTTATTTTTAGATTAATTTGAACAAAGAGAATATTATAGTAGTTGAATGTATTTTATGATATATTCAACATAATATCAATTTTTCATTATTTATTGATAGAAAAAAATACAATGAATTATTAGTATTCTCTAATACAGGCTAAGCTGGAGAGGTGGTACACTAATGTTCCACTAGTTGTGGATTATTCTTCATTGGTAGTAAGTGTATTGGATAGAATAGTAATAAGAAAAAAATTGTCACTCAGTTTTACAGAGAAGGAATACATTTCAATAACCAAAGCATATACTCAACTCTTATGGATTGAGAAACAATTGGTTGATATGAGGGAAGTATTGAAACTACATATTATGATCTTTAGTTACAATAAAAGCATGATCTTTCTCTTTAATAATACAGTGTAACACTCTCATTCCAACCATATTGATATCTTAATCACTTTATTAAAGAGAATTTGTAGTAAGGATAGATAATAGTGGAACATGTTGGAATTGGTGATCAGTTTAAATATATCATTACTAATTCATTGGACACACTAAAATTTGAGAATAATTAGTCAAACCATGTTGTTCATGTACCTACCTCAGCTTTATGTGGTTTGGTGGTTCCCCCTCTCCTCAATTTTTAAATTTATTTAATTTTTTGTCTATGGTTGGAAGATTCTTTAACTTTGGTTTTATTATCAAAAGGAGAAGACGATTCTGTGAAAGTTAATTAATTGTTTGTTATGTTTTTCAAATATTTGTTTTCATGGATTCAAATCAGTCTATTATTTAGGGGGAGTATATGGTGTTGAAGGAAGTATAGATAATATCCCTAGGGAAGTGATGTGTGTATGTAAAAATCATAGAGACAAGGAGTTTCTAGAGAGTCTTGAGTCGTAGATTTCTTAATAAATATTTTGTTTCCTTCACCAAACACTAATAATTTAGAGATGGAGTGATAGAAGAGATTTTATATGGCCACCTGAATGATGTGAAGAAGTGAATATAACATTTTATTTCTAGTATGGACAGGGGGAATGTTAGAATCATGGTTCTATGAGTTTGAAGGATGGTGTTGTACTTATGTCAATTCCATTTTGGTGAGATATTGGAGTATGATGTCTTAGGAAGATAATTCTTAGAATAAGAAGTGTAGATGTATCTTTGAAGAATATTTTAGAATTTAGCATTGTTTTTTGGTGATTTCAAATTTTTTAGGCATAAAATCAAAAGGTAAGGAAGTTAAATCACATAATTGATAAAGTTTCATGTGATCACATTAGATTATATAGATCATGTGGTACCATAAGCTTTTAAGGATCAATGTATGAACATTAAAGACCCAAGAAACATCATACACATGAATCATAGTAAAATTAAGATATCTTGTGATCATAAGTATAAAAATACGTTGGGTTTTATGGTTATTTCATGTGATCGAATAATGAGGCATGCCACTGCATATGTTTAAATGAATCAGATGATGTGGTCATAATAATCATGTAAGAAATGATATGATGGTACTTATAGTGATCTCACAAGACCCTTAGATTCCAAACTCTAATTATATAAGCGATGAAGGAGTTATTAGATTAGGTTATTTCAATGTGTAACACAACCTGGGTATGTCAGGCGAGGCATGAAATTAGAAGGTGTTTTCTTTGACAAAGAGGATATGCCTAAGGCTATAGAAAAAATATATGGCTATGTTTTTTGGTAGATAAGTTTCTAGATTAGTCCTAAAATAACCACTATTCATATCATTAAGGGGTGATGAGAAGAATAAGGATTTAATCAATTTTGGGAGTGTTTTCCAGAATCAGTCACCTGATCATGGTTTTTCACCGATATTACTGTGGCTTGGTCACTCAATCTTATAAATGATTATGAGATACGTGATTAAAGTTATGTGATATGTTTCAATCAGATCATGTTCTTTAAAGAAGATGTGAACATAGGGTCTTATGCTCAACCTCTTGAAAATAGGTTAATGCATTAGTTGATATTTCAAAGAATTTAATAACTCAATGTATGGAGATTATGGAATTTTGCTATGGGTATTGTGCTCAGGGTCATGTGATCATGTTATACGCTGAGGGGATATGTGATGCACAGGTTTTTAAGAAAAAAATTGTTTTAAATATCAAAATGGTGAATGTGGAAGTTATTTCAAAGAATAAGGAAAATATTATAGAATCATATTAGGGATTTTATTATTCAAAACACTCAATATACTCTTAATGATGATAATGTGACCTTGAAGTTATTAAAATAATGGATACTTCAACCTGATTAGTGCATAAATATGAGTTAATGGAAGTGATCTGAGGGAGGAAGTAGGCTTTTCCTAAACACTATGCAAATTAAGTGCTCTTGAAATGGAGTGATCATAGAAAAACATTTGTAATCCCATAAATCAAGTTGAGTATAGTGTATTTATGTATGATTGACACATCATTAGTGTGTTGTCCTTAGACTAGGCCATTATGGTGCTACGAGTAAAACCCATTATGTTCTATTTTCCTTATATATATATATTTTGTTAAAAATGTGAATTAAATAAAAAAATCTTTACATGTACCAAGTAATTTCAAAATAAATTTCAAAATAAAATGGTAACACCTGGTTTAATTTTTCAAATCTCAAGTTGTCTCAGGTTAAAACATTTTTCTATAAAATATGACTATGAGAGATCTCATTATGAAGATATTTTCAATATCAAGTGTTTTTAGATTCAATCCAACATTAACTAAATCATTTATCCATGAATGTTTAAAATGATATAAACCATAAAAAACATTTTCATCTATTGTAATATTTTAAGTCAATGATGTGGGAACTTTCACAGTCTTCTTGAATCTATCCCATTATTATAATCAATAGTATCCAGAAATTTGATAAAATTTATGGATACCACTTAATAGATTCTAAATCCTTTCTATTGGAAATTATTTATCCAAAATTACATTATTATCTCATCCAAGTTTATTGTAGATCTACCTGATTGACTCAATAACAACTCCTTTACCAGATTAATAAGATAAAATGGGAATACCCTCATCATTATTAAATATAATTTTTTCCATTATAAAGGAATAATTCATATATTTAAAGAAAATTCACAAATGAATATGTGGGTATTCACATTATACTCCACTAATTTATCCCATATTTTGAATCATATGGATAAGAATTGATTCAATCGTAGAGTTATTTTCCTTAATATGTGGATGAAAAATAATCATAGGAACCACATAGTTGGAAAATATACCATATTATGTGATAGTTCTATCATGGTGAATTTTTTCTTCTCCATCATATGTGTTCTAATTGGTGAATTTCCTATTGGGGACAATGAGGTACGTGAGTTATTCCATAGTAGATTGTCGAAGAGTGAAGATGAATATAATTTTCTTAATGTTGTACTCTAGGTTTTATCATTAATTAAGACTTATTTATTGATTTCATATTTCCTAATCACAAACCAATATTCCTACAAGATAAAAAAAGAACAACATGACAATGTAAAAAAGGAATAAAAACTGAAAAAGGGTTGACAAGTAATTTGTTAATTAAAACGTTTTTTTGGTTATTTAGGTCACCTAACTCCCTAATAATGGTTATAAAAAAACTGACTGACTTATTGGGGTTGTTGGTTCCAATTGTTATCAAATATTAAAATTTAATTTTTTGACCATTTAATATACTAAAAAATAATATAAAAATGAAAATTTGAGGTTGAACTCAGAAGGAATATGCATTATCCCGATGACCTTAGTGTTATAAATTTTTATCCCAATAATTTCATGAAAACTTGGATTTTATATAATTAAAAAAAATTAAAACAATAATTAAAACACAATCAATTATAAAATAATTAGGGGTTATTTTCAATGTATTATTCACATATGATAACGACCCCTTTAATTCGTGAATTGGTAAAATAATTATACTAAAATATTATTATAAAATTAATAATACCTTGATGGATAAATACACCATGTTTTCTTAAATTAGACTAATTTTATTTATGATATATGTTAACTAAATCAAGTGGACTAATTTCAATTTAAATAAATGAAAAAAAATACAAGATACTATTAAATTTTTAATTTCATTAATTTATTGTTTGTACCATGATTATTCTTTTGTTTGAATACATATTAAAGAATAATAATAGGTTAGATAATCAAAGTTATTAAAAATCAAAATTACTATTTTTGAATAAAATAGGTTGTAAAAATTTAAACACTCAACCTTCTACTCTTGATCTCTCACCCATTAAGCGACTAGCCACTAATGGTTGATAAAAACACAATATTTATTAACTTAATCATCTTAAAAAGTGAATTTAAGGAAGAAATAATTAAAAATAAATTTAAATTAATGAAAAATGAATGATTTAATTCAACTGATGTTTTAATCAATAAAAATAGTATTTGAGAATGAAAATGGCATAAAAATTCAATGAAACTTATAGTATTAAAATCTAGGGAAAAAATATTACTAAATTTGATTAATGTATAATATTTTTATACCTCATTATTTTTATAATGAAATATTACACCTTATAGGGTGAATATATAATAATAAATACAAAAAACAATCAATTATACCTGGGAAACTTTTTCACAGCATAAAGGATGGTGCAGTAGTGTGACCAGCCAATCTTCCTCCTTCAAAATATATACATCTAGAATATCAATAAATAAAACTATAAATACATTGGTTAACTTTATATTCATTTATATTTATTAATACAATCATTATTGGAAGATGAAAATTATTACGACATGATTTTTTAAAATTTCATTATTTTTCTTATCTTTAGTATATGAAGACACAATGATGTAGACTATAGAATGATCCTATAAAAATACTATAAATAGTATTGGAATTCATATTAATTATTTAATGGATAAATATATTATAATTTAGTGAAACTCCTTTACTAAATCCCAAAATATCACCCCACATCAGGTTTTAGTATCATCCAGGGATTCATTATAAGCTCATGTGTGTTGTTCAACCACCGTTGTTCTCTCATTATGTATCCTAGAACCAAAAATCTACATATACTCTTTATGTATCACTTTAATTCTACCCTACACTATGTTTGTTTTTTTAATATGTGTTTCTCCCTCACATTCCTTAGATTTTACTATGTAATTGTCTATGTCATTGGTGTGCATGCGCTCATAGGACGGACTGAATACAATTTTTTCATTCTATATTTCCTTTAATAAATGTATCACATCATGAAAATAGAGGTTTTTGGAATGATATATTTCCAGATTTTCATATGTATCTCTTATTATATGATATTCAAAAACTGATAGTTTTTCATATAGTGTGAGTTTCTTTTATGTTTTCAAACTCTACATGGGATAAAATTCCCACTCTATGATAGATGTTATTATGGAATAATTTGTCTGAAACTACTCATAATTATTCTCAAATGTTTCCAAACTAAACTCCTAATATCTATCATTAAAAAATCATTTAAGTTTCACAAAATGAAGTGGTATTAAATCCATTTGGAAAGGGAAAACATGTTAAAATATCATGTAGAATTAAATGTATCACTCTCCCTCATATTTTTGACAAATATCATGGATAAAATCTTTTATCATGGATAAAACATCATTTTATCCCTGTCTCATTTTACAAACCATTCTATAGAACATGATCAAAATTTACCATTTATATTGAATCAATCATCATGTATTATCAAACAAAACATCTTTACAAATATCTATTTTCCTGAAATATTAAATAAGACTAAAATATACAGTATTTATTATAAATCCTTAAAAGATTTAAAATAATCAATATAACCATGTTATCAATTTATAAACTCCTTGATAAATTACTTGAATGAATAATAAATGGTTTTTAAATATATTATATAATATTATGTACATTTACGACATTGATAAATTATTCTTTTTGTATCATGTACACTTCAAAATCAATGAATCAATTTCTATTAAATTATGCATGTCATAGACTATTTTATGGGATATTCCCACCCATTAGGTATTCTGAGAAATTCAACCTCTAATGAAAATGACTTCAATAATGGAAGTAATTACCCTCCTCCCTAACTCCTCTATTAGGCTCCAATGACTTTGACTAGTTACTTAAATAAACCATTTTTAAATTTATAGTATACAATTTATTCTTCCTTCTTGAACTTTTACATTGTTGTGTTATCTATACAACAATTAAAAATGAACCTCCCATGGATTACCGAGCTATCCTAAATATATTTATGTTATTGGGTAAAATTTTATTGAACTCATTCACATTATTATTCAGAATAATGTTCTAGAAAATTTCTAAAAGAAATTGTTGAACAAAGTGCATAGATTGATAAAGTCCTAAATTTTACATTTTTCAATCCAATTAGTTAACATAACAAATCATATTAAGATCATTTTTCGAAAATAATATTTTTTTAAACATCTTACATCTAACAAATTCCTTTGAATAATTATATCTCTCATGCCTATCATGATCCATATAGATACTTTTAGGTTATCAACCATCAGGAATGAATCCAAATTCACTTGTTTCTTTTGAAACCTAGTCTCTATATAAACATTCAGGAGTGTATATATATCCAATGAATATTTATTGTACTTATAAAAAGAATTTATATATTTTTTGAATGGATTAATATTTTTATTTTTAGTGAGGGGTTTCTCTAATATATATAATTATTTGTCTTTGTTAAGAGTAAACCACAGGTTTCTATAATAGTATAAAATTCCACTATATTCATCTACTATCCTAGTGGTTTGGATTTATTAAGTAAGTGTAACCCAAATAATACATCAGATAAATATTCTTAATGGTTAGGGCCACCTATAATATATATTCCTTACACAAGATAATTCATGTGAACCTAATGGAAACGGTCACTCAAACTCAATGATTGTGGTCTTTAAAAGTTTTTTCATTATAAGGAATCTAATGCTTAGTATTTGAATAATAGATTTTAATTATCTTACTATGTTACCTTATATATTCCATTTAAATTTATGATTTCTCTTAATGATTTATAATGTAATCTTATTTATTCTACCAAATTAATATTTTCAAACAATATTGAGGGGTAACTCTTTACATAACCCATAATTTCTATAATTAACCCAATTTAATATTTAAATATATTTAAAAATGTCCAAATTAATCACATGATTATTGTATAGGAAACTTTTTCATATAAGGACTTATAATCCTATGATCTTCAAATCCTTATTAGAGTATTCATAAAATGACTAATATCCAACCACCACTATTCTGGGAAGAGTCTAACCTCTTAGGGGAGAAGGTATTCTTGCACTAATTCCATCTTCCATTGTCCCTTTACTCTATATTTTCTATAATTCCATCATAATTATAAAGCATCATATATATATAATATGACTAACAATTAATTCAAGCTCATAATAATGTATAATCTAAATAAATGATAGAAGAAAACTAAAAAAATATCACACTTAGCATATAACGATTTAAATGTACATAAAATAATTCATTAAAGAACATTCATACCTCAAATTTAATCAAACATTCATTAATAATATAACATTAATATTCCTAAATAATGTAGGGTGAAACAGAAAATAAATTCCCAATTTATAAATTTAGACATGGGATAATTATTTATGAACAATTTATAAGTAATGAAATTATAATCACATCATATTTCAACCATGGATTATAGACAATCCAAAATTTAAAAATATAAACACTATAAATTTTATTCAAATTTGAAATCTTTCATATTGTACTTGATATGAAAATTTTCTTTAAAATGTATAATTTTAATTATAAAAAATTATATATTTCTTGTCTATTATATAAAAATTTCATATAATCAAAATACCACATATTTAATATTACTTAAACCATGATAATATCAATTTAGAAAAACTCATATTTTTAGAGTGCAAATAATTTTCCGAAATAATGAAATTTAATTTGAACATTTTAAATTAACAATTATGAATAATTCATAATTTATATATAAAATTATTTATATTTTCACCCTTTTTTCAATTAATTAATACATTATAAATAACCCTATATTTTATTTATAAACACATTATATCGTAATTATATGTTATTTTATATAAATGAAATGTATTTTAAATATAACAATAAGTTTTATAGATATTTATTTTTTAAAAATTTTATAATCAATTAATAATTAATTTTGGACACATTATATTTATTTAATTTATAACACATTATAAATTAAATAAATATCCCAAAATACCTTTTTATATAATTTATAATTTTTTTATAAATTATGTAATTTAAATCATATTTGAATATTGTAATGAACAACATTGTTATGGGATGAAATTCCTAAGGGAATTTGAATTTCAATTTGGTGAGAGGTTCATTTTGAGATATAGTACTTTAAAAAGGATTATGAGAGTTTTTATTCCTTTAAAATTTATTTCTAGATGTAGTTTGAGTCTTGAGAAGTGTCTTGGGGATTCAAAAAGATTTCTAGGTAGGTCTAGAGTGGTCCGACCACTCAAAACTACAGTTTTAGACTATTCAAAGTGCGATCATAGGTTCATTCCAAGAAATCATCGAGCCAGGGGAATGAGGTCCTCTACCTTAGTTAACTTCATAGTTTGATCATATGTTCAAACCATGAAACATGTTGGATAACATCTCTTTTGAGGGTATTTCTATAATTGGGTTGGGTGTTTTATTTATGGAACCCCCTTAGGGTTCCATCAATTTTGGTCATCCGATGTAGAGAGAGAGAGAGAGAGAGAGGGAGATCTCACCTTGGATCACCTCTCCTCCCAAATTTCTTTCACTCAATCTATGTAGTTCATGTTCATTTTAGAACACTATTTTTAAGTAATATACCCTCTTTTGTCTCCCTTGTTCTGCTTCATTGTTCATTTTTTTATTTTAGTTGAGCCATTAATGTTTTGAGTTGAACTATTACACTGAAGAATGGAGAAATCATAGAACTTTATGAAGATTTCATGTATAGCTCATAGAGGATGTCCCATGAGTCCATATTCATGCATCAATTTATCACTTATCAAAATCCATGTTTCTGCATATATTTTATTGGGGTTTTTAATGAATTTAGTTGAAATTGAGCTTTGATTCAGGTATAATTTTTTTTTCTATTTTACTTGGCCATGGTTCAGGGGGGTGTTATGAGTGGATTTTAACCTGTTGTTCTTGTATTCAACCTCATTGCATTACCCACTGTGTTTGGAACTTATTATAGAATGTTTGGTTTTGGATAAAACAGATTAATTAGTTATTTTTTAATTTTTTATGGATGTGATAGGTTTTTATAGAATATAATGAAGATGATAAAATCTTGTATGGATTTTGGAATGATTGTTGAGTTAGGGGACCTTGGATATATTTTAATCTCTTGGTTATTTAGTTATTTTATAATTGTATTCCTTTAAAATATTATCATCCTTTATATTGCATGTCATGTGTTATTTGGCCTATAATTTTGGGAAGGGCTCACATCAAACTAATAGTCAACATGTATCACATATATTTCTAAATAGGTTTATGGTGGTTCCATGGTTGAACAAGCATCGATGGACCACTTTATAGTTTAATTGGGGGTGTGAGTTTGTTTTCGAAAAGTACAATGGATATCAATTTTAAAGTGTATTTTAAAAGTGTTTTTTAGACAAATATAATTTCAATGGAAAGTGGTTATTTGAAAATTGATTTTGAAATGGAATCTGAAAACATATTTTGGAACTTATTGGATTTTTTTCAAAGGACTAGCGTGAGTGGAATGATAAATGGTTCCTTTTTCTAAATTATCAAAACAGGGGGTTTTCATGATTTCTTTTAGAAACCAAGAAGAGATTTGTGTGAGTTGGTTTTGGTTTGTTATATTATGTATTGGTGATTCATGGTTTTTATATAGATTGAATTTTTTGTATGACCCTCCTTTTTTTGATTGCATTATGTGATGATTTATGCATACTAAAGTGTTTTTTTTGTTTCCATATGAGAACTCTGCTTTTTCAGGATGATGTGCGGGTACCCCAGTGAGAATTTTCCTAATTCTATCAAAGTGATGGTTGATCAAGATGAATTTTACATATCCATTTTAGGGATGGGATGAGTAGTGTGACATGATCAAGTAATGGGGCTATTTCCTGATGGACTAGTGCCCTGGTGGTGAGTAAGAAATATATCAAACATGATGCATGCCCAACTATTTGTAAAAAATGTTTGAAAAACATATGTTTATGGGAACTTGAATTTTAAGGCTTGTTTCAATGTTCTTGATTGTGACCTATCCAAATTATTTTGGGATGGGTTGTTTCTTTTATAGAAATATCTGTAGAGTCTATAGGGATTGGTTGGTGTTATTAATTATGACCCCTTGAGCTTGTAGGAATGGGTCAGTGAGCTTGTTGCACATTTCCATGAGTAGGATTGGGAAGGGGACCACCATGGGGGATGTTTCATGGTATGATATGATGCATAGATAATGAAACTCCCTTGAGTGAGATGGCGTGGGTCAAGGACTAAGGACTTATGAATGTGGCTTATTCCATTGGGTAGTGGTTCAAGGTTTGGATGATGCCCCACCCTGAGTCTTAATGTGTGGGATTGAATTTTTTTTTGATTACCAACCCTATGTAATCACGTACTTGTTGTGTTATGTTATGATGTGACTTATTCATTATATAAAAGAGCTAAAGAAGGCTGGGTCAGGTGTCATGGTGGTCTAGATAGCACATGATGACCAGACTTCTATGATTGTCTGTGCATTTTGTGTTATGTTTTAAAGTGGGTGTGTTGAAAAAAAGAATACACCATTATTTTCATTACATGAAATTCCACTTGATCACATCAACATTCATTTTTGTTATGGAATTGTGGATTTATAATAGCTCGTTGTTCTCACTTCTTATCCACATACAAAACATGGATTTTGATATATCTTGGTAGACCTTCCTATTTTCATATTGGGTATAGGTATCACTTAGAGATTGACATATGATACATGTCTAGAAGATTATAGAAGACAATGATTATGTGGGGTGATTAAATTAATTTTTCTAAGATTTCAATGTTTTCGTTTTTATTTATGTTTACCATGTGTACTCTAAAGTGATACTGTAACTCCCGACCATCAATTATAATATGATTTTATTTTAAAAAAACAATAGCAAAATACACACAATTTTATTCAAGAATCATCTTAAAACATAAATTTTAAAATTTTATAAATTGAATTAATTTAAATTAATTATATTTTTAAGTAAACATATTAAAATTAACCTTGATTAAAAATTTATGATTTTTTAAATTATTTATTTTTCATTTATTTGTGGAAAATTGAAAATTTTCAAATAATATCAATGTCACGGCCCCCCTTATTCAACATGGGAGAAGGAGAGATAATTACCCCATATCATGCCTCTAGTAGGACCTGGGGTGGCGACCAACAATAAGGGTGTATAATATCACAAAATGGAAGGCATTTCCCTTTTTAGTGAAAACAATATTTGAAGATAAGATGGTATATCCCAACAACTCCAAGAACAATGTATAAAAGAAAACCAAATTCCATCCCACATGAATGTTTTAAGTAAAACTTTTACAGTTACAAGTAAAACTCCAAAGGAAGTACCAAAAAGACAAAGCTATGCAGCAACATGGTAACTCTCCCAATGTCTAAGCTAGTAAGGTCCAGAATGGTCCATATAATCCTCTTGGAAACCTGAAAATAGTTTTATATACGTAGTCTAAGCATAAAAGTATACTTAGTTAGAATTTCAAAGTCTCACATGCACAAGGGGGAGGATCATACTAATTCTATTGTGAGAAAATAGCAGAAACCCAAGCACCTAACAAGGAATACTAGCCATCCCAACATCACCAAGGAATCCTCACCAACTAGCACAAGTCAAATAAAGTAATATAATAAGAACATCATTATTTGGTTACCCCACACTAGTTTCTCACTAGTTAACTAATCATTCCAAATGGTGAACGTCCTGACACTACTACGCTATTCCACAAGCCCCACATCACAATCCCACCCGCACACACCCAGGCCTCAGAGCTAGTCCTAAAACCTGGGCATTTGAAGCTCACCACATCCCTCCTGTAAACACCTAGGCCAAAACCACATCACATTCTACTCACAAAAACCTGTTCCATGAAACAAAACCTCATCCTGAAGACACCTAGTATAGAACAACACATCTCATCCTAAAGACACTGGGAAAATATACCTCTACCAAAGACACCTGGGCCTCATAGACACACCAAAACCTGCCTGAAGATTCTTGGGAAACCAATTCCTAGAAAAGGGAGAATATAAGATCAAATAACCATCCATCCATCCTCCCATAAGGATTTTGATAAATATACCCAGCCCCATAAAGTGGGGGTGTTCGGAACATAGTGTTCAACTAGGGTGGGGTGTGCATAAAAATCATAAGGAACTATATATATATATATGTGTGTGTGTGTGTGTGTGTGTACCAAAAACTCATACCAACCTTTGGGTTTTCAAAAGAAAACTACCAACCCACACATAATATCCTTTACTTCTACCTCTAATTCATAACAGCACAGCCAACCAAAAACTTAATTCATAACCCCTAGCCAATTCATTTAACTAATTATCATTCTTTATTTAGAAAAACATTTATTTATCCCATCCCAACATGGGAAAAAACAAAAAATAATACATGTTATAATGGTGTATCAACTTTTCCAATCAATACCAAAGAAAAAAAGAGAAATAAGGACCATGGTAAAATAATCCACATCACATCCTAACATCCATTCCTAATATATCAATCTCTAGAAACTCTTGAAAAAACACCCACACAAGGTAACACAATAATTATTCAAATTCATCCCTCCCAATCCATGCTCTAGACTAAAAAGAGTCTCCATAAATACATCCAAACCCAACAACACTCCTTACCACAACCATCCTTGGAAGCCTTGCTACACAAACACACCACATCCAACAAAACAAAAAACCCAACTCAGTTGCGGTACTGCACAAAAACGTTCACCCATTCCAAAACCAAAAAGTCTCTCAACCTCAGATTCCATTACACCACCTATACCACCCCATATACATAGTCACACTCCTGTCTATAGAACCACACAACCAGAACAAGACACAAATATGAAAATAACCATACACATCACAATGCCACACCAAAAAATAAGGTGTATTCATATTTAGAAACACTCATTCTTTAATTCGACATGGATCATTCAGGGTTGATCACTATACAAGTTTAATCCTGGGGAATCGATTTATTTAACCAAGTATATGTGGTCAATCAATTTCATAATTCCAGTCGTTCATTCAGGGGATCAGCAATATGTATAAAGCATCACCTGTGCACAAGCAAATACCACCAAAGACATGATTTTTAGAAGGCGTGCATCTAGAACAAAACAAAACATGGATCAAAGATAAAAAATAAAACAAAAAACAATTATCATCCTCATACTTCCACCCACATTTATTAATAATGTAAAAAACCTATTCTTGTAATAGGTTTGATTATCTTCATAAAAATTTAGATTATCTTCGTAACATCCTAAATTAAATTTTGGGATTCGACTGTATTCATAAAGGGACATTATCTTACCCACCATACATGATACACAATTTAAAAGAGATACTATTAGAACCCTACCTCGAAGAAAAGATGATAAAAACTCCTTCTTGCACCTAAATGGGAGTGCACGAGTAGAATGAAAGAATCTAAGGAAAATTGGGTTTGAAGGACACACCAAGATAGAAGAATACATGGGGATGAAAGTCTTTAGGTGAACTAAGTCAAAATGGAAACACATAGGGAAGATAATACCTTTTCTCTAGAAGGTCCATATCCTATATCAATAGAAGGAAATAATTTTAAAGGACATAAATGTTGGATCAGGGTCAAGACCATGTGGCTTGACTGTTTCAATGTATCAGGGGTATTATGATATTAAATATATAATTAATATCCTTTGAAATGTATTTATAAAACTAAAAGAAGGTTCTAAACTCAATTTACATCAAATAAAACATAATAAGGTGAAACTATAATAATTGGGAAAAACATGAAATATTCATTGTTGGGTGAGTCACCATTTTGAGCTATAGGTGATGAATCACCATTCTATGAGTCACTATTAGGTGACCTACCATTATTGAGTCTCCATTTGACAAGCTCTTATTGGACAAATCATCGCCATGAGTCACTGACGTAACCAACTGATGCCACCAACCGTTGACATTCACTGACACTACCTACCATCACCACCTTCTGACACCACCTACCGATGCCACTCAATTTCTCCACCTACCATTGACACCTACCATTGAGAAACTAGAAATTAAGATAACTCTTGAAATGAGTCATTATTGCATCACAAAACACCTCAAACACTATATTTTTACAAGAGAATAGACTAGAGATGTTTGGGAAATTACAATCATTAATTTAAATGAATTTATAAACTTAAAAGTCCAATTATAATTTTTTATTAGAGTGATATATTAATCAATTTATATATAATAATCTCATAAAAAAATTCTTGATTTTTTACAAGTTTATTTTTACGCATAAAACACATTTTTCTGAAAAGGTGTTTTCCTTGTATTTTAGGAAGTTATGTAAAATTAGTGTCTTCCACATATAGAAAATAAATCTCAAAAAATAGATACCATATTTGGAATCTATTGGATAAAATTTGGTAAATAGGTCCCTTTTATTTTTATGAATTGAGGACAGTAACTGTAAGAAAATGGATTACCACGGTAAAGGGAAAATATGGTAATTAAGATTAAAAATAATTTGACAAGGCATTAGAAATAAATCAAAAAGTTTCCTTTATTTTGCTGGATGAGTCTATATCATCTATAATCATCCAAAATTCTAAAATATGACATTTTTTACATTTATCTATGATTTTTACCTTTATAATATTTAATGTAAATGACAATGTCAATAATATCATTCTCTTGCTTTTAACATATATAATAATTTGTGATAAGGATAAAAATAACTTATGTTTTGATATAAAATTTAATTTTAATTATTAGTTAATTATTTATCATGGTATTTTTTTTAATTTATAGTAATGAATTAATTACCTTAAATGTTTATGCAACACTGACCCAATATTTATTCAATTAATAGAAATATAAAATAAAATATTTTAAAAATATTAAAATTTATATAATTTAAGTGATTTATATTGTCCCAATAATTTTATATATGACTATAACATATTAATTATTTTTTAAAGTTTTTAATTCCAATTCCATTTTATTCATGTTGTTTTCATAGTCAAATTAACTGAATGGTTCCAAAAATGAAATTAATGATATTTTATAATAAATAATATTTTATTAAATGATTTAAAAATTATTTAAAATAATAAATTTATCCATGTAAATATGATATGTTTTAAAACATTATCCTTGGTCCATTTATGTGTTTTTTTCTTATAGTAACATTCTTTACTATTAAAGGGTGAAAAAATTGAATATTGCAGAAGTGGAAAAAAATGGTTAATACGGGGGGGGGGTTAAAATAAAAGATAAGGGTGTAAAAAATAACCAAAAACTGTAAAAGTTTTATTTTATTAGATTATTCAGTCAAATAATCATATTTCCATTTAAATAGATCTATTTTGATCTGTTTTTTAAGAAGAAAAATTTATATTAATATTATACTTTAGGAAATTCCAAGAATTCCCCTCCACTCACATATTAAAGGTAACCCCTTCTCTCCTTTAATTACACTACTTTGAGAATCCCAGATCAACAGAACCATGAAAATTTATTTTCTAAAACAACCTTATATATGTTCTATAGGTTCTTTTCTTCCTAAAATACCAACCCAATGTCTGTTAAGGGGATATCTAAATGAAGTCTACCCAAGAAGATGTGATAATATTTACCGAGCAGTTCAAGTTTATTTATTCTTATACTTCCTATAAATATATTATACCTATAATACAATAATAATTATATTATAATAGATATACTTATATGTTATTATGATTATGGTAAAACCATATTTCATTTCTTTTCCATCCAACGAAATGTGAAAACGTCTCCAATCTGTACGTATGACTTACCATCTGCACATAGATGTGTAATTCGTTCTCTATTACCAATTTATATATATGGTAATAAAGATGGAAATAATGAATATATATGATATTTATGACATAATTCTCCATTTGAAAATATGATATCATATCTTCCTTCTAAACATCCTATCCATTGAAAATGATAACGTCCCTCATGCATATGTGTGGACTACCACATCCACAAAGAAATGATTTTTTTTCATTTACACAATACATGAATGGTAATAAGGATATATGTAATGAATATAAATGATATATATGATATAATAACAATTCTTTAAACGTTAATATTAATGGACCAAAATTACTAAATCACAACAATCGTGAAAAATGAAGTATTAACACCTGAAATAATGATCACAATAAAAGACTGTTAATGAAAAGGTGATAAGGTATTATAAAATGATCATTTATGATCTTTAAATTGTGAACATTTTAGGTTATAAATTAGAAATATGTTTAATACCATAATATATGAGTTTAAAGTATGTTCAAATAAGGTGAAGCTTAAGGTAATGGATTTCATTTAAATTTCCACTCTATTGAGAAATATTTGGTATTGTGATCCTATTTATTTTTATGTGTATAATATATAACATATCTAATGTATTTAAAATGAATATATATTTGTTCATGATGATAAAAGTTCAATTTAAGTTAATATTTCTAGGGGATATAATTTAAAATATAAAAAATATGTAAAAATATAATTTAATATCTATTCTTCTTTTGGGATTGACTATATATTCATTAAAGGAGTTTTTTAATATACATTTTTAAACTATATATATTATATTATCCTCTGGATATTCATGTATAATCCATTTTTAATTCCAACTTTTCATCTATTTTTTACTTGAATAAAGCAATGAAATATTTAAAACATAATTTGATCTTATTTCTCTTTTGATCGGGTATATTTCTCTTCCATGTCGATATTTTTGAAATTATGTTACAAAATACATTTTTTTCCTAATGATTTATTAATGAAATTTTAGGTTATCCTTGAATTTTTAAAAGTTTCTAAATAAATATTTCAACGATTTTAAAAAATATTCATTTTCATCTTCCTTTATAAAAAGTTAAGTGAATGCATTCCTTTTAACTTATATGGTGTTAAGGAACTTTCCCACCCCCAGAACTATTAAATTATTTTTAGCTTTTCATACTATATTTTAATGATTTTATAATGGAAAATATGTATAGAAACATATTTTAAATGTTAATATTCCATTTTATTATATTCTTTAAAAGAATATACTTAATTATAAAATCTACTTTTATGATGGCCATCACTCATATCTTGATTAATTTTGAGGTCATTTACATTATCTTAAAACATTTAATTCATTGTGATCATATTTTATTATAAATTAAATATATATTAAAAATGTACAATCTTTTTCTCAGAACATAAATATTTTTTAGACTATATACCATTTCAACAAATTCAATTATTTGATTGACTAGGGAAATATTAATATTTTTTTATTATTTAGTCAATAAATTTTTTTTTCTAATAAGGGATATTTTTCATGAATTAAATTTATCATTCAATACATGAGGAATTCATTGGAAATAAAGTTATGGATTAGTCTATGATTTATATATCTCCTTGATTCTTCGACAACCATCACAAGGTAAACCAATTTATTAGCCTTATTAAATGTATTTTTGGTGTATTCCTATCAAATTTTAATCTATCTTTGAATAAGGAATTGATGGTGAAGATATCATGATTTCTAAGATCATGAAATCCAACCCTATTAATTTTCTTTCATTGATAATTTAGTTATTATTATTGTTTTTATTCTTTCATTTTATTTTATCCATGGATTCTTTTTATACTCTTGTTATTGACTAAATTGGAATGTGGTTTTAATTATTTACCATGAAATATTGATTATGCCTTATTTACTCACAATAGATTACATTTTACTGAACCACTGCTGAAAATTTGAGCTCAAACTTATTTTTATCCTTTACCCTATATAAGAAGAATAAATCATTAAATATGTTTCAGAAATACCAAAATTCTTCTATTGTTATGTTTTAAATATTATTTCCAATATAGAATGGTAATCATGTATGTATATAGTTCTTCAATACTACTAAACTGATCAAACCTTTAGGATTATATACCTTATATATTATGATAGTGTGATAAGTTAGACCCCAGATCTAGGTTACTAAAGTTGATGTTGTTACTGTTAAAATCTGTTGATATTTAGTATACACCTTTTGAAATAGATTTTAAATAAATGTACCTAACATGAAAATTATGATATTTCCATACTTTATTTGAGAACATTTACCATTAGATGTATTTTTATGTTATGGATTAATATTCATGATGATTATTATATAACTGGATGTGTTCCATTTTTTAGTTGTGGTGCCTAGTGGTAGAAAGTCAGTCGACACCCATATTCAATTCAGGGAGTTCCCTACTTAGAAATCCAATACAATGGGTGTTGGAGCTAAGTACATCATGAGTATATTAGGTAAGATGCATAGGGTTATGAATAATAAACATAAAAATATATAGAAACATGATGTTCCATGACATGATACACCTATATAGGATTGTTTCATGCAACTAAAGCCTCCAACTTTTAGTTTAACTACTAATATAGTGGTATCTAAATAATGGATTAAGTTTCTTGAAAATATATTTCTGGACATGGGATGTAATTAAAACGAAGTTGTTGTGATGGTAGTGTATTTTATTGAAGGTGGTGATGATCAATGTTGGAAATTGATATATAATACTTGGGTGGAATAAGAATTATAATATATGTAATGGAGATATTTTAAAATAACATTCTTTGATAAATTTTTCCCTAATGAGATATGAATAAAAATGACAGGAATGATCATTGTATTAATGAAAAGGAAGAATAAAGTGTTATGGACTGTGAGGATACCTTTACAACACTGACCATGTATTATAAAGATTGCATTTCTAATCCAAAAAAATATTGACCATATATTTGGAAGAATTCATCCAATCCTCTAAAGGGAATTGGTTTTTCCAACATTTCATTATATGATAAAATAGTATTATGAGACATCAAAATAGAGAATGAATTTCCCTGATCTAATATATTAATTGGAAACAAATAGAATATGTGGTTAGAATTTTACTAAGAAAATGGTAAATAATCGAAGAATAAGAAGGGAAAGAAGTAATTACCATCATGTTGATATTGTGGAATAAATCAACCTAAAAAATGTTTGAAGGGAAAAGGAGTTTATTAGAAGTGTAGAAATAAGGGTCATATGGATAATGAATGCATTGGGATGAATTATACCATTGTTTTCTAGTGATTAAAATGAATTTAAATTGGGAATTATTCACAATAATGTCCCATATGTCGAGGTAACCAATCGCAGAAGTCGCTGAGGGGAGATGTAAAATCTTATGAAATCACAATAGCTTAGGTTGAAGTTCCTAAAGATGTGGTATCAGGTACTCCAATAATATCCTAAAATTTATCCAATTATATATTTGACTCTAGATCTTCAAACTCTTTTATATCATCCTTATTTATGAAGAAAATTAGATATCTCCCTTACACCATAAGAAGGGAGTTGTCTACCCAAATTCATATTCGAAATATCACCACAACATGGATGTGTCATTCAGTTCCCCTTACGACATGAAAAAATGCCAAATTTTCATACTTAATTTTTATATATGTGGTTTTTTATATAATCCATGGTATGATCGCTTTGTCGAGCACGCCAAATTAGATGTTTATTTTTAACTAGAATTTCTGTAGTATAGAGGCAACCCTAGGCCGTCTCTTGAAAGGGCCTTTGATCATTAATTACAAAATGAGATTCTGATTAAGAAACTAAAAGGGTATAGGGGTTTTAAAAAAATTTGGTTTTTTTCTTTAAGAACATAAATTGAATGTATATTACTACTTCGAGAAACTGGTTGGATAAATCGTGATCAACCTGGGTAAGTGTCCCTTGATGCTCAATACATCATTGCTCTCAAGGGAAAGTGAAGGATCATTGATTATTTGATTTTATACACACTGTAACCAGTAATGGTATGTGAGTTCTTACTAGGTTACCGCCTAGGATTTTATCGATCAACAATATTGATTATCGGTAACTGCTCAAAATCAACAAACATGAATCAATGTAAAAAAACAAAACTCAATTAAGTCATCACCTCAACAATGTAATGAGATGACCAGATTTGTGTCAATGATAAAAATATTCCACAAGACAAGAACCTACATATTAATAGGTTCAAGATCCTATATTCTATCAACTGACACAATCCATTTTCACACTTATGAAAGGGAGGGGTGAAAAAAGAGGCAACCACACTCAAATCATCATAAGATCCGGGTTATGCATGGAAGCATGTGGATTCTTGATCCTTTGATTATTATTTGATAATACTAGAATAAAAAAAAAATTAGAAGGTATAAATGAAGAATAGATAACAAGAAACCTTCAAATCAATCACCTTATGAAGATTACAATTGGGGAGCTCGTGATTATAACAACGGACACTCCCCAAATTGATCACAAAGAGGTTTAGAAGTACATGAGAGATAGTGAAATAAAATGGTTGAAGAGTGCTCTCTAATTTGACTAACGTTCACCCCTGGTCATGAAACATAGATAATGAGTGGGAAGAGTGATTTTATTGGTAATTTACATCCATATTTTCACATAAAGTGGTCAAGTATCCAAATGGCTATTCAAGGAATATTTCTTACTATATCTTTATCCGGATATTTTACCGAACAAAACACGTTCAAATGACTATAAATTTAGTTGAGAGTCGAGGATTCAAGTTAGCTATCCATGGGATGTAGAATCAGCCTAATTGGATCTCTGAATCCCGAGTTATGGACCGAATACAGAAGGGTGGTCCAATCTGGCCCGCCCAGAATTTCTTCACATCGTGGGCCTATTTTGGGCCACCAAATGGATGAATTGGGATTCATGATTTTATAGAGAAATGTATCTGGCAATTTTTTCCACTTATACACCCATTTTTATCCCAATTTTATAAACGAATTATCTATAGTTTAAATAATTGTCCACATGCATTATTGGGATCTCGTGCAGTTTGGCCCATTTGGTTTGAATTCCATCACGAGCTCTCCAAATCACCTCCTCCTACAATGTAAACAAAAAAACAAGTAAAATTGCCCTATTAAACAGTGATAAAAATTAATTCATTGATTTAAACATAAAGTGAAATTTTTTATTGTATTTGTAATATTCATTACAAAACTAGTTTAAACCAACTATGCATAGGTAGATTTGAATACTGAATCTCTATGAGATAACACCCCCACACATAAAGATTTATAGTCCTGGGAAAAGTCACATATCCAACAAACGATGCATGTATACATTCCTAACATCATGAAGTTTTAACATTTGAGTGAATTTAAATTCATTAAAGTAATGCGATCAATGCACAAACCACACTAAGGAGTTCTTTCTAGTGAAAATGGAAAAAGATGCCTCATAAATCATATCACAATGAAAAAGAGATTCTTGATACCAAATTGAGAAAGGAATTAAAAATTCAACCATGCCACTAACTCTCCGTGTGTGTGTGTGTGAAAGCCATTCCATGATATTCTTTTCACTTTATTTCCAATAAATATAGGTTATTTTAACATTTTTCATCTTAAAATATTTTTTCCACGGATCCTTCCATACATCCTTTGTAATAATATTTCAAGACCCGCTCACTTAAGAATTACCAGAAGATAAACCATAATCTACCGACCTAGATATTCCCGTATGTTGTACATTTCATCACTCCCCTCATTTTTTTTTTCAGAAGTTGCATTTGGAAGAAATATCACACTTATCTCTCAACCCTTATTTGATCTCCTCACAACACTAATTGTAATAGCTATAACAAGATAAAATGTTGAGGAGTAGTGGTTTTTGACCAGCCCAAGAAACAACCCAATTTTTTTAGGGCGTGAAATAGTCGGATATTAGGTACACAAGAATAGGTCAATCTGGCACATTAATGAAACAGATCTGATAAAGAATGAACATATGTAAATAACATTTTATGCTAAAAAATATTAACCTAACTTATATTTACCTTATAGTAAGTAAGAAATATCCACACTTTGTGGTTTGATGAAAAAATGTGTTGAGATATTAGTGACAATGTTTTCCCAAAAACTACTCACACAATGGGAATCAATCATCTCAAAGGTTTCACACAGATACAACCATTTTTATCATTGAAAAAAAACCAATTCACTAAAATCACTCCATGATGATAAGTTCATACAAATATTCATTCCACAATAGAGATAGGTTTCATAAAATGTTAAAAAAACATGGAATCAAAAATTTCAACATGCATTTTTATTAAGTTCCATGAATTGGTGACCATAAAGGGAGGGGGGGAAATACCATAAAGAAGGTGAAAAAGAGAAGAAATAAGAAAGATGATGAAAATTCTAATGAACCTAGGAATGTATCCACCCCCCCACCAAGAATGTGCAACATCCTCACTATAATAATTGAGAATGTGAGAAGGAAGGATAAAACCTGGTGTGTTTCACTAGTATGTTTCTTCAAGAAGGTGGATTTACTCCACCAGATTCTTTAGAAAATCCTCATAGAAGTGTTTAAGTCGCTGCCCATTGATGGTAAGAATTATTCCACCATGATCATTCACTATCTGTATTGCACTAAAAGGGTAAACATTAGTAACAGTATAAGAACCGAGCCATTGGGAACGACACTTACCTAGGTGGAGCTTCATCCTAGAATTTTACATGAGGACCATATCACCAATATAGAACTTTTAAGAATTAATCATGATATAATGGATAGACTTTGTCTTCTCTTCATAGATATGGGAGTTATCATATGCATCACTTTGAATTTCTTCCAAATCTTGATTTTGTAGTTTCCTTTCCTCACCTGCATCTGAAAGATTCATAATACATTGTTTAACATCCCATTATACACAATTTTCTACCACCACTAGGAGGTTAAAAGACTTTCCAAACACAATTCTATATGGTGACATTCCTGTTGGGTTTTTAAAAGCTGTATGGTACGCCCAAAGTGCATCATTCAAGTGCAAACTCTATTCTTTCTTATTATGTTGTACCATTTTTTCCAAGATTCTCTTAACTTCACGATTTGATATTTATTCTTGTCCGTTAGTTTGGGGGTGATATGCAATGGAGACTTTATGATCAACCCCATACATAAGAAGAAAAATTTTCATTTTGCGATTTCAAAAATGGTAACCCTGATCACTAATGTTGAATCTTGACAAACCAATCTGACTAAAAATCTACGACCTCACAAAATCAACAACCACTCGGGAGTCATAGGTCATATATCCTTTGCATCAACCCATTTGAAAACATAGTCAACATCTAACAATATTTACATAAAGCCAAATGAATTTGGAAAAGGCCCCATGAAGTCAATGACCCATGCATCAAAGATTTCACAAAATAACATGGGCTATTGGGGAATTTCATTACTCTTGGAGATATTCCCTATTAATTGACAATGACTACATGACTTGAAAAATAAATGGGCATAATTATACAATATTTTACAATAAGGTCCTAAGTCAAGGACCTTTTGATCTGTTTGCTGAGAGACAAAGTGTCCCCCACAAGCGAAAGTGTGACAGAAGGTCAAAATAGGTGAACTCATGGTCAGGGACACACTGACGAACTACTTGGTCACCACAAATTCTTCAAAAATATGGGTCATACCAAATTTACCACTAAGAATAATGTTTATGTCTCTGGGATAGGAAATTTCTGAAATTAGTGGTGACCTTAGATGTTGCTATAAAATTCATAATGTCTGCATACCATGGGGTAAGGTCCACAAAATCACAAAGGTTCTCATGAGGAAAGAATTGTCCAATGTGGAGGGATGAGTTAGCATGGTGGTCCAGTGGTGGAGAAATCCTACTAATGTGGTCAGCTACAATATTTTATATGTCCCTATTATCTCTAATCTCAAGGTCAAACTCTTAGAGGAGAAGCATCCACCGCATGAGGTGGGGCTTAGCTTCATGTTTCCTTAAGAGGAATCGAAGGGCATTATGGTCAGAAAACACAATCACTTTTGACCCAAGAAGATATGAAAGAAAATTTTCCATGTTAAACACAATAGAAAGAAGTTATTTTTTAGTGGTTTTCTAGTTTACATGGTCAGGGTCAATGGTATGTGAGGTATACACAACGGCATGAGTATTCTTCTCAACCCTTTATGATAAAACTGCCCCAACTGTACAGTTAGAGGCATCACACATAAGCTCAAAGGGGAGATCCCACCTTTGTGGTTGGATGATGGGAGGTGACGTGAGACTCCATTTTAGGGAATTGAATGCATCCTCACAATTTTTATCAAACAAAGACTCAGAATATTTTCGCAATAATCAGGAAATTGGAAGAGATATCTTACTAAAGTCTTTAATGAATCAGCGATAAAAACCAACATGGCCCAAGAAAGATCAAACCTCCTGAACCCATTTTTGGATATGAAAGGGTTGAAAATAATTAAATTTTAGATTTATTAACTTGAATTACATTATTCTAAATGACATGCCCAAGAAATATCCCCCGCTCAACCATAAAATGGAATTTCTCATAATTTAAAACAAGATCTTTTTCAATGAAGCGACAGAGGACCAAACCTACGTGTTCCAAACAATCATTAAAATAAGAACCATATACTGTGAAATAAAACATAAAAAAATCCATACAACTCTCAAGGTACTTAGAAAAAATACTCAACATACATCACTGAAAAGTACCCGGAGCATTACATAGACCTAATAGCATCCTTCTGTATGCAAATGTTCCAAATGGACAAGTAAATATGGTCTTTTCTTTATCCTTAGGGGATATATGAATTTGGAAATAAACCTAAAATCCATCTAGGAACCAATAATGGGACTTACCAGCCAATCATTATAACATTTGGTCAATTGAAGGTAGAGAAAAGTGGTCCTTCTGCCTGGCTTGATTCACTCGATGGAAGTCAACACAAACTCGCCAACTGTTTTGCAAACATTTTTGAACCAATTCATTCCTTTCATTTGGAACAACTATTATTCATGTTTTTATGCACAATTTTTACTGGTTTAACCCATTTACTATCAGATATAGGATAAATTATCCCCACATCAAGTAATTGGTTGTCTTCTAATTTTACCACTTCAAGGAGAGTTGGAGTCAACCATTGTAGAGATTTTCTTACGGGCTTAGCCTCATCATCCAAAAGTATATGGTGCATAAAAATAGATGGTAAAATCCTAATAATATCATCCAATGACCATCCTAGTTCCTTTTTACACTATCTTAAAAAGTTGAGCAGTTTTGATTCATGTTGTGGAGAGAGGTTATTGGCAATAATGATGCGTAATTGGTCAATACCCTCAAGATATGCATATTTTAAATTAGAAGGAAGTTGATTAAGTTCAAAAATTAGTGGTTTCTAGATTGATGGTGTGGATTTGGGGGGAGTTAGGTTTATTAAACTGTCTATATTCTCATGTTTATTCTCTAAAGATAGAGAATCTTTTGAAATGATATGTGTAGAATCATCGACAATCATGGGTAAGTTAGAATGAACACACTCATGAATTAACGAAATTTTTTTGATCTCTTCAGATCCCACAAAAATATCAAAACATGAATCAAAACTCAAATCATCCACGGGTGAAGAAGAAGAAAATGAATCATAGTATTGGTCGAGGAGATAATTGTGTGTGTGTGCATCGTTTGAGAGCACTGCCATCGAATAGATAGGAAGAGTGGAGTGCTCTTCAATGGGGTGTTTCATAGCTTCAATGGATGTTAAAACTTTCCATTTCTCCTCCAAACTCCATGGGAAGCATACCATTGTAACGTTGCTAATCGTCTTTGCGGTTTTTAAGAATGACCTCCTAAGTATAAGAGGAGAATTTCATTGGTTTTGGGTATCCTCCATCTCAAGAATGTAGAAATCAGTATGGAAGATGAGATTCTTCACTCGTACAAGGACATCCTCAATCACTCCTATTGGATGCATAGAACATAGGTTGGAAAATTTTATGACAATGTTTGTTGGTATAATCTCTCCAACCGGCAGAGAAGTGTACACGGATTGAGGAATTAAATTAATGGAAGCACCTAAATCTAGCATAACATTATAAAAGAGGGTCTTTTCTATGGTACAGAGTATCGTGATTGTTCCTGGATCCTTGAATTTGGTTGGAATTGCTGGTTGAATCAAGTCTGAGACATTCCTTCCCAAGTTAACTCTCTCATTCCCCTTTAGTCTCCGTCTGTTGGTACAAATCTCTTTATGAAATTTGGCATATCGAGGGATTTTTTTAACTACACCCAATAGAGGAATTTTAACTTGAACCTTTTTAAATGTATCCATTATTTCTTTATCTATCTCAGTATCGAAATTCTTATTACATTTAGAGAGTCTTTGGGGGAAAGGAGGAGGATTGGATTGTTTATTTTAATTGTCAATGATAACTCGATTACCCTTTTTTCATGTTTTTCATTACTTGAAATTTCTAAGGGTTGGGAAAGATTGTTTTCAAGATGGGGACATACCTGTTGTGCCGAATCAGTAGAAGGAGAGAATTCATTCCCACTATGAAGTGTAAATTCACATAAATTACCTTTGTCCTTCAGATTGGAAATGGGTTGGGATGGTGGTTGTCCAAAACCTTGCATCTTAAGCTCACCTATAGTGTTTTATAATTTTCCCACTTGAGTTCATAGGTCTTGAATATCTTATTGTGTGATTCGTTTGAATTGGAGGTTTTGGGATTCCATTTTCATCAAATTGTTCTTGAGGCTTGGTTCACATTTGGGAAGAGGCGGAGGATTATTTTGAGAAGTTGAAAGATAAGAAGGTTTCATACCTTGTCCTTGTTGATACCTATTCTGGTTGGGGTAGCTTGATTTTCCTCCTTGTTGGTACCGGGGTTGTTCTTTCCACCGGGGATTTGGTTTTGGCGTGAATTTTTCTTGCTTAAAGGGAGGTTATTCTTGGAATGGACTCCCTGGGAACAAGGCTGCACTGGACTTGGGTGAATCTTGAAGTTTTGGGCACTAGTTATAAAAATGATTATTGTCAGAACAAATACCACAATGTAATGGAACATGAGGAGATTGTGAGTTACCTTGTGATTGAGATAATTTCCTTAGAAGGGTATGCATCTCATCAATATTGTTATCTACCTTTTTTTCTAGAGATAAATGACTTACGTCATGAACTCCTTGAGTTGGTGAAATAGCTTATGTACCAAATTTTTGTGCATTTTGAGTCATGTTGGCTATTATGTCATGAGCGGCAGAAGGATTTTATTCAACCAAGGCACCACTAGCTGCTGCATCAATCATTCCATGATCCATGGGGACAATTTCCTCATAGAAGTATTGGTTTAATAGTTGTTTACTAATCTGGTGGTGGGGGTAGCTTGATGAGAGTCATTTGAATGTCTCCTAGTATTCATGAAGGGTCTCTCCTTGTGATTGCCTAATGCCACAAATTTCATTAGTAATTGATGCTCTTCAGAAGGTAGGGAGGAACTTCTCTAAAAATTGTCTTTTCACGTCATTACAGCTCCAAATTATGGTAGGAAAATAGTATATCTAATCATTGGATACACTATTAAGGGAGAAAGGGAAGTCCCTAAACTTAATTAAGTCCTCAAAGACATTTTGGGGATTCATGGTAGAGCATACTATGTGAAACACCTTAAGGGGTTTATGAGGGTACTCACCAAGAATACCATGGAATTTGGAAGTAGGTGGTTGAGGCCTAATCTCAGATCAACATTGGTTTCTTCCCCAGGATATTGGATCTACGCAGGTTGGTACTCCACATCTGGGGAGGTCATTTCTTCTAATGTTCAATTAATTGTAGCCATGTTTTTTTGGGTTTTATTGGGTTCAATTTTTGATTGGTTTATGACCACATGAGTTTACAAAATGGGTTACTTTGTGTTACTTTATTGACCTTTTCTAGATTCCATAATTTTTGTGTGAAGTGTCTTTTCAATTTTTGGGTCAAAATTCAATCAGTTTTTCTTTTTCAGATCGGGTCATGCAAAGAAGTTTTGAAGTTGGTTTTTTATTATTGAATACAGATAAAATAACATAATAAGGGTTAAAGGAGAATATAATGTTATAATAAAGAATTATAGAGAGAGATGGAGAAGATGAATAATAAGATATATATATAGAGAGAGAGAGAGAGAAAGGAAGAACAGAAAAAAATAACCAAAAATAGAAATAGAAAACCAAAATAAAAACAATAAAATGGGGGTTTAATTTTTAAAGTAGTACTAATTAAGAATTAAAATCAGTAAATAAAAGGAAATAAATAAAAAAAATGATCCTGGATCCCCATCACTGGTGACAAAATTTTATTGCGTTGTCGAGCGTGTCAAATTAGATGTTTACTTTTAACTAGAATTTCTGCAGTATAGTAGCAACCCTAGGTCGTCTCTCAAAGAAGCCTTAGATAATTAATTAATAATTGGGGTTATGATTAAGAAACAAAAGTGTAATTGGGTTTTATAAAACTTGGGTTTTGTTATTTAAGAACATAAATTTAATGTATATTATTAATTAGAGAAACAGGTTGGAGAAATTGTGATCAACCCAAGTAAGTGTCCCATGATGCACAACCCATCATTTTTCTCAAGGGAAAGGGAGGATAATTGATTCCCTGATTATTTACATACTAAAAAAAGTAATGATATGTTATTTCTTACTAGGTTACCACCTAGTATTTGATCGATCAATGATATTGATTATCGACAACGGCTCAAAATCAATAAACATGAATCAATGTAAAAAATGGAACTCAATCAAGGCATCCGATCAACAATGTGATGAGATGAATAGATTTGTATCAATTATAAAAATATTCCACAAGACATGAACATGCATATTAATAGTTTAATGATTCTAGATTTTATCAACTGACGCAATCCATTTGCACACTCATGAAAGGGAGGGGGTGAGAAAAGAGGCAACCACACTCAAATCATCACAAGATCCAGGTTATGCATGGAAGCATGTGGATTCTTGTTCCATTGATTTGTATTTCATCATAACAGAATAAACACAAATTTAAAAGGTATAAATGATTAAAAATTTACAACAAACCTAGAAATCATTTACCTTATGAAGATTATAAGTGTGGAGCTTTGGATTACAACAAAGGACCCTCCAAAAATTGATCACTAAGAGGTTTAGAAGTACATGAAGGAGAAGATAAATATAATGGGTCAAGAGAGATATACAATTCTAATAATCTTCAACCATGGTCATGAAACATAGAAAATGAGGGGAGGAGTTATTTTATGGAAAATTTACATCTATATTTCAATATAATGTGGTCATGTATCAAAAGGGCTAGGTGACTATTTAAGGAATTATTTTTACTTCATATTTATCGTGATGGTTGACCAAACAAAACACGTGCAAATTACTTGAAATTCGGTGTAGATTCAGTTATTCTAGTTATCTATCCATGGGAGGTGGAATCGTCCCAATTGGATCTCTGTGGCCCATGTTATGTCACAAATACAGAAGGTTGATCCAATCTGGCCTGCCCAGAATTTCATCACATTGTGGGCCTATTTTGGACCTCCAAATGGACGAATTGGGATTCATAATATTCTATAGAAATGTAACCCACATAGTTTTTCACTCATTAAACTATTTTTATCCCAATTAGATACACAAATTATCTACATTACAAATAAATGTCCACATGCATGCTTGGGCTCTCGTGTAGTTAGGCCCATTTTGCTTGACTTCCATCACGAGCTCTCCAAATCACCTTTTCCTACAATGTAAACACAAAACAAGTAAAATTTCCCTATTAAATAGTGATAAACATTAATCCATTTATTCAAACATAAATTTAAAATTATTATTATATATTTAATATTCATTAAAAACCAGTTTAAAATAGCAGTGTAAGGGTGGATTTAAATAGCGAATTGCTATGTGATCATGGTATAGATTTCATTTCACAGTATAATGAAAAAAATTATTTCCAAAGAGAATAAAATTATAATTCATGATGAAGATATATAATTCCTTAACTTTATGTTGGAGACTTCAATATCTAATTCATGTCCCGATCCTCCTCTAGTAGTTCTTCTAAATGCGATTCTTTCAAAAAGAAGAGAAGGAAAAAATCTACATTTGGAAGCGGTGATATTCAACTTGAGGATGTAACTATTGTACATGAATACATTGATTGTTTCCAAAGGAATTACCCAAACATCCACCAAAACATGAATTTATGTTTTCCATTGATTTAAACCTTCATGTGAAACCTATATCAAATACTCCCTATAGAATTTACACTATGGAATTAGTGTAGTTGAGGAAACAACTATAATATAGGTGTGATAAGGGATATATATTCTCATGTTTCTCACCAAGAGGATCCTGTTTTCTTTTTGATAAAAGGAATGATATATCCATCAGGCTACACACTGATTATAAAGAACTCAATGAAATTATTATAAATAATAATTATCATATTGCTTGAATTTTATGGCTTATTTGATCAACTTAATGGAGCTCAATAGCCAACGAGCTTGTACCCCAGTGGTACAAGCTCCTACATGGCATCCAAAAGACCCAGGATCAAATTCGTTCAGGGATGAATTTACTGGTTACTGTAGCAGTACCATAGCAGGGTTCTGTAGTAGTACTGTAGCAGCAGCTGAACTGTAGAAGCGGTGACACTATAGCAGTGGAGGCACTATTGCAGGGTACTGTAGCGGTGGCGGGTACTGTAGTAGTGCGGGTACTATTTCAGTGTTGTTCACCAAGGGGTGATTTGGGCCAAAAATGGGCTTTCAAGCCTCGTATTCAGGCCACATGGACTTGGGCCTTCGGGCTATGTAATGGGTCTCCCTCTACCCTCACTAAAGAGTTATTTTCTTTAAATAATAAATTTAGGATTCATGGAGCTCAATATTTATCAAATATTGATTGTCATTCTATTTTTCATCTATTGTTGGTAAAGAAGGTATATATTATAAATAAAAAATTTGGTTTGTGGTATGAGAATTATTAGTTCATATTAATTCCATTTGTATTGCATAATATACCCCCTATTTTTATGGATCTAATGTACAATGTATTCAATGAATATATAGATAATGTTTTTGGAATTTATTGAGGGTATATTTTTGTGCACTAAAACATATGAGGACCATATGAGAATAAATTAAAGTTAATTATCAAGACTCTTACTAAAAATGTGTTATATTGTAAAGTTAAGAATGTGTGAATTTTGTCTTTAGAAATTTTATTCTCGTAGCTATATTATCTCTAATGATAAAATCTTAGTTAATCCAATAACGAAAAATGTAGTCAAATAATGGTATGCAGTAATGGAGATAACCAAGGTATGAGTTTTTGTGGACCGGAAGGTTACTATTAGTGATTGATTTAAAAAATTTCCCAATTGACTAACCTATTAACAAAGCTTATACATTAAGGGGATAAGTTCAAATGGATAAATTATTGTAAAGAATCTTCTAATGAATTAAATGGATAATGATGAATGCCCTGATTTAGACTCTACCATCAGGAAATATTGGATTTTTCATATATATTGGTGCATCGAAGAAGGGACATGAATGTTTCCTTATGTATAAGGATAAATTTATTTAAAATTAATAAATGAAGTTAGTGTCTCATGAACATAACAGTCCAACTCGTGATCTTGAGTTGGTCACCATAATATTTAATTTTAAGAATAATGACGTTATATCTTTTGTTAAATATTTTAGATATATAGACCATAAGAGCTTAAACATATATTTTATAGAAACCGATCATTGTGAGGCAATAGAGATGGATCAAATCTAATCAAGGATTATTATTTCTTAATAAACTACCACCCAAGAATGTAAAATAAGTTAACTAATTAATTGATTAGAAAAGATCATGGAGTTATGACCAAAATGAGGATTGACAGGGATCTTATGTTCAAAGATTTATTGAACATGGATATGGGAATTATTAAGGAAGGGGAGACATCACCCCTTTTTTGAATGATTGAAAAACCACATTTATTAGAAAATATAAAAATTAGTCATCCTGATGATGAGATTTTTCAAAAAAAAATTATATACATGAATGATGTGAAATCGAAATAATTTATACCTAACTATGGATTTCAAAAATTAGGAACTATGATACGTGTTCCATAAATACCTAATAAGAAAAATTATTTAGTAGATGATTATCAGAGCTTGAATTTCTCTATACACCCTAGTAGAAACATGACATATAGAGATTTTATTGAACATTTTTAGTTAGATAATATGAAGCAGTAACTTTTTAATTATATATCAAGATGTTATGTTTTTCAATAGGTTAATGCTAATAGATATCATCATAGAGGATTCTTGTAACTTATACATATTCTTATGTGTAAATTGGTTGACCTTAATATGGAATTTTTCATTAGATTACCACTGACTCCTATAAATAATCATACATTATGAGTAATTGTTGTTAAACTTACCAAATATTCACATTTACACAATGTAAGAGAATATTTAACTCTTGATAACCTTTCATGACTCTATATTGATGAAGTTGTAAGACTACATGGTTCACCTCTTTGAATAGTTCTCTATCATGATCCCTGATTTACATCGAAATTCTAGAAAATTATTTAGAGGGATTTGAATATTGAGCATAATTTGAGCAGTAACTATCACCATTAAACCAGTGGACAATATGAAAGGTCTATTCAAACTATAAAATATATTTTGAGGTCATTCTCACTTTACATTCAAGGTATGTGGGAATAATATTTACATTTGGTTATATTTTTCAATTAACAATAACTTCCATTTATGTATTCACATGGTGTCGTACGAAGAATTATATGGAATGAAATTTCTTACTCCAACTTGTTTAGATGGAGAGGGTGAAATAAATCTTATGAGACTAGAAATTGTTACGGAGACAATAGTGAAGGTAAAGACAATTAAAATCAACATTAAATAAACTAAAATCATATGAATGGTTTATGATGATAAACATAAGAAATATTTTGAATTTAACTTTAAAAATCATGTTTTCATAAATGTATACATATGGAAGGGTGTTATGATATTTTTTAAGAAAAGAAATCATATCCCCTAGTACATCAGACCTTTTGAAATTATAGAAATAATTGATTTTCTTGCTTACCATTTGGAAATGATACCTAGCATCACTAATGTACATGATGTATTACATATCATTTTACTGAGGATGTAAGTGCTATATCAACACATATTCTCACCAACAAGGAAATTGAATTGGAACCTGATTTATATTACTATACTGCCTATATTGTGGACAGTGGAGAACATGATCGAGGAATTACATGACCCCTATAGTCATGGTACTTTAGGGAAATCAAAATATAGAATATGTGAAGTGGGAACGTAAAAAAATTATGATGAAGAATTACCAAAATATTCATGAGGTGACATTCTATAAAATTTGGGGTTTAAATATTTTGATGGAGGGAATAATCTGACACTCAAGCTTCAATTATAATATTATTTTCTTTTAAAAGAAATTAAATAAAATACATGTAGTTTTATTCAAGAATGTCATTAAAAACTAAATAAAAAAATTAAATAAATTTTATTTTCTAAAATAATTATACTTTTTAAATTATCATATAAAAATGAAGCAAGAGGGAAATTTTAGGATTTTTCTGAAATGTTTGATTTATTTGTTAAATAGTGAAAAATAGGGATTTTTCAAATACTTTATTTTATTTCATTAAATTATTTAATATAATATCCATATTATATTAAATATTTTGTATTAAAGTAAAATATGGTCTATTTTATTTATAATAATCTAATCAACAATTTTCATGATTTTTTTATAATTAAATTTTAATGGTTATAAAATATTTTTCTAAAAAATTGTTTTTTATTGTATTTTACACATTTATCATAGAATTAGCATCCCCCAATTATATAAAATAATTCTATAAAGTAGAAACCATATTTGGAATCATGATATTAAAATTTGATAAATATGTCTCTTTTATTTTTTGGCCTTATAAATATTAACCATGGTAAAATTGATCACCTCAATAAAGGGTAAATCATGTTATTATGCTTAAAAATAATAGATAAGTCATTAAAAATCAATCCAAAAATTGACTTTATTTTATAAGATGAGTCTAATTTATCCACAATTATCCAAACTTCTAAAATAAGATCTTTTTTTCATTTATCTTTTGATTTTGACAATTATAATATTTAACAAAAAGGATAGAGTAAAAAATATCATTCTCTAGATTTTAATATATACAATATTTTGTTACATGGATTAAAATAACACAAATCTGATTAAAAATACTCATTTTAGATATTACTTAATTATTTATCATAGATTTCTAATTTTTTATTTTACTAATATGATTATTTCTTTAAATTCTTACGCAATGCTGACACAACATTTATTCTATTAATTGGAAAATTTAAAATATGATTTTAAAAATATTAAATGTAATATTATTGGACTGATTTATAGTGACCTACTATTTCTTTAAATTACAATAAAATAATCATGATTTGTGAATGTTTTATTTTTTAATGAATTTTCTTTTATGATGTATTGAAATTCAAATTAAATGAATAGTTCAAAAAATAACGTTAATGATATTTTATAATATATATTATTTTAATAAATAATTTAAAATTCATATATATATATATATATATATTCCCAAGTGAATTTTTCATGGTTTAGAAAATCAACCATGGTCCATTTATGGGTCATTTTCCTTCTTATGGTAACATTCTTTACCCATAAAGGGTAGAAGAAATTATTGTTGCGGTAATTGTCCAATGAGTTTTCAGGGGGTTAAAACTAAAAGATAATGGTGAAACCATGCCCAAAACATGACCACATTTTATTTTATGAGAGTTTTCAAACCAATAATCATATTATCTTCTAATTATATCAATTTTGTTCTATTTTTATAGGAAAAATAATTTATATTATTTTAATACTTTAAGAAATTACAAGAATGACCCTCTCATCACTTGTAGAATGACACTCAATCACTATTTTATTTACACTAATTTGTGAATACTATCTAAACCAAATACTATAAAGTAATATTCAAAAAAACTTTATTAATTTTATATATGTGAATTAATTCTTAAAAGACCAACCCTAATTCCTTTAAGAGGAGAGATAAAGAAAGTCTACCAAAGAAGAGGTAATCATCTTTACCGACTTTTTTAGGTTAACTCCATCTTCTTTATCCTTTAAATATATTGTACCATTTTTTAAATAATAATTCAAATACCATAAATATACTAAGATATTATTATGATTACAATGAATACATATTTCATCCCATTTCTATCCTAAGAAATTCAAATCCATATTTTATGTGTACATATGGATTACCATATTCACAAAGAGGTGTAATTTGTTCTTCATTACCATTTTACTTGAATGATTATAAATAATAAAATAATTAATATGTATGATATTAATTACATAAATATTATTTTTAAATTATAATATCATATCTATATTCTTACCTTCCAATCCGTTGGAAAATGATAATGTTGCTCATGCATACATGTGGACTACCACCTCTACAAAACGATGTGATGTATTTTTCATTTATGATTTACATGGATAGTAATAACAATATATTTAATGTATATATAATATATATATATATATATGATATAATAATTAATATTTAATAGTTAATTATTTTTTACCTATATTGTTTTCCATATATCGAAATATTAAATAATCTTTCATACGTATGTACAGTTAACCATCTCCATGAAAGAAATAATTCATTTTTCTATATCTAAATTTTATATATGGATATATATATATATATAATATATATCATATTTATAATATTATTGAAATTATGGAACTAGGATAAATATGAATGGAACGAAACTGCCAAATCAAAAAATACATAAAAAACGACACAGTTAAAAACCGAAATAATGAAAATAATAAAATATTATTAACAAATTGGTGATAAGATGTTATGAGAGGATAATATATGATGATATAATTTTGAATATGATGTTATTAGTTCATTATTATTTATAAAACCATTATATAGGAGGTTAATGCATGTTTAACTAATGTGAAGCGTTGGGTAAGGGATTTAATACTAGTTTATACTTCATTGAGAGATATTTTGTATTAGGAAACCAAATAGTTTTATGTAGTGTATATACTATCCCTTTAATGTATTTAAAATGAATATAGAAGTATTAATTTTTATTAAACTATCAATTAATGTTAAACTTTCAATGGGATATAATTTATAAGATACAATAGTGTAAAGAATTGATTTTAGAATCTCATCTTCTATTGGGATTATTTATATTTTCTTTAAATGAATTTGGTAATATATCCTTCATAATATATATCTATTATATTATCCAAAAAAATATTTAAGGAGTTTCCAGGTTTTATTATAACTTTTACTGTCATTTTCAATTGAATCAAGAAGATAATATTTTAAAATAAAACCCGATCTTATTTATTTTTTGACTGGGTATATTTTTCTTCAATCTCCGTATTTTTGAAATTGTTTTAAAAAAGTAATATTTATTTCTGAAATGATTTAATAAAGGAAATTTTTAAAAACACTATAATTTTTAAAATATTTGAATGTAAATTTTTAATGTTTTCTAAAAGGATAATTTTGAAATTTCTTTATAGAAAGTAAAAATTAATTTTTTATTTTTAACAGATATGGTGTTAACATAATATCCCACTTCCATAATTGTTTTACATAATTTAAATACTTTTAAAATATTTCAATTATTTAATAAATTAAAATATTTATGAATACTTATTTTAAATTCCACTCTTCTATTTTATTCTATTTTTAATATGCTTGATTTTACTATAAAATCTACTTTTTTATGGTCATATATCATTTTTTGATTATCTTTTAGGTCCTTAATATTCTATTGAAACATTCAATTTCATATGATCATCTTTTATAGGAAATTATATTCATTATAAATATCCATATTATTAGTATCATGGATATGAATATCTCAAATACTATATACCATTTATGTATACAATGTTATTTAACTGAGTAGGGAAATATTGATATTTTGTATTATTTACTGAATATGGATATTTATTAATAATGTGTATTGTTCATGATTTAAATTTAAAATTGAATATATATGAGGAATGCATTGAAAATGTATGTTTGTATGGTACCTATAATTATATATCCCCTTGATGTGTCAACATGTCTCATGAGATAAACCAGTTGGATAACCTTAAAAAATGGTTTTTTGGTGTTTTCATACCTATAAATTAGACAGTGTTTTGACAAGGCCATTATGGTAATAATATCCTGATATATGAGAACATGTAATCCGACATTATGTAGTTTCTTCCTTGAGAATTCAGTTATTATTATCCATGATATTATTTTGTTTGATATTATCTATGGATGCACTTTATGCTCATGTTATTGATTAAAGGGAATGTGTTTTTATTATTTACCTTTACATACTGACTATTCCCTATTTACTCATAATATATTCCTTTGAACATAATATTTATAGAGAATTTTTGAGATCACCCTTATTTTTTCTCTTTTCTCCATGATATGAAGAATAAATATTTGAAAGAGTTTCAAGGGCCCCGAACATTTTCTTTTGTGATTTTTTATATTTTATTTCTAATGTAAAATGAGAATAATGTATGTATGTGGTTCTTCAAGACTTGTAAACTGATCGGTCTATCGGTATGACATCCCTTTTATCTTATTCCAAAGTAATAAAGTAACCACTGATTCAAGGTTACTAGATTTAGGGTAGTTACAAATCCAGTGTTTTACTTTATATATGATGCTTAATATGTATTGTTTATCTACTATGACTTTTTTATGTATTGTGTCATCATATATTCTATTTTAGGATTTTTATTGTAGAATTTGGAAGATTTTTTGGCTCCCTATTTTATGTCGACATGTTTTTGGGATGTTCATTGTATAGATGGATCATACTGATTTTTGGGGGATTTTTGCATGAAATTCGGGCCTTATAACAGTGGGAATAGTCTCCACACGATTATGTGAGACCGTCATCAAAAGTTGAGATCCTTTTCTATATAGGGAGGCCATTCTGTGGTATTGTGATGGCCCCCAGTAATTCATCATTTAGGAGTCCCCAGATGGGGAATTATAAAATGGTATCCAAGAATTTAATTATGTTGGGGTAACATAGTTAATGATAGGTATAGATTGTTTGAACTTGATGTGCAGATCAAGTGCATGCCTCTCCCACATGAAAATATGTTAAGACCTAGTTTTTAGGGGATTTCTAGTGGTAGGACTATGCACTCTAAGATGAGTGATATATTTTTATAGACCAAGAATCCAAAGTGGGGTGGATGAGACTCAGGTTGAGTCATAGGGCACAACTGTTTGCATGTCAGTTATTCATGAATCATGATAGTGTCGGTAGAGACCTATGTTTAGCCTTGCAAGACATTTAAATATTTATATACTTATATCTAGAGCTAGGTGTTAATAAAACATGATATTTTGAGACCCACTATGCACAAAATTAATTTTATAAAAATATTTAAAAATATTTATATTATATGAACATGCTAAATTAATGAAAATGGAATAACTCTTAAACGATCAACCCTATGAGAAACACAACACCATATTTGGGTCTATAATTCATTGTTTTCTCTAGGAACAACATAAAATGAGGCAGTACAGAATGCACATACCCCTCACTCATTGGTGACATGTTTAAGTGATTTAATCAATTAGTTTATTTAATTAATTAATTACTATTTGACTTAATGATGTATCTAAAAATTTATCACTGTAAAGATTTTGATAGGGTTGAATCATATTTCTATTATTTCCAATGACATCTTCTCTACTTTTTATTAGAGAATAATGACGAACTATGATGAATGACGATGAAACATCAGATCAAGGAATTTTGAAGCGTGATGAATGAAACATATATTAGCGAGTGAGTTCTTCATCAATGATGATCGAAAAAATCAAGGTAGGGAATTAATTTTTTGTTCTTAATAATTTTATTAAATAATTGTGTAGTGTTATAATTATTTCCTTATTATGTGCCCCCTTGCATGAACCTATGCATTGTAATTCAATTCTTTATCATTTTTTCTAATTTGGATTACATGTTCGTGATCGGTTTTCCAATAAAACTTTCCAAACTATTTTAAAACCTTTTAATGATCTTTTCCTTCCCCCTTTATATGCATTTTTCATTTTCGGAACCATTTGCTTCCACTATAGACAATTTTCGGGTGACCCGTGCTTGATAGGGCACCCGAATTTGGGGAGGATCAATGAAACAGTGAAAAAATCATGAGAGTAACATAGATCTGTGATCATCATAATAAATAGATGGTGAATCCAAAGGTGTTATGTTAGATCATCATTGAATAGAGGTGAAATTTCATGTGGAATAATTGACCCAGACCTTGTTTTTGAATGAGGATGATTCACTACAAACAATGATGGGAATCCATGTTCTTCAGTCAGATCCAGAGATTTTTGGAATGACATAAGGCAAACACGACTACTGTTGAAGTAAATTTTGGAATGACATATCGAATATTAGATTCTGATGAAAACCCCAACTAGATTCCATGTAAAATAATGAACACATGTCATGTAGCATCCATATTCGGTGAAGCTAGGGATTTGGAGGAGATAAGGATGACACCATGCGTACTCCCCTTGATATGCCATGTATCACCTTCCTGTGTGGAATGAGAATTGTGAAGGAACACCCGGCCAGACACACACCATTTTCAACTTACATGAAAATGGGTTGGCCACATAGTTAGTATCCCATGTGGTCCGACATTCTGTGTAACAACATACATGCACATGGGGTCCACGTACATGGACACGATCAGCGGACATGGACCCAGTCCCAGATATTTAGGACATATCGTGTAGTCCACCTACATGATGTGTTCTACTACATGGGATGCGACCCATGTACTAGATAAATACATGAAAAGGAAGTTCAGAGGGACCACATGCCATGTGGGTCCCCTCACACACCATGTTCTACTTGGGCTAATAAGATCAATCATCAATCTTCCATATATCCATCATTAAGACTCATATTTTGGATCGAGAGATGCCTATCCTATGTTTTTTTCTTCATACAACATTATGGTGCCATATAAAGAGGAATTAGAGATATGAAACGAATCTTCTAGGTTTGGAACACATAGATGCGACACCTGATGATAGCAACGATCATACAGAATCACCAGAGTAGTACCAGGAATGCCCTCTAGCTGGGATAAGTAAGAAATTTTCCTATTGGACGTTTTGGGATTACCCTCCAATAAGACTAGGAAGTAGTGTTTCTAGATTATCCATCCAAGTTACCCTTCAATAGGACATAGGAAGTGGAGTTCCTCAACATTTCAGGTTTAAATTACTCCATATAGGTCGGGAAGTGGGGTTCCCCATTGATATCTTCCAGGCATAACCCTCTAGCCAGGCTGGGTAGTGGTGTTTTCATGATGAATCACCAAGATTACCCTCTAGTAGGATCTAGGTAGTGGTATTCCCTAGTGACCTTTATAAATGTTACCCTCCAGCTAGGCTGGGTAGGGGAATTCCTCAGTGAGTACTAGAGATGGACCCTTGACTGTGAGGCACAACGATGAGGTACGATTTTATGTACCATTGGACTCAAGAGAAAGAGGGGTGATTTCTCCACCGAGATGCATTCTCGTGAAGTGAATCATAACCTTGTGGGTGTGTCAGTGCTGCCAAAAAAGGATATTATCAAGGTGTGGTGATTGAGTCCTTTTGACTTGTGCTTCCCAAGGCATAGGCATGAGGTGTATGGATTTGTAGTTGGAATTACATTGGATCTATTGGATACTCATCTTCTTGGGTTGAGCTTTGAGATGGAGATCCCATTACTCTCTCATTTTTCCTTATTTTACTGAGCACACACACACAAATAGAGACATACACACACAAATATATATACATATATCTCTTTTTTACAGTACCCACTCATTAGGTTTGGTTACTCTCCTTCCAGGAGAGATGAAGATGGGTGAGGTTTTCCATGTGCTTTTTGTGTCTAGATTATCTAGGTCGGATGAGTCCACTCTCCTACTATAAGAAATAAAGACTTGACATTGAGTTAATCACCTCATCATTATGAGATCCTTGTGTTTGGATGAATCTAATTTCACTGCCTTGTTGGGTTGAGCTGAACTCTTTCTTGTTTTCTCTTACTATACCTTGTTTTATATACTAATTCTATTAAGTTTTATCTTTAACTTGTAATATCTCTTGTTTTTATGTGTATTAATCTTAAATATTATATGGAATTATTTCGAGACTAGACCTTTTGAAGGCTTGTAATTCCGAGGCTCGGAGTTCCTGAAATAAATTTTTGAAATAAATTAAAATCTTTAATCAGCACACGTGATCAATTTTCCTAAAAAAGTGGAATATCCTTTAAACAAATTCCTGGATTAGAAATATGAGGGTACCATTGTGTTCAAAGAAGCGATTTTACCTTAGGTGGGTCTTAACTTTGACAGACGCAGTTCAGTAGCGATAGTTAGTTTTTAGACATTTTAATGGAGATGAAAATAAATTAAAAATTTATTTTTATTTCTTTGAAATGTTTCCTTTTTGAACATCGACCTAATACCCCCAATAAGTTCATGATAATGGAAAGTTAGCAGGGTCAGCCTCATAACCCTATGAATTGAGAGAGATCCTCTTGGAGTTTTGGAGGTGAACCCGTTGGGGGATGATGACGACGCATCTCGGATCCAACGAACATCGCCAATGGACGCGACACGACAATCATTATTCAATCGGATCGAGGTAGGGTTTTTTATTTCGATTCTTCTTTCCCCATTTTTGGATTTAACGATGAACATAGATCAACCATGAACATGTTGATCGGAGGATCATGCGTTCTTGTGAGATGGGGTTAGTTTTTGTTCTTTCGGGGTTTGATTCAGGCATTTTAATTGTGATAATTGTTGGATTTTTGTTTTTATTCTTCTTGTTTAATCCTTCTAACAGGAGCAGATCAATATCGTGATGAACGAAGGCAGAGGTTCATTCCTCATTTTGGTGTGTTGGATTTTCTTCCTCTTTTCTCTGCTTTCTTCATGGGGCGATGAACAATGGATCTTTTCACATCCATTTTGCGATTCAACAATCCTAAATTGGATATCCGACATCATGGTGACGTAGAGGAGGTGCGACGATGATGGCGTCGGACGAATCTACAAGGTTTGGGAATTATTATTCTTCGATCGTTCTTCGGGCAGATAATCAAAATTCGTTTTTTGGGCCAATTAGAGGCCCGAAACTAACAGAATTGAATTTATGATGTTCGAGAAACCTAAACACTTGAGTTTCATGGTGATCGGATGACCGGATCGAAGAACGGGGCAGCACGGGAGGTGCGATGATGGAGGTTCATGATTCTGGAAATTTCCAAAGAACATAGTGTGTATCCCCGAAGAACACATCATGTGGTACCGACTCAGTGGTGGCTATGGTTCTATGATGCACGAAGCGATGACACAACATGTTCCCCAAAGAACATGACATGTGGGTCTTTTTGTGGGACCCAGAATGTATCTCGGGTGATACACGGACACAGGATGGAGTACATGGCCGTGTACTCCTCCACATAGCCAGACTAGGCCTGTTACATGGGTTACCCCGTGTACTTGTTACACGGTACATCAAACATGGGATAAAGCCGTGTTTGGGCACATGGACACATATATGGAGCCGACACTAGTTACTCAAACATAGATTGTGATCTGTACTACATGTCGTGTACTGATTTTCTTTCACAACTAGCCTTACGACACAGGTCATAGTACATAGGTAGTACCCAAGGTAATAAGACACGATGTGTGACACTTCTACATGTCGGGTACTTTTCATTACATGGCATTATATTCTTTTCCATCATATCTTGGACATGTTTCGTTTGGGTTAGTGCTCCTTTTCCATGATGGATAGGTATCATTTCCTTCTACAGAAGTATGATCCCTTTAGTAGGACTTTTTGAGATAGAGTCAGGTATGACTTCGAGAGGCCCAGAGTGAGATCCTCTATCCATTATTGACCCTAGGTAGAGTCAGGTATTGACGTTACTACTTCCACAGGGTGCTGATCCTATACCTAGCAGGTGAATCTGGATGAGTCGCAGTATCCACCAAGGCCCTAGAAATGATCCTCATCTGTGTATTGTGATCTTTTCCCCACTCAGGAGTGTGTTCTCCCGGAAAGAGTGTATCTATATCTTGTGACCTTTCATGATGGAAAAAACTTCTCTGATGGACTTCATCAGATCTATCGGACTCATGGAGTGAGTTTTGTTGGACGAGTGGTTCGTGGAATCTTCAAACTAAATCCTTAGTGGGGGTATGCAGTTGCATGACTTCTCTCTAGACTGTGGGTATGGGTTTTGATAATATCTGGATTTTGTTTTCCTATTATATGTTCAATAGATAGATACTGTGTAGAGATGACTGTGCCTTTCCTTTGCGTATTGCTTTGTGGTTTTTGGGGTCGCCTACTGAGTATTGTTATACTGACCCCTGCATAGGCTTTTCTCGCACATGTCGTGTCTTTTAGAGATGAGAAGCCTTTTGACAGAGTCTAGGTCAGACCAGGATAGGACAATGATTTCTAAGTTCCCTATAGGCCGTGGTGTTTCTATGGCTTCGTGCAGTAGTCCCGGTACCTATTTGTGTTTACTGGTTGTACTTTTTAGTATTCCGACTCTTGTTTTTGGTGGGATTGTATTCTAGCCTAGTTTACATTCAGTACATTACTTTCTGTCATACTCTGTTGGTTGGGTTTAATTGTATGCATGAATTTTTGTTCCCTAGTGGTTTTTACATTTCAGCATTGTGGGATTGGAGATGTGTGCGTATGTACAGGTACTTAGGAAATGCCTCCCATGTTAGTAATATGCCTACTCAATGCTAGTCACTAGCCCCTGGCCTATTGGAGGTTAGGCTTGGGGAGTCGCAGCGCGAGCCCCACTAGGACGGGTCGTGACAGAGTGGTATTAGAGTTTATTGGTTCTACTTTAGGACCAAGAGTCTATGATATTGGTTTGAGACAACTATGTTAAGTGTTTTGAGCTCAACTTTCTGGCCAGTGACTCTAGTGTTGGTGTGGGTGACTGAAGTATCCATACAACAGGACTCTGATAACCTTGTTTTCAACTCGGTAAATGAAAACACTAGTTTCGGGGAAATAAAAGAATGGTACATGCATCATATTGGAATGGGTTGTGTTTTCAATGTCTTTTGTGCCTTCTATCCACATATACTTATTAACCATGGTACATATTGTTTTCTTACAGGATGCCTATGTGATGCATACTTTCTAGGATTCAGTATCATGATCACGATAATGAGCCCCTCAGTGACGAGGATTCGATACAAGGACCAGTTCTCCAGGCATTCCCTCTTGGTGGTGCACCTTCTATACGACCACCAATAGAGCAGCCCGTGGTACCTGCAATACCAACCGACGAGGAGAGAAGGCTGAGCGCATTTCATGAGTTCCAGATATAGAGACCCCTCAGGTTCCAATATGACCCCATACCACAGGTGGCTGAGGACTAGCTTGAGGCGGTGACCAGAGTTTTTCATCTCGTGAGGACACCAGCGGACCAGATAGTGATCGTAGGAGCGAGCCTTCTTCAGGTTTCAGTAGGATGATGGTGGATTTTGACCCCATAGACTCACGATGAGGAGACTCTTTCGTGGAAAAAGTTTGAGAGAATATTCAGGGGGAGTTCTCTCCAATTACAATGAGAGCAGTGCGTATCCAGGAGTTTATTCAACTCTAGCAGGGTAGTCTGACTATAGCTGACTATTCATCGAGGTTCACCAACCTTGCCTGGTACTCGATGGATACAGTCAAGGACCAGTAATTCATATCTCAGACCTTCGAGCGAGGTCTACAGATTAACATCTGAGCTAGTGTTGTGACTCTATTCATTTGGACTTATGATGGAGTGCTAGAGTGAGCCTTGGTGATCGAGAGCTTCTTAGCGAACCAGAGACAGATGACGGCAGTCCGCAGCAGGCAGATAGGTGTGGAGACCCCGACAGTAGGGAGCTAATGTCTGGAACGTGGATCGGGACATGGGATACGTCATATGATGACCCAGGTCAGGGGAACAACAATCCATGGCTCTTAGGCTGGATTCAGTCAGCCTAGGGAGAGGCGGTGCTACTCGTGTAATGGTATGTGACATCTCACTAGAGATTGTCTGACCCGTCGAGCTGCTGACAGGGAGGCGGTGGATGGACCACCATGGTAGAGGCAGAGATTGGAGAAGACAGACCCATCATGCGGTGGACATGGCAGAGGAGCAGGGATAGCTGTAGGTGGGGGAAGATGCTTCGATCTACTTCCACCACCACCCTTAATAGGTCCGCACAAGGCTCAGGGAGCTGGGGGACAAGGGCGGGGACAGTTACATGAAGTTTAGGTGTACAACCTAAGGACTCTAGAAATGATATGAGGTATGATATGTGTCTTCTCTACCTTACCTACCATACTTATAGTCACAGGTTTCAGTCATTCCTTCATCTCCACAAGTCTTGTGTGAAACCATGAGATTCCAATAAAGCCGTTGACTTGATCCTTTCACTTGGATACACTTACGGGAGGAGACTCGATGATCAATCACCATTGTATATAGTGTGATATTACCCTTGGAGGCAAGAGTTTCAATTGGAATCTCTTGGTGGCAGCATCGAGGCCTTATAATGTCATTCTCAGTAAGGATTGGTTGTCTTTGGTCCATACCTAGATTGAATGTTTTAGGAAAAAGATGAAGTGTGTCTGTAGTGATGGGACAAGATTTTCTTTTGTTAGAGAAAAGGAGACCCAGGCAGCACAAAATGGGCTCATGCATAAGAGGGTGAATCCAATCACTTATGAGTTGGCTAGCCTTACCCTCGGAGTAGTAGATGTTGTAAAATTCCAGTTTCCAGTAGTAGTGGCGAATTACGAAGGTGTCTTTCCTGAAGATGTTCTAAGACTAACTCCCCACCGAGAAATCGACTTCTGTGTTGACTTACAACCTCGTACGATGCCGATTTTCTCACTACCATATCGGACGGCTCCCACAACGCTTCGTGAGCTAAGGGTGCAGTTAGAGGATTTGCAGAGAAAGGGTTTCTTAAGACCTAGTGTTTCTCCCTGGGCGGCCCCAGTCTTGTTTTCCAAAAGGCAGATGAATGTTTTTGGTTGTGCGTAAATTAACAACACCTGAATTAGGTAACGGTGAAGAACAAGTATCCACTGCTGAGAATCGATGACCTCTTCGATTAGCTAAGAGGGGAACAATGGTTCTCAAAGGATGACCTTCGATCGGGTTATCACCAATTACGAGTACGAGATGATGATATACCTAAGACAACTTTCAGATGCTGCTATGATCAATATGAGTACTTGGTGACGCCTTTCAGTGTGAAAAATGCCCCCGTAGAGTTCATGGGACTGATGAATTGGATCTTCCAGTGTACTAAGATTGGTTCATAGAGGTATTCATTGACGACATCTTTGTGTACTCGGCGTCAGAGTAGGAGTACACAAGACACCTATAGAAGGTTCTAGACATACTATGGGAGCACCAACTTTATGGGGATCTCTTGAAGTGTGAGTTCTAGATTCAAGAGGTCCACTTTCTGGGACATGTCATCTCAGGAAATGGTGTAGCTATGGACCCTGCCAAGGTTAAGGTAGTGTTAGCATGGGACCCACATTGGAGCGTGACGGAAGTGCGGGGCTACCTTGGGTTGGTAGGATATTACTGGAGATTCATTCCAAATTTCTCTCGAATATCATCACCGATGAAAGCCTTGACCAGGAAGGGGAAACCCTTCATATGGACAGAGAAGTGCCAGTAGGATTTTGAGTAGTTGAGATAGTGTTTGATGAGCGCCTCGATCTTGAGGTTATTGGAGGAAGGTGTCGAGTAAGTATTTTTCTGCAATGCATCAGGGACTGGGCTTGGTTGTGTCGTGATGTAGAGATAGGAAGGGATTACTTATGGTTCACACAAGCTTAGGCTATATGAGCAGAACTATGCAACCCATGATCTCGAGTTAGCAGCAATAGTCTTCGTATTGATGATGTGTCGAAACTACCTTATGGGTGAGTGGTTCATCATCTACTCTGACCACAAGAACCTCAAGTACATCTTCTCATAGAAAGATCTAAATATGAGATAGAGTAATTGGATAGAGTTCCTCTAGAACAATGATTTTGAGATCATTTATACTCCTGGAAAGGGGAACAAGGTTGCAGATGATCTTAGCAGAAGTTCAAGCTCGCAGCTGTTGAGTGAGGCGATAGAGTAGTTTTCCACATTGCAGTTATCCTTTGTGGACAAAGAGAATGCAACTTACCTCTAGACGATGGTTATCACCCCTCCACTCTTACAACTAGTTAGGGTGGTATAGATTGGGGATGTAGATTTTGAGGATTTATATGCTATGTTATCCATAGGACATGCTCCAGATGGATATTTACAAGTTGGGGAGCATGTTCTTCTTTTAAGAGGACGCACTATTGTACCAGTGGCATTGCAAGAAGAGGTCATGAGGGAGTTTCATAGATCCCCTTTGGTGGTACATCCTAGAGTGGTGAAGATGTACCTAGAGCTTTGACGATAGTTATGGTGGTCAGTCATGAAGAAGACAGTAGAAGAGTTCATTTCTCGATGCCTTACATGCCAGCAAGTGAAGGCTGAGCACCAGGTTCCAATGGGATTAGCTCACCCCTATAAGTTCTAGGGTGGAAGTGGGATTGAATATCGAAGTACATCATGACATGATTACCACATGCATCCAAGGGGAATGATTCCGTCTTGGTGATCGTTGACTAACTCACTAAGTCAGACCACTTCCTAACTATCAAGGAGCAGTGTTCCATAGATAGCTTAGGATGCCTCTATGTGCAGGAGATAGTTTAGCTTCATGGTGTCCCTTCAACAATAGTCTCAGATTGAGACGCCCCTTTAACATCCTGGTTCTGGAAGGGATTGCAGTAATCATTGGGGACATAACTATTCTTGAGCACGACATTCCATCCCTAGACCGATGGTCAGACGGAGAGGACCATTCATGTTCTGGAGGATATGTTGTGGGCCTGTATCTTGGAATTTGGTCAATGTTGGGAGGACCACCTACTTCTAGTTGAGTTTTCATACAATAATAGCTATAACTCCACCATTAGTATAGCACATTTCGCAGCTTTATATGGGAGACCCTACCAGTCACCGCTATGGTGGACCAACCCCGGAGAGTTAGCACTAATGGGTATAGAGTTGGTATGAGCTACCATCGAGAAGGTGCAGATCATCTGAGAGTAGATGAAGACTACAGAGAGCCGGCATAAGTCTTACGCTAACAAGCGACGAAGACCTTTGGAGTTCAAGGTGGGAGACTATATCTTTATTCGGGTCTCACCTTGACGAGGGTTACAGAGATTTGTCCAGGGCGAGAGGCTATCTTTGAGGATCATCAGACCATTCCAGATACTGCGCAGAGTTGGCGAGGTGGCATACCGCCTAGCTCTGCCACCATATTTTCATTGGGTATATTATGTCTTCCATGTGTCGTAGCAGAGGATGTATATGCCTGACCCATCGCACGTCATCGACTGGGGTGAGCTGGAAATAGATGATGGAGTGACCTTTGCTGAGTTTAAAGTGGAGATCGAGGATCGGAAGGAGAGGATCCTTCATGGGTGATTAATTCCCTTGGTGCGCGTTCAGTGGCAGCACAAGAATATTTAGTAGAGCACATGGGAGTGGGAGGCTCAGTTCTTTGCTAATTACCCACATCCTTTTGAGTAGCCTTTGTTTTTGGCTTTTCGGGGATGCAAAGCCCCAAGGTGGGGGAGAATGTAATGTCTCATTTTTCTGTGTATTATTCTTAATAGTATATGGAATTATTTCAAGACCAGACCTTCCAATTATGTGCGATTCCAAGGCCCAGAGTGCCCAAAATAAATGTTTGAAATAAATTAAAATATTTAAATAGCATACGTGAGTGGTTTTCCTGAAAAAGTGGAATATCTTTTAAATGGGTTCCTGAATCAGAAATCTGAGGACAACGTTGCGTTCAGAACAATGAGTTTACCTTAGGCAAGACTTATGTTTGACCAGTGCGGGTCAGCTGTGAGAGTTATTTTTTTGACATTTTAATGGAGATAAAAATAAATTAATAATTTATTGTTATTCCTTTGAAATGTTTCCTTTTTTCACATCGACCTAATCCCCCCTATAAGTTCATTCTTACAGGACGTTCGTAGGGTTAGCCTCATTACCTTGTGAATTTAGAGAGAGCCTCTTGGATCTTTGGAGGAGAACCCATTGGCGGACGATGACAATGCATCTCAGATCCAATGAACGTCACCAACGAACACGACACAATGATCATTCTTCGACCGAATAGAGGTAGGGTTGTTATTTTGATTTCTCTTTCCCTATTTTTGGATTTAACTATGAACGCGTATCAACCACGAACATGTTGATCCGTGGATCATGCATTCTTGTAGGAGGGTGTTATTTTCCATTCTTTTGGGGTTTGATTTGGTAATTTTAATTTTAATAATTGTTGGATTATCATTTTGATTCACCTTTATTAATACTTCTACTAGGAGTGGATCAACATCATGAAAAATGATGGTGGATGTTCATTCCTGATTTTGGTGAGTTGGATTTTCTTCCTCGTTTCTCTGCGTTCTTCGTGGGGCGATGAACAAAGAATCATTGCACATCCATTTTGGGATGTTACGATCTGAAATTGGAGATATGACATTGTGGATACCTAGTGAAGGTGCGACGATGATGATGGAAGATGAATCGACATGGTTTCTGAATTATCGTTCTTTGACCATTCTTCGTGTGGATGATCAAAATACATTTTCGGGGCAGATCAGAGGCTCGAAACCGATGGAATCGACTTCGTGATGTCTAAGTGACCTAAACCACTGATTTTCATGGTGATCAGATGGCCAGATCAATGAATGGGGCATCACAGGAGGTGCAACAATGGAGGTTCGTGATTCTATAAATTTCTGAAGAACACGACGTGTATCCCCGAAGAACACGCCGTGTGGTACCAGCTCAATGGCAGCTGTGGTTCCACGATGTACGAAGCGATGACACAGTGTTTCCCTGAAGTACATGGCATGTGGGTACTTACATGGGACTCAGTGTGTATCTTAGGTGATACAAAGACACAGGATGGAGTCCACAGTTGCATACTCCTCCACATGGCCAGACCAGGCTGGCTACACGAGTTACCCCTTGTACCTGTTACATGGGACAACACATATAGGATAAAGATGTTTATGGGCACAAGACCACATGCACAAAGCCGTCCCCAGTTACTCAGACACAGTGTGTGATCTTTACTACACACAGTGTACTGAATTTCCTACATGACCAGTCCGCGACATGAGTCGTAGTACACAGGCAGTAGTTGGGGTCAGAAGACACAACGTCTGACACTTCTACATGCCATGTACTTTTCTGTACATGTGTTGATCTTCTTGTACATCGTATATTGGACATGTTTTTATTGGGTTAGAGCCCATTTTTCTCAATGTTGAAGAATTTTTTCCTTCTACATGAGTATGATCTCTTCATTAAGATTTCTAAGATAGATTCAGGTATCCCTCTGAGAGGCCCGAAGCGAGATCCTCTATCCATTCTTAACCCTAGGTAGAATCAAGTATCGACATGACTACTTCCATAGGGCACCGATCCTCAATGTATCAGGTGAATCTGGATGAGTCTCGGTATCCACTAATGCCCTGAAAGTGATCATTATCTATGTATCATGATATTTTCCCCACTCAAAAGTGTGTTCTCTTAAAATGGGTGTATCTATCTCTCGTGACCTTTCTCGACATATAGTACTTCTCGGGCGTACATCATCAAAGCTATCAGACTCATGGAGTGAGTTCTCCTAGATGAGTGCTTCATGGTATCTTCGAACTAAATCCCTAGTGGTGGTATGCGGTTGCGTGACTTGTCTCTAGACAGCAGGTCTGGATTTTGAGTATATCTAGATTGTGTTCTCATATTATATGTTTTTAGTAGACATATTCTATGTATATATGACTATGCATTTCCTTTGTGTATTTATTTGTGGTTTTGGGGTAATGTACGAAGTATTGTTATCCTCACCCCAACACGGGATTTGCCTGCACGTGTCGTGTCCTATGTAGATGACCAGCCTTTTGACAGAGTCTAGGGCGGACCAGGACGAGACCAAACTTTCTGAGTTCCCTACAGGCCGAGGTGTTCCTATAGCTATGAGCAGCAGTCCTAGTACCTATTTGTGTTTACAGGTTGGACATTTTAGTATTTAGATGCTTGTTTTTTTTGTGGGCTTGTATTCTGGCCCAATTTACTTTCAGTACTTTACTTTTTGTCATACTCTGTTGGTTGGGATTAGTTATATGCATGCATTTTTGTTCCCTAGTGGTTTTTACATTTCATCATTGTGGGATTGGAGATGTGTACGTGTGTATAGGTACTTAGGAAATGCCTTTCATGTTAGTAATTTTCCTACTTGATGCTAGTCACCAGCCCCTGGACTATTGGAGGTGGGTTTGGGGAGTTGCGGTGTGGGCCCCACTGGGACTGGTCATGACATTACTGCTCCCCCTTCACCATTCCAAAGAATTATACTTGATATGTTTATACTCACCCCTACATGGTCTTCTCCCAAAACGTGTTGTGTATATTTCAGTTGGTAGATAGGTTGATCGTGACTATAGAGGAGCCTAGGGATACATGCTTCTTGGACCGCGTACGATGGTCGTAGCTTGGGATATCGGAGCTGGGCTCTCTCAAAAGTTAATATTTTCTAGTTTTGATCTAGATTGCACATGTATCTAGTTTTGGTATATATTTTTTACCTTTGATTTTTAGTACACACTACCGTACCTTTTTATAGTCAAGAGGTTCATGCATGTTCATTTTAATTTACAACAGTTTCTCTGTTTCTTCTTTCCCTCTATACTTTCTCATTGAGTTAGTTGTGTGAATGTGTATATATTCTTAGGAAAAAACCACCATAATTTTTTTGTTCCATCGGTTCTTGTTCCCACACCCGGGCCTATAAAGGAGGGCTTGGGATAGTTTCGAATCGGGCCCCATCATGGGTCGGGTCATGACCGAGTGGTTTCATAGAACATTCTTTCGTTGGGACATTTTTTGAACTTTACCCCTTAAAAAGGATTGGTTAGGTTTAGTGAAATAGTTTCAAAGTGTTTCGAGAGTGGATTTTAGGCCATGGATTCCAATGATGGTTCAGGTGTCCGACATATCCATTCACCAGGAACCTGATTACCCGCTTGTCAAATCGGCACACTAATACGTTTGTTACAAGGAACAATGGTACATGAACCATATATGATTTAGTCATTGACTATATTTCTTGATTCATCTACTCAATTTTCATGTTGATGTATATCTATATATTCTCACATGACTACAATACTCTTTGATAACTTTTAGGATGCCTCCACGATGAAATCCATCCAAGATACCAGCTTCATTTCATGATGAAGAACCTATGAGAGACGTGACCTCAGTTAAGGGTACATTATGAGATCCCCATCATCCGGGTGGGATTCTTACAAAACACACCCTTTTGAGTAAAAGATAGTCCCAGTATATTAGTATGAGGATGTGCGTAGGTTGAGTGCACTCCTTGAGTTCTAGTGCTAGAGACCGCTGAGGTTCCGCAGTGATCCAGATCCCTAGGAAGAAGAGGATTGGCTAGAGTTGGTGGTCCATGTCTTCATGCTTTTCAGACCTGAAAAATCTGATGGTGGATTTGGTAGCCAATATTTTCCATGGAGTAGATGGGCATTATTGAAGCTTAGTTACCCAAATGTATGATGAGTTGATGCTCTCATGGGATCACTTTCTAAAATGATTTATTAGGAAGTACTACCCCTCTTGCTTATGCTTCATTGTGATTTAGGCGCTTTTGGAGCATCAGTAGGGAGGGATTACAATGGATGAGTATTCAACAAGGTTTACATTGCTTACACACTACTCTCTCAACATGATCATATATGGATGCTTTTGAGCATGGAAGTTTCATCAAGGACTCCACAGAGAGATATGTTCAAGCGTAGTTCCCCTGGGCATCCCAACCTATGTCGGGGTGCTGGAACACACACTTGTGATATAGAGATTCCTAATATAGGGACTCTAGATAGCTACATCTAGTAGTAGGCATGACAGGGCTGATTCATCTTTAGCAATAGGTAGATGATAGAGATCTCAGAACAGGATACCCTTCCATGAGTAGGCTCAGGGTTATGGGTGTATAGTGTAAGGAATCCCAGAGCACCAAGGAAACACAGAGAGGGCCAATTCTATACTTGTGAAGAGTTATGTCACATGGCAGGAGACTTCCCCACTAGGCATGTTGAAAATCCCATGAAGATAGTATATGGGTCACCATGGTTGGGAGAATGTCCTATTCATCGATTTCCTAGATGGGGACATGGTGGTCCCAATGGAGGTAGAGTTGGAAAAGGAGTAGGAGGAGCTATAGGTTGGGGAAGATGGTATGAGGTCCCTCCACCACCAAAACTAGGTGGCCCATGTCAGGATCTGGGAGCTGGCTGCCAGGGCCACATATAGATGTTGTATTTGGATGTCTATGATCCTAAATCACATGATATGTTTATAGGTATGATATGTGTTTATTATACACTTTCTTTATTGTTAGTAGACACACATTATAACCATTATTTTATCTCATGAATCTTGGTATAGGAGATTGAGCTCCTAGTTGAGATTCTATCACAATAACATTATCTTGAGGTTCTTACAGGGAACGCTTCTTCCATGTCCTTCATTTACCAACAATGCACACTATATCTTGGAGGATATAGGATCACATGGGACCCAATGGTCATCATGATGGGGCCCTATGATGTTATCTTGGGCATGGATTTTCGTTCCATGGTTTGAGACCAAATTGATTAATACCAAAGACTAGTCAGATTCCTTCATGATGATGGGATGAGGTCCTTCACTTCTGGTGAGAGAGACCTCATAGTAGGAAAAATGGATGTTGTGAGCTAGATGTTACAACCTATTATCCATTATTTAGTGAGAGTGACCCTTGGTACAAAATACCCATTGGGCATCTAAATTCTTTATGTTGGGTAGGATTATATGGTTGTCTTTCCCAAAGATGTTTGAGGACTACATACCAGGTGGGAGTTAGAGTTTTACATCTACTTGAAACCAGGGACTGCCTCGATATCTTATAGAGCATATCATATGGAACCCACTAAGACTCAGGAGCTACTGTAATAGTTGTATGACCTTTGCGAGAAAGCTTTCATTAGACCCAGTGTATCCCTGTGGGCAGATCTAGTTCTTCTCTTGAAGAAGGCTTATGATAGCTTATAGATTTTTGTGGATTATCATTTCCTGAAGTAGGCCACAATTAAGAATAATTTCCAACTGTTGAGGATTTATGACCTTATTGATTAGTTTCTCGGGGCAAGATGGTTCTCTTAGATCGATCACTGGTCCGACTTCCACCAGTTGCAGGTTCGAGAGGATAATAGTCTAAAGTTGTAATTTTGATGTTTTTATGGACATTATGAGTTCATAGTGATGCCCTTCAGTGTGATTAATTACCATACTATTTTCACCTATTTGATGATAAAAATCTTCTGTCTTTACTTGGACCAGTTTTTTGTTGTCTTCATCGACGACATACTCATCCACTCTGTGTTAAAGGAGGAGCATGCAGAGCACTTGAGGATGGTTCTTGATTTACTTTGAGGGAACCATATATGATGGAAACTCTTGAAATTCCAGTTCAGGATACAATAGTCTCAATTTCACAGGAATTTCATTTCTAAGAATGCTTTATCTAGGGATCTAGTAAAGATCGAATCAGTACTTTCTTGGGAGACAACCAATAATGTTTTAGAGATGAGAAACATTCCTAGATTGGAAGGGTACTACAAGATATTTTTTGAATCATTCTATAGGATCACAACCCCTTTGAACACTATGACAGAGAAGGGAAAACTATTTACCTAGGGTGAGTAGTGTCGAAAGGCCTTCGAGGAGTTGAGGTGGAGGCTGATGAGTACCCTGGTTTTGAGACTACTAAAGAAAGGAGTTGAGTTCATCGTTTACTATGATACATTGGGAGATGGTCTCATTTTCTTATTGATGAAACAATTAGAAGTAACCTTATATGGTTTGAGGTAGTTGATACCCAATTATTAGAGCTATGTGACTTGTTATGTTGAGATACTAGTGGTAGTCTTCTGAACTAGGGTCTTTCCATTAAATTGAGCAAAAAAAGTGTAGATCCAATGTTAGGTGGAAAATTTCATTCTCCAGGATAGTCCAAATGCACATTATTTTCTATATAAAAGATTATTTTGTTAGTTCCTCCTTAAATGAATTGAAGTAAAATAAATATTAATTGATATATAAGATATAAAAACTATTTAATGTGGAATAAATTAGTCAAAAATCAATCACTCCCATCAAATCTGGAGGCTTAGATATTTATAGATAACCATTACACATGATTTATAGAATTCACCCAAAAATGTCCTTATTTTCAAATACACGACACCATTATTTATCAGCCTCCATATCTATTGCATATCACTAGATATTCATCATCATTTTCCATATTAGGAATGGATTTTTTTGGGCATATCCCCCATCTAAAAGTAGGTAGTTTAAGTACATCCTTACTGCCACCAAATTCTACTCCCAATGGAATAAGGGTATGAATCTAAATGTTGTTAGATCAAAATATAATTTCAACTTTGTTAAGTTGAATATCATAACCATATTTGGTGTCTCTTACATGATATTTATGGAAAATGTTAACAATTTCTATTTTTTTGAGTTGAAGTGGCTTTATTAAAAATATAACATCAATTACAACCATTCCTCCTACTATCATGTAGTGTGAAATGGGTATATATAATCTTTTAATAATTCCCTATCTAATATACTATAGATTATGGCGGATTGAAATTATAAATCATAGCCATACATGATCTAGCATGTCGTATGGTCCTATAGAACCACAACCCACATTTCTAAAAATGTGATGCTATACTCACATGTGTATAGAACAAAGACAATATTATATATTAATGTCCAATTTCACTCACACTGTGTTTCTATGTGCAACCAACTATCTAAATATGAACAATCACATAATTGGATAAATGAGTAAGAGTGGCTTGATGAACAGAGATTCTATACCCTATATAATCAAGAAATATTTCCAAATTAGGTTTCATGGTCTTTTAATAATAAGTCTCACCTTAGTAAATTCCTTGAAGGAGAGATCCTATTGTCCCTTGGAACTCCAATGATAGTAACAGAGTAGCCTGGGAAGTCAGATCCAAAGTGGGTGGGACCTCACGTCATACCCAGGGTTTACCCTAATGGTACCAAATCTCTGATCACTATGGGTGGAGAGCGAATCATGTCGCTAAAAATGTCATATTTATAAATTAGTACTTTCCATGATCTCACATTAAAGATATCCTTCAACCTGGTCAAAGAACATAAAAATGTACAAAAAATTCTTAATTTTATGACTATAAACTACATAACACATTTCCCTCACCATATGATGTAAAACTGTGTGGTCATCATCCTGGTCACATTACATAAAACATTAAAAAATGCCCAACATATATGAATCTAAACTACATAGCACATCATCCCCGTTATAAGATGTAAAGATAACCGGTTATCATTTTATTTACCTCATTTTATACTTCATGACAATATCCACACCGTATAGAGTTAAAATACATGGTCAAAGTCTGAGTATCAAGACTATAAACTAGATATCATTACCCCATCATCATCACAATATGATTTAAAATTTTATAGTCATCATCCTCACCATATAATGTTAAACTAAATAGTGGAAGTCTTTCCTTATTGACTTTAAAATGCTTAGAGTGGCCCATTCCACAAGACCTCTTTCTCTCAAACATGAGAGATAAATATAGATAAAAGTATCTTGAACACAATCTACTAATAACTTAAAGAATAAATTCCCCCTATTACATTTAAATGTTTTAGATCTATGCATGGAATATTTCAAAAAAGAATAATGTATGGATTGATTCTTTTCTTGGCAAGATACATAGTAACATTGGGATCCTTTATTTAAGGATGAACCACATATTTTATCAAGGATAAATGTCCTCACCCCCATGTAAGAGTGAAATATGTATTGAGAATTACCTTTATAAGAAGTATGTGTGGATTTATTCATGACCTCCAAATATATGTCATGACACTGTGAATTATTGAAGTAGGTTCAATAGTAGAAATATGAATATACCCCCACCTTGGAATGGTGATTGATCAGATCACTCATCATTTACACCTCTTCATTACTTTTCTCAAACTAAGAAAAGTTTCCTCTAATTGGTGGTAGATTAACAAAAAACTATATATTTAAAAATAGTTCCCCCTTTATATGAGCTATATCATCATAGGACCCCACAACATGTTTTCCATCATCTTTAAACCAGTGATATGAAAATTTACTTCTCCCTAGAATACAATCCTAATATATATAGGTGTTCACATCAATAAATATGTATGGATTTATTCAGGAAATTTCTAGACATGTAGGGAAATGTTGAGTCACTAACCCTAGATCCAATAGTAGGCCCAATCTAGTTCCAAAACCTTTTGTTTTGTATAAGGAAATGATATTCCAAATTTAGTGTTCTCAGATATGCCGATCAGTCCCATTGAAACTATTTATGTTCATCTTATATGGTGATTAATTTCATAGAACACCCTATATCATATCGATCAATTCTCTTGTTCCAGATTCATATCCCTACAAGGACTCCTAGTTTATTTCTTAAAACCCTTAATTACCCAATTCCATGATAAAAAAAATCATTATTTCAATAAGACTCTTTTTATGGATTTCATATTGTAAATGTACCCAATATTTTCAGTCTTTCCTTTATCACACTCTATCAAAAAAATGAGTGGTCTCCTAGCCTCCTCAAGATATCACACCAAGCATTAGTCATGTGAGATTAGAGGTTATTGAGGATATTCTCAGGAATCATGATTGTGATTCACAATGCTTTAATTATTGGTAATCTTGTCTTGGTCTCATGACATTAAACTGAACAAAAATCTCCATCACTGTGATGGTTTATTAGTATGTACTTGATTCTCACACATAAACTAGATCTTAATGAGAGATATTCATTTATTGTTTCATATTTAAATTTAAATTTCCCATACCTTTATATATGTTTTATATCAATACAAGGAATTATTATACACTCACTACATAGGGAATGATTCCAAAAATTTAGGAAATATAGTAACGTCTGGATCATCTAACAAAGGCCCTTCAAAAACTATTATCAATCCAAAATTATAACTCCCAACATGTGTACTTCTTACTTTTCTTGAGAACTCATAGGGTGTTTATAGAAAATCCGTACTACATGTCTTCGAAATTATTTGTACAAGTCCCAATTAGATGAATATTAAATACAACACACTTGACTTTGCATCACATGAAATTAAACTGAACGAAATTTAAGAATTATATGTGGATTGATTTCTATCATTTCAAGATATATTTTCATTCTTGCGTCCCCTATATTTGGAATATCCATAAGTTCTTGTAATCTAAAATTCCTTCTACTAGTGTGTGGTCTTATAATTCAAGTTGGGTTTTCCTGTGGGGTTCAAATAAAGTACATTAGGAATGAAATTACTTTTATTGGTAAAAGTCTTCACTCTACAACAATAAACTATAGAACACTTTATTTCTTGTCACATTACATTAAACTACATGAAAATCAAGAACTATATATGGTTTGAATCTTTACTAGTTCAAGACATGTAGTGATATATAGATGATAATATTTAGAATGTTCCATGAACAATCATCCATATTAAATTATTTACAATGGATAAAAATATCCCAGATATAATATAATCAAGTATATAATTATTCCGTATTATCTTTTTACCACCCCTCTTCTAAAAACCACACATTACTTTTTGAGTTCCATTGATTACCATAAATATTCCATATCTATCAAAAATAATTATAGTTGAGTTAAAGGGACACTTCTGTTGGACATGTATTCATGCCCTAATATATCTCCATATATGCACCCTCATTTTAGGATATCAACTAGAATCATCTCAAACATAGGAGAGGGGCCTCTAATATATATACCCTGATAGCTACATAAAATAACCCATCATTCAAATTGGGTTAGTGGTCATCCTTTGTGTACATTTCCCATTTCATAACTCTTGATCCTAGAACCTTAATTTTCAATTTACATCATCATCATCATCATAAAATTATCAAGAGGTTTTGGGGTGTATTCTACTCTTTAAACTCATCTAAATTATTTCTTTTTACCCCTTTCTCATTAAGGTTCATGAATAATGAACCTAAATGTCATACCGATCAAATATGTATGACCGTAAACATAGAATTATTGGAAAGAGGATGTATCAACTTATGTTCTAACCCTTTATTGGTCCAAATTTATGACCTTAAATAGCTAGTGAAATAGATACAAACCACATTAGAAAAAAAAGTATGATGTTTCAAATGATGAAAATTCATGTCTCCACTCACTAAACCTCCCACTTGCAGGTCTTAGGAAGAATTTATCATGGAAATTGAAATATTCACAAATATTTTCTGGAATGTTATATGTCCCTAGAAAAAGTTAAGTTATTATCACTAAATCAACCAATCCAGGAAGAAATTAATGAAATGATATATAATATACTTTAACCTTGGTCGTGTTTAGTAGAAAGTGACACAAATTTTAGGGTACCAGAACCCTCCTTGAATATCCTTCACCAATAACCAACTTCATTTATCAAGTGTCTAAGACCTCAAAAACATTCCATGCCTATCGATAAAATGTATACTCAACCCCAAGGGACACTTTTATTGTCTATGAATGTGTTACCTGATATAAATCTGTATATGCACCCCTTTGGCCTATCGACTAGAAGAATCTCATCCAAAATGGATGGAACAACAATCTCTTTATGACAAGTCCACATCATAGAAGAACCCGTCACTCAAATTTGGTTTGTTTTCATCCTTTATATTCCTATACCATCTCATCATAATTGGTTCAACTCCTTGAGATATGATTTTAACAACATTAATACAACTATTATAAGTAAATTCAATATCATTTATTTTACATGACCATATACCATTGATGTTCTTGAGGCAGGAATGTGAAATTTCATCCTTGTCCATTGATCCTTATGTCATGATCCTGAACAACATAATTCATCAATATAAGAATAATAAACCTGAACTAGAAGCATCATTAATAGAGTTTTTAAACATCTATTACATAGGAATCTCATTTGTATCATGTTTTATTCACCCATTTAATAATGAAAACTACCTTAGAATTGGTCAATGTTTTATGAATTTAACCTTTGGTGACATCAGATCAAATCTATTTGACCTTAAACACAATCCATCATTGGTGTAAAATTCAACACCTTAAAATTATAGTGGAAAGGGATGATGTAGTTTCCACATCAAAGACCCAAAATGGGGGTCTTGGAAAAAATTAGAGTCTCGTCTTGCTAGAAAATACCTTTATATAATCTTGAAAAAATGGATCATTATAAATTTAAAGAGGAACAATACCTGTTAGGTTGGAAACCATTAAATGAATGTCTAAAAAAATATATGTTCCTTTCCACTAGACTTCCCCATATGTAGCATAGGAAAATGTTAGAGAATATAAGAAAATAAAGTCATAAAGATGTAGGGTTGACCACATATTCCCAACAATGTTTAAGCTAGGATCACTAGACTCCATGGCCTTAAAAAATATATAAATAATTCACGCATAATTTTAGGGTATCAAATCCCTATTAAACAACAGAATCATTATTCGACACTCCTATTTTGTGATCCTCATTACAATGAGTAAAATCATTCATGAAAATGGACTAACTGTAGTGGTACAGTGATTGTACCAATGCCTATAACCATCAATTAGCCACACTCAAGAGATAATATATAATCCAAAAAGATGAACTATTGTGTTACTATGATGGTACTAATTCTTAAAACCCTTTTTGACCCATTCCTACACTACATGAAAATTGCAATTTTATGGCGGTTATTTTTGGAAAAGGCGGCGGTTCAAAATGCCGCCATATGCTTCTACAGTAGTTTCCGAAAACTTTCACTAAATTGTGTTTTGGGAAACTATTTGTGGTGGTTAAAGAGGTTTCGGGTAACCGTCATAGATGGTGAATTTTCGAGGTGGTTATATTTTACTTCGCGGTGGTTTCTCCGGGTAGGGGATTACTTTTTTTAGAGGTAGTTAAAATTGCTACTAAAAAAAGTAATGTCCTAATGAGACAAACTGCCGCGACAAATAATATAACCACTACGAAAAAAGTGCGGAAGATGGGCCACTGTAGCGGTGGTTAAAACTGCCACTAAATTTAAGGTCGTAGTAGTGGTTAAAAATGAAAATAATAGAAAAATATTGACATTTATCATTGGTTAAAACTGCCACTAAATGCACCTGTTACAGTTAGCGGTGGTTAAAACCACTGCTAAAGAGAAGACTTACAAAAAAAGAACCAGTTTATGGAGCCCTTGTACCAGTGCCCTGAAAAAACCATTCCAAGAATACCAAAACACCAACTCAATACATACTACAATCAATATGAAAAGAGATGATTAACTAAGCACAACCAAATTCCTAGTTCAGTGAGTAAAGGAATGCAGATAAACATATCACATGGAATAATCCTAGTATCCAATAAAATGTAGTGGTGAATTTACATATTTACCCCTATCCTATTATTATACCACTTTCCCTGTTCTATTTCATCTTCTAGTTATTTTTAATTCTTGAACCTCTTCTATAACTCAATTTTTTTAACATAGGTTCATCCATAACTCTATTATTAGACACCCAATTCAAGATTCGAAGGAAGCATTGGATAGCTCAATTTAAGGCAAACCCCACTCATATATCCTATTTTAGTTTCCCATTGGATACTTTGTGGTGTATAGGTATAGGAAAATTTTCTATACTATCATGTAACTGAACCATTTCTCACATTTCTCCCAAAAATCATGAAATATGAAGCTGATATCGGGAGAGGTGTCATCTATGACCTTTAGGTTCGTAGTCACATTGTTTCCCTTTTAGGGTTAGATGTTTCATAATTAAGCCACTGTATCAAAAACCATATTTGGTCAAGAATCTCTATTTATGTGATTTATGTATTTAAAATTGACCATTGTAGACTCATATGTACTAGTCGATCCTTTATTGGATGTTCACATGTTTTGTGAAACTTATATGGTCACCCATTGGGTGATCTAGGTGAAATGGGACAAAATGAATTTTTTTTCAAATGTTTGTACTCCCACATATCTTCTGGAATTTTTCAAGAATGTAATATACCATTATATATGATTATTTAATAGAACCCAATGCATCCCTTAGGTGTTTGGACCACTTATAGTAGGAATTTCTACAGTGGGAAATTTCCAAGATTAACATGTCACCATCTAAGTAACTCCATTGAGATTATATATGGGATTCCCATGTTTTAATTAATTTAATGAGTTAAATGTAACTGATAATGTGAAATGGATAATTAGTGATGGGTTTCCTTTCTTAAAATAAAACAATTGGTTTTAAATGGAATGACCCCAAGCAATTGTAATGTCATGATCTTGATTTATTCTTTATAAAAGGGTTCATATGAATTGTAATATTTTAAATGGGAATTGAACATGGATAAAGAAATAAATAAGAGGTTATTCCTTATCTATTATGACACAAATTATTATGCCTTTATTATGTGTATGGTGTAGACAGAAGAGATGGATGTGAGGTAATTCCCTTTGCTAGTTATATTTAATATATGCCTTTATAGAGGTTGTGGTATGATGGTATGAGATTATGGAGCAAGGAGATACCACAATTCCTTACATCAGGTGTTGAGCATGGTGTATCACAAAAATGTTACGATATAAGTATTGTGATTTACTCACCACATTCCATGAATGGAATTTTGGCCTGGTGGTGCACTCAACATCCCATGTGTTGTTTCATGGCATCTCTCACTCTATTGGGATATAGGGCATGTACCCAATTACATGAGCACATAGGCCCGTTAGACTAGTTAGAGATGTCTTAGTTATGCCTGGTCTATTCATCAGTATTATTATAAGTATATGGCTACATACATCTTCACATATCTTGTAAATATAGGTGGATGAAATATATATAAACTATATATATTACTACTATATATATAGTAACTATTTATATTTCAATCCCCTCTATGTGTCGATATATTTAAACCCTCCCACAGTCCTTTAAGAACATGATTGGGTGGTTATTTATTTATTATTTAGTTACTCAAAATATGTGGGGTGTAGTATGTTGGTGGTAGACCCTTTATCATGGGAATAATGATGTGGTAATATTTTGTTGCGATTAATTTTTGTTGGTGTTCCATGTGGAATTATTATAAATGAAACATAACCTATGAATTAGGTAAAATCATCTTTCGCATGGGTTATTTCATGTAGAATTATTATACATGACACTAAACACATAAGAAAGGTAAAATAATCTCTCCCATGGATAAGGGTTCCTAATTTTTCAAGAGTGATGGATCAGGTTCAGGTATCATATTTGTTTCACTCATGTGATTTCATCGAAAAAGGAGTCTTTAGTGTGGTTTCCTTAAAAGGAATGGAATATGGATCCAAACATATTGTCACTCCCATTATGCATCCTAGTTATTTTTATGTGCAGAATATAATAGAACTGATCAGGCATATTCCTTCAAAGGAAGAGTGTCTTGTGAAGGGGGTTGATATATTCTCTAAAAGAATATGGATGCTTATAATAAATTATTTGTGATAGGGTAGTTGATGTTATGAATGGTAAGTAACTGATAATGTAGTATATTTAACATTTTTCTATGGTAGGGGGTTCTAGAGAATCTACTGGGAGTTTCCCATCAGCATGTCATGCCTATTGAGATAATGGACACTATCATTCACACTGCTTGACTGTTCTTGGAGGCCACTTTGGAAATGGTGGGAAAAAACCATTTCAGATAGTGTAGCAAAATTTCCCCAAATTTTGTATTAGTATCTATGGATTCCAACTATTTTTTGAAATTTTGGATACTAGGATTATGACACACTAAAGGGTAATCTATCTTAAACATGTTACTGAGACACACATTATCATCCCTAGGGATTAATTCAAGAGAATAACTAAGAAGTGATTCTTAGAAATGGAAATGTAGTGGTAAATACATTGGTCTAGAAAATTTAGGATAAGTTATTATAATTAAAAAATGAATTTTGGAAAAATGAATCATAAAAAATGAATCATCAAAATAAAGACTTGATATATATGTTTCATACCACACCTGAGAAATCAAGACATAAAAGGAAACATCAGAAATAAATAAAATATATAAAAGGAGACATGAAAAATCTATAAAATGTTAGGTCATGAAAATGTTTGGAGAAAACTATGTGCCACACATGATACATATACAAACCAGATGTTACAATATTTTTCCACATATCCACAATACTACTAATCACTGTCCGATGATGAACAGATATTGTCACCCTCTCCACCTCCATCTCCACTTCCTGTTACCACCTGTAAGAATAATATATTGAAAATTAAATAGTGTTTCATATTTATATTTAATTTTAAAACCAATTAAATATTGAAAACTAAATGATTTTGAATTTTTGGGATTTAAATACTCACCACCAGTTGATGGAATACCACCAGGGGGATATCTACTCATATGCTCATGTATATCAGTCAACGCTTTCTGCAATTCGGATATCTGAGCCCCCTAGTCTTGAACAATGTTTCGCAGAGAAACAATCTCTTTATGAGCATATCTAGGTATGGACTAAATAAAACCAATAGTATATGCAGCTGCAATCCTCAATGTCCTTCCAAAGAGATTAGATGATATGGGTCCCATACCCATCTCCCACACTCTACCAAGATGCTCCTTCCCAAGGACTTTAGCAGCTGGGTCATCCTGGGAGACTGAGTAGGACTTCCCAGGATTGGAATCCCATAATTCATTAATTTTTACCTATAAATCAATTATCAATATATATTAACATAGTTAAAACTAATAATAAGTTATTATAATGAAAAAATGAGTTCATACCCCAACTTCTTTGGTAGGATCATTAACAAAAACTCAATCAGATTTTTTGTGAACATCCAACGACACTTCATTTCGAGATGATTCATGCCCTAAACTCTGTGAGTGCATTCAAAAAAGATAAATAAAAAATTTAATATATTTAGAAGATAATATTGACTTATAAATATTTAAACTAATGAAAAGATCACCAGAGTCGATCGACTTCTAGAAAAGGTTTTTGACCCCATAGTGTGAGGGATGACTTTCTTAGCCCAGCTTGATGCACTCTTTCATGAGAGATCCCAAAATAAATAAAATGCAATTTAATAGTAATGTATTCAATGTCAAATACTCTTCATATACATGTATAAATGTAAAATGAGTTTATATAATAATATATATTTAAATACCATCTGCTTCTCATCACGATGAATGTCAAAAAAAACTTTCCACTATTCTTTGGGTACCCCATTAGGTAGCTTCTCATACATTTTTTGGATGGTCAACAAAGTATCGTTTACATAGCTCAAAAATATCAATTTTAAGTCTTTCTATTTCTTACCAAGATTTTTCAACGTCCACTTTCGTGCAATCAAATCAGCAACGGTAAAGTGGAAAAATCATATGTATACAGAAATTCATTTTGAACATATTAATAACATGACATTCAATTAAACCACAATATATTAAAATTACCTTTATTTGGGAATAAAAAACTTCATTTTTTCAACTTTGAGGCATATGTCTCCAATATCAGAAGAAATTGGAAGGGAAATGGGCTCCGCTACCAGCTTGCCTAGAATTTGGCCAAGTAATCCCACGGTGTCATCCGTAGATACCCCATATGAATCAAATGGGGAAACTATCTTCTCTCCATTCATATTCCACACATCTTCACTTTTTATGTTTTTCTCCACCGTTTCTTTTTTTTCATCATTAATGTACAACTAATTTTTATAAAAATGGGTGATAAATTTATTTATATTAAAACATGTACCTATAACAGCGACCCTCCAGTATGAATATGATGAACTATAAGTGGCGCGTCGCCACCCAGCTTCTGAGGCTACTGAAGGAGGATTTGATAACTTAGATTCTAAAGGGACGCTCACAGAGGGTGTGAGAGATTGTGCAGGGGGGCAGACCGCTGGTGGCTCAGATGCCGTACGGAGGGAGAAAGATTGACCGTCATCTCTCACAATAGTAGATAAAAAAGTGTATCACTTCCTCCTTGGAATTCTGGTCATTTTATCATATAAAATTATATTCCGAACATATATTTCAAAAAAAATATTTAGAAAAAACAATTTTAAATGATAATAATTTCCCAGTACTAACAAACAAAATATACATAATATTGATAATGAATGACTGCACAAATGAAATAAGTGGTAGATGAATGAATAAATAACTGTACAAACAATAATTTCCCCCCTCAATAATGTCAGTTTCCAAATCCATTATATTACCCACTTCATTAATTCTTACTAGACAAATATTTTTAATATCATGATGGACAAATAATTCGGCTTCTTGTTGTTAATGAGATTCAATTTCATAGGTCAAATCTTCCACTTCATCACCCATATCATACAAATTTATTTATATTACAAGAGAAACTACACTCCACCCCTCATCCACAACATAATTCAAATAATATACAATTTTTTCGTGCAAAGATAAGATATACAGATCTTGCAGTTCATGATCACCAACATCAATCAAGCGAGATAAGTTCACAGAAGTAAATTGCATGGAATCTATTTTAACACCTCTGATAATATCGACCCAATTACATATGAATAAAAAAACTGAAAAAGGCCCATGGTATTTTAATTAAATAATATCAATTAGCCTTCCATAGTATCCCATTTCAGCAAATATAAATAAACCACTATTCTGTGTTTTGAACCCCTTTTCTTGATCGAATGTACAAAATCTAAAACCATTCACATTGTAAGCGTCGAAGTTTCTAACTTGTTTTAGAGGACCTGAAGCAAGAAAATTCAAATCTTCTAAAAACTCTACTCGAGTATCAGTATTCATGATCTAAAAAAAGAAATATAATTTATTATATTTACAAAATATATGTGAAAAAATAATATTCATATTTATTGCAATATTTATGAGCTGTCACGTCGTGAAAACCATTCTACATGATCTTTATTAATAGCTTTCATTATATCTTTCTCATTTCATGTTCAACCTCTCATTCGTTTATTTATTTGTATCCTCAACTCTTCAATAAATGGATCTTCAATTTCATTATTTAGTAGCACATATCTATGTGCTTGTAATAATTTCAATTCTGTTAGTGTCACATTTGAGGTCCTCCCAACTGATCGGCCAATAACAAGAAATATTTTGGACTTATGATGTATTTGAGATTTAGTCGATGTGTTGTCAACACATCCAACTCAATTAAATCTTGTCTCAATATTATCTATGTATCTAGAACAAAAGGTAAGACACTCCTCATCCAAATAGCCCTCAGTAATAGAGCCTTCTCGTTGAGATTTATTTCTCACGAATTATTTCAAATGTCAAAGATATCTGTGAAATAAATTAATCATAATTATTCATTTAATCAAGTTCCAAAAATTATTTACTTAACTGAAAAAAAATAATGTACCTCTCAATAGGATACATCCATTGATAATGAACAAGGACTCCTAATTTAGCTTCCTCAACAAAATGCACAGTTAAATGCATCATGAAGGTAAACAATGATGGAGGAATGATCATATACATTGTACAAGGGGTCAACAAAAAAATCTCCTAGAGGTTGTCAAGCTGAAATGGATGTACAGATTTCTCACATAGTTGTCTAAAAATTTTGCATAATTAGAGTACAACAGCAGAAAATTTTTAGGTAATAATGTACGCAATTCCAATTATAGTAACTGTTGTAACAAAATATGTGAATCATGACTTTTCAATCCATGTAACTTATCATTATTCAAGTCAAAACACCTCAATATGTTACTTTAATACCCATCAGATACTTTCTCATTCTTTAAAAACGAATGTAATGTATCTTTATCCCAATTTTTCATTGAATTTTTTTTCAGAGCATACCTTTCATTCTCATATGACTGGAGATCACATTTTATGTTCATTACATGTAAGTCTTTTCGAGCATTGAGATTATCCATACACTTTCCTTGCTCATTAAGAAATTTGAAAATAAACTTTTCACTGACATTATTCTCAATATGCATCACATCAATATTATTCTATAACAAATTAAATTCTAAAAATAAAAGTTTGAAGAATATACTTTTTTTCTTCCATTATTGCGTTTTGATTTCACTTGATGATGAACTCTAAACCCATTTCCCACTATCATTCAAATGATGAACCTTACAAAATTCTATTTCAACATTTCCAAGTTGTGTCAATATTTTAGAACCATTTTACAACTTTGGAGGTTGTCTATGATCAATGAAACAATGAAATTTTGATCTGTTCAGATGAAATATATGAGATGCATCGAGAAATATTCGATGGCACAAGAAGCACCATTTTCTACTGTGAGGTAGCCGTTTGGGATCAAAATCAAGGTTACAAACCGGAAAAACCAAACCCATGTAAATGTTCCAAGCAGATAAATTCCCAAGCCCAAGGAAGTCACTAATGGTTTACATTATAGCAGCATTCATTTTGAACATTGTTTTAGAAGAAGTATCAAATGTATCAACACCATTGTTCCATAACTCTTGTAATTCTTCAATAAAAGGCTGCAAGTATACATCAATATCATTTCCAAGCATTTTTTTCCTATAATAATCATCAAAACGATAAAAGATGTTTTTTTCATACACATCCATGGACGAAGATTGAAAGGGATCAAAACAACTAGCCAAATGTTATAACTGGTCCTCAAAGTTCCAAATGGGTTAAATCCATCGAAAACCTATCCCAATCAAACATTCTTAGGATCATCTAAAAAAACTAGATGTAATTAATCAAATGCCTTCCATGATTTTGAATCTCGTGGATTTATCATTAACCCATCATTATTATTATCTATAGAATTCCACTTCATGTGTTCGGCGATTTTCGATGACATGAACAATCTTTGTAATCGAGGCCATAAAGGAAAGTAATGAAAACCCATTTTAGGTGTGTTCCATTTCTTCTTCTTCATGAATGTATATTTATTCATACTTCCAACATCACCCATTGACTACCATCTAAAATAAGAACATTTTTTTCAATTCTGTATACTTGGATCCTCTCACCAATAAAGCATAAAATCATTGAGACATGCATGTATTTTTGTATAATTCAGACCAAGCCTGTTAACAAATTTTTCATATCATAAAAATACTCAGGGATTTTTGCATCAGGAAATGCATCACACAACAATTCACATATCATGAACATTGCCTTATTTGTAATTCCACATAGACATTTGATATGGTATAACTTCAACAGGAAAGAAATCATTGAATATTTCAAACAACCACTATACAACTCTTGATTTCCATCGTCAATTAAATCATGAAACATATTTTACTTAGTGAAGTTTTATCTTACATTTGTCTCCATAGAAGGAGACAAATGCATCATTTCTGAGGTTTTTTATTTCATTTTACATTTTCAAAAAAGTTAGGAGCTCATTGTGTGGATTAACATCAGTGCTCAACCTTTATGTAACGTTCGATTATCCATACCAAATTGAACACTAATATTGACCAGGGAATTGCTTCAGTAGTAAATGTTCATAAACTTCATCTCTCTTCAACCATCTTCTAAATTTGCATTTATGAAATGGAAATATTATTTTCCCTTCAATGGATCGATTGAAAATTGTAAAATCTAAAAACTCCTTCAAACCCTTAACGCACTGAAGTGTGTTCCTCAGTAATGTGATCCAGCTTTTACCCATGTATATCACAATGTCCCTACACAATATTAAAAAAAATTAAAACACATTGTTTCTACTAAATAAGGAAAGAGATTCATATATACTAGTTGAAAAAATATATAAATATGTTACATAAGGTTTTAATATATAAATAAATATGGTAAATCACCCACTAGATAACTAAAGCATGCAAATTAAAAATATCCATAAAAGAAGATGATAACAAGGATCCCATCCATGTCGTTTTTTGTATATCATGCTCTACCAAAATAGATGGAAAAACAAATAATTCCCTTAATTTGATATCACTAAGGTAAGGGATTGATAAATCATATAATAATTGAATAGAAGTTAGGAATATGAAATGGAAACAAACCCTTACCTTAAATTAATGGCCTCAAATTAAGATTCAAAGAGTTGGGTATGGTCTGGGGTGAAGAAATTTAGAACATGTGGAGTATCATGGTGAAGTGTTATGGGTAGTGTAATGACCTGCCAATTATCATTGGCTTGAGAGTAAAACGAGTCATTACTAGGCCTTAAGTGACATCCCCAAGATGCCAAAGGCTGGTAATAAATGCCAAAGGGTTTCAAATACAATTTTGGGATGCTTTACCCTTTAAGAAAATAAACCCATCCATTAACCATTCACTATATGATGCATGAAACAATGAAAGACCAATCCCAACTTCATTAATATTAAACAACATCAGAGTACACAACATTGGAGGACCAAACCAAACATCAAGGTACACAGCATAATAACAACATGAGACTCTCAAAAGACACCACAACTCCATGGTCCACAAGATCCAAGCTCCACAACATCTCCAAAACATCACCACGAGACATTAGTAATGGGATACTTTCCCTTTACCCGTGTATTTGAATACAACATATGGAAAATCACCAAAGTGCCAAAGAAGGGGTGAGTATAAAACTCAGTAGATTTTCCCCAATGACTTCCCTACTCACACCAGTAGGATAGAATAGTTATCCACATTTATATAAAAGCAGTTTATATAAAATATTTTCACTATAGCAGTTTATAACTAAATATAAAATAGTTTTCCAATTCCATCCATGCTCAAAACATCAAAGTGCAATTTAAACTAGCTTTTACATCACATCATTTTGCCTAAAAAATAACCAAACAAATTCCCAAACAATTTCACAAACATCCCGTTTTGGCATTCCCAACCATTTCACAAACCCGCGAAATCAACCATGCATGCATCGTTATGACAGTTCCATAATCATGAGTGGTCTCTCATAGATCTACCAAGTCGTCATAAGGTAATTATTTACCATGTTCCATTACAGCTTTGGCACCAAGCACAAGGTCATATTTCAACCAAGCCTCGTATATATAGTTACCACATTCCATTAAACGTTTGGCACCGAGAATAAGGTCCTATTTCAACCAAGCCCCGTACATGCAATATGAACACACACCACACATTACAAAAATTCATTCCAAACCATCCTTTCAATAAAACACCTTTTATTGAAAACCATTTTCCATCCAAACCAAGTGTGTTCAAACAATTCAAACCATTTCAGTAAATCTGCCTTTTTATTGAAAACCAAATCCCTCAAAACCATTTCAATAAAACACCCTTTTAATTGAAAACCAAATCCATCAAAACCATTTCAATAAAACACCATTTTTATTTAAAACCCATTTATTATAAAACCATTTACAATTTCAGAAATTTAATAATTTAAAATCAACATTTTAAATTCAAATAGCCAAGTCACATTTCACACAATTCACCAAGATTTCACAATTTCATCAAAACCACAAATCATCACTAAAGAAGATTTATTCCATGATTTTCACAATGAATTCCATTCAAATAAACAATTTTAAACTAAGAGAACCAATTCAATCAATAGGGGTCAAAAGTGAAGCCACCGAACTCAACAAAGAGGCAAAACCAAGCAATGGACGAATAATGCTCATGAACACCAGGTCAAATATCCAAAACCCACCTTAGATCTCTTCTCCTAACACAACAAAGACCAAATCTCGTCATATTTGGCATCCACACACTTACATCTACCTATAACGGGCGTAGATCTAAGAAACTGAGAGAAGAAGAGAAGTAGATCTGAGTAGATCTAAAAAAATGATTAAGAATGATGGAGAATGATCACATACCTCATGAATCCGGCTTCGATTCACTAAGAGAAGCCTTCATATCACCTCTGGAACAATGGGAGAACCCTCTTTGATCTTAGGAGAACCAAAATAACGAGTTAGGGCCACTTAATAGATTTAATGAGGAAATTAGATGCAAAATGATTTAGATCCACAATTTAAGGATCTAATTTTAAGTGACCGCACAGTTAATCCGTGCGGTTTGGAAAACCGTGCGCTAACCATGCGTTAGCTACTGCCTCGGCCACCCTTCTCGCATGGTTAGAAAAACCTTGCGCTGACCGTGTGGAAGCCACTGCCTCCAAGACCCACTGCGCACGGTTTGGCTGCATGGTTTAGACAAACCGTGCACCTCCCATGTGACTTCCCCTTTGCCTCAAAAAATCCTTCCATGTTCTCTCGACTCTCCCATTAAACACCCTTAACTTTAAAACCAAGAAAATCATCAAGAAAGGGTTACATACTAGAAACTGGGGGTACTACATTCTCCCCACCATTGGCCTTTCCATCCTTGGAGAGTAGAAAACCAACAGTTTCATGAAAGAGTTCTTGCCACTGCTCTTTCATTTATTTATCTCATTCCCAAGTATCTTCTTGAATCTGACCTTGCGGCCATAAAACCCACACTATACCAATGCTTTTTCCATGCAAGACTTTCTCCTTCCTATCCACAATCCACATTGGGATATGTACCAACGAAGCATCCAGCTCTAGGTCAACATGATCCCATCTGATCACACAGTCTGGATCGGGTTGATACTTCTTTAACTGAGATATATGGAACACATTTTGCACCAAACTGAATCGTGGTGGTAATTCCAACCAATATTCCACCCCTCCAACTCATTACAGTATCTCTAAAGGTCCTATATATCAAGGAGATAATTTTCCCTGCTTCCCAAAATGACGATGTCTAAGCCTTGGAGAGATTCTCAAAAAGACATGATCACTCACTACGAACGACAACGGTATTCGACGGTGATCTGCATAAGATTTATGATGAATCTGATCCATCTCCATCCTCTTTCTAATAAACCGAATCTTCTCTGTTGTTTCTTGGGAAAGGATCAGCCACACTAGTGAAGTCTTACCTGTTTCATCCCAACAAAGTGGACAATGACAAGGACGCCCATACAATGCTTCAAATAGAGCCATGTGTATCAAGGCATGATAATTGTTATTGTATGAGAACTCCACTATGGGTATATACTCCTCCCATGAGCCACCAAATTCCATTACACAAGCCAGCAACATGTATTCCAACGTTTGTATCGTCCGCTCAGATTGCCCATCCGTCTGAGGATGATACGTCGTGCTCATCATCAACTGAGTCCCCAGGGCTTGCTGCAATGATTTCCAGAAACGAGACGTGATCCTAGAATATCTATCTGAGACTATAGAAATTTTTACCCCATTCCTATTTACCACTTCTCAGATATAGATTTTTGAAAGACCTTCCACTATATGAGATTCAAGAATCAGGATGAAATGGGACGACTTGGTTAGACAATCCACTATCACCCAAATAACATCGTGTTTCCAGACTGTTTTTGGAAGACCTGTAATAAAATCCATTGATATATGCTCCCATTTCCACACTAGGATAGGTAAAGAATGTAACATACCAGCTGGTCTCTGATGCTCTGCTTTAACCTACTGATAAGTTAAGCATCACGAGACGAACCCAACCACTTTCCTTTTCATGCCGCTCCACCAAAACTGCACCTTTAGAGACTTATACATCTTTTGTGTACCTGGATGTACAACCAATCTTGAATGGTGGTAAGAATTAAGGAGTTGTTCTTAAAAAACTATAGGTACAACCATCTGATCTCTGAAAAAAACTGAACCCAGTTCCAGTTTCCAGCCATCAATGGTCTCCCCACCGTTGAGTTTTGAACTCATTAACAGAAATTCCGTATTAGATGTTTTTGTCTCTTTAACAACTTTTACCAGATCAGGAATAAGCGTAGCTGAAAAGAAAACCACAATATCACCTCGGTTTTCACATTCCACATGCATGTCGGCTATGACCGACATCAATTGCTATTCTTCTGAAGCTTACTTTTCTATATGAGCATACGAATTCCTGCTTAATGCATCGTCCACAAAATTTCCCTTACCCGGTTTATACATTAAGTCAAAGTAAAACATTTGAAGATACTCCATTTATATCCTCTGCCTCAGATTCAAATCTTGCTGTGAGAAAATGTTTTTCCTGATTTTCTGATCCATAAACACAGTAAATTTCTCACCAAAAGAGATAATGATGCCAAGTATTCAAGGCATGGACAACTGAAGCTAACTCTAAATCATGTGTTGGGTAATTCTTCTCATGAACCCTCAACTGCCTTGAACCCTAAGCAACAACATGGTCACCTTTCATGAGAACACATCCCAAACATGATCCTGAAGCATTACAATACACAACGTATCCTTGCCCTGATTCTTGCAAGATTTAGATAGGTGATGATGTAAGGCGAACTTTCAACTATTGAAAAGATCTCGGACATTCCTCAGTCCATTGAAATGCACTGTTCTTATTTATCAATGCTTTCATAGGTGAAGCTAGTCATGAGAAGTCACAGAAAAAGTGTTCGCAATAACCATCTAGACCAAGGAAAATACGTATTTCAAAGACATTCTTAGGTGGTTTCCAAGAAAGAACAACTTCTATCTTTTCTAGATCCACTGAAACACCTTTCTCAGAAACAACATGTCCCAGAAAACCTACCTCTTGTATCCAAAAGTCACACTTTGATAATTTGGCATACAACTGATGGTCTCTCAAGATTTCCAACACTATCACCAAGTGTTTTTCATGCTCATCCCTTGCTTTTGAATACACCAATATGTTTTCCATAAATACCAAAACAAAAGAATCAAGGTAATGATGAAATATCCGATTCATAAAAACCATGAATACCGCTAGTGCATTCGTTAGACCAAAAGTCATGACTACATATTTTTAGTGGCCATATCTACTTCTGAAAGCTGTCTTTGGAATATCCTCCTTCCAAACTCACAATTGGTGATATCCTGATCACAAGTCAATCTTGGAGAACCATTGATCTCCCCATAATTGATCGAATAGATCATCGATGAGTGGAAGTGGATAACTATTCTTTATCGTAACTTGGTTATGTTTATGATAATCAACACACAACCAAAGAGTTCCATCTTCTTTCTTTATAAACAAAACCGGTGCTGCCCACAGAGACATGCTTGGCCGAATGAAACTCTTGCTTTCCAGATCCTCTAAATACACTTTTAATTCTCGTAACTCTATTTGATCCATCCTATAATATGGAAGTGAGATAGGACTGGTCCCTAGAAGGAGATCAATCGTAAACTCCACTTCTCTTACAGGTGGTAACCCTGAGAAGTTTTCAGGAAAAACATCAGAAAATTGATCCACCACAGCTGGAAAACAGTTTTCTGTGATCTCTTCCAATGATGCCAATGTCAACACTGCTAATTGGTACAAAATTTTTCCCACCATTGGTGCCAAAAACTTCTTTGCACCTTTATTTACTATCCTTTGTCCTCTAAAGATATGGTCGATTCTGTCCTCAGTTGAGAAACTAACTGTTCTCCAATAACAGTCGATGTGAGACTTAAACCTTGTCAACCAATCCATACCCAGGAATAGATCATAGACATCCACATCCAATATGGAGAAGTCCCATTCCAGCTCAGCTCCATCAATAGTTATAGCACATGCTTGACACACTAAGGCTTGAAATTCTCTTTCACAAAGAGGAGTTTTTATTTTCAACACATAAGGCATCATTTCTCGTTTTAAATATAGCAAGTCAACAACACGAGAAGAAATGAAGGAAGGTGATGCACCGATAACAAAAAACACTTGCACAAAGGTAGAATTCAAAATATTTGTACCTATTACTATTGATGGTCCAGCGTGATCATCAACAATCATATACTTAGCTCCATAAAGTTGCTTCATCACTGCACTGTTATCCTTGATGCCTTGCTGATATTTCCCTGGTTGAGGAGTCATGGTATTTCTAGAGTCACCATAAATAGATCTGTTATGCTGGAGAGAATGATTTTGCTGTCCACGCCCTATCGAAACATACGATGCTTGTGACACTTGGGAAGTGTCACATGCACCCGACCTCGGAGCATTTCTACAATATTGTCTTAGATGCCCCATCTGCTTGCAATTGTGGCATGCTCTCGGTGGTGTTGTGAATTCTCATTTCATGTGATCAGTCGAACCACATTGAAAGCAACCTGCTTTTCTCTGGGGTCATGGAGGAAGGTTGATTGATCCCGCTGTGTGGTTCTGATTCGCACTCCCACCTTGGAAGTAGGTGTCCCTATTCCTCTTGTTCCCAGCATTGGAGTTCCCACCTGTTCCCATGGGTATCATCATGCCTCCTCCTATCGATCTTGATATATCATGTTCAACAACTTTTGCTCGGTTCACCATATCTGTATAATCTGTAATACAGATCACCGCAATCTTAGATCGAATCTCCTTCCTTGGCCAAGATTCAAAGATGCGTGCTTTCAAAGAAGCACTTGTCGCAACCTCTGGTGCAAAACGGACTAAATTCATGAACTTAACTGCATACTCTATGACAGAGAGGCTCTCTTTTTTCAAACTGAAGAAGTCCATCATTTTCTGGATCGTGAACGTGTGAGGATAGAATTGTTTGTTAAACAATTCTTCAAAATCCTCCCACGTAAGGCCTTCATCAAATTTAGCCTGCACTACTAAATCCCACCACTGACGTGGAAGATCCTCGAGCATTTACGTCGCCAGCTTTACATTCAGCTCTACTGCTATGGTGATGAAATCAAATATATGATTCATCCTGCTTAGCCACACCTCCACCTTCTCGGGTTCAGCATCACCCCTAAAGTTTGGTGGATTCTGCTTCATGAATTGGATGGTATGATCCACATGTCATGGATCATTCCTCTGGTTCCCCGTATCCACAGCTTGAAAGGCTTAGACAATACTCTAAATCATCTCTTGGTTCACACATGGTTCAGGTGCAACCACATTCTCCACAACTTCTTCGGGTTGGTTTCGACAATGCCTACCAGGTGCCATTTTCTAAACCAAAAACAAACTCCATCAATCTCACTCTCTAGAAACTGTTGGCTTTGCATTTCAAATTCTATCACATCAACTATCACAACATTGTTCTCAAAAAACCTTTTTCCTTGTTCAACCATTTTTGAAAATATTCAACATAATTTTTGAAAATCAATCCATTTTCAAAATACACCAAATACCCTATTTTCAAAGTCTTTATGTTGAAAACAATTTCCGCATTTTTCAAAAATTGTCACCTTTCACAAAATTCTTACTCATTCCTCAAAAAGACGTACGCAATCCTAGTGGGAAGTCATTACTCTACAATGCATGTCATTCTCATCTCATTGTATAGGCACATGACAATGAGATTTCCAGCATTCTAGAAGTGTATCGAAAACACTTATGTACCCAAAAACCTTGTAACTTGAAGTTCAGCATAAACGGGTTAGCTACGTCCTTTTATGCTATAAAATTCAAGTTCTGAAAATCCTAATCCTGTCTAAGATGAACAACCAAGGAATATACAAGAAGGAATTTCAACTCCAAGACCAAGAACATCGATGATCACTTTTTAGGGATGGAGTGAAAAAGTTGACACCATTTGTAATGACCCACCAATTCTCATTGTCTTGAGAGTGAAATGAGTAATTACTAGACCTTAAGTGACAACCCCAAGATGCCATAGGCTGCCAATAAATGCCTAAGGGTTTCAAATTCAATTGGGGGATGATTTACCCATTAAGAAAATAAACCCATCCATTAGCCATTAACTCTATGATGCATGAAATAATGAAAGACCAATCACAAGTTCATTTATATTAAACCACATCAGAATACAGAACAGAGGGAGACTAAAAAAACATCAAGGTACATAGTGGAAGAACAACATGAGACTCTCAAAAGACACTACGACTCCATAGTCCACAAGATCCAAGCTCTACAGCATCTCCCAAACATCGCCACAAGCCATTAGTAATGAGATTCATTACCTTTACCTGTGTCTCGGAATAAAACATCTGCAAAAGCACCAAAGTGCCAAAGCAGGGGTGAGTATAAAACTCAGTAGGTTTTCCCCAATGACTTCCCTACCAATGCCACTAGGATGGAAGAGTTACCCACATTTATATAACAATAGTTTATATAAAACATTTTCACCAAAGCAGTTTATAACTAAATATAAAAAAGTTTTCCAAAACCATCCATGCTCAAAACATCAAAGTGAAAATTAAACCAGATGTTCCAACACGTTATTTTTCTAGAAAAATAACCAAAAAAATTTCCAAACCATTTCACAAACATCCCATTTTGGCATTCCCAACCATTTCACAAACCCATGAAATCAACCATGCATGCATCATTATGACAGTTCCATACTCATGAGCGGTCTCTCGTCGATCTACCAAGTTGTCACAAGGTAATTATTTCCCATGTGCCATTACACCTTTGGTACCGATCACAAGGTCATATTTCAACCAAGCCTCATACATATAGTTACCATGTGTCGTTAAACGTTTGGCTCCGAGCACAAGATCTTATTTCAACCAAGCCCCATACATGAAATATGAACACACACCACACATTCCAAAAAATAATGCCAAACCATCCTTTAAATAAAACACCATTTATTGAAAACCATTTTCCATCCAAACCAAGTGTGTTCAAACAATTCAAACCATTTCAGTAAAGCTTTCTTTTTTATTGAAAACTAAATCCATCAAAACCATTTCAATAAAACAACCTTTTTATTGAAAACCAAATCCATCAAAACCATTTCAATAAAACACCATTTTTAATGAAAATACATTTCTCATCAAACAATTTAAAATTTCAGAAATTTCATAATTTAAAATCAACATTTTAAATTCAAATAGCCAAGTCAATTTTCACACAATTCACCAAGATTTCACAATTTCATCAAAACCATAAATCATCACTAAAGAATAATTATTCCATGCTTTTCACAATCAATTCCATTCAAATAAACAATTTAAAACTAAGACAACCAATTCTACCAATAGGAGTCAAAAGTGAAGCCACCTACCTCAACAAAAAGGCAAAACCAAGCAATGGATGAAGAACTCTCAAGAACACCATGTCAAATATCCAAAAACCCACCTTAGGTCTCTTCTCCTAACACAACCAAGACCAAATCTCATCATATTTGGCTTCCACACACATATATCTACCCATAACATTCATAGATCTAAGAAACTGATTGAAGACGAGAAGTAGATCTGAGTAGATCTAAGAAAATGATCATGAATGAAGGAGAGTGATCACATACCTCAAGAATCCAGCTTCGATTCTCCAAGAGAAGCCTTCGGATCACCTCCGGAACGATGGGAGAACCCTCTTTGACCTTAGGATAACCAAAATCCCGAGTTAGGGCCACTTAGGAGCTTTAATGAGGCAATTAGAGTCAAAACCAGTTAGATCCAAAATTTAATGATCTAATTTTAAGTGACCACACGGTTACTCCGCACGGTTGGGAAAACTGTGCGCTAACCATGCGTTAGCAACTGCCTCGGCCACCCTTCTCGCACGGTTTGGCCACACGGTTAGACAAACCATATGCCAACCGGGAAGAAGCCACTGCCTCTAAAACCCACTGTGCACGGTTTGGCCGCACGGTTTGGACAAACCGTGCGCCTCCCGTGCCACTTCCCCTTTGCCTCAAAACATCCTTCCAAGTTATCTCGACTGTCCCATTCAACACCCTTAACTTTAATACCAATAAAAGCATCAAGAAATAGTTACATACCAGAAACTGGGGGTACTACAAGTAGCTACATGTTGTGATCCTACGTGTGATTAAATTTTTCAGATCTGGGGTGGATCATGGAACATCAAATGGGGTTGAAACATAATGTGGACCTTTGTCAGAAAGAAATTATAGTTGGCCTGGGGATGTTTTCCTTTTTGTATCTAAGTAGATAGGTTAGTATAAAATGTATTATTTGACCCATTGGTGGGTCGTGGAATAACAAGGATATGAAAAATCCATGTCTTCTTTGATATATATAACTTGGGTTGTCTTCTTTGTTTCTCTTGGTCCTTGTGTGGACTGTCTTGTCATGGTAGTGAAGTCTTACTATAACAATGGAAACTGATTACAATACATGGTTTGAATTGGATGTTATTGTGGAATGTATAAAGAGAAAGTTGAATCATCCATTTGTAAACTCTTTTAAGGGTGTTACTAGTAAGAGATCATCTGGCCCATGTGAATTAGAAATTGACCTTGATGGATTCATGAGACTTGATCACATTTCATGATAGAAGTACATGTAATCAAAAATTACCAAACATATACGATAGTGTAAGATTATTGAAACATAATATTGTGAGTCTTGAACATACCAACTACTAAAACTCATGAAAGAGTAACTAAGAGATCACCCACTGAACACATAAAACCACATCCAACTCAATTCCATAATTTACAAAAACCAATTGATATAAAATTCATTGAATAATACCATCACCACAAAATCCAAAGAGATAATACCTCATCAATTCACAAAACCAACTAAGTTATATGCATAAATATACCAAAAAACAGACATATAAAAACATAATACACCATTTAAAGCAAAAAATAATGATTTACACTCCATTTAGAGTTTGGTAAATATCCAAGAATAATAGAAGGAAATCCAAGGAGATTAATACAAATCCATAAAAAATTTTCAGAACTACTAACTTTATTGATGTGAACAATTTTTTTTATCTTTTTAATATAATTTATTTATTTCAGACATCACCCCTTTTAAAATAAATATAAACAACAATTTTTTAATTTATAAATTTACCATTTTTAGATGTAAAGTTCAAAATGGTCAAATATACATTTATAAATAAATCAACGACCAATTTTAAAACGAATATATATTGTATATTTCATAATTAAATCATCCAATTCCAAATATAATTCACAATAAACAAATATATATTATAAAAAATTCTGGATTTATCATTTTAATCTAAATACATCTTTCATTGTATATTCATTTTTAAAAAACCATAAAATCCAAAAAATAAATCATAAAAAAGGCCCGTGATAAATCTAGTCAAAATCCAATCACCCTCAAAAATCACAAGGACCATATCGAATAATTTTCATTTTCTATGAAATGATTCCAATGACCCTATAATGAAGGGGTCTAAGTAAAAAATCCAAATGGGATGAAAATTTATGCCAGAACTGACCACATGGTTTGATAGGATTGAAGTTATTCATGCATTAATATTTAAAACATATCTAAGAGCTTGTGTTAAGTCACTAACCCATTTATTAGGTTGTGTATACAAAACTGATTCCACTGATCCCATTTCGATTTTCACCATAAATCCAGGGAAAGCCCTATGAAACCCAATAAAATTAAAATTAGGATCTATAAACCATAAATGGTAATCAATATGAATTTTTAAATTCAATATTCAAATCTCAACAACCCATAGTGGCTGAAGTTCCATCCTAATGGGTGGTGATCAAGAACTCGCTAATAAACTACTTCTAGAGTCCCAACAATAAAACAAACTCATTCAAACCCTAATTCACCCATATAAAAATATATTTCATTTAGAAATTGGGTCCCTTTTGGGAAACCAATGCTCTGATACAATTTTTAATGAACCTACCCTGGATGAGTTGATTTGTTACCCAAACAAATTTTCAATAAGGGATAAATGGAATTCATGATACCTATAGGATATAAACAAACTCAATGATATCAAGACCATGAACCTCAGAATGGTATAACCCTTATATGGTAATAATAAACAAAAGATGAATATATTAAAAAATAAAAATTACTATTCCACAAATTGGAATTACTTGCAAATGAAAAAATCTTAAATGAAATAGATGAATAAAAAAATAGATAATTATTAAACAAAAATTATTCCAAAAAAATAAAAATGATTTAAATATAATAGAAGTAGAAATTACACCTGGGAAAAATGGCCAATGTAACATACTAAGGGATGAAATAAATGGAACTTCAACATCTCATATATTACCACTAATGAACCATATCCACTAAATATACCCCACTCATCCATAAATGGTCCAAACTAAGAATAAATGAATAAAAAAATGACTATGAAACTAAAAGAGAAACCTATGATCTACATATATCTAGATGTGTATGTATGGTGTGAACAAAACATGCCATGTGGGATCTACATTTGGAATCTTAGAAATTACTTGTATAAAACATTTAATATATTCTAGTTTGAACAAAAACAATAATATAGATCGTTGACCTCCATGTAAAAAATAAACCATGTCATAATTTATTTCATGATTATAAAACACCCATCATTTATAATTTAAAACATGGGTTGGGAAACTCACTTTCATTATACATTACGAAACATGAGAAAGAGTTACATTCAAATTATCGTTAAAAATCCAAGTCTTCTAATCACCCCATTTTTGATAATACATTAAAAAAGACCATTAATACAAAAACTAATAGGATTTTCATTTAATACCTCAATTTAAAAACCATTATATAATGTATTTTCAAAATAAACCAAAGGTGTACTCAATGGAAAATACAATCAATATCTTACACCGTGGTATCTGGAATAGAACATAAAATAATATCAGACACTCATTGGTTTCTCAAAATTGTCAACATGGGGATAAAATTAATGCACAAAATTAGATACCCTAAAGTGTACTAAAGATAAACATAGAATCTTGGGGAAATCAGTAGGTATAAATTACCATACCTGGGAGCTGAGGTAGGGCTTTGAGGGGTCAGTGGCGATGGGCGGTGAGGCACGCTGATGGGCGGGGGGGGGGGGGGGGGGCTTATCGGTGGAGTGGTCACTGGCGGCACGGGTGGGGAGCCAATCTCAGGTTCGGGGTTTCCAGGGGGATAAGGCAGCATTGCGTGGGTTGGGGATCATCGGGGTCGAGGGGAGAAGGCGACGTCGTGGGGGTCGGGGGGAGAAGGCGGCGTCATGTGTGTCAGGGTGAGAAGGGGGGTCGGGGAGGGGGTCGGGGTTGGGTGGTGGGGGGAAGTGTCGACACTAAAAAAGGGGGTTTAGAGGTGGTTTTTATTAAACCTCCACTAAACCCTTTTAAAAAAGGGTTTAGCAGCTGTTTTTAAAACCGCCGAAAAAGGTGATTTCTATTGTCGGGATATGATGAAATCATTAATCCAATTATGAAAACTCTAGTGTTATGGTGATGGTGTTTATGTTTATACCCATCTGTGAGCCACACCTAGGAGGAAATATCATAATCAAATATTAGAGAATCACGACTAACATTATCCATACTATATCAATGTTCAAGTGTATTTAGTTATCCTCGATGATACTCTTTCTGAGTTATAATTATTTTAATGAATTGATAAGTTGAAGAATCACATAAACTATGATTTGAGATTCTTCTCTTGGTAAACATTCTCTTATTAAGGAGTATTCTACATAAGTACACAAAACATTTACAAATACTATAAATTTTGATAAATTTATCTTATAATAATATTTTAATCACTCTGAATGATTTCATTCAAAATGGGAATTTTTTTGGCATTGAAAATTTTATGCCACATACCATGCTATAAAATCCAATATAGGGTCATCAGTTAGGAGAATACAAGTCGTGTTTGAATAGAAAAGTTTTTCAATGACTTCAGGAGAAAGAAATTTAATTTTCCTATAATTATTTACTACTCACACACCACATGATGGAGATCCTTGAAAAAAAATATTTCTTCCCAATTAAGTTTTCGTGAGAGCCTCCCTTCAATATTAGGCCATGGATTTAAAAAATTCCCTATGAAAAAGGCTCCAAATCCGTAAAACCCATTTCTGTGTCCTTTATATATCATTTAGGCTCATAAAATCTGAATATATGTTATATATATTGTATGTAGGTGTTTATTTTTCTTCATAGGATTTTATTTGAATGGTATTGGAACCAAAAATATATAATAGATCCATAGATGTGACTATTTTAAATCAGGTTTTTTTTATGAAAAAATAAATTTAATAAAATAAAATTAATGAGAGATGTTCATGTGGTGCACCAGATAACCTCAAGTTATGTGGATGTATTATTAATTCATGGGATATTATTGTCATTTGGGCTTTGTATACAAACACCTTATGCATCCATGTGATCTATCCTAGTTAAAAATCTCATTGATAGACCACTGACACGATTTCATGGTCCTGAACTATGTGATACCTTTCCTATTACATGGATTGTTGATGGATATATTATATAGTGATGTGATACCATTCCATATAAGACTCTACCAATTACAAATCTTATTGGTTGAGAGCTTCTATAGTTGTGTAATCCCATATAGCATATTAACTTGCCTCTTACAAGACTCATTTACAGAAGGCTTATGCAGTCATATGACACTTTACTATATGATGCAGACCTCTATCAAAAAACTCTCTTGTAGGCTACATGTACTATAGTGGTTACCTATTTTTTCCCTAATCCTCATCAACAGGGTTTTCTATAAAATTGTCATTTGTAATTTTTTTTGAATCAGAACTGAGGTGGAGTAGTAAAACAAGAGATCTAGAGGAGAAAAAAATTGAGAACTATGGGATTATCTTCGACATTTGGAATCATAAAAAGGTTAAAATGGTAAACCAAGAGCCGAAATGTATCTCCAAAAAAAAGAAAATTCCTACAAAATAAATTTTCACAATCAAATCCCATGAGATCATTTTTCAAGAGATTATTCTAGTGATCGTAATGTGGTGTCATGATATTAGCATTGTTTTTTGGTTGGAAGGAAGAAATATAATGTTTTCACATGATCTCCTTACATGAAAATATTTCATGGCTCACTTTATTTGGATCAATATATACTTAATAAATTATATGATCATCTTATGTGGTCTCATATCACACAGTCTTCCTTCTATCATGCATTCCCATTTTACGTGGTCTTCCATTCTCATGTGGTCTCGTATTCCGTGGTTACCTTCCTTATATGTTTCGGGTTCTATGTGACCCATCCTCCCTGAACAAGTGTTTTTACAAAATATTTTTCCTCCTCCCATGTAGATGCTTCCATATATTGAATTTTTAATTATTGAGATTGAATGGTGCTATGTTTTTACTAGATCTATCTAATTAGTCAATTTTGACCCATAAAACCTATATAGAATCCATTCACAAAGATCAAAACCATGAAAAGGATCACTTGAAACCTCCACTAATTCCCCATGATGTACTTGATTAGAGAATTCACATAAAAGTGACCCCTTAGATTATGGATTTCCTTTATTAATGGAAGCTTGAGAGTTATCCTTTTGTATAAGTATAACCCTAGGGGGAATCACAATTATGGATTCTCATGATAATGTGGCTCTCAATTAGAATGATCCTGGGGTAGTCTCTCATAACTTGATGATGGATTTCTTCAATGGACATCATGTGAGGTCCAATTAGGATCACCCTAGAGTAATCCACTAGCCTTTATTATATGATATTATTTCCCTCCTTACTTCATTATCATCTCCCATGTACATGAGTGGTCTGAGAGTTTACTCTTTAGCAAGGGCAGCAACATGTCCCAATAAGCCTACATTAGTGTAATACCCATTTAATTTTAATTATTTTTACTCTTATTGATTTTCTTTTTACTATTATTTATTATACCAAGCATTACTCTTGTGGTCTTAGATATTTGAGTTCATTCCATCATTTGCAATATTAAAACATTCCCTATGGTCCGCCTTCATAGGTGTAAGAGTCAAAATATATCTGTGGACCTCCTTCTTAGGTTGAAGACTTGACTATATCTCCCACTTCTCAAAGGTTCATATTCCCCATGAGAAATTTCTTCAAAGGAAAATATTCCCAATGAAGCATATCAAGGATGCACCATATGAGTAAGCCCCACCCAATTCTCTATTGTCATATCTTTCCGGACACATTAATCCTTACAATATGACGTTAAACCACATAGTAAGGTCTTTCCACATGACCTTAAATTATGAATGTTGAACTACATGGGATTTGTTTTCTATCTCCAACATGATATATTGGAATCCTCTTCAGTTCATGAAACAAATACCCTTATATCTCTATTTTTTATAAGTTCCTCCAATAGGTTATATTCCTAAAATGATTATATTCACTAATTTGGTATTATACCCAAATAAATAATGTCCCCATATAGAGGGACATGTTCACTCTAGGTATACCGATATTTCATTTGATTGGAAATATTCATGATAAAAACATATTTTATTTTGTGGTACATATTCATACTATGAAAACCAAATTCATACCTAACAAGGTTGAGTACCTTGTGAATACAACTCCTCTCATTGGGATAGATTAATTTTGAGGACAACTTAAAATGTATTCCCATGCATAAGTCCCACAATAAATATCATTGTGAACCTTGTTCATGGAAATTCCATTCTTACTAAAATTAAATATTAGGAATCAGTCCTTTACACATGAACATAAGATGTATAATGTGTCTCATTAAATGGAAATGAACTACATGGGTTATGATTCCTTTTACAAAAATATGTGATAAGTTTATTCAACATTTCTGATCCTAATACAAATACACCCATTGTATCATCAGTTGAAATTTAATTATAGAGTTCCTAATAACAAGGATTTAAACTAAAATATCATTCCTTCACCTGAAAATGGAGAAGATAACGAACCATTAATATATACAAATTTGTTCTCACTCATTCACACCTATGAAAAATTGACCATCCTTATTTAGGGTAACCAATAACATTATTAACATTATTATCTATGGTTCATGAGCATGTATTAATTCTATTAGAGAGTCTATGGAAGTTTAATAATTTAACCCAAACGCTATGGATGATCTATCCTCCCATAATCACAATTAGTAGTACATTCATGGAGTCATTGACATGTATTATTGGCCTCTTGACTTTGGAAAGTGGGACCATAAAGTTGTAATAAACTTCATAGGGTGATACACATTGAAAAATCATTTGAATAATGATAATGTGAATCATGTATTCCCTCCTATCATATATTTTTATTAACATATATTCCCTTAGGTTTTATCAGGTTTTCCACATGAGAGATAATTAAAGATTTTGATTGGATGAGTTTGAGGTAAAAAACATATATCGATACCACTATATAGTATACCACCATCTGATCTAAAGAATTGATGATCTAGATAGAGGATCTAAAGGTGAATGGGTTTTTTCACATAAGAACTTCTCCCTACAGTGTTTCCATTTTGTTTCCATGAAGTGTTAAAGTATACAATATTTTTGTGTGGATTACCAAATATTGAACCTTGTGATAATCAAGAATTGGTATACACATTCAAATTTTGTTATACAATTTGATCTTTTGAGGGATGTCAAATGGATTAATCATAATTATATATGGATAGGTTATCACTAGCATATGTTGATGGAGAATGATGTCCCATAGACTACTTGTTTGAGTTGGTTCCCTATAACCAACCTATGTGTACTTTAAGATAACTTTTTGTCATTTTTCTGAATATTAAAAAAATACTTATCACATTATGATTTTAATTATTCATAACACTGTATGTGATAATGTCCTGATAGTATCTGTCACACTAAATGTTCATAATAGTTCCTCTATATGATGAGAACCTAGAAATTCCATGACTGTGTTCTTACACATATATGTTCTATATCTAGATGACATCATTTTTTGGACCCAAATGATATAGGCAATCTGAGGTGGAGACTCATAAGACATTGAGGAACCTTCTCAAGGAGTAAATCCTTGGTAATTTCTAGTTTATGAAATTATAAGAATGTGACCCCCTAGTAGTAAATCCATATTTATATATTTTGTTGGATATTTATATCTGTAGGAATGTGAATTGGTCCTTATACATTAAGATTACTAGTAATTTATGTTTTGAGTCACATAATATGATATCTTGATGAAAACGGTGATGGCATATTTTCATGGTGAGGTAGGATATGTTGGGTGTGTCATATGTAATATTGAATTAACGAATAATACAATAAAGTATTTATCACTTTTTTATTTAACAAAAGTTGATATCTCAATAACATCGGTAGAAATTATACGACCTAATTATATTCATAGCCATGGTGTTGGGTAGGAATGTTCAAATTCTTGGGTTTCAATTAAAGTCCTATAGGGCACATATGTTCATGGTACCAGTATATAAACTACTTGATTAGAGATTCCACGATAAGGGGATTATATTACATAGTAATAATTCATATGGGGTTTTATGTCCTTGCATCATTAACCTTTTTCTCTGTGGGTTATATGGAATATTTCTAGATGCTAACCCTAGGATTTGGGTTGCTTCACCAAATTCCACCAAGAAAAAGGCCTCGAGGGTAAAAAACTATGTATATCTAGTACCTTAGTTAAATAATAATATTTCTTTATTCTCTAACAAGTTGAGTAAATATTATTCTCGTATGTCATTTAATAATTATTCACGTTTGTATGATCACATAAATTCTTTCAACATTTATTATAGAAAATATTTTGTGAGAATAATGTTTAATATGTATTTATTTTCTGTTTAGTAAATATAATATTTATTTATTTATTAGCGAATAATTAAGTGATATTTATTTAATGAAATAAATAGTCATTATTCAAGCCCTGATAAATTTTGTGGAGGAATGGAGGTATGTTCTTAATGGTACCGTGACAAAGAGTATAAATATTTAGTATTATTTGGATAAATAATATTTAATTTAATTCTATGGCTTTCGTGTGTTAATAAATAATAATATTATTATTATTATTATAGACATGGGGTTCTTTAGGGATTAAGAAAAATAATAAGTCGCTTGTTCAATTATTATTTTCTAACTCTAGTAGTATATGAAACCAATAATATTATTTTTTAATAGGTTTCCATTTCTTTTGTTGGAATATTGACATCCAAATAGAATCCTCTAGATTCCATAGAGAGTTTACTTCATAAGAATTATCTCATGAACATAGATTGATCCTCCTCCACCACTAATATCATGTATAGAGAGATAAAAATGAATCCATTTTCAACTGATTCTAGGGGAAATGAATGAAAAATGGCACAAGCATTTGTATCCACTATTCTTGTAACCATAGATTCATATTACAGTATTCAAAGGTGCATGAAACACATGTCGATCACCTCTTTCGAGAATCTACTTTTAATTCATACAACACAATGATGGTAAAATGTAGAGATATTTTTAGATCCATCAATGAAGAAACAATTCATTGCAATGTAATTATTTATTTGTTTAAATTAATTATTAACAATATGAAATGATCCTACAACTTGGTATTGTCATTCAATATTCTAATTAGTCATTGATTCCAATTCTGCAGATTATGATGTTTATCATATTGTAAATCTTTGATTAATCATCAATTTCAAAAAAAAAATACAAGGTGGGAATGACCAATCTAGGATTCCACTATTCCCAAAACCTACAAGTGGTATCATTGTGATCACAAAAATATTTAAAAATATTTAAAAATCATTGAATAATTTAAGAGTTTTTTGTTTGTCTTTAATTCTACTTAAATCGTTTTTAATCAAAATGATGGGATCTTCCCATCTTCATCATTATTATCTTAAAAATTATAAAATTGATTAATTTTATGAATGAAATAAATTTGAATAACTCATTCAAAAGTGTGAAGGATTCTGGTTGGTTAACACAAGAGTACATGGCGTGTAGCCCATTGGTATATGTCATGTAGCCATGTTCAATGCACAAATAATTAATTAAATCTTAATTCCAGAAGTGTTAATTTATTTCATGCAATTTTTATATCATACAACTTGTGTAGATTGGTCTACACACATAGATGGTTAGATGGACTACATGGAATGTGACCATTGTACATGGTGTGTACTCATTTAGTAAAATGCTAGCTATGTATTTCCTTACATGACCTGCATGAATTGTGACTGAGTAAAATGTAGACCATACCCCATGAATGTAATTTAAATTTCATGTATACCATTATTTTTAATTTCAATATTACACACTAAATCCTTAGGTGTGTTCTATATAAATAGGTTGAAAAATATTCACACCGTGTGGCTGGATAGTACATGTCATGTATATTAACAAATTAAAAGAATTAAAATTGAATTATTATACTACATAAAACTTATCAATATGTTTTACATTTGGTCATTAAGTTGATTTTACAGGCCATGTAATGGGTAATATATACATATATAATTTCTAATTATTTTTTTATAATGATCAAATCTTTACATTTTGTATAAGTCATAATACAGTAATTAATCTACACGAATTGAAAAATTACAGACAATGAAAATAACATGTGTTATATATGTCATTAATTTTATGATGTACATCTATGAAATTATGTATTTTTTATTTTATTCCACATTCCACATGAGTAAATAGTATATGAATATAATTCACCATGGGTAGTTAGGACGTGTATTAATCGTGTTTACTTAATGGTAAATTCTCATAAAGATTTAATTTTAAATAATTTTTTTAAATCTGTTTAAAATTATGAAGGATGAGAATAATAATAAAATAAAGCTAAGAATTAAAATACAATAATTTATTAATTAAATATGATAATTAATTGATTCTAGAGTTATTTATATAAAATAATAATGAATAGAATTCAATTTTATTTTATTAAATGTTTAAATTTTTAAATGTATGTGTATGATCAAGAGCATTGTACATACCTTTGTGTGATATTTGTTTCATTTATTTTATTATTAAATTAAATTTATGGTTTGTGCATCATCCCTCCTCTCATTATGTAAGGGATTACAATCCTATGGTTTCTTTTATGAAAACCCCTTAACCGATCCTTTGGTTCTCCTCACCTGTAAGTGAGTAAATGCATATGGGATGTATGTATATCCCTTTCTAGTGGTGGTTCAAGTTTAGAGATGAGGAGAAACCAATCCAACCAAGATACACATGTGGATAGCTAAAAAGCTATGACACGAACCATAAATTGGTTCTAGGTTTTTCCCCATAGGTCAATGGTTAGTTTATCATCCTCTAGGTAAACTAACATTTAGTAAAATCTCATAATCATGCAACTTTGTTACTTTATTTCTATCAAGTTCCAAGGTTATTTTATTATTTTTGTTTTTCCACAATGAAATGATTTAATGAATTAATGAGAATATATGATTAAACACAAATAAATTGAATTATGGGTAAATTTGGTTTAAGCATGGTTAATCACTTCTACAAATACACTTTATATTAGAAAGCATGTAATTCAAATAATAATTGGGAAATACACACATAAAGATAAAAGTCCCTCATATTAATATATTATGTTACTATAGACTTCCAATAAATAATTTAAAATAAAACCATAGTAAAAAGTTCATAGATGACCAAATTTTGGGTGCTTATAATTATTGGGGAATTCTAACTTGAAGAGTCAGGGTTTCTTAATTTAGTTCACATCAAGGGTTGGATGATAAAGAATAACATGGTCTAACTTAGAGGAAAAGAGTTGGGTAAATCCATTGTTGGTATTTTAGGAATTATAATTCCACTCAACAGATCAAGAAACTATGAGTTAATGAATTTGTAATTCCTACCGAAAACCCTTCAAATTACTTGAATGAACAAAGTTGAGGTGATTTGATAAGGTATGTGGATCCTTTACACTAGAATGTACAAGAAACACATTATTATGAAGCCAATAGTGAGGCATTTTAGGTTTTGTTAAAATAGTAGGATATTAATAAATATAAAAAATATTTATTTATTTACTATTTTTATATAAACTATTAACATTATGTTTTCTTAATTATAGATACATAAATAATCATGAATTCAAATATCACACTTTGATATATACATGAGAAGGATAACATTATCACATGAAAAAGTATCCAAGAATGGAAAAAATTCTTACGTATTACCCTACCCCATGATATGATATTATATGTGCTAGAGAACCCTACAATTGATGCTCCTGGCTAAGGGGATAATGGGAAAGAGTTGTATCTCTAGGAGAAACATTTGGAAAATTCCACATATATCCTATGTTTTATGATATCATCCATGATCAATGATCTTCTAAATCAACACAAGGACATGGATTCATATAGCATGATGTCCCATCTTCAGCATCTTTATCATGAGATAATGAGACAAGAGATATATTAGATCTCCAATTCTATGTTTACAAATGAGAATAATAAATCGATGTCTACTAGACCTCATGTATTCAAGATTATTTGATACAATGATAAATTATAATTCTTATGTATTATATTCCCAGATGATTTTCGCATGGATGTCATACTTTCCACATGAACTAAGTCCTTCTCAGGTCTTATTATTAATTAAAACATGATCAATAATGTGAATATTCATTCAAAACTCCATAAAATTATTTTCGAAGTGGATGAGGACATATGGAATGATAAATCCATAGTCCTTTTGGAAAATAGAAAAAGTATGAACAAGGAAAAGGGTACCAAGAATAACAAAAAGTATAAATATTTGAAGCACCACCCTTCCATGAAGAGGATACTCTAGAAATTGGGAAAGTAAAATAAAGAATTATGTTTTAAATGTCAAATTAAAGGCCAAAATAAGAGGAACCACACCAAGAATAAGAAAGAATATTAAGGTGTGTCCATTATTGAGTGTAATCTTTCAATATCTACACATTGGGTATTATATATAGCTTTTGGTGCTCACATATGTGTCTAAACATAGGAACCAAGTAGATTTTGGAAGATTTATTGAGGAGAGGTGAATTTGGGGGAAACAAATGGTGTGAGGCTTGCTGTTTTGGACATTTGAGATTACCACCTTTCATTTTTAAAAAGAATTAAATTTTATTTAAGAGATTATTATTATGTTCCAACTATTACCAAGAGCATAATTTATGTATCCTTCCAAGATACATTTTTTTTTCAATTTTTTAATTAATTTTTTTAATATTATAAATAAAACATATTTTATGGTATCATACATTAAAATAATTGCACTTATATGTTAAATTACAAAAAAAGTATCATAAATTGATAAGGAATCATGTTCACATGATTCATACAACACCCATCTATGGAATAATCATCATGGTGATGTAGAAGAGAAGTGTCTGATAATGCTCTATCAAAATGGACATTTACAATCTTTTGAGATAAAATAACTCAAAAAATTCCATGGCTGTTTATAATGAAAAATAAAAAAACCACAATTTTTTATAATGTGTGAAAGGTCCACCGAGCGTCTAAGATTGGTATACACTGATGTTTATATAAAACTTCTTGTAGAAGCTATAGGTGTGTATTCTTACTTCATAACTTTTAATAACGACTTTAGTCGACACAACTGTATCTAATTGTTTAGGAATAATTCTAAGTCATTTTTGAAATTCATAGAATTCAAGAATGAAGAGGATAATAAACATGGAAAAAAGATATATAATATTTGATTAGATTGTTTTTTTGAATATCGTAATCATGATTTTGAAGACATTTTATGGGGTTTTTAGATTCTATCCCAACTCACTCCACCTGACACATCATAGTGGAATGGGTTTAGTGAAAGGAGGAACCATACCTTTCTCTACATAATAAGGTCAATTTTGATTCATTCGTATCTTCCATTTTCATTTTTTGTATATGTATTTCCAATTATAGAATACACACTAAACTGAGTACCAAATAATGTGGAAAATAGATTTCTCTTTATGTTATGGAATATAATGATACATGGTTTTTCACATACACATGTATCGAGTTATGAGATGTTTATTATGTAAATATTTGGAAACAATATAGAACCTCAAAGAACAAATTGTTACTGTTTTGGGTTTCCCAAAAAACAAAGGCAAACTACCTATAAAACCACTTAGATAAGAATGTAATGGTCGCTAAAAAACCATATTTCTTGATAGGGAAAATAGACTCAGGAATGTTACTAAGATAAATAATTACATTGATAAATTTAACACTCAAGATACATAAGAGTTTTTATAGAAATTGATTCCATAGTTCCCTGTAGAAGTATTTTCAGAAATATAAGTACTATATAGGATCACTAGTGGGGTAAGAGAATCAGAGAGATATGTTTATCTAGTCACTAAATATAGAGAATCATTATTGGTTGAAAATAATAAAATTCTCTCCTATAAAGAGGTAATTGATTTCTCAAAATCTATATGATGGTAATATTCCCAAAATTCATAAATGGATTCCATGTTTTAGAACCAAGTTTGGGTTTGGTCAATCTACCCGTTGATATAAATCCCATTGGGTGAAAATGGGTATTCAAGTGAAATTGGAACATTTAAGGTAAATTTAGTACCTAGAAATCAAGGATAGTAGAAATGGGTTTTAAAAGGAATCATAGAACTGACTATGACAAAAACGTTTCACCATTTTTCATCTTAAAATTCTTCATAGTTGTACTTTCTATGGAAGCTTACCGTGACTATGAATATTTTAAGATGCATTCTAAAATAATATTCCTTAAAGGGAACCTTTTGGAAGATGTATACATGACACAACCCAGGGGTTTTTGTGATTCATGGTGATTACAAAAAATAAACATGTTGCAGAGATCCAGTTCATGGATTATTCAATTTAATAAAGATATAAAATATCTTGGATTTATTCAGAATGTATGTGATCCATGTGTTTGAAAATATTTTAGTTAGAAAACGGTCGTTTAACTAGTATTATATGTTGATGAAATATTGCTTATTGGAAACTACACAACAGTAATAAAGTTTGTTAAACACTGATTAATATGTGTTTATATCTAAATGAATTTGGTGAAGTAGCCTACAATCTAGGGATCCAAATCATTCATGATTGATCCAAGAGACTTATTGGACAATGTTAAGGTACATATAATGACTATACACTAACGATATTTAGTATGGAACAATGTAATAGGGGATTCGATCCAGTGTCACATGGTATACGTATTTCTAGTAGAATGTGTCCTCAAACATAATATAAAAAATAGAATATGAGTAATATCCCATACGATTCAGTGATAAGATCAATTATCTCTGACATGTTTTGTTATAGACCTAATGTTTCATACACATTGATCATTATTGGAAGATATCAAACTGATCCAGGTGAACAAACTTGGTCTACTCTTTAAACTATTATTAAGTATCTAAGAATAACTAAGGATATGTTCCTGGTATATGGAGGAGACGATGCGATAGTCATTAGCGGTTATACTATTGAATGTTTTTTAAAACAATAGAATAATATTAAGTCACAATTAGAACATGTTTTTATTCTCAATAGAGGAGTTGTGAGATGGAATATTTTAGAGCATCAAGTTATTGTTGATTCTACAGAGAAGTTCGAGTATATAGAGGCTTATAACATCGATGAAGAAGATGTTTTTATATGAAATTTTTTCCATAATCATGAGGTGATACCTAACAATAAAGACACTATCACATTGTATTGTGACAATACTATACCAATAGATCTTCCAAAATATCCATGGTCGTACCAATGGACAAATAAAAAACTCCAAAAGTATAATCTCTTGAGATATTTATCTAAGAGGGATGAAGTTGTTGTAAGAATACTTTCTAAAGAATAAAATATGGTGTAACCATTTAATAAAGCCCAATATTAAAAGATTCTTGATTATCATGTGACAACTACCGGAGTGAAGGTGTTTGTAGTTGGTTCTAGTTCAAGTTGGAGTTTATGGGAGTTGGTGCCCTATAAACAACCTATGTATACATTATGATAACATATGTTTGTTTTTTTGAATATTAATAATCTAATTATCCCAACATTACAATTCTTATGCATAATATAGAAATTGATAATGTCTTAAGAGTACCTGTCGCACTGAATGTTAATAAAAGTTCCCCACCATGATAAAAACCTAGATGTACCACAGAAGTATTATTAGACACACACACGCACACACACATATAGTATTTATATAATAGGGATGAAGTTTTTGTAAGAATACATTCTATAAAATATAATATGGTGGAACCCTTTAATAAAGTCCAATACTAGTAGATGTTTGATTATCTTGTGACATTTACAAGAGTGAAGGTGTTTTTAGTTGGTTCTAGTTCAAGTGGGAGTCTATGGGAGTTGGTTCCCTATAAACAACCTATGTATACATTATGATAACATATATTTATTTTTTTTGAATATTAATAAACTACTTATCCCAACATTAATATTCTTATGCATAATATAGAATGTGATAATGTCCTAAGAGTACCTGTCACACTGAATGTTCATAAAAGTTTCCCACCATGATTAAAACCTAGATGTACCACAGATGTATTATTAGACACACACACACACACACATATTTTATAGCCAAATGACATCATTTTAAGGACACAAATGATATAGGCTAGCTAGGGTGGAGGCACATCAGAAATTAAGGCACCTTCTCATGGTGTAAGCCCTTGATAATTTCTAGTTTAGGAAATTATAAAAACGAGACCCACAAATTTTACATTCACATTTATATGTGTCAATGGATTTCACTATTTTATTGATGTGTGTATTTATCCTTATAATTTAATATAATTATTAATTGATGTTTTTATTCAAGAACATTGATGTATTTTTGAAAATAATTATGACATTTTTTCATAGAGAAGTAGGATTAGTTGGGTGCATCACGAGTAATATTTCGTAAATGAATAATGTGAAAAAAAGATTTTACCTTTTTCATCTTTATTGGAAGTTGATATATTAGTCCAATGGATGGAAATGATACAAGATAATTAAATCCATAATGATGGTGTTCTATAGGAATGTTCACATTCTAGAATGTCAAAGAATAAAACAACGAGCACAAAGGATGATGGCACTAGCATGCAACCTGCTTGATTAGAGATATCACGGTAAAGGGATTATATTACATAGTAAGCATGCGTATGATATTTAGTATTATTTAATATTATTTTTATATTACCTTATTTATATATAGGATCCTTGGGATGTTACTAGACCCAAACCTTCCACTATGTGATTTTTTCTAATGCCACTTAGAAAGAAGCATAGAGTGCCACTGACTAAGTGTATCAAAAAACATAGTTAAATAATAATATTTATTTATTATTTAACAAATTGAATAAAAATTATTCCTAC